>JAGSMP010000118.1:0-2400000 GCA_029286625.1 Parnassius orleans | reverse complement strand
TCCACTTGATGATACTACTATACTGATGTAGCTCATGAACACTTGCATGTATACTTAAAAAATAAGAGTTTAAAAACTTAAATAACACGCATTAATTGGGAGTGGTGATGATCCCAGTGAGAATAGGTCGTAGCCATAATTTTTTTTTTATAGAATAAGGGTGACAAACGAGCACACAGTCCACCTGATGGTAAGTGGTTGCTGTGGCACATAGACATCTACATCTATCTTCATTTGCGAATTTAAATGCAGATACGTTGTCAGCCGTGAGGACTAGGATAGAATGCCTCTTTTCCAGTAAAAAGGGTCTCCGGTTCTCTACACTCACCATACGAAACACAGCAGCATTAAGCTGCTATTTTACGCTGGTATTCTGTGAGAGCGTGGTCCTTCCCCGGTCGAGCCGACTCATTCGTGCTACAACTATACTATTAATACAGCTGCAGCATGGCTCTACCACGTAAAAAATTATTGCTTTGTCATAAAATTTTTGATCATTCAAACATTTAGAGGTTGGGGGAAATTGCATTATAGAATTCCATTACATGCATACATACATACATACATATACATGTCAAACTAATATTAATAAAGGAAGGAACTATTAAAGATGTTAAAAAGCAGAAGGTGTTGCACCTGAAAACTAAGTTTTGATGCCTCACAGTTCTTTTGACCTTCAAACTGGAGCACAGCAGTGGATGAACAGACAGATGGATTTCTTGGTAGATGAGGAACACCACTACCTTTCAAATTTCTTGAATAAAGAAGGAAAATATACAATAATTATATTTTAGTAATGTAAAATAGCTATAAAAAACATATCCGTATCTCTGCATTGAAACGCATTTAGAGGCCCGCGCTGCTATAAGGGAAGTGCGTTTAATAACCTTGCTTATACAAAAAATAAAGGATTTAAAATACAAACATAACTACTGATAAATAAAATCTTGAGAGACGTCTCACTCTTCATTACAGATAATATACGTATCTATACTGCAATAATATTAATTGTGTGAAATTAAAATTTCGTATGTAGAACGTTACTTTTTTAAATTTACTACATTTTCAAAATGATGAATCCAAAAATAAACGGCGCAAAAACATCGCAAGTACTATTTTTTTAACTATTTTTTTTTATAGAATAAGGATGACAAACGAGCACACATGCACACATACTGTGGCCCATAGACATCTACATTTATCCTCAATGAAGAATCAATATGCAGATGAGTTGTCACCCCTGAGACTAAGATGGAAGGCCTTGAATCATACAAAACACAGCAGCATTAGCTATTTTACGGTGGTGTACTGTGAAAGCGTGATCCTTCCCCGGTCGAGCCGATCCATTCGTGCTACAACTGTTATAATATAGCTACATCAAAGAACAAACAGCAGTTCCTATGCAGGCCCACTAGTAGCGGCATCATCATTACAACTAACTAACGAAATTGAAAGGTCGAAATTACTGTGACGTGTCCACAGTTATTACATAATTAGAGAGTAAAAACTATCCATATTTTATTTTTAAATATGATTATGAGTATGTGATCAAATAAACAAATACTATTTCAACTGTGACCTGATAATCAAGGTCAAAATCACAATCGAAAGATCATTAAATTTAAATGCAGCTTGGAAGTGATCAATTTAGAACAACTTGATATCTTATTAACTACTAAGTAATGTAATGAACTTATTGGCATTATAAAACTACGATACTTAAAACATAACAAACCGACATTTACGGTATATAATGCATTATTAATCATTATTCTCTTCTATGTTATTATCGAGCATGGGCCGAGATTAATATCGGCCCAAGGTACTTGATGGTGCGATATTTTGACGCTCAACCGTCGTAAATCGAGGGTGTATCTCATGAGTGGACGCAATTTTATCGACAGGAAAATTTCATTTTATAAATCAACATATATGTTCATATTGTGTTTGATAAACTGTGAAGATTAAAAATTACTATGAATTTTATAATGTCAAATAAAATAATTATTGTCATGGAGGTTTTTATTTCTATTATTGTTTTATTGAAATTTTTAAATCGCTCTATAAATCATAGATTGTTCTTCAAATTTCAATTAATTTTAATTCTGAGCAATTTAAACAAAAATTGTAGGCAAAAAAAAATAACTTGCTCTTTGATATTCAAGTTTTCAGTTTAATCAGATTTGGTTTTCTTTGCCTTGGTGATTGCTTTTCAACAAAGGATGTGAAAAAATAATTTTAATTAGTTGCATGCGGTGAGATAAATCACCTAATCCACAGAAATGACAATTGTAATCTTCATTACAAGGATTTAGCATCAGGTGCACGTCGTTTGCCACTTTTATGCCATTAGAAAGTTGATGCAGGTATCGCGTTTGAAGCCTTCATCGAATTTTTAATGACATGTCGAATAATCGACTTTTAATCGAAATATCGAGCGGTTTGAGAATAATAATTCGGAGTATCGTCGGTCATTCGCAGGGTTCTCACAAATTCTTACCGCAAGTGTAGCGATGTAAGTGAGCGCGACCAATGAGTAATAGCGCGGGATACTCGACGATGTGTGCATACAGCGAGCAAAAAACGCCGGCGATTTTTTGTCGCTCACCATTTACATTAACATTTTTGCATTTCGTACCGTTTTTTTTAATCGAAAATGTAACTTGTTGAATTATTTAAATTTAGATTCGAATTAATGTATTCACGACGCATGCTTTATTCGGACAGTTGATTCGAGAGCAAAAACTAATTTTGATAATTTTTTTGGGTTGCAATTTTAATTAACTATCATACTAGGTAGCTACTACTTATTGTTTTGTTGGCATGTTTTTTAAGTGACGATCTCATTTTATCAGCCAGTAATAAATATAATAAATTAAATTAATCTTACGATTAAAATACAATTTTTCATAGATTTTGCTGTTAAATTAAACTACTTTTACGGATTTATTTGCTATTTCCAGTCCGTACTGGTTTACATAATGATTTCTTATATTTACGCGAACACTACACATTGAATTAAACTACTTTTACGGATATTTCTTATATTTACGCGAACACTACATTGAATTAAACTACTTTTACGGATCCGTAAAAGTAGTTTAACTAATGTAGTGTTATATGAAATCATTTTGCTGTTAAGTTGATAAATAAATATAATAAAAATTGTATTTAACATAATACGCCAAAATAAAAACAATAAGTACATTTAATTAATAATTTTTATATTTTTTCTAATTACATACGCAAAACATTTGAAATATAACATAATATCATGTCTAAGTGTCTCTCACGTGTCATTTCTTTAGTCAGTTTTTTTTTCTTAATAATTTATCGATGTTATGATCGATATGATTGATATAGTATTTAGGTGTTGAGAGTCAACTATGAGAAATGCCACTCTATCTACCGCTCGCTTACCGCATCATCTAGCTTACCGGTACAAGTTTGTCACTCGAGAACCTATTTCTCCATCGGTTGTCGGTTCTTCGAGCTATATGGCCGGCTCATTACCACTTCAACTTACTAATCCGTTATAGAAGTGACGAACTGCTAAGACAGGCACAAAGGGGATTTTGGATTTGGGATTATTATCGCAAAAACTACGGGAAAGGTGCAGGTCTAGAATTAGACTTAGGTAAGTATTGATGATGATGAAGAAGTGGAATTATAATCATAAACCCAGACAACGCCCAGGCATCGATACTTAACTTTGTTGCTGTCCGTACACAGGTTCTAAGGTCGTTTGATTTCATTTTGATAGGTGATAATTTGTTTTGCTATTGCAGATTCTCATGTGAATTAAGCCCATCACCCATAGTGCTACACTTAAATGATAGAACTGGCATTTTTAGACTAGAACACAGCAACCACTTACCATCAGGTGGACTGTGTGCTCGTTTGTCATTCTTATCCTATTAAAAAAATTGGTTGGTCGATCATGCAGTACCTGCATTACCAATAGAACAAAATCCGTGACAGATCTTGTTGTGATTATTGAAAGACATGCGTGAAGTTCGCTACTCGTTGGTTATTAGTAATTAGAGTTTCTAACTAGTTACTTTAGCGTTACGCTTGCGTTATATGTCGGTCTTTCGATGCACATGAGTTTTTATTAAAACGCGTTAACAGTTTTTATGATATAATAATTAGCTTTGCGCACATTTGCATGTCTGATGCGATAAGTGGTAGCGTTATTTGATTCTCCACCGTGACTGTAACACCTTTGCGACGGTATGTCAATTTAAATTTGTAAGGCTTAAGTAGTTAAGTTAAATTGGTTGTTTATATCACTCTTTTATTAACTTGCTTTCGTGTATGTCGTGCGAATTTAGTAATTGATTTTAAACTATATTCTCGATTAGCATGATACTTGAAATTTTGGACATGCTCTAACAAAACGTGGTGTATTAAATTTTGTTTTTACCTTAATAATTATTTAAATTATAAAAAATTTAAACTAAGAAAAAAATTAATGCTGTAGAAATTGAACCCTTACCTCCTGGACTGGATTGGATACCCCTGATCTGTAGCGCAGTGGCTTAGCGTTTGACCTCATCGCAACAGGTCGCGGGTTCAAGTCCCGAATGAAACAAGTGTTTGTATGGTCTATGAATAATAATTCCGGGTCTGGATGTTTTTCCATGTGTAATTTATATACCTATGTGAAACGCCTTCATGATACAGGACAAAATCTTAGTGTGGGGCTCAGACCAAAAAAAAAATTAAATACGGAGTGCTGCGTATTACGTAGAGCGTAATTTTCAAGTGACGCAAAAACCAAGCCTAAACCATGCTCAATTTATTGTAAGAACCCACTCACATGGATGTGTGTAACATCCATCTTGAATAATTTGCAACCAAAAACATGGTTTTCGGCATTTGTGTGCGTGCAGCTGTAGTAGTTGAGCACGGTTTTTGCATCACTTGAAATTTACGAGTACGCAGAGCTCCAACTTTCTGTTTTGGTGTGAGGTATGGGGGTAAATTTTTAAGTCCTTTCATCGAGTCGGGTTCTCGCCTCCAATGAAATTTAAACTAAGCATCTTGTTTCTGACTTACTACAACTCTTGTATATTTTATTCATAACTATACGATTGCTTATATTGATTTGCGAGCTAGCTAAGTTCGCTGTCTACAATCGTTAAAATAAGATAGAAAATTTAAAAACAAATGAAATCAACGATAACCCACAAAACTATAAAAGCAAAATTTTTACTGGAAATGAGCCATTCCATCTTACGCCATCTGCATTTTGCTTACTAACCGAGGATAGTTGGACAGTGTGTTCGTTTGTCACCCTTACTCTATAAAAAAATTGTAGAAAGCTTGACTAGTCCCGCTGCACTGATAAGGCCGTCTATGGTTTTTTTTTATAGAATAAGGGTGACAAACGAGCACACAGTCCACCTGATGGTAAGTGGTTGCTGTGGCCCATAGATATCTACATCTATCTTCGTTTGCGAATTTAAATGCAGATGCGTTGTCAGCCGTAAGGACTAAGATAGAATGCCTCTTTTCCAGTAAAAAGGGTCTCCGGTTTTCTACACTCACCATACGAAACACAGCAGCATTAAGCTGCTATATTACGCTGGTATTCTGTGAGAGCGTGGTCCTTCCCCGGTCGAGCCGACCCATTCGTGCTACAATTATACTATTAATATAGCTGCAGCGTGGCTCTACCACGTAAAGATGTGATGATGTAAGGCCGATTGTGATTTAAATAAAAACCCTAACATTTCTAATCTATAAATACAATATACATTTCTCTATAGAAGGCTTTAACGGACAGCTGCGTTCGCAAAGCGAATTTCAGTGCACCTCGGGGTCGTAGGGTCAAATCAAGAGGGCCCATAATAATCACAGCCTCAGTCTTTCGACGTGTCGACGTGCCGCCAATGAGGCAAGTAAATTTCCAGTTACCTATTTTCTATATCTTCACAAAGACAACACGAATAACGTCTAGTGAGCTGATATAAATATAAAAGATAAAATAACCCTTGCTGGGTTCGAACCAGCCATCCGACTACTGTCGTGAACCACTCTTAATACAAGCTTTTAAGCTTAGTAAAAGTGGTTAAAAGGAAGGTATGTTAATAGCATTGCTAGTTAAAAAAAAAAGTAATAATAGTTACAAAGTGTCCAGGTGGCTATCAGCGTCAAAATCTATATTCGAAATTAAAAGTCTATAGTATTCCACAGTTGTCCATAACCTCCATACCCCAAAATATCTCAGATGCTTGCACTTCAAGTGTTGTTTTCCGTTATCAGTGTGGACATCTCAAATTTTTGAGGAGGATTAAATTCATCAAATACTGCCTGCACAATATTAGCGACGGGCATTTTCCAGGTGAGGATAGGGTCATAAAGTTACCACCATAAAGTTAACGCTAGTTATCGGAGACCATGAGGTCTTTCTTATAGCCATTTCTTTGACAACGTATCACACGTGCTAATGGAATCTGTTACGTAGCCTCCACATACAAACGCCAGCATCATTGATTTAGTCCTTCAAATCCGCGGTAAAGAAATTGCTCCGATATCTCTGCGGAACATTACTCTGTCGTAAATTAACACCCAATTTGCTACACTAAATAAATCAAACTGTAAGCGATAAAGCAATAAATTGTAGGAATAAATCAAATATATTTAATACGGTCTCGACGATGGCCGTGGTAGACTTGACCCCGTGCGTTAATAATGTTTCACAAGATATTTAACACAACTTAGATACGTGGGGCTAAGTTAAAGCTGTGTAGTTTCAAAGTGCTTTCATAAAATTGTTTGGAGATTACCAACATAAGTTGCCATTTATGTTGTACTTATGTTGAACAGGGAGGTAATGTTTAAGTAGAAGTGAACAATTATTGTTTGGGGGGGGGAGAGAAGGCAATGGCAATAGACTTGCTGCTGAAATTACACCCAAGAGTGCTCGAATTAAAAAAGACTGCTACTGGATGTGTATTCTCATATTTAATAAAATACCCCAAAATATAAAATACTTACCCCTTAATAGATTTAAATGCGCCTTTTACAGGTGGCTAAATGAACATTGCTTTTATAATGTGAATGACTACTTAAATTTGACATGATGTGACACAATATTAATTATATATTTTTATTGAATTTTAATCTTAATTATATTTAAATTTGTATGTATTTGTATTAGTATTGCTAATTTGTAAACTTTGACATGCCGATAAATATTTTAATTGAATTATGTATTATAATATAGTAAACTGAATTATAAAAAATGTATTTGCATGCTATTATAGATGGCTGAAAAAGCTGAACTACAATTTATAATAACCACCTAAATGACCCCTTTTTCAAAGCAAATAAATCTTCATTTCATTTCATTTCATTTCAAGGAAAATGAAGGGTTTGATTATTTTTTAAATTTCACAATTATTCGCCCCCGGTGCAGCAAGCTATATTATGGACGACACTCTAATAACAAGAGATCTATCCAAAGATGATAATTTAAAATATCATATCCCATAGAAAATACTTATAGGAACATAATTACTACTAATAAAGAAAAATCTATCCAATGATGATGATTCCAAATATCAAATCCCATAGACAATGCGTTACGAGGAGCATAATTACTAGCGCCAGAGTAACAGCCCTACACTGTAGTCTATAGACTAAAATGATATAAAACGCATTGCTCCTTGCATTGCTAACCCTGAGGTCTTTGATATTGTGTGACAGGTGGCGCTGTAACCGCGCCACTTTGACCAGACGAAACAACAACTGATGTCTAAATCACGCTATAGAAACTTCCGAAAGACTCTGCTATGTAAAGAAGCTCCGTATTATACAATATAGGCTATATGAGTAATAGGCTGAACTTGTCTGGAGGGAGATCTAAAATTTTCCACCCCTAAGACAGTTTTGTAATCCGATATTACCAGTCGCACATTCTAAGTACATATTTTTTTATAGAATACTAGCTGGTACCCGGCGCGTTGCTGCCACAGAAAAATAATTGTCGAAATATCGTTTTAAATTTGGAAGAGTTATATTGTTTCATTAGGAATGATAATACATTCATTGAAGTTGAATGATGTATAACTTTCAAATAAATTTGTTGGTACGATACGCGCGCCACCTATTGTAAGTTAATTGTACTATGTCTATAACCTTTGCACAAGTGGAACCAGTAAGTTGACAAAGTTTTAGCGCTGATGAACGGTATGGCAGCGCATAAAATACGAACAAACAAAAATTAATTTTTATATATTAGATGGGTGACAAACGAGCACACAGATCACCTGTAAAAGTGTCTCCGGTTCCCGACACTCACCATACGAAACAATAAGCTGCTAATTTACGCTGGTATTCTGTGGTATTCTCCGGTCGAGCTGACCCATTCGTGCTACAACCATAACATAGAGCACTTTAGCTCTTCCACGTATTACACTAGTATCTAGCTGAGGCAAAAAAATAATTATGGCGGTTATTGTAAATGGCAGTCCATTTCCAATAACCGCCATAATTATTTTTTTGTTACAAAAACGTACGTACGAAACTGAAAAATTATATTAAGGCAGAAAGGAAGCGAACGAAAACCTTAAACTTCGGTTCCACAAATTTTAATTTAGTTTTAAATTATCGTTCAAGGTTGCATTTTAAAAAACAACTAAGAAATTTCCTTATTTTTATTGTAATCTAAATCAGTCTTAACTATGTTCTAAAATTCATTAAAATTACGCTAATTACTACATTAATTAAGCGTAACAAAGTTAGGGACTATAATTTTTTTCATTTCAATTATATTATTATAATCATTATAATTTTAACTCTAATTTAAATTGAGACGGAAGTAAGAATGTAAGTTGAAACAAAAGGTGAGAACTAAACAAAGAATTTAAAATGATATATTAATTATTAAAATCATAATAATTAAAAAAAAATATACAATATAGGTACGTATTAAATTTATAACAAATAAAACTTGTGATAATATCCGATTAACCACATTCATTGCACTGTTAGTTCTAATTCATTTTTAAATTTTAAAAAATTTATTTAAATTTTTTTGGTGATTAAAAATAAGGAATCAAAATCATTTTCATAACTATTAACAAGATCCATTAATTTAGATAAACAGTTTGAAATTGAAACACTCGACCTTTCCAATATGACACTGACCCCTTTCGGAATATACCGATTCAATGTTACAAATTGAACTAATTAATAACTGTAGTTACCAACCTTGTTTATTTACGGAGAAGCGTATCGATATTTAATTAGAAAATGACAAAGTGCTTTTAGACGATGGATAAAATTTAAATATTTTGTAATTTTCAAGCTCTATGATATTAGTTTAAAGTATTTTTTTATATTTGTATCACGATATATTCGAGGTAAGTTGTTGGGTTTGGCTGATCTTTTATTTATCGATATAGCACCCATATTGGGCACAGGCTACCTCTCGTTTCTGAGAGTGTTATATAGTTATATATCTGCTATGCTGCTTCAGTGCGTGTTGACGGAATTCACATGCCCTGGAAATATATAATTCCTCAGACAGGTTTCCTCACGATGTTTTCCTTTACCGCCGAGCACGTGGTAAATCAGCACTTAAAATTGCTATAAACAATTTCATTGGTGTCTGCGGGATCGAACCCGGATTGCTCGCGTACTCTAATGTTTACAGCGGGGCTAAGCCACCACGGCTCTCGGTAACAACCATAACCAATGATAACTGAAGTGAGTTTTGTAATTTTTTTAAATTAAGATATTGTTTCAATGATGACATTCATATCTTTTACTGCCACCAGCGTATCACCACTTAGGAATGAGATGAAATATTTGACAAAATTCATAGCGGGAGAAGTTCATTTGTTAAAAAAAATGTAGAGATTTTTTTTTATAGAATAGGGTGACCAGCGAGCATACAGCCTACATCATTGTAAGTGGATACTGTGTCCCAAAACATCTACATCTATCCTCGATTAAGAATCAAAATGCAGATGCGGTAGCCCCCTGAGAACCCCTGAGGACTAAGATGGAATGCCTCGTATCAAGTACAAAATGGTCTCCGGTTCTGTCATCTAATTCTTATAAAATATAACTAATATGGGGGAGACCTATGTTCAGCAGTGGACTTGTGAAGGGCTGTAATGAATGAATGAATGAGTAACTAATATTTCAGAAGGAAACATTAATCTCCTCATAACCGACCGTGTCGACCGGGGAAAGACTATGCTCTCACAGAATACCAGCGTGAAATAGCAGCTCAATGCTGCTGCGTTTCGTATGGTGAGTGTAGAGAAACTGAGATCCTTTTTACTGGAAACGAGGCATTCCATCTTGTCCTCAGGGGTGACAACGCATCTGCATTTTGATTCACAATCGAGGAGTGATGTAGATATCTTTGGACCACTGCATCCGCTTATCATCAGGTGGACTGTGTGTCCGTTTGTCACCCTTATTCTATTTAAAAAAAGTTATTGTCATAAAGCGACACTAACAATATATTGTAGACTGTCAAAGTACATCGATTTTCTTACTATTAACAGGTAGCAACATTGTATCGGGTGTTTACTTGTTCGGCTAATGGCAGCGGACCAATCATCCTGTCGTTGTTAACTCTGCCTCCACTCGGGTATCGCGGTAGCGGCGCACGTTCTACCGCGCTCAATTTAACAAGGCACTACTTGATTTTTGCTTTCGGGATCGAGCACCGTGAAGCGTTTTACTAGTTTAACTTTGTTAAATTAAGGTTTCGGTTTTTCTGTTCGGTTTTTGCTTCACTGCGATAAACGCCAGTTAAACGACGGCTGTTTTAATGAATCGGATTATCGGATTTTTAATCGTAAATATTGTATGAAGTAATTGGCAAAGATTGGTTCATAGACTTTCGCAAAAAATTCTTAAGCATTCAGACATACATATTTACACAGAGAAAAAGAAACGCCATGTCATCCTAAACTCATAGCTTAATAAAACATGGGCATATATGTTAAAAAACGTAACAAAACAACGATCGCTCATTCGAATGTTTGTTATACAAAATGGGCTCACCTTTGGTCTCCAAAAGGATTCCGTTACACGAATCGATTATCGATAAATACGAATGATTAATTGCATCTAATCGATACGATTCAAACGCCTAACCCACGGGAGACCGGCGCGCAGCCGTCACGTCATTCTGACACGCAATTTCTGACACCGTGACAAATTATTGTGACAAAATATTTCAACAGTTGCATCAAACGATTCCTATCAGCCCTCTTAAACGATTGAATATCACGTAAACTTTAACAAAGGGTACAACGCTGTCCAATTTAGAGATTTACATTTTAAATAAAAAGGAAATAAAGTCGCAAATAGTATGAGTTTTCTATTGGCTACCATATTTGCATGTTTGTCAACCCGCGTAACACAGGCCACCAATGACGAGGCATTTTGAATTGAAGTTTTCGAATTTGAATGAATGAATTTGCGTTCGAAAATAAAGGAACGGTGTTTTGTGATATGAATGGACCGTTTGGAAGTGCAATTTGTCCAATGACTCGGCTTGAACTTGCTTGATGTTTCTTCGATTATAAAATTTAAATGCAGAATTAAACATCTGTCAATATATACACAATATACAAATGTATAAGTATACAAATGTAGATATATACGTTTATAACTGGGTTTGAGAGGGAATATTATAGACTCATTATAACTCATAACATTTTACGTGGTAGAGCCATAATGCAGTTATATTACTGGTATAATTGTACCACGAATGGGTCGGCTCGACCGGGGAAGGACCACTTTCTCACAGAACACCAGCGTAAAATAGCATCTTAACGCTGCTGTGTTTCGTATTGTTAGTGTAGAGAACCGGACACCTTTTTTCTTTACTGGAAACAAGGCATTCCGCCTTAGTCCTCACGGGTGACAACGCATTTTGATTTGTAATCGAGGATAGATGTATGTGTCTATGGGCCGCAGCAACTACTTACCATCAGGTGGACTGTCTGCTCGTTTGTCACCCTTATTCTATAAAAAAATACTCCTCCAAATCCTCAACCCCACTTCCTGGTGCTGTATATGGTGATAAATCTAAGTAAGAGACTGTTGATTTGGAACAGCATTACTAGAACGACGGTATAGTTTTGCACTTATTCATATTTACTACATCTGCACAGCAAGGTACTTCTTACAAGAAGTGATCATAACTTGTTCCCCGGTTGATCCGACCCATTCGTGCTACAAATATTATAGCTGCAGCGTGGATCTGTTACGTAGGAAACTTCTTTCTAAAGCTGTAGTAGATTTTTATTAACGAAAACTGTATGAAAAAGCTTAAAGTATCATATATATAACTAAATAACACATTTGTTTGACTTTATAGTATAACAAATCACCTAATTGGAAATGTAAGGGGCTAATAAATGGAATTTAGTATATGTATATAATGTACTGATTATGCAAAATCTTGTAAATATATGGCTTCTTCGTCATCATGTATGTAAAGTGTCATCTTAAATCCATTGATGGCTTTTAAAATATATTTCTAGTTCGCAGACACATAATAATCAAGCAAAACCGTTCATAAATTTGGGAATATTTGACAAGGTTTGTGTACATAATATAGCTTTTTAAGATAATAATAATATATATATATTTTATAAAGTTATGATAATAAGACATCTCGTCAGCGGTATTATCATATCATGATTTGTGGAAGCGTGATGCTAATTTTACTGACAAAATAATTTATTAATATTATAATTTCCTTTTTATTTATAAATAGCCGTACAATCGTCAGTGCTAACGATATATTCCATTTTACTCCTTACGAAAGAGGTCCTTCCTCTATTTAGCTTTATCATTTAAAATTGTCAAAGATGTGTGTAAAAACCAACAAAAATTTTAAAATTGGAATATGCAAAAATTGCTTTAAGTAGAAAACTCACATAACCAGCGATACTTCCGAAATGTGATTAAAATTTTTTTACAAAATAAAAGGCTAAAACCGAAATCATCTTACAGCCTTATTCAAAGTGTTAAGAGCACTGGCTTGCTTTACTTAGCATTTAGACGAGAAAAAAATTTAGATGGCCGAATGATGACAGGAAGTTCATCCCTTAGTAGTAGTAGGACTCCTTTTATTCCTAGGAATTTTGTATGGATTCGTACTCTGGAACTAACGCAGTAAGCCAGCATACAGACGGCTGAGCCAGTCGTTCCTGGATTCGACAGTGAGACAAGCAAAGGCAATTTCTATTATATTATTCAAATAATAGACTAGATTAGAGCTTTCTATCGATTACAGTGCACGGAGTGTCGGTCCGACCTCTGACACACAAATCAAATTCTTGATGATTGGTCAATATCCTATTATAATGGTACTGTGATACGAAGTGCTATCACCTCACTTTTTTTCTACATAATACGTCTATTGTTTGTACTAAACGACGCCACAATGCGCGTTTAAAGTCGGGTTTCATTAACGCGAACGCGCGCCTTTTGTGATAATAAAAAAGACATCTCAATAGTCTTGATTAAATCGAAGCTATCAATCTTTAGGTACCTCTTATATTTTCGCGTTAAGATAGCTGTCTGGCTAGAAATTGGTAATAGAAAGTAACGCTTAATGAAGCCGCGATGAACCTGCCGCTGTGCAAGTTCCGATAACCGCGCTATATGGGGCCTTTGGAATTTTAATAGTTGTTTGCTTGCATTTGTTATGTTTGAATGAAATTCAAAGAAGCTTGCTTGATATTTTAATGTGCATAATTGGTTCTTTTTTCCGTTAATAAGACTTTATACACTGATATAAGGTGACTAAAAAGGCGGATTGCATTTTTGGTCACATAGCTTTTGTATCTACTTTGGCTGATACTATCGGTTAATCGATTATTTTGGTTGAATGTGAAATGTCGGATGCATTCAGAAGATATTTATGCAGATGGCGATTAAATGCTTTAAATTGACACCGTAACAATTTATATCTGAAGTAAGCGATTAGAGAATGTTTCTTACATTTTATTTAACATACCGTTGTGTAGTGGCGGCTTAAGAATATCCATATTATGACATCCCGTGGGTGTCGTAAATGGCAACAAAAGGAAACAAACTAAGGAGATAGGCTGCAGCATTTTCCTGATAAAACCTAAAGTAATAAAACACTGCGGCTTACAACCCGTCTGCCAAGCGTGGCAACTATAGCGAAATCCCCCCTATGAGGCAATCTATCGGGGAGGCCTAAATTCAACAGTGAACTTTCGATGTGATTGATGGGATATAAATCATTACATTTAACCGTCTTTTATAGTATCGAAGTAACAAACTAGTTAACAGTTCAACTGTTTGCGGATACGTGTAAATTTAAACAAAGAAAGTTCCGTGTGAATTGCTATCTACGATCCACATGAAATGTTTCGCAATTTGTAATTACCTCGCTCTCTTACCCTTTAAGTCAGAACTTGATAGTGAGTCCACTATTGATTAGTCGAAGAAAAAAGTCACTAAAAGACCTACCACTAATGAAACTGTAATTTTTTACCGTTATTGATGTATCTGGATTAAATTAATATAAATTTGTGAAAACAATCTAAACTTAAAAAAAAACAGCTATGTGTTCAATAATTACTATTATACTCGCAAACATTCTAAGTAAGCAAAAGTAATGCTTCTGGTAGAAAAAGGTTCGTTCTCCGACAAAAAATTAAGGATATTAATATATTAACTTTGGCCTCTCAACACATTTATAAAAATGTAATGTACGTACACAAAAATAAAAGTAGTTCTAGAAAAATAAGTGATATTCATTCTGTAAATACTAGGAACAGACACAAGCTAGTAGTACCAGTTATTCCACTCCACCGAGTCCGTAATTCATTCTTGGGGCGATGTATATATACGCTTTTACGACAAAATCCCAGAAAATATACAAATTTTGACCTGCTCAAAGTTCAAAAACTTTATTAAACTACGTTTGTTTAAAAGTTTTATTATAATATTAAATAATTTATGGATGGATAATAAACCCTGCGAATGAGGTGATCGCTACCAAGCTATTAGTATTATTACTAACAATAAGTCTTATTTATAATCTATATTGAATAATAAAGTTTCTGTTTCTGTTTCATCACAGTAGTCAAATGGCAAATTCAAATCTGCGATTCTTATCACTTTAAAAATGAAAATCAAATAGATACTGTAGATACTTGTACGTATAAGGTATTGTATTTTAATATTTATTAAGGTATTCCTTGATTTTATTTCTTTAAAATTATGGATTGTAGTTGTTACAATGAAATCGACCCTTAAAAAGAGGGCAGGCACAATGTGCTGACTCATTTCGCCCACTTCCCATGACAATTGTTGGCCTGTGTCACTCGCTTCAGACAGGCTTTTACAGAGCATTAGCTTTTCTTAGGTATTTTATCCATCGTATGGCATATATTTTTTATAGACAAACGAGCACATATAGTCCACCTGATGGTAAGTGGATACAGTGTCCCATAGACATCTACATTTATCCTCGATTAAGAATCAAAATGCAGATCCGTTGTCACCCCGCACTAAGATGGAATGCCTCGTTTCCAGCAAAAAGGGTCTCCCGTTCTCTACACTCACCATACATTAGAAAAGTAAAATAAAAAAAAGTAAAATAATGCGTATCCTCTAAGCAATTGCAAGTTTTGTTCTTATTTTACTTAATAGTTGAATTCCTTTTTGTTAGAAGCAGTTGAATGGTATGGACAGTCATTATATTTAGAGACTGTATGGCAATACGTGGCCTTCTCTACCTGAAGTCGCAGATTCAAATGTATAAACCATAAAACTAAAGCTCTGATAAAAAATCTTATTAAATTTGTAGAAATGAAATTACAGAAATTACAAATTATGTAATATTTTGACTTGACTATTTTTGGTGTTACTAATTTAGCAATCACAGCGCAAATGGCCAGTTTACGTTGTGATTCGTCATGACCGAAATTCGGTCTGGAAGGTATTAATATTATTACAAAACAACCAATATTTAGACTACCTACATTATCTTTTACTTCCAGAAGTTGACATCTATAAAGGACATGTGCAAGATGTAACTATATATCAGTATAACGGACATGTGTTTAAATTATTGAACGTCTATCAATAACTTAAGTACGTTTACCAACTATGAGATTTGAAAGGTTGGAAGTTAAGGCTAGTAGTACTTAGGACTAGTAGACCTTAGGACAGTTAAACATTGTCATAATTTAACGATATTCAAAATTAAAAAAATAAGACTAATTTGCGACAGTAAAACGCTCTCGATTCTCGTAATGCGTAGGCATCGTACATTGTATTCCAATACGTATCGGTTGTTAGGAACGGGAGCCATTGTGCGGCGATGTAAGGAACCGCCTCACGTCCCGCTGACGACTTAATGTCGATTTGAAATATTCATGATACTAAAGCTTATCGTACACCGGCGTACGCGAGTTATTACAATGCGACATAGGACGAAAGAGAAGAAGAAATCAATTCAATAGCGAACGAACTTGGAAGACTTTACGCTTCTCCTTTTTTCAAATTTTTTGTGATTTTTGTGATCGCTCCCATGCCGTTTTTAAATGTTTTCATACTAATTGTATAAAATATTATATTGTAAGATAATTGTATTTTTTTAAAAAGTCCCGCTGGACTGAAATCTAATCACTACAATATTTACACTACTCATTTTATGCAATTTATATTACAATTTCTTTAAACATCTTCTAAGACAAAAAACCCACACAGAAGAAGTATTTGTATGAACGGTGATGATTGTTTGTCCTTGTGAAATTTACATAATATATAAACTGTCCCTACGATACAGGAGAAAATACCGGTGTGGAGATAACGTTTAACTATGCATTATTAGTAATACTGAAAGTTGTTTAACTCGTGATTCATATATTATGAACATTTAAATTGTTTAACTGTTGTTTTTTCGCGCAAAGAGAAGTTGTTAAAATTGTTTTGCAATTTCAAATAAAAAAGGAACAATTGGCCGTTTTAAGTATAGCGTATTCACTCACAAATCGTTGTTCTTTATGTTTCTCTAACGAACAATAAGATGAAACGTTTACCGAAACGCATCGTTATCATTTGGAATTATCTTCTTGGCCAAATTTGTTTTAAAATAGATCGCATTCGTAGGTCATTATTGCTTCACGAAAGAACTTTTTCTCATGTGATACAAATAACAAAAGTATTAGGGATGAATTTTGGTAATATTAATTTATTTATCGTATTGTTGTTTAGAAAAACCTAAACACAGTGATCGTAAAATTAGACTATTATTTTTTATACGTGGTAGAGCCATGCTACAGCTATATTAGTAGTATAGTTGTAGCACGAATGGGACAGCTCGACCGGGGAAGGACCACGCTCTCACAGAATACCAGCGTAAAATAGTAGCTTAACACTGCTGTGTTTCGTATGGTGAGTGTAGAGAACCGGAGGTCCATTTACTGGAAAGAGGCATTTCATCTTAGTCCTCACGGGTGACAACGCATCTGCATTTTGATTCTTTATTGAGGATAAATGTAGATATCTATGGGCCACAGCATCCACTTACCATCAGGTAGATTGTGTGCTCGTTTGTCACCCTATCCTATCAAAAAAAAAAAAAAAAGAAAAAGACACGGAATTTATCTAATTAAAATAAAACTGGGTGTTTTATCTTTATTATTATTAGCCAAACATAAGAGCCCCACTGCTAGAAAGTACAGTCATGAGGCACTTGCATAAATCATTCTCGTGTTTCACAAAGTCCTTGCTTCGTCCAGTAGAGACTCGTCCTACACCAATATTCCACTTGAGTTTTAACCATATTTCCATACTTGATTAGTTGAAATTATACTATATTGACATTTTTTATAGAATAAGGGTGAAACGAGATACTATGGCCCATAGACATCTACGTCTATCCTCAATAAGAATCAAAATGTAGCTGCGTTGTCACTCCTGAGGACTAAGATGGAATACCTCGTTCCCAGTAAAAAGGGTCTACGGTTCTCTACACTCACCATACGAAACACAGCAACAGCAAGCTGCTGTTTTACGCTGGTTTTTTTTTTTTTTTATAGGAGAGGGGGCAAACGAGCATGCGGCTCACCTGATGGTAAGTGACTACCGCCGCCCATGAACAACTGCAACACCAGGGGAACCAGAGGAATTGCAGATGCGTTGCCGGCCTTTTAAAAAGGAGTAGGCTCTTTTCTTGAAGGTCCCTAAGTCGTATCTATGGCCTATATTCAGCATGGGACTATAATAGTTCATCAATGGACTTTAATACGCTGTAGCGGTAACGGTGTACTATAAAAAATTCGGATAAAAATTATTCTAAGCCTGAGTTTACTTACTATACTAATAAAACTTAAAACGACAAAGTAGTATAAAGGTAACAATAGCTGTAAGAAAAATCTCGGTCGGCACATGAAACAGCTCTTGAAGATGGCGGCGGCCGCTCCAAAACAAAAGCCCTCATAAAACTGATCTATTCGGAGAAGAGAAATTTTGCACAACTTGCGAACGCATTGTGAGTCGGTGTGTTGTGCGAGTGCAAAGTTTAAACTTAATGACCGTCGTAAAGCGCTACGGTTATGTAATTAACTCTAAAAACCCTTACTAAAGCCTTTAAATGTTTTTGTATCTATGCGCTGCAAGATAAAAAGGTGCTATTTTAAGTAACTTGTAGGGGCCACATAAAAGTTTATCACCGCATTCCATAACGTGGTTTCCAAGATGGCCAAGGGAACCATCTCGACGATTCTTCGTCTTGATCAGCGCGTAAAAAGGCAGACAACCAGACATGAACCTTTCTTATAGTGGAAAATCGATCCATGCATCCATTACAGCCTAAAAAAATTTCACTGCTGAACATAAGCCTTCCCCATTGATTGATGATTTGTCATTATTTTCCTTAGCATGTTTTTATTTTTTCGATTTCGTGTATGTCTGTTCTATATATATTATATTAACAATTTTCCACATGTTTATTGGCTTTAATATGGTCCGAGTAGCTCGCTGCTTTTTATACTTTGCCTATCTACTGGGGAGTGACAGGCGTGACGCTATGTATGAAAGCAGTTTTTAGAATAAGAGATATTCCTTAGATATAAGTCGAGGACTTTAAATTTATAAGCTTGGTTTAATTTGTTTTTTGTTTTTCTTATTTTCGTTTAATTACGACATCTATGAATAATAATTTAAGGATAATTTTGAATATTAGAATAATATAAAAGTTATAGTTTACTATAGTCATTTCATTAAACTGAAGATAGCCGTAGTTAACTGACATTGGGACATTTGAACCTCAATCCTCCCGTGACCATGGGTGCTGTAAAGTACTCGAAACGTCGGCAATATAAAATAAGTAAATAAAACGCGGTAAAATCCGTAAAAACTAGCTTCATTCAATGTGTGGTGTTCGTAAACATAAGAAATCATTAAATATAGCTTTATTTTATTATTGTTACTTTAGCTTCCATAACTTATATAAAATGTTTCAACAAAGATGAAACTTAAAAAAAATTGTTTATACAGCTATAGGCAGTACAGATTATAATATTATACAATGTAAGATAATAAAATGGAAGTAAAAAAGATCTATTTCCCTGGTATATGTTCATAATCTATCATCTTATCACACCAAACTAATAAGTTTTAATTAGGTTTTATGTAGTGTCGTAGCTCAGAATAACTGACGATTTTGTTATGTCTCTTTTAGCTTCAGATGTAGGCACGGTTACAATACGCAGTGCGCACGCGTGGCTCGCTTACTAACGATTGGACGACTGCGCCACGCCTTGCTTGCGTAAGACCGCAACGTCGCCTCATGTAGATCAATTATTTATGTCGCCCTAACTCATGGAACGTCACGCAGTTGGTTAAGTTTGCGAATTCGTTTGTTTTATAGATAATGTAACTATAATTAATGGAATCAGGCATTACTTTGCGGAAATCCATTATATTAAAGATGTTAAACATTAATTAGATAAGATCCGCGTTAAATTATTACTACGCGGATCTCTTAATTTTAAAAGTAACAACTTATAGGTTTAGATGTTTTTGTGTCATTAAACATTTTTGGGAGATGGAAAGCCACATACTAAAAATATTTTGTGCTTACCACTCAATTCACCCAATATTTTTCTCGAAGACAATGTTTTAGTGTTTTTTATTCGCTTTTACTGCTTCTTCATTTTAAATGAGTTTGGTCTGTACAGAGTAAGTTTCACACATCACACTGTGTCATACTGCACACAGACTGCATCGCAAATGAGAAAAAAACATCAACAAAAAATAACAACCTGCCACCTGTCAACATTTCCCGCCATTGAATAGCATCAGATGCAGCACTAAACTTTAAATTAGGTCCTCAATCCAGATCAGACAGTGCCGGCACCATGTTTCATAGTCGGCTTGGTGCCGATGGATCAATATGGATGAGTGGTGCGCGCGCATTCATACGTCAAAGGCTGCGCAAACGCGGTCCAGTAATGGCGGTCCGTAGCAATTTAATGCTTTTATTTATTTAAAGGCATAGACATTAAACATTTTATATTTTATGTTAATTTAAAACGGTGCAAGGGCTGTTACGATAAATTTTTGTTTGTGAATATAAAATAAATGAAAAGGCTTGTGAAGTCCGCCAGCATATTGAAGCAGCCCACGTGGTTTCACAGTACGCGAGCAACCCAGTTTCGATCCCCGCCGGCACCAATGAAATTGTTAATTGCAATTTTAAGTGCTGATTTACCACGTGCTCGGCAGGGAAGGAAAATATCGTGAGGAAACCTGCATGTCTGAGAAATAAGAAAAAAAAATATATTTCAAAGACAAGTGAAGTTCGCCAACACGCATTGGGGCAGCGCGGCGGACATTTCCTTGCCCTAAAAACCCTCTCAGAAATGAGAGGAGGCCTGTGCCCAGCAGTGGGACGTATATAGGCTGTAACTTTAACTTTAACGTGGATTTACTACTTTATAATGATTTCAGAAATGGCCTTTGCCCTACTGTGGGACTTAATATAGGCTGTAACTTTATATAATCAAGTAAAGAAACGTTATTAAATATCTGTAATACAAAATCGTAGTTTGATCTACATACAGACTGTCAACATCCTTTATTTTGAAAATCACAGATATTTCAATACACGAACGTAAGTTACTAAAGCTCCGCTAAACGGGTCATCAAAACAACTTGGCCTTTGCCGGTAAAAACGTCAACGTTCACATACGCGACCTTGTATTAGATTGTATTGCCATCTCGGCCGACCTTCTGCGGTTAATAACAGCTCATCAGATTCCATTTACGACCATATTATTCCTCTGATAGCAACCCATATGATATGCATATTGCATTTGACTATATGACAATAGGTTAGTTGATAAGTCACTGTCACATGTCATTGAAATATATTTTGCGAGCTGTCAAAACGAACGTTTACTAAAATTGTACGATCTGTAAATGACGTCATAGTTTCTCAAAGTTAAACGAACGTTTTCTTTGTGTTTAGTATTTTTAAATATACTAATGTATGAGTAAAAAAAAAACAACTTAAGTTTGTAATGATCCTAATACTAGATCATAGTAGAGTAATTATTGTATTGTCATCGGTTTTTACTACGTCTACTAAATTTTATATTATTACAGATCTGAAATCTGAATAGGCCTATGAAAGTAAGTTGAAACTGAAATATGAAAGTTCATGACCTGAGTGTAGTGGTGTGAGTGTAAAAATATTCACTAAGCGTACCGACCGTGTGCGTGTGACAACAACTAAAAATAAAAGAAACCAAGCGGGGCAACTATTGCAAATATCTCCTCTATGACGCAATCCAGGGCGGCCTATATTCATCAGTGGATTTTTGACGGGCTGTAATGATAAAAATCCATAACATTCGTACATACATACATATAGGTCAAGCTAATAAAGCGTGTTAAAAATCTATTTTTAGTAAAAGTTCAAACCGACACTACTAAAAGCAGTGAATTCAGATTTTAAGAAGTAGTAGCGATATATTACTGATGATGTAATTACCGAAATTAAGCCGCAATGTGTGGTGCAAGTACTAGAATGTTTCACTAAAATATCTTAAATGAAAGGGATTCGCGACCTTCACTTTAAGGCAGTTCTTATCTCATCGTGCTACCATGGCTGCTATATCCATAAGTAGTTTGTGATAGTCCTTGTATCCCTTAACATATTGCAGTATCTTATTCAGCTTTTGTCCTCTTTTGCTTGCGGGTTATGTGTATTTTTTTAGAATAAGGGTGACAAACGAGCACACAGTCCACCTGATGGTAAGTGGATGCTGTGGCCTATTGACATCTACATATATCCTCAAAATACAGATGCGTCATCACCCCTGAGGACTGAGATGGAATGCCTCATTTCCAGTAGAAAGGGTCTCTAGTTATCTTCATTCACCATGCAAAACACAGCAGAATTAAGCTGCTATTTTACGCTGGTATTCTGTGAGAGCGTGGTCCTACCCCGTCGAGCCAACCCATTCGTGCTACAACCACAATATAGCTGAAGCGTGGCTCTACTACGTAAAATACCACGTGTATGTGTGTATGAATGTCCTTATAGTTGCACAAATCATTTACGTCACTATCGTAATATCGCTAAACAATAACTGTTGCTTATTAACTGAATCATTGAACAGTTTATCTACTATTAGGTTTTTTTTTAATAGAGATAGTTGGTATGATTTTAGATTTAATCCTTTGTATGTAAATATCTGGTTTATATTAGTGAAAAAATTTTTTCACTAATATAAATCAGTGCTTAACTACCACTATTCCATCTGATGGTAAGTGGAGATGCAGCCCAAAATGGTAAAGCACACTGATTTAGCTCAACAAAAACCTATTCGCTTTTGTCTTGAAGACACCTACATTGTAATTCAATGGAAAGACAGATGCTAGTAAAGTATTCCACTACATATTACGCTCAATTCTAGATACCGCTTTATTGCAATTAAAGAAACTTATACTTAGTATTTTAGTATCACAAGAACTAGCTAACGAAAGTGTCATTAGGTATCTTGGGTACATACTCGTAAGTATTACTTATCATTGAGTGGTTTATTACCGAAGCGACGATTCAGTGGAAGCCCGTCCGGGATGAGGTGATGCAAAGTTAGATTACACGGTCCTTATTGTAACTATATACAGTATGTTCAAAATTAGAAATATTTTTCGCTAATGCTTTAAAATATTATATATTATGTATAACATTTTTAAGAGTAAGTAGTTTTGTTAAATAGTTACTTTTGTTATTAAAGAGATGTAAAGTCAGTTAAACATAATATCGGAATTTTTCACCTTTTAGGAAGAAATATTATCTATATAGATAGAATTGCTGTAGTTTTGCACGTGCTAGATGCATGCTGTAGCTGTATTATGGTTGTAGCACGAACGGGTCAGCTTGATCAGGGTAGGACCACGCTCTCACAGAATACCAGCTTAAAACAGCGCTCAATGCTGCTGTGTTTCGTATGACGTATGAGAGAACCGAATACCTTTTTACTGGAAAACGAGGCATTCCATCTTAGTCCTCAGGGGTAACAACTCATCTGCATTTTGATTCTTGATTGAGGATTGATGTAGATGTCTATGGGCCATAGCATCCACTTACCATGAGGTAGTCTGTGAGCTTGTTTGTCACCCTTATTCTATTAAAAAAGTTTAGCTTTGGAAGTAAAAAAATTAAAGTCTGCATATTTGAACAATTAAAATGATTGCTCAATTTTGTTGCTTATATTTTTTGCCATTATTAATAGTATGGATTAAGCTTCAACGTTTCAAGTAACAGCGATATATTAATTATATTCAACGTTATTTATTAAGTAACGCAAATCATATTCTGCCAATAATCTACAAAATTCTAGTAAGGAATTACATATCTTTTATTGTTCTAATATAGACGACAAATATATATGCCATTATATGTGTGATGGAAATGCAAACAAGCTATAATAGACGAGTGCTGTGGTCATGGTGGCTGGGCACGGAAGTGTGGTAAGCGGACGGTCGCTTCACCGTCCACTGTCCTCAAGGATGAATACTGAAACTGTGCCAATACGACCTTTCCACTCCGTTCGCGGTACGTTGGTTGGCTGATGATGTGTAGAAATTACAGTTTGAAATAACGTTATCTCTCTATTCAGTTTGCATTGAAAATCTAAAGGAAAAATAATTGGATATTGTCTTTTGTATATACATTTTGTTTTGTTAAACATTTATAAAACAGATCGATTGGTTGGGCTTTTTGAAAAATACTGATGACACCTGAAGGTAAGTGATCCGATGTTGCATGAACATCTGCAACATCGGAGGAATCGCCGAACTTATAGAATGGAGTCGGTTGTTTTCTTGAAGGTCCCTAAGTTATATCATGCTGGATAAACCACTGGTCACAGTTAATTGCACAATGTGGTTGAATGAGGGCATCCCCGACTTTTTCTGCCACCAGGGCGGCGTCACTAGAAAGTGAGGTATAATATTTGACAGATTTCATAGCGGGGAAGTTAATTTGTTCGGAAAATGTAAAGGTTATTGTTTCTTTCCGTACTATTAGCTATATTTTATATTAATAAGATTAAAAATAAATAAACCAAACCACAGGTACTCATAAAAGTAGAAAGATTAAAAAAAAAGTTAAAAATGTGGAAAAAATTAAAGAGCAAACCACTGACGCATTGTTTTGTGTATTAAAATAATACTCTAGAAACTGATAAACTTTTATTAAAAACCAACTTCTCAATTAAATTACATTGTGTAACAATAAATCTTTACCTCAGTGTCAACTAGCGACATCTGGTGAGTAGAAAATTATTAACCCTCATTCCTAGTGAACGCCAAGTGTCGAGATGATGTGGATTGAATTTAGAGTCTTCTTAAGTATTGTGAATCCTCTGTTAGATGCAGGTTTATCCGAGAAATCGTCAAAAATGTTTGCCTTTACCACGCTGGGTGGGGACTGGTTACTGGCTGACTACTACCAATTTGTAGAACTGTGGAAAAATGCTGGTCCCCATTAACAATTTGTGTAACTTACTTTAGGACTTATCTTGTTTTATACCCTTATTATCATAAAAGAAATTTTTTAAACGCCTTATAAAAGGAGAATGTTCAATATTCGACGAGTACGTTTTTTATGTATGTTCGCCTCCAATATATCTCGGAAACAGCTGAACCAATTTGAGTGACTCTTTTTTATTATATAGTTTATACTTTAAGGGAGTCTAATGGAAATTTGAAGAAATAATTCCACTCTTAGGGGTAGAAAAATAGGGGATGAAGTTTTTAATGTAGTTTAAAGACCCTGAACTTGTGATATTCCTAATTTCATCCAAAATGGTAAAAAATAAAACTTAGCACCGACTTTAGAATCTACAATGTGGAAAATAAACTTAGTCTATTTAATTTTTAAAGTCGGTTTTACATTATATTCAATGTTTTATAATAATAATCAAAACATATCATCGTTGTGATTCAAATTGGTTATACGTATTTTATAGTATTCTATCAAAGTTTTACATAAATCGTGGGCTTACTATTCGTGCAAATGACAAGTACCACGGTATCGTAATCAGTTCCCTCTTAATTCGTATCAAAAATTACTATTACTTATTCAAACAGGTTAGGGTTATACGAGTCAGACTTTCTAGTTTCTAGTGCATCTTCCTTAATATCTCACCTTTATTACATTGGCAATAAATGTCAAATTGCATTTGCAGTTCGCACTCTCGATAGGGACCTTCATAAATATTTAATTTATAGCATACGAAATTCACCTTTGCCTAAACGGATTTAGGTTTAGAATGGAGTGAATAATAACTACCGAAGCTTCTAAATGGTTTAAGGTGCACTTTCCGCGCAGGTCACGGGATGAGCCCAACCTTTCACGCGTGGTTCGTTCTACAATAGGCGCGGCTTTAGCCATGCTTTACGGTTTCATTGTAAAGTGAAAATGTGAGATTGTCGATGTTTTGATAATTTATTCGATTGGAAATGTGTTCCTTGTACGAAGTTGTAGATAGATTACCTACGATTTTGTAGCATTTATTAATATATTTTATTGATAGTAGTTAATTTCTTTTGTATTACGTTAGTAATAATAGCAAATAGTTGTTCTATTGCCAAGGTCAATAATTTTTTAACGCAACACACATATTATAACATCTTTGTGTGTGTTGTAGACATTAAAAATTTATATTTTGTTGTCAAGTACTCTACCTTATTATAAATTGAATAAAATAATGATATATAAGACAGTATAAGACGGCTCCGTAGCGCAGTGTCTAAGCGCTCCGGGCCGCGGGTTGAAACCCGCACGTATAAAGTGTTTTAACTGTCTACAAAGAATAATATATAAACTAATATATATAAATAATAACATATTAATTATAAAATGTAATTTTGGATGTTTATCCATGTGTAAATTATGTATGTGGAACGCTTACACGATACAGGAAAAAAATCCTAGTGTGGGAATAACGTTAACCTAATACAAACATTAAGTAATTATGCATAAAATGAAGCCAGTCCAATGTTGAATTGTTATTCGTAATTTGTCCTCGAGACAAAAATATGCGAAGCAAAAATTACCCACGAACGACATACATACGGGCATACACAAACACATACGTCCTCCTCAAAATCAGCATCAGCTCATATAGCATCCGACTATGGAGTCCTTGGAATGTGAAGTTATGTCAAAATTTGGACATTGAAAAATGTAGTAACGCTTTTTATATTAAAAGGAAAAAGGTTTGCGATCACTGAATAACGACCCCAATGGCTAGCATTTCGCGAATTTCTCTTAATCTCTCAGCACAGGGTATACACACTCGTAAATCGTAAGGCTATTGCAGCGCTTGCAGGCGCTCAGCTGATTGTATGTTAATGTCTACACCAGCGACCTCTAGGGTGTACATTCAGCAATAGGTGACATACTTTTGGCGCGACTTAGTTCGAACTCATACACTTTGATTTATATTGTTATTGTTATTCAGAAATATATTTGTTGAATTTAGTGTAGAGCTGTAAGATAGAGGGAGCCGTGGTAGTTAAGGGCCAAAGCGCTTGCTGTAAATTTCATAGTAAGCAAGCAGCGCGGGTTCGATCTCCGCACCAATGAAAATGTTAATTGCAATGTTTACGTGGTAGAGCCATGCTGCAGATATATTATGGTTGTAGCAAGAATGGGTCGACTTGACCGGGGTTGGAACACTCTCCCAGAATACCAGCGTAAAATAGCAGCTTAATGTTGATGTGTTTCGCATGGGGAGTGTAGAGAACCGGAGACCCTTTTTACTAGAAACGAAGCATTCCATCGTAGTACTGAGGGTGACAACGCATCTATACTTTGATTCTTAATCGAGGAAAATGTACATATCTAAAGGCCACAGCATCCACTTACCATCAGGTGGACTGTGTGCTCGTTTGTTACCCTTATTCTATAAAAAAAATAACGCGGACTCGACGGGTAAGAAAAACATCGTGAGGAAACCTGCATGTCTGAGAAATTTAAAAATTTTTCGAAGATCTGCGCCCACCAACAAGCATTGTTACGGCGCGGAGGACACTTCATTGCCCTACAAACCTTTCAGAAATGCGAGGATACTTGTGTCCAGGGAGTAGAGCCTATTATTAAAGTTATGAAGTTAACGGCGTGTAGTGTCCTATGAGGGGACTGATTGAAATGAAATAGCAGCACCTTCTTGATAAAGAATTAGATAAAGATTCGATTCATTTCATAAAAATCTGTTGTTACCTCCCTCCACTTCCGCCAACGTGTACACTTGAAATATGAGGAATCAATGGGAAAGGCCTATGTTGAACAGTACACTTAGATAGCCTGTAATGATGATTTAAAGTTATATTGGTCGAAGTTCTTTGGCTGTATTCGCATCTGAGTACAGATAACTCGTTACAGACAGCAAAGAAAAAAAAAAAACAATCAAGCGAAAATTAAAAAACCTTTAAGTTGATAAAACTTACGTCCAGCAAGCAATGTCCCCACTACATTTCGCAAGATTTTCATTAAAAAAACTTACTTGAGTTATAATAATAACCTAAGCGTTGAAAATGTCCCATAAAACGTTAATAAGCCGTCTTTTATTACGAATTATGTTTTAGTGAATCGCGTCAACGATTAAGTTGCTTGTATCAATAACTTCTTGTATAATAAAACGAAATGTGACATTTAATATTGTGCTTTCAACGGTTAATTGGCGTAATGAAAAGCATTGGCTGTGATTTTTCGACCCAAAATCCAGGATATTCAAAAGTACAGTAAATAGCTTACACTTATACACACTCGTTCCAATATCACATAGGTTTTATGTATATCTGTTATCTAGTTAAGTATGTCATAATTATTGTCTAGCGAAGAGTTGATCTCTCCTGTAATAAATATAAAAATGATGTGTCAACATATTTAGGGTCACAATCTGGTACAGAACTGTTATATAAGTGAGTGCGTGGTTCTCTGGATGATTTAGATTTACAATTGGACCCGGTAGGACGTTGTCGAGATCCAGAAATCACCCTTGCGAAGCCGGGACGGATCGCTAGTAATAAATAAATAAATGGTTTTAAAAATATAACCCAAAAACACGATAGACGCCGTGCTTTACTATAAAAATCGATATATTACACTATAAATACAGTATCTTAATAAATACAGAGACAAGAAATGTGTGGTACAATCCCATTTCATACAACAACATTTCAGTTGGCAGCCGGTGTAAGTCGTGAAATAATTGGCCTCAAGATTTACCATTACCCCCGACCTTCGCTGCGAATGCATAACTTATGCTTGGGTTATGCATGCAAATAAGTTTCTATTTCATAGCGAACTTTCGACTTGACCGGATTATGGAGATGATAATAATTAGTTCTGTCAAGTGAAATATATAATATCCGATTATTAAAAGTTAAGTAAGGAATAATAAGGCTATAAAAGTCCTCCGCTGAACATTGGCTTCTCACATTTTGCCTCAATGGCGGCAGGTGGGTCGGCAGCCATTTTTTTAAATAATTTTACGTTTTTATCAGGATGCTGCTACCCATCTCCTGTTTCAGTCTCTCGCCGTCGCCTCCTACGACACCCATTGGACGATATGGGATAGTGGATATATTTACATATTAACTTCACCGTACAAAGAAATATTTTTGTATAAAATTTAATATTCTATTAATAATTAATAAGTACACGTTAGGTACGAGGTGAGATAATTTTTACGAAGAGACGATGTACATTGGTAACACATATAATATGAAAATTTCCGATGAGAAAGGGAGAGAAGGACCAAGGCTGACGTAGATGAGTATTGAGGAAATATATATGTAGAAAGAACGACATCCATCAAAGGGCAATGTTGAAGAAACTAAGCTGGAAAAAGACACGAGAGGAGTGTTCAAAATAATGCATTGGTCACAAAACCTGACTAAAACACAGCAGGTTCAGGGTTCGACTCTCAACCTCTGTCTCAATCCTCCGCTTCTTCTTATTCATCAGTCCGTAAAAGTCAACTTTTTATAGTATAAGGGTCACAAACGAGCACACAGTCCAACCGATGGTAAGTGGATGCTGTGGCCCATATACATCTAGATTTATCCTCGATTAAGAATCAAAATGGAAATGCGTTGTCACCCCTGAGGACTAAGATGGAATGCCTTGTTTTCACTAAAAAGGTTCTCCGGTTCTCTACACTCATATCATCATACCACCACACCATAGGAAACACAGCAGCATTGAGCTGGTATTCTGTGAGAACGTGGTCCTTCCCCGATCGTGCCAACCCATTCGTGCTACAACCATAATTTAGTTGCAGTTTGGCTCTACCATGTAATAATACCACATAGTGGATTCATACGAATTCTAAGGGAAAAATCAGGAGGTGAATACACTATCATTACGCGGCGATAAAATAACATATATTGTTAAATTTACGACTTGCACTCGCTTTAAGTGCAAAATATTCTGATTTAACAGTTTTATTCATAGTATAAGTCTGATTGGGATATATTTTCTTACTACAGCGGCGTCTTTTCATTAGTAATGAGTAACATTGGTGACTGTTTTTAGTGATCTGGATCATTTTATAGCTGCTTCTACAGTGCAAGTTATAAGTTGTAAGCGATAAGATATGTTAAGGTAATTGTTTTCAAGGTATGAAATTTAGGGTACTTAACACAAGATTTCATTTGTGTTGACTTTTAATTTGCTCAATAAATTTGTCAATGAAAAGCATAAAAAAAGTGTGTGTGTACTTATGTACGCACGTAGGAAGTTATACTTCTTTAGCGTAAAAAAACAAAAAAACTTGAGAGACAATTACCCACTGAAGTTGTCGCTTTTAGGTGTCAGTTTGTGCGCGCATCGAAACAACTTCATGGTGTCGGTTTTAGGTGTCAGTGTGCGCGCGCATAGTAAAAATTCACTCTCATAATTTTTCCCAAACGCCCCAAAAGAAGTATAACTTCAAAAATATATTGTGGATGGAATTTGAGAAAGGGAAGTATTTTCATTATTAGTTGGATATTAATAAAGAGATATTTGTATAGATAGATTTATAAAGATATATTCTGATCGGTTACAGGCAGTAAAAGGGCATGGAGACACTAATGCCTAAACCCCTAATGTGCCAATCATATGGAAGTTTCTTTCAACTTAGGAACCTACGTACAGCAGTGGTTTTTAGAGGCTTATATTATTATAAACATAACATAAACACTCACGCCTGTCACCCAGAGGGGTAGGCAGAGAATACTGACTTCCATTTTACACGATTTTGACACACCTCTCTCGCCTCCTTTACATTGCATACATGCTCCTCGGTTTAGGGTGCTCTTAATCTGGCCCATTAATAATATATCGCCAATTTGATCGATAAACTTTCGTCTAGATCCCGACTATTCCGTTCACTTCTTCTGCAACATTTTGCTTTGTCATTTTTTCCTCGTTCATTCTTTCTATATGGCCAAACCACCGAAGCATTCCTTTCTTAATCCTGGTCACAACACCATCTTGCAAACTATCATAATATACAATTATAATGATACCGTATATACACACCTTTTTGAGGATTTAAGCGCTTTCGCTTTTGCTATTGGACCATCTTCCATTTATCGGCAGCTTAGTGTTAAAATTTAACATTAGATCGACCAATAGCGTCTCTGTAATAGACTGTTCACGTAATTGGATCTATAACGTCGTGTAAGGAGTAAAAGTAGTTGTTGACAGGGGTACTCTATATATGGACATAAGAGGGAAAAAAGATTTTACATATTATGTTAAAAATAAATAAGTACGGCTTAAGTCGCAAAACGAATTACTTTATTTGAGACTAGCTGTTCCCCGCGACTTCGCCCGCGTGGAATTTATAACGATTAGATTTCATGGGTTTAATTTTTTTTTGCGCGGAACACTAATCGTTTTTTAAAATAAAAGTACCCTAAGTTACTCCTTATAACATCAACAATCTGCCAGTAAAACTCCCGTCAAAATCGGTCCAGCCGTTTTGGAGACTAGCCGGAACAAATAGACAGACAAACAAAAATTTTAAAAACTGTTTTTTTTTTTGTTATAAGTACCGTAAATACTTTAATATGCATTTAGTAAAAGGTTGTTATTTTGACATTACAAACAGACACTTCAGTTTTATTTATTTGTAAAGATTTTGAATTTATAGTGCGATATCTTATGTCTCTTTCTCTCTTTCTCTGATCAATTAATATGATTTTTATTAAGTAACGAATGTTGTGCTATTTATATTTTTAGTATTTAGTTAAACAATTATTTTTAAAAATTAAAGAAAAACATGCAGCCTTTGCCCTAAGATCATCTCAAAAGTTAGAGGAGGCCTGTGCCCAGCAGTGAAACGTAAAGAGGCTGGAACTTTTTTTTTACTTTAGTCCTCTTTTACTAGGTGGTATGACTCCTTTTTCAGCCAAGGAGTCCGTCTGGTTAGGTATCACCCTCCACTTCAGCCTACATACAGCAGTGCCTGCACTGTTTTGTTTTGGTCTTAATGTAAGTACAGTAAGCCAGTATTACATGCCGTGAGGCGTTCCATCTTAGTCCCCAAAGGTGATAAAACACCTGTAGCCTTCTTTGTTTAAAGATGGCTGCTGGTGTCCATGGACAGCCTATATGCAGTAGCCACTTACCATTAGTTAGACTTTAAGTTCATTTGTTACTACAGTTTTGTAAAAAAGTCTTCTTACTTATATTTTTCTGACAATCATCATCATCATCATCATTACTGCCCTTCACAAGTCCACTGCTGAACATAGGCCTCCCCCAAGGAATGCCACAAAGCACGGTCCTTAGCCACCTGCATCCATCGACTTCCTGAACGTCTTACCAGGTCGTCACTCCATCTAGTAGGGGGATGCCCTACACTTCGCCTACCGGTACGAGGCTGCCACTCGAGTTATTTCTGACAATACAACGATATAAATAATATTGAAGGGTCTATGACAATACACAAGCATGTAGTTTGTCCTATTCCAATTAAGTAAGAGTCCATTCTGTTATTCGTTAATTAAGCTAAAAAATATATTTTGTGTATGTGAGGATTCGTGTTACATAAACCCTGGTTCAAGCAAATATAATAAATAATTTTCGTTTCCATAGACCCTTTGAAATGGTACTAAACTTTTTAGTAATCTGTGATGGTACGATAAGCCATAGAAATACAGATCTTTACTAGAAATTATCTAAGTGGTGTGATAAAAAAAGACTACGAGTTCAAACGTCACTGCACTAATTCTTAATGGCTGTCGCGTTCATTTTTGTTTATTTCAAATTTCATCGCGATATTATTAAGTTTATTGCGATTACTATCTCAAGAATTCATTTTTGACGTTTTTATTCGAATTTATGCGATTCCATGCGGCGTCGCCGGGTTAAATTTACTGTTTACAAATTTACATATCATCTTTATGGTTTTGTAATAAAGATGAAATTTCAATGTGATTTATAAACGGCGTTGAACGTGTTAAGTTGGCTCTGGTGACGCCGTGTGACCGCTCTAAGATTTTATTATTTTAAAAAATTGATATTTTATTTTTTGAATCGGACTGCTAACGCGCGCAGCGGGTGGTTGCATCCCGCCGATATAAACTAGACCTTAGTTTCTAGAATTAGAATTAGTTTTTGCTTTTTCTTTTTTATCGCTGAAGGGTTTCACAGAATCGTGTAGTGTTGTTTTAGGTCGTTTTTAATTTTTTTAATCGTCTTGGAATTGCTCAATGTATTTTTTCATGAATTATATTTCGATGACATGTCAAAAATCTTAGGAACTGGTGGATCTTTTTTGGGTGATTTGATTTCACATTTATTATTAGTGGATGACATATTATAAAAATATTTAATAAACAAACATAAATTGCATAGAACGGAATTGGACCGTACTCAATAGCTATCAGCTGCATCAGTGGCCGCCGGTGATCTGCGCCGTAATCAAATAATGTCCCATATTTATGGGCTGATGTGATCTTTACTACAGTGCTCTATGCGCATGCGCATCCTATTAATATTTACCTACCTTTACTTGTATTACCGTTACAAACAGTGTCACGGATACAAATTTTTAATAGGTTACTTTCAAATTATACTTGTTTATATTTTATTGAAATAATCAATAAAATAAGTAATAATAATTAATGCGTGTAACACCGATTTTTAGAATACTTTAAAATTTAAAAAATTATGGACAATACAAATTTATGTAAGCTTGTGTAACTGGCACGTTTTCAGGGATTTTATTTAAAAAATATTTGTGTATTTATTGTTTTTGTCATATAAAGAAAGAAAACCATCCACGGGACGATATGGAGTAGTTAGTGAATATTCTTACAACGTAAATACACGCTAAGCAACCTACTATCTAATTTTTTTATAGGGTGATAAAGTTGCAGCCTATTGACACCTACATCTATCCTGTGTTGTCACCCCTGAGAACTTAGATATAATGTCTTGTTCACAGTGAAAAGGGTCTCCGATTCTCGTCACAAACTCTGCAACATTAAGTTGCTATTCCATGCTGGTATTCTGTCGTTTTCCGGTCGAGTCGACTCATTCATGATGCAGCTACGTTACTATGTGTCTACCATAGTCTTTGCGTTACAGCATGGTGCGGGTGACAGCTCTAGCCTATGAAGCTTTGTATTTTTTTAGATAAACTATCATACACATATTGTTATACTTCATGGATGGGTACCGCCCATTTACGACAGTGATGTGCCACGCTAAACTATGCCATGCTATAACGAACAACCACAGACTATCAAAAATCGGTATTGAAATAAATCGAATATATAAAAATCACGTAAATATGTATTGGAATTGGAACTAATCGTTCAACAAATTCTGATTTACGGAAACAAAACTTACATAGACGAATATGCAGTGTTTCCAATGCATGGACAATAAATTTTTCGTTGGTCAGCACAGGCAAAAAAGTAATTATAAAGCAAATTACGCATTGTGTCAAAAAGACTTTATCATAACTCTTGGCGGCCAAAATGTCTACAAAAAATCTATTATTTATTATTATTTCATTAGATTTATAAACCTCTTTATTTTTCGATTATTTTTGCCTTCCGCCCCGATATTTGGCCTATCGTATCTGGCAAAACTAATACACATATAGCAAAAGGCACTAGCACTCGTACCATGAAAAGCTGCCGGTGCAGTCTACGCCGTACTGAAAATTACAGATGCTGGCAGCTATTTTATTTGTTTAAATGTCAATATGAATGTTGCAATCAACATGAAATAGAAGATGATTTTTATTTTCAAATGAATACATAGTATAATCTATAAATTGAAGTGTCTGTTTGTAATATCAAAATAACAGCCTTTTACTAAATACATATGAAAGTATATACGGTATTTATATCAAAAAGACAAAAACAAATTTTAAAATGTTTGTCTTACTGTCTGTTTGTTCGGGCTTATAGCTGGCACTGACAGATAGCTGATGTTATAAGGAGTAACACAGGCTAATTTTATTTTAGAAAAAAAATTAGGATGCCGCGCAGTAAAATTAAAACCCATGAAATCCAATCGTAATAAATAGCAAGCGGGCGGGGTCCGGGAACAGTTATTATATAACTATTATGTCATAATTTGTATTAAACTTTAACTTAATTTTACATGCATTGTAGTTTATAAAGAAATATATGTTTCGGTTTTAATTTTTATATCAATAGCTAATCGATAAATCTTGCTTTGGTTTGTGTATCATTAATCGCCTTTTTTAAATCGATTTAACAATGTTCATCTCTAGACACGCCAAAAGTGTAATCTGTCACCCGCACCATGCTATAACGCAAAGACTATACTTAAGTATTAGTATAGTAATTATTCAAAACTTATTTTACTACTAGGTTGGGACATTTGCGAATCGGTTTCGAATGAAAGACGAAAAAAAAACTTTTTGTAAAACGTAAAATCCGAATTTAAAGAACTAACAAGAATAAAATAATTTCACATTCTGAAGTCGGTGCTAAAACATAGAGTATAGAAGAATTAAGGCAAACAAAAATTATTTTTTACCCTATTAATTGGACTAAGGAATACCACAATTTTAATGTCTTCTAAATAGTTACGTTATAAACTTCATTCCCTATTTAGCCAGCCTTTGGGATGGCAATTTTTAAACAAATTTATTTAAAATCACCCCTAAAGAATAGCTTGTTTAATAAAAAAAAAATATCAAATCGGTTCACAATTCACGAAGATGTCGCGTAACATACATACAAAAAGACATACAGTCGAATTGCAAACCTCCTCTTTTTTAAGGAGGTTAAAAACAATGTACTCTACACTTGTAGCAGTATCCGCAGTTATATAATAATCTGTCGGCACCCTAATGCAATTCTACGTGAGGCTAGTGCGGGCCCGAGAGCTGGGAAAGCCGCGCTTGAAGCGATTCGTGGGGTCCGTAATGGCCACGAAGATAACACACGTCCAATGCGGCGTATGGGAATCTAAACCAATGTAATTGAGACTTCTGGGACTACTTAGGCGTTATTGTTGACTTAAATAACTGTTCTTCTGTGTACGGTTGGCAAAACATTGAAAAAATTTAGCCAAACATGTAGCGAGTCCGAAAGTTCAAATTAACTGTAGGTATATGATTATACAGGGTTATTTTGCAAAAACCGGCCAAATTTGCTGAGAAGGTTCAGAATAAGTAATATAGGCAAATGGTGAAGAAAAATTCATTAAAAAAATCTCAAACATTCTGTCCTTTTTATCTTTTAAATTCAAAATGCGTGGTAATGCATTATTTTAACTGATTTTACTGCGCACGCACACATTTGTAAGGGTCGATCGGTAGCCAAAACGTTGTAGCCCATAAATCAACATTCAATTTGGGATAATTTCAAATAAAAGTAGAAGTCTTATTTACTCGTATTTTCAAGAACTGCAATAACGGTATATCATTATTTATATCTTTGAACTTAAGTTTAAAATTTGGCTACTCTTTGAAAAATAACCCTGTATATCAATTTAAAGTTCAAAGTGTGGATTTGTCAGTGGTGCATACCGGGTTCATACCAGTATGAAATTGGGGTCGAGATCTTCGTGAACTATCTCAGCCTTATTTCCTTTAATTTTTTGAGGCGTTTTAAATTTATAAAATATTCATGGATAACATCCAATTAAAAAAAATTGGACCAAACATATTATATTTGTTTCGTAGGAGAATTGAACATGCCGCCCTCATTGCGATAGTGAAACGGATCGTTTTTATACAGAATAACGACAAACGTGCACACAGTTCACCTGAAGGTTAGCACATCTACGTCTATCCTCGATTAAGAATTACATTATACCTGCTGCAACAAAAATACAGCTGCAGTGTGGCTGTACACCGTATAAATCGTGTACGCCAATTTCAAAACTGCTCAATCGACTTTAATGAAATTTTGTAAATATGTATTGCTTATTCCAACTTGAGAGATTAAACTTAGTTTTTATCCTGTTATGTGACCGTTAATATTTTTTTATTGCGAATTTAAGGATTGTTTATTGGACAAAGTATCGTTGGAAAGGGCAGAACAACGTGTGTCTGGCCAGTTATAAATATACATATAAAATGAAGTTCTTACTGACAGTTGTAGAAAAAAACTAGATCGAATTTTGCTAACTGTACATTCGCTAAGTTCGTGATCTCTGAACGGAACATAGTATTCACGATTCGCATGCGATATCCTCCTATATCAACATTAAATATCGTCGCTTGATAAAAAGGCCTCGCATTACCTCTCAATTTGCATATTTGGCCGATTTTATTATCACAAACAAAGCTATAACTATTCAATTAGTTGTTTAATCGACCGGTTATTGACTATTGTGATATGATGATGTGATATTCATATTTTTAATCGAAATATTTTAATATTAGTGGCGAATTTTAATTGTTCATTAAATTGAATGAGAGCTGTATAATTCTGTAATTAGAATAAAAGTAGTTTTAAGCTCATTCTTGACTTAGGTAGTTTAGTTGTAGTGTTTATTAGAGGTTCTTATTTTTTCTATTTCATTTTTATTTAACACATAGAAAACTAGGTAACTGGTACAGTTACCGTTATAGCCAATCAAAGTTCACTGCTGAACATAGACCTCCCTTATAGATTGCCTCATAGGAGGGATTTTTTTTATAGAATATGGGTGACAAATGAGCACACAGTCCACCTAATGGTAAGTGGATGATGTGGCCCATAGACATCTACATCTATCCTCGATTAAGAATCAAAATGCACATGCGTTGTCACCCCTGAGGACTAAGATGAAATGTCTCATTTCCAGTCAAAAGGGTCTTCGGTTCTCTACACTCACCATACGAAACGCAACAGCATTAAGCTGCTATTTTACGCTAGTATTCTGTGAGAGCGAACGAATGGGTCGGCTCGACCGGGGTAGGACCATTCCTACCCCGGTCGAGCCGACCCATTCGTGCTACAACCATAGTAGCTGCAGCGTGGCTCTACCACGTATGATTTGCCTTATTTTCCATAGTTGCCAAGCTTGGCAGACGCGTTGGCAACCGTAGTTTTTTATTTTTTAGTTGTTATTCGGAAGACGCTACTGCCCATCTCCTGGTTTGTTTCTCTTTGTCGCATTTCACGATACCTGGGGGACGATATGGGGTAGTACTTACACCGCCACTATACGGTCTAACTGCTACCACACTCATTTATTTCTGCCACCACATAGCAGTGCTTATGAGTTCCTGAGACTATTCAGAGAGTGGTTTTAAGTAGTTATAGGTTGTGGGGCTTTTATCTGAGTCCTTAGGAGTGACGTCGCATCTGCGGCCTTTTTTGTTTCAGGTTGCTTTCATGGACTACAGTAGCCATTTACCATTAAATGGATTTTTAACAAACGAGTTGATAGTCTAGCATCAAAAAAGATTCACAATGCTAGCCACGTTATCTTATTTAATCTATTAATCTTATTAAGCTAGGTTTAAGTTTATTTACTTGTTCCAGTTAAACGAGGTCATTTTATTTTTTTATTTTAATTAATGTAACTTCGTGTTTTAGTGAACATGGAGATGATACTTTACGATGAAAACTATAAAGATATAGACTTGGCCGATATTATACTAGTTTTTATAGCTTTGATCTTACAGGGCAGGGCATTTATATACGCCGATCAAAGTTTCGTTTGCATCTCTGAATGTTATACCTGAATAATATTTATTCAAAGAAGGTCATTATAGTTTTATATCCAGATTTTCTGCGTAAATGATCGAGTTATGGTTTAGTAACGCATTTATTAACTTTATATTTGTTATCTTGAGGACTATGTTCTCCTGGTCGATGCTTGGTCGGCTCAGCGATAACTTCCAAATATTTTCGGAAGTCTTTTTTACTGCGCAGGTTAGATCTTTTTTTTCTTTTTCTATAGCAGCCCGCAACAATCTTATGCTGAAAATAGACACCGTTGGATTGCGAGATGTCTGGCAAACTCGGAGTAAATACAAGGAACGTAACTATACCACGTCATAATAGGTTTGTTCGAAGGTTTACTATATTCGCCACTCTTGGCAAGTGGATTTTTCTCAAGACGAAAAGTAGTATCATGTTATTCAACTATATCAATACGAAGGAATATGAATATGATTAACAATAACCCATAAAAATTAAGTGGTCGCTTTCAAGGAGTTTCTTAATATGTTTTGTAAGTAGTTTCTACAACCTGTGTTTTTTTTATAGGATAGGGTGACAAACGAGCACACAGTCCACCTGATGGTAAGTGGTTGCTGTGGCTCATAGACTTCTACATCTATCTTCATAAAGAATCAAAATGCAAATGCGTTGTCATCCGCGAGGACTAAGATGGAATGCCTCTTATCCAGTAAAAAGGGTCTCCGGTTCTCTACACTCACCATACGAAACACAGCAGTGTAAAGCTGCTATTTTACGCTAGTATTGTGGAAGAGCGTGGTCCTTCCCCGGTCGAGCCGACCCATTCGTGCTACAATTATATTTAAATTAAAAAGTCCCGCTGGGCTGCTTGCTGATTCTTCCCAGGACAGTGGTTTTTTCCGAACCGGTGGTAAAAGTAAAAAAATTCTTTCGATAAGAAATACGTGTAATCTATATGGGATAAAACATTATTTTGTTCCATTCTATTCCACAAGGATAATATGCTGACGGCACTATGATTTAACCCGCGCAGTTGATACCGTGTAGTTATACCCGGAAAGGTAAACGTTACGAGCATCTCATTAATTTTAATTGCACTTGACACGTTTAAGCCTAAATACCATTATAACACATAAAATATAAAGCGAGCGTGGGTGGCCAGATTTTGATAAGTCAACTAGATAATAAGATTTCGTGTACAGATAATTAATGTTTTGTCGATTTGTATGCATATGAATATATTAATATCAATTAATTACGGTTAAATGTTTGAATAGGTACACGCAACACACCTGTGGCTATCGAGAACTTCGGTGCGTTCACGCGAGCAAGTCTTAAATTCTTTTTCATTAATTATCTGCGGTAATGACATTTAAATAAAACATTTTTATCGCTGGATCTTAATCTGACCATTATCGTATATTTCTTGACTTTATTTTTTAAATATTTTAATAAATTTTTTGTTACTCAGTAGACTGTCCACTCATCGACATAAGTCTTTAAAACGAGAGTAATCAGAATGTTTTGAGTTTTTGGGAAGTTTATAATGATGAGTCTACCGTAAACCGAATGTGAAATCATTTCAGTCAGTTATTAATTCGATATTTAGCACGTTAGCCAGATATTTAGATTGATTGCACGCTATATAGATCTCAAAAATAAATTTCAACGACGGCAATACGCCGTCTGGTGAAAGTAAAAAGAAAAAAAGAACATACACTGCACAAAAGTAATTTCTAAAGTAAAGGTTAGTGTGATTGGATAATATAAGCACAGTGTTCACATACATGTTTAAATGCGTCATTATAATGAAGACAGCAACATTAATTTGCAACAAAATCTCTACGTTTCAGGATCAGAGGTCAATTTGCAAAAATGACAACAGAACGTTAAAGACTGAACATGTTTCTTCTTAAGAGTAAGAGAGAGAGTAGACTAGTCGTGCAGATAGCTTAGAGCGCTGTAAGCTATGATATATGCATAATAGATCTGTCTAACTTTAATCTTTCGAACTTAATTTGTTAATAATGGCCCTTATTAAAATATAGCTTAGTTTAACAATTTTTAGTTAGCGTATTTAGTATATTTTAATATCATTAACGCTATTATGGTATCACTTTTTACTTACCCATATTTTTTTTTAAATAAAATATGGGTGACAAACGAGCACACAGCCTACCTGATGGTAAGTGGATGCTCTGGCCCATAGAGATTTAAATCTCTCCTCGATTATGAATCAAAATGCACATGCGTTGTCACCCCTGAGGACTAAGATGGAATGCCTCGTTTTCAGTATAAATAATCCCTGATTCTCTACACTCACCATACGAAACACAACAGCTAAAGTTGCTGTGTTTCGTATGGTGTGTAGAGACCGGATACCCTTTTTACTGGATACGAGGCCTTCCATCTTAGTCCTCAGGAGTGACAACGCATCTGCATTTTGATTCTTAATTTAGAATAAAAATGTAGACATCTACATCTATCCTGAATAGATGTAGATGTTTATGGGCCACAGCATCTACTTACCATCAGATTATTAGCTATCGATTAGAAGTTATAGGTATATTAAATCGATTTTAAAATTATTTAATTTGTGTTCTTGATAAATTAAAAATGAAATTATATATTGCATGTTTAATTTGAAGAAAGAACATTTTTAATTGTGAAGAATAAATCATGGTTTAAGGAAAAAAGGTTTAAATTAAGCTATTGAAGACAAAATATAGTACAACATGTAAAATATCAAGTAAATGTTAGGTTTCCAAAATATTTTCAAAGATTTCGTCATTTATTAAACCTTGCAATCGAATCCTATAAACGAATGAGTTTTATAATTAATAAAACTTAAAAGGTCATCAATTATGTAATTGGTAATAAACAAACATCACTAATGGCGACACAAAAGCAGTTCTCCATTCCGAGTTTCGATTTAATAGGCTTTTATTCCCTTTTATTACGATTAGAGGGCTATAAAAAGTCGGATGTTTAAACTAAGATGGCCGCGGGCCGCGTTTGGGTTAACTTGTAATTAAAATATTTTAATCGACAGTAATCGAGAACAAACAATGACATTATGGGTTGCCTTTAGCTAGGTCGGTCATGGGTGTAGAAATGTCCATCGGTACTGAATATTTTGTACAACCGACAAAAGTATACCATGCATGAAATGCAGAATTGTAAAGCAAAACTAATTATAAATATATGATTGTCATGGCAGCTTGATAGATGACAATCAAAGCATTGTTTTTTTTATTTAAAATTTGTCGTATGGTGACTAAAGAGTCAATCTCTCATCTTATTTCATTTATAAAAGAGTCTAATCTTTTCTAAACGGCCGGCAATGAACTTACAATATTCCTCCGGTGTTGCGTATGTCGTGGTCACTTACAAAAAAATATGATCCAATGGGTGTCTTAAGAGGTGACTTTGGAAAATTCCAGAAATAACTTTTGGCTTCCGATTGACGTTTGATACTCTGCATCAATTTGGCTAGCCAGCGTAATTATTGAGGGAGTGATCTAGAAGCGGTAAGTTTTAACCGGCTGATAAAGTTTATTTTTATATGCCTATATATAACATAACATACATATAACATAAACACTCACGCCTGTCACCCAGAGGGGTAGGCAGAGATTATGGACTTCCATTTGGCACGATCCTGACACACCTCTCTCGCCTCCTCCACATCCATATACCTACGCATACACGCTCGTCGGTTAAGGGTACTCTTAATTTGGCCCATTTTCAGTATATCGCCAATTTGGTCGATAAACCTTCGTCTAGGGCGTCCCTTTCCGACTCTGCCGTTCACCTCTGCCACATAAATTTGCTTTGTCACTCTTTCCTCATTCATTCTTTCTACATGACCAAACCACCGAAGCATTCCTTTCTTAATCCCGGTCACAACATAACTATATATAACATTTTTTTTAAAGTTAATAAAAAAGTTTATATGCTAGGAGTCTAGTATGTATTGTCGAAAATGATTTAATTAAATGTGTAGCTATGGCAATAGCATTATATCACGTATCGTAAATAGCGTGTAAATGTGTTCACAGCCATATAGCGGCCATTTTAACTGGATAGGATTTGATGTAATTGCCACCTTTCTTTATGCCTCTCGCAGTAAATGCTTATAACCTTTCACCGGACTGGATACTTTATTAGAGTCAGTACTATTTTAAAGTGTTTATTTTAATGTATAGTGTTGTAGGTAATATTTTTATGGAATATTGTCCCTTTTACGACACGATACGTTGTTTTGCAAAATTATATATAATATTAATGATATTGGTTACTAAAATACCACTCGTATTTTAGTAACCAATATCATTAATATAAATTAACAGATTATATACGACCTGCCCACATGAAACCTTTTATTCGGGGACAGCTGTTATATTTATTTATTTATTGTTTAAAGTTAGTAAATATTTACATTTTCTACTGCCAATTACAGCTTCTTACTTTATATAAAAAATCTTAAAAAATGTCGTTACAACTGTGTGGGCATAATATATAAATAACATTAAACATTTAACATATTTGAATATAATTGAGGGTATTTTAATATTCACATTATAAACAGAAATTTTATTTCAATAAGCAGCCTTCCAGCGGTAGTCTTTGAAATAGCAGATTTCTTAACAGTTTACAGCAACGTTCGTGCTTTTAAATGAAATTTGTATGGGTATCACACATTTTTGTGTTCCCCCGAAAATAAATAAATCACCTACGTCACTTAAAAAGATAACCAACTTTATAATTAGTAAAATATTGCGCTCACGTCACTTCCATCTCACGTTTAGGATAGGTTACATTTATATAGTTTATTGTAATACAGATATTAAATTATGATTAGCCTAGACTATAATAATTGTGTACAATTATATCTTGATTGTGGTTTACCAGTTATTTAATTACGGTAGCAAATAATTAAAGTCCCAATTTAAAGTCATTTTGTTTTAAAAAAACGGGAACGTTACGCGCCGAAAACAGTCTAACAATGTCACAGGTTATAAATTGAAATACGATAATTTTTTACTATTTGGTTTACGGTCCTCAAAGTGTTTTAGTGTCTATGAGCTTCAAATGGTAATGTTGAAAGATTTATCACCATATAAAACATACGCTATTACATTTAATTGGGAAATAGACAATTTTATTGATCGAAGACCATATAGTTGGACATCAAATCGTGAAACGGATGACGTAACGGGAAACGATTCGGAACGTGTCGACAGCGCTTCACACCTCGTTCGATTGCAATCAAGCAATATCGATTTCCGAACGCTGCGCCAGACAATCGTAAAAAAAGAATCGCTTCAAATGCCGCGAAGAATGGAAATAAAAGAAACAAAAAATTAGACCGTACCGAACGGAAAACAATTGCGTTATAATTCTAACCGACGTGTTGGGTTTTGACTCTGGCATGCGCGTGACCCCGGGTCAAGTCAAGCTTACCCGAGTGAAGTTCCACCCACTTTAAATTAAATAAAAAATATGGATGCGTTGTAATTTTATGTGTTAAATTTCAAACCTAACTTGCTGACATTTCATACCTACCTTAATAAGGGATAGGGATATCTTAACGTACCTGGAAAAATAAATAAATACTTATGAATTAATTTTATAAAAATTAATTTAAAAAATTGCCAATAAAATAATAAATAATAATAAAATTGTATAAAAAAAAATTAAAGTAAAGTTACAGCCTATATATGTCCCACTGCTGGGCACAGGCCTCCTATCATTTTCTTCTCGGAAATGTCCACCGCGTTGACCCAATGCGTGTTGGGGAACTTCACTTGTCTTCGAAGTATTTTTTTCTTTCAAAAAATAAAATAAAATAAAATAAGTATTATCAAATATTTTATTCCTCAATCAATATGGTTATTATACTAAAAAATGCACATTTTTAGCTTGTTAATAATTAATAATTTTTGTGTAGTAAGTACATTTGACTATTATGGTTTTGTTTGTATTTTTTATTTAAATTTTACATAAAAATGGTTGACGTATTTTTTAAATATTTTTATTTAATAATATTTAATACTTTTTTTATAAAAATTCAACATTTATCTCAGTGTTTGTGGATTACAAAATGGGTTCTAGAGCGAGGCATTTGATGTATAACTTTTTAAAGCATTCGTTACTTACAAAAGCAAAAGACCTCACAGATTATTGATAATCTTTAAATACAGTTATTTTCTTTCATAACATAATCATCTTACTAACCCCTTTTGTCACTGGTGACTTACTTTGATTGATTTATGACTTTTCTCAAAACAGTGGTAGTAATGACAGGATTAAATCACCAAAAAGGTTTATATTTATTTTATGAAAAGAAGATTATAAAATGACCAGCATGGCTGTAAAATTTTTTATTTAATCTTGTCTTCAACTCGTGCTGGGGTTTCGGCAGAGACTTGATCGCCGCCGGATATCTGCCCTCATTGTCGTTTGAATAATGGTTTGGGGCAGATTTTGATACGTAGAAGTGGTGCCATTTTTTATGCCATTAGATTGCGATATTTTTGGGAGATTATGACCTCTGACGCGTTATCATACTGTTAAGAAATTAGTAAACTTGTCTATGTTTCTTGTAATGGGTTTAATGGGTGGTAAGGTGACATATCCTTGACACTAGATGGTGTGACGATCTGATAAGAGAGGCAGGATGCATTTGGCTTTGTGACATTCCTTGCGGGAATCCTATGTTCAGCAATGTAGTTCAGAAGGGGTATAATGATGATGGTTATAATAACAGCGTTTGATATATCCTTTTCGGTTTTAGGTTTTGTAGGCAATGACACAAATAACGAACAAAAATGATTCTCAGTCCCCCCCGTGACCATGGGTGCTGTAAAGTACTCGAAACGTCGGGAATATAAAATAAGTTAATATACGTGATAAAATCCGTAAAACTAGTTTTATTTAAAAATGATTCTGTTAAAATTTAAGGAAAAAACAACTTGTTAATATGTATCCCTGTAATTTTTAAGAATTAACCATAACAATTATAGTTAATTATAAACATGTTCTTAATTTGTTCTGATTCCATATGTTTTACGAATAACGATCTTTGATCTTAATAACAATAAAAAAGACGTTTTTGCGCAAAACCTGTTCAGCGGATCAACTTCGTCATCAAATGACAAAAGGTCACTTTCGAGAGTAATAATTAAAAATAGCAATAAACATTTGAACAATTATTTTGTTAGGTACAAATATTCTGTTTAATAATTATGTTTTGTTACAAAAAATACCTACATCGCATATTATGTGATTTTTTTTTTATAGGATAAGGGTGATAAACGAGCACACAGTCCACCTGATGGTAAGGAGTTGCTGTGGCCCATAGACATTTACATCTATTCTCGACTACGAATCAAAATGCAGATGCGTTGTCACCCGTGAGGACTAAGATGAAACGCCTCGTTTTCAGTTGAATGGGTCTCCAGTTCTCTACAGTACGAGTATATGAATACCATAAGAAACACAGCAGCGTTAAGCTACTATTTTACCCTGGTATTCAATCTTTGTAATTGACTAATCTTTTTTTATTGAGTAACGGTGACAAACGAGCACACAGTCCACCTGATAGTAAGTGGATGCTGTGGCCCATAAACATGTACATCTTTCGCCGATTAAGAATATTAGGTGTTTTTTTTAAATAGAATTTTTAATAGTTTTTAAACATGTTCCAAAATCGAGAACGTTCTATATTCAACGCGTATGTTTCTTTTTTACTAATATAAGCCAGTGCTTGACTACTATCCCACCTGCTGGTAAGTGATGCAGCCGAAGATTTACTCTTGCCCTGAAGAAGCACACATTATAATCGGATAGAAAGACACATGTTGGCAAATTAATCCACTCCTTTGGTGTACGCAATATGAACGACGATTGAATTATAAGTAATGTATAAGTACTGATTTCTTTGAAAAGGCTGAATCGATTAAAATTATTCACTTTTTATAAATAAAATTATAAGAAATGTCATCACTATGTGTAGAAAAAATAGGGAATGAAGTATGAATGTAACTAAAAAAATATGAAGAGATTCAAGATATTACCTTGAACATATGATATCATTCAAAAGGGAAAAATAATTAATCTTTGAAAAACTAAAAAATATGCTGAAAACACTTAGTATAAAAAAATCCCAGTAAATCTTTAAAATTTTAAGTTTAAGTTCAAACATATAAATAATGATATACCGTTATTGTAGTTTTTAAAATACGAGTAAATAAGGCTTCTACTTTTATTTGAAATTATCCCAAATCGAATGTGATTTATGGGCAACAACGTTTTTGCTTCCCGATCGACCCTTACGAATGTGTGCGTGCGCAGTCAAATCTGTTAAAATAATGCATTACCACGCATATTGAATTTAAAAGATAAAATTAATTTTTCTTCACCATTTGCCTATATTGCTTATTCTGAACCTTGTCTGCAAATTTGACCGGTTATTGCAAAATAACCCTGAATAGAGACTACAGACTTCCATCTGGTGGCATGATTCTAAAATACCTCTCTCGCTCCTTTCATATACAAATATTTTCGCAAACATGCCATACATAATATATCGCCAATTTGGTAGATAAACTTCCGTCTAAGCTGTCACAATTGTTCTAATTTGTGTATATATGCTGGGATGTGCCATACGTTAATAGCGGTTCAATACCAATCGTAATACAACAGTAACATTTATTACGCATTCAAACGGAAAGCACGGTAAACACCACTCCGAACACCCACACGCGTCTATTACCGAGGCTCTAACAGCTTAAGTGTTGTGTTAATACTCGTTCACAAAGCGCAGGCGCATTGAATACGGTTAGCACAAAAATCATTGCACAAAAGACGTTTTTGAAATATGGTCCCGTTAAAAGGCCGGACGTGTGGTGGCTTTTGCCGCGGTAATGCATAGTAGAATAAAAACGTATAGCTAGAGATATCGATTCATTTCAATTTGTATATTAACAATGAGCGTGAAAAAATGAATATAGGAACTATCAAATGAAAAATCTTTGAAAAATATTTGAAATACATTTTGAAGAAACTTGCTTTTGATGAAATCAGTTGCCCTTTTGGAACCACTGCCTTTAACAAGTAAATTTACAGTAATTTATTATTAAAGTGATACAATGAGACGGCTCGACTAAGGAAGAAATATGGTTCCACAGTATACCAGCGTAAAAAACAAGATAATGCTGCTATATTCCGTAAAGTGAATGCCAGAAAAAACCCTGTTCACCTAGGCTAAGAAGAATCTGCATTTTGATTCCTAATAAAAGATATCTGTTTAGATGTCTATAAAGGTTTCTGTGGGCATGCAGGTCGTTTATATGGTGACTGGACTCCTTTTATTGCTTCAGAATCCGTATTGGTAAGTACCACCCTATAACCTATTTTTATTGCTGCCAAACACCAGGTCGTGCACTGCTGTGTTCTGATCTAAAAGGTCTGGTCATTACATCTTCCTCTCAGAGGTGACCTCATAATGTTTGAGACGTTTATCCGCCGCGGTGTTCCTTTGCGCGTTGGCGGACATCACATGTTTTTGACATATTTTATTTTGTCTTTTTTTTTCTTTTTTAAAAAACGTTACCCTACACTAGGATATTCTCCTGTATCGTGGTGACAGTTTGCAAACATAAATTGCACAAGGACAAACATCTAGACCCGGAAGAATTATTTGTAGGCCATACAAATACCTGTTCCGTGTGGGATTCGAACCCGCGGCCCCCAGCGCCACGGAGCCGTCAGAAACAACGCCAGAGCCGTTGTTTTAGACATGCAATTTTTTAATTGGGCTAATACGTGGTAAATCACCATATAAGACTGCAATTACCAATTTTGGTGGCGCCTTCGGGAAACTCACTCTGACAATTAGATGTAGGAAAAAATGACTTTGTATAACATTCTAACTTAAGCTTACACTAACCAAGAAGGTACACAGTCGATAACAACTATAACAATTCCTGACCTATTATAATATAAAAACTAGTCTCGCAGCAAACACGCCGGCCTGTACAAAACGACCGATAATAATCTCACAAACACAACGCGGCGAAAGTCAGTGAGTTTCTAAATTAGCAGGTCCAGATGAGGCACGGGGATCGATAGCGGACGAATTAGCGGCTTTTGTTGGTCGCCACTCGCCACAATCGACTCTTGCATTCACCATAAAAAAGAACAGAAAAAGGACACGGAATGTGTATTCTTATATAGTATTTATGAAATAAGACTAATTAAGGTTTCGTGTAGCCGTGGTGGCTCACTATTATTATTAATTTCACAGTACGCGAGCAACTCGGGTTCGATCCCCGCCGGCACCAATGAAATTGTTAATTGCAATTTTAAGTGCTGAATAACCATGTGCTCGGCGGTGAAGGAAATCGTGAGAAAACCTGCGTGTCTGAGAAGTAAGAAAAATAATTTTTCGAAAACAAGTGAAGTTTGCCAACACGCAATGGGGCTGCGCGGTGGACATTTCCTTGCAAAAAAATAAATAAGTGTATATAAATTTATATATATATTTTATTTATTATAAATTTAGTACACACACACACATACACATACACACATACACTCACTCACACATACACACACACACACACACACACACAATAACATCAAAATAGGAAGTTGATAATAAAGTATACAAAAATATCCTTTGTGTTATAAAAAATAACATTGACATTTGAACTAACTTGGATTCAATTTTATGATGAAATTCGTTTTATGTTATTAAGGCGATATTAATCAGTAACTGTAATCTTTGTAAAAATTTTTGTAACCTTTAAAATATTTTAATGACATTTATATTGACCATTAAAATAAATATTTTAAGTTTAAGCTTATCATTGAATTCATAATTTTATTTATGTATTCTGTATTGTTGTGTCAATTCCAGAAAACTATAGACGCAGAGATTACCATTTACCTACTTTCAGCCTATCTATGGTCCACTGCTGAAGATAAACATCTCCCATAGATTGCTTAATAGGGATATTCGCTATAGTTATCACGCTTGGTAAGCAGGTTGACAATTTTTTTTCATTCAGCTGTAATCAGGAAGATGCTGCTGCCCATCTTCTGGTTCATTTACCCTCTGTTACCTCTTAGGACACCCACGGTATGATATGGGTTAGCGGATATTCTCACATCGCCACGCTATGATGGCACTGCTAAATTCTGTAATATGTCTATGCAATATTTATCCTTTTGTAACCTTTAGCAAAGTAATAATAATACTGTCTTTCAGACCGAGTTCCGGTCATGGCGGCTCGTCTTCGTTGAGACAGCAGGACCAGCATCTGCGCAGGACAGGACTATAGTGTCCAAGTGTATACGCAAGCACAGGTGAGCTCTCTATTCCCTCACTCTCATAGTCCGATGGGACGGTAATTTGACACGACCGTAGAGAAATCAGGCGCAGGACCAACGGCTTTACATGCTTTCCGAGGCACGTGGGTAAAATACCGCCAACTAGCTAACTCCGGGCAGCTACTGAGAATTTTTTGACAGTAAAACCCAATAACTGATTTGTGACAATAACCCGAATTGGATTCGAACCCGGGACCTCATGATCAGCAATTGCGTTTACTACCACTAGAACAACGAGGCAGTTTAGTGAAATAATATATTAACCAAGCGTCTCTCCTTTTGTAAAAAGCATGGAAACCCACATTGGAACACCATTTAGCGCTACACATTACCCATACAAGCATTTCCGGATCGATTGTGTTAACATCTACTTTTACGCGACCGCCCGATTTACGAAAGCGAACGTCAGGCCAAAGTGACTAATATACCCGTTGTTGATTTTTAAATTTAACAACAACAATGACATTTCATTTGTTTTACATTGCTTTCACTAATGATAGTAAAAAAACGAAACATGAAAATTTTCTTTAGAACCGTTGTGATTTGAAACTCGATGAAACGAAAAAGCGACACTATAATGTGACAAACATATACATCTATAGGATTTAGCCTGCGAGAGAATGAGATTAGAATACAGTATACAGTGTTTATTATAAGTTTATTTATCTTGAAACTGTCTAAAACTAAGTAGCCGTAACCGTCACAAAACGTACATCTAACTCTATCTGTATTATCGCAATTCTGTAAAAGTATAAATTTGAAAAGCATGTTGTTATTATAGTAATAATAGAATTTTAAGGTATACAAAATAACATGTAACATCTTATATATATAACGATTTATTTATTTTATTTTATTCAGTGAATATTATTTTATTTTTATTATTTTATTAATTTTGTTAAAAAAAAGCTGCTAATCTAAATCTAAATTTAAACACAAATCTTTACAAAATATATAGAACCCCATACTGCAATCGTATGTAAAATATTATGTATTTAAATTTAAATTATATTAAGTTACAATTTTACCTCTCTGCTTCGTAAGTGTTATTCAGCATGTTGTGAAACTCTGTTATTGGCTAAGTGTATTAATATTATATATTTTTAAGTATGTTTGTTAAAAACATGCTGTTGAGTTTCCCATTAAAAAAAGCCCTACAATTATTCTACTCCTGATCCTGACGAATGCAGAGTCTCGTCTCATACTCTCGAAGTTTAGTTTTTTAAGGGTTACACTTCTACCGTGTGAACTGCACACGTTTTTTTTATGTAGACGTAAGGTTGACAAACTAACTCAACTTTACTAGGTGCTAGGACTTCTTTTCTACCTAACATTCCGTCAGGGTAGGTACCATCCTCTTTCTTGTGTCAGAAACCGCAAAATAGCAATGTTTCGCTGCTGTTTTGCTGTTTCTGTTTCCAGTCTGAAGAGAATAGAACCAGTATAGTTGCAGGCTGTGAGGCATTCCATCTTAGTCATCAGAGGTGACAACTGTAACCTTCTTTGTTTCAAAGCTGCAGGTGTCCATGGACAGCAGAAGCCACTTACAATCAGGTGGACTGTACGTTCGTTAGTCACTTGACTTTTATAAAAAAAAAAACAACATGCAATCTACCTGATACTAAGTAGATGCTGTGGCCCATAGATATTATATATAGATAGCTGTAGATAGCCCTACATCTATTCTCAATATGGACGAAATAATGCATATACGATGTTACCCATATAGACTTAGATGTAATGTTTCATTTATAGTAAAATGGGTCCCCGGTTCTGTACACTTACCGTACGAAACACAGCAGTATGTTATTATACGCTGATATTTAGTGCGAGCATAGTCATCCATGCTGCAGGCTGCAGCTTAAATACACACACCACGTATAAATCATTAATTCGTTTATTGTTGCCAATAAAGTTATCAACTTTGGAAGTTATGTTGTTATAAGCGTGGGTGCTAATTTAGAGCTACTTAATTTACCTAGCTGTAACGTGGCGTGTGCCGTGTATGGCGTGATCGCGGAGCAGGAAGAAATTCAAATTATTGCAGTTCATACAAATGTGAACTTTAATAACTTGAGAATAAACTCGGTTTTCGAATCGATATTACTGTTCAAAAGGTCCTAAAACTATCTTAGTTGCAATAGAAATAAAACTTTTTATGATGGGAATTAAAGCAATAAAAAATCCTGCTCCGCGGCCGTGGTTTAGTAGCAGTGTAAGAGAATTTGCCATCCTATTTCACCCGTGGGCGTCGTAAGAGGTGACTATTGGGAATGACAGAAGGATCTTATGGCTTCTGACAGATGGCGGTATAGCCATCACGCTAACGCCAGATGTAAAATATATATACCGAGACGGGAAGTAGCCTCAAAAACGCGAGAGTAAATCTACTACGCTACTATAATCAACAATATGTCTGTCAAGCGTGTGGGTTACGTCAAATCTCTACAACGGAAGAGGCGTATGCCCAACTGTGGACTGTTTGGGTTGGAGAAAAAAATTTGAAGTGAGGCTTATACTATATCAAGATATAAGATAAGGAAGGTAAATTTGAACTGACTAGAATTTACGGCTTAACTACATTAGTGAAACGATATTTTTGAGCATTCGTTGATGACATAATAATTTAACATAGCATACATTAATAAAAAAATATTGTTATTTAATCATAGAGGCAAACGGCAAAAAAAGCCATAGATATTTTAAAGATAAAGTTGCGATCTCCCTGTTTAGATAAACGCTCATTTAAATCTCAATATTAATATATTTTTAATATTCTTAAATCGTATAAATTGTTCTTTTTATTATCAAAATGGAATGCGGTGACGTAATTTCAAGATTTTTGCCTACTCTATCCAACAGTATACCAATGAAAGAGAGAAACGCGTTCAGATTAAAATTGGTTTGGAAGAGGCAGTAGGTCACGCCGCATAGAACAAAAGCTATAAAAATATCTTCGATCGACAAGTGTGATAGTGAGCTCGAATTTCACACAGACCAAAAAGGTTATTGTTTTAAAGATAAATGCGAAGCGATAAGCCACTCGTGGCAATTCGCAGATCGTTTATGGTTATGTAAATATGTGTTTTATTATATAATTTTTAAGTATCAATATTACACGGAAAGGTCATCGTTGATGTTGAAGAAGGTTATACTACTACAGAGAGTACTGTTAGTGCAGTCAGCATTCAATTAATATGATTGTCATTTTCGTATGTGTGTTTGTTATATTTTGATGAGTTACGAGTATCTAGCAAGTCGTGTGGCCAAGGTGACGTTTTCACTCAAAAGCGAGTAAATACCCCACCGATTATAAGATTATGGATTATGTTTTGTTAAAAGTTGAGAAAATTATGAAAGTACTTTTATATAGTTTGCAGTGTGTATATAATTAAATATTGTATATATAAAATAGAAACGTTTCGTTGTCGTGACGAGCCGTTTTAATACATGCGAAATACTTGTGTGCAATATGTATTTTTTGGGTGACACACGAGCACACAGTCCACCTGATGGTAGGTGGATGCTGTGGCCCATACACATCTACATTTATCTTCAATTAAGAATCAAAATGCAGTTGCGTTGTCACCCCTGAGGACTGAGATGGAATGCCTCGTTTCCAGTAAAAAAGGTCTTCGGTTCTCTACACAACATACGAAACACAGCAGCATTAAGCTGCTATTTTACGTTGGTATTCTGTGAGAGCGTGGTCCTACCCCGATCGAGCCGACCCATTCGTGCTGCAACCACAATATAGCTGCAGCATGGCTCTACTACGTAAAAATACGTGTTATGACTCAATATATTTAAAAAAATGGTATAAATCCAATTTCTGTATCGTAAAATAACTCGGTAAAAGAAAACGAAGCGTATCTAAATATAGAAACCACGATCTCTAGGTGTTTTATCAACTGTTATTTAATTAAACTCTATGCTAGTTTGTAATTATGTTTAAGTTACATAACTTAACATGTTAAGTATAATAATTCAAGGAGATCCGAAGCCGTGGGAGCATCGCTTCAGATTGACGCGATGTAGAACGGCCTTAATTATAACGTAGGGATTGCAACAAAAACATGCGATGTTATGTTAATGTTTTAATTAAACAATGAGTATTTTAAAATTTAATCGACTTTTTAATTAATCTGATATTTCCGTAATTAACTTTAAGCGTAACCAACTTTAAGTTAGTTTAAAATACTTGTGTTAGAAGAAGATATGACGTTACAAAAAAAAATTAAAACGTTACATTATTATTGAATATAAAAATGTTATTGTTATTTAAACTACAAATTTTTTCTCTACATACTTTAAATTTGGAATTTTCTCTGCCGACATTTTCATCGGCTACGGTATCTTTTAAAGTGTGCGGTATTATTACCCTGTTAAAAGCACTCTTAATGATTGGACAGGGTTTCTTACATATTTCATATAAATATCGATGCATAACTTCTTAGCGTTATTAAAATATCGTATGTACTTTTCCATTATAAAATATGCATATGGCAAATTAATTAAAATTATTTTAGACGTTTTAGTGTGGTTGAATGATAAACATACAAACTTTCACATTTATAATGTTAATATAAAAACTGTTAGTTATAAACTAAAAACCCTTATTCTGATGAACGAATTTCAAAACAATCTAAGCAAAGAATTTTCTGTTTGTTTCGAAGTTGAACGAACCTCAAGCAATTATTTAAACAACCGTTTAAGTATGGCATTTAAAAACCAAAGTTTCTATTGATACCAATTAAACATTATTTCCATCGACAAAACGGCTCGAGCAAATTGTACACCAATCAACAAAACACACACGTTACGAAATAAAATAACGTTTAATTTAAAATAGGATTTCACGCGTTGATTTTTATGCCGTCTGTACACGCGATCGTTTTGATACGATATCTTTATACTGTGGTCTGCGAAGGGTCAAATTGTATTGAGATAAATGTTTTGACTTTTTAGTTTGCGTTGCATGTTGTTAAAAACTATTAATGATGGACCAAGACTGGGGATATTATGTTATAATTTCTCAAATGTTTGTTGTTGCATCTTTTAATAACCTTTGCATTTAATGATCCTTGCAAAATTTGATAAGAAAAAAATCCCTGCGCTGTTAAGAAGTCGCATTGCCATTCACAAATATTTTTTAAATGTTACCCTCACACTAGAAACTTTGCCCATATCGTTTAACATACATAACCTGCACACGAACAAACATCCAGACACGTACTAATAATTTATAGACCATACAAATATTTGTCCAAGTGGCAATCAAATCCGAGACATGCAGCGTCGCAATTAAAAGATTAGCATTGCTAAATTTTTTTTGAGTTCGTCGTTATCGATTATAAACAATTATTATAGTCGACTTTCCTTAATTATCATAAATTTTATTCTTTTTATATATTAAAAATAAAAGTAATATTCCTCTTATATTCCTATTATACCATTGACGGATTAACCCTTACGTTAATTCCTTGAAAGGCCTAAGAAGCTTAAAAATAAAAGTATGGAGCTTTTCCAAGAAGACAGACAGAAGCTCGTTTTCACCAGAACAGTTTATAAAAGTAACATAAGAAGCTTAAAATTTACCAGAAGGTAAAAGTGATAGTAGTAAAGTAGTAGTGATAAACAAACTTACAGTCCACCTGATGGTAAGTGGTTACTGCAGTCCATGAATACCTGCAGCCAAATTCAAACTAAGAAAGCTACAGATGCGTTGTCGGCTCTTAGGACTAAGTTGCAATGCCTCAACACGTATTCTACTGGTTCCCTATACGCTTCCTACGGAAACACAGCAGAGCAAACACTTCTGTTTGGCGACAGAAATACGTGAGATGGTGGTACCTACCTAGACGGACTCAAGCAGAAAAGGAGTCCTACCACCAATTAAATACACATGTTACTTACTTACTATTAAATCTGTTAAGAACTGGAAAGATTATAGTTTGTTTCGAAGGTTAGAAATATACAGAAGTTGAGGTTGTATCATTCCCTATGTACACACCTTTACAACAACAACAAGCAACTTAGTTTACACAGAACCTCGGATTATAGTTTAGGGTCATTAGAGTGTGTTAAAGTATTTAGTAGACACGGACAAATCAATATACAGCTTCCAAAGCAACAGCTCTTTTCCATCTTGATATTTAATAACCAACAACTTCCGACCTTACTACTATTATTTTAGGAATTAGCTGTTGTTTTAACGTACGTAATCCATTAAATACATAATATGTAAATGGCTTATCCAAAGACCAAAGTGGCTTGAACGGAACAGTGTTCCCAGTAACGACCGCGATAAAAAGGTGTCGATCGTTTCAAGCGATTTGCGGCTTTAATCCGTGTCGTAAGCGTGAATCGTTTGATAATTGCGTTTCTATATTGTCACTTGATCAAAGCTCTTTAAGTGATAATGTGTTTCTGTTTCGTGGTGGTTTCGACACCCGATGGATTTGTTAGCGCGTGTCAGTCGCCGTTCTTTTGTTTAATCGATATGTTAGTAACTTACTACCGTAGGATTGTTGATTAACTCATTACGAGATAAATACACGGCTGCAAGAAAATTAACGTTGCCTGATCTGAGTGAGAATGTTTCGTAGGATAGTCTTGAATTTGTATTACAAATAACGCTTTAACGATTGAGGTGCTTATTGGTCAATTTACTAACAGGATGATCACGTTTCTTTTTAATTGTTAATCGAAACTGTGAGAACTGTGTGTTCTATAGCAGGTATAAATTACTTGTTGTCTAGTTTTAAAGATATTTAAAACATACAATATTGTATATTCTGAAGCGACTTCTAGTGGGGATGTTTAGTACATTACATATTTTTATGCATCGATGAACAAATTAACAAATTTCCCATCTCCAAATTTCCATAGTCATTTCATTAAATACCGATTTGTCTATTACTTTTTTGCATAGGTATTATTAAATTCTGACCAAAATGATGAAATAGAAGTTTGTAACGCCGTTTCTTCTCCAGTCTGAGAATTCTCTATTTGTATACTTATTGGATTGCAAAATGTTAATTGTTTAATCAATTTTTAATTTGTCAAGTCAAAGAAAAAAGGTATAACATTGCACTTCGAAGCGTGACGTAAGACAACTTTCGGGTAGATGTGACCTAATGTAGGCAGTTGATAAAGCAGGTGACTTGAGACGTGTTTTGAAGCAATCTGAAAGGAAACTAGTTTTGAACAGTGTATTTGTGATGATCAGTTTTGATGACGATGATGATTCACGGCTCAGGTAATGTTAGTTTGCATAATATGATATTACACTGTGTTTATAGAAACAAAATTATTCATTCTACCACATTAATTCTCTCCATACTTCCATAAGAGAAGGATATTTACAAAGCTACTAAACAAATAAAATTCTACTTGAGGACAGTACTGTTGAAAACCGATACGCAAATATGTTATAAGTATATAAGTATAAATAAGTATAAGTATATAGTAAATAAATATTGTTTGTCGTTCTTAATAAGTCTGTGAGAATTTTACTGGTGTTCTATTTTCTTGCCAGACAGCTTGGTGATCGCAGTATTAGACGTTTTTAAAATTGCTTTCTGTCAAAATTCTTATGTATTCCATAAACCAGATGTTGCGCCACCTATCTTTATAAATTTAAATGTTAAGATTTGACGTTTGTAAATACACTCAACACAAATGCTATATGTTGACTTTATTGAGCTATTATTTTTTCTTCTCCTTCTTCTTTTCTTTATCCTGTACCATCCTACAGTATTTGTATGTGTGTGAAGCCCAGCTCGGATTCCTTTACGAAGCTACCATACAAGCTAAATATAATTAGGCAACAAACATTTAAAACGTTCATTATAAATTTGAAATTGTAGTATTTAATAAATTCCTTCAAACAATAAATTGTATTGTTACGTCTAATTCTTGTCCCTCGCAAACATGTCTTAAGTAATTTATGCGATGATTCCCGCTCAAAGTTCAATTGCGTTTAACATTTGGATTATAACATCCGTGCCATTGTTACGGTATGAGAATATTGGTCTTATATTAATTTGTTTTCATTTGAAATTATATGTTCTTGTACCTTGACATTTATCTTTCTTATTTCATTATCTCTTTGTCTATCGTCATCATCATCATCACAGCCCTTCACAAGTTCACTGTTAAACATAAACCTCCCTCAAGGAATGCCACAAATCACGGTCCTAAGCCTCCTATATCTTTTTGTCTTTAACCATAGTACGCAAAATATAGTCCACTTTTGATGTATTTTCTACAAACAAAATTGGGATTACTCTTATTTTCAGAGACTATTTCCACCTTAAACTCAAATCTAAATGTCTAAATTTGGTATAGACTCAAATTTTGACATTATGAAGTTTTATTTTATACTCGAGGTTGTTTTTAAATACCGGCTGTACACTAGGATGATCAATATTAGTATTGAGATTGTTGTAGTTAATAATAAATTAATTATACAGGCTTTAATTACAGATGTAAATATATTTGTTGTAAACACTAATTGCAATTAATTATTTTATCAAACAATGGTAAACCGAATTAATTATTGATGGTACGTTCTAAAACATTTTGTCTGAATTGTTAGAATCATAATTACGAAATAAATTAATGTAATATCAGCTAAGATTCTCAACGTAAAAATATGTAAATAACTTATAACTAAATACAATTAATTTATTTCTTACAATGTATAATTAAATGACGGATAGGTCCGCTAACATCGTGATAAATCAGGAAGTCTGCGGAGTATAATACTTCGGGGATATGTAAAGTCCACCAACACGCATTGGACTGATTGCAAGATTGGGATGCAAAAAGGCTTTTTTACTTATAATTTTTTTTTCGTGCAATGAATATTTATATTAACAATCGTTATTGAAGCAGTTTTAAAACGATATATAAGCGCGTACTATTTAGCTCATTACACGCATGTTTACGTAACTATAATTGATGCATCGTAAACAATGGCACGGTCTCGACCATAAAGTAGATTCACGGGCAAGAGTGAAAAACTTCGCGCTCCAGTTCGCACGGGAGCGATGTTAATTGAGTCCAAACGAAAAAATGGAAGCGATCTAAGTATATTTAATTAATTGTGATATTGATATTTGACCAGATTGTTCGGGCTCATTAGAGTTCTTGAATAATAATAGAAATATTATAAAACCGTATTGGGTTTTTAACTAAAAGTTTTAATTAATGAAAAAAGACAAAAGCGGCGACATAAGCAATAAAAATTTAAAATATTGCTGTTGCAGAACACTGCCTTGGAATAAGGCCGAGCTCAAAAATGTTAAATAAAAAAAAATTAAGTAAAAAAAGCTTCAGAAAGAAAGATTATATGTAAATACGCCAGCCACAAGCACTTTCTTAAGTGGTTTATGTTGACATTTTCAATAATTGAATTTTTGTCATAGCTATAATAAAACCTATAACTAAGACTTAAATTACAATGTTCAAACTTAAGATCATTTAGTGACACTAATTCTGCAAATAAACATTTGCGTTGGAGATATTTTTAAATGTTTTTATTAAGTGTATATGGCATTCCGCGTCCTCATGTAAATTAGACCGGAGAAGGCACGTGGAGCCTTGATCTTGCCTGGGTGGGTAATTAGCCGCACCGCGTCGCGTTGCCGCACTCCGCTCGTGTCAGTGACGTCACGCCGCGTCACCGTAACTTCTACGAGCCAACGATGCTATTATGCCGCGATTTAATTAACCCAAACACATCTTCGTAACGCTCCAACTAATTGAGTAGTTTTTCTATGCTGCCAAATTTAATGACATTGCTAATGTCGTCATCTTCGCCATGGTTTATTTGTGATCAATTTTAGTTTGACCATTTATTTTTAATCTCATTTAATTGAAAATTGGTTTTAACATTTTTATAAATTTAATTAGTGATAATTTCGCGACTACACCGTATTAAAATAGGATGCATCTGGCACTGCGACAACTAAAATTGCCAGGAGTCAAAGAAAAAGTCGACGTCAAAATATTTTCATTCAAAATCGGCTTTTACAAAGCACTTTCAAAAGTTAAGTAAACTGCGCCCTTGATTCAATGCCCTTATGAGAAGAAACAGCAAGAAACTCACAGATAAGACTATTTTTTCCCAAGATTAACTATAAAAACAAGTTCTGCACTTGGTAGAGGTAATTCTTCAGCAGTGGATTCATGAGAATAAATATAATTTAATATGACAGTACAAATCAATGACATGTGTAATTCCACTTCAATGAATAAAAGCTATTTTGTTTATTATGAAGACAACATTTAAGAGCTTACATAAATTCTTGAAAATGCCAAGTTGCCTAAACTAGTTACAAAATATATAATTATCAACTTACCAATTGTAAATTGCGAATAGTATGAAGTTAAATATTACTAGCGTTTAAAAAGTGTTTATTGTGTCGTGGGATTGTTGAAATTTATTACGTTTATAATTTAATGTAATATTTATTTGTTTTATAATACTTGTCTTTTTAAACAAATTTTTTTTCAGCTTCTTTCTGTACTAATATCACAACACTATTGATATTAAAAATGCTAAAAATTAAATAGCTAAAGATCCGCATAATTTTTTACGTGGTAGAGCCATGCTGCAGCTATATTACTGGTATAGATGTAGAACGAATGTCGGCTCAACCGGGGAAAGACCACGCTCTCACAGAACGTAAACACGTAAAATAGCAGCTCAATGTTACTATTTTTCGTATGGTGAGTGTAGAGAACCGGAGACCTTTTTTACTGGAAATGAGGCATTCCATCTTAGTCCTCACGGGTGACAACGCATCTGCATTTTGAATCGTAATCGAGGATAAATGTAGATGTCTATGGGCTACAGCAACAACTTACCATCAGATGGACTGTGTGCTCGTTTGTCTCCCGTATCCTATAAAAAATTATGTGTTTTACCTAGTTTGAAGAGTACCTCCCGCCCTCCCTCAACAATTGTTGTGTCGCTGTTTCGCTGTTCCGCCTCTAAACGAGGCATCCTCAGGTGAAGTAGACTCTGCGGTGGCTGGCAGCTAAGATTAGTTCTCTTTTAGAGGCGAAACTCGTGTCATATTATCGACAGTGTGTCTTTCTTAATGTAGTGGTGTAGGGAGTAGTGGTGCTTGGATTAGCGGTGTCGCTGATAGTGCACGCAATTGAGGGAGGGTAGGAGGTGCTCTTCAAACTAGGTAAGAAACATCATTTTATTTTATAGCGTAGCGTGTGTAATGGTCAACAGTGGACTTTTATAGGCTGTTATGAATGAATGAATGAATGAATTTTGAACATAGGCCTCCTGTATAGATTGCCTCATAGGAGGGATTTAGCCATAGTTGCCTCGCTTGGCAGGCGGGTTGGCAACCACAGTTTTTAATATTTTGAGTTATTATCAGGAATATGCTGCTGCCTATCTCCAGTTTCAGTTTCCCTCCGTCACCTCTTACAATATTCACGAGTCGATATGGGGTAGTGGATATACCGCCACTATACGGTATACTTTTACCCATTAGAAATTAATTATTAAAGTAATATACAATAAAATAGGAATCATCAATTCGCCACTCCGGTAAATACAGGGCATAATCTAAACGGATTGACAGCACAATACGTTCAGGTGTTATTTGTGAAAATCAATCATACGTCGGACGACACGGTGCGGTCGTAAAATTGAAATTCAATAGTAAATGTCATCCGAGTTATTGCTACTTATTACGTTGCGGCTCTTCACGACCGTACGTAGCGGAGACGACACGACAATTTGTTTCGATTATATATAGTCGTCAGTAATTATTGCGCACCGCCCTCCGGTAACGAAAATGATGTTAGAGTTAAAATGTATTAGGATAATAATGTAATACATTTTTATATCACACGGTTTTGTTAAGTCTAGATCACGGTTGACTGAATTTTGTTTAAAGCTGCACATTGCTAATCGTTATTTTGTTACTTTTCTTGTTTGTTTGTTTTCTTTTTTAAATTAGTTTCTGTCTAAATACATATAGTATGTCTTGTTTTCACTTTGATTAGTCTCACACAGTCTAAAAATTTTATGCTTCATTATTCTTATTAGTTTAAAAATTTATTAAATCCTCAAAAAAGTTTTACAGTAATTTGAAAAAATATATAAAAAAGTGTATGATTACTAGCTCTTTTACTTATTAAAAGCTTGACTAAAACCACCAGGCACCACTTACCAACAGGTGGGACCTGTTGGTAAGTGGTGCCCTAGGTGGTAAATAGCACTGTGATGTAAAGCATGCCTTGAAGACATGTACGTTGTAATCAGAGGGAAATACAGACGCTGGCAATCTATTTCACTCCTTGGCTTTACGCATTACAAGCAATAAAGAAAACCGTATAATGCAAACGCGAGGAATATCGTCATTAAAGGGGTGAAGATATGGTGGTGACCTGTCGACACCGTGGAAAGTGGAATATATCTAAAATAGTACTCTAAAAAAGTTGCTGGTGTATATTACTATTTATCTTAGGAGTAAAAGGCACAGTCATAGTGATTTCTCATCTATTTCCTTTCTGTTTGCTAACTTGTTCTTTTGTTAAAACATAATATGATAAGGGAATAAAAGAACTGTCTGTGCTTTATAATTTTGGTAACGATTAGAGTGACGACTGCGACACGATTTAAAATCGTCAAGTATAAATTGAACCTATTTCGACTGGAGACATTATGGCGCCTACCGTTATGTTACACCGTTTTAAAGATTTAACTCAAAAACGTTAATAAAGCTGAAACGCAAATAGTTCACCAATAATAGGCGCAATGAATGTTATTTAAAAGTACGATTGTGTAAGTAAAAGCAAACTCCAGGAATATTCAAAGTTTAATTTAAGTAGCATAAGATATCGCTCGAAAAATGCGATGAAAATAAAGTGAATTGTCTTTGTTTTTATCATAAGTAACCTTTTTAGGGTTCCGTACCCGAAGGGCAACCAACGGGACCCTATTACTAACCTCCTCTGTCCGTCCGTCCGTCCGTCCGTCTCTCTGTCAGCGGGCTGTTTCTCATGATCCGTAATAGGTAGACAGTTGAAATTTTCACAGAATGTGTATTTATGTTGCCGCTATAACAACAAATAATAAAAATAAAATAAACTAAAAATTAAAAGGGGCTACTACTAGAAACGTGTATTACGATGGTACGGAACCCTTCATGCGCCAGTTCGACTTGCACTTGGCCGGTTATTATATACACTTTGACACGGTACAGTATCGAATATTAAGCAATTAGAAGCGCGAAGAACATGTTAAGCTGCACACTGAATTTGTTTTGTAATGTATCTTCTTTAACGGCCATATTTCAGTCTAGCAGTTGACATAAAATATTAATCAAAGAAATTAACTCCGTTCTACAAGATTTATTGTAACGCTGACGAATGTGCATAATATTTAAATGAAAATCTTTCACCACTCTACTTCTCGAATCACGATTTCATAAAAAAAAACAACACATGGAACGTAATAACAAGCCTGTCAGTGGTAACATTGACAAATTAAAAATCAACATCCATTGCAAAAGTGACCTTACCGGTAATCGGCTCACCGTCTGATCTATTCTCTAGGTCATAAAAGTGTTATTTCAATATTCGAACGGTAAAAGTAAAGTTGGTAATCCGTGTGGGCGACGTCAAATTTTTGCTACAGTGTAATTAGAGATTGGTGAGTGATGCAAGGGGTCATGCGAACCGAGTGATAGAAATCATCTTGATGATGTGGTGATTGGTAAAAATAATTAACGACCAGTGGTAAAATTATATTATCATTAATATTTCGACTTATGGAAGCTCCCAGAAATACAGCTTCCCACGTTGGCGGAAGTTCTTTAACTCATTAAAAAGATTAGTTTTTTATTAAGTTTTTTTTTAAATAGAACATGTTGCCAGTATTGAAGTTAGCCTTTATAATTGATTCATTAAATTTTAGTTATGCTACGTACGTAGCTTTTATGATGATATAATAAAAAGAACGGCAAAAGAGTTGCTCCTCCAATTGCTTTTCTGGTCACTGTCTTGCGAGTTTAGTAAGATATTTTTAGACTTAACATTTATTATTTAGATAATAAAATTGCAACATTATTATTATAACTACCTCTTCAAATGCCAACTTCGCCTGCACGCATGACACCTAGCCATTCAACGTGGCAAAATAGCGATGTATCTCTTCGAAATCGCCGAACCAAAATTTTAGAAACTAATTAATTAAATAAAATATGTAGAGATAACAACTGAATAAAGCTGTGGTTGCCAACTCGCCTGCCAAGCGCGGTCACTTTGGTAAATCCCCCCTATGAGGCATAGTACGGGGGATCCCTATGTTTAGCAGTAGTTCAATAGGCTGTAATGATAATGATGATAATAATAAACTAATAATACACTTGGGTGTAATCTTGTAGTAAATATGTAAAACATAAATAACTTAAAAGAAAAATTTTAAAACCCCACGAAACAAAAGAGCTGGTGAACAGATTTTTTTCAAACATAGCTAAGAACACCGGGAGTGTTACAACACCTTTCAAACGAAAAAAAACTTAATCAAAATCGGTTCATTCGTTTTGGAGCTACGATGACACAGACAGACACACACATACACATATACACAGGAACATAGGTACACACTACGAACTTATAACACCCCGCTGTTTTCGTGGGGTGTTAAAAATATACCTTACGTCAATTAAAATACAAATCAGAAGTCGCTAATTCCTATGATTTTGTACCATACAACTAAGCGTTTCGGCTGAACGTAATTAAAATTAATCGTCTTTACTTGACCGACTCCATTGTAATTAATGATTCCTCTGCCTCTACGGGCTACTTGAGGGTGAACAGGTTGAAAAAAAAACACAATTGACGTGTCACTAATAGAAGTAACGAGAGAAATAATTATCTTGCTTAATGAGGTGTAATATCCTCAATTTCGTTATACCACACAAACGTATTGATTGACTTCTGTTACAGTATCCAAATTTTTAATACACGTGCGTACAGTTTAGTAGTAATAATTTATTGTGTGGGCTACCAAGTGTATGTAGTGAGAGATGTCCAGTAGTCGTAAGCACGCGCGCACTCGCACTCACACACACACACTCACACTCACTCACTCACTCACTCACTCACACACACACACACACACACACACACACACACACACACACACGTATACACACATTACGATAATTAAGTAATAAAAAATATGGGACATTAACATTAGTCACAAGTTTGAAGTTCGAAGAGCTGGTACGCTCTTAATAGGCCTGGTGTTAATGCTGCTTCCCATCACTAGTCGGTCACATTTAGGTTCAGGATTTCTGGATTGATTAAACACCATTCAAGAGCTAGAGGCCTCGTACAGTAATAAGCGGGCGCAGATGCAGGCAAAGAAAAAGTAGGCAAATTTTCCACCCCCTACACCCGGATTTAGTTACCTTAACTTAATTAAATTTATATTGCGTTGGACTGCATGTTAGAAGCGAAATATGTTGTAATAGATATTTTTGATAGACTTAGTGGGAAATCACGAAGTGCCAATAAAATGTAAGGTACAGTCGCGTCGTAAACAAGAATGTCGCACTTGTCTACAAGAGGAGGATCGAAATGAACCTGGCAAGGCGGGACCGTGTTGCTCGAGCGATTCCACTCACGACTACGAATGGAGTTGTAACAGTTTTGATGTTAAACACTTTCGAACAAGGAAGTACACCGAATGTATATAATGTTAAGGAACGAATACGATGTTTTAGTGCAGGCAACGATTTTTGGTTACATGGTCGATTGCGTTTTCTAAAATTTAGAAGTGTTTCTCATCGTAATCATTCCAGTTGTTCATATGTATGTCCCCTAATAAACGCCAACACGGTCCTAAGCTATTGGCATCCATCTACTTCCTGCATGTTTTACCAGGTCTATCCATCTAGTGAGGGCCGCCCTATTGGCACAAAGTTGTTAATGGAAAACCTTTCTTCCCCATCGGTTGTCGGTTCTTCGAGCTATATGGCCGAAGTGTTTTAATGATCTTTAACTTTAGGTTGACTTTCTATAGAGGAAAACTTATCCACAGTGAAAATCTTATCATTACCATTACAGATTATATATAGCCCCTAGCCTCATAGGGGGGATTTTGCCATAGTTGTGACGCTTGGCAGGCTGGTTGGCACCGCAGTTTTTTATAATTCTGAGTTGTTATAAGGAAGACGCTGCTGCCCATCTCCTTGTTTGTTTCCCTCTGTCGCCTCCACACCCACGGGTCGATATGGGGTATAGGATATTCTAACACCGCCACTTTACGGCATGTGAAAATCATATGATTGTAAAAATAAAGTGTCCTTAATAACGAATGTACGAGTAGCATTTTTATGAAAATTTGAGGTTAATGGAAGATGTTAATACCACCATCATTGTTGGTGGTTTGCACAACTGCTCGAAATATATTTTACTTTCCGGACACCATTTATAAGTTTTATTACATAACTTGAACTACGGTGACAGTTGCCCGAGGGAACATCAGCGAACAAGAGCGAATAAAACAGTGTGAAAATGAAGCGAATAATTGCAGTGAGCGGTCGAAACGGAAAGTTAGATACACGCGATTGAGTAGTAATGTACGTTATTTTTGCAAGTTCGGTGTTCACACTGAAGTGACAAAAAATTTGAGAATAAAAGCAATACATCATAATAACTTTTGACGAGTTTTTTATGTTGTTTGAAGTTTTATCAGCTGAAAGCAACTACCTCGTTTAGATTCGAGCGGCATTAGAAGCCGCTGAGCAGATTGAGTGGCGCAAATATGAGTCTCTTGGTGTTGATAAATTTGTGTCATTTGTTGTAGAGACAATCGGTCTGTGCGGCACACAGCGAGGAAATTCGTTCTTGTCACTGTACCATGGTGAGCAGGTACGACACGGTGATAGTACGAAAATTTTAGTAATTAGATTTATGTTTTTTATTTAAATAATGTATATTATTTTGTCATTTAAATAAAGTTTTTTGATGTAAATAGACATTGACGTATTTTTCGTATGTGTAGTTATAAATCATTGCGTCACCTTGGATCGCCAAGGAAGTTGGGTAAATTTGCCGAATGGTTATTAGGTCATTAGCGACCGAAATTGAGTTTTACGTCAAGAAGTGACTCTTTGATATTCTTATACGCGAGTCAAAAGGTATATAATAGTTTGAATTGAAGGTGATTCGCACAAATGAGAGATTGACGTAGCAACAAATAATCACAGAAGAATTTTTATTTCACAGTGTTATTTTTAAAAATGAATTCACCGACATTTCTTCCTAGTCAGTTCCTTAAATAAATTGAATTCTAGTGCATTTATTATTTTGTTTTTGAATAAGTTTAAGTAAATTAATTTTGATTTTCCGTAAAATGCATTTAGGTAAGCAGTTTTTGTGTGATTAAAGGAAACGAAATTATTGACACATTTATTCAAAAATGTTGAACTCATATCCAACACACAGTTGTCACAGTTAATACTTGTTTCCCTTAGCTTTTAAGTAAGTTTAAAATTATAAAATTTATATGCCAAAATTCGCGTGAAAAAATAATATGGAATAATAAAATGGTTCGGAGAGCACCTCCCTGCCCTTTTTGCGACTGCGGTAAGATAGGTGGAGGAAGGTCGAGGGAGGAGTTCGGGAAAAGATCATTTAACAATTCAGCTCTACCTCTGTCTTGTCGATTAGATAGTAATAAGATGTCACTACATACAGCATATAATAATAATATTATATGCTGTATATAGTGACATCTTCTTCTTTTGAATCAGCTAGTAGAAGCCCACTGCTGGACATAGGCCACTCTCATTTTCATTCATTCATTCATTCTCTCCAAAATATAAATAGTGATTTGTTAAGAATTAAATTTAGAGAAAGCCTCTACAAAATCTAGAACAGTGTGCTCGCGTCCTTATTGCGATTAGGATGCTTCGTGTCATTACTCTGCATTACGTGCACGTGAGAACTAGACTGCGCCCGTCGCGGTCGCGTCGAGGTTAAGTTAGGTTACGTCGACTGGGGCAGGTGGAACACCATAAGGTTATAGTCGGTGCAAGTACGACTCTGCCATTGCTCCTCGAGGCTGGTATACTTAAGTGTTTCCCCATGAAACAAAATTCCATTTGGCTTAGTGAAAGTTATGAGCAATAGTTATGAAGCCATAGTAGTCTAATTGCAGGGTGCGGATCGCGAAATCGTCGTGAGTTTGAATCCGCCGTTCGACTACTGTCGTGAACCACTCCTTACACTAGCATTTTAAGCTTACCAGGAGTGGTTAAAGGGAATATTACATTGCTAGTATCTTTTTTTAAATATTAGTGCCAACCATAATATGTTTTTGTTAAATGTTTTGTTATCATATCCCTAACGTCATGCTGTTGTTTGTTCAATTATTGGTTTAGTAGTTACAATGTGGAATACTATGTTCACACAAAATATTTAATACAAAAGTTACTTCATCATCATCACCATTACGGCCCATCACGTCAGTAATTTTTTTTCTTAATTATGACGTTAATTTAGAAATTTGTGTACTTTACTGTCTGTTGTACAGTTTGCTTCGTCTTTCGTCATGCGTATATCAAAGAAGTGGATTAGCAACTGTCTTTCCATCCGATTACGATGTGGGTGTCTTCAAGAAAAGAGTGAATAGGCTTTTGTTAAGTAAGTGCGCTTTAACATCTTCGGCTGCATCATCACTTACCATCAGGTGGAAAAGTAGTCAAGCACTGACTTACGACTAAAGATTCTATTTTGTGTTTTGAATTTACGTAAGAAAGCAATAAATATTCCAAATTAATTTGAACTTCTTTGCAGTAAAACTTCTTTAGGCAATTTTGGGGGTCATTCAAATCGTTAAAGGTCCGCTCGTCTGGGTTGTAATTTAGTTGAATTTCGGAAGCCAAAATTTTTTTCTGTAATTTGCTATAGTTGCCTCTAAATGTGACAAGACAAAATTTGGTGGTCTATTCTCTTACTCCACCACTACATAGAATCTCTTTATCACTATGGGTCACTATGGCAGAATCACTGAAGAACCTTAGCTTAATGACCTCAATAGCGTCACACAAAAGAGATTTTTTAAAATGAACATCGGCAAAACAAAGGTCGTAAAAGGTTTACTTTTTACTAAGTTTACTTTTAATTTTTTTGCATTAATTATATAATTTATTTTCGTGCACAAATTTGTTTTGTGGTTTTTACCATTCACTTTTATTAATCTACTTCTAGTTTAGAATGAGCATTCATGCGATCAACCAGTGATCGGGGCGTTAATTTATAAAGCCCCGCCCTGTTATTTAAAGAAATATAGTAAATAATGTGTGCTTGTTTCAGAATTTATTGACTTAATTTCTAGTCCGTGAATAATACTTTTACCACTATACACTAATCTAGATTATCCAATGATCAATGACTTGTAATATTAAAATGGCTGCATTATATGTGTGTTAATGTGGAATCATTGAAATAATACAGTTTCTAGTAACTTTCAATATAAATTAGAAATGTATGCTAATGATTTCATCAATCCGCATCTTTAATGCGATTTAATGATAAAAATATTTTTTACTGTCTTGTCAGAATCGAGGCGATTTTTTGTAAAGTTTTAAGGTCACAAATGCATAATTATATTTATTTTTGATTAGATTTAAAACAGAGATTTATTGTAAACTTACGGCAGACTTAACGCCTTTTGGCATTTTCAAAAACACGTCAAAAACTCGTGCGTAATGCCTTCAGAAAAGGGATGGAATAATTTGACTTTACTACTAAATTTAGACTTTCCATCCGATTACAATTTCATTATCTTTAAGGTAAGAATTAATAGGCTTTGGTTAAGTAAAGTCAGTGCATTTTCATATAAACAGAGGTAGATTTAAAAAAATGTAATTCGAACATGGTTACAAAATTAGTCATACGATTATACAGAAAAGTTGCTGACTGTTTTAAGTTAATTTATGATGATATCTTTAACAAAATTAGCTCTAATTAGTTGATTTGTTATTAATTTTATATAAGAAACGTGTTTTAAATAAGACATGCGTTTCGTAAGAGGCGACAGAGGGAGACAAATCAGGAAATGGGCAGCAGTGTTCTCCTAATAACGACAAAAAATTAAAAAATGCGGTTGCCTAACCGCATGCTAAGCGTGGTAACTATGGCAAATATCCTACCTATAAGGAAACCTAAAGGGCAGGCCTATATTCCGCAGTGGACTTTAATAGGCTGTAACGGTAACGGTTATATAAGAAACAGAAAATATATATTAAATATTGTAGACCTGTTGTAGATATGTATTTTCAGATTAAGGCATTGTTTTAATTGAATGTGAAGTTTATTGAAATAAAATTAAATAAATTAAAATAAATATTCGTCTAAATCACCACTTACTATCAGATGGGAAAGTAACCAAGCACTAAAATAAATGACTAATAAAGGAATAAAAGAAAAAGTAAAAATATTAATAAAATAAAATGGTCTTGTGGTGACGGCGTAAGAGAGCACTGTTAGAGTGAGCGCTATATAGTCTTTTGGTTATTCTAGATCTAATGGCTACCAATGTATAATGGTATAAACATCTTATTTGCGCTGGATGTAAAACCACAGCCAGGTAAATTCAACATTGCGAGACGGCTGGTACTGCGATCGGCGATGCGTCTGGCAAGCGTAATAACGATGACCCCCCCCCCACACACACGCACATAAATTTATTATTTTTAACCGACTTCAAAAAACGGAGGAGGTACTGCATTCGACTGTATCTTTTTATGTGTGTTACCTCAGAACTTTTTCGTAATTAATTGACTTCGACTACATTGATGATGTTCTCATTATATTTATATTGTATTGTACAAAATTTAAAACTTTTCCACTTGTTTGTTTTATTTCCACGACCTGAAACGTTGATAGCTTACTTGTGTCGTGAGGGAGTTGGACTTATAAAGTGCCGAAGGCTTATTAGCGTGGACCAATCTACATTCATTCGTATCAACTAAACACTGACAGTTCTATAGAGTGTGGTGCTTTGAGCATTGCGCAAATTGCTCACTGAAACTATTTTGCATCCTGATACTTGGAAGCGCTCAAGTGTCGGCAGGCTTGAATTATTTATCACCTTGCAGTAAAAATAATTAATTATATTCTCCGATTCACTTTGCACGGAATAAATAAGAATAAAAACGTATCTTAATGCACGAGAAAAATAAAAGTAGAATTTTAAGATTTGTGTTTATGTTTAAATAATTGACAAGCATATTAAATTAAAAGTATAAAAAGAACTAGATGATTAAATATTGCCATATCAAATGACACTGTTGGAGTTTTGAATATTTTATGACTACACATTTATAAATGACTACAAAGTGAGTATCGTCTCATTAAGTTTTCGTACAAAAATAGAGCAAATAAGCATTCGCATATAAATATTTGTTACCGTATAGTGGCGGCCTATCCACAAAGAAACCACTACCTCATATTCCGTGGGTGTCGTAAAAGACGACAAAGGGTAACTAAAATGGGAGAAGGACAGAAACATCTTCCTGATAACAACTAACAAAAATCCGTTGCTTGTGAAGGAACTAGTGGATTTGTGTAATTAATGAATTATTGAAAAATATTTGTGTCAAAAAATGAGAAATAATTATAAATATGCTAATCTTTCGTATCTTCGCACAAACATTGCAGATTAGACACGATCCTGTGACTCGCAATTGTGGTACACTGTCCACTGAGCTTAACTGTCTTTAAAAAATAATATATAAAAGCCCGTAATTAAGAAAAAGAGCGGTCGATGAGGTACTATTTCAATGTATTCTGTCCCATGGGAATGTAAAAGAAATGTTGATTCACCAAATAGAATGATATAAATTGATTTTAAGTGCGAAAAAAGGTCCGCTTCTATATGCGTTCATTAAATATTTTTAGTCTTTTAACAAACTTATACATGTAAGTTTGTTGTTTGTTTTGTGTATTTGTGTGTATTTTAAATTAATATGATACTAAAATATAAAGCAGTGGTTCTTAACTATTACTAATGAGAGATCATTTGACATATTTTTTCGTCTTGCCCTCGCTAACTTTTAGACATAACGAAAATTATAGTAAGGTTGATTTTTAAATTTATTCTATAAATAAAAGACACAGGTAAATTAATGTGTTGCGTCATTGTACGCTCTTTATTATATTAATGCAACGCCTTGTATCGTAAACCGAATTGACAGTAATTTTCACACCGACAATAATTTCCAAAAATGTTATAATTTTTTTTATAAGTGCGGGATTTGTTTTATGAATTCTCGAACCTTTGGATGACATTTGACATTGGGACGTCATACACCTCAGTCCCCCCCGTGACCATGGGTGCTGTAAAGTACTCGAAACGTCGGGAATATAAAATAAGTTAATATACGCGATAAAATCCGTAAAACTAGTTTTATTTGAATCATTTAAAATATTTCTGTCGCCAAATTGGATTCACTGTTGAGTTTTAAGTATGAAGGATTTGATTAGTGTGGTAACCAGTATAAATATAGTGAATTTAAAAAATGTAAAGCTACTCCTTATAAATGGCATCTGATTATCTTAAATCTAAATAATGCCATATTAATAGACGGAAGGCTCAGGCGAAGTCAGGGCGGGTCGCTAGTTTAAAATAAAATGAAAACAGCACATAATAAGTACAAATGCGAGAATATTTTAAGACTAGCTAAGCGTAGGCTTCAATTGAGAAACATTACTGCTACGTGTCAAAATTAGCAAATTGATCACTTGTGAAGTCACCTCCGTGTCTGTGTCTCCATGTCTGTCGGTCACAGGATATATGTCCCACAGACATAGGCCTCTTTTAGTAACTGAGAGGGTTTTAAGGTAGGGAAATGTCCGCCGCGTTGCCTTAAGGCGTGTTGGCGGACATTTTAAATTTTTCAGATATATGGGTTTCTTCACAATGGTTTCCATCACCGCCGAGCATGTGGTAAATCAGCACTTAAAATTACAATTAATAATTTTATTGTTACCGGCGGGGATCGACCCGGATTGCTCGCGTAATGTGAAATTTATGGCAAGCATTTATCCCATAAAATACCCTGGCTATCTGTATTTATTAAAATCAATTATTGTCCGTAAATTTAGTCTCGATTTTGATGAATTTTTTTGTGTGTGTTTGAGTTTCCTGAATGGTTTAGATTCACAATTGGACCCGCTAGGCGGTGCTGTTGTCGAGATCCAGAACTCACCCGTGCGAAGCCGGGGCGGATCGCTAGTATATATATATATATAAATAAAGGCTAAGAGGTCGTCATCTTGGTCCTTGGAGTTGAAGTTAGTCTAGGTTCCTAACATTAACAATCAGGTAAACTGTTAGCTTGTTTGTCACTCTCTTGTTATAAAAGAAATTAAAATAGATTCGATTCTTTGCACTTTCTGTCGTAAATCCGATATATTTTACAAATATATATTATATCCCTGATATATATTAAATATCCGATATGTATTTAAGAAATTATTTACATTACATTGAAATACATATTTGCAATATTAAAAAAAACTGTAATAAAATAACTAAAACTAAAAACTTAAATTATCATACAATAAGAAAAAAAATATTATATGTATATTTCTGATATATTTTAAAGAGTGATATAGAAAAAAAGGCCAAATAGACCCTTTTTCAAAGCAGGGCGAACTACTTGAAGAATTTTTAGTGTTTTAATATGTATGGCTCCATGCGTTTATTCCTTCCATACCTTCAAAATCTAGCCTTAATTATTATATTATTATATACGTTTTTAGTAGATGCCAAAAACATATGAATTCTATTGATATTAATAAATACTATCAGTGATGAATACTGTTTTTTATTTTTGTTTTTATGCTCGATATCCAATTTGATTTTTATCTTACTGGAGTGACAAAACTTAACGTTATGCAAGATGAAGAACGAAATGTTTTTATTTTATGAATTTTGGCTCCATATTATAAATACTGTAGAAGAGATATTTATTTCAGAATATTGAAAACAATTAATTTTCATTTAGATACTTAAATCTCAAAACAATACATAAACATAAACGGATCGCCTTAGTTCATTAAGCAAATCAAAAATTTCAACAGCTGATGATACTGCTCATTATTCGTACACCAATATAGCGTATCTTGAAAACGAAACAAAAGACCGAATTACGACAGTTTCACGCGAAACTCTTCGGAAAATGACAGTGGCGCAATACGCTAATTTGTCGGCAATTAGTGTACGGCCGCTGGCTTTTGACATTGTCGAAATCGCCTAAACGGTTCGGGTGGCGTTGATGGATTGCGAGCTAACGTGAAGGGAACTACTTATTTTGTAGTTATGAGCTTTTTTCGAACATAAGTGGCAAGTGGCTACTGCAGTTCTTTTCCATCTGCAGCCAGCTTCAAATACAGAAGGCTACAGATGCGTTGTGGCATCTGAAGACTAAGATGGATTGCCTTACAGCCTTTATTTATATATATACTAGCGATACGCCCCGGCTTTGCACGGGTGATTTCTGGATCTTGACAATAGCACCGCCTAGCGGGTCCAATTGTGACCAACCCTTCAGACCATACAGCAGCGCAAACATTGCAATTTGGCGACGAAAATACCTATCCAAACGAACTCTAAGACAGAAAAAGAGTCCACCAAGAAACTATAATATAAATGCTGATCATATAAGATCAATAAAATATTACAAATTCTATAATAGTAAATTAAATTTTCATAATCCACATTTGATCTATAAATATATTTCATTGACACGGCTATCTTGGGAAAAAGCTTTAATGAAAAAAGGTTATAGAATTTAAGCGACAGTGGTCTCGTGGTTATTGATACAGATCGCGAACTTCAAAGTCGTAGGTTCAAATACGAGAGAAAGGAAACCGGGAATGGGCAGTAGCATTCCTGATAAAAACTTAAAATAATTAAAATCTGCGGCTTTCTAATTGCCACGCTTGGCTTTCAATTATAGCAAATATCTTGTCCACGAGGTAAACTATGGGAGGCCTATTTTCAGCAGTGGACTTTTAGTGGATTGTAATGATTTTTTTGACTTCCGGTATCAGCTTAAGCGCGTACTTGTAATATTGAGGACTGACCTTCATTAGCAAGGAATAATTAGTTAATTGAGAACAATCTTAGATGTTTTTCAATAATCGGCCTTTTGTCGTTGATAGTTTTTGCCGTCATTGTGCTTTGTACACTGTTGAAGCCTATAAGTTCACGCTAACGACAAGGTTTTTTGTCCTTTATAAAGATTATTATACATGTGGGAAAATTTCCCACGCAGCGCGTTATTGTTTGTCGTATAATATTGTTTTTATCAGTGTTTTTATTAATGTCAACTATTAAGAACATAATGGTCAATTGTTCAATTGAATTTCGATTTTTAAACGGGGTCAGTGCGACATGGCAATAGCAATTTACATTAATTGATTTATTTAATGATGAATTTTATTTTAAATACTAGCAATACTAATAAAATTACTAATATTCCCATTAACCACTCCTGCTAAGCTTAAAATACTTGTGTTAAGAGTATCACGACAGTATTCAGATGGCGGATTCGAACTCACGATCTTTGAGTTCTCAGTCCGCACCCTGCCATAACGCTACTGTCACTGTATGATTTGTTTTTTGTTTCGGTAAACTAAGGATAAAGTACGTCGCTATCTTTTATATCGTTAAATTAAATTACGAAGTTAAAATCTTATCCGTAAACGGAAATAATTAAAAGTCACAATAAAAGTTGATATAATAAACTAAGGCTTAATTAAGGCTCTTACAGACATAAGCAACTGCTAACCAGTTCAGAAACTAAGACTTCTTCAGAGAACAAACGACCAGATCCACTGGGATATATTTTTTATGTCATATGAAAACGTTATATTCAAAATAATAATAATACCAAGCTAGTAAACAGCTATTTGAGAATAAGGAAATACTTTATATTGAAAAAATCTAATGAGAATGAAAGTAGTAAACTAACTATCTTAGGCTTTGAGAGTAAGCGTGATCCCTCTTACATAACTACTACGGGATACGAGTAGATAACCAGAATCCAGTTTGGCGAACTTAATCAATTTTTGTTAGAAATTATCAGTATTTTGATATTATATTGATACAAATGAGCTTAAAATTTGTATCCGCTATATAACGCGACTTTGTAATTTGAAACCATATGTTTTTTACGTTCTAATATTAAAATGTAATCCATCAAATTCCACATCTTGTGTAAAGTGTATTTTATATGATACAGTTCTTATTGAAAGTGATACAAAATTAAAAAGATATTCAATTTACGATAGTTAATGTATATATTACATGAATAAATCATTCTTTAATTTAATATAAATTAATCAATTATTTTATCTAATTAGTTATATTTTATAATTTATTAAAACTGCTTCAAATTTAAAATTACTCGTCTAAGTATTGGCAGTACAATATTTTTAAATATTTATATACAGGAAGCACATAAGTTGAAAATATTTTTTTAAAGATAATTAAAAAGATTTATATTTTAGATGTGTCTAAGACAAAAACAAAGGAGATAAAACGATTATTTTGGAATCCTCAATCCGCAAGATTTAAAAGATTAGGGTATTTATCAAAGTACCTTAGAATTGTTGTTAAAGAGCGTGTAAGCGTTTTGGCAAAATTATTCTTATTGAAATGATCTACCCATTATTGAACTAATCCCGTTATATTAATTCGATATTAATTTATTATTATATTAATGTTTATAGATTCTGTTTGTTTTTGTTTGAGGGAAATTTTGATTATGAATAAAAACGAATATGAATATTATTTCGCGAAATAATTTTTGGTATGATTCAATACAAAAAGTTTTTTTTATATTCGCATAGTCGAACTAAGCATAGTGTGTAATAAATTTCTATTTACACATTTGTGGCACAGAGTTGATAACGTAAACGTGCACGCTCGTTGAAGTCTTTTATATGGAGAAACGACATATTAAGTGAAATTTTTACAGTTTAATTCAGGTACTACGATTAATATGATTGATTCATAATAATTATTAACAGTTTTTAAAATCCCGATTTCATAAGTTATTACGTAGTTAATTTTTTTAATTTTTGTACTTTTTATGAAAAGTTTAATTATTTTACCTTTATAAGGGTCTAAAGAGTATTCAAAAGCTCAATGTGATACATAGAATGTCATCTAAATATCTAAATTAAATTATTTATCCCATATTTTTCCTACCCTTACGGATTTCTGCCATTTTCTAGAAATCGGTGAAAATACATAAGATATGTTCATAATACAATTAATACATATACGTCGAATATACAACCTTCTCGTTTTAGAACTCGGTTAAAAATAGCATTTTACGTAACATTAGTTTTAGCTTTAGCGCGTCAATGTTCGCTTACAGAAAATTTATTATGGCACAGGTTTTAACCTGTGCCAATATAAATATATATGGGTCGCAGTATGGACATGTTAAATGCTTAATAACATACCTTTATTCCTTTCGTGTGAATTCGGAGAAAACAAATATTAACGCAGCTTTCGTTGAAAATCCCACAAGCACAACACTGAGTATTTATTCTGAGATTTTTATTAAATGTCAAAATATAATTTTCACTGAGCGTGCCGCACACGAGTCGCTTCAATTACGAATACTATCGATTTCAAAATGTCACAATACAGTCACTTTCATGCGAACAAACAGATTTGCCGCCGCGCTTCATTTACAGCGAGGCTCTAACTGAAAAAGTAAACTGAAAACGCGCGTGCACTCTGTTACGTTTATTGTCTCTATACGTTCTGTTGACACAATATTTAGCTGACTTTCAGTTGCAAAATAGTCCAGACTAATTCGTAAGTTCCATTTGGCTGCGGTAGAGTCGCGCGATCGATTCCATTTTCGTGAATATCGAACGCGAATGACGTGTTTCTTCGGCGGCGCGCGCGCACGAATGCTCTTGGAGGAGGATGTTCGCTTGCGGCTAATAGGGAGGCGTGGTTATCTTCTAACGCAAGTTGAACCCATATAATTGTCTCCGTCGCTCCTTTAGCTGTACGCCTCTAACCATCCCCCTCTCTAATACCGGTGCACTATGGTATAGGTATGCTTCGTGGTGGGACAGCGTGAACTTTGCCACTGCGCTAGCGCAGCTCAGCTGTCGATTAATAAACCTAGACGTTATAGATCTCGATGTGATCATCGTAAATTTTGTATGTAGCAAACATTTGAAGATTGTTTTTTTTATTTGAATAAAAATTACATTGTAATATTTTTGTAGAACTTGGTCGAAAAATATTGTGGTCGTTACTTATAAAGTCAAATTATCTTATTTACTCATTATTTTTGAGGACAATGTCGTTACGAATAACTTAAAATATTTTTATGTTAAAAATGTAAAGTTTTGTGCATTAAATTATATCAAGACGAATTTAACAGATCGTCGCAGAGGCATTTGATTCAACTAAGTAAATATAATAACATATTTATTATCTTTAGGTCAAACATAATTTAAGGTTTTATAAGAAATTTACATTTTGAAATATTTGTATTGCATCAACGAACTTGCGAATCTTTATTGTATTAATTACTACGCTATTGTATTAATTATTAATTACGCGCCGGCTTCGTATGGGTGATTTCTGGATCTCGACAACAGCTCCACCTACCGGGCCCAATTGTAAATCTAAAACATCTAGGGACCCCCTTTAACATCGGTTGAGCCAGTTTCGAGTTTTAGCGAGACTAACGGACAGCTAGCAAAAGACATATTTTTTATTTATTATAAGCAAATTCTTAACTATAATTATACTTGGTGCTAAGTAGTGATGAATTACTAGTTGGTAAATCGCACTGTCTTAGCGTAACAAAAGTGTATTCATTTTTGCCTTGAAGACGCCCAGATTGCAATCGGACGGAAAGACAGACGCCGGCAAATTATTCCGCTCCTTTGCTGTACGCATTACGATAACCTAAGAAAACCGTTTGGTTCGAATGTATGGAATATTATATTAGCTGTATTATATTATAATTTTAAGCTATAATAATTTTATATGTGTTTATAATTAAACAAATTGTTTACTTTAATATAAATTAAATAGCAAAGTGAAAGAAAAAGCTTCGTTATTAAATAATTAATAGTTAAATAATGGAACAATGTGATTTATACCTCTGCTTCATCTATATATGGAAACATGTTTTATATCTTACCGTACATCTGATAGTACTTGGTTACTACGGCTCATAGATAACTGAACTACAACTAACAAGTAATTCAAAGGTTTTTCTTTTAACTACTAAAATAAACTCACAACCTATTATTATAGTGGTTCTCTTGTAAACCAGAATACAACAATGGGTTTTGATTTGCAACACAAATAGGTAAAAAGGTGATACAAATTCAGAAGGGCTAATTAGAATAATCCATTAAGGCTTGCGGCCTTAAATCCTTGAAACAGATGAAGTCGTAAAAACCAAAATGCTAAAAGCACTAACATCTAAGAACATAGGTATAGAATAATTAGAAAAAAGGTTCTACCATCTAGTTAAATCACTAAGGTGATGATAAAATATATTCAAATGTTAATGTATTATACTTATAAAATGGAAAGGTTAAGACTATCTTCCGACTGCCCTGAGACAAGCCGAGGATAGAGTGGTATGGAGGGAGCTAGTTGACACATCGGTGAAAGCATTTCAGGACAAGCAAGACCTTCAGTAATGAAGCACACGAATAAGAAGAAGACTATCTTCATTAACTTAATATAATTTTTTAAAGTTCGTTGTAATGATTGTTACTCACTTATAAACGGTAAAGCAGATTAAAATGAAATTTGGTATACACACACAATGTCATTAATTGACACGTGCTTTAACATGATACTTATGATGATGTATATTATGGTAAAGGAGTGGAATAAGTTGCCGGCGACTGCCTTTCCGTCCAACTCCATCTGGGAAATTTATTAATTGAATTGCGTTTTTGATCATGAGCGGACCCGATGGCAGGGGCTAGTGAACTTATAATTTGTTTGTTACTGCAGAGGAAAGTATCTATAATTTTCATCTCATATTTTTTTTAGATTAAACATTATTACTCTTTGAAAATGTAAATCTCACTTTCCATATTAAAGGTTCAAATCAATATGCAAACATTCTTATGAACCGAACATCGAATGTAAATTAATTCATTAAGCGATTGGAATTTCGTTTATTTATACTTTTGATTTAGGCGAATTGAAATTGTAAAAAAGATTTTTTTTAATTACATACATTGACTGACGAGTAAATGATAAAAATAATTTCTTAGCATATTTACCTTTAAGTTGATATGATACGAGCTATTCTGTGTTTTATGTAGTAGATGTGTTTTATGAGGCACACATAAATTAATAAATTTCTTTCATTAATGAATGAATAAACTAATGACTAGGATTGAATGAGGCATCTTCTTTAATTACCACTTCGTACGTGTATGACGTAACAATACCAAATGATCGTTCAGTTGTGCTATGACGTATCCAGTGAAAGTTTCAGTCAGGAATTGTACCATTAGTGACCGTAAGTACTATCATCTCTGAAATTTTTATTTGTGGTAATATAACCTTAAGTGTGTAGTTGTGGTGTATGAATATCCACTACTCCACATCGTCCCGTGGGTGTTGTAACGGGCCACAGAAGTAAACTGAAACATGAAATAGGTAACAGCATCTTCTTGATAACAATTCAAAATTATAAAATCTCCCCTATAAGGCAAACTATGGGGGAGGTCTGTTCAGCAGTGGACTTTTATAGGCTGTAATGGATTGATGAATGGATAAAATAATCTAAGTCTGACAAGATATTATAGATATTTATATATCAAGTGACAAATAAACGGACGACGTATGTAATTTTTATATGTAAATTTTGACATCTGTTGTATCTCCATTGCAAAATATTTTTTTATTATTAAAATCATTATAAAAGCAGACCTTTAAATAATAGATCGTAAAAAGGTTATTAACTGCTAAAAAACTGCTTCAGTAAATAAAAAATTTTACAATAATATTACATAATAAGCGCCATTGTAATAAAATTAGAACAATAAAACTATCTCCAAGAAAGGTGCAGTTGTAAAAGTGAGAATTAAAAAATGAACTGGTTAATACAGTGTAGCCTTAAACTACAATAAGCCGTCGTAGTTTAGGGCTTAGAACTAAGCATACATTTTACAGTACCCGAACAACCCGGGTTCGTTACTCGCCGGAGTTAACGAAATTGTTAATTGCAATTTGAAGTGCTTATTTTATCAAGTGCTTAGCGGTGTGCGTCCTGCGTGATGTCTAAGAAATAAAAACATTTTAAAGAAATTTGAATTCTTGATAAACATTCTCAGAAATGAAAGGACGTATTTAACTTTGACTTTCATCTACAATTGTGGCCGTGAGGTGTAAAGTTTTTTTTTAATAGTTAACAACATTGTGTCAATGTTAATTGCAATCACCTCAAAATTTGCCGTTAATTAATGCTTGCAATTTACTAGCAACTTAAGTGCAAACATATATCTAGCATTATAACATAAGGCTGTTAATAATTCGATTAGCGCTAACGACTTTTAGGGCATGGTAATGGGTTACGTTTATTTAACGCGAAAGTGGCTAATTAAACAATAAAATGATAAATTAATTTTAGGGCTGTAACAGTGTTAATAAGAATTACTTTAGTAATAAACCCATGCTGCGGATCGAATAGATCGGCACGAACGAGGAAAGACCACTTAGACAACGACACGACACACGGCATAGCGTAAAATTAAATAGCGTAGTTGGTACGGTAGTGAAGAGTGTTAAAGACCTTTCTCACTGTTAACTGGGCATTTTATTTTAGTATTCAGGGGTGACAACTTTTCGATTCTTTATCAATGATTGATGTAAGTAAGTAAGTAAATATCTTATTACCATTACGTTGGGATTTGTGTTAGTTTGTCATTTCTATATCTATAAAATAATATAATTATACAAGAAATGCGGTCATCATTGAAGGGATTGTTTTAAGAACTTTTATACGTGGTGGAGCTATGCTGCACCTCTATAATTGTAGCACAAATGGGTCAGCTCGAACGGGGAAGGCCAACGCTCTCAGTGAATATCAGCGTAAAATAGCAGCTTAATGTTGCTGTGTTTCGTATGGTTAGTGCAGAGAACCGGAGACCATTTCTACTGAAAATAGGCATTCCATCTTAGTCCTCAGGGGGACAACGCATCTGCATTTTGATTCTTAATCGAGGATAGATGTAGATGTCTTTAGGTTCCAGCATCCACTTAAAATTAGGTGGACAGTGAGTGTGCCCGTTTGTACCCTTATTCTATAAGAAAAGAAAAATGTAGTGCGAATTTTAAACGCTTGATGTGTCTAAGTTCATACCACAAACAATAATCGCTACATCAATATGAATATTTCCAGACAGTATCAATCCTATCCGAATCCAAACACCTGTCAAAGTGAGAGGAGGATTGTACCTAACTTTAATTCTTTCTCATCATCATTACAGCCTATCAAAGTCAACTGCTGAAAATAAGCCTCCCATAGACTGCCTCATACAGGGAATATTTATCATTACATACTATTAAAGTCCACTGCTGAACATAAGCCTCCCCATAGATTGCCTCATAGGGGGGATATTTGCCATAATTGCCACACTTGGCAAGCTGGTTGCCAACCGCCGTTTTTTATTTTTAGTCGTTATTAGGAAGACGCTGATGCCAATCTCCTGATTTGTTTCCCTCTGTCGCCTCTTACGACACCCACGGGATGATATGGGGTAGTGGATATACCTACACCGCCACTACATGGCCAGAGAGAATATTTGCCATAGATTATTTGCAATAGAGGGAATATTGATTGTATTAAATATTATGTTATATTATAAATTAATGATTAAAAAGTCCCGCTGGGTATTGCTTGTTCTTCCCAGGACAGAGGTTTTTCGAACCATTCGCAAAGCTAAAATGACTTTGAATAAGTTTTCTTGTAACCTATAATGAATACAAGTGGGAGAATCAAAAATTTTGTACAACCAACTTGAATATAAATAAATTGAGAACATCAATGTATGCATAGTCAATTAAATATGCATTATTAAGGATAAATCAAAATATACAGGTCAGATCTTGATCAAATTTATAAGGGAGCACATGCAAAACACCAGCTTTCAAATAAAAAGTATCATCAAAATCAGTTTACCTAGAAAAAAGTACTAAGTTAATACACATAATAAATAACATCGAATTGAGAACCTCCTCCTTTTTCGATCGGTTGAAAAATGATTCAATTCTGTTCTATTCCATAGCCACGCTGGGCAAGTGGGTTGGCAAGCGCAGTTTTTTATTTTTTCGAATTGTTATCACGAAGATGCTGCTGCCCATCTCAGTTCAATCACCCACGGGATGATATAAGGTAGTGGATTCTCTTACGCCCCACTACACATTGTAAAGCTTACATGCTTAAAAACTTTACAAGCGTTTATTTAGTAGCTAAATGCCTACCACTAAAGCAAGCGTTTTCAAGAAAATAAATTATAAGTAATCAAATGGAGACACCCTGATTATATCAATGTATTAATAATGGTCATATAATTATTACCCACGACAGTTGACTGCATAAACATGTAAGTAATAAATAAGTGTAATTAAGTATTGGTTAAGTCGCGGGCTCTGTATTAATAATCACACATTATTGATTCAGATGTTGCTTTGCAGAAACTAATACTTTGTCTCGGCGTTGTTGACTCATTGTGATGTGAAATCGTTTAGTTTACCATGGATATCGAAGATGAGTAATGTATCAACTAAAGAAAATATTGTTTTTAAAGGTAATTCCCAGACTAGGATTTTCTCTGAAGGCGCTTAACATACATAAATGTGACATAGACAACCATCCAGACCCTGTTATAAGTAGGCCATGCAATCAGTTGTTCCGCGTGGGCTTCAAACTAGCGGCCCGAAGCGATGCAGCCAAGCATTTAGCCACTGCGTTACCAAGGCGTCAAAGTATTGAGGTAAATTTAAGTTTCGCTTAAATATTATGAGAGAAAAACGATCTCAGTTTTTCTAATATAAAATGACTACACATAGACTGTACATACTAATACAGCCAATTATTTCCGGTAACAGAAACAGTACAAAACACAAAAAATAAATAAAAAGAGTTCCAATAAGTAATAAATAAATAAATAAATGTAAACCTACAACACATCTGGGCTGGTATCACTCTCGTACTATACTCCTAGGCAGAAAGGGCACTGCTGAATGCAAAAAGCCCTGGTATTTACTAAACATATATTATATTGGTAATTACTAAACATATATTATAAAGTATATATTAGGTCCTTACATATGAAATTGGCGTTTTGTACGGGAGGAATATAAAGTCAATTTTGTTTTTGTAAAATCCTATATTTAATTAATCAAAGTATCCACCGTTGTTATCTATGCACTTTTGCCATCTCATAGGTAGTTCATTGATCCCTTTACTAAAAAAACTATGGGGGCGAGAATCAATAAACTCTTTGAAGGCGGTTTAGACTGCCGCATCGGAGTTGAATTTTTTTCCTTGTAAGAAGTTGTCCAAATTCCGGAAAAAATGGTAATCTGTGGGAGCAAGGTCCGGGGAGTACGGTGGATGTCGCAGACATTCCAATTGTAGGTCAGCTAACTTAGTGGTTGTTTGTTGTGCAATGTGTGGTCTTGCGTTGTCGTGAAGCAGCAGTGGCCTACAGCGATTGACCAATCTCGGTTGTTTAGCAGCTAGTTCTTCCTTCATGGTTTGCAGTTGCTGACAATAGATATCTGCCGTAATCGTTTGGCCAGATTTTAGAAAGCTGTAGTGACCGACACCGGCGCTAGTCCACCAAACACTCACAAGTAACTTTTTCTGAGTCAATTTTCGTTTAGGGCAGGATTTGGCTGGGTCTTCAGGGTTCAGCCATTGCGACGAGCGCTTCCAATTATCGTACAGTATCCACTTTTCATCACAAGTAATGATTCGATTTAAAATCCCTTCATTATTGTGTCAGTTGAGCAAAGTAACACAGCAGTCGACGCGTGTTTGCAAGTTCGATTCACTCAATTCATGAGGTACCCATCGTTCAAGTTTTTTTACCTTCCCGATTTGCTTCAAGTGGATTAATACAGTTTTATCACTTACCGCGAGGCCTGCAGCTATCTCTGAAGTGCTTTCTGATGGATCCGCTTCCACAATAGCCTTTAATTCTTCATTTTCCACTTTGGTCTCCGGCCGTCAACGAGGTTGGTTCTGAAGGTCGAAATTTCCAGAACGAAAACGTTGAAACTAAAAACGTACCGTGCTTTCTTTTGCGACACCAGCGCCGTACACATCATCAATCCTTCGAGCTGTTTCTGCAGCACTGGTGCCACGGTAGAACTCGTACTCGTAAATATACCGATATTTCAAGTTTTCCATTGTGCGGTAATAAGCGACGCCAAAGAATAAAATAATGAGGAAAAAACAAATGAATGACTGTTTTCAAAACTCAAATGTACTTTTACCAGCTAAATGAATTTATAAATTTGAATTTGGAATTCTTAACCAAAGAGGAGATATTTCAAATCAAAGTGGTCAGTACGACAAAACGCTAATTTCATATGTAAGGACCTAATATTAAAGTAATTACTGCAAAATTACTGTTAAGAAATCCCGTCGTAACCAAAATATGTTTTAAGCGTTGTAAATATTATTACACTTTAACGATTAAAACCTGGCGAAAACTATTGAAATAACGGTCAACAACGCATCTTTTATTTGCCATAAATAGTTTTCTACCCGTTTGTGCATCCCCAATAAAATATAAAAAGTTCGCAAAAGTTTACCGACTCGCAAAAAACGTTTCGCAGAAAAGAAATTTTGCGCAAACGTCTCCGGCTTCAAAAGGTAAAAGTTAAATTTGAATTGTTTTATGATTATTAACGTAAACATCCTAACGTTACTGTTTCAACGGGATCTTTTTTATTTATTGTAGGTCCGGTTTCGGGCCTCGTCCGCTATTCAAAGTCAGTGACGTCAGATACTATCGTTATTTAAATATATTACCGTTATGTTATAAGCATCCCCTTTACCCAACTGCCCCAGAAGGAGGGTAATGTTTTTCGAATGTATGTATGCATATTTCTTGGGCACGCCCTGTAGCTTAAATGGCTTGATGGATTAATATATGGGCTGTTAATATATGGGGTGTCGTTAGAATTGTTTAAGTTGTAGAAGTGACATGGGATATGAAACTTTTCTGTCTTCAGTAAACGTTTTTAGGCAGTCGGGTTTTATTGATTACTGTTTCAATATTTGCACTTCTTAACTACATGGAATTAAATGATATCAACATTAATATCTCTTTTAATAACTCTACAAACAAGTCATTTTAAAATATTTTGTGTCTTTACACAAAATATTTCAAGAGTAGTTGAGTTGTTTGGCCATAATGACTGGTGATGGAGACCCGTGGTGCCAGGAATTGGTTCTAATCATCATCATCATTATAACAGCCGTCCAAATACACTGTTGAACATAGCCAGAAAGCTATAAAGCATGGTCCTGAGCCATTTGCATCCATCGACTTCCTGCATCTCTTACCAAGTTGGCACTTCATCTAGCAGGGGGCCGCCTTGAACTTTGCTTACCGCTATGATGTATCTGTGAACTTTGTCTTCCAAATCAGTTATCGGTTTTCCGGGGCACATGGCTGGACCATTGCTACTTCAGCTTACTGATTGAGAAAGTGTACGGTTATTCGATAGAAGCCGAATGGTTAATTCGCATCTATGATGTTTAAGTTCGCAATCCCTACTGGGGCTGAGTGCTCGTTTAAATTAAATAGTGCACGAAAAATCAGAGTTCGATTCCCACCAGTAATTTAAATTGTTAATTGTAATCTTAAGTGCTGATTTACCACATGTATGGCGGTGAAGAAAAATATCGTGAGGAAATCTGCTTGTCTGAGAAATAAAAATATTTCGAAAATATGCAGGTTTCCTCATGATATCTGCTTACGCGCACCGGAGTAGTACGATAGACAAATTGCTTCAAAACCATTTCAGAAATGAAAGAAGGCTTTTGCCTAGCAGTGGGACGTATATAGGCTAAAGATTTTACTTTACTGTTACTTTACTTGTACTCTAAGCCCCTGTTACTGCCCAAATCGTCGACGATCAAGTTCTTTCTAATCGGCTTAATTGACTGGTCTTGCGAGAGAAGATGCACAGAGACGTTGCATCTCTGTGCATATTGCTGAGCATAGGTCTCTCGCAAGGAATCCCACAAAACACGGATTAAGCCACCTACTACGACTACATTCATGTCATATCAGGGCGTCACTCCATCTGTTGGTACTCTACACTTCGCCCACCAGTAAAAGGCTGGAACTAGAGTAACTTACTTCCTCATGGGTTGTCGGTTCTTCGAGTAATATGGCTAGGTTATTTTATTGCAAACTAACGATCCGTCCTGGCTTCGCACCGGTGATTTCTAGATCTTGACAACAGCGCCACCTACCGATATACAGATAATGATTTTAAGCCATTCAGAAACCCAGTCAAACACATCCGAAAATTTCATCAAAATTGGTTCTGCCATTTTCGAGTTTTGTGAGACTAACGGACAGCAATTGATTTTTATATATAGAGATTAGTGACTTAAATTTATTTCTATGTGCTACTGAGGTTTAGCGATATTAATCGAATAAATACATTTCTGCGTCAGGTAACTCACAGAATACCAGCGTGAAATAACAGCTGTGTTTCGTGTGGTGAGTGTAGAGAACCGGAGGCCCTTTTTACTGGAAACGAGGCATTCCATCTTAGTCCTCACGGGTGACAACGCATCTGCATTTTGATTTGTAATTGAGGATAGATGTAGATGTCTATGGGCTACAGCAACCACTTACCATCAGGTGGACTGTGTGCTCTTTTGTCACTCTTATCCTATATAAAAAAAGATAAATAGCCCATAGCTGGGTACTGGCATCTTCTTAGCTAGGAATATTCGTCGTAATCACCATAATTTGCATTTGGTCCAACAATAGCAGCGATAGCAAAGGAAGTTACTTCCAGTTGTAAGTCTAGATAATAATATCTAGGCTTAAGAGTAATTCCACCATAACATGTTTGCTATCGTTTAGTGGCGGTGTAAGATCATCCGCTACCTCATTCCTGTCCCGTGGCAGAAAACAGAGATATAGAGAAATAATTAAAAATAGAGAATTGCGGCTGCCAAACCTTCTACCAACTAAGGCAACTATGGCAAATATCCCCCCTACAAGACAGGGAGGACTATGTTCAGTTGTTTTTGAAATTTTTCAAAAAAGTTTTGTTATAGTGGGTCAGTTTGAAATAGAATTGTGAGTCAGATCTCAGGGAATCACATTAAAATAATATTTGCACATTATATTTTGACACATAGTAGCAACTTAAGAGAATCTATTAAAATTTGTAAATTTTTAGATTCTGTAATTCGACGAGAACGTTGATAAATAAGCTCTAAAACAGTTTTAATATATAATAAAATACGTAATCAAAACCTAAGTAGTATAATCTGTAACGATTTAAAGTAAACACAATACTCTTAAAAAAGACAATTTAAAACCTATCTTTATCAATAACTAATTGTCTTCCATTGGAACTTTAACAACCCAGTTACAGTAACCAAAAAAATAAAAATAAATGGAAAATGACACTCGAACTAGCCTCTAATAGAGACGACATTCTATACGTTTTATTCCAAAAAAATAATTCTATTCAGGCCATAAATCTCAAAGGCCAGATTAGATCTCGTTCATACATCTCAATTTTACAATAAATTTATTAGTCCAACTGTACGGCGTGTCGCGCGGCATATTTATCGGGCTGACTGTACCTAAATACATCGTTATACGAGATAATAGTTACAGAATGTATTGAGTAACGGGATTTTTTAAATATTTATTACCATTGTTTGTTTGTTAAGCACGTAATAGGAAAAAGTGTGAGGGTTCTCTTCATTAAATATAAAGTGTGAGCTTATTGACACTTGTTAATCAAAATGTAAAATTTATTAAATTCTGTCCATCAATTGGTCGTCTGGAAGATATTGCAGTCAGCAATAAGACCGCTCATTGCACACATCTGTTGTTCACATATTCTGTGCATGTTTTTGTATAGTGATCAATAAAAGATAAATTGTAAAAAAAAAATCAAGCCATCTCTTGATATCATTAGCCCGTGAATAGAATAGAATAGAATAGAAATATAGATTACAAGAATAATTATTGAAATTCATTTGAAACCGATAATCTATATCTACATATGAATATTGAAGTGTTTTAAATTATATAACAATTAAAGTGTTATGTAATAAAATTGTGTTTGTATGTAATATTAAAATAACTGGCTTCTATTAGGCTCAGGGGGTTATTTGCATGCTAATTAGATATAAAAACCATTATTAGAATTTTTCTGTCTGTCTGTCCGGGCTCATCTTCGGAATAGCTGAACTAATTGTGACGAAACTTTACGAACGTATAGGAGCAATGCTAGGAGGGTTATATTTTGTCCGAAAAGCATAACAATTTAAAAAAAAAAACTATAAATTGATAAAATAATGACACTCTAACTGCCCATAACTCACTCTCAGTTCTGTCCAAAGTTCGCTGGTAGAGAATGCCATATAGCATTAAGCTCGCCTTTTGTACAATATTTTTGGTGCAATAATGAATAAAATAGATAAATAAATAAAATCGATGGTTTTGATTATCTATGTAACGTCACATTAATAGATCCTATTCACGTGAAGTGAAGATGGTTCGCTAGTGTACAATATGTCAAATATTGATTTCTCGCGTTTAAGGGAGATAGACTGCGATTTTCCGGCAGATTTCCGATCCCTGTAATAGACGTCTAGCACAGTCTGGGTATTATATGACTGGCGTGAATGGGATGGTTACGCTGTCATCTGTTGGAATTTAGAACCCATAGGATGTGGCATTTCCCATGGTCGCCTCTTACGACATTCATAGGATAAAATGAGGTAATATTTTTTTATAGTATAAGGGTGACAAACGAGCATACGATACAGCTGATGGTAAGTGGATGCTGTAGTGTATAGACATTTACATCTATCCTCGATTAAGAATGAAAATTCTGATGCGTTTTCACCCCTTTGGTTCTCTACACTCACTATACGAAACACAGCAAATTGCTATTTTACGATGGTATTCTGTGAGAGTGTGGTCCTTCCCCATTTGAGCCGACCCATATTTGCAGCATGGCTCTACCACGAATGATCCTTAGGCTATCACTACACAATAATCACCTCATTTCGTGGGTTTCATAAGAGTAGATAATAGGATATTCATGAAATGTATTGGTTAATAATGGACCCATCATTTTGAAAACTACCTAATACAAAATATCAATAGGTATCTAGTTTTACGACGGGATTGCTAGGAATCTTCTCTTGGGATCCTTCTTTGAGAGGGGTCTGTGTTCAAGAGTACAATGCTTATAGAATTATAAAGCTGAAAATCTAATGAATATAGCGTCGTTCGTCTAGTGATCGTAAGTGTGCGTCCTGGGCTTGAATCTCAGGTGGTGTGAAAATCAGATATTGGGTTCTCAGTCAAAAATTTTCAGTAACAGCCTGGAGTCAGGAAGCTGTCGGCGTTTCACCCTCCTGCCTCGGAAGACACATAAAGCTTAAGACAATGGGAGTGAGGAAATAGAGTGCACCTGTAGTTATGCACACACTTGTGCACTATAATTGTGACTTGCACAGATGGCTAGTCTCCATTTAAGATTGGCTCAATAGAGACTGGCCGCCGAGACCATAATTCTGTCTGAAGGACATAAATAAATGTTGGATGTCTCGACCTATAATTGTAAGATATTAATTGCCTATAAATATTTAATGTCATTTTAAAATTACATAAAGGTGTGATGTCTTCATCTATGTATTAGTGGCAATAAACGTAAGCTATTAGTAATAGTACTGTGTGAGAGTTGTTTCGTATATCGGTTAAATGTTCAAGAGTACGTTTCACACGTACTAGACCAACATGTACTGCGGCTATATGTCTGCAGAGTATATAGGCTGGATCGACCGAGGTTCGCTCAGAATCATCATCATCATCATTAAAGCCCTTCACAAGTCCACTGCTGAACATAGGCCTCCCCCAAGGAATGACACAAAGCACGGTCCTGAGCCACCTGCATCCACCGACTTCCTGCATGTCTTACCAGGTCGTCACTCCATCTAGTGGGGGGCTGCCTTGAACTTTGCTTACCGGTACGAGGCTGCCACTCGAGAACCTTTTTCTCCATCGATTGTCAGTTCTTCGAGCTATAAGACCGGCCCATTGCCACTTCAGCTTACTAATCCGTTGGGCTATGTCGGTTACTCCAGTTCTAATACGGATATCTTATTTCTAAATTTATCACGCAAAGAAACCCCGAGCATAGCTCTCTCCATAGGTCTCTGAACGACCTTGAGTGTCCTTATACGGTCAGCAGTGCAGGACCACGTCTCATCACCGTAAGTCATCACTAGCAACACGCACTGGTTGTACAATCTCGTTTTTAAGTTTTGAGGTGTAACTGACGAGAAAATGTGTCGTAATTTCCCGAACGTTGCCCAGCCGAGTTGTTCGTTGTAGTTCTCTCAGAATCATTACAGCCCTTCCCAAGTCTACTGCTGAACATAGGCCTCCCCCAATGAATGCCAGAATGCACGGTCCTGAGCCACCTGCATCAATCCATCATCGCTCAGAATATCAGCGTGAAATAGCAGTACAATGCTGCTTGGTTACGTAGGTGTGAGATTGGAGACCCTTTCAAGGTGTTCCATCTTAGTCCTCAGAGCTGACAATGCATCTGTATTTTGACTCTCAATAGAGAATAGATGCGCTAATGACAGATCTAATAGCATCCACTTACCATTAGGAGAACTGTGAGCTTGTTTGTCACCCTTAATTCTATTAAAAGATCTCCCTTTTTAAAATATTGAATAAATTACAAATACGATTAATTCTTCGAAGTGCAACCATAATTATTGTCATAATTACTAATTCATCGTCTGTTCATCGGTTAAAACCTTAAAACTATTTAATGGAATTTGACGTGGTTGTTATAATAATTTTAATTATATTTTGATAAATATTTTTGTATATAAGACATAACGTATCTCTATACATGTACTTATGTTTAATAAACTAATATAAAAATTAATTGCTGTCCGTTAGTCTCGCTACAACTCAAAAACGGCTCGACCGAGTTAGATGATATTTTTTGTGTGTGTTTGAATCGGTCCCTACATGGTTCAGATTGGACTCGCTAGGTGGCGCTGTTGTCGAGATCTATAAATCCGGGCGAAGCCGGGGCGTATGTAAGTTGTTGTGAGGTAGTGGCAAAAGAGTCCCATTACCATTTCGTCCCTTGGGATTTGCAAGAGGTGACTATGAGATATGTCACAAAGATCTTATGTCTTCCGATAGGTGGAAATATAATCATCGTAAACGCCAAGCGTAAAATACCCAGACTGGCGATGGGATGGATGATCATCAATCCGGTTGACAAGCGTGGCGATTAAAAAAATCCTCCCCACAACGGGGGAGGCCTAAGTTCACTAGTGAACTATTACGCGCTGTTATTAAAACGAAAAAGTAAAATCGCAAACATGCGAAAGCCGGGGCGAGTTTCTAGTACAAAATAATTTTCAATAATATCATTAAGTCATAAGTGGCATTTAAGTATTGTTGATAGGCGGAACACGCACCGAGTAGACGATACTTTTGGCACGTGAATTCTAGGAAGGAGAGAGCATCGTTCTTTCCATGTGGTTGAGTGCTAATAAGTCTGTCGTTAGAACAACTTTGTCATTTGGTCTTTACTTTAAAAATGCTACTTGAATGTTATATCTAAGGCCATGATGAGTTCTCGCCTGAAAAAAGGCTTAATCCATAGATTGTCTTATAGGAGGAATTTTGCCTTAGTTGTCACGCTTGACAGGTGGGTTAGCTCTTTTTTAACCGTAGTTTTTGATAATTTTGAGATCTTATTAGGAAGATGCTGATGATATGGGGTAGTGGATATTGTTACACTGCCGATACTCGGTTAAATATATGAGCTAACTTAATTAAGAACTTTTAAAATAGCGATAGTGTAAAAAAATATTATCACCGTAGTGATATAAAAATAACTCACTTATTAAGCAGTATTGTAGTGATAAGTGTAGGGACTACTGTTAGTTACACACCTTACAGTTTTGACTGAGACATGGCGGCTCAGAGGTTAAGCGCTCGCTGTAATATGAGCGCAGCTTCAGCACTTGTAACTTATCTTGTAGCAATAAGGTACATAATGGTGGTTGCCATTACAATGTTTCTTATAGCAGAGGGGTCAAACGAGCATGCGGCTCACCTGATGGTAAGTGACTACCTACGCCCATAATCAACTGCTACACCAGAGGAATTGCAGATGCGTTGCCGGCCTTTTAAAAAGGAGTAGGCTCTTTTCTTGAAGGTCCCTAAGTCGTATCGGTCCGGAAAAATTTTTGGTGCCACTTGCTTAGTTCAGCTGCCTCTGATGTCGCCCCGACTCTTAACGACGTACTTTTGAGATGAGAGGCTACCTTTTCCATGATCTCAAAATATAAAATTTTTCCGTTTTTCTTCAATGGCGTCAGTTATATAAAAATATTTACTAAAATATTTATTGCATATTTGTTGTCTTGACAAAAATATTATGCAACATCTACTACACCATACTACACTTTTGTGTTAGTTTTTTTCTCTTATTCGTTATGACTCAGCGTAATGCTGCAGGGTAACCCACAGCGCTGATGAGTCTGCCTTAACTACGGATACTCGCCCGATCTGCTTGATTGTGTATTTGAAATATATTTTATATTTACTTTTATAAATTAAAATATTTAAGTACCTTATAAATAAAGCTATGTATTCAATCCCCGCTAGGACCAATGAAATTTAATTGCAATGTTAAGTGCTGGTTTACCACGTGCTCAGTATTGAAGGAAAATATTGTGAACTTCGGAAAGAAAAAATCGGAAACCTGCATATCTGAGAACTTAAAAAAATATTTCGAAAACATGTGAAGTTCGCGAACGATTGGGGCAGCGAAGCGGACACTTCCTTGACCTCGAAACCCTCATAGAAACGAGAGGGGGGTAGTTACTTTTTATGTTTTTGATAGTTATATTAAAACAAATCAAAGGAGCTATTTTATGATTCTAACGCACGACACATCTGTAATGAAGGATGTTTAATGCTTTTTTAGAAAAAAAAAAAAAAAAAAAACATTGTGAATATACTGAGGATATATAATGAGGACTAGTGAGGACCTTTACTTGGCTTACTGTTGTTATTATTATCTTTCTAATTATTATAACTGTTGGCCTTCCAAATAAAAAAAAAATAGGTACCTGAATAAAGGATATTAGTAGTATAGTTGTAGCACGAATGGGTCGGCTCGACCGGGGAAGGACGACGCTCTCACAGAATACCAGCGTAAAATAGCAGCTTAACACTGCTGTGTTTCGTATGGTGAGTGTAGAGAACCGGAGACCCTTTTTACTGGAACAGAGGCATTCCATCTTAGTCCTCACGGGTGACAACGCGTCTGCATTTTGATTCTTTATTGAAGATATATGTAGATGTCTATGGGTTACAGCAACCACTTACCATCAGGTGGACTGTGTGCTCGTTTGTCACCCTATCCTATAAAAAAAAAATATATAATTTTCGAACATTGCTTAATGTTTTTATTTAATGAATAGACTGTTAAATAGAGGCAGACTGAATATTCAATATGAAGAAGTATCACATCGCATCTTTTTAAGTGCCCGCTGGACATTACCTATCCAAGAATTATCATCATTTTCAACACCATTACAGATTGTCACGAACTTACTGCTAAGTATAGGCCTTCCCTATAGTTTCCCTCAAAGCTCAGGTCTGAGCTACCTGCATCCATGCATCACATTCCCGTATATTTCATCATGTCATCACTCCATCTAGCGCCACATACTGACACTGTACCAGTAACGAGGCTGCCATTCGAGTAACAATACCGAAATGATTCTTTTCATATCACAAACGTAAGCTAATCAACTATAAAGCTGTAAATTCAATTAGCTTACGTATGTTCTGTAGTCAATTATATTACGTACGTTATGTGAAAGGGCGAGTACCTTACCCCTGAACTACCATGTTTCTAAACACATAATATGGTATGATTCAAACATGAATATTATAACATTTTCGAGTTACGGAATTTTAAGTCTCGCCATGGGAACCCTAAATTTCCTCATGTTGAATTAAGACGTTCCAACTCAGATATCGTTTGTACATATTACATTTAGGGACTGTTAATCCGATACCATGATACTTTAGGGAGCTCACCGCAATTTATGTGGACCGGGCCGTTTGATTTACGCGTTTTAAACGTTACGGGCTTACGGGTGTTGCGACTGTGAATGGAAGCGGGTGCAATGACCTTTACTATGTTTATAAAAATGTCGCCAATTCAGTCGGTGATGTTATATCACCCGCGATATTGACAACTGTACTCAAATTCGTACACATTGCATCCTGTGCACGTGCTCTGATTTATTAATGCAAATATGACTAGCAGTGTTGGTGTTGCTATTTGATATCGTATCTTTGACCATCGTATTCGCGAGCGACTTAATCAAGAAACGTTGCACGTAAGTTCTAGACACGGCTAGTGGCTAGACCGAACTTGTGATTGGTGGGATTAATGTTTAAACTGAATAATAATTTGTTGGTTATACTGGAAACTATTTAAATCCATTGCTATCGTGACACGTGTTTGACGCGTAGAGTCTTGGAAACAATAATATTGGGTATAGCATTGTTTTCAAAAAAAAAGGTAAGCGATATATCAATAGCTGAATACAAAAAATCTTTTTTGGAATTAAATACTTTTGTTTTCGAAAGGTACGAAAAATTAAATAATAGTATAACGACTAAATATGTCTTACTATCTTAAGCGGTATATAATCCCCCAAAAATGCAGATTACGCATCTCCCGGTGACAAAATTCATTTGTGAGTAAGGCTGATGCCAATAATAACGGGGATTTATGTTTCATTAGGAAAGAGAAGATTTGCGTGAGAACGTTTTTAATCACTGTATTCTTTAAATTCGATAATGGGTAAGAAATCTTCATTGAGTGTTGTAATTATAATAAACTTGTTTAGGCATCCAAACACACGTATACATTTATTTCTTACTAGCTGTTCCCCGCGACTTCTCCGGCATGTAATTTAGGGTCTTTTTCTAAAATAAAAGTTAATGAAAGTCCCGTCAAAATCGGTCCATTTCGGAGATTAGCCGGAACAAACAGACAGACAGACAAAAATTTTAAAAGTTGTGTTTTTGTTATAAGTACCGTATATACATTCATATGCATTTAGTAAAAAGCTGTTATTTTGAAATTACAAACAGACACTTCAGTTTTATTTATTTGTATGTATAGATTATTTTTTATATTGATAAAAGAGATTTGCTAGCAGTATATTATGCAAATTTAATCGTTGCATATTATCCAGTGAGATCATAATCTTGAATTATTTAGTCTATATCAAGTCGTTTGATAGTGATAAACATAAAGATAAAAAAATTATATTAAGAACTGTCCCCCTGTTTATTTTAAAGCATTAACATGATAAAATGATAACTGTGGTAACGGTCCACCTCATGGTAAATTACTACTAAAATCCAGTTCGTGAACACCCTCCCCCAAAGATTGCCTCATACAGCGAATATTTGACATATTTGCCACGCTTGGCATACAGGTTGGCTACCACAGTTTAGTATTTTATAATTTTTATTAGGAAGACACTGCTGCCCATCTCTTGATTTGCTTCCCTCTGTCACGTTTTACGACAACCACGGACCATATAGGACAATGGATATTATTACACCGTCATTACACAGTCAACACACTTAAAACCAATTTGGAATAAATAAAGCTACTAGCCATGTGGTGGGGTAGCTCGCGGGTGTCGTAAATGGCGCCTATAAGGACACGTAGTAAAATCTTAGCAATTCAATGCAATCATGGCTTCCAATGGCGGTAAAACCATATTATTTACACTAGATGTAAAATACACAGCCCGCCAACGGAAATTAAATAAATTGCCTTTGAATCATCTGAATATAAATCAATATTCTTAATTGGTTGCAAACCCTAAACTTCCTGACTTGCAATTTAACAACCTTGACCATACCTGGCTCCACGGAAATAACTCTATGACAATACTGAAAACTAATTGGTATGCTTCCAGCACCTGATCTTACGACCTCGCATTAGGATCGCATCGCGAATCATGTAGCTCACCTCTATTCTCATCTGCATAGGGGGAATCCAAAGTTATGGCACCATTATGATTAAACGCGCAAATCTCACACCCGTTAGTGCTAAATTATTCATTTAGATAATAGAGACCGTTAGTTTAATTCAATTTCGCGCGAAGGACCGAGAGGAATTTATATGATGTATCGCGACAGACGAGCGGCTTCTAATAAGCAAGCCCTAGCTTCCTCTGTTAGTTATATCTTTATTATTTTTCAGTTTAATATAAGATATTCATATATATTGTAATAAATGTTTCAATATCTTTTAAGAATATCAAAAGTTCATTCATCAAGGGTGTCTATTTTAATTTTTATGATATAAAAATATGCTTTAATTAATGTATTTATTTTCGTGCGTTTCATTTAAAAACGTTAATATAGCAAAAATTCAATGAATAGAAAATGAAAATAAAACCACTTTAAATACTGTTTTGAACATTTTTTTTGTAATTTCCTCTTTTTATCATTGCGTTTAGATAAAAGTTTTTATTTCTATCGTTTTTAATTTGATGTTCTTTGTTTTTTCTTAGCAGAACCTATAACATTTTCAACTTATAAATACAAACAATTATTGCCCATTGCCACTTCAGCTTATCTGTTGCGCTATATCAGTTACTCTGGTTCTACTGCGGATATCCTTATTACGAATTCTATCACGCAGAGAAACTCCGAGCATAACCATCTCTGTAGCTCTCTAAGCGACCATGCATAACGTGATTCTTAATTCTCAGATATTTTGATTCCCTCTCGAAGTAAAATAGGAATTAAAAGCTGCCTCTTATTCTCTGAGCGCCACGGCGAGAAGTACTCCGGAGTAATACTTATTTTTACTTCCAAAATTTGAATTAGTGGTAATTATTGTTTTTAATTATTTCTATTTAAATCATTATCATCTTCATAATTACAGCCCTTCAAAGTTCACTGCTGAACATAAGCCTCAACCATATATTGCCTCACAGAGGAATATTTGCCATAATTGCCAGGATTGACAGGCGGGTTGCCAACCGAATTTTTTATTATTCTCAGTTGTTATGAGGCCCATCTCCAATTTTAGTTTCCCTTTGTCGCCTCTTACGGCAACTACGGATATGATATTATGAGGTAGTGGATTCTCTTACTTCACCACTACACGTCGAATTAAAATAAGATTTAAAAACGAGAATCATAAAGAGAATATATCAATACTAAAGAGATGATTAACCTGTTGTCCAGGTTAGGTGTCTAGGTAGGTAGGTTATTTTCGATAGTGACTCATAGAAACGTTGGTACAGTTTAACAATTAAATTAATATTGTTTATTTATGTATACATAAAGTCATACATAATGTTATGTTATTGTTGCTTTTACGATTCAAAATTATCATGAAGCTAGTGAACTGATGTCGTAGAGCTTGCTGTCTGATCTAATAACTGTCATTCTTGTTAATTATATCAGCATCAAGAAACGAATTCAGGTCTTTAACCTTTGTTAGTAAAATCGTTACTAGTTCTGGTTTATAAATTATTGACTAATTATTCTAATTCCATTTGCGAAAGTGGAAGGATTCAAATCTTGTCAAGATTATTTTGTCATAACAAATCGTTGGCGGAATTTCTATTGGAGATATTAATCTATATTTATGGGTTATGGGCTATAATTTAATATCATAATGTACAATATTTTATTGTATACAATATAAAAAACTATAATAAAAAAAAAACTAGTAATTTAATTATCAAACAGCCCTACTCCACGCGGTATCGTGCCAAGAACGCTGGCTGCGTTTCCCCGCTGAATGGCTATACTTAGCCTTTGAGCGAGAAAAGAGCCAGCCCTCTTATCACCAGTAGCAACGACCAGCCGCGGATGGAGTTCCTTTAAGAACTTCACCGCACGTGGACTCCACGGACCGATAGTCTCTACAGCAATTTAATATTGTTTTAGAGTTTTTTACAAAATATATTATATTTTTCTACTTTAAATTTCAAACAGAACAACACACAGATTGTACGACTTTTAAAATTTATTTTAATTTTAAAATAGATAGAAGAAAAATGCATTATGACCCTTTTTATACAAGCGATTATACAGTCCACCTGATGGTAAATGGATCCTGTGGTCCACAGACATCAACATCTTTCTTCGATTAAGAATAAAAATGCAGATGCGTTATCACCGCTAAGGACTAAGATGGAATGCCTCATTACCAGTAAAAGGGTATTCGGTTCTTTACACTCACCATACGAAACACAGCAGCATTAAGCTGCTATTTTACGCTGGTATTCTGTGAGAGTGTGAACCTTCCCCGTTCGAGCCGGGCCTTCCACGTTTAGGCTATTGTTTTATAATATGTCATATGAAAAGTACATTTAATAAAAACACTATAATAGAGCTAGTGTATTAAATCGGCAAACAGTATTATTTCCAAACAACTTAAAAAAGAAAAAATCTCATCGGTTTCAGTTACTCATTTCTGTGATAGAATTTATTCTAAATGTTATAAAAATAACAACGGGAATTAAATCGTAATATTCTAAATTAATATTATTAATATTCGTAATATTCTCTGTCCAAAATTGCAAGGCTTGGTGTAATATCAGTAACTAAAACGTAATATTATAATATCATACTCTGTCCAATATCACAAGGTTTGGTGCTGATAAATAATTCCCAGCCGCTACGCAGCCGCTCGCCTGCTTTCACGAGCGGCGTTGGTGTCTCTCAGGGAGTCATTCTAAGCCCGCTCCATTACAATCGTGACACTTATCCTGAAGATCTACTAAAATATTTTGATACAATCGCTTACAGATAAATGTCGTCAATTTATCAAAAGGCTTCGTTGTGAATGCACTGCCGGCTACTATCCGATCACGGTTTGATAATTCCCGTTTGCCACTATTTATCTTTAGATTACCAGTGACATCTTTATTCCTTTTAATATGATTTCTTTCCATTGATTTTGATGCGCGCTGCCATTTAACATCATCCGGTTCTAAAGACCTGCGATTAATCAACACTATTGTGTTGGCTGTATAGAACCAGTTCTGGGTTTTAAATATCTATAATATCGGAATAATTTTGTTATATCATTGATAATGTAATTAATTGCATTGATTATGCTTATAGTAAGATTTTTTAATTCAAGATGTTGTTTTTTTTTATAGAAGGGAGGGCAAACAAGCATGCGGCTCATCTGATGGTGACTACCGCCGCCCATGTACAACTGCAACACCAGGGGAATTGCAGGTGTATTGCCGGCCTTTTAGAAAGGAGTAAGCTCTTTTTTTGCAGGTCCGTAAGTCGTATTTGTTCGGATAATCATCTTATTACGTGCATAAATCGGCTTGCAGTTCGATTTATGCACAGCCCTCTTCTTATTTCTGAGAGGTTCATTTATGAGATAGCTCCGGCAGAATTTATGTTTATCCCAATTGACACTAATTTACTTTATGTAAAAATTGTGATCCTGACACATTTGCTTGGAGAGAAGCTTTCTTATTCTCTATTAGTCCATAAAAGTCTACAACTACGGCGCAAAACATCTGGTACTGCAAACATCAATCCTTTAAAATCCCTCTTCCTCACTTAATCCCTCTTTAAAACATGAGAAACCTGTGTCCAGCAGTAGAATTTTCTAGGCTGACGAAGAAAATGTTATATAAGCATAAAAATATCTAGCCTCGTTGGTCTAGTGATCGTAAACGCGATTGCTGTTCATGAGGTCCCTGATTCGCATCCCGAGTCGGGCCAAAATAAGTTGTTGGGTTTTTCTGTCAAGAAATTCTCAGTAGCAGTTTCCTCCATTCACTCGTCGTTCTATATTCTTGTCATATCTACCATCCCTGCTAAATAAACATCCCAAACACACAAACTCATCTACTTGCTCAACCAATTCCCCTTCTATTCTTATTTCACATATCGTTTAACATTCTTGTCTTTCAAAAACCATCACTTTCGTCTTACTTGCATTCACTTTCATTCCCCTTTCTTTTAATGACCTGTTCATTAATGTAACCATCATTTTCAACTCGGCCACCGACGACGCAAATATGACTTGATTATTGGCGTACAAAAGGCATTTGACGGTTAACTCACCCATTCTTAATCCACATTCTTCAACTTCCAAAGTTTTCAAACAACTGTCTATAAATAGGTTGAGCAGCCACGGGGAAGCTACACAGCCCTGTTTAACACCTTTATGGATGGCCAAACCAGTCCGAGTAGGCCCCGTTGATCCTGACACAAGCACTAGAGTCCCTATAAAGAGACTTTAATGCCTGTATCAACCTAGCGCTCAACCTAAATGAGTTCAGTATTTGCCACAACCTATGGCCACAACACATCCCTGTCTACTCTGTCATAAACCTTTTCCATGTCCATGAAGGCAAAAAAGCTTTTTGGTTTTTGGCCAAAAACTTCTCCGCGATCATTTGTATGGAAAATACTTCATCCGTACACCTCATTCCCTTTCTAAATCCAGCTTGTACATCCCAAATTTTTCCGTCAGTTTCATTTACAACTCATTCAATAAACACCTTAGCATATAGTTTTCCCACAATGCTAAGCAAGATGATGCCACGGTAGCTTTTACAGTCCTGCTGTGACACTTTGCTCTTATATGTTGGGACTATAACGGCTTTGCACCAGTCTCCCAGTACCTGCTTCTGTTCCCAACATAATTTAAATAAAGTGCACAGCAGGCCTGCCACCACTCCCTCTCCAGCCCTTAGCATTTTGAGTGATACTCTATCATACCAGGCTGCCTTACTGAACTTTTTTAAAACAATGTAAGCTTGAAACTTAAGTATGGATGCCGCTATTTCTATCCTGTATCTTCTATATCTTTCAATTAATCCCTAAGACTATTTTCTTGTTATGAAGGACGACCCGTAAAATTTACTGCTGGAAATGGACTTTACACGTTAAAAGGAGGATTGGCCAAGATTTGCAGCAGGATTACGATCGCATACATCTCGCACCATTGACGTTGCTTTCCTTCGTTGGTCAAGGTATTTATGTCTAGTGTAAATAAGATAGTTATAACGCCAGCTTTTGGAAAACATTCTGATATTTTCCATAGTCCACGGAAGAAAATGGAGCGATTTACTCACTTACTTTGCCATCGTAACTAAACAAATGTCCATAAACAAACGTAATGTAAATCAAACAATAAAAACCAAGCAGTCAAACTAAACAGTCATAAATACATAATTTCAAGTAATATAGCTAGTTGCCCAACAGTTAAGTGGCACAAACAAGCGTATCCGCGTACAGCGGTCGATAAAAAGGCGCGAGCAATGCTGAGTTCATACTGCACATTCGCCAATTGTTGTGTGTGAACCGGGTCGCGCCTTGACCGCGCTCACAATGTGTCTTGCACCCCGCGCTCGGTGTGGTCGCGGTCTAAGATCGCGGCCATGCAAGTGGAATTTCTGAATAGACTTGTTTGGACGGTAAACGCTGAGGGAACACCAAATTAATACTTGGCACAAAATTGCCAAGCATTGTGAAGTGACCTTAATTTGCACACAAAGGTTAGAATGTAACATAGGTAATAATTTCTTTATTATCGAAGTCCAATCAGACGGTTTATTTATATTATATTTTAGACTATTGTGCAAAAAAGTTCGTCACAACGCTCTCGTGTGGGAATAGTTAGTTTCATATTTTATTCTTTAATCTCTAACAAGGTGCTTGCCGCTTGCACTCGGGGTTTGCCTGTTTAGAATCATTGATTTATTAAAATATTAATGAATACGTAGCCTAGTTAACATGTAAAATAGGTAAAATTTTCTCTACAATTGAGGTCTTATCGGATATTCTATTTACAATATACTTTCTACATTGAGTTATATGTACTACGTACTAGAGAAGCTATTCCAAACAAAAAATGTGCGCTACTCTATGTCTTCGCGCATGCGCGGTAGGTAGTAAAATATTACGATATTATTACCTATTTATTCACTTGAACAACAAAAAAATTTACTTACTTGACTACTGAATTGTTATTTACGTAAGGTTTAAACTCTAATTTGAAATCTCGTATTATTATCGCCGCTCCACACTGCATGAATATTGAAGCCACAGTAAATGACACTAAAGTAAGGTGTACGGATTGCAGTACAGTTCAGTTGAATATAGTGAATGTTCGGAATGCGAAATCTAGTGCGTAGTACATATATATCAATGACTTTCTACAATAAGAAATAAAGCTCTTCTAAAGTACATATTATTGGGTACGAAGAGTTCACCACGCCACTCCCATGCGTGTAAGAGATCTGAGTATTTTATTCTTTAAATCTTAAACAAGATGCTAAACACTTGCACTCTGAGGCATGCCAGCTTCAATTTGATGACTTATTAAAATTTATAAACGATGGCGTAGCGTAGTGATTAAAGTTCCAGACGAAAATAAATTTGTTTGAAATGCCAATTGTTGTTTTTTTAAATATTATAAGTATGCTTCACTACTATCCCACCTAATGGTAAGTGGCAGTGTAGCCAAAGATGGTGAAGCGCACTGACTTACCTTAACAAAAGCCTGTTGATTCTTGTCTTGAAGATACTCACATTATAATTGGATGGAAAGAGAGGTGTGATCAATAGGAAGCCATAACATTTTTCTGGTGTTTCCTATAGTTGCCTATTACGACACCCATGGGACGAAATGGAGTGATGGATTCCCTTACGCTACCCATGACCACTGACATGTCCACTCATGACTCTTCCTTTCTCTCTTTACTGCGGTAGTTGTCGCAATTGCATGAATATGTCTATTTATTTTACTTTTCTACCGACTTCAAACAGGAGGAGGTACTCAATTCGACTGTATGTTTTTATATGTGTGTTACCTCATAACTTTTTCTGGGTGAACCGATTTCAATGATTCTTTTTCATTTGAAAGCTGGTGCTTTACATGTAGACCCATATAAATTTGATCAAGGTCTGACCAATCATTTTTGAGTTATTCTTTATCATGTATATTGAAGTCGGTTGTACAAAATTTTTAATTTTAAATTATGTATTTGTCAACTGGGAGGGAGATCTGACGACCTGAAATATAGATTCTCACATTAATTTCAGCCTATTTTTGTCAAAAATCGAGATTGTTATTGGATGTGGTGAGAAAATAAACGATTATTATTAATTGTTATTTATGTATATTACGAGAAATTTATCTAGTCGCTTGGATGTCCTTTGGAATGGTAAGCGGGAATTGTTTAAGGTTAAAATGCTTCCTTACTATTATTTATTGTTGCCAATAAATATAAGAACCTTGCGTGAAAAGAATATTGATCGATAACGTGTCCATTTATGCCAAGAATTAACATGTTAACTTAGGTGGACAGGAGAGAATACGTGTAAGTTAACTTTTTCTGAAAATCACTTGCACGCGGTGCATCCTTGACCTTGGCTCATAGGACTAATTTTTTTCTATAGAATAAGGGTGACAAACGAGCACACGGTCCACCTGATGGTAAATTGATGCTGCGGCCCATAGACACCTACATTTATCCTCGATTAAGAATTAAATTTCCTGTAAAAGAGTCTGCGGTTCTGTAGACTCATCATACGAAACACAGCAGCATTAAGCTGCTATTTTACGCTGGTATTCTGTGAAAGCATGGTCCTTCCCTGGTCGAGCAGACCCATTTGTGCTACAACCATAATATAGCTGCAGCATGGCTATACCACGTATATAACTATTCTTTATTTTTATAACCACATTTAGTTTGTAAAATAGATATATAATATTTAATGCACCTAATTTAGTAAGTAATAATATTATAGAAATGTAACCTCTGTAATGTAGTGTAATGTGTGGATTAAAATATTGTGTACGCAATGTTGACAGCAATGGTGTACGGAAAATATCAAAAGAGTTTATGTTTATATGAAAAAATATTTGTCTTTGTAGTCGTACATTTCTTAAGTAAATAAAAAAAAATTAACTTAGATCCGAGCTTCTACTTCTTACTTTTTTTTTCGATCGGTAACAGATTTCTGGACTTGGGGCTCCCTCGTTGTACGAGTAAAGGAGTTACCCTAAACGTCACGCTTGGCAGCTGTATTGACGATCGCAGTGTCGGACGTTTTGTGCGTAGTCGGTCTGGCTATTTTACGCCTGTAAACACCTTGTAGTGGCAGTGTAAGAATATCCACTACCCCCATGTCGTCCCGTAGGTGTTACGAAAGGTGACAGAGGGAAAAAATCAAGAGATGAATAGGAGCGTCTTCCTACTAACAACTAAAAAATAAAAAACTGCGTTTGCAAGCCCGCTTGCTAAGCGTGGCAACTATGGCAAATATACCCCCTATGAGGCAATCAAGCGAGGCCTATGTTCAGCGGCGGACTTTGATAGGCTGTAACGGTAAAGGTAAACGAGATCCTTATACCGCCATCTATCGGAAGCTAGAGAAGAATAATATTATTCTGGATGGTGACTGCCTCGTTGGTCTAGTGGCCGTAAACATGATCGCTGATCATGAGGTACCGGGTTTGAATCCCGGGTCAGGCTAAAATCAGTTTTCAGTAGCAGCCCGTAGTCAGGTAGTTGGCGGTGTTTCACCCCCGTGCCTTAGAAAGCACGTAAATTGGTCCATTGGTCCTGCCTCTGATCTCTCTCCGGTCGTTTCGAATTACCGTCCCATCGGACTAAGAGAGTGAGGGAGTAGAGAGTGAATAGAGAGTGCAGTTGTGCTTGCGCATAAATTCGTGCACTATAATCCTGTCCTACGCAGATGATCAGTCTCAGTTGAGATTGGCGGCCGTGATGGAAATCGGGAGGACATTATTATTCTCGCATTGCCATAGGCGTCTCTTACGAATCCCACGAGATGAAATGGGGCTATATATTCCCTTACATGGCCACCACATGACAAAAAATCTTAACTACTACAGCTCTTTATATGTACTATAATGAATTATATTATACATTATATATATATATATATATATATATATATATATATACACAATATATAATAAATCTGTAGAAAAGTCGTATCTGTAATGTAAGTGTAAATGAAAAAACAAGTCCAGGGGACTAAGTAAAGGGTACTGAAGCCGAATTAGTGGTTTTTAGAATTTTTGTCTGTATGTCTGTCTGTGTATTACCGATTCACGCAAAAACTACTGGACCGATTTCCATAAAATTTTATATGTAGATAGTTAATAACCCGGGGCAACTTATAGGCTTCTTTTTATCCGATTACGGACCTTAAAAAAGAAGGTTAAGTATTTATCTTCCTTTAGATGTTAATTTTCTATTATATATGATTATGTTAGTTAATAGGTGGGATAACGGGTGTTTTTTTCAAATAAATATTATATTTGTAAGTAAAGTTTAAAATTAGTTTTAACCTTTGCATAACAATTTGAAACTCGGCTGACGATATACGTTTTAATTATCAAATCAGCGCCATCTATCATCAAATGAAAAAAAACTATATTTTTCCTTTAGTAACTAATAAATTATATAAATAGCTTACATTTATATGTTTAAATAATTACATTTATAAAATTATTTAAAAATCCTAACGTTTAATTTAATCGTTATTTCATTTTAAAAGTGTAATAATTAAAATTTAAAAAATAATAGATAATAGTGAGATCTATCAAACGTATGAAAATTGATATTTTTTTGAACTAAAAAACATATCAATTTTCATACGTATGATACTATATCTCTATGTAAACTGATTAAAACTGGTCTGCTTGCAATTATTGCAAAATTCTCATTAAATTCATGTTATTTATCACTATAATATTAATATATAATATTAATTCATGATATTTATCACTGTTTGTTGACCATGTCATAATATACCTTAGCCAAATCAATAAATAGAGATCGTTCAACGATATCAATAACTAAACACAACATTGCTATTTCATGATAATATGGTCATATCGTCAAATAGTTTTTCATCGCTAGCGGCGCTGATAGCGTGTTTTTTAACAGAAACAGATTTTCAACAGAATCAACATCACTTTATGCCTTTTTTGTATAATAAATAAATGTTCCCGGCTTTGGGGTGGCTGTTGAGCCAGTCGCACCCCAACCTTCTATAGCTGATATTACTAGATAGTATAGTTTTGACTTTCATAGTATTAATGTAATATAGCGCCCTCTACTTTCTGCTAAATAAACTAATAATAAGTAACTGATAAAATTAAATTTTGGAATGCTACTGAATACTTATTCGTGCAGCATCAAAAATTGTCACACTTAAAAATATCTAGACCGGTGGCCATTTTCTGGATTATTTACCACAATTACCACGTTTGGAAAAATGGCTAATAACACTGTTATACACAACACGTGTGTTTTTTGTGCACAGTATCCAGTACTGTGTATACAAAACTGAGATTAAGAGAGAAGCTCTTTAGTTGATATATTGGGTATCTGTCGGTATAGGTTTCATTTTACCAACTTCATATGTTATTACGTTATCTGATGTAAATAATTCGAAATTAAGTGCACTGTGTGTGTGATTTTATCTCTATTTAATGGAATAGTTTGTGGCATCGTTGGGTTTCTAATTACTAGATTGATATGGTCAAAAATGGTACAAAAGCTTTGTTTCAGTTTTTATGAATTTTATTTAAACAAATACGAGAGCCGTGTAACTCGCCGTGAGATTTCATCACGGTAAGGGAGCAAAACGTGTACGAGTCCTTTGAGTACAAATGAATCTGTTATGGGAAATTTTACATTATTATATAATATTAAATTTAATAATTTAATAATTATATAATATAAATATTAAATTTTTTAGTGAAGTGGTGAAGAATAACTTCGTGGGCAAACCTAAATGTCTGAGTAGTAGTTGAAGGATTGCGTTATACTCTTTTCTGCCCACAAACACTATAGCTAATGGGGAGCCATGTGCACAGTAGTGAGACATATGTAAGCTGCTACTTTAGTTTTTATACCTTTAATGAGACTTATAAATCAGTTTGTCATTTAAGATTTTTGTATTTTTGAGTTTTCATATTATCAGAAAAATCAAGATTTTTCTGACAGTCCTGGTTTCATAGCTCACATGAGATATGTAAATGAACAGGCTGTTGCGAAAATCAAACATAGCAGATTTTACTTAAACAAAAGTTTATTTTATTTTATTTGTCAAAGGCAAAGGTAAATTTCATAGTACATAAGCATTATTATATATTTTTACATATATGTTAATTGCAATTTGAAATGTCGATTTACCACGTTCTCGGCGGTGAAAGAAAACCTGCATATCGAAGAAGTTCCCCAGTTGAGGTGGTCGCGCGTTGGCACTTTTTTTGGCCAAAAGCTCTGTGGCCTGTGCCCAGTAGTGACATGTATGTAGGCTGCTACTTTTTTTAGTTTTAATGGGGCAATTATGCTGTTTTTATATCATTCATATTTTCGGAGATGTAACTTTTTGTTTTCACACTACCGTAAATATTAACGGTAGCAAAGATTCGAAAGAATAGAACTCATCATCGTTATAATAACAATCTATCAAAAGTCCACTGAACTGAACATAGGTCTCCCCCATAAATTGTCAAATAGGCTGGATATTTGCTATAGTTGCCACGCTTGGCAGTCGGGTTGGCAACCGCAGCTTTTATTATTTCAGGAAGATGATGTTGCCCATCTCCTGTTTGTTTTCCTCTATCACCTTTTAGGACACACACGGAACGATATAAGGTGGCAGATTCTCTTTCGCCGCCACAACAAGGCAACATTTTTCGGCTATGGTGCCAATCAATATTAAATGGGAACAATGATATGAATCAAATATCGTATATAAGACCATGAATTCATCATTATTTTGTTAAAACTAAATTAACTATAATTATGAATTAATGTAAAGAGTAAATAATAATACTAAATTTTCATTCCAAGACAATTTATATTGCGATGTATCCATAATACATCGCAAGACACGTCCAATATAAAAAAAAATTGTAGATATTTCTAGACATGATAATAATGAAATTCTGATTAACTTTATGAATTTCTGAATAAATTTATTCACGTGTCCCTCAATCATCTAGGTCCAATAGTCTTTGGGAATTCAAAAAAATTCTTTGACAAACTGACATAGATACACAGACACCGACGTGACTCTAAAAGTGATCGAATTTTGCTAAATTTGGCGCGGAATAGCATTTAATGATGATTCTAAATTGAAGACCACGCGAGCGAAGCCGCGGGTAAAAAGCTTATATATATGTATTTATATATATACATTATATATATGCATTATACATATACATTCCTTATATTATAACGAAGTCAAGAATATTACAGCCGCAATAAAGTCACAACCTTAATTATTCCAGGGACAAAGTGTGATAAATAGTAATCCCGTTTGATTTGTGTTGGTTAGTAATATCCAATTATTTATCATGCTAAACCTAAGCAAGGGCCAATTTACTCGGACTGGCAACTTGTCCCCGGCCGCACAGGCCAGTGGTATGAAACCCCATACGGCGCATATATCATAGGGAATTATTTCGCTTTATCGTTGTCATCTCGTGTACTTGTATAGCTCACGTGTGGCTCGTGGTCCAATTGTTAGTGGACTCTGGTGGTCCGTACACTCGATTGCCTTTGTTAAGTTCTGCAGTAACGAATTTATGAGGTGTAATATTTTCGTTTGAGGAAGTATTATTATTAAGTTTAGTTTGTTTAGTGTGCCATCTTTTGGGTCACCAGATGCATTGATAAGACCTAGAATGTCGACTTCTTTACCACAGCAGCAGCGGTGGAGGTCATTTATTTTTAAACCTAATCTCAGGCTGATAGCAAGATAGAAAGAAGTACTCTCCAAGAGTATTCCGATATTCGATGACTACTCTCATTTCGCATTCAACCAGTAGCCCGACTCCCTCTCCACAGATGCTAGGAGATGAGCTCGCTGTGTAGGGTTTCCGCAGTTTTCTAGTAGGTTTTTCTGAAACTGAATACTAAACGGCCTATCCCAATGCCTCTGCGAAGCTGGTTTTATCGAAAAATCCTGGTCCGCCGCGGTCTTATTGTACCAGGCTTTCTTGGCCTCAGCAAAGTACGAGACTTCTACATCACCGGGTGATGGGTTAATAATTGTTTCCATGAGATCTAGCGTGCTATAAACTGAAGACAAGAAAGCTGGAAGTGCTACGCTGGAAATTCTTGCCTAGACCACCAAGTCTAACGGGAAGGGTGGCCTGAACCCACGAATTTTCATTTAATCGACAGTTTAGAATTTTAATTATAGTTTTCCTAATCATATCATCGAAACGATTAAAAATGGGACGTACATCCAAAGTGTTGAACACCGCAGGACGTATGTAAAATTTGGCACTAAAAGACAATTTTTTTATGGCACATGTCATGCGTGAGAGCCGTGGTAGCTCAGGGCTTAGCGCTCGCCGTAAATTTTACAGTACGCGGGCAACACGGGTTCGAACCCCATCAACACTATTGAAGTTGTTTATTGCAATTTTCAGTGCTGATTTGCCACGTGCTCGGCGGTGAAGAAAAACATCGTGAGGCAATTTGCATGACTGAGAAATAAAAAAAAAATATTTGGAAGAAATGTAAAATCCGCCAACGGGTAGCGCGGTGGACGCTTACTTGCCCTAAAACCCTCTCAGAAGTAAGAGGAGGCCTGTGCTCAGCAGTGAAGCGTATATAGGTTGTAACTTTATTTTTACTTTTTTATGCCACGTGTGGGCTAGTTTCTTTCAGACGACTGGATGACTCCTCAAATTTTAAAATCTGTTCGCTGGCAAAGTATTGAAAGGACTCATCCAGAACAGGAGCACCTAGAAGGCGAGGTGATTTGCTGATATAGATAATATTTTTTATAAAATTGAAACGGAAATCGAACTTACAGTCCACCTTATGGTAAATGTCTACAGTCCATCCAGTCCAACTGTAATTAACTTAAAACAAAAAAGACTACGGATGCGTTGTCACATCTGAGGGCTAGGATGGAATGGCCTATATACTCTTTAGACCGTAACACAGCGGTGCAGGTACTGCTGATTACTGGCAGAATTAAGTAAGATGGTAGTACATACCGAGACGGACTTGTAGATAAAAAAGAAGTCATAATACCTAGTCTACTTTGAAAAACTAAATCATAAAATCGCTCAAGCGGCATCTGATATAATAAACCGTTAATTTTTCTTATGTGTTTTGTATTTTCAACCGACTTCAAAAAAAGGAGGAGGTTCTCAATTGGACTGTATTTTTTTATGTGTGTCACCTCAGAACTTTTTTCTAGGTGAACCGATTTTGATGATTTTTATTTGAAAGCTGGTGTTTCTCATGTGGTCCCATATAAATTTGATCAAGATCTGACTAGTAGTTTGTGAGTTATTCTTAATAATGCGTATTTAATTGACTTCGACTACATTGATGATGTTCTCATTTTATTTATATTGAAGTCGGTTGTACAACATTTTTAATTTTTCCACTTGTTATTTTCCTTATTGGTTTGTACCAAAAATGGCTGACTAGACTATAAATTTTTAAGTTCCGATTTCAACAATGGAGATGCCACTGTTTTTAAAAGATAAGGTAGTGAATCCTCTTTTACCGCCAATACTCAGTGTATTCAGCACATTCGTTAGCGGTGCTGCACGTATGATGTCATGATCCCATACCTATTAGTTGAACAATACCACGCAAAATTTCAACACTTTTTGGTGAAGAATTGTGTATATTTTTTTATCAGACCAATTCACCTTCGAATCGGCTCGGTAGTGCAATGGATAAGTGTTCTGTTTCTGCGCTGCTGCTGCGGGTTCGAATCTCGTTCAGTACGCGTACTTGTATGGTCTACAAATAATTGTTCCCGGTCTGGATAATTGTTAATGTGCGATTTATATTAGTAAATCGCCTCGACAAGGAGTAAATCCTAGTGTAGAGATTTTGTAAAGTACAGTCAATATACAGTCTGTATGCGTCTTACGACTGGTCATTGGTCTGCTGGAGTTTTTTTGGGTAAGAAAGAGTAAGCCGTACTGCCCATATTCTGTAAAAAAACTAAGAGAACTTTTGCAACAGCTACCACAGCTCTAATAAAAGTAATGTAAAGTCTAATTTTTTATTTCATGTAATTTCTGTCATTTTGAGAGGGTGCTACTTTACTTAAGCTAGTAGTAATGTTTTTAAATCTGTTTTTTTTTAAACAAAACAACTAAACTAAAATTTTATCTGTGTTGACATAAATCAAGGATCTTCAAGTATCACCGCAATCTTGTTCAGTACATCTTTTGCATTTTATCATTTTGCGGCAGTACTAATAAAATGAACAGGTTTAAATAAAAAGCAAAAAAGGCTTAGTACTTGATTTTAATTATATATAAACAGAGGCAATTACAAGTGAAACATATGTAAAACTTGTACATTTATGATAATCCTCAGGATATTAGATTCGATATAAAACTAACCGGGCCAACGCTTTAGCAATAAATGACATTTGAACATCAAACGAAACATAATTAAACGTTCGTAGTACATCGAAGGAAACGGAATCCTCGTCCTATGCTAACTAGACTATATTTAGACGCCGGTGCTATCACACAGCGGAGATCTGTGCAAACAAACCAATTTGCAACATTATTTATATGTGTGTATTTCGCGACATGCCATACGGTCATAAGGTGCACGCATTTATGTAACCGCTTTTATTCTAGTGATGCGACGGGAGCGTTATTTGCCTTATCCAGTTGTTTTAATTTTCTACGTCAACGAAATATGCTCGGAGTGTCGGTTTTATCTCATATAACTGGTCATCACAGAGTTTATTGTGGGAGACTATATTGCATGATTCAGCGACCGTCATTATATTTCATAGGTCCGTTTTACTGGAACATAAAATTATAATTTATCTATCTTGTGACACGTCGTAATGGATTTCATTTTAAACGCGAAATAAAGTTGCATAGATCGTTTATGATCTAGCGGGCACAAAAAGGTATGTGTCGAACGCTTGTGTCATTCATGATTGAAGATTCGTTTAGCTTGAGAAAGATTCGCGAACGTTATATGACTGAAGTTATAGAGTAATAAAATAATTCAATTAAAATGCAATTAAAATACTAAGAGCTTCTAATAGATCAATTAGACTTAAAAACGAGGATATCCACTGTAGAACCAGAGTAACCGACATATCCCCACGGATTAGTAAGCTAAAGTGGCAATAAGCCGCCCAAATAGCTCGAAGAACCGACAACCGATTTGGAAGAAAGGTTCTCGAGTGGCAGCCTCGTACCGGCGGGCGAAGTGTAGGGCGTCCCCCCACTAGATTGAGTGACGACCTGGTAAGACATGCTTGAAGTCAATGGATGCAGGTAGCTCGGGACCGTGCTTTGTGGCGTTCCTTGGGGAAGCCTATGTTCAGCAGTAGACTTGTGAAAGGCTGTAATGATGATGATGATGAATAGATCAATTAGTTTGACTTCTATCTTGACTGATAGTAAGTTTCAGTCACGTTGTCCATACAATTCATCCATTATAGCCTTTAAAAGTTCACTGCTGACCATAGGCCTCCCCATAGATTGATAAGAAGGATTTTGCCAGTTATACCCACTTGACAGGCGAGTTGGCGTCCGCAGTTGTTAATATTTTGAGTTGTTACCAGGAAGATGTAGCATCTATTCCCATCTCCTGTTTCAGTTCCCTTGGCGCCTCTTACAACACCCACGCGACGATATGTGGTAGTGGATATTCTTACACCACAACTACACGGTTGCTCACGCTTCATCGAGTAGAATGATGGACAAATTAAATTATTTCATTGATGTAAGCGCATGAGCTATTTAATTTTAAGGATATTGTTTTTTTTTTTAAATAAGAAATACGTATTTACGCAAATTTTATTTTTGGGATAGTATTTTTCTTTGTACATCATGATAATATGACGTAGTACTACAATAACATAATGTATGTATTCTGTGAATACTTAAGCTTTTACACATATTATATAGGCGGCAATTCATCACTTATTTATAACTTAATTGGCCAAAGAAACGCAATTATGGTTCTTAGCCTTCATTACATGAACTTTAAAAATACGAATCGTAAATGCAACAAGTTAGAAAGATATCGTCGATTTCTCCATCCGTATATCACCGTAGAGTTTTCCTTGTCTCGTAAAATAACATAATTTATATGAAGTTTCTCTTTCCTAGTTTAATTAATAAAGTAATATAGCCACTAGAGGCTGTTCTCAGGGCAACGCGACAAGAGTTGAGCTTCGATATGATCTGTGCACTGGTTTCCTGGAATAGGTATACCAGCTTTGTGAAATGTTACCATAACGCACGTACTGTTGTTGACATAAATTTATTTATTTATTTATTGATACTTTATTGTTAACACCTTAATATGGGGTAATAAAGGGCTGATTTAATACCTACCGGCACTCTATGCCAGTCGACCCGTGGATGAATTAATGTTGTGTTAAAATTATTTTAAGCACAACTACATATACAAAACACCGTTACGCTATCGTTACAGCTTATCAAAAGTCCACTGATGAACACAGGCCTCCACAGATTGCCTCAGAGGGGGGGGGGGTCATCATCAGGTGGGTGTCGATAGACAGACAAGGTGACAGAGGTAAACTGAAACAGGTTATCAGCAGCAGCATCTTCCTGAAAAAACTACGGTTGCCAAACCATACGCCAAGCGTATCCAACTGTGGAAATTATTCCCCCTATGAAGCAGTCTAAGGTGAAGGCTGATAATAATTAATATGGACAAATTTAAGAAATTGCTTTTAATTTCATCAACGAATATTTTGATGATAAAATGAATGGGTTTTAGTAGGTACCTAAAATTAATGTCCGATTTATTTATTATATTTTTATCATTGTGTTACTGAAAATTATGTAATGGCTAATAAAAACAATAATTTATGCATTTTTTTCTTAGATATACTAATTATTATTGAAATTGTAATGTTATTAAATATTAATATTAGTAATGCAAGGTGAGGATGTTAACCAAATATTTGTATGCCTTCTAAGGTGAAACATAGTGTGACTTATTATACCTTTTCAACCAAGCTTGTAACTTTTTACCTATGTTTTGCAATTAAATTATTTTCAATTTGAATTTGAATTTGAATTTGAATTTGGATTTGATGTTCAACAGTGTACATTTTATAGGCTATAATGAATGTATGAATAAAAAAAAAATTTTAGTTTAAGGTTTTTGTATGTGACAGTACCTGCTCATCATTTTCGCATGTGCTCATAATGCCAACGGGTCCGGTCACCGTTCTAACCTCGTGTCAGGTTACATACGCTCAGCTCTTATGACGATGTTTAAATCGATTATTTATTATGAATACCAAGCAATCGATGCTCGCCAACCACATTACGCCCACTCTATACGATCGAGAAGTTGATCTTTTCACATCCCTCTCTGATTTCCTCAGATTCTATTTTATAAATCGATATTATTGTCGGTGTTTATTAAGTTAAACTTCAACTTAAGCTCAAATCGATATCATGGTATCATCATTTGTAACTTATTGCTTTAAGTGATTTTGTAGGTAAAAATGGATTATATAATTTATATTTACGATTGTTGTCACTTGGTGAAACATAAAAAAAAACTTGTTCCACATTATTTAATTTAAATTATTAATATACTATAACCATGAATCTCTAAAATACAAGACTACATCAATACAGCGAATGCTGCTACTGGTCTGTAGTAAGCTAGAATGCATTTTTTCCATCTTACATCATCCCTTAATGCCCTAATGAAAACTTATAGAATAAGAACTTATAGAATGAGAAAATTTAGTTTTGCTACCTCCTTAAAATAATGATTACGATGTAACTTAAGTAAATTAAATATGAGACATTTTAAAATAATGTTATAGAATTTGTCTATTAACAAATAATTTATAAGGTACGCTAAATGCTAAGGCTAAACTTAAGCGCATTCTCCACGGATTTGTCGAGCAAGTTGGATGTCTTTAGGCATGATTGTGACGCGTTCTGCGTGAATGGCGCATCAAAGAGAACTACGAGGTAAGCCTCACTGGCTTCCTGCAAAGCGCCAATGGTAGCAGACTGGAAACAAAGATCAGTTTTAAAAACTTGAGCAATTTCTCTCACAAGTCGCTGAAACGACAGTTTGCGATTCAGCAACTCGGTAGATTTCTGATGACGACGAATTCAAGTAATATTAAACTTAATACAGATTTTTCACGAGGCAATGATCATATGCTCAAGAGGTGACAACGTGTCTTCATTTTAATTTTGTTTTGATTCATAATCGAGGATAGATAAAGGTGTCTATGCGTAGTATATACTTACCATAGGGTGGAATTTGTGCTCGTGCGTCATCCCTATTCTACAATAAAAAATCTGCCAACACTAATTGGGGCAGCACGGCAAACACTGCGTTGTCTTAACTCCTTAGAAATGAGAGGAGGCCTATGTCTAGCAGCGGAATGTATTTTTAACAAAGTAAAGTAAAATAAAGTTACAGCCTATATACGTCCCACTGCTGGACACAGGCCTCCTCTCATTTCTGAGAGGGTTTTAGGGCAAGGAAATGTCCACCGCGCTGCCCCAATGCGTGTTGGCGAATCATGTTCGAAATATATTTTTGATTTCAGACTTAATATAAGTAAATCAGCACTTAAAATTGCAACTAACAATTTCATTGGTGCCGGTGGGATCGAACCCGAGTTGCTCGCGTACTGTGAAACTTACAGCGAGCGCTAACCATCTGAGCTACCACGGCTCTAACAAAGTGAGAGCAAGAAATTGCTTCTTTGTTGCGTTTACACCGTAGCTGTAATATACCCTGGGAAGTTGCCAACTTCCGACAATACACAATAAATCATAATATGTAAAACACGTATAAAATATTTACGTGTTAGAGTCAAGCTGCAGCTATATTATGATTGTAGCACGAATGGGTCGGTTTGACCGGACTGGGACCACGCTCTCACAGAATACCAGCGTTAAATAACGGTTTAATGCTGCTGTGTTTCGTATGGTGAGTGTAGAGAACCGGAGACCCTTTTTACTGGAAACGAGGCATTCCGTCTTAGTCCTCATGGATGACAACGCATCTGCATTATGATTCTTAATCCAGGATAAATGTAGATGTCTATAGGCCACAGCATCCACTTACCATCAGGTGGACTGTGTGCTGGTTTGTCACCTTTATTCTATAAAAAAAATACAAAATATATTGAAAAATTAAATTGTACTAGGGATAGCGATAAACAAATTCCTTAGTCTTGGGATCGAACTCGGGTTGTTCGCGTACTCTGTTATTCACGATGAGCCCTTAGCCCCTGAGCTACCACGGTTTTACTTGCTTGCACTTGCACGGAACTACTTACCCGTATCTAATGTAGTGCTAATGAGATAAGATCGGTAGTAGGCTAGCAGTTAATGCGGGGACAAGTAAAACTCTTCTGGACCGGAAAACCGGTTGGAAGTGGAACTTGCGACTAAGTAAAGTACATTGCTAAGCCAAGCATCATTCACCGCCGAAACGTCGTGTGCATTGCACCTGTCGATAACCGCGTGAGCTTCTATTGTTTAACTAAATATTTTTTTTTTTTTCAAAACTACCTACTATGTCTACCAAGTGCGACAACTGTAATAAATCTATTACAAAAGTTCCCAGGAGGAATGCAACAAATGTGAGCGTTTAGTACATATCAGCACAAAATGCACTGGATTAACAAACAAGCAGCTCAATGCTCTTAAAGCAGCATCTCCTGGATTGGGATGGACATGCCTGGAATGTGTGCAGGAGTCATCGAAGCGTAAATCATCAATATTTGTACCAGAGGACGATGATGAAGAGGATGCTGAAAATCTAGCTCAACTCGACTCTGCGAAACTACTAAAGGACATCTCAAGGGAAGTAGAAAACCATAAGAAATGAAATGAGGCAAGTAAACGACTTCTACAGTTTCACAGTGCAAACTTGATGAAGTAATGGGATGTATCGAAACATTCAAACAAACAATCAAAATTTGGAAAGAACATTGAACTAAGTAACAAAATAACAACTTGGAAACCAGGGTGGGCGTCTTAGAACAACAAATACAAGCGCTGGAACAAGAAAACTCTCAAAGCAGATAGAAGTTGCAAATGTACTGGCATAAAATGAGAATGTGGAAAACCTAGTCGAAAATTTAGCTATGAAGTTAAACTTACCCAAAACCGGTATCAAGAAATCACTTAGGCTGCGAGGAGAGGAGAGCAAAATGGTAGCTTACTAGTGGAACTTAAAGAGGAGTATACAGGAAAAGTGGCTGGCAGCAGCAAGATCAACAGCAGTGACCGTTGCAGATATCCATCCACAAGAACAAAACAATAATGCCATCGTGTATATCAGGAAACTATGACTGACTAAATAAACAAATACTATGGCTAGCAAACAGGAATTAAAACGAAGCTTAACTACAAATACGTCTGGTTTAAAAGGGTCCGTTAAAGCACGTAAGGATGATATAAGTAAAATACACTATCTTAGAACTCTAAATAATGTGTACATATTAGCCAAACAGAGTTAGTAGCTATAACAAGGTATATATTATTTTTTATTATTGATTTTAGAGGTACTTTTATATATATATATTAATTTTTTTTTTTTTTGAATGGAAACATTAAGTGATGAAATATTTGAATGCTTAGATTGTACAAATGTAAACAATTTTCTTAAATTTCTACCCAAAAATCATGATATTACATTGTTATGCATGCATATCAACATACGGTCTATGATAAAAAACTTTGCCTGTTTAGAGCAAACTATTATAACTTCCAACCAGTGCATAGATGTCATTGTGGTAACTGAGGCTAATATTACGGAGTCTATTAGTTGTCTTTATCAAATTACAGGATACCAAATGTTAACTAGTCTGCGAAAAGCCCGAAGGGGTGGTGGTATTGTAATTTATGTAAATAATAAACATAATTTTAGCACCAAAACATCAAAACAGAACACTTTGAGAGTATGATATGCACTATCATTTCCGACTCGGCTATTCTGCGGACCTATGTGCGTGTACCGTCCTCCTAAAAACAGTAAACACTTATTTCTTATTGAGCTTGAAAACACTTTACAAAAATACTGTTGTAATAAAGAGTTGTATGTAATAGGCGACATAAATATTGACCTGAATTCCGATAGTCCTGTAAAACATAAATATATTAACTTAATGTACAGCTTAGGTCTTGTACGTGGATTACTGCAAACACACGAATAGAAATATCGGTGGTAAGTTACAAATCGCATAGATCATATTAACGCGAGATCCCATACACAAGACCTTTTCACAGCTGCTATCGGTACGACACTGGCGGACCACCGCGCGATAGTGTTTGCCTGTGTTGGGTCTCGTATACAGGGCGTTTCTAAAATCAAGACTTGTATTAATAACAATGCCTTAATAAAATCATTAAGAAATTGAATGGCAAAAACGAATGCCATGACATGTCCGATAAATTTATAATTTTATAAATGATAACTTTAAACAATGTTATAAAACCAGCGCATATAAATCAAAAATTAAAATAAAAGCTAAGCGAATAAATAATGAATGGTTGAATAAAAAAACTTTAAAAGCATGTGCATACAGAGATAAATTATTTAATAAATGGATTAAGGACAGCCAAAATAAGATCTTAAACAAACCTACAACAAAGCAAGAAACTATGCAAACTCATTAATTCAAAAAAGCAAAAATGAATGGCTAAAATTAGAAATAAATAATAATAAAAATAATCCACGATATCTTTGGCAAATATTAAATAGACTAACCGGCAGAATAAAACAGTCGATTGATAATTTATTACTGAAAGCCTTCAGCAATGGCAGGAATACAGCTAAAACATCGCATACACATTTGCTACGACTTTTGATGAAAATTTGCAACAAATTATACCAAAATGTATAACACCTCTACTGGATAAGTCAATCTATTGTGAAAACGCCAATGTATCTATGAGGTATATACCTGCAGACACGACTGCAGTGGAAAAAATCATTAAGTCTCTAAACCATAATAAAGCTCCTGGTATTGATGGTATACGAGCCATAGATATTAAAAAAATATGCTCAGTGGTCAAATTAGCTATTACAAATCTTATAAATGCAAGTATTAGGAACGGCAAGTATCCTCAATTACTAAAAACGGGCATTGTTAGACCTATACATAAAAGGGTAATAAGTCTGACTACAATAACTATAGGCCGATCACTATATTACCTACCATTAACAAAATAGCTGAGAAATATGTTAGTAGACAGATCTATAACTTCTATGATAAAATAATATACTGACTAATAAACAGTTTGGCTTTAAACCTCATAAAAACACCACTCAGCTTTAACGGCGTTCACAAATAGCATCTATAAGCATCTAGATGAGAAAACACATATTGGTAGTGTTTATAGACTACAGTAAGGCTTTCGATACACTTCGTCATGAGCAACTACTAGATAGTCTGAACGATAACGGTATCAGAGGACCACTGCTGTCGTGGTGTAAAGATTACCTCACCGATAGAAAACATGTGGTTAAAGTGGGTGATTCAATGAGCAACATAGTAAACGTATCTGTAGGCACTGCACAAGGGTCCGTAATAGGACCTTACACTACATTACCTATGTAAATAGTATGGCTAATATTATCAGGCGATGTGACATTTACCAGTATGCTGATGATACTTGCTTGGTTGCCGCTGGGAGCAATATAAACGACACTCTCAACCTCCTACAAGACGATTTTAATATGCTTATGAAGTGGTCACATGATAAAGGATTAGTCTTAAACGCTGCGAAGACTAAGTTATTGTACATTAGCTCTAGTCAAAATAGGAGTAAGGTTATACCTAGGCTCATTGCGCATGACCACCAATGCCTTCACAGACGACAGGTCCAAATGAAATGTAACTGCGAATCCATAGACCTGGTAGAATCACAGACCTACTTAGGACTCGTGATAGATAGTCACCTAAACTGGAAAGAGCATATTGAGCATGTATGTGATAAACTTCGTGGTATGCTTGCAAAGTTTTCTATAATTAAATATAAAATTCCGTATAAAATACTTATACAGCTATATAAATCAATTGTAGAGTCAAAAGTAGCATATGGTTTGTCTAGCTATGGTAGAACGTACAGATCACATCTAGAACGTATTTATCTACTACAATCACGTATTTTAAAAACTATAGTCCCGGATAGTATTAAAAACCGGTATAAAGAATCAGATTACCACAACCTTTTTAGTCATTGCAAAATTATACCTATACACGAAAAGGTAAAGTTTACCCTTCTTATAGAAGAATTTTTCCATGAACATCTAAAAATTCCACATACATGTGAATACTCTAAACTCGCAACTCAGGAAAACCTAAATTAGCCTACTAAATACAATAATTTATATGGTAAACGTACCATAGAATATATGATTCCTAACCTAATTAACCAGCTACCAGTATCATTAAAATCAGAATTAAACCAAAAAAATATTAAATTAAAATTAAAAAATTACTTTATGGAATGCACTACTAATAATTTAAATTATACATAATATGTTTTTAATAATAAATACTGCGATAACGCCCTAAAACAAGCGCCCTGTATAAAATATAGGATCCATGCGCGGTGGATTGTACAGTAATAGAGGTCACGCAATTAACAAATAAATAGTGTATTTCTCTTTTTCTTACTACACCCTCATATTTGTTATTGTCGGTGATATCGGTACACGGTAAAGTTTCTGTAAACTTATGATTGTACCGTAATGTAATGTTTAATTAATGAATGTAATGATATATTAAATAAATAAAAAAAAAAAAAAAAGCAGTCTCGTCGATAAACCTTAATGAACTCTTCCAATTAATCTAAATAAAGAGAGTAATATTAAAGAATGTTAAATAAGCCGCCAAATTTCACCAACGCACATTGCGACAAAACTCACGTTACCATCCACATCACCTGCATGCATGGCGGTCAACTACTGTGCGATTTACTAGGAGTTTTCTTCCTTGCACGACTTCTTTGTGGAATCGTTTTCCACCGATGAATTTTCCGGACCGATATAACTTAGGAATCCATAAAAAACTAGCTTACTCCTTTTAAAAGGCCGGCAACGCACCTGCAATTCCCCTGGTGTTGCAGTTGTTCGTGAACAATGGTTGACACTTTCCATCAGGCGAGCCGCATAATCGTTTGTATCATGGTTGTCTTCTTAAAAAAAAAAAACTAGCGGTAAAAATTGTCAACGACACAATCACTCGTAATTTAGCCTAACAGCGCAACACTAATCTATATATTAGAAAATTAAATTTTATTGTAATTTGAATTCTATTCTAACTAGTTTAGAATCATATTGCAGTTACTTCTTAGCATTGCAAAGTTGGTACAGATATATTAGCCTTAGACAATGTTGACCTTGATGCACCATAGTTCACACAGTCCCTTCACTGTGAAAACGTGGAAAAAACACGACAATGGCTCGGTCCTCATGCATGTCTCTGGACAAGACAATCGATTACAGCCATTCGTATGCATTTTATTGATTATTGTCAACAGTAAATTGAATTGGGAAATTCTTGCGCTTGCCACAATTTTATTAAGTGGAAATTTGATACAGCTGTTTTATTATGTGACCAATCGTTTGGTTTAGTGGCCAGCGTAGAATTTAAGTCGTGGCCCGAGTTTAACACTAATAAGTCAGTGTTTGTGTGGCGAAGAATGTGGCGTTATTTACATTTAGGATAATCAAAGACCATATATTTTATAAATTTTTCGTTTTAAAAAAAACTCCAAGTTTTTCGGATAAAATATAGCCGTCCCTCCTGGTATTGATTATTCCCTCTTTATCTATTCGTAACGTTTCATCACAATTGGTTCACCTTCAGCCATTCCGAAGCATTAACCCGGACAGACGGACAGACGGACAATTTTATTCTGTGATAGTTCTTTTGTAAGCAGTCATAAATTACTTACTGTTATTGTAATATCTAATATATAAAAAATATTTTTTGTTTGTTGGCATACCGTTCATCAGATTGCGGTAAGACTTTGTCAACTTATTGCTTCCACTTGTGCGAAGGTTATAGGCATAGTACAATTAACTTACAATAGGTGGTGCGCCTATCGTACCAACAAATTTATTTGAATGTTACACATCATTCAACTTCAATGAATGTATTATCATTCCTAATTAAACAATATAACTCTTCCAAATTTAAAACGATAATTCGACAATAATTTTTTCTGTGACAGCAATGCGCCGAGTAGCCAGCCAGCTAGTATAAAATATATTTAGTAAGTAAGTATGTAATTAGTATGTGCGTAACTGTGCCTTAATAATGAATTTATTTTTAATGTATTTTTCTTATCTGACGGCTCCATGCTACATTGAGTAAAAATTGAATTGGGGCGCTGAGGGCCGCGAGTTCGTGTCTAGATATTTGTAATTTTGCAATTAATGTATGCAAGCTGTCGCCACGATACAGGAGAAAACCATGTGTGTGTGGGATAACGTGAATTAAAAAAAAACTAAAAAAAATTAAACTTTTATACAAGATTAATGTATGTATGACACATTTTACAGAATAAAATACAAACAAATAAAATCTTCACATAACGTCAGAATGAGGAAGCCCGTAATTGGTTTTAAATCAAACATGGGTTAAAATTCTGCGTGAATGGAATCCTACGATCTGAGATGACCGCGGGTTCCGCTGGCCGGAGATGCTATCGCCGCACACCTAGACCTCATCGTGGAACTACTAAGAAAATATTTACTTATTGGAGTTGCTTCTGAATGTTTGGTCCATCCATATCCACCTTCGATTAAGAATTAAAAATGCAGATGCGTTGTCACCCCCAAGGACTGAGATGAAATATCTCGTTTCCAGTAAAAAGGGTCTCCGGTTTTCTACACTCATCATACGAAACACAGCTGAACGAAACAAGCATGAACATGCTATTTTACCCAGATATTCTATGAGAGCGTGGTCCTTCACCGGTCGAGCCGTCCCATTCGTGCTACAACCATAATATAGCTGCAGCGTGGCTATGTACGAGTATGTAATGAAATTAAATAGAATTTATTTTAATTCAACTTATTTTTCAATGAGTGTAACTATCAATCGTAATCATCAATTATTTCAGCTATCAGAAGCCCAATGCTGAACATAGGCCATCCTAGGCTAGGCTATTAGTCGAATCATAGCGGGAATATTTACCTCAGTTGCCACGCTTCATAGGGGATTGGTTACCGTAGTTTTGCACAGCATCAGGATAATGTGTTATCAAGGTACAAAGTCGTAGCAATGCATGTACTGCTGTATTCCGGTCTGAACGGTATGGAGAACCAGTATAATTAAATGCTTTGAGACATTCCATGTTAGTCCTCACAAGTGAGAATGCCTTTGTAAACTTCTTTGCTTAAAGTTAACAACAATGTCCATGGACTGCAGTAACCATTTACCAACAGGGGAACTGTGTTTGTTTTTTTTTTACTTTAGTTTTATTTAAAAAAATGGCCTAGTTATTAAAACGCATATTTTATTTTATTTTATTTATTATATGGACAACAAGACAGATAACAATAAAAATACATTAAAAAAATATATGTAACAGTTTTGTGCCAGATTTTTATCCTAAATATATTGACATATAATTTTTATATTAACTACAGGAGAGATTAACTCTACGCTTTGCAATATTTATGACATACATAGCTACATAATACAACAAATTAAAATTAATAAATAAAAAAAAATAAAACCTATGTGATATGGGAATGAGTGGAGTGCGCATAAGTGTTTTACTGCTCTTTTGAATATCCTGGATCTTGAGTCAAAACATCCATGCATATATGTAACATTTACTTATCATATTATTTAGTGTTTCACCAACTAACTTTAACAATAGAGTTAATTATTTTAAAAGTTCAGCCATATAAAAAAAGATTATTTACGTACTTTACTTTTAGAAGGAATTATTTTGCATGTCATATAATAAATATATAGAAAATACATGCAAAAATACTCCTTTCTCGACGTAGACATCCACTTAGGAAGGATTTTGGATAATTCAACTCTTGAGGGGGTGAAATAGGATGTTACAGCTTGTATTTTATATTTATTATTTTTTGTTTGAATTACTAATTTGAACTACTACTAGTTTGAAGAATATGAATGCTAAAATACCACCTCTGTTTCACTTCTTAACTGAAGACGCGTGCACAAGGAATTTAACGCCAAATCACCGGTGCCCGGGCGCAGGTAATTGCGGCTTATCAGCGCATTGTTTGTGTAAGGGGCACAAGGCTGCAAGACCGTTGACGTGTGAGACCGTGCCGTTTCGACCGTTCTACGTGTGGACGGCCGCAAGCGACACTATCGTTGGCTTTTTTAGGTTTCAACAATATTAAAATACAATTTTTGAAATGTTTGTTTTATAATACTTGTAACCGTGTTGTAATTGTGTTCAGTTTTGTAGACCAAATAAAAAAAATACATCCATAGTCTTAGATATTTACGCTACACATATAATATGATAGATACTCTAGAATATTGAAAAACTAATTGAAAACAGTAATAAATAATTACATCCTCTAGCTTATTTCACCCAGAGTAATTTAAAGCTGGTAGCACACTTGTTAGCCCTATTACGGCTGCAGCATTAAAGCGAAAAAGGAAAAAGAAAAAGGATTACGCTTTCACAAAACAGAAACGTTATATAGAAGTGTAATTCTGCGGTGTTTTGTGTAGTAAATGCCTTTTATCTGGAAACGAGGCCATCTTAGTTTTGTCAACTTATTGCTTAAAAAATGTTAAAATCTTTTTAGTTCATTTTAGTGAAACAACTACTTCAGTTTAGTTATCAACAAGCCAAAGGTATCAAAGGTATTCTAGGATGCAGTATCTAACACAGAGATAACAACACATTCGTGAACATGTTAGCATAGCGGCTAAAAGCTTACCCTCCCCACACCCCGTACGGTATCCCGCCTTGGCCTAGCATAAGGGCTTAGCAGCCGTGGCTTTGGTCGAGGCACATGGCTGGCCCGAGGCAAAGGGCCAGACCGTGGTGGCCACTTCAATTGGGCTTGGCAAGCCTACTTTTGGTGTGTGTTGATGGACTTTAGCGAGAAGGGTGTCCTTTCTCCCAACAGCCCAGGAGGAGTCGCGGTAGAAGAAGAGTATTGGTATGGTGATGTGCCACTCGCTCTATCCTACGCGGTTAACTCGGGGCCGCACCAGGCACCACGCAACACGCGCTCGCGCGAGGTGGAGGCCGTAAAGATATTGATGTTTTCGGTGCGCCTTACCTAAACGATGGAGCCTAAGCGATGGAGAGCCGGTGTGATGATGGACATTTTTATTGGAAAAAATTACGAACTTTATGCTTTGGCCTTAACTGAGAGACGGTTGATATAATCTGCGACGTTCAAAGCTTTCTGTTTCTTTACAGACAATTATCACGTCGGATTAATTATTATTCATAACGGTTGAGTTCGGTTGCTTAGAGTTAGGACTTGTCTGTTTCAAAGTTTAATTTTTTCAATGTTATTATTGGAATATTTTGTAATTTATTCCTTTTTTCGGTTTTGTAGGAAATAGTTATGACGATATAGTTGTTAATTTTGGGTGATATATATAGTTCAGAAATAAAACAGTTTCAAAGCAATTATTACTTGTAGGAAATCTTCCAGAGTGCTGTGTCGGTTACTTTGTTTCTACTGCGGATATTTTCGTTATAATACAACAAACAATGAATTAGTATCGTGTTAAAGCCATGCTGCAGCTATTAGTAGTATAGTTGTAGCTCGAATGGGTCGACTCGACCGGGAAAGGACCACGCTCTCACAGAATACCAGCGTAATATCAGCTTAACGCTGCTGTGTTTCGTATGGTGAGTGTAGAGAACCGGAGACCCTTTTTACTGGAAACGAGGCATTCCATCTTAGTCCTCACGGGTGACAACGCATCTGCATTTTGATTCGTAATCCAGCAACCACTTACCATCAGGTGGACTGTGTGCTCGTTTGTCGCCCTTATCATATAAAAAATAGTAAGCTGAATGATGTTTGAACAAAAGGTTCTCGATTGATGACCAGTGATGCCAGTGACTCTGGACTGTGCTTTGTGGTACTATTTGGCGGAGGTCTATCTTCATGGACTTGTGCTAGAATAAAAGCTTATCCTTACTTTACATTATACAAATTATTACTGTTGTTGTTTTGAATTATAACTTGCACATAAAGTTCAAAGTATATATAATAAAAATTGGTATCTTTAGGAAAAAATAAATAAATATCCAAAGTCGTTATTGCTGTCATCTTTAAATGAATATTGTTTTTATTAACACAACAATTTTTTTATTTTCCTCATTATAATATTACCTTAAAACTTCTTATTCGATTCATGTTCAAAGTTTTCGCAATAAATATACACATACATACAACAAGACACTTCCCTTCGCTAAATGGTTTCTATTGTTCTTAACGTGAATATATAGATGTTTTTAAAAGCTCCTGACTTTTAAATCCTTATAATAACATCCTGACATTCCACATTTTTACTCTAATCCAATATTCATAAGATTGTTTTTCCTTTGTCATAAGAAATGCAACCCTTTAACAAATGTCTTTATTTTGTAGATTCGTTTTACATTTGTGAATAAAACAGTTATTATTGCAATGATTCAAAGCTGATAATCGACTGGCAAACGTATCGATTTACATTGAATAGCGTAACAGAATGAAAGGATTAAGTGTAATTTGAAAGGCGACTTTTTGTAAGGACAGATAATATCTTAATATGTTTATAATAAATGGGGTTGCGTCTAATCTGTAACTGTCAGTCTGTATAGTATTGTCGGTTTTTTGGCTGACGTTTCGCACCTTTACGGTGATTATTATTCAACGTTTGAATTGAATCAAAAAGTCATTTTATTAAAAACTAGCGATCCACCCCGGATTTGCATGGGTGATTTCTGGATATCGATAACAGTGCCACCTACCGTGTCCAAATGTAAATCTAAACCATCTAGGTACCCATTCCAACACTCACAAAAAAATTCATCAAAATCGGTCAAGCCGTTTTTAGAATTACCGGCATAGGTGTGACATGGACGTTACACATGATCTTTCTTTTGTCCATGTTCATCTTAAGACCTATCCGTAGGGAGACACTATTGAGGTCATTGAGCATAGTGCTTAGGTCCTCCAGAGATTCTGTCATAAGGACTATATCGTCAGCAAATCGAAGGTGAGTGATGTACTCGCGATTGATGTTAATTCCGTGTCCTTTGCAGTCCAGTAGCTTGAAAATATCTTCCAATGCAAGAGTTTCGGGGATATACTATAGATTTTTATATATAGAGATTAAATTGTGTACAACGATAGGTAATAAATATAAGTTCTTCATCAGCTCGTGGAAGTCTAATGCTGGATATACGCCGCCCGCGCTGTTAAACCAAACAGCTCTCATTGTGCGTTATTTGGAAGTTACAAACAAAATTAATAAAAAAAAAATGATTAAATCAAATGGAGTGGCTATAAGATCCTTACATAAAATTCTAAAAAATTGTTCATTGATTATTCAAACAAAAAAAAGTGTTAATATAGTTAATGGTGTTAATATAGATAATCTATTGATGAATTGGTTAAAATTTTCCACTTTATGTTTCATATAAAATAAGTATGTTCTTTGAACCTCCAATTAAGTAAACATGATTTTTATAAATCATCACTAATAATAATAATGTCTATAATGAGAGAATGTTAATAACGAGAAGAGCCATCTGTGCAGGATTATACTGCACGGTCGGTAATCCGACATGACCGGAGAGAGATTTGGCGCAGGACCAACTGCTTAACATGCTTTTTCAGGCACGGAAGTGAAACGCCAGCTTCCTAACTCCGGGCTGCTACTGAGAATTTCTAGACAGAAAAACCCATTAATTAATTTTGGTCCGACCTGGGAATCGAAGGGAATCAGGATCAGCAATCGCGTTTATGACCGCTAGAACGACGAACGTACGTAGAACACAGCACAGAACGGTACGTAGTTAAAAACAGCATTAACGTCATATCCATCCAATCGCATTATTAGCTTCATAGTCACAATTTATATTCAATATAATAAGATAATTGCAGATCCTCTCCAAGTTTATTTATTTTATTACACTCTTACATCTAGTTTTTCAGGTTATATTATTGTCACTATTTTTAATTGTAACTTAATCCAAATAGACCTTAATGAATTAATTTACTATGTCAGGACTCCTATTATGCTTAGAACTCCGTCAGGGTAGGTACTGCCTTCCCATGACTTTTACCCATTTCACCGCCAAGTTTTTGTGGATTTTAATAAAAGTTTGTTTTTAAAATATATCCTTTACTTTTAATTTATTAATAGTTTGTAAACAATAAAACGAATCGTAACAAAAATGATCGTTTCTATAATATAGGAATCGATCATCGTCAGTAAACAAAAGAAAATGTGTTTTCGCAACCATTGTAAAATTATTATTTCGACTACTTAAAGAATAAACCCTTATCGAAATCTGAATTTGACTGTCTTTTCACATAACAGTATGCAACGTCACGAGCCGAGTGTTAAGGGAGAAGCAGATACAGATCGCATGCGGGTTCAATCCCCGTTTTGTGACTTCATGGGGTGTAACTGAATAATGCATGACTTTTATATTTAACGGATTCTTTTGTTTTATTTATTTGTAACTGTTATATGTTTTGTTCGTTAGATTGGAGCGTTCTGTTTTGATTATAACTTTATCGTTATGTGTGTACGAGTTTTAACACAAATGTACGAACTCAATTTTGTCATGAATCTGAATTAGTGAACTGCTGGTCATAGCTTTTGGGCCACTCTCGTCGCTGGACATTGACATTTGGAAGTTTAAAGATTTTATCTTTGTTATAAAATAAGGTTGACATGTGGAAACTCAGTCCACATGATGCTAAATAAGTGAATGTGGCTTATAAACCTCTACATGTAAGCTACAATTGTAATGTGAGCAGTAAGCTACATTTTTGGCAGCGAACTCGACACGACACGACCTCACAGAATACCAGCGTGAAGTAGAGGTTAGCCGGAGGGCCAATTCCCCGCCCCATCAACATAATAGCGGAATTAAACGAAAGACTACCCCAGGAGGGTACCAGCACTCCTGGAGAATCCCTCGCTGAGCATCCACGACCAAGCTACTCCACTCCTAAGCGTGGGTGCTCAGGCTGCCCCGCGTATTCTGGGGGGGGGGGGGAGGGGGACAAAATTCCGCTCGCGACTAATACTGCTCGGGGCAAGCGGAGCAATAAAACCAAGGCGACCCCTGTCACGCTATCCGTGAATTTTTGCAACATCAGGGGACTTCACTCCAACCTTAACGCTGTCCACTTCCATCTAGAGACGGCGAAGACGGCCTTGCTCTTTTTAACCGAGACTCAGGTGTCCTCTCCGCCTGATAATTCATATCTCTCCTACCCGGGGTACAAATTAGAACACTCCTTTGTGCCCCGGGCTGGAGTTTGCGTAGAGAGGACATCACCTGTCGATCCTATGGCTGCGCGTAGACAGCGACGACCATCCCCGCGTCCACGGGTGCCTGTATAGGTCCCATAGCGGTAATGCCGAAACAGACCGACTCATCGACCACGTCCAAATGGCTACAGATTCCTTGTTACAGCAGATCCCATCCACAGAGATCGTGATCCTTGGCGATTTTAACGCCCACCACGCCGAATGGCTCGGTTCACGTTCAACCGATCATGCGGGGAGATCTGTTTATGACTTTGCTTTGGCATATGGTCTTACACAGCTGGTTACTTCGCCTACGCGGATTCCAGATGTGGAAGATCATGAACTTTCCCTGTTGGACCTTCTGCTGACCTCTCATCCGGACGGATATCAGATTTTCGACGACGCTCCTTTAGGCTCGTCGTACCATTGTCTTGTCCGGAGTGTGGTGCCACTCACACTAACGTCGCGGTTGCATTCTGCAGGCTACCGCCGTGTTTGGCACTATAGGTCAGTCGATTGGGATAGGATGCGATCTTTTTGCATCTACACCTTGGGCGGGTTTGCTTCTCGCCGGAAGATCCCAGCGTTGTTGATTCTGTTGCTGATGTGGTACTTCAGGGTATGGAACTTTTTTCCATCCTCTGTGGTGCCCGGAGGCAGATCCCAGCCATGGTTTGGTCGCTCCTGTAAAATAGCATCACGCTATAAGCAGAGTGCTACGGGTCTGGGCTGACGCATCAACGTCTCGGGATGTAAACACCAGCGCTCTTAAAAGAAGTATAATGCCGCCCCAGGTCCTTCAAAAGAGTCATTGCAAGGCAAGGTCTGAGCACATCGGCAGAACTGGCGAGAAGCTAGTTCACCTTCCTTCGGGAACCCGTGCATTCTGGTCTCTCGCCAAGGCTGTCCAAGGGAACTCTGTCAGCCATCTCTAACATCTCCGCACAGAGGACGAATCACTGGCCATGCCGCAAAGGAGAAAGCCGTTCTGTTAGGCTCTCTTTGCGTCCAACTCGACTCTGAATGACGGGGAACACACCGCCGACTATCCGCGGTGTGAGTGCTCCATGCCGGACGTGCGGTTTACACAGCGCTCGGTTCGCAAAGCACCTCTCCCTGGACATCAGCAAGTCGAGTGGGCCTGATGGAGTCCCTCCCATTGTGCTGAGGATGTGTGCTCCGGAGTTGGCCCCGGTTTTAAAACGCGTCTTTTCCGGTACTCCTACTCCCAAGGCGTAGTCCCGAATTCATGGAAGACAGCTTTGGTCCACCCGATCCCTAAAAAAGGCGACCGCTCCGACCCGTCCAACTACAGGCCTATCGCCATCACCTCCTTGTTCTCCAAAATAATGGAGTCTACTATAAACTGCCAGCTCATGAGGTACCTTGAGGATCACCAGCTGATTAGTGACCGCCAATACGGTTTTCGTCGTGTTCGATCAGCTGGTGATCTTCTGGTCTACCTGACTCATAGATGGGCGGAGGCAGTAGAGTCCAAGGGGGATGCATTGGCCGTTAGTTTCTACATAGCAAAGGCATTCGATCGGGTCTGGCACAAAGCGCTTCTTTCGAAGCTCCCTTCCTATGGGCTTCCCGAGAAATTGTGCAAATGGATCACCAGTTTCCTTGCTGATCGGAGCATCAAGGTCGTAGTAGACGGTATGCTCTGATTACAAGCCTATCAACCCGGTGTTCCGTGCTATCACCAACGTTGTTTCTACCGCATATCAATGATATGTTGCAAACTGGTAACATTCATTGCTATGCAGACGACAGCACTGGTGATGCCTTATATACCGGCCGTGCAAATATTTATCGGAAAAACGTCGCCGAGTACCGGGACAAACTTGTGTCTGAAGTCGAGTCTTTGCTGAACAATGTCTCGGATTGGGGCGACTAAATCTAGTCAGTTTAATCCCCAGAAGACACAAGTTTGCGCGTTTACCGCAAAAGAACCCCTTTGTCGTATCTCCTCAGTTTAAAGGCACTCCCTTTGTTGCTTCAGCCAGTATTAGAATCCTCGGTGTCGACATATCGAGTGATGTGCAGTTTCGTGGTCATTTGGAAGAGAAGGCCAAATTGGCCTCTAAGAAGCTTGGCGTGCTCAGCAGAGCGGGACAGTATTTCATGCCGGTACACCGCTTGCAACTTTACAAGGCGCAAGTTCGGCCCCACATGGAAAACTGTTCCCATCTCTGGGCAGGGGCTCCTCAGTGCCAGCTCCTTCCACTTGACCGCATCCAGCGCAGAGCGGTTCGAATCGTCGACGACCGAGTTCTTTCCGATCGGTTGACTCACTGCCACTGCGTAGAGATGTTGCATATCTTTGCGTATTTTATCGCATGTACCACGGGGAGTGCTCTGAGGAATTGTTCGGACTAATTCCAGCCGCTCAATTTCACCATCGCACATTGCGACAAAACTCGCGATACCATCCATACCACCTGGATGATTGGCGGTCCACCACTGACCGATACGACTTAGGGACCTTCAAGAAAAGAGCCTACTCCTTTCTAAAAGGCCTGCAACGCATCTGCAATTCCCCTGGTGTTGCGGTTGTTCATGTATGGTATATATATATATATATATATATATATATATATATATATATATATATATATATATATATATACAGGTATTTTGAAACGCCCTGAAAACGAAGACAGACGACAGTACTAACTATATCTTAGATGATGGGTGAAATATAAAATCGATCCTGATGAAAAAAATTCATCTTTTCACAACGTTTTATTAGCTTTATTCACGCTCCATCGTGTTAGTATAAATCATCGTGTTAAATAAAACGTTAATTTCATTAAAATAAAACATGAAAATACTTAAACATAAAAGCAGCAGTGGAATTACTGAATTACAATCAGCTTACTAGGGGTCAATGTACGCGCGAACGCCGAATTGCGCGGCTGTAACAGAAACAGAAACAGAATGTCTCCGTAGCCACTTTAATTCAAATTACAGGTTAAATAAACCAAATAACTGGTTCGATTCCCTGCCAATGAAAAAATACTTAAATGAAAAGTTAACAAGGTTAGAGTTATGCGTTTTATTCATCGTAGGTATGTTTATTATTCTGATGTATTCAGTTATGTACCTATTCAGATCAGTTCAGTACCAAGTTATTTAAAAAAAATAGGTATGAAACAGCTTACCGCTCTAAATCCTCCGTGGTCTTATGAGATGCGGCTCAAATTGTGCTCCATTCATTTCGAGGCAGATGTGGGCTCGGTGTTGCGTCTCCTCATGCAGGCGGGCATTATCGTGTGGTCTTCGACACAGTCCGCACGTAGTTTGTCGAAAACATCCACGATCCTTTGGCGCATTTCGTCAGCACTATCACACTCACGATTAAAACCCTTTCTTTCACATACCCCACAGAAAGAAGTCTAACGGGTCAGATCTGGTGAGCGAGGTGGCCAAGCGCGTGGTCCTAGTCTGCCAATCCAGCGATCATCAAATAATTCGGTAAGGCGCTCACGGACGAACCTCACGACATGTGGAGGTGCACCATCGCTGGAACCATGTACGGCGATATTCATCCAACGATAGGTCGTCTAAAATGTCAACCAACTGTTCATTTATAAAGTTTAGGTATCCCTGTCCGTTAAGTCGCTGTGGCAGAAACACTGGTCCCAGTATGCGATCCTTAATAAACCTGCCCATACGTTAACCGACCATCGGGTTTGGTGCCCGGTTTGTCGAACAGCGTACGGGTTAACCTCTGAATACACGTGTATTTCTGGTTCCATGCCGTTTCTGGTAAATGTCGACTCGTCCGTCCAGATAACGTGCTCAATGGAACCAGGCACACGTTGTTGTTGGTCTAATAACCAACGGCAGAAAACTCGTCGGCGGTCGTGATCGCGGAACTAAAGCTTGCACTTTGTGCACTTTGTATGGCCGCATTCGTTACGCTTTAACACTTGTGAACTGAACAGTATGACACATTTGTTCCATCCCGGCGTCTTAACAATTTAGCGATACTTGTACCTAGGTTCGGATACCGGCGAACGACATCTAAATGCCTCGAGTGAACAGTCATTTGACTTCCACCTCCTGCCGCTACTGGAGCAATACGATTTTCCAACACTCGCTGAAATGCTGCTGTTATCAGACGAGAGTCAGCTGGGTGTCGAGCGGTCGGGAATTTCTCGGTAAATCGTAATGCACGCGAAGCATTCCGCGAGCTTTCCAAGGCACATTAACATGTTGCCGTATTCACGAGCACTATAAACGTACGGTTAGGCATTATTAAAACAAAAGAAACACAAAACGTAACAACAAGAATAACACGTAATAACAAGTAGGTAATACCAAGTAATAACAATAAGAATTTAATAAAAACAATTGAACTGTCGTTTGCATGCGTCCAAAGTCAACACGGAACTGTCCAAAACTAAAATCAATAATTAATCCCCCAAAACTGAAGCCTACACTTTGAACATTCCCACAGACCGTCAAATGTTGGTGACATTGCCAACTTATTTTATAAGTTTGTTTCCATATGATCCCATGACTACTCTTTCATATGGAATTTAGAAGTAGAATTTTTTAATACAATTAGACAATCAATTGTACCTGACGAAACAAGCAGTTCGTTACTACAAAATGATATTGAAATTAATAAACGTACTTACTTGGGTTTGTTATCTTTGATTTTGTACAAGAAAATAGAAATAAAATGGTATTGAATAATTTAATAGTTAAAATCAATTGCAATTATGATCGACAGGTAATTAATCTAAAAATAATTATTTTACTTTACTTTTATTGACTTTCCGTTTTAATCCATCCAATACTTTGATTTGAAAAGAGGTACGTCAAAACTATTAAAAATTACTTGTAAGTTTTATTGTAATTGCGCCTCTAATTCTTATGTCGCTTGCAAACAAATCTAGTAGGTAAATTTGGGAATTATATGTTGGGCTGACGAGGTGACACACAGTCGGCCGGGCGGCGGGCGGCGGCAGCGTGGTACGAGGCGCGACGGGGAATGCTCGCCAGTATTACTGTGCGCGCACGCTATTGGTTCCTTATTCTTCCTGCGCTTTGAAAAGCGATGTTTCAATGTACAGTCGCACACACAGCTTTTGCACGACGCGCGACGATGGTTTTAGGAAGGAAAGAAAATTATTTATATCTATTGTTTTATGACTGAACTAGTGAACGAAAAGGTAAATAGAAGGTGAATGGGGAAAATTGTAAAAGTTAAATGTATTGAGGAAGAATACCGAAATTACCATGTGGTCAACCTGATGACGGAACATTTATCATTCGCATTGATGATGATGATTCTGATGAGTGATGATGAAGTAGCATCCAGTAACACCAATACACCATCGACATTTGGCTTCCATGTTCCATGTTCCAATGGTATAATGGACAGCGTGTCACCCTTAGCTTAAGTTTTCTTGTTACAAACTACTTTATTTTACGATAGAAATAAAAATAATGCTCAAGCAAACATTATCCATTTTGAATTTCAACCTCTTCCAAAGTTCTAAGTAGCAAAGTACCTATTATGATTCTACAATAAAACCATTAATTACTATTATAATATTATAAAACAACAGCCTAGTACCATGTACTTTGAACGCGACTGTACCCATGCAGACACACCCCTCCACTATCGCTCAGCGTTCTTTACGTGACGTTGAGTTTGGCTTCGACGGATATTGACCCTAGTCAGCTGATTTTATTTATTTATTTTAAATTCCATTGCTGCTTTAATGTTTATATTTTCATGTTTTATTTTAATGAAATTAACGTTTTATTTAACATGATTTATACTAAAACACGATGGAGCGTGAATAAAGCTAATAAAACGTTGTGAAAGATGATTTTTTTCATCAGGATCGATTTTATATTTCACTCATCATCTAAGATATAGTTCCTTCCTATGGGCTTCCGAGAAATTGTGCAAATGGATCACCAGTTTCCTTGCTGATCGGAGCATCAAGGTCGTAGTAGACGGTGCATGCTCTGATTACAAGCCTATCAACTCCGGTGTTCCACAAGGCTGCGTGCTATCACCAACGCTGTTTCTACTGCATATCAATGATATGTTGCAAACTGGTAACATTCATTGCTATGCAGACGACAGCACTGGTGATGCCTTATATACCGGCCGTGCAAATATTTATCGGAAAAACGTCGCCGAGTACCGGGACAAACTTGTGTCTGAAGTCGAGTCTTTGCTGAACAATGTCTCGGATTGGGGGCGACTAAATCTAGTCCAGTTTAATCCCCAGAAGACACAAGTTTGCGCGTTTACCGCAAAAAAGAACCCCTTTGTCGTATCTCCTCAGTTTAAAGGCACTCCCCTTGTTGCTTCAGCCAGTATTAGAATCCTCGGTGTCGACATATCGAGTGATGTGCAGTTTCGTGGTCATTTGGAAGAGAAGGCCAAATTGGCCTCTAAGAAGCTTGGCGTGCTCAGCAGAGCGGGACAGTATTTCATGCCGGTACACCGCTTGCAACTTTAAAAAGGCGCAAGTTCGGCCCCACATGGAAAACTGTTCCCATCTCTGGGCAGGGGCTCCTCAGTGCCAGCTCCTTCCACTTGACCGCATCCAGCGCAGAGCGGTTCGAATCGTCGACGACCGAGTTCTTTCCGATCGGTTGACTCACTGCCACTGCGTAGAGATGTTGCATCTCTTTGCGTATTTTATCGCATGTACCACGGGGAGTGCTCTGAGGAATTGTTCGGACTAATTCCAGCCGCTCAATTTCACCATCGCACATTGCGACAAAACTCGCGATACCATCCATACCACCTGGATGATTGGCGGTCCACCACTGTGCGATTTAGAAGAAGTTTTCTTCCTCGCACAACTTCCTTGTGGAATCGATTACCACCAGTGATTTTTCCGGACCGATACGACTTAGGGACCTTCAAGAAAAGAGCCTACTCCTTTCTAAAAGGCCTGCAACGCATCTGCAATTCCCCTGGTGTTGCGGTTGTTCATGGGCGGCGGTAGTCACTTACCATCAGGTGAGCCGCATGCTCGTTTGCCCCCTCTCCTATAAATATATATATATATATACAATTTTAAGAATAACAAAACTCAAATTATCATACACTTCTTCTCCTTCTCCTGTTATCATCCTGAAAAACTATGCTTAGCCTGAGTGATAAAAACTAGCCTTATGTCACCAGCAGCAGGACTAGTCGCGTTAAGCGCGATAAGCACAGTTTATCTTTAGAGACTTCACTTTAATCTTTTTTGTTATAAACCAGGTGGATTGTTTACTCTTGTTTCCTTTTTTAATTATATAAAAATGTGTTCCTTGGAAATTTTAAGCGCTGTTTATCACGTGCGCAGCGGTGACAAAAATCATCGCAAGGAATCGCAGAAAACATCAAGTTTGAGAAATTAAGAAAATATTGAATAAAACTAATTTTACGGATTATATCGCGTTTAATTAACTTATTTTTTATTAATTCCCGACGTTTCGGGTGCTTTACAGCACCCATGGTCACGGGGGACTGAGGTGATGACGTCCCGATGTCAGAGTTAATCCGGAGTACCTTCAGCTTTTTAATTATTAATTTTGGTCCGATCTACGCAGAATGAACTAACTGTGTCTTGAAGTCTTGCAGTGGTATGCTTGGGTTTAATTTTAATTTTATTAATTACAGGATCCCAAGCAGGTGGTAGTACCCAGCCTCCCTCTCTATTGAAATTAGGATGTTTTTTAATTTCAATAGCCTCACGTATCATCCTTGGCAGGAATCGATGTTCTTTCGCGAGAATTTGTGGTTTGCAAATCTAATGTAATGGCGGGGGCCGTCTAGGATATGATCACAAACTGCAGACTTCCCGGAACGTTGGTGCTTCACGTCAGCTATGTGTTCTTTTACGCGGGTTTTAATAGATCGTTTTGTTTGCCCTATATATGAGAGACCACATTCACAATTTTTTCGCGGTGTTATTGCGAAATTCATACCTTTGGCCAAAACTTTTATTGTCGCGTCGTCCAGAGATTGTTTTGACAGGTTATAGACCGCGCGTTGTTTATTACTCGCGTCTGTTGTCAATGGTTGTGTTCCGTTCCTACGTTGACGTTGGTGTTGGACATTTGATTTAGTTGTTTGTTTTTGGTATTTATCTATATGTTTATTTTTGCAGTCATTGTATTTAGTTGTCTCCCGTTTATCTAAAGTTTCCTTGCAATTCTTATAATCAAATGTCGATAAAACTGTCTTTAGATCACTGGACGATTTGTCTATGGTTTTGTTTATGAAACATAGATCGGTACGTTTTTGCTGAATCACCGTTATTAACAACTTTTTGCTTGCCTGATTTAAGATCTTAGCGCTTCCTCGAATGTCTTTTTTAGTAGATATCTTGACACACGTAGGAATGAGATTATGGTCTCTGCATCTCTTCAAGAAATTTAATGATGTTACGTATCTTGCGCGCTTGGTCTTGAGATCTTCTAGTCGGCGTATTTTATTTGCTATTTCCAGTCCGTATTGGTTTACATAATGATTTCTTATATTTACGCGAACACTACACATTGAATAAAACTAATTTTACGGATTATATCGCGTTTAATTAACTTATTTTTTATTAATTCCCGACGTTATAATGGATACGTCGGATTACAATTTTAAAATACAACAACTTTTATCGGATGAAAGTACGTACGTAAAGGTCAAAACAGACCCTACAACTAATACGCTTAAAACAACTAGCGATCTAATTAAGAAATACTCCGAGAAATTGAATCTAGACGTTAATTCGGTAATACCTGCGTGTGCCAAACCACCAAAGTTGTATGGGTTACCAAAAATACACAAACCGAACGCTCCATTACGTCCAATAGTGAGTCAGATCGATTCGCCAACGTACAGATTGGCTCAATTCTTAGCAAAACACTATCACCACTCAGAGGACACACAAGAGCACACACTAAGGATTCATACCATTTTGTTAGTGAGATAAAAGACCTATGTCTTACTGACAATGAAACTATGGTCAGTTTTGATGTTCAGTCTCTATTTACATGCCTACCTGTTGAAAACTGCATCTCAATTGTAACTAGGAAACTAGAGGAAAACAACATGCCAGCAGAATATGCAGTGTTACTTAGACATTGCCTTACATCTGGCTATCTATTGTGGAAGGAAGAGTTTTACAAGCAAGTAGATGGTGTTGCAATGGGCTCACCGGTATCTCCCATTGTCGCCGATATTTTCATGGAGGACTTTGAGGAGAAAGCCCTGCTTACCGCACCAGTAACTCCAAGGTTCTACAAGCGGTACGTAGACGATACTTTCACAATTTTACCATCAGACAAAGTAACTGCATTTTTAGAACATCTTAATTCCATAAACTCTAAAATTCAATTTACTATGGAGTTAGAGGCAAATAATTCTTTAGCTTTCCTAGATGTGTTAGTCATTCGAAATCCTAACAACACCATAGGTCACACTGTGTATAGAAAAAAGACCCATACAAACCGATATTTAAATGGTGAATCCCACCATCATCCTTCACAGTTAGCTACCGTGGGCAAATCTTTGTTACAGAGAGCACGAGGGATCTGTGACAGCAAACACCTGGCCGCCGAGCTTCAGCACGTCAAGCAGGTTCTGCACGACAACAAGCTTCGGGTCCCGCGCCTACGTCACAGTGACCGAGTGAAGCCGGCCACAGTCGAGCGTGTGCCTGCTGTACTACCTTATGTAAGAGGTGTCACAGACAAGATTGGCTACATCTTGAAGCGAGCTTCTATTAGAACATTCTTCAAGCCGCCGAAGAAGATTAGTCAGTTCTTACCATCCGTCAAGTGTAATATTCCTCTACAAGATGCAGGTGTGTACAAGCTTGATTGTGAATGTGGTCTCTCATATATAGGGCTTACAAAACGATCTATTAAAACCCGCGTAAAAGAACACATAGCTGACGTGAAGCACCAACGTTCCGGGAAGTCTGCAGTTTGTGATCATATCCTAGACGGCCCCCGCCATTACATTAGATTTGATAAACCACAAATTCTCGCGAAAGAACATCGATTCCTGCCAAGGATGATACGTGAGGCTATTGAAATTAAAAAACATCCTAATTTCAATAGAGAGGGAGGCTGGGTACTACCACCTGCTTGGGATCCTGTAATTAATAAAATTAAAATTAAACCCAAGCATACCACTGCAAGACTTCAAGACACAGTTAGTTCATTCTGCGTAGATCGGACCAAAATTAATAATTAAAAAAGCTGAAGGTACTCCGGATTAACTCTGACATCGGGACGTCATCACCTCAGTCCCCCGTGACCATGGGTGCTGTAAAGCACCCGAAACGTCGGGAATTAATAAAAAATAAGTTAATTAAACGCGATATAATCCGTAAAATTAGTTATTCAATGTGTAGTGTTCGCGTAAATATAAGAAATCATTAATTAAGAAAATATTTCAAAGACATAAATTCCGCCAAGTATATATATATATATATATATATATATATAAAGGCTATTATATATATATATATATATAGTGACTCTTTAAGGCAGCTCAGTGGATAAGCAGCTTATACCAGTATCATAGATAGCAATGGGGGTATATAGGCTGGAGCTTAAATTTGACTTTACGTTTAAACCAAAAGCAACATTTTAACAAAGTTTTCAAGAAGAAAAAATAACCATGATTGAATCGAGTCACGATTGACTACTTAATCAAACATTCATACAATAAACCATAAGGAGATGTTAAGAGTACAGGCACGGACGGTGTCGATCTGTTACTTATTGTTCGCATCCTAACACAGAAACTCTTTGGTACTGTGCCAAGCTGGGATTACCCATAATGAAGCCAACGTTTCTATTAAAAAGCCCAGCGCTGTCTGGATTGCTCATGATGTGTGAACAAAGTCAAAGTTATTTTTATTGAGAATAACACAAGCATTAATAAAATTTCGCCTACTGTTGGCTGAAAAGATGTTATTAGTATGGTTGTAGGGCTCGTTTTCTGCCTTATATTCAACAATGAGGTAATTGCAGATCCTCACCAAGTTTATTTTATTACACTCTTTCACACATTGACCCATTCTTTCTGAAAGGATGACACCGACTCCCTGGCATGCCCGCTCGTTCTCGTCTACACCAGACCAGTAAGCGGTATACATGCCATGTGCAGTGGCATCCTTTCCCTTTCGTTTCGTCTCATTTACACATAACACATCTATGCCTCTATCACTCATCATTTCGCATACTTAATCCATCTTATCATTTATTGCTCCACATACATTCAGCGTAGCCAGACGGGCCTCCGCAATCCCCTTTTCGCCCCTACGGGAGACAGAACGTGACGGGTGGCGAACCTCGTCGCTGGTTTTTCTCCCGGAGATTCTTCGCACCCCTGTCCCATTAAAGGGGCGCCGGGAACTCGGGGCCATTTCTTTTATTTGTTGGCTCAGGGTGCGAACTAAGGGGTGGCAGATTTTACGCCGCTACTATACGGCGAGGAGCCGAGTCTATCCTTTCGGATTTGTCGCTCGTTTAGCACCACCCGGGGGACACGTGTAGGGTGGGCCTAGGGTTAGGTGTTCGAAGCTTATAGATGCGAGCGACTCATCCTCTACACACTAAAAACAGAGTTTAAAAAAAAAAGTCACGAACAAACGATCTCACAGTTAACCTGATGGTAAGTGGCTACTGTGGCTCATGGGACCTGCAAGCAACTTCAAAGAAAGAAGGCTGCAAATGCGTTGTCATATTTGTGGATTAAGATGCCGTATTAGAATGCCTCACAGCCCATAATTATAATGACTCTTCATATCCTTCAGACAGCAGCGCTTACATTACCGCGTGGCGGCAGAATTAGATAAGAGGGTGGCACCCACACAGACGAACAAAAAAGGGGTCGTCCCACATAGTAGTTGTTTCATTTGAAAGAAGATTGTGCAATTTATGTTTGTAAACTGCCCCCACTAGTGTGGAGGTTATGTTTTTTTAATAAAAAAAAGAATTAAACTACTTTTACGGATTATATCGCGTATTAATAAAAAAATAAGATAATTAAACGCGATATAATCCGTAAAAGTAGTTTTATTCAATGTATAGTGTTCGCGTAAATATAAGAAATCATAAAAAAATAGAAGATGTTGTGACCAGAATTATGACAGGAATGTTATGTTAATTTGTCGATAGTTTTGACACGTAAAAATAATTAATGAGGAAAGATTGACAAAGTTTACGTGGGAGGAAAGAGTGATAAAGTCACGCTGCAGCTTTATTACGGTTGTATGTAGCAGGAATGGTTCTGCTCGACCGGGGAAGGACCATGCTCTCACAGAATACCAGCGTAAAATAGCAGCTTAATGCTGCTGTAGTGAGTGTAGGGAACCGGAGACCCTGTTTACTGGAAACAATGCGATGCAGATGCGTTGTCACCCTCGGGGGGGACTAAGCTGGAATGGCTCGTTTTCAGTAAAAACTATGACCATACGAAACACAGGCGCAATAAGCTGATTTTTTACGCTAGTATTTTGTGGTCCTCGGTCGTACTTACTTATTCATGCTACAACCATAATATATCTGTAGCATGGCTCTACCATGCACAAATGCATGTATTATGTAGTAGTTCTATCGAGGAATTCTTCCAACTTATTTAGTTTGAAATGATTTCAAAATAATTAATTAAGTTAAGCCTCATACTAGTATACGCTTGACGTGCATTGTTCCCATAAATATATCGATACGCCGATGAGCAAATTAACCGACCCGCGGTCGGCTACCGAATTGAAATCTACCTGCGTGTACAGACGTGATGTCTTTCCGTTCATAAATAGAAATTGAATTTTCTAATTAAATAAAGATTATAAATAATACTTATTGAAAGTCATTCTTATGTTTAATTTACCACTGGTTCGGAAAATACCTTATTGCAATCGCGTTTTTCAATTTTATAGATAGTAATATTTGCTATATTATATGTAATAGGTTTGTCAAATAATTCAGTTTATAAGAATAACATATATTTTGTTTGTGTTTTCGATTTTATTAATTTTCTTTGAAACTAGCGTTTAGATGAAAAATTAAAGTAACTTAATATTTAGGGGAAAATTTGATTTTTTTGCAATACTAATATAAAAAATACATAGTAATAATATCTGCCAGACCGAATTTTGGTCACGGTGGCCAGTCTCAACGGAGAATAGCCATCTGCGCAGGACAGGATTATAGTGACCAAATGTATGCGCAAGCATAGGTGCACTCCCTATTCGTTCACTCTCAAAGTCCAGCCAGCCAGTCAGCGCCTGATCTGTCTCCGGTCTCTCAAGTCAGACCGGAGACAGATCAGGCGCGATTCACGTGCTTATCAAGACATGAGGGTGATACTCCTGACTTCTAATTTCCTGACTCAAGGCTGCTACTGAGAAATTCTTGACACAAAATCCAATTTTTTTTTAACTTATCATAAGTCAGTGCTTGACCACAATCCCACCTGATGGTAAGTGGTGATGAAGCCTTAGATGGTAAATCGAACTGTCTTAGCGTAACAAAAGCCTATTCACTCTTGCCTAGAAGATGCCCAGATTGTATTCGGACAGAAGCCACTCCTTTGCTGTACGCATTACAAAAGACGAAGCAAACCGTTTGCTTCTAACGCATGGAATATCGACAACAAAGTGGTCCGGGAAGACCCGCAGACCGACTGGTTGTCCAATGGTGGAAAGGAGAGGGAGGCATTAAAGCGTGTAATTCCTGCGCACACTCACCGAAATGCATCCTATAGAATACCGAGAGGCTGGCTACTCTGCGGCTGTGTTCAAGGCTGACAAGATTGATTTCAACCAAATCAAGGTTACCAATGAGACTCTTAGCACGTCTCCCCACGGAGTCCAACGCTGCTAGGTGAAATTTTGCAGCACCAGCTCATATGTGACAGCAGTACTCCATGCACAACCGGACTTGCGCTTTATATAAGGTTAGTAGCTGCGCCAGCGTGAAGTACCGCCGCATCCTTGCAAGGACGCTGCACCTTGCGGCTGCTTTGGCTCTGGATTCAATGAACCACCCATAGTATTAGGGGTTCAAGGTTCGGAGAAAATTCAACCCTTAACAACTGAAGGCGGTCAGTGTACACCTAGGATACATTCCGAAAAGTAGGAGCCAGGGTGAGCGGGCTCCTTTTAGCGACAAAAACACACGCTTGTGTTTTGGAGGCGTTGAATCCCACGAAATTGGCATCGTCCCATTCGGAGACTGCTCAACTGCTCAACCATAGCTTCTCTTTCAGACTGGATTTGATCCTGGCTGGCCCGGGCACGTGGTTGGTATCTCTCCACAACTGTGCTGTCGTCTACATACCCATAGATACCGGGAATGAGCAAATCATTTATATGCAGCAGAAAGAGAGTTGCGGAGAGAACGGACCCCTGAGGAACTCCGGCTTGTGTCGCGATAAGACAGGATAAGCAGCCATCGATGACGACTCGGAGAAACCGTTCACTCAGAAAGTCCTTCACCCAGTCAATCAGGCCAGAGTATAAGCCGTACGCTGAAAGCTTGCCCAATAGGCTTGCGCGCCAAAGTCAAAGGCCTTCGAAACATCAAGGGAAACAGCAAGTGCTTCACCACTGTTCTCGAGAGCTTCGCCCCATATGTGAGAGGCATACGCTAGAAGGTCTCCAGTTGATCGATTTCGGCGAAACCCGTACTGGCGGTCACTGAGGAGATCATTCTGCTCTAGGTATGCCATGAGGTGGGCGTTCAATATACGCTTCATAACTTTGCAGAGTATGGAGGTGATTGAAATTGGCCGATAGATATTTCAATTACCTACCTTAGATAGCAGGGTCGGTACGGCTACATTTTTTAGGCACAGGCTGCACATTGGCCAGCTTTCAATATTTGGGCACTATTACAGTCCTAAATGAGAGATGGTACAATCAGATAAGTACCCAAGGGTGACGTAACCTGAACATCGTACCTGTCTGGATCGGTCGTCAGCAGAAGGTCGAGGCAGTTGGCTGTATGCCCATCCACATCAGGTACTCTAGTCGCTTGTTGTACCAGCTGGGAGAGCCCAGCGAAGGAAAAATTCCACGCCTCTCTCCTAGCGTGGTCGGTCTTTTGGTAAGGGAAGAGCCAGACCTGATGATAGGCATTAAAATCCCCCAGAAAAACCAACTGTTTATTAGGGTACCGATTTAGAGCCACATCAGAGGCTTCACTGAGGTGTTCAAATAACCTAGTTGTCTCCTAGTCACCGCTGCGCGATCGGTAGACACAAGCATAAATATTATTCTTGCAACAAGAATAATTTATCCATTCCTGTGTCTATCAATACCCAGATCATACAGAAAGTGGGGTCTTCAAGGTGACGGAGATGCTTACAGCAGATGTTGTTGCGGACGTAAACACAGACTCCGGCACGCTGATGGAAATTATGCTCCAATGTGTACCCAGGGTAACCAAGGTACGCCGCACCTAGAGGGCTTATGATCTGCGTCTCAGTCAAGAAGAGTAAGTGTGGCTTAGCAGTCTTAAGGTGGTAGTGAACTGCACTAAGATTACAGTGCAGGCCTCGAATGTTTGTGAGGTGCACTTTGATGGAGTGGGAGTGCAACCGCTGTACAAGCTTACTCTTTTTTTTTTCCTTTTTTTTGTTTGGTGGAGTGAATAGGTTGAGAGAATGGCAGTTGGACGAGGCGTCACACATATAACTTAGGGACGCAAACGGAGTCACAGCATCGATGTTGCCTACCATGGAGATCGTAGGGACGCCCCAATCTCCTGGAAATCGCTACCAGGCCCTCTCCTCCGGTCGCCAACCGGCATGGTGGAGCCATCCCAGGATTTTTCGTAAGATGGCGGGGCAGCCTTTCAAGAATGGTTGGTTCATTAATTAGGCCCCCAACTACCTACAGTCGGCCAACGGTGCAACCGTGCTTCGGATCCCGCTAACCTCCATAACCAGGCACCTGACACTAAGAAACGGCCGCGTCGCAACCGGTTCTTATGCGCAACGCAACTGTCTAGACCCATTCACCCTAAGAAATGGGTTTCACCTAATATCATACCGGAACACGACTTGCATCATTTGGGGGTATGTCTTTGCCAGGTGGGTGGTAACTAACCCTCGGCCGGGCCTCTCACTAGTAGAGGACCAACCTACCACCAGTATGTAGTGCTGCTCGTTTAGCACTACCCAGGGGATACGTGTAGGAGTCAGGATTTAAGTAAGACCTACGGATGTGACCACCTTCATCCCCCAACCGACCAACCCGGATTCAAACCCGGAACCTCATGAGCAGCAGTCGCGCATAAAAACGATTGTTACAATAATTGAAATAACAGTCGTAATTTCATATATGTTATAGTAACAATATCTTCAAAATCTTAAAAAATTGTACAATTAGTGCCTCTAGGACTACCTAGACACCAAAATATTATATATAAATGCATAAATATACCTAGGAACCATTTTCTACACAGTGCAACGCGTAACTTTAGGGTTAAATAATATTATTTATATGTATTTTTTGTAATTCCAAGCCTTTTATAGATTTGATGCGTGATTTAGTTATGAAACACACACTATATGCGCACGCGCATCATCCGTAACGATGAGATTATTGGCTTTCATCGGCCGCCATTCGCCGCCTACTTATTTCGGCCGTTCAATATTCCTCTATGACGTTTCAATTCTGACGGAACGCGGCCGGGATTGAGAATATAAAGAATTGTATAACTACCACCATCCAGTTAAACAAGACCCTTTGATCCCCGGCCTAGTGTAACGATTAAAGAATATTTGAATTGGATGAGGCTATATTGAGGTCTGATTGATGTGGTCGTCACGGTGACGTATACCGAGATAATTTGTATTTGATTTGAACCAATTAGTGATGCTTACGCGCGAACATGGCGTTATGGGATTGACTTGTAAACAGTATTTTCGTTTCCCTGTTGAAAATGTGTTTATTTAGAACATACGGTTTTAAAATTGATCGTCAAATATAAATATTGTTTATTATTATGTACCGTAGCTACGGACTGTAGCGCAGGACTGTTGCAGTGGCTCCACGGTAAGAAGCTACCGCTTAGGTACGAAACCGCCTGTCTTTATCCATCGGTTGTTAGTTGTTTGATATATACGTTCGGCTCATTGCCACTTCAACTTCCTGTTCCGTAGGCTATATCGGTTACTTTAGTTCTACTGCGGAAATCTTTGTCACGGATTCTATTACGAGTCTACACGGAGTGTGTGTGTGTGTGTGCGCGCGTGTGTGCGTGTGTGTGTGTGGCATGAAAAAGAAAAAGTAAATTAAACCTTACAGTGTTTTCTTTTTATATTCTGTATAATAGTCTAGTTATTAGCTATATAATAATTATTTGTTATATAATAATTACTTGGTTATATAATAATTATACAATTATAGGTCCGTGTGTTTAAGCTCGAAATAGATATTTTGTAACTGCTCATTATTTCGTATTTTGGGTAGATACTATTCTCATTCAAAAGACATTCAAAGAAAACGGCGCACAATTCCCAAATGATTACCAAGTGCATAGATACAAAAACTCTGTATGAGTTACATGAATGGCAGTCAATCACTTAAACTTATTGATCCGACCCTTATTAAAATTGTATTGGTTGGTACAAATTGAAAAGGCTTTAATTCGAATTTTAATTGTTATTTATTTAGTTAAAATCGACGTTTTTGTTTGTTAAGTTTTTTTTTTAAAACTGAAGTGACAAACGAATTTAGAGTCCTAATATATTTTGAGTATACTGTAATTAGTAAACTGATTGTGATTGGCTACTGTACTCCACGCACATTCGCACCTAACCTAAAACAAAGAAGTTTTGGCGACAACTTGGCGTATTGACGTGAGTACCTGTCAACTAGATGAAAATGGTTCGAGTCTCAGCTGTGGCTAAAATTATGTGCAAGTCTTCTTATATTTACGCGAAGACTACACATTAAATGAATCTAATTTTTACGGATTTTATCGCGTTTAGTTTTAACTTTTTTTATACCCGACGTTTCGGGTGCTTTACAGCACCCATGGTCACGGGGGGGACTGAGGTGTTTGACGTCCCGATGTCATAGTTAGCCCGGCTACCTTCAGTTTTTTGATATTAAACGCGATAAAATCCGTAAAAATTTGTTTCATTTAATATGTGCAAGTCAATAATTGTTAGTTTTAAGTCTGGATCATTGATTGTTCCCGTGTCACTGATACTGCATTCAATTTCACAATGCACTTTGCTGTCATCATAATGAGCTTCGTATGGTAATCATAAGAAATGTATGTGTAATAAATACGCCAAATCCATCCTCTCATTTTGTCCTATCATCATGGTTTCCGTTATATGGCAGTTTTTTTTATAAGATAGGGTGACAAACGAGCACACAGTCCACCTGATGGTAAGTGGTTGCTGTGACCCATAGACATCTACATCTATCTTCAATAAAGAATCAAAATGCAAATGCGTTGTCAACCGTGAGGACTAAGATGGAATGCCTCTTTTCCAGTAAAAAGGGTCTCCGGTTCTCTATACTCACCATACGAAACACAGCAGTGTTAAGCTGCTATTTTACGCTGGTATTCTGTGAGAGCGTGGTCCTTCCCCGGTCGAGCCGACCCATTCGTACTACAACTATATTACTAATATAGCTGCAGCATGGCTCTACCACGTAAATAACGGCAGTGCAACCATCGTTTACGCCAGAAGTTACATTAGGAAGAGTACTGTTCCAGCATCGATAAAATTGAACCGTGGCAGCACAGGGGCTAAGCTTTTGCTTTAATTTTAATACGTGAGCAACTCAGGCTTGATCTATAGCACCGATTAAATTGCTAATTTCAATTTAAAGCGCTGATTTGTCACGTGTTTGGCGGAGAAGGAAAACATCCTTAGAAAACCCAACATTATTTCGAAAACATGAGAAATCCGTCACACGCATTGGGGCTGTACGACTAACAGTTCCTTGCCCTAAAACACTCAGAAATTAAAGCGTCTTATTTATGAGTTTGTTTAAACTTTTTAATTTAAGCTTTTTTTACTTAAGCTTTAATTTAAGATTTTTTAACTTTACCTATAAAATAAAAACACACAGATCTAAAACGTCCTATAAATGAATCCCAAACATCTTATTTGTACGCCGACATAACAATTAACAAATCTCTGATCCGCATGGGATAGAATAGAATCAACGAAATCTCTTTAGCGTCGCGCGCCTGCGCCGGCATCGATCGATCATACAGATCCGATCGACGTGTAAAAGGATTACTATATAGTTTCGTATCGCTGTTGATTTATCAATTTGACATAGTGTAGTTTAGTATTGCGAATTTTAAATTGATTTACGTGAGAAAGATATATGGGAAAGTTGACACGGTACAGATTATTTTAATAGCTTGCGTGTGGTTGTAGCTTTTACCCGACTGCGGCAGAGCTTGTAAGGAGGGTAATGTTCTTGGTTGGTATGTATGTACGTTTATACAATCATCATTAAAAATCCACTGCTGAAAATAGGCATTCAACATAGATTCTCTCAAAGGATATTTGGTATAGTTACCACACATGGCAAGCGGGTTGGCAACCGCAGTCTTATTATTTTAAGTTGATATCAAGAAGATGCTGCTGGTCATCTCTTGTTCCATTTCCCTATGTCGTCTCTTACGACACCCACGGGATGATATGATGGGGGTTGCTATGCCCGCCCGTGACTCAATCAATTTGTCATAATTGTACAGGTAGGTAAAGCAGAATATATTATGACGACATAATGAAGTAAATATGTCGCACATTAACTCTCATAAACATAGTTATTATATCCTTGAGTACATTTAAACGAAATTTGTATAAACAATATAAAAGTAAAGTAAAGTAAAGTTACAGCTTATATACGTCCCACTGCTGGGCACAGGCCTCCTCTCATTTCTGAGAGGGTTTTAGGGCAAGGAAATGTCCGCCGCGCTGCCCCAATGCGTGTTGACGAACTTTACATGTCTTCGAAATATTTTTTTTTTGATTTCTCAGACATGCAGGTTTCCTGACGATGTTTTCCTTCACCGCCGAGCACGTGGTAAATCAGCACTTAAAATTGCAATTAACAATTTCATTGGTGCCGGCGGGGATCAAACCCAGTTTGGTTTAAGCAATATATTTTATATTAATTAGATCAATACCCGTGTAGTGGCGGTGTAAGAGTATACCCTACACCGCCACTACACGGGTATTATATCGTCCCGTGAGTGTCGTAAGGCGACAGAGGGAAACTAAAAAAAAAAGTTGGGCAGCAGCATCTTTCTAATACAACTGAAAATAATTTAAACAAAACCATGGTTGCTAACCCGCCTTCCAATCGTGGCAAATACGGCAAATATCTCCCCTTTAAAGCAATCTATGGGGGAGGCTTATGTTCTCTACGTTCAGCAATGGACTGTGATAAGTTTGTGGCGGCGCTGTCGTCGCGCCACAAGCGAAATACTTCGAAGCCTAAATCGCGCTATCAAAGTTCCGAATTAAAAACAGTATATATACAATAGCTCCGAACTACCACTCGGAGCGTTGGCCGCTCCCCGGGCAGAACACCTTGCCCGGCGGGAGATCTCCCCTTTTCCTTCCACCCGCCACAGTGGTGACCCCGACGTGATATGAACATGCAACCAACCACCTTTGGAAACTACAACTTCAAATCCTAGTCATCGTTCTCAAGTACCCCATTCATTCGCTCGCGAGCAAATATTCAGTCTTCACATCGTGCAAGCCATCTAGCTTTACAAAGGTTCATCGCAGCACTATAATAATGCTTCCTGTTCCTTCAAGCTACTCTCTGCGCTACAGTGCTCGGCACGGCTCTGAGCCTTACTGCTCGCCTCTGCTTCACGGCACTCTCGCAGATTACTTGCCTTCTTCTCGACTCACCGCATACTACAAGGCAATTCCCTGGCACTTGCACATTCTTCGACATCTAGACTGCACTATCGACCTCCGGTCTGAGCAGGGGGTGATGTGGCGGCGCTGTCGTCGCGCCACAAGCGAAATACATCGAAGCCTAAATCGCGCTATCAAAGTTCCGAATTAAAAACAGTATATATACAATAGCTCCGAAATACCACTCGGAGCGTTGGCCGCTCCCCGGGCAGAGAACACCTTGCCCGGCGGGAGATCTCCCCTTTTCCTTCCACCGGCCACAAGTTATGATGATCATGATGATGATCACTGCAGTCAGGTTTTAAGTTTTTTTTTAATAATTTGTTTTTTCCTTGGGTTTCATTGCGTCCAAATTGATACAATATGAATTGCATTAGTTTTTTACTGTGTCTACTATATTATTTAATTTTATTAAATTGCTATAGCAGTACATTTTGTTTACTTGGTTGTTCTAGTGGTCATATGCGCGACTGCTGATAATGAGGTCCCGGTTTCGAATTCCGTGTCCATTTTTCTGTCAAGAAAGTCTTTGTCACTCCCGTGCCTCGGAAAGCACGTAAAACCGTTGATCCTACGTCTGATCTCTCCCCAGACGTGTCCGATTGCCGTCCCAGAGTGAGGGAATAGATAACATGCCTGCCTGCGCGCACATTCGGACACTATAATCCTGTCCTGCGCAGATGGCAAGCCTCTCTTAAGACGGGCAGCCGTGAGCGAAATTCGGTCTGGAGGACATTATGAAGGTTGAAGACGAATTTAAATTCACACGATTTATTCCATTCTCAGAAGAAGTTTTTCATTAATATAACATTGTCCGCAAATTGAAGGAATAATGTAATAGCGAAGATAATTTGTCCGCTCATACAAGCCGGTGTATTGTCTTTCGTCATGCTTTACGGATAAGCAAGTACAGTCGCTTGTAAAAGTAAATTTGAGATATATTAAAATTTTTCTTTTGAAAAGCAAAATTAAAGTGCTGTGTGGTGGTGCCTTAAGATAATTTATAACCCCATTTTGCCCCGTGGGTGTAGTAAGAGGCGAATATGGCCAGAAAGATCTCATCACGTCGGAAAGGTGGTGGTTAACCATCTTGTTTAATGATTTCTTGCAAAATCTTGACGTAAAATATCCACACGTTTTTACGTGGTAGAGTCATGCCGCAGCTGTATTTCGGTTGTAACACGATTGGGTCGGTTCGACCGGGGAAGAACCACTCTATCACAGAATACCAGCGTGAATTAGCAGCTCAATGCTTATGCTTATGTATGGCGAGTATAGAGAACTGGAGACCCTTTTTACTGGAAACAAGGCATTCCATTTTAGTTCTCACATGGTGACGCATATGTATTTTGATTCTTAATCGAGAATAGATGTAGATGTCTATGGACCACAGAATCCACTTATCATCAGGTGGACTGTGTGCTCGCTTGTCATCCTCATTCTATACAAAAACCGGCGACGGGAAGCAGTGTCAAAGGTCCCAGATGTCTGGGTCTGTAATCGTTAAACTGCTAGTCAAGCATGGTAAGTGAAGGCAACGGGAGAACCCATGGCAGATACGAAAGAAAATGGTATCTACCCAAACGGACTTATAGGCAGAAAAGGAGTTGAACCACCATGTTATAATGTATATGTGCTGAAGTGTATGTAAACATTTGTTAACACTTACTCACTCGAATGTACCGTCCACTGATGCGACGCACAGATAAGATGTGATCAAAGCAAAACCACTAAGGATATGACGATTCAACGGTGCATGGATTTAGTGCAAGGCCATTTTTTTATTTTTTAAAAAATTTAATACGCGTCCGTATAAAGACTCAATGCGCTATAATTGCTAATTTAAATGAAGCTTTTCTTCTGCATCCGTCTACAATTAGCGCTGTAATATTTATTATTTATGAAGCAATAAATGAGAGTTCAGAATTTATGAAAACAAATATTAAAATAAAGCGGTGATTGCATCATTCTTCAATTTTATAACAGCAAAATTATTACATGAATAAGTACATGTTGATTTTTAACGACTCAGATTGTGCTAAAAATTTCTACAGAAAATTTATTAGAGTATATTTAAAAAAAAATATATATAATATTATATTATACCGTTACAACCATGTAGTGGCGGTGTAAGAATATTCACTACCCCATACCATCACGTGGGTGTCGTAAGAGGCGACATACGAGGCCTTTGTTCAGCCGTTGACTTAAATAAGCTGTTATGTATGAATGAATGAAAAAAAAAACAAGAGAGAGACAACAGAAAAGTGGCGATTGCTTCATTACTTACACGTTAATTTTTAACAAAATAACTATCAGAAGTAGATCGTTTTTTATCTTTTAACATATATAGTAGAAATTGATAAGAGAGTGCCCACCCAAACCAGAATCATTTGATTTTTTTTTACGTGGTTTAGGTTTTTATACGTGGTAGAGCCATGCCACAGCTATATTATGATTGTAGCACGAATGGGTTACTCGACCGGGGTAGGACAACGCTCTCACAGAATACCAGCGTAAAATCGCAGCTCAATAATGCTATGTTTCGTATGATAAGTGTAATCCGGAGACCTTTTTTGCTGGAAAAAAAGGCATTCGATCTTAGACCTCAGGGGTGAGAACGCATTTACATTTTGATTCCTGATTGAGGATAAATATAGATGGATATGGGCCACAGCGTCTACATACATACCACTAGGTGGACTGTGTACTCCTCTTCCTTATTCTTTAAAACTACTCACAAATCTTTGCGAGATAACAAGGATTCCCACCAAGGATGATCCGCGACGCTATTGAAATTTAAAAACAATAAAATTTCAAAGTAACAAAATTAAATCCCAACCCAAGCATACTACTACAATACTTCAAGATACTATAAGCTCGGAAATATGCAACTTATATCTAAGGATTTACAATTTAACTACTAATATCTCATGTATCTCGTCAAAAATGTAAATCGCTATAGATATATTATGTATTTATATATTATAATTAAACTTTGACAATTATCCTTTGTGAAGTGTCCCATTGTATCTAAAGGTTAAGAGTAACTGTGCATTTCAGGTTCAGATTCAGATTCTTTATTTGCCACAATGTAGGTACAGGTGTAAGATGGTAACATCACTAAGAGTTTCCGCTACATTCTACCTTACGGGTCATAAGAACTAAAAGATACAATTCTGATAGCAAATTAACAACTAATGTGTCATTCATATATAATATAAATTCTCGTTTATGTCATTTACAATCTATTTTTAAATATATTTATCTTTTAAAAAGTCTTCTAAACAATAATTACATTTTACTAATTATAATGCAGTCACCTTAAATTTAAATATTCTTATAGGATGTTCTTTTTTCTAAGTGTGCCGAATTATATGCCCCCTTGACATGATATTTTTTCTAAGTAGTGCTGTTTTGTAATTACCAGTATGTAATAAATGTTTATACTGTATTCTCATAGACCCGAACGAGTCCTAATTTCGGCTAGTGACGGAAATAAATTTAAATTCGTTTTAACAAAAATTGCAACTTCCAAAATATACTAACACGTGAGGTAAGTATTTTTAGTGACCTAAACATAGACTCACAGCTGTCTGTAGTTTTTTGATTTGACATAGATCTTATGCAGCATTTTTGGGCCTTGAAAATCTCATCCCTTTCACTACAATTGCCCTAAAAGAGTAAAATTAAAATTGGAGTAACAAGTCCATGACAAGCTGTCAGGCATTGCACAACAACACAAATTTGAAAACAATGTACAAAATAAATATTGTGCTATATTGTGCTCGTTCTGCGTAGTTCGAACCAAAAATTAATAAATTAATAAAAAGCTGTAGGTAGCCTGGGTAACCTGGTCAAACACCTCATTGCTCACCCCCACCCTCGTGACAAAACTCTCAAGCGCCCAAACGTCGGAATAAGAAAGTATATCTTATAAGAATATATAAAAGTAAAATGAACGCGATGAATTCTGCAAAATTTGTTTTATTTAATGTGTAGTACTCGTGTACCTTAATATAAGAAATCATTAATTAGAGACCATTTAAAATTAAGAGTTGAATTTTGCCCGACTTTAACCAAGGTCTTGGGAATAATTAAGGTCATTCAAATGATACTTTACTTTTGTTCGCGGCAAATGTGGGAGCAGACTTTAAAAAAACATCATGTTAATTTATTGGCTTAATAAGTCGAAAAAATCACCTTTGATAATTAACTAATTACCACAGGTTAATTTTGCGGATTATAACATCTACCCGTGAAAAGTTTTTGCAGCACCAAAGTCACATTATAAGTAGATCCCTGATGGTGAGATAAGTACCATAATATCTGAAGCGAAACGAGAATTTTATTATAAAAAATTTACATTAAGTTCATTAAAGATATTTTTTACATTTTAAATGCAAAAATATTTCTGTGACGGGACCAAACGAAATGGATTCGCTACATGCAGTCATTAAAATAGACGAAAAATAATATATTGTACTGAAATACGTAGTACAAAGTGATCAACATGAAGGTGACTTAATAAATAAGTAATAACTTTTTTTTTTATAGAAAAAGGTTTACAAAGAAGCAAACAGTTCAAATGAATGTAAGTGAATGCTGTAGCCCATAGACATCTACATTTGTCTTCGATTACGAATCAAAATTCACATGCGTTATCATCTCTGACGACAGTAAAAAGGGTCTCCGGTTCTCTACACTCACTAAACGAAACACAGCAGAATATAGCTGCTATTATTCGTTGGTATGGTTGGTTCTTCGGTCTAGCCCATCTATTCGTGAAATAAGCATAATATAGCTGCAGCATGCCTTTACCACGTAGAAATGGTGTTGTAACCGCATAGTGACGACGCAAGGGAATCCATGACCCCAATTAGTCTCATAATGGTGGTAAGGGATGCGTGTGAGAAGTGCCTGAAAATTCTCATGGCGCTAGACCACCATTCCGATGGACTATCATGAAACCTACTTGATTACGTCAGATGTAAATATCCAGATTGCCGAAGAAGAACAGCGTCAAAGGTTAGAGAAGTCGTCAATCCCTCTGCTAAGCGTGTTAATAAAGGGAAATCCTCCCTACAACAGGCGAGAGAGGTCAATGTCCATTACTGGAATTTTACGAGCTGAATAGCTCCAGTCTGAAGGTCTCGTAGCAGTTTAGCATTGAGTTGCAGCGCTAATGGCCGCGGGTATGAACCCCGCACAAAAGAATTGTTTGTATAACCTACAAATAATAATATGCGTCCAACGGGAAACATATATAATCTCTGTCAGTTTGATGAAGAAGAATCAGAAGGAGAGAAGAAGTGGTGTAAGTAACACTTGTGAACTTTTTTAATCACTTAGAATTAAATAACATGCAATTTAAATTACATTAAAATTTAAGGTGAATCCGACCAAGGCCATTAAAATTAAGTTTTTTTTCCGCTTCAATCTTACTATATTATAACTTACTTTTCCAAGTACGATTCATTAAGCAGCAGTTAAGAAGAAAAATAATAAACATTTGCAAGGGTTTTAAAAATATGCTCAAATATTTAAAATGATCACGTATCTTTTGTGAGTTAGACTGTTTTAGCTGAATTGAGATTTTGTGCGTAAAAATTTAATAATTAAGATTTATTAAAAAACTTCTATGGCTTAAATAAATCCTTTTTTACTATGGTAATAATAGCTTTAATCCAAATGTTTCGCATGCGATAAATCATTACTTAAAACTGTATATAACAATTTCAGTACTAGCGGCATCAAGGATCGAAATCCTGAAATTTAAAACAACCGAACTATTGTGCTCTAATTCATTAGGACAAATGATCTGAAATTATATTATATTGCCAGTCACACTATAAAAGTTTTGTAAACATAAGTAAATAACAACGACTTTCATCATTACTAGCATTACAGCATTTAAACGTGGTAGAGCCACGCTGCAACTATATTATGGTTGTGCCACGAATGGGTCAGCCCGATCGGGGTAGGACCACACTCTCACAGAATACCAGCGTAAAATAGCAGCTTAATGCTGCTGTGAATCGTATGGTGAGTGTAGAGAACCGTATACCCTTTTTACTGGAAACGGAGCATTCCATCGCAGTACTCAGGGGTGACAACGCATCTGCAATTTGATTCTTAAAGTTAAAGTTACAGCCTATATACGTCCCACTGCTGGGAACAGGCCTCCTCTCATTTCTAAGAGGGTTTTTGGGCAAGGAAATGTCCGCCGTGGAAGGACGAAGAAAAACATCGTGAGGAAACCTGCATGTCTGAGAAATAAGAAAAAAAAAATTCATGACATGTGAAGTTCGCCAACACGCATTAGGGCAGCGCGGGAGACATTTCCTTGCCCTAAAACCCTCTCACAAATGAGAGGAGGCCTGTAGTAGTAGGCCAGCAGTGGGACGTACATATATAGACTGTTATTTTAATTTACTTTACTTTTTTCCTTTCAAACCAATACTTAATTTATGAGATACTCGTAAATTAACGAAGTATATCTCGATGAGCATCATTGTGCCCCCTTATAGGCTTTTAATCACGTCTTAGTTGCCTTCTGCCAACTAGCACTAGTGTGGCATTTTATTATAATTATATTTAACAAAACCCTTAATCTAAAAAAAATCAATAGACTTTCTTCAAACAAAATTAATCAAGAGATCCAAATATAAAAATTTGCTGCTGTGTTTCGTATTCTGAGTGTAGAGAACCGGAGACCCTTTTTACTGGAAACGAGGCGTTCCATCTCAGTCTCAGGGGTGAACGCATCTGCATTTGGATCCTTAATCGAGGATAAATGTAGATGTCTATGGGCCACAGCATCCACTTACAAACAGGGGGACTGTGTGCTCGTTTGTCACCCTTATTCTATAAAAAAAGCAAATCACAAGGACACAGCTGAACGTAGACCTTCCTCATAAATTTCCACAAAGCACGGCCTTGAACAACCTGCATCCATCGACTGCATGTTTCATTAGATCGTCACTCTATCAGTGAGAGGTCGCTTAGCACTGCACTCAACAGTACGAGGCTGTTGCGAGAATGTTTATTTATAGGGAAGAAAGATTTTCTACTTTTCTGTTTTCGGTTCTTTGAGACAAATTACCGACCCATTGCTACATCAGCCTATTGATCCGCCGGCGAATGTCAGTTACTTTTCTTTCATATTTAGAAGTATTTAGTAAAGCAATTGTTAATTCCGCCTTTATATGTAGACTTATGTCCAACAGTTGACTGTTACTGACTATAATGCAAATATAATAAATAATCTAATAATAAACCATCTTAAGTATGACCAACATTTTTAAATGGATCTTACCTTAAAGAGATGAGATTCTTGTAAATATCAACTAACTTTATCGTTATAATTTAGATGAGGAAGTTCCATAATAATGATTTTATCGTGTACGTGGTTGCAGAATCATAACAAAACCATTAAGTAAAATTGTACGCTTTATTCAAGTGCTACCATTCTACGGCAGTCGTCAAGGTCTAAAAGACAAAAGCTGAACAAGACAATGTTTCTAGTACAGTCGTGAGAAACCTATTGTTGCTGATGTGACATAATCCAAAGAACCATCGTAATGAGGTTTAATTTATATTCAGTGCAAGGCCCAATTTGGAGGTCAATTTGAATGTCAGATTAACAATCTTCATTTATGTTATATCATTGTTAGTTTTGAAGAATTATTGTAAGTCAGGTTATGTTGTTTTTTTTATTTGTACCTCATTATTTTTATAATCTATTTTTTTTATAGAATAAGGATGACAAGCGAGCAAACGAGTACACAGTCAACCTGATGGTAAGTACATCTCCATTTATCCTCGATCAAGAATCAATATGGAAATGCGTTGTCACCCCTGAGAACTAACATGGAATGCCTTATTTCCAGTAAAAAGGTTCTCTAAAATCACCATCAACATATCAGCAAATTTGTATATTTGCATCTCTTGAATAATTTAGTTTGAAGAAAGTGTATTGATTTCTTTTAGATTAGGAATTTCGTTTAATATAATTATAATAAAAATGCCTCACTAGTGCTAGTTGGCAGAAGGCAGAAATCTAATTAACTAAGACGTAATTCTAAGCCTGTAAGGGGCACAAAGATGTTTATCGAGATGTACTTGTGATAGGATGTGATATTTGTATTAAACATGTCTGTTATAGTATCAGACATACCGACACAGTACATATTCAGAAGTGATAATAGTTCGTTCAATTACCTCATAAATTAAATATTAGTATAAAATGAAAAATTTAAAGTAAAGTTAAAATAACAGCCTATATACGTCCCACTGCTGGGCACAGGCCTCCTCTCATTTCTGAGAGGGTTTTAGGGCAAGGAAATGTCCGCTGTGTCATTGGCGTGTTGGCGAACTTCACATGCCATCGAAATATTTTTTTTCTTTTTTCTTAGACATGCAGGTTTCCTCACCGCCCAGCACGTGGTAAATCGGCACTTAAAATTGCAATTAACAATTTCATTGGCGCCGGCGGGGATCGAACCCGGGTTGCTCATGAGCTACCACGGATCCTCTGAGCTACCACGGCTCTTCTTAAAAGGAAAGGTTTCAAGTGATAAATTTGATCTGCGAATGCAGCTTTGGAGAAATATTAATGATAATTAATGTTGACAGAGCCGATGACTCGAGTAATGTGATTGCACAAAATAAAGATGATTGTCTCTGGAGGAAGGTGAGGTGAAGTAGAGAATTCATATGTACAGCGCACTATAGTACGGTCTACTGATTCATCCTACTATCGTAAAGTAAACTTGAATTTTATTAGCCGACTTTACAATATGGTTGTAGGTTCTCAATTCGTCAGTACCTATGTTTTTTTTTGCATACTCGTATATGTATGTTACGCGATATCTTGCGCTAATTCTTCAATATATTCTTCTTTACACTTTGCCTTAGCACCGGCTTCAGAAAGTGACAAAATTATTTAATTCTCTTTAATTCTTTGAAAACAAAAATTGTATTTTCATTAATAGTATTTTTTTAGAATCGTCTCTATCACTTTTTGCAAAAGTGTGTCTTTCTTTTACACGCTGATACAAAAATATTTAAGGTAGGGTGGCAAACCAAATGCAAACCAACCAAAAAAAAAAAAAACAAATGACAGTAAATGAAGCAAATTCGGGATTCTTCAAAAGACTAACGTTTGACCTTATCAGTCTTATCAATTTTATTCAACTTGGTCCCATTTTAGCCAAATATTTAATGCAGGAAAATACTCTTCTGTATTGCGTTATACTGAAATCACGTCAGTATATTACATGCTTATTGTAATTCCCTCATAAGGCGCAAACCAGATCCAACTAGGCTTTACAGAAACAATTTCTGGCCAAATGTATACAGCTTATGGCAGCGAAAGTAATATTTGTTAATATTGAACATATTTCTTTGAAAGGGATATTCCTACGTACTTACACTAATTATTATATAGTGCTCATTTTTGTCTCGTCATCTCGAGGGTAATAGACGAAAACCAGTGTTTGCTCTCTGAGCAATATAAATCGCTGAGCATTTATACTTTGTTAAACTGCAACACACATGCAATTTTAGTAATCAATATTATGTAACTTTTTTGTAATAAGTTAGTAATTACCATTGATAAATAATTAGTCATTGAATGTAGGCTTGTGATAAGAGAAACAAATAAATCTCTATACCTACATAGTATAAAACAAAGTCGCTTCCGCCGTCTGTACGCTTAGATCTTTTAAACTATACGACAGACTGTGACCCATAGACATCTACATCTATCTTCAATAAAGAATCAAAATGCAGATGCGTCGTCACCCGTGAGGACTAAGATAGAATGCCTCTTTTCCAGTAAAAAGGGTCTCCGGTTCTCTACACTCACCATACGAAACACAGCAGTGTTAAGCTGCTATTTTACGCTGGTATTCTGTGAGAGCGTGGTCCTTCCCCGGTCGAGCCGACCCATTCGTACTACAACTATACTACTAATATAGCTGCAGCATGGTTCTATCATGTGCGGTTTTCATCAATAGACATAATTATTTATGAAGAAAGAGGTTTATATGTATAATACATGCATATTATATGTTATATAATTCTTCTGCCGTGTGTATGTAACAGAAATCCTCCTAAACGCCTGGACCGATTTTGATGAAAGTTGTTAATCACAGTCACAGTTGATTAGAGAATGGTTTAGATTTACAATTGGACCCGGTACATGGCGTTCCAGAAATCAACCGTGCGAAGCCGGGGCGGATCGCTAGTGCTTTATAAATCTATTTATCTATCTATATTTCAGAAAACTGTAGTTTCCAAAACACGTTTTTCGATAAAATGGTAAACTAACTTTTTATAATAACCTTCCAGCAAAAATATCTGTATAAATTATCAACGTCCGTTGATAAGACTAATAACAATAACGTATCATATTTAAATACAGAAGAATTATTTTATGTTTTGTAATAGGTAAGTTACAAGTGCCGTGTCTTCGCGCTTCTCTTTCTATGCATTCAGACAGTATTAGCCGTTGTCAGTGTTTTAATAAAAAAGCAAAAATTTCTGCTACTCGTGGAAACAATCAACATACAAATCATACATGATTATAACTGCACTACAAGTAAGCACAAGATAAAAGTCTCTCGAACGTTCCCACAGAGAGCGCGTCGATTTCAAAACAATTAATGAAAGCTGTAACATAAACCTGACACTACAATTATACGGAATTAATACAAAAATGTAAATACGTGGGCGTGACGACAGAGCACGTTTCCATTGTTGCATTATAAAAAATGCGTGTATGCTTATGACTACACGATAGAAGTGAAAACAAAAAAAATATTATTATTATAATACGTAAAAATAAAAACGTAATTATTGATGTCGAGTGGAGCAGAGTACACCCGATTCAGCGTCACTGACCCGAGCGTGACGGTTCACTTTCGTTCACATTTCAGAAATAAAGCGCCTAAAGAAGTTTTAACTTTAAAAATATTACAATACCAGTGGGTTACCCTACTAGATGTGTAGACGACCTGATAAAAGATGTACGTAGGACACTCAATAAGTTTTAAGATATACAAAAAGTATTCTAGATACTATTAATATTTATTTTACATCTTTTCAAAATATTCTCCATCATGCTCTATACAAAGTTCTATTCTCCTAAACCAACTTTGAAAACACTTTTGCCAGTCTTGATCTGACAGGTCGGAAATCGCTTCTTCGTAGGCAGCCACGGCTTCTTCGTCGCTTGAAAAAACTTGCCCTTATTTTTTGCCGACGTTGCGAGGACTTTGCAGTTTTGTCGGTAACTATCCTTCTGAGTAGACCCATACCGATGATTGCCTTTTATTTTCCGGATCATATTGATAGATCCATGTCTCGTCACCAGTAAAGATTTCTGAAACACGCCTAGATGCCCGTTTTCACAACGTAGACGCATTTCTTTGCACCAATCCACACGAGTCTGTTTTTCGCTTTCGGAGAGCAAACGAGGATCCATCGACAACAAAGCTTCCTCACTCCAAGATCTTGATGTAGGATGGTATGAATGCTCCCCAAATTAATGCCTACAATCTTTTCGATGTCCGTATATGTGATTCGTGGGTCTTCTCGCACCAACGTTTCAGTAGTCCATACATTTTCTGCCGTTACTGCTGTTTGCGGTGCCCCGGTTCTTTGGTCATCTTTAAGATTAATTTTACCTTTTGAATTCAGCAAACCACCTAAAAATTGTTGCACGTGATGGAGCTGAGTCCCTAATGCTGATTGTAACCGTTGTAAACTTAATTGTTATGATTATGATTATGATTATGAACGTGCAAATGTTCACGGTTAAGATCCATCGTTTTAAATGAAAAGCGCGGGAAGCGTTGCAGGAAAATTAATAGAACTTTTTTTTTTTAATATTGAGCAATTGGCTTATGGAGTTCTATTTTTAAATATATTTGCTTTTTTATATTTCGAGCATCTCAAAACTTATTGAGTGACCTACGTAGGATGTCGATGGATGCAGATGACTCACGACAATGCTCTTTGGCACTCCTTGATAGAGGCCTATGTTTCCTCAGTCTACTTGTGCTAGGCTGTGATGTTGATATAGATTAGCGATACAGAAGAATCTTTCCTATGCATGCCAACGAGATCACAGTTCACTTGATGGTAAGTGGCTACTGAAGCTCATGAAAACAACTTGCATGCATTTTGCTATCCCCAAGTTTTAAAATACTCTCGTAATTTTATCTTTTAATCTGTAATTCAACAGGTAAGTGCATTGCATCCACCAGATATTGTTGTATTAACACGACATAGGTTGGTTGTCTCGTTAAAAGAATGTTTTACGTTTACAATATTCTTTATCAGTCACGTCAAAACCATATGTTGTCGTCAAGCAATGGACATATTATGGCCGTCGATCGCCCGTCGCGTGCGATCCCAATCCTTGCCTAACGTGCACTATTGAGTGGCTCAATTAGCGGCGGTCCAGCGCCGGTTTGGTGCCAGCCAGATCACGCTTGGTGCTCAAAGTGGCGCCTCCCCGTGGTGAAATCTGGTATCATTCATTATATTTCTTTATTGTGTCGTTATCTTCGTGAAATATGACGACACACATATCATTTTATCACGGTAACAAGAACTTGTCTGTTTCACTGGATAGCAATGGTTTAAAATAAAGGTATTAATATTTGTTTTTGTAAATGACAAATTGAACGAATTTAGCCGCGGGCCCAAAATTTCTAACAGTATAGATAAGTACATATTAGTCGAGACTGAAATTTATTGCAATCGAAGTGAATGATGTAGATAAAGAAACAGAGAATATCGTTTTTATGATATTTAGAAATCATAGTCATCGTAATAAATATGAAGGTCACTTCAGTATTTTGTATTTGACTAAAGATTTCCTTATTTTATTTATAAATCTTTTATATAATAGAACCATACAAATGATTTGAATTAAAATAACAAACTGCGGTTGCTAACCCGCCTGTTAAGAGTGGCAACTATGGAAGAATTCCCCCTATGAGGCGATCTATGGGGAAAGCCTATGGTCATGCGGGGATTTTTATAGGCTGTAATAGATCGAACGATTTAAAGAATTAAATTTACTCATCATAGTTTTTTCATAGTAGGGATGAATTTTATTGCAAGTAAGGATGACAAATGAGCACAGAGTCCACGTGATGGTAAGTGGGTGCTGTGGCCCATAAACACCCACATAGACGCTTTGTTGCTCCTAAAGACTAAAGACTAACATAAAATGCCTGTCAGCAAAAGGGTTTACGGTTCTCTAAACTCACTATACGAATCACAGCAGTAATTTGCTGCTACTTTTTGGCTTTGTTTTAAGAGATCATTGTTTTTCGATCCCTTGTTTAGTCGACCCATTCATTCTGCAGCTATAAAACACTGCTGCCTGGCTCCACCACGTATAAACATTTTCAGAAAAACAAGAAGCTTATGTTTAGCTATGAAATATATATAAGTTGTTATTTAATTTTATACTTTACACTTTTACATATTCGTATAGAATAGAATAGAATCTTTTTAATTCAATATAGATTACAAGAATGCTTAAGTCATTTAAGCTTTACCACTGGTTCGGAAAAAAACCTTTGTCTTGGGAAGAACCAGCAAGAAAACCAGCGGGACTTTCTTTAGCAGCGTGTCGTTGATAAGTAACACAAACATAATAAGAAATTCTAGTTCTTCTATGGCTCGTGCCACCACTGTACAAGTACTATACAAGTTTAAAATATAATTTACACTTTTGATTGTTGGTTACTTGGTGAAACTCCAACGCCTGATATATCTTAATTTTTTATAGAATAAGGGTGATGAACGAGCGCACAGTCCACCTGATGGTAAGTGGATGCCTGTGGATCATTGACACCTACATCTGTCTTCAATTAAGAATCAAAATGCAATTGCATCATCACCCCTGAGGACTAAGATCGCCACGTATCCAGAAAAAAGGGTCTCCGGTTCTCAACACTCACCATATGAAACACAACAGCAGAGCGTGTTCCTTCCCCTGTCGAGCCGACCCAATCGTGCTACATATACCATTCGGGGTAACTGCGCGCAGTGGGTAAGTGAGCGCAGTGAGTGTATCTCCCGAACGGGGAACGGGGGGAGGTTTTTGTTTAGGTCGAAAAGTGACGCTAAAGTGCCCTGCTAGTCGCGATTTGTCTCTGTGGCGGCGGTTGATGAATAACTTTTTTTTCCATAAAAACAGTATATGGTGTTTAATTTTGTAGTTTTTTGTTTAATGGAAAACAGTGTATCATCGACGTTATTGATTTCACAACGGTAAGTTGTATTTTCTTTGAATAATAATGTGTTTACGCTACATTTATAAAAAAAATTGATGTTATATTTGTTTTCAATTTATTTTATGAGCTTTCATTTGCAATTTGGTGTTCTGGGGAAAGTGTGCGGGTAAGCGTGCGCATGCGTACACTGCCCCTTCGGTGTTATTTTCGTTCGTACATTGTTTTATCGAGAAGTAGGGTTTACTAACACTCTTTTATTTTATTGTTCAGTGTATCATCACCATGCTGCGAAATTATATAAGAAAAGACCTGAACTTGAATCGCTCACTGAAGAACAGATCTCTAGAGCTCTCATTGAGCATGGAAAGAGCAAAGAGCTGCTGCAAGTGCAAGTGCAAGTGGTATTAGTGAGTCTTGTATTCGAAATCGATATCATCGTCTTGTAGAGGAAGAACAAAGTTTTTATGGCCTCGACCTCTACAACAGTAGAATACTTTTGTCCTCTATGTAAGCAAAAATATACAGAGCAAAATACTGAAGAATGGAGTTAGTGCATGTATTGCAAAGACTGGTGGCATGAGGATTGCACTGCATATGAGAGAGGTGTTTTGGTTGTGATAGGTAATTGTATTGATGATTCCTAAATTAATATTGTTTCTAATAAATTAGACAGTCCCAACTAAGATATGTTGATCTCTAAATATTAATAATTAAAAAATTCTATAATTAAATTTTAATTGCAATCCAAATAAATGTTAAGTTTATTTTATTTTATGAGAAAATTGTATAAATATTTTCTAAGTGGCATTACAATAAAGAACCTTTATTCTTGAATATTGTGTATATTTTGATTAATCCAAGAAATGCGCCTACTTACCCCATATGCGTATACTTACCCCATACGGGTGCGCACAGTTACCCGCATCGTGGGTCAAGTGAGCGCATTTCGATTTTATGTAATAAAATGCTTACAGAAAAAAAACCACCAAGTTTTCTATTATTGTTTTTATTTCAATTAAAAGGCTACTAAATGGTTTATCTCAGAGCCGTCTTTTATATTCCTAACTCTTTTATTTTATGCGTAGTGAACTAATATTTACCAAAGTGCGCACACTTGACCCGAATATACATACATACCATAATATAGCTGCAGCGTGGCTCTACCACGTATAAATGCGATAAATTCTTTATCTTAGCGTATCAAATTGCAGATTGACGTTGTCATTTCTAATGACTAAGATGAAATACTTCGTATACGAAACACAGTAGCATTAAGCTGTTATTTTTCACGAATGGGTCGGCACGACAAGGGAAGGACCACTTCCCCTGTCGAAATTCATGCTACAATCCTAATATAGCTGGAGAATGGCTTTACCACGTATAAATGCCTGCCCGCCTGTCTTAAAGATGCCGTAAGGCGAAACCCGCCAGTTTAAATAATAAATAAATAAAGAGTAACAGTGAAACAAATAGAAAATGTTAATCTTATAATGGAGAAGATTCAAAACATTTGTTATTTTCGAGCATGCTGTTACCGTTACCGTTATCAGCCTATTAAAGTTTACTGCTGAACATAGGACTCCTCCATAGAATATTTCATAGGGGAGATAGTTGCCATAGTTGCCACGCTTGGCATGCGGGTTGGCAACCACAGTTTTTATTTTTAGTCGTTATTAGGAAGACGATGCTGCCCATCTGCTGATTTGTTTACCTCTGTCTCCTCTTACGATACCCACGGGATGATATGGGGTAGGGAATATTCTTACACTGCCACTACACGAAAATGCGATCATGCGTTAAAATCAAATAGTTGCTTTGTGGTATAAGCAAAGATAACCACAACATTTATAGAAAAAAAGGAATTTCGACACGACTTAGCGTTTGTTTAAATGACATCAATTTCCATTTAATGCGTCATCTCACATCATTCATTGTAACATTTGAATATTTTATTACAATTTACTAATAAGATCGAATATCAACCGATCAGATTTGACCACGTTCTTGCTCGTACGCCCTTTCCTTGTAACCGAACGTCGGGGTCCATATTTCATATAACAAATTGTAATATTCATTGTAATTTGAGAGCCATTCTATCGTATGATAATGAGGCACTTTTAATATAATGTAGTTTACGGACATTTCATTCTAAGCGGTCAGTTACGTTTTGTGTGTGGTCTCTCATAGTGTTGATTTACAATTTTTATGAATAAATATTTTCCTTTTACGAATTTAAACCGAAACGAGTGTATAAAGATGTAAAATTGTGTATTATATATGGTTTCTATTTGAATACAAGTGACATTTGGTATAGTATTACACTTAGATTTTTTAAATATGTCGTGTTAAATAAATTTTATATTACTACTATAATTCATTTATATTTAAACTGTAAAAAGTGAGTTTGGAGTGAAACTTATCACGCCATCTACCGGAAGGGGCAGAACAACACCTGTCTGGCGGCTAGTTTTAAATATACCAAATTTGTAGTAAAATAAGTACAAGTGTAAATAAAATGATCCATAAAAAAGTGAAACTCATACCCACGGGGTGTTGTAAGAGGCGACAGAGAGAAACTGAAACAGGAGACAGGCAGCATCATCTTAAAATCAACATAAAATTAACGCCAGCCAAGCGTGGCATATATGGTAAAAATAGATTGCCTCATAGGGGTATAGGATTTTTGAGGCAATCTATGGGGGAGGACTATGTTCCGTAGTGAACTTTTATAGGCTGTAATGTACAGTTGAACAGATAATCATATAACCAAGTGACAACAAACGTAAGTTTAAATAATCTAATCTTAAAAATGCGATTAAATTTCAAACCTTTTATAAATCTGGCATTTGGAAATAAATACGATAATTTCTTAAATTTTATAAAAAAAATTTTCGCTGTAGAGTAGAAGAATTAAGAAATAAATATTAGAGGTTGTGTTTATGTCGAAAAGAAATATAAAATAATAACAGCTTAGCAGAGCGTGGTTTCGATCCACGGACCTCTGGGTTATGGGCCCAGCACGCTTCCACTGCGCCACTCTGCTCATGACTCGATATCTTAAATATACAATTGAAATTTACGAATATGTATCTTAGAATTATACCTGGATGACCGTTCGAAAAAATATAATTTTTTCAGGGATGACCTATGAACTTGGAAAGTAAAACCTATTCTAAATAGAAAATTACATTCAAATTGTTTTCGGCCAACCAATTACATATTATATATACAAGAATTGCTTATCTAAATTAAAGGACATATTTGAAATATTTCTGCAACTGTCAACCTCTGTGCATGATGCTGGCTGACATACGAAAGACGGCCGCAGAAAACACCGAGCCAAAGTCCATGTTGCTTCTTTTTGTTGCATACGGGCTCTAGTATTTTTGGATAATACTGAGGTATCGCAAATTCAAAACTTGAAAATAATATTTAAACTATCTTTATAATTAAAGACAAAAGAATGTGAGTCGGCAGTTTAGCAATACGCAGGAACCATGCTCCACTTTATTTTTACGGCATTTGTGAACGTTGGTTTTTCACGTGGTGGAGCCACATTTCAGCTGTATTATGGTTGCAGCGCGAATAGGTCAGCTCGACCGGGGAAGAACCTCGCGCTCACAGAATATCAGCGTGAAATAGCAGCGTTATTCTTTTGTATTTTGTATGGTGAGTGTAGAGAATCGGAGACGCCTCGTTACCACTAAAATTATCGGTAACGGTGCATTATATTTACGCCTTTAGGGGGTGACAATGGATGCGTATTTTGATTGTTATTCGAGGGTAGATGTATGTGTCTAAAAGCCACAGCATCCACTTACCATCAGATGGTTATGATGATTACTGAGATAAAAATCTTAATGATTTCTTACGCGAACACTAAACATTGATTAAAACTATTTTTTTCACGGATTTTATCGCGTTTAATTTACTATTTTAATTCCCGACGTTTCGGGTGCTTTACAGCAACCCATGGTCACGGGGGGGGACTGAGATGTTTGAGGTCCCGATGTCACAGTTAGCCCGGCTCATCATTATCATCATTAAAGCCCTTCACAAGTCTACTGCTGAACATAGGCCTCCCCCACGGAATGCCACAAAGCACGGTCCCGAGCCACCTGCATCCATTGACTTCCTGCATGTCTTACCAGGTCGTCACTCCATCTAGTGGGAGGACGCCCTACACTTCGCCTGCCGGTACGAGGTTGCCATTCGAGAACCTTTCTTGCCCATCGGTTGTCAGTTCTTCGAGCTATATGGCCGGCCCATTGCCACTTCAGCTTACTAATCCTTTGGGCTATGTCGGTTACTCTGGTTCTACTGCGGATATCCTCATTTCTAAGTTTATCACGCAGAGAAACCCCAAGCATAGCCTGGCTACCTTCAGTTTTTTAATATTAATTTTTGGTTCGATCTACGCAGAATGAGCTTACAGTATCTTGAAGTCTTGCAGTGGTATGCTTGGGTTTGGATTTAATTTTGTTAATTATAGGATCCCAAGCAGATGGCAGCACCCATCCATCTTCTCTATTGAAATTAGGATGTTTTTTAATTTCAATAGCCTCGCGTATCATTCTTGGTAGGAAATGGCGAGGATTTGTGGTCTATCAAATCTCATGTAATGGCGGAGACGATCTTGAACATGTTCACAGACTGCAGACTTCCCAGAGCGTCGGTGCATCACGTCAGCTATATGCTCTTTCACGCGGGTTTTAATGGATCTTTTTGTTTGTCGTATGTAAGAGAGACTCTCTTTAATTTAAGCCTTTAAGAGATTTATTAATTATAGGATCCCAAGCAGATGTTAGCATCCATCCATCTTCTCCATTGAAATTTGAATGTTTTTTAATTTCAATCGCCTCATCCTCGGTAGGATTTTTTTGTAAGGATTAATTAAAAATAAGTTAAATTAAACGCAACAAAATCCGCAAAATTTGTTTTATTCAATCAAGTATTCGTGTAATATGCATGAACTTTGTTTAGTCGCATTTCGTCGGAGAATATTTCACCATTTGAACAGCGAGCGAGTTTGGAACGGAAACAAAAGGAACACGATCGATTCGAATCCAATGTGTTGTAACTAATTTGTCAGTTCGCCTCTCCGTGTGTCCGACGATTAATCCAGACCGATTTCGTAAACTGGCACCAAAATGTTTTCACCGTTTCCCTAAGCAAGTTTCAATCTTTATGTCGTTGGCAGTAAAGTCGTGAATAGAGCGCAGTTAGAGTTGTAGAACAGTGTCGTATTTAAGTGACATTGTATAGACGTTGTCTTGAGTGTATTTTTCATTCGATGTATGTGTTTCGGTTTTATAACGCCCATGTCTCGACAAGAGCGTTAATGGTAATAATCAATTTCGGTGATGTTTTTCCCGTTGGTCGTGTCACTGTGGATCTGTTACGTCGGTTATAAGGTGACGACGGACTTGATAATGCATTAGTCGAAAACAACAATTAGCTTTAAACGAATTCAATAAATTTTGTGCTTTCCTTGTTTGTTAAAAAAAAAGTCTAGCTAGGGAAATACCTACTATAAATTTGATATAAAACAATGTAAATGACAAAATGTTAATATTCTGTTACACAATTTTAACATTATTTAGATTAAGTAAATGTTAATTTCAATGTTATGTAAATAAAAGTTAAGTAAAATAGTATATAAGAGCAAACTGTGCAGTGCCAAGACAAACATATAAATGTTTACTGGCACGAAGAAATTGTAATCTAATTATAATTAAAACTGTTACTTTGTTGAAATAAATGTAAAAAAAAAATACTGTTCGTCATTTATTAAAAAAAATATGTTATAATTATCATTATTATCACTTGCGTTGTCAGTTTATAAATGATCCACCAAAGACATAGTTTTACAGTGGAGTGGCGGTGTAAGAAAATCTACTATCCCATATCGTCCCGTGGGTGTAAGGTGAGGCGACAGAAGTAAACAAACCAGGAGACGGGCAGCAGCGTCTTCGTGATAAAATGATAAAAATGATAAAAAACTGCAGTTACCAACCTGCCCGCCAAACGTGGCAACTATGGTAAGGGAGATACCCTAATGAGGGTGATGAAAGACATGGTTTAATACCTTACCAATAATAATGTAAGCTTGTTCTTGTTCCTTATAATTTTGATGAGATAATAATGAGATTCGGATTTCCTTTTTTTTCAAATTAATCATCATCATCATTACAGCCCTTCACAAGTCTACTGCTGAACATAGGCCTCGCCAAGGAATGCCACAAAGCACGGTCCTGAGCCACCTGCATCCATCGATTTCCTGCATGTCTTTCCAGGTAGCACTCCATCTAGTGGGAGCCGCCCTACACTTCGTCTATCGGTACGAGTCTGAAACTCGAGAATCTTTCTTCCCCATCAGTTTTTGGTTCTTTGATCGACCCATTGGCACGTCACCTTACTAATTCGTTTAAAATTAGTAAATTCATCTTGAACAACACATGATAAGGCCAGCTTTATTTTTATGTTTCAGACCTCTAAACATAAAAATGCAGGGTGGCTCGATTCAGGTATCCGAGAGTGCACGCATGGGTATATACCTATATACCTATCTCTTTATATATAAAAATTACGTGTCACATTGTTTGTCCGCCATGAACTCCTAAACTACTGAACTAATTTCAATCAATTTTTGCAGTTTGATCCAACTTGAGATAGGATAGTTTCTATCGCGATAAGTGACCTTCAATATTTTTGTTATTGCGAATTTAGGGATTTTTTATAGGAAGGGTCGTCGGAAAGGGCAGAAAATAGTCTGCCTGGCCAGCTAGGGTTGATATAAATTCCATACCGTTTAGTGGCGGCGTAAAATAATCCATTAGCCTGTAATCATTCTGTGGATGTCATTAGTATAATTCAGTGGGCGACAAAGGAAAATGAAACAGGAGATGAGCAGCAACATCGTCCTGATAACAATTCCAAATGATAAAATTCCCTTGGTGTTGCAGTTGTTCATGGGCGGCGGTAGTCACTTACCATCAGGTGAGCCGTATGCTCGTTTGCTCCCTCTCCTATAAAAAAAAATAACTGCGTTTGCTAACCCACCTGCCAAGCTTCGTAACTATGGCAACAACTAATTTTATTTTATAGGATAGGGGTGACAAGCGAGCACACACTCCAGTAAGTGGTTGCTGTGGCCCATAGACATATACATCTATCATCGTTTGCGAATAAAATGCAGATGTGTTGGCAGCCGTGAGGACTAAGATGGAATGCCTTTTTTCCAGTATAAAGGGTCTAAGATTCTCTACACTCACCATACGAAACACAGCAGCATTAAGCTGCTATATTACGCTGATATTCTGTGAGACTCCTGTGAGTGGTCCTTCCCGGTCGAGTCGACCCATTCGTGCAAAACTATACAAAATATAGCTGCAGCGTGACTCTACGTTCACGTTTAATTCTTAAATAAACTAGCGATAAAAGTTCTATAATGATAGTCATAACTGCCTCGATGGTCCAGTGATCGTAAACGCGACTGCTGATCATGAGGTCCTGGGTTTGAATCCCTTGTCTGGCCAAATTCACTTGTTGGATTATTCTGTCAAGAAATTCTCAGTAGCAGCCCGGAGTCAGGAAGCTGGCGGTGTGAAGTCGTATGTTCTGCGTCTGATCACACTCTGGTCGTATCGGGTGTCATCCCATAGCACTATGAGGGTGATGAAATATAGTGCATCTATAATCCTAGTTTTGCGAAGATTGCCAGTATCCATCACATCCAGACATTATAATGACAGTATAGTCAACTTTAGTTGCTTCTTTTAATTGAAACTGACGTCGATATCAAATATATTTACAATATGATTGGTAATGGATATTTTTATGGTAGAACCACACGACCGTTGGGAACTTGGATAAGACAAAACATAATTATTGTGATTGAATCTTTTCCGCATATCTATATCTCACCGCCCATGGAATGGATGTTACGAAATCGGAAAGCTGAATCACCATAAGAATTCGCTTAAGAAAGCACGGAATGCTACAAATCGACGTTGTTAGTAAAAATATATCTCGCGGGTCACGATTACATTGGACAAAAAATTAACGGGCTCCGTGATAACCTTCTTTATTTCAAAATTGTTAAAAATGTACATTTGACGTTTTCAAATGGAAGCGTATTAACCCCAAAACTTTCTACGCTCAATTACAGAACCGTCGCTACATCTCTTATCTTCCAAACAATAATTCCAAAGAAAAAAAAATGTTACAAAAGGTTTGATTTCACTTAACCTTATAAAACATCCGCTGGCATAAAGAAAACTCATAAATTGATTAACAAATCAATAAATAATAGCGACTTGCGATATGACACAGAAAAAAATCTATGAAATATCTTCATGCAATTATAAACTTTATTTATAAAGTGTTTTATAAAGAACGAACATTTTTTTCGATGGACATAAATGTCATTCAGATATTGGTAATTTAGTAATAAACAGTATCGGTGTGAAAATAGAAAGGCGTCAGTGTTATTGTTTGTTAAAAATGAGAATTATTTTGGAACCGCTCCCAGCCATTTTGGATGCATTTGTTAATAAAGTGTAAGAACCGACTTCAGCTTTTCTCTTTATAGAATGAGGGTAACAAACAAGCACACACACGATGGTAAGTGGATGCTGTAGCCCATAGACTACTACATTTATCCTCGATTAAGAATCAAGATGCGTTGTCATCCCTGAGGACTAAGATGGAATGCCTTGTTTACAGTAAAAAGGGTCTCCGGGTCTCTACATGCAACATATGAAACACAGCAGCATTAAGCTGCAACTTTACGCTGGTATTCTTTGAGAGCGTGGTCCTATCCGCGTCCAGCCGACTCATTCATACTACAACCATAATATAGCTGCATCGTGACTCTACCACGTATAAAGTTAATTTGTCTGCCATTTTAATATAATTTAAATATTATATTTTACAGTGAACTGACAGTTCACCCGATGGTAAGTGGCTACTGCAGTTCATGGATACCTGCAACCAAACTCAAACAAAGAACGCTATAGATGCGTTGTCACCTCTGTGGAATGGCTCTAACGGTAGCCAGTCCACAGAGACCTTCAGACCGAAGTCCCTTTAGACCGAAGCTACCACTTCTTGTTGCAGAAAATGAATCCTTTTACCTATACATTATACTACCGCCTACGTATATCAAGGATTTTTAATAGATCAAAGTTTTAACGTTCCAACAAGACTTCGAGAGTGTATTTATGAACAATCTTTTAGAACAAAAGAATTTTTGTTCACTACAGATTTAAATTAATATTTATTAACAGTGATTAATGCCTTTACTGCTTGTAAAAACCGACCTGGGTAGAACTATCATTACACCATGTAGATTATTTTCTATTTTTAACGTGCAGGTTAGCCTGGGTGAAAGAACATTTATTAATAAAAGAATATTATTTGATCTCTCGCTCGGGGTTTCTCTGCGTGATTAACTACGAAATGAGGATATCCGCAGAAGAACCAGAGTGACCGACATAGCCCAACGGATTAGTAAGCTGAAGTGGCAATGGGCCGGCCATATAGCTCGAAGAACCGACAGCCGATGGGGAAAAAGGTTTTTGAGTGGCAGTTTGAATTGGTAGGCGAAGTGTAGGCGACCCTACACTAGATGGAGTGACGATCTGTTAAGACATGCAGGAAGTCGATGGATGCAGGTGACTCAGGACCGCGCTTTGTGGCATTTCTTGGGGAAGGCCTGTGTTCACTAGTGGACTTGTGAATGGCTGCAATGATGAATAATGATTTGATCTCTCGACAGAAAGATGCTGCTACACATCTTCTAAGTTTGTTTTTTATTCTTAGGCCAGCCACGGGATGATGGTGGATATTCTAACGCCACCACTACACGGCGTGGCGGGTAGTGTATGTATGTGTTTGTCTACGTCCACTTTATGTATGTGAATGACCTTAGCGAAACAAGGAAAAATATAAACAAAGGTATAAAATATAAAATAAATCAATATAAATTATATATAAGAGTATGACGGTTACTTAACTCTCGAGTTAGTATTTCAGTTATTTGGCGTTTTGTTTGTGAAATTATATTAAAGTACATACAATTTTATGAAATATGACTGATGGAAATTAAACAGTACAAAAGCAATAAAATTATTTCGTTAGGTACACAGATCGACGACTGTGGTGCCATATATTTGCAGTCAAATTCACATATTTCATTTATATATAATAATAATTTCAAAAAAATCAAATTCAATTCCTTCATCTATGTGCCATATAGCAACTTTACTTTTACGCATGCTTCGACCGGACTCGGACCGACCAGCCCTTTAGCGCAATGTTCGATTGCGCCAAGTTGCAGCGCATACACAAACCCATTATCCCAACAATTAGGCCTAGCGCGCATGTCGCAGGACATCGGCCGATACGCATCTCATGATTTACGCGCCAGCGCCGTACCTCGCCGATTTTATCAGCGACACGCCACACTAAGATCGCCGGCTTTTAGGTAATGAGCTTTCCTTAGGATGGAAGTGAAAAGATTTCGAAACTGCGGCGCCAGATTGCTAAACTAAATCCTTAATGAATGCTACAGAAATCGGATTAATGTTTTAAAATAAATATTTGTTGGGAGTAAATCTCTTGTATTTTAAGAACTATCTACTACAGCCTATAAAAGTCCACTGCTGAACATAAGCCTCCCTATAGATTGCCTCATAGGGGGGATTTTGCCATAGTTGCCATGCTTGGCAGGCGGGTTGGCAACCGCAGTTATTTTTCTTCTGCTGTTGTCAGGAAGATGCTGCTGCACATCTCCTGTTTTAGTTTCCCTCTGTCGCCTCTTACGACACCCACGGGACGATATGGGGTAGTGGGTATTCTTACACCGCCACTACACGGTTTGTTTTGTATTTTAAGAAAGTATTTTAGTTAACATACATACATACATACATAAATACTCACTTCTGTTACCCAGAGGGGAAGGCAGAGACTACGGACTTCCATTTAGCACGATCCTGAGACACCTCTCTCTGCTTCTCCGCACTAACCATACAAAACACAGCAGTGAGCAGCGAAACAGAACTGTGAGATCGTGGTTCTACCCCGATCGAGCCGACCCATTCGTGCTTCAACCATAATATAGCCGCGGCATGGCTATACCACGTTGGAAGTGAAGAAGAAATGAGGATGGCTGCCAATGTTTGTTTGTTATTTTATTCGATAACCACTATACAAATTATCTGAAACATAAGATTCAGTTCCTGGGCGACACTCATGACAGACAGCTTCGTTCATCGGAGACTTTTGCTCTCATTATACCTCTTCATTGTTCAGGTTTCATATCTTCATCGTTAGCTTAGCAGCCACGCGCCTATGTAATGACCTGTCTGAAAAGATAAGACAACCTACCTGCAAACAAACATTTAAGACGAATGTTCGGGCTCATTTCCTAAAATCAATAAATAAATAGTTGTTCATTTCGGTTCAGTCTTATAGCAGCTACCTATTCATCTCTTATTAAAATATTAGTTAGAAACCTAAAACCGAAAAAATATTAGATAGTAAAGTAGTTTGTACTTACATACTCAAGAACTGAAACAAGAACATCAGCGAGGTAATGAGTATATAATCTTAAATTCAAATTGATGTAACATAATAACACGTGATTAAAAAAATCAATAATTATTTTCACAACATATATTTCTATAACTTTATCTACAACTTACTTACCCAAATCTTGGGCTATTAGAAAAAATAAATACCGGTAACACTCTCCCGTTACGTCATCTCGGAAAGTGGACATTTTGTTCCGAAAAACCTCAAAATGAGGGCTAATAATCTTCCACTCACCAGTTGTCACTGAGGTAATGCTTTTTGTTACACAATGTCAGTTAATTGAGAAATTAGTTTTAAATAATAGTTTACCAGTTTCTAGAGTATTATATTAATACACAAAACAATGCCTCAGTTGTTTGATCTTTAATTTTTGCACTTTTTAACTCTTATTTTAATTTTTCTTGTTTTAGTTATATTTATAGTTTGGTTTATTCATTTCTAATCTAATTAATATAAAATAATACTAATAATATGTACTGAAATAAACATTAACCTTTACATTTTCCTAAGAAATTATCTTCCCCGCTATGAAATTTGTCAAATATTTCACCTCGTTGTAAAATGGCGCCGCCCTGGTGGCAGAAAAAGTCGTGGATGCCCTCATTGTGCTGGAATGACAAAAAAATATATAGTTATACAGGGTGTCCAGTAAATAGCACGACATACTGCAGGGGTGATAGCTAGGGTCACTACCTATCAATACAACACAATATATGTTCAGCAAAATCTTACGGATTTACAGTTTTACAAAATTTTCCGAAATACCGAAAAATCTCTACCTTGAAACAGATTTTAAGCATCTCGTAATGAAAAATCCTTTTCTAGTACTTTTTTACATCAAATTATTCGTGAATAGTTACTTTACTCATTGATAAGTCTTTTTTATCAAAGACAAGAATGTTTTCAAAAATACTATTTTTGTTTAAATTTGCACAGAACTATTTTCTTATCACTTAAGTTTAACCTACAGTGGTGAAAAAAATGTATGTGGCAGTTTTGTAAAAAAAACTTAAAAATAGCTTGTTTAATGGTGATTTTGGAAAAATACAATACTAGTGCATTTTCATTAAAAAATACAAAAAATAAGCTATTTTAGTTAATAAGAGCATTTTATTTTAAATGCAAGTAATGTGACTTTGAATTCGAATCGTTGTAAGGTCGTACTACGGTTCGAATTACATAATAATTAATCTACAGCCGACCGGCCGGCCGGTCTGTAAATGACATCTTGAAGGATAAGGTGATAGTAAAAAAAACAGAGGAGTTAACTTTAATTAACATTTATTTAAATAAATTACAATAAATGCTCAAATTGCTTCACTTGTGCCTGCTCGCATCTTCTTAAAATGAGCTTTTGAGTCTTCTCAGGCTTATTTCGATATTTTTCTTGCTGCAATGTTAACCTTGCTCTCAATTCATTGTCATTTTGGATCGGTTTTCATAGACTTTGTCCTTCATGGCACCCCAATAAAAATCCAGGGGTTTAGGTTCGGAGACCTAGGTGGCCATAATATCGGTCCCAGTCGCCCAATCCACCTGCCTGGATAAGCTTCATCTAAGTAGGCTCTTACTTCCCGGCCATAATGAGCAGGGCACCCATCATTTGAAGCCACATCACCTCTCTTAGCTCACTCGGAACATTTTCAAGGAGCGTGGGTAGGGTTTCTCGTAAAACTCCAAGTAATTATTGGCATTTAATGTGGTGGAAGCTCGACGGGACCCACAATCTGGCCATTAAAATCCCACACCATAAATTTATTTTGAATTGGTACTGGGACCTGTCTTCTCTTGACACATACGGATTTTCTAATTGCCAACTATGTAAATTATGCAAATTCAAGTAGCCGTCCTTTCTGCAGGCTGACTCATCACTCCATAACACCTTATTAAAAAAGTTTGGGTCCTCCCGATGCATTTCAAGCATGCGGCGGCAGAATTGAACTCTCGGCAGGTAGTCTCTAGTTAAAAGAGTTTGCACGCGTCGTACGTGAAATGGATGGTATCCATACCTCTTAAGTACTGAATGAACAGTGGACTTCGGTATCCCTGTGCGCCGTTGTATCGCCCTAACCGAAGTTGTCGGGTCTTGTTCTCGTTCCTGAAGCACTATGTCAACAACTTGAGGCCGTCCACCGCCACGTTGACCAGGAGTCTGCCTTCCATATAGGAGTTATGCACTCTGGTAAACATTTCATGGTGTGGATGTCTCCTATCGGAAACCTTTCCTGTAGAGGGTGGCAGCAGCTCGGGAACTTTGGCCAGCTTCTCCGTAAATAAGGTGCATCTCAGCATACTCGCTGCGTATAACCAGGAAAAACGCGGCGGTTGGCCATGTTATAAAACACAAAAGTCCAGGTGGTCGCCAAGTCGTCGTAGTGATCACAATAAAAATCCAAATCGTAAGGCAAACAAAGTCCGGGGTCCAAGGCACAAAACAGTCGTCAGTACGAAACAATAATTTGTGAACACAGAGATGCGTTGCGCACGGTTTAAGGTAGCGTACTGACAAGTGTCGCAAATAAGGTTGAGAGTGAGACACAAAATCACAATGCAAGAAAGAGCGGGATAGCACATGCGCTTCTTTTGTTAGACAGTAACCGGTCGGGTCGGGTCGGTCGGCGAGCAGGTAAAAACCTTTAGTCATTACGCGTGCATGTCGCATTTTACGTGTCACAACTAGTTTTATAATAATTCGCGTAAATGAGCAGCTATTACTTATTCTCATAGTGGTTTTGTCAAAATTACGTTAATTACATTTTCAACAAAATCAGCTTCTCTGGAACTAAAATAGCATTTTTTGTATTTTTTAATGAAAATGCACTAGTATTGTATCTTTCCTAAATCACCATTAAACAAGCTATTTTTAAGTTTGTTGTACAAAACTGCCACATACATTTTTTTCACCACTGTAGGTTAAACCTAAGTGATAAGAAAATAGTTCTGTGCAAATTTAAACAAAAATAGTATTTCTTGAAAACATTCTTGTCTTTGATAGAAAAAGACTTATCAATGAGTAAAGTAACTATTAACAAATAGTTTGATGTAAAAAAGTACTAGAAAAGGATTTTTCATTACGAGATGCTTAAAAATCTGTTTCAAGGTAGAGATTTTCGGTATTTCGGAAAATTTTGTAAAACTATAAATCCGTAAGATTTTGCTGAACATATATTGTGTTGTATTGATAGGTAGTGACCTAGCTATCACCCCTGCAGTATGTCGTGCTATTTACTGGACACCCTGTATAAGCGCTTGGGTGTAAAACGATATTCCTTCAGACATTTTATTCACTTTAGTATTGTTTTAGCACCATCTAATTACACAAGACGGCACATCTTCAATATATTTTTAACAGTGGTAGAGCCACGCTGCGGTCTTTCTTTGCATCCTACCCATAATAGGGTTTGCTTCTCGCCGTATGATCCCAGCGCTATTGCTGACTCTGTCACTGATGTGGTGCTACAAGGAATGGAACTATTTATTCCATCATCTGTGGTACCCATCGCAGGCAGATCTCAGCCTTGGTTTGGTCGCTCCTGTAAGACTGCACTGCTTACGCAGTAAACAGGAGTGTTATCAGGCCTAGGCTGAGGCTTCGGCGGCTTAAAAAGAAGTATAACTTCGCCTCCAGGTCCTTCAACAGAGTTATTGCCAAGGCAAAGTCAGAGCACATAGGCCATAGGACATTATTCTAATTATTAATCTATTATGCTGTCCAAGGGAATTTCTGTAAGCCATCACTACCATCTCTGCACAGGGAGGACGACTCACTGGCCCGCGCCTCATAACAGAAAGCCGACCTTTTAGGCTCCTGTTTTGCGTCCAACTCGACCGTGGTGTGAGTGCTCTATGCCTGATGTGCGATTCATATAGTGCTCAGTACGCAAAGCATTCCTCTCCCTGGACATACACAAGTCGATAGAGCCTGACAGAATCCCGCTAATTGTGCTAGGACGTGCGCTCTAGAGTTGGCACCGGTTCTAACGCGTCTTTTCCGGTACGCCTACTCCCTAGGCGTAGTCCCGATTTGATATGTCCTTTTAATCCCGGTCACTACATCATCTTGCAAACCACACTTTTCTCTTATCACACCGTTTCTCACCCTGTCATTCAGATTCAGCTCAATTATACTCCTTAATGACCGCATTTCTACAGCATTTACTCTACTGTGGTGCTTCTTCTGCCACACCCAACTTTCACTACCATTTATTAAGGTACGAAAACAATGCGGAATTAATGTGTTTTACTATGTTAGTGTACATTTCTCATTCTGAAAGATTTTGATCTTTTCTTGGCATTGCTCTCTATCTGTTCATGAAGATTCATTGCAATCCGTACAGCCATGCTGAAGATTAGCCCGGACAGACAGACAGTAACTTTAAACATGTTTATTGATGTCTTAATGGCATGCAAATTACGCTCTCAGCACAATATTAGGCATTAATTTCGATATTACAGGCAGACACTTCAATTTTATTTACATGTATAGATTATGTACAGACGTCTGTTGACACGTTGAATCACACAACATACTTTTCATTTTATCGTTTTCTTTTGTTTTAATCGGTGGGAGTGACAAACGATTTTTATTGTTTGTCAATCCATAAGTAACACGGCGGTTAACGAATGTGCAAGGTAATTCAATCTTTATTGATCGGTCTGTAAGGTTCTAAATTGGTTTCGTAGACAACTTGAAAGGGTGCTTGGTAGTGTATTGTGATTTTTAGCAAGTGACACATGTAAACCGATAACTCATTGTCCGATCACTCAAAGCGTGGATTTAAATTGACTGTCTGAGTCACTTAAGTGTCATCGGCTTACTAATATTAGGTTCGGTAATCGTGAAAAATATTAATAACAATAAAAATGTCCTTCAGACCAAATTTCAGCCAGGGCTGCCAGTCTCAACGGAGACTAACCATCTGTGCAGGACAATATTATAGTACCCAAGTGTACGCGCAAGCACAGGTGCACTCTCTATTCCCTCACTCTCATATTCCGATGGGACGGTAATTTGACAGGACCAGAAAGAGATCAGGTGCAGGACCAACGGCTTTAAGTGCTTTCTGAGGCACGGGTGTGAAACACCACCAACTTTCTAACTCCGGGCTGCTACTGAGAATTTCTTGACAGAATAACCTAATAAATGATTTTGACCCGACCCGGGATTCAAACCGATCAGTAATCGTGTTTAATACAACTAGATCAACGAGGCAGTCATGAAAAATATTATAACATATATATATTTATATTGTGTGTAGGCGTTGCTGGTCTGCTTGGGTTCGCTATGCACTGATAAGCTCCAAATTTTAACCTACTTTTTTATTTGGTTGACTCTTTTTCTGCCTAGGAGTCAGACTGAGTAGGTACCTATTTCTGCCATCAAATAGCAGTGCTTTCACTGCAATTCCGGTCTGAAGGATATAGAGAGCCACTATAATTAAAGGCCATGAGGCATTCCATCTTAGTCCCATGTTTGAAGTTATTTGCAGATCTTTTGAGGGTTAAATGAAATGTTTACAGCAAGTATACTGACACTCTATATTATTCACACCAGCACACAGCAGCAGATAAACTATTGCTTGATGGCTGAGATAGGTATGTGGATGATACCTAACCAGAAGTAGTCTTAACACGTATAATATTGCCAGATCTAAAATGTTATCCAAAGCGGTGCGAATGCCAAATGTTAAACCTGCCAAACGTGTTGACTATGTTATATTTAAATTTACGACCAGTCATACAATTAGCGGCAGTGATTGAAAAGTAAAAAATGTTCAAGATATTCATCTTTTTATAATATTTAAGTTCATGGATATACAAAGCGTCTTACGGTATGCGGACACGTATACTTGAACCAATTTATTTAGCCAGTTAAGCTTGCTTATTATAGCAAGATTAACTGGCAATGATTAACTTTCCACCACTGTGCGACAATTTGTTTTCTTCCTCGCAAAACTTCCTTGTGGACTTGCGACTGGGGACCTTTAAGAAAAGAGCCTACTCTTTTTTAAAAGGCCGTCAACGCATCTGCAATTCCCCTGGTGTTGCAGTTGTTCATGGGCGGCGATAGTCTCTTACCATCAAGTGAGCCGCATGCTCGTTTGTCCCTTCTTGTATATAAAAAAAGCTATTTAATAGCTAGTTAATCTAGCTATAGTTAGCTAGTTCCCTTAAACTGAAACCTGGTTGTTCAGAGCTGGGCTAAGTGATTGCTATAAACTTCACAATACGTAAGCATCCCAGATTTGATCCACGTTGTCACCGATGAAATTGTTTCCTGTTACATAACAAATTCTGCGCTGATTTATGCCGCATGATCGGTAGTGAAGGAAAACATCACGAGGAAACATACATGTCTGTGAGTCTGAGTGTTATGTCTTAAGGAATACATATTTCGAAGAATTGTAAAGTCCGCTAACACTTACTGTAGCAACGTGGCGGATTACTTGGTTTTATGGACCCTTTCAGATATGATAGCAGGCTTGTGTCCAGCAGTGGGATATATAATGGCTTAATAGTTTCCCTGTCTGCTAAATAGACACTATAGTTAAACAATCGAAATGTTTATAAATGATTCATGGGGTAGGGAAAGGGTTATACTTTACTCTTATACACAATATGATGTATAGGTTCGTCTATGTCTTCAAATGCTTGAATACTAAACGCTCGTCGAGTCTTAACTGGAATTCAATGTAGCGCACAATAGCTTTGAATCGTCTTTCACCGCATTGTTTTGTTAAAGATTAATCGTTTATCAAACCACTTAATTTACTACGGCCCACCAAATGTGGTAGCAAACAACCCAGTGTAACCTTGACAGCTGCCTTAGCCATGGGGTTTGTCATCGCAATCCTTTCTTTGTTGAGGTCAACAAGACAATAGGCAGCGATCTGCCCATCCTGGCCTTTTAAGACTAATCGGCGTTTACACTTGATGTACTCCGTTCATTTTAAATTTCAATTCAATATTCTTGGTCTTTGGGTATGTTTTGAAATGAATCGCAATGTGGCGGTTGTGTATTTTTAGTTCTGATTGGATATTCAAATGAGGAATTTGGAGGTCACGACTAGTCGGATTCGCCCAACAATATTGGATTTGTTCCAAAGAGCGGTGCATCGGGACAATGCATCTTTGTTGCCAGCAAGCGAGGCCGTGCCGCCTCGTTCCTTCGCCTTGAGCTGCCACCGCTTCCGATCGGGTGCTGATTTAAAAATAGAACGTGCCGCCGTGTTATTTAATTGCGGTTAATTGACGATAGTAAGCCGGAATATTCGTAAATGGGCATTTGTAAAATGGACTGTGTAAAAAGCATACTTCTAAGGTTAAAGCCGCAATCAAGACTCACATTATTATTTCTTTGGATCTTCACAATATGTACACGAGCGGTTTTATGGCTAATAAAAGTTCTAAAGAGATAAAAAAATACAAAACAAAAAAACGGAACCAGTTCACTGATAAATATACTTCTTCTCCAGGGAATGGCACAAAACACGGGAATCCATTGAAATTCTGCATATATTACGAGGTCGTCACTCCATTTAGTAAGAATGTAAAAAAAATTATAGGATAAGCGTGACAAACGAGTATACAGTCCACCTGATGGTAAGTGATTGCTGTGGCCCATAGACATCTATACCTATCCTTGATTACGAATCAAAATGCAGATGCGTTGTCACCCGTCAGGACTAAAAAGGGTCTCCGGTTCTCTACACTCACCATACGAGACACAGCGGCGTTCAGCTGCTATTTTATTTGGCTCAACCACGTACCAAAATAAAATGATGTGTCTTACCTGCTACCGCTAAGTGATACCCGATGATAACTGATGACCGCTTCTTAGCGGTCAGCCACTATAGAGTCAATTTCACCTGATGACGCCTCATTTAGAGGCGAAGCACGTGTCGTGTTATCGACGGTAGTGTGTCTTTCCTAGAGTAGTGGTGTTGGGAGTAGTGCTGGAATCAGTGGTGACGGGGATAGTGCACGCAATTAAGAGAGGGCGGGAAGTGCTCCTCAAACTAGGCAAGACACATTGTTTTATTTTATTATGCGGATCTTGGTTAATTTCTTTTTAAAATCTTTAATAAAATGGATTTCCGTAAAGTAACGCCTGATTCTATTATTTAACTCCATTTGGTGGCGTGATGCCATAAACTTTGCTCACCGGTTCTCGGCTATATAGCACGAAATTTTCGAGGTTTAACACATTTGGCTGATTTTTTGACCTTCAAAAAAAGGAGGAGGTTCGAAATTAAACTGTATATTTTTTGTGTGTGTGTCCGCAATATTTGGGCAATTGTGAACTAATTTTGATGACGAGGTTTTAATAGGTTATACTTCAGGAGTGGTTTGATATAAAATTGGAGCAAAAATTCCACAAAAATGGGATCTAGCTATTAATGTAAGTAGTTAGACGACATTGAGCTTGTGATATTCCTTACTCCACTCAAAATGGTAAAAAATAATTGATAATAAAAAGTAAGAAGAATACAATAATTTCACTGTCCGAAATCGGGCTTTAATTATTTTATAAATTTCTTAGCGCCGACTTTAGAATGTGAAATCATTTTATTCTTTACAGTTCTTTGAAGTCGGCTTTTAGTTTTTATTGGAAGTAATTTTTTTTATCAATGATACAGTATAATATTTTAGTAGTTTTATATAAATTTCAACCATATTCGATGGTTCGTTATGCATATTTTTATTTACTAATTTAACTATGCTTGAAATCTGATATTATATAGACCATGAAAGTATCTGTCGATGATATGATAATTAAAAACGAAAAAAAAGATCTGTACTATATTTATTTAATTTCTTGACTTTTGTTTTTGTTCTTAAGATATATCTGAACTTTGTTAAAGGGGAAATCCCCACGCCTACCCGTCTAGCGGGGGCGAGGATGGGTGTCGTAAGACTCGTACCGACCAAAACTTTCGTACACATCAGCGAACTCCCTTTGGAAAGGATAACTCCTCCGGCGAAAACAAGCGAGCCTTCCTTCACAGTCTCGGTCTCCACCTTCGCAACGGACCTCTCCGAGTCTGTTATAAGTAAGATAGTATATAGACTTTTTTTAAGTAGATGGACTTAATTTTTAACATACGTTTTATCACCATTTTTATAGGATACAAGCGAGCACACAGTGCACCTGATGGTAAGCGGATGCTGTGGCTAATAGACATCTACGAGTCCTCCTCGATTAAAGTCCAAATGAAGATGCGTTGTCACCACTGTTACACAGGTGAAATGCTCCATTTGCAGTAAAAGTGGACTCTCCACTTCATTACGCTAATCATGCGAACTTCAGTTGCATTAAGCGTGGTCCTTCCCCAGTCGAGCCGACGCAGCAAAGCTATAATAGGAATTAAAAGTAAAATAAAAACAAGTTAAAACCAGTCAATCAATAAATAAGCATTCTTACACGTCGTTATACGTACTTGTCGTACCTTTTAAATCCAGAAACAAATATCTAGACATTTGCACAACATGCAAATTAACGTAGTTAAAATTCATAAAAATATATTTCGATTTTTATCGTAACCGATTTTCGCGTTTGAACAGACCTTAATCCATTGTGATAAAATAGCTTTTGCTATACACTGTTCCAAACCTCACCTGCATTAACGAACGGTGCGTGGTAACAGGTGGAAACATCGAAGCAAATAGAGAACTAAGACGCTCATATTAATAGCAATAAAAGTCGCTGAAGGGGCATAAATACGATATGGCGTATCAGCGAGCGCGTCGTTGGCCGATCAAACCTCACTGTAACAATAAGTAAGGCGTTATCGAGCATCGAGAAGAGCGCCTGTAAATCACGGAAGGTTCGCGCATGTTTTTAATGGTTGTTCGCTTTGAACAAGTGCGGTATTTAAGCCACACTATTAAAACAGTAGATGTTTATTATTTAAAAAGCAAAACAGATTAAAAATTAAACAACCAAAATATTATTCCTTACTGGCGACCCGCCCTGGATTCGAAATTTAAAATATTTAAAAAAATCATTTGTGTTATTAATGTTTTTTTAAAGTCCAAGTTTTCGGATGAAATTTAGCCTACATCACGTCTGGCATTGCTCTGTTCTGCAAACTTTTTGTGAAGTTTCATTAAAATCGGTTCAGATTAGTCCGGACGGACAGACAGATAGACAGACAAAAATTTTAAAAATAGTTATTCAACATTTACTGTCATGCGAATAACCCCATCAGCTCAATATAAGGCAGCTTTTTCGATATTACAGACAGACACTTCAATTTTATTGATTTGGTGTATAGATTAAGACAAGAGTTTTCAGATTAAGTTGGGGTATCCAGATTCCTATACATGACGCACATCAGTAATTTTTTACCGTGTTTCACAATTGACGAAGATATCGCGTAATATATTTATACAAAAAAGAATTAAAAAAAAAAACGTAGTCATTTTAAAGCTTCTCCTTTTTTGAAATCGGCTAAAAATTACCAATCGTATATATGTATATGCTTCCTCCTTTATTGTTAGGTTTTCTAATAAAATTTAATAGCACTATTTTTCAATCAAATTCGTCCATTTTTGGCGTTTCCTTACTGTACGTGTATTTAAATGTTACGATTATGTGTTCTATATAATCGTTACACATATTCATAATCTTTATGTCTATCGATATTAATAACGGAATACGAATCCGATTTCTCACAATTGTTTCTTTTAACATAAAGATTGAACTCGCATATGGCTAGTTAAAATAAACTTAAAAACTTTTGGGAAGTTTTATACTTTATTTAGAGTCTTCAACTGTCGTAACTCCATTTATACGGTTGTTTATAAGCTCGTAAGAATAAAGTCCATGATACACACTATGGCGATAGTATATATTTTTTACTTTTAACCTTAATCTTAAATGGTTTAACGTTTTACTAACTGTATTATTTCCTTAGTTAACGTTAATTAAAGGCTGAAAAGAAAAAGTAAAATTAAGAAAGCAGTTTCAAGCGCAAGCAAGGATTAATCCTAGAATAGAAATATGATAATAATGATGATGAATCTATTTTATAATTTTAATACAATTTGTCTTTCGTTAATCAATTTTAAGAATACTATAATATTTGGGAATGGAGATACGGAATGGGCAGATAGCTATATATTGGATTCAAAAATTTAAAAGAAGGCGATTACTATTTCATTGCTATTAACATAGTAAGAAAAACTACACTGTACAGCTTCATTAATCCGTTTCTATTCTAGAACAAAGGTTGAAAATTAATAAATTTACTCTAATAAAATTGAAAAAAAAAACTATTTCATTTAATGCACCCCAAAAATAATTTCCTTACTGATTTTGATTCATCGAATATAAAAGGTGTTACGTGATACTGAATCTGTTTAAGAGGAGTAATGGCAATGACGATGAAATTATACGATAAACTGAAAAGAAGCATTCATTCACAGTATTTATCATTTGAGTATTTATTGTAAAAGAAATCATACATGTTTGGTAAAAAACTTGCGATTGCACGGTGTTGCACTGCCCGCGTGACGAGAAAATAATAAATGTGATATTTAAAAAGATTGGGTATAGGTAAAACATTTAAATCTTTCGCGGACCATATTTAAGCTCTTACGGACCACTGGTGGTCCGCGGACCACTGGTTGGGAATCACTGATCTACACCATGAATATGATCTTTGAACTAGCTATTATCAACTGATAAAAACTATAGAAATTTGACTTTTATAACGCGAAAGTTCGTAAACTTCATCATCATAATCATTACAGCCCTTCACAAGTCCACTGCTGAACATAGGCCTCCCACAAGGAATGCCACAAAGCACGGTCCTGATCCACCTGCATCCATCGACTTCCTGTATGCCTTACCAGGTCGTCACTCCATCTAATTCAAATTCAAATTCAAATTCAAATTCAAATTGTTTATTGCATGTCACATTACAAATTAAAGATGTTACATTTGATAGGTATACATGTGACGCCCTGCAAGGGCATAGCAACACTAGAGGACTAACAATTTTTGTATAACTTTTAAACATAAATTATAAAATATTATATTATCAACATTCAATATTCGTAATCTACTTGGGTATTAAATAATTACTAAAATTTATACATTGAGACAATTAGTTCCAATTAGCTCAAGCATGACTTAACGATTGGTTAAACATATAACAAATTTGAACGTATTACTTTCAAGATAAACTTATAGAAAAAATATAACATCAAAAATATAGTGCGTGCAAGCTCAAAGCAATTTTTAAGAATTTAATTATTTATGGAGTGTAGCTAAATAATTGTTCTCACATTATTGGAACGGTGCTCAAATTTATTTTTATCGACAATTCTCAGATGAAATGGAATCAGCAACGTCTATTTGAGATCAGTTTCCCTGGTTATTTATTGTTAGTTGTCTAAAATAAAGTTTATCGATACGTTAATTACTAATAAAACTATTTTAATAGGTGAAAGGTAATGTCGATGGTTACCAGATTTTCGTTTGTGAGAATGATCGAGATAAATTGAGTTTGCGTGATCTTTCGTATCTAACGTGTGAGCTACTTTAATATTTTGTAACGATAGTTGTAAAAGCGATTGAAATGTAGTGTGATTGATATCAGCTTTGTGTTCATTCTGGTTATTTTAATTTATTGTTACCGTTCATTAAGTAAAGATCGCGTAATCGCTTGTGAATGTTTTAAATCTGAACTCAATTAATTTCCATCACCCCATTTCTTTTCGTGGGTATCGTAAGAGGCGGCTATGAGAAATGATAGAAAAATCTTATTGCATCTCTTTAAAGCCAGACGTAAATATCCAGATCGGCCACGGGCAGCAGCGTTAGAGGTGTAAGACTTCTGGTACTGCGGTCGTCAAACTGCATACCAAGCGTGACCCCGCAATGGCTCCCCATGTCTAGCAGATCAGACTTTTATGGGTGATAATGAAGAAGAATAATTCAAAAAAATGATAGAATTAAATTATGTATAATATAATGTTTAAATAATTGTATGTAAGCCTACTATAAGAAATATAAGGAATTTAACAAAATCTTTAATTTAAAATATTGATTTCAATAAACCTTTCGATTCCTTAAAACATAGATACTTCTGGGAAGCGCTGCATAGGGAATATAAGAAAATGTATACGAATACTCAAAAACATTTACTCAAGGAGCACATCGCAAGTCAGGCTGGAACCAACAGGTTGAGAATTGTATAAAAAAAGGGGTATTAGAGTTAGAGGTGTTAGACTTTATCTCACTAAGTTATTCTCAGTGGTTCTGTAGATGAAATTCAAGATCATAGAATGCAATGAAAATGGAATCAACATCAACGCGTTGAAAACCTACATTTCATTCAGAAGAACTGATCTTGTTTTTGGAGTGACGAAAAAGGCTAGAACAAATGCTACAATAACCTCTAGATCAAAGCGCGAAAGCAGGGCGGTCTATTAATGACCAAGGTTAATACAAAAATTACGACCAATTCATCACAGACATATAATATCACAGCGAATTTATAGGAAATAGATTACGTAAAAGAGTATTTTCAATTTGAAAGAAACACAAAAAACACTTGGAGAAAATTTTCTTTCCTAAAAGAAGTTATGAAGAATAAAGACATGCCAATTAAAGAAACAAGAAAAGTTTCCAAAATTACACATGTACTGCCGCGCTTGACCTACGGTTGCAAAACAAAGACGATGTTAAGAGAGTGGTCGGTACAGAGTGGAATCAGATAGCGATTGACAGAAAGAAGTGCAAATCTTTGGATGAGGCCTATGTCAAAAGACAAGTTGTTTCTAAAAATACTGCACCGAGAACCGATAATTGAAGATATTAAATTAATGTTTCACTAACCAAAAAGAAAAAAAATATAATTTCAATATTATAGGCTTACCAACTCCAATGCAGTGTAGTGAGTATAACAAATATATATATAACAAATCTTGTGAGTACATATAATAATACATGTATATAATAGCTTACTCATTTTTGGAAGGACTTCTGCACATGAGTAGATTTAAAAAAGGTATATAAATACCTACGATATTTCGAAATCTCATCAAAAACATGTGTTATGATTGCTATAAGTACTAAATATTACGTTTTACTTAATAATTAATTTGTAGACGAAATCTGAAGTAATTTTTTTACTTTTATTATGTTTTTATTATGCAAAAACGTTCATACTACAAGCTTGCACAGTATTTTAGTGAGAAGACGCTGTACAGTCCCGCACGATTCCTGCGATAACGGGACGACACAGCGCGAGACTTGTCCTTGCTAGCGCATATCGCGCGACCGACCGAATCACGAGGGTGCCATGCTAATTGATTTTATCTATGCAACTTAGCCCGGGAAAAAAAAACGTTTGCCTGCTAAGGAGAAGTGAAGAAAAAACAAGTGGTTTTATTTATTGTTTATGGTCGGATATTTTATATGATAAAGTATTATTTATTGAACTCAATCTAAATTTGCAAATTATCTGATGTCGTTGATCATACAGTCTTCTTCTTATTTATGTTTGAGGCTAAAGAAATATTTGTCTAGACTCTATTAAGTTTTTGATTGTAAATTTTTATTCATATTTTACATTAGAATTACATGTGATTGTATATCTGGCTTTCATTTACAAATTAAAACATTGTTTTATTAACTTTTTTAGCCAAGTAGTTACCTCTTAGCTGTATGGCTGCCGTATATGAGAATCCATCACCCCGCTTTGTCACGCAGGTTTTTTAAGAATTAATTTTGGAAAACTTCAGATGATTCTTATGACTTCCTGTGGCATTATATCATTTCGTTTAAATACTATATTAGTTTAACTATCCAGACGGTGTCGGAGATTGTACACAGGTATTGCGATCGCCAATCCGCGTAATCATGTAGTGGCTGTGTAAGAATATCCATTACCTCATGTACCTCGTGGGTATCGTAAGAGGACAGAGGGAAACTGAAACAGGAGATGGACAGCGGTATCTTTCTGAAAATAACACAAAAAAAACCTTCGGTTTCATACACGCATGACAAGCGTGTCGACTATGATAATATCTCCTCTAACAGGAAATCTTTGGGTGAGGCCTTGTCCTAGGCCTATAGGCTGTAATGGATGGATGATCTGCGTGACAAGCGTGGCGATTAAAGTAAATCCCTTCCGCTTGGAGAAACCAGAATCCATCAGCAGGCTGTTAACGGGCAAAGAATGAGATTTTATAACTACTTTTATGTGATAATATTGACTGTTTTACATACAATGTAGTTACTTGACGATGGATAGGTTCTAGTCATATTTGATAAATTCTTTTTACTTTTGAATATCAACTTTGTGCTAAAAATGCAAATCCTTATTTTATTGCTACAAATCTTCAATTAGCGAAATAATACATTTCACATTTAAATGTCAAACGTAATGTATGAGTTAATTTATAACCTTAATGCGTTTGAAAAAAAAATGTTATTAATTACAATAGGTTAGGGTGTGTAAAATAGCAGAATCTTTTAAAAATTCGTGACTTTGCCCAATTTCAGGTGACAGGGTTATCTATTCGAAAACAATGACATATTAGACAATAAAGGCTAAGATTTAAAAATAGAGACAATATCTAACTTTTAATAGTTTAATAGTCATACTGAAGTGACGGCCAAGAATGGTGGTGAAAATTTAGTTTAAATTCTATTATAATATTTACCCTTCCAAAGTTAATGACATGCAACGGATAATGAATATTTTAAAGAAGTTTCGATTCATATACTAAGAACTCAGTAAATCAATGATATTTAGTTATACATTTATAATGTCATAGCTGCCAGTAATTTGAATAAGCACTTTCCAAGAAAACATTTTGTTGAATATCAAAGTTACACCCCGCATCCCGTCTAGATTTTTATATAGAAGGTAATTATTAAAAGCTTTTCTATTTTCTGCCGTTTTTGCTGCCACAAAATTTTGTTAGCAACTTAGTCGACTTTTTGATACTTGTGGGCTTTTTGATTAAGTGAACATTGTCTTGTCATTATACTGTGTGGCCATATGGCCAAAATTTTTAAATTACAATAAATGAAGTGTTGTCAACAATTAAATTAATTGAAGCTTCCAATTTTATTTGTAAAGGAGTATCCGGAATATATGAAATAAAAGAAAAAAAAAATAAACGGAACCCTAAAGTAGATAATAGGAGCGATCTGTACGTTTAATGTAGAAATATGTATTTAAAAAATTGATTTATGTCAGCGACGAAATAGATTTGAGTCAAACACGGAAAAGATTCACATTAAAATTCCAAGTCTTAGTTAATGCCAATGAATTATTAATGAGTATGCAAAAGGCGAAGTGCATTATGATTTATAATACATTCTTAACAATTTGTTTTATCTGGGAATTGGGTAACTTCGTTTTATACATGTAAAAATAATGAAAGGCGCGGCGTCGAGGCTATGATTTTACCAGTTTCGAAGGTTGCTTATAATTTTAAATTAGCTTGATTATTTAAGTGTCAAAAGTAATCAAAAGTCTATATTATTAGTTCAGACTTATGTTCGAATTTTCTTTTTGCATATGCTAATTAAATAAATATTTTGTTAGGTTTCTGAAAAAATAATTGAAGCGTAACAATTTCTAGATCGACTTCTTTCTGTACCTTAAACGAGGTGCTCAATTAACCGACAGGGAAGAAAAGTTTTCTAGTGGCAGCTTCGTAAATTCAGAGCGTTGCGTCGGCTCTCTGCAGGATTATTCGATTATCCGATGAGATCATGACACATAACCTGATGAGTGAAGAATGCAGATGATTCAGGGTCATGCTTTATGGCATACTATGGGGAAAGTTTTATGTTCAATAGTGATGTGGGCTGTGTTGATGGTTAGGATGAATTTTGAAATTAATATTGACAGTGTCGTCTATAATAAAACTACATTTGTTCATTTTAAAACGCTGCCAGATAATGACTCCATTATTTATCATCATCCTCCTACGGAAGAGGCTCGTGTCCATTTGTAAAGTACTTTTTTGTTTGCCAAAATATTTTCAAATCCATGACTCACAATTTTTTCCGGATTTTTGATTTTTCCGGACCGATGCAACATAGGAACATTCAAGAAACGAGCTTACACTTTTTTTAAAGGCCGGTAACGCATCTGTAATTCCTTTCATGATGCAGATTTCCGTGGGCGGTTGTCGAAATTTTCCATCCACAGTCAGATAAGCCGTATGCTCGTTTGCCCCCACTGCTATATAAATAAAACACTTTAAATTTTAACATGCGCACCATCCTTGGATATGAATTGAGAGATTAATTATTTTTAAACATGTAAACCTTATACAGCTTCTTTGAACATCGAACGATTTAAATAACCATAAAGATTTATTTGTGTTAATTGGAAAACAAACGATAAAAAATTAATTCCCGATGGACAACAAATTATGGCAGTCCTGGGCCCCCGTTATCGCGGGATCTCAGCGAGCCACAGTAGCACGGGATAAGGTATCTAACGTGACATCACTAAAATAAATTTAGTGCTGCGCTCGACCCCGGGTTAACTACGCAACGATGCACCGCACTATTTCTCACCGATTCGACGAGATATCGATTATATATTGTACGGTTAATTCCAATTAATATGTGTTGGAGTGAAAATGATTGTGATGTGTGTTTTCTTTAAATAAAAATAAAAATCTAGTTCTTTATAAGTGAATTAATTCATAAAAGCTTCTTTTTTATTCCTCTTCATTTGTACCCATAAAAATCAAAAATGTCTTTTCCGTTGCACGACTGCATCATCACGTTTGGCAGATACGAATATGTTTTTGTCTAGTTTAACTTTGCACATTTAATAATGCTTTCTGTCGCAGGTCTGGGTACTTTACGTGCGGCAGAAACGTGACGGTTATCTTAGATCATGCGGAAGCTGCAATATTTACTGGATTTTTCTCCTTAGTGTAGTAAAATATTTATTTAAAAAAATTAACACATGCAACTTACTTTAATCACTTCAATTAAGCAAAGTGTACAGTTTAATAATATCCACTACTCCATGTCATCCCGTGAGTAAGAGACGACAGAGAGAAAATGAATCACGGATGGGTAGCAGCATCTTCCTAATAACAAATAGAAAATAAAAAACTGCAGTTGCCAAACCGCTTTCCAAGTGCGGTAACTATGGCAAATATTCCTCTATTAGGCAATCTATTATGTAAGCGAAAAATGTTTATGCTAGGAGCACGTCAGTTGTCAAATTGCAATTTTCAACCTACGAGTTTTAAGATCAGCGGTATGTACCCGTACAAAGGGTACTGTCACATACCGTTATTAGAGAATACAGTATGTACCTTTTTCTATCGTAATGCCAAAACCTCGCCTGCATGCGGGACATCCCGCTGATTGACAAGCGAGGACTTCGACGATTTGGCGATCAATTTCTTCTTCTTCATTATCAGCCTGTAAAAGTACACTGATGGACACAGCCCTCTCCCTTTGCAGAGAGGATTTGTCTTAATCCTTATGCTTGGCAAGTGTATTGACTATCGCAGTATCAGACGGTTTTACGTTTTTGACGTTGCTTCTGACTCACCTCCGACCAATCGACTAACAATGTTTGCCAGTTGGGGTTCCTTTGATAGCCTTATGATCTACAGAGAGTCTTTCAATAGCTGCGGTTGTAAATATGTGAGATGCGAATATTTACGAGGCAGTTTTTATAATGACAATACTAGTAATGTTAATAGCGCAAATACTATTATCATCGTCATTATCAATACAGCCTATCAAAAGTCCACTGCTTAGATTAGAGTATAGATAGAAATATTTGCCAGAGTCGCCTTGCTTAGTAGGCAAGTTGGTGTACGGAGTTTTTTTTAATAATTTTGAGTTATTATCAGGTAGATGCTACTTGCCTTGCCCATCTTCTTTCTCATTTCGCTTTGCCACCCCATCTCCTACTGTTTCATTTCTCTCTGTCGCGACACCCACTGGATGATATGGGGTAGTGGATTCTCTTACATCGCCACTACCACTAATATTCCCGTTAACAGCTTCAAATAAGTTTAATATTCTTAATCGGATCGATTACTTTTTAAGTATATAGTCCGAACCAATAACCATAAGGCTACTCTCGTTTCAAAAAATGTTTAGAAAAGAGGGTCATCGCGCAACAGTATAACCTTGTTTAGTATAGTGACAAAATTATACAGGACATGCAAATAAGGCTGCACTAAAATTAATCGTGACTAAGTGCATATTAATCTTTAGACGTGCAACTTGTTCCGATGTCAACAGGTATTTTAATTTTGTGTTATCAGTGTAGATATCCTTGTACTATTAATTTTGAACTAATAAATTGTTGCAACAGCGGTGACAAATATCGTTTACTAGTTTTCTTTTTGTTTTTTGTAAGATAAGGATGGCAAACAAGCACACAGTCCATCTGATGGTAAGTGGATTCTGTGACCGTTAGACATTTATCTTCGATTAAAAATCAAAATGCAGATTCATTGAAATTAATAGTAGTAAACGGTAGGTTGTGGAGCCACAAAGTTGTTTTATGACTACTGCAAGAGTGCGGCTCGGAAAAAGACCTCATTCTAACCTCAGACTAACTAAGAAAAAGACTAAGCACTACGTACCTTTGCAAGTGATGCCGAAACCATTCTTAACTTTTGATACGCATTCACGCATATATCTTTCTTCTTTATCAGCCGTAAAAGGTCCACTGCTGGACAAGCATGCATCTAAAAACCACTACGTGTATATTCTTACAATAAATTGAGCATGGTTTCGCCTTAGTTTCTGCGTTACTTGAAACGTACGTAATGTTCTGTTTATCTTTCGTTGTTGGAAGCTGTAACAAAATACTAGCGTTAAATATCAGCACAATGCTATTCTGAGTTGTATGGTAACTAGTACTAGAGACCCTTTTGCTAGCAACGAAACATTCTATTTATAATTTTTTTAAAGAATAACTGTCAGTTGGTCTATTCATACACAGTCACACATTCTTTTACTTTTATTATAAAACTAAAGTGACAAAAGAAGTTGCAGTCCACTTGATGGTAAGTTGCTACTGCAGTGCATTGATAACTACAGTCTATTTCAAGCAAAGAAGCTGTAGATGCGTTGTTATGCTATGTATATGCTCTGCTATTACATTACATACAGCCTCTTACTTAATACCGCCAGGTATTAAGTAAGAGGCTGGTACCTACCCATTTTATACGTGGTAGAGCCACGCTGCAGCTATATTACGGTTGTAGCACGAATGGGTTTGCTCGAGCGGGTTCGGACCACACTCTCACAGTGTAGCAGTGTAAAATAGCAGCTTAATGCTGCTGTGAGTGTAGAGAACCGGAGACCCCTTTTTACTGGAAACGAGGCGTTCCATCTTAGACCTCAAGGGTGCCAACGCAGCTGCATTTTTAAATGTAGATGTCTATAGGCCACTGCATCCACTTACTATTAGGTGGACTGTGTATTCGTTTATCACCCAAATTCTATAAAAATAGACGGACTACTAGGCAGAAAAGGAGTACTACCACCTAAAATGAGTTACGTGGTAGAGCTACACGTACAGCTACAGTACAGGTCGGCTCGCCGGGGAAGGACCACGCTCTCACAGAATACCAGGGTGAAATAGCAGCATAGTGCTGCTGTGTTTCACACGGTGAGTGAAAAGATCCGGAAACAGTAAAAAGCTGGTAACGTTTAATTTTAGCCTTCTACGTTTTTCTATGTTGTGATTCTTTACTCAGGATTGATATAACGGGACACAACCATCCTCTTACCATCTATTGGACAGACTTACTTGTACAAGCACGGCCTATATACGTCCCTTAGCTTAGCACGGACCTTGACTCATTTTTGAAAGAGATAGGAGCAATTTGGAGATCACACCGTGCGTGTTGTCGGACTTCACATCATGTATTCGAAATGTTCTGATTTAGTTCGAACACAAACCGCTGGCGTATTGTAAAATTCACAGCGAGCGCTTAGCTTCTGAGCTATTACGGTTAACTATAATAAGTTCAGTAACTGATTACTTAAAAAAAAATTGAGATATATTAATAGTCTATTCTGAATTGGGAAGGATTGTTGTCACAAATCAAAAAAATAAAATTAAAGTAAAATTAAATAATAGGATCTTAAAAATATATTATGTACATTTGTGCTCCATAGTCAACCTCAACCAAAATATATTTATTAAATAATCAATATCTTTAACAAGTATATAGATTCAATCAATAATGACATCATAATTTTGTTATTTAATTATTATTAAAATATATTACGCCAGTTTTATTTACTAACAAGAACTTAAGGATTTAATTCTTTTATCACAATTTTGTTTTAATATTGAATAATTTGTTTGAATTATTTAATTTATAAATCTAACTATTAAATATTACATTACTTTATTTTTTTTATTGTCCATATATTCTTTTGAAAACTGTAGAAACCTTGTTTTCAGTACCACACTTATGTCGTTCATATTTTTAAAAGGGTCAGGAATATTATTGTAATGATATTACAGTATATGCTTTCGGATAAAATTAACTAGTCTTTCTAGGATTTTTAGATTTATCAAATAAATATTTATATTTCAGTACAAATAAAGATACCTCTTTAATGAATCAACAGGGTAGTGGCAAAATGTCGAGTATCTTAAAAATCGGTCTACAAGAGTTACTCTGAGAGTCCCCGCACAAAACTCTAATGCACTTTTTTACATTTTAAATACCCTACCGATATTTGGGGCGTTGCCTCAGAAAATTATACCACATGCTAAAATTGATTGTACAGGTCTATGTTAGGCCGCCAATCCTGCTTTAACAGTTGTGTTGGAAATTATTCTTCTTAAAGGGTAGACAAATTTTGTAAGCTTGGCGCAAAGTTCATTTTAGTTAATACATCTGTGTATGTTCCCAGCTACAATGCGTGTCAACAGTTAAGCCCAAGAATTTTGTTGAGTGCACCTCCTGTATTATTTCTGACTCATATTCTAAATTTTAATGGTGACTGTTTTTGAAATTTGGAATAAAACTGTATAACACGAGTTTTTGACAAATTAATACTTAATTAAAATGTTATATATTTATTTACATAACATAATATACAATATTAAAAACTATAATTAAAAAAAACTAAAACTAGTAATTTAATTATCAAACAGTCCTACTCCACGCGGTATCGTGCCAAGAACGCTGGCTGCGTTTCCCCGCTGAATGGCTATACTTAGCCTTTGAGCGAGAAAAGAGCCAGCCCTTATACTTAATTGATTACGGTTTAACCATTCCACAATATTCCTGAGTGTAATGCTAATATCTACTTGATATAATTCCCTGGAAGCACACTTGATGAGTGTGGTGCAATCATCTGCGATTTAATCTTTGGATTTCAAATATATTTTGGAAGGTTGTTTATATACAACAAGAAAAGAAGGGGCCCTGACAGTGTCCTAAGGAACACCGCGGTTTACGATCTATTAATTTTCACTATTTTTGTATTATGACTAAAGTCATTTAGTCCTGTGGCTGGATTCCTATGTGAAATGTATGATTTAAACCAATCAAGAACCACTGCTTGAATTCCACACCTCTCCGTTTTATTTAATAGTATCATATATTAACACATTCTAAAGCCCTTGACATATCAGTAAATATCGCCGAAATATAAATTATTCTGTCTAATGACTCGCGTATTGTTTTCATAAGACGATACATGGCTAGGTTTGTGGATCTATTTCTACGAACATCATTTTGCTCATTAGCAATTATATTATATTTATTTAAAAAATTTATAATCCTTTTATAAACAATTTTTTCAAATAGTTTTAAAAAAATTGAGATTAGTGCGACTGGCCTGTAGTTTTTCATGTTATGTATTTCACCCTTTTTTGTGCAATGGTTTAATTATAGTGTTCTTTAATTTTTGCGCAAATTCACCAGTAACAAAAGATAAATTTCGTCATCATTACAGCCCATCACAAGTCCACTGCTGAACATAGGCCCAAGGAACGCCACAAAGCACGGTCCCGAGCCACCTCCATCCATTGACTTCCTGCATGTCTTACCAGGTCGTCACTCCATCTAGTGGGAGGACGCCCTACCCTTCGCCTGGATTCTACTGCGGATTTTTTAGTCTATCACGCAGAGAAACCCCGAGTATAGTACCCTCTCAATAACTCGCTGAGCGACTTAGTAGTAAATTTATGGTTAGTATATTTTGGTTCTCAGAACGTCCGTCAGCGGCGATGCTTAAGGAGTCCATGATCGGATGATCAAATTATTTATAGATTAATGGAAAATAGCAGAGAAAACTTTACAATTCTTTTAAATATTCTACGTAATAAATTATGGCCATTTTAATTTTAATTTAATTGACTTAATTTTTCCTAATTTTAGCAACTTCAAACCTGAAGTGCGGTTTTTAATCATGACCAACAATTTCGTGAAATGCCAACACTTTTCGAACGTATTTAATACAGGTATTTTAGGATTCCGCGTCGCCCTACAAAAATGTCAAAGATTAATGATATCGGCGCAACCCGGGCCGGTGGTATTCGGCCGGCGCAATATGGCCGCGAAATATGGCGACCGATTGTTGGATACGGTGCGCTCGTAACTCCGTTCGGATACCTTACGGATATCGATCTTTCGATATAATAAGTAGTTTTATTTATTCCTTTGATGAACGAGTTGAAATGTGATATTGTTCTGAAGTTAAGCCCTTCTATCGCATTCGTTGTTGAGTGTGTTAATAAGTTTAGTTAGGTGTAGATATGCAGCGACTACATTACTTTGTAGTCAGAGTAACTGAGGCGAGCCTCGAGACTGAAGTCCAGTAAGGATTAAACTTTATGCAAAAACATAAAGCGTAAAGTGCTTCATTTTTTATAGAATAAGGGCATATAATCCACCTGATGGTAAATGGATGTTGTGGCCCATAAACTTCTACATCTATCCTCGAATAATAATTAAAATGGAGATGCGTTGTCACCCCTGAGGACTACGATGAAATACCTCTTTCCAGTAAAAAAGGTCTCCGGTTCTCTTCGCTCACCACATAAAAAAGCGCAGCATTAAGCTGCTATTTCACGCTGATATTCTGTAAGAGCGTGGTCCTTCCCCAGTCGAGCTGACGCATTCGTGCTACAACCAAAATATACGTAGGTATAAAAGCTCAAAACGCTTCTAGTATACTTCCAATATTGTGGATTAAAAATTACATCAGTTACCGTGGGTGGCAACGTTAAAGAATCCGCCAGCCTATTTTATCTCGTGAGTGTCGTAAGAAGAGACTACGGTAAATGCCAGAAAATTCTTATGAATTCCAATAGATAGCGGTGTTACTATCTCGTTTACACTGGATGTAAAATATTCAGACCGTCGATGGGCAGCAACGCCAAAGTGGCAACTCATTGGCACAGGAAATATTCTCCGGACTAGCTCTCCACAATTTACACAAAGATGTGAGCCTGAACACACATTTATTATTGTAATATTCGTGAGCAAACAGACTAACATTTGTACAGGTTTTTTTAAATTTACTAGAGTGCGCCCCGCGACTTTGGACACGTGGACCTATATACACTATACAAGATCTTGGTTGGGGTGTCATACATTTTGTAAACGACTCCTTTGTAGAAATGCAATATGTTGATCGTCAGCGAGTCCGTATTCCGAATCGCACTTGGGTGGCTTTTGGGCTTGTGAGATGTCTGCTACGACGATCTTCAATGCGCCTGCCAAGCATGACAATAATGGGAAATCCTCCTTACAACGGAAGTGGCTCATGTCTAGCAGTAGGCTATTACGAGCTTTTAGAAGAAGAAGAAGAAGAAATGTTAGATCGAGTATGGGTATATTATGCGAGTGAGTGGATATTAATCCTGCGTATTCGATAGCTTTCATCGTATAAATTACCGTCATCGTAAAATCGACCAGGAGAACAGCGTCGTATAGCAGATACACATCGTCACCGGAAACAACAAGCAGGTAAGTACAGCATACAGAACAGTATATATCTAGGTATGTTATCTATGTACAATTAATTATCTTACTAAATAATCCCGTTGAAATTCTTGCTGGTTCTTCCCAGGACAGAGGTATTTTCCGATACAGTGTTAATAAAAAATATTACTTTAACGAAGTATTATGTAATAATCTATTCTAATATATAAAAGTTAATGTTTGTTCGTATTTTATGCGCTGCCATAAAGTTTATCAGATTGCGGTAAAACTTTATTTACTTTATTGCTTGCACTTGCGCGAAGGTTATAGGCATAGTACAATTAACAACTTGTAGTAGGTGGTGTGCGTATTATATATCATTCAATTTCAATGAATGTTTTATCACTCCTAATTAAACAATATAAGTCCTAGGACAACCTTTTCCTCCAATGACCTGTGCACTCCTCTACATTTTATGATAAATTATTTTCAGTTCTTGGAGTAAAACGTTGAAACAACTTACCTCTGTGGATTAAACTTCTGTAATCTTTACATTTGTTAAAGAAACAGTTTATGGAATATTATTTGTCTCTCTTACACCTCCCTCTTCTTCCTTTCATTTATGGTTACTGGTCTATCGCCTAAAGTATGTTGTCTTTTAAGTACATATGTAAGTTGGTATCATTTGTGCTATTGCACACTACCCGTTAAACTTTCTCCATTTTATTTTTTTGTCTAGAAGAGTTCGCTAAGTAGCAATACTTTTTCCCTCAGTATCTGTTTATTTTGTTATATTAATCTTTGCTTCATGTACAATAAAAAGTATTCTATTGTATTCTATGTATGTTTCAGTTTACTTTGTACGTAGGGGATAAAATAATGGTCGTTATTTTTCGTTCGGTATCATCACGCTAAATTAAATGGAGACGAGCGGGACCACCCGGGTCGCGACACGCGTAAAGCGTTCAATTTACGAGCGTGTCCTAACAGCGCTGCGCCCGCTCCTAGATAACCTATAGACGCTTGGATCCTGCGTTAATTCTACAGCGCAATTTTAGCCATGGAGGCTAATAAGAACAAATTGGCGTGTGCAAGCTATGGTTAAAATAATTTAAGCGTCTGAAAATTATTTATTAGTTTAGCATTTGAAGAAGATTATCATAGTCAATAACGGTCTGTTCTCGATTTGAAATTAAGGAATCTGTTTTATTGTGGTAGCTTGTAAAAATTCTGTTTCAACTCAAATTGCAGGTTATATAATTTTATTAGGTGGAATCTCTTTAAAATTAGGTATTGCAGTTATACTTTGTTTTGTTATAAAATTTTAATAAGCCACGGAAGTTTCGCACGCATTTAAATACGAACTTTCGACAGTAAACGTATAGACAGTAGACATCTTACGTGGTAGAGCCACGTAAGACGTCTACTGTCGAAAGCTATATTAGTGGTATAGTTGTAGCACGAATGGGTCGGTTCGACCGGGGAAGGACCACGCTCTCACAGAATACCAGCGTAAAATAGCAGCTGAACGCCGCTGTATTTCGTATGGTGAGTGTAGAGAACCGGAGACCCTTTTTACTTAAAACGAGGCATTCCATATTAGTCCTCACGGGTGACAACGCATCTGCATTTTGATTCGTAATCGAGGATAGATGTAGATGTCTATGCGCCACAGCAACCACTTACTATCAGGTGAACTGTGTGCTCGTTTGTCACCATTATCCTATAAAAAACAGTATAACGATGGTTAGGAAAAATAATCTGACGCTTAGCAACAATATTAGGAGAGAACTTTAACAAGAACACGTTGATTAGAATCATTACAACCCATCACAAGTCCGCCAAGGAATGTCACAAGGCACTGTCTTGAGCTACTGGTGAACCTTTCCTCTTCATCGGTTCGCTCCGTAGACACATCAGTTTATTAATCCGTTGGGTTATGTCGCTTCTCCCCCATAGTTACCACGCTTGGCAACCACAGTTTTTTTAAAATAATTGGATGCAATTAAATTTTTAATTGAATTTAACAAAACCGTCAAGGGAACCTGCATAGGTTATGATTCAGAGTAATTATCTATTCGCACGAACAATGGCTCTGGCTCTGGTATTAGAACCCAAGTCCGCGTTGTTGCGGCCAAGTACTCTGAATACTAAATCAAGTAGTCATCGTCGGTATTTAACGAAACGCTTATTTGATAACATCGGAGGTATACTAGGAGGTTCACGGCTTCAGCTAAAGACCCGAGGACAACATAATGTTGTGTGAACACATTTTCATCATAGATTGCATACTTTAATCGCGAAATCGCCGGATGTGCTATATTGTCTAGTGATCGTAAACGCGGTTGCTGATCGTGAGGTCCCAAGTTCGAATCCCGGGTCGGTCTGAAATAAGTTATTGGGTATTTATGTCAAGAAATTCTCAGTAGCAGCCTGGAGTCAGGAAGGTGGCGGTGTTTCACCTCCGTGCTTCGGAAAGCACGTAAAGCCGTTGGTCCTGCGCCTGATCTCTCTCCACACGTGTCGTCCACTCGTGCACAATAATCCTGTCCTGCGCAGATGGCTAGTTTCCGTTGAGACTGGCCGCCGTGACCGAAATTCGGTCAGGAGGACATTATTATTGTCGACAAGCTACCATGATATCCTATCGTTTAATCACCTCTTATATTAATAAAAAATACTTAGTATTTCTAAATAAGCGGTTATTATGAACGAAAAATTCTAATTTTTATAATTAATTTATTCTTAGATTGAGTCACTTTTGTGTAAATGTAAAGAAAAGCGACTAAGATATTACTTACTGTTCTGTCCGTTGGCCTGTAGATATGAGTGTTAACATTATTATAAATGTCAACTAATAAAGCTGTAGCTATATTCATTGTATAGTTGTAGCACGAATGGGCCGGCTCGACCGGGGAAGGACCACGCTCTCACAGAATACCAGCGCAAAATAGCGGCTTAATGCTGCTGTGTTTCGTATGGTGAGTGTAGAGAACCGGAGACACTTTTACTGGAAATGAGGCATTCCATCTTAGTCCTCACGGGTGACAACGCATCTGCATTTTGATTTGTAATCGAGGATAGATGTAGATGTCTATGGGCCGCAGCAACCACTTACCATCAGGTGGACTGTGTGCTCGTTTGTCACCCTTATCCTATAAAAAAAAATCAACTAAGCTATATTACCAAAAGTTTCCACTTACTTTTTACTGTTACCTACTGTTATACAAATTATTAAAATTCCACCACTGACCAAGCCTCCACCATAGTATGCCTCATAGGGGGGATATTTAACATAGTTGCCACGCTCTGCAAGCAGGTTTATTTTTTGTTGTTATTAGGAAGACTCTGCTGCCCACCTCCAGCTACCTTACCCTGTGTCGCCTCTTACGATACCCACGGGACAACATGGGGTAGTGGATATTCTTACACAGCAACTACTTGGTCTAACTTACCCTTTCGATTATATTGAAATTAATTAATGAAATCTTTATAGTTTAAAAAAATATTTGTCAAAGCCGATGACATTACTGAGAATTTTTGATTGAGGTGTGCACTTTCTGATTTATCAAATTTTGGACACTATATTAGAAGATCGTGTTTTTTTAACGTAAATCCTAGTCAGGATTTTCTCGTGTGTATTGTGGACACATGGTAGGACGGACGTAAGAGCCGGGGCAGCTCAGGGGCTAAGCGCTCGCTGTAAATGTCACAGTACGCAAGCAACCCGGTTCGATGCCCACCGCCACTAATGAACGCCATGTTTTTTTTATTACCACTACTATTGTTATAAATCAGTGCTTGACTACTAAAGTCTCTTCTGTTTTTTTTTTTTTTTTTTATAGAATAAGGGTAACAAACAAGCACACAGTCCACCTGATGGTAAGTGGACGCTGTGGCCCATAGACATCTACATTTATCCTCACTTAAGAATCAAAATGCAGATGCGTTGTCACCCTGAGGTCAGATGGAATGCGTCTTATCAAGTAAAAAGGGTCTCCGGTTCTCTACACTCACCACACAAAACACAGCAGTGTTAAGCTGCTATTTTACGCTGGTATTCTGTGAAAGCGTGATCCTACCCCGGTCGAGCCGACGCATTCGTGCTACAACCATAATGTAGCTGCAGTATGGATCTATCACGTCTAAAGTATGTAGTAGTATGCCTTGTGTATCCAAACACATTAAATGTAGTCTTAGATCCATCGCTCGCTCTCTTTGGCGTGGATTGCGAACTGAATTGGTGGCGCTGCGCTGGTAGTAAAATAATTATTATTAAGAGTCATGAACTTAGGTGTTTTTATTTTCATTATACAACATCTCCTAAGGCCTTCCCATACGGTCCATCTTTAGCCATACGGTCGTTGGATCCAACTTTAACAGTCGAATAAATAAAAATACGTAACGATATAAAAAATGGGATCAAGAGGCGATCATAAATTACACGCTCGGCGATCAAAGTCATCCAGTCATTCTAAGTCATTGGTTAGACAATAAAATTTGATTCATTCCGATTCAGGCAGTAAATAAACCGGACACTTTAATGTGCGCCTATTTTGAACTATTACAACGGCATAAAGTTTAAACAATTTTTACAGACTAAGTATTTGGGTCGTAAAATTTGAAGTTAATATACATTGATTCAAGTTTAATGTGTTTGTTTGTTTATTATCTTTAAAATACAAATTTAATAATTATAGAAGGAATTCGATGGACAAGACCACTAACTTCTACTACATCAGCCTTTAAAAATCCACTGCTATACATTCGCTGACACGTCACGCCTGACAGATAGATTGGCATTCGTAATACCAGATGTCTCGTATCGTTGTAGCTGTTCCTCGTCAACGGTCTGAGTATTTTACATATCATCATCATTATCATCATCGTTACAGCCCTCCATTAGTCCACTGCTAAACATAGCACAAGGTGCCACATAACACGGTCTTGTTCCACTTTAATCTATAATCTTCCTGAATGTTTATGACGAGACTCTATCTAGAGTGAACGTGACTGCTTATCATGAGGTCCCGGGTTCGAATCCCGGTTCGGGCTGAAATGAGTAATTAAGTTTTTCTGACAAGAAATTCTCAGAAACAACCCGGAGCCAGGAAGTTGCTCCCGTGCTTCCATATACACTCGGACACTGTAATCCTGTCCTGCGCAGACGGCTAGTTTCCGAGGAGACTGGCTGCTGTGACCGAAATTAAAGACCGAATACGGTCTGGAGGACATTATTTTTTACATTATTTTTTGGTAAGAGGTTGTCACTCGGGTACCTTACTTCCCCATCACTAGACGGTACTCACACATAAACGAAATGTTATATCGTCATCTATCGGAGGCAATGAGATCTTTCCTAGACAAACCGAGGCGTCATAGGGTAACGAAAACAAGATATTATTAAATCGTGCAAGCAAACCCAAAAACTAGCGCTTGTATAGTTTAACTGACAATCTTATGGTGTCCATCTATTCTTTCGGACATTTAATTAATTATGACTTAATTTTACTTATGAACTACTAATAATACCTATAACGGTGTTTATTATTAGGATTTCATAAGTATTCATTGTTGGGCTTGTCCCACTTCAATAGTGGGTATAGCGATGTCAGTCCCAGAAGTCTTTCATCTTGTACTCCGCTCCCCTTCCTCGATGTACCTACATTGTACTTATACAGTTAAACACCATCAGGGACCAGATCGAACTAGCATTTCGAAGACTTTGAATGAAGTCCACCGACATTGGAGCAGCGTTCTTGCTTCAAACCAACATAGAGAGAAACATATAGGTCATATCTTATTTTTAGTACATTTATCTTACGTGAAGCGGAGAGGTTGGACTTCACTGCCGAGTTGAGGAGTCCTACTCCCATAAAAATCTGTTTTTTTTTTGTTTTTATTTTAAGACCATTACTAGTGTTTATATGTGTAATGAACTTTAAATAAAAAAAAAACTCACACTTTTTTATTTATAGCACCGTATCGAGACAATCCTACATTCACACAGAACAGGGTGACAGTTGTCACTAATGCTCGCGCCTCAATCAATAAACTGTACTAGTATTCTAGAGTTTGATTCATTGTTTATCAACCAGATCTTATCCTTGCCGTGAGAAGACGTGTGTGGCATTCGTTCTTATTTAAGATTATTATTTTAAGGCCTGAAATAAAACGCTCGCTTAATAAAAACAAGATATAAAATAGAACATTTACTACCTTTTTACGTTATAGGTTTAAGTGGTTAAGATCGATATAATATATTCTTATCAAAGCGTTTGTCACATATTTCAATGTTTACTACTAGATTGTGGAACTGGACTGGACATATCTGCCGCATGGTAGCGGGCCATATGCTCTTATTCTTCCTTGCCCTAAAACCCTCTCAGAAATGAGAGGGGGCCTCTGCCCAGCAGTGGGACGTATTTAGGCTGTAACTTCACCTTACTTTAAATGAAATAGTAAATTTTCATATATGTCAATTCTCATATTATACGCTTATGACAAATTGTCTGCCTAGTCTAACTTTGACCAGAGGTCAATCAATGAATCCAACTAGGCTGGGCAGCGTTTGGGAAGTTACGATACATCTTCCCATCCTGTATTCCCCGAAATCTAAAAACATAATTGTACAACCGGTGTGTGTTGCCAGCGATGAGTTATGAAACCGAGAGGTGAGTCTTTACTTTATATCGTATGAGGAAGCTTAGTTGCTTAGTGAGATATAGCTATAGGCTTTGCTCTGATTTTTTCTACGTGATAGAATACGTAATGAAGATTTAAGCATACTACGTTACTGTAATCGGTACAGTTTGTCAAGGTCCACTGCTGAACATATGCCTTCCCATAGAATAGCTCATATTTAAATGTCCCCCGCATTTGCCACAGTTACCACACTTGACAGGAAGATTTTTGTTCATTAGTTGTTATTAGGAAAACGTTGCTGCTCACCTTCTAGTTTGTTTCCCTCTGTCACCTCAGACAATACCCACGGGACGATATGGTAGTGGATATTCTTGCACAATCACTACCCTTTATTACATATTCTATCGTATATCGTAGAGAAGCAGACATTCCTCAACGGATCCGTAAACAGAAGTGATAGTGGCTGGCCATATATATAGCTCGGAAAACCGAAACCTATGGGGAAGCAAGTTTCTGGAGGGACAGCCTCTTACCGGTAAGCGGAGTGTAGTACTTCCACTAAATGGAATAACGAACTGATAGGACTTGCTGAAATTCGATGGTTGCAGGTGGCTTAGGACCTTGTTGAGGAAGTATTGAGCAGAAGACTTATAAGAGACTGTAATGATAACCTTATTTTGACAAATAATTATTTATACGTGGTAGATTCATGCTGCAAATATATCAGTAGTACCTATAGTTGTAGCAAGAATGGGTCGGCTCGACCGGGGAAGGACTACGCTCTCACAGAATACCGGCGTAAAATAGCAGCTTAACGCTGCTGTGTTTCGTATGGTGAGTGTAGAGAACCGGAGACCCCTTTTACTGGAAACGACGCATTCTATCTTAGTCGTCATGGGTGACAACGCCTCTGCATTTTGATTTGTAGTTCAGGTTGAAATAAGAATGTAGTTTCTACGTGCCACAGCAACAACTATATTTTTTTAAATAAAAAAAAGATATGTTTGTCCATAGTAATTATTACTAATTCGCATCACGATTTATTACGAAACAAAACGTCAACCCACGCCGAATTAAACGTAAGGACAGACAATGGGTCACCATAGCTAATGTTATGGTGTAACATAATATGTGAACTCGTATTGTTCTAAATATTGGGTTCGTTTGCCATTGTATTTACGAGTATAATGAGGATACGCTATAGATATACATGCTTATGCATATCAAACATTTTAATAATAAAGAAAGTTTGTACAGTAACAGCACAGTTCTTTTTATTTATTTTTTTCATCACGGTTGTCGCTTCTTCTATCTGAATCTTATGGTTATACTAAATTTTTACGACACCCATGGCATGAGGTAGGTTGACGGTTGTCATTTACGGGAGAATCAATATTATTTATTTATTTAAACTTTTATGTACATAAAATAAAATTGCACATATGGCGGACTTAATGCCTTCAGGCATTCTCTCCCAGTCAACCATTACGCTAAGCAGAGATAAACATATGGAAAGTAGTGCAGTAAAAATTAACTAATAATGAGAAAAAAAGTTAACGAAGTTCGAATAAACCAGAATATATAAAAGGTTTTCTATACAAATGTACATATAATATAAAAAAATATATTAATACACACGTACACAAATATATAAATCTACTTAAATACACTAAATATATAAATGAATACCTGATGCGCTTTGGACTCTGATTACTCCTTCATGGATTACAGACGGGACGCTATGAATATGCAAAGTATATTGTGAGGTCTAATATGATAAGGATTGGCTTCAGTGACAATTATGATCTCTGAATGTCAATTTCATGGCGATGTCTCGTTACACCGCTAATTTGAGATTATAATTTTATTCATTTTAAATAAAAAAATTACAAAATACACATGTATAAATTATTTCACATATATTATGTCTCTTTTAACAGTGGTAGAGCCACGCGGCAGCTTTTGCTGTCGCACGGATGGGCCGTCTCAAACCGGGGTGGTACCACGACCTCACAGAATACCAGCGTGAAGTGGAGGTTTACTTCTGCATTTCGCCTGGTGAGTGCAGGTGGCCGGAGGCCCAATTCCCCCCCTCCCCCCCATCAACATGGTAGCGGAATTAAACAGAAGACTACCCCAGGAGGGTACCAGCATCCCTGGAGAATCCCTCGCTGAGCATCCACGCACATGCTACCCTCCTTTTTTTGAGCGTGGGTGTTCAAGCTTCCCCGCATATTCTGGGGGGGGGAGCGAAATTCCGCTCAAGACGAAACCTGTTCGGGGTAAGCGGAGCAAAAAGACAAAGGCAACCCATGCCACGCATTCCGTGGATTTCTGCAATATCAGGGGACTTAATTCAAATCTTAACGTCGTCCAGTACCATCTGGAGACGGCAAAGCCGGCCTTGCTCTTTCTAACCGAGACACAGGTGTCCTCTCCGGCTGATACTTCGTATCTCTCCTACCCGGGGTACAAATTAGAACACTCTTTTGTACCCCGGGCTGGAGTTTGCGTGTACGTCACAGAGGACATCTGTTTTCGATGCCTCGGCAGTCTTGAAGGTACGGACCTGTCCATCCTATGGCTGCGCGTAGACAGCGACGACCATCCCCGCGTCTACGGGTGCCTCTATAAGTCCCATAACGGTAATGCCGACACAGACCGACTCATCGACCACGTCCAAATGGCTGCAGACTACATGCTACATCAGGTCCCATCCGCAGAGATCGTGATTCTCGGTGATTTTAACGCTCACCACGCTGAATGGCTTAGTTTCCGTTTAACCGATCATGCGAGTAGATCTGTTTATGACTTTGCCTTGGCATATGGTCTGACACAACTGGTTACTTCGCCTACACGGATCCCAAATGTGGAGGACCATGTACCTTCCCTGTTGGACCTTCTGCTGACCTCTCATCCGGACGGATATCAGGTCTCCGTCGATGCCCCTCTTGGCTCTTCGGACCATTGTCTGATCCGGAGTACGGTGCCACTCACGCTCCCATCGCAGTTGTGATCTGCAGCTCGTTTGGCACTATAGGTCTGCCGATTGGGACGGGATGTGGTCTTTTTTTGCATCCTACCCTTGGGGGCGGGTTTGCTTCTCGCCGGATGATCCCAACGTTGTTGCTGATTCTGTCGCTCATGTGGTACTTCAGGGAATGGAATTATTTATTCCATCATCTGTGGTGCCTATCGGAGGCAGAACTCAGCCATGGTTTGGTCACTCCTGTAAAATTGCATCACGCTATAAGCAGGAGTGCTACCGGGCCTGGGCTGACTCATCGACGTCCCGGGATGTAAACATCAGCACTCTTAAAAAGAAGTATAATTCCACCTCCAGGTCCTTCAAAAGTGTCATTGCCAAGGCAAAGTCAGAGCACATTGGCAGAATTGGCGAGAAACTAGTTCGCCTCCCTTCGGGAACACGTGCATTCTGGGCTCTCGCCAAGGCTGTCCAAGGGAACTTCTGTCAGCCATCTCTGCCATCTTTGCACAGGGTGGACGACTCACTGGCCCATGACGCAAAGGAGAAAGCCGATCTGCTAGGCTCTCTTTTTGCTTCCAACTCGACTCTCGATGACGGGGGGAACACACCGCCGACCATCCCACGGTGTGAGTGCGCCATGCAGGAAGCGCTGTTTACACAGCGCTCGGTGCGTAAAGCACTCCTCTGCCTGGACGTCAACAAGTCGAGTGGGCCTGATGGAGTCCCACCTATTGTGCTGAAGACGTGTGCTCCGGAGTTGGCACCGGTTTTAACGTGTCTTTTCCGGTACTCCTACTCCCTAGGCGTAGTCCCGAACTCATTGAAGACAGCTTTGGTGTACCCGATCCCTAAAAAAGGCGACCGCTCAGATCCATCCAACTACAGGCCTATCGCTATCACCTCTGTTCTCCAAAGTAATGGAAACTGTTATTATCTGCCAGCTCATGCGGTACCTTGAGGATCACCAGATGATTAGTGACCGCCAGTACGATTTCCGTCGAGGTCGCTCAGCTGGTGATCTTCTAGGTTACCTAACTCATAAATGGGCGGAGGCAGTGGAGTCCAAGGGGGAGGCGTTGGCCGTTAGTTTGGACGTAGCGAAGGCCTTCGATTGGGTTTGGTACAAAGCGCTTGTTTCGAAGTTCCCTTCCTATGGGCTTTCCGAGAAATTGTGCAATCCACCAGTTTTCTTGCATATCGGAGCATCAAAGTCGTAGTAGACGGTGCATGCTCCGATTATAAGCCCATTAACGCTGGTGTTCCACAAGGCTGCGTGCTATCACCAACGCTGTTTCTTCTGCATATCAATGATAATTTGCAAACCGGTAAAAATCTTTTTAAATCTTTATACATCTAAAACAATAAAATAAAGCAATACTTATAAAATTATACACATTAGTAAGCTCTGCGGTTTACATCACATAAGCAACGAAACTTAGCAATTCAATTAAGCCACAATTAAGATTTATAGCCTGGCGCTACCAAATAAAATTAAGCAGGGCCTTTGTCTGTCCAAATAGGCGTGAGGGAACAGTAGGAATGCGGAAAACGGATTGCGAAAAAAAAAATTTTAAGTTTAAATGTGCCAATCGACTTCTATTGTAACAGAAACGCGCATTTTAGCTTAGAACAGCAAACAGAACATTAAAATTTAACAAAAAGGACTTAAAATTACTATAAGACATTATTGTTAAATTCAGCAATTTAAAGATAATATTTTTAGACTAAATTTATTTTAAACTAACCAAAAAAAATCAGTTTTTCATCGATAAGTCAAATTTTAAAGCCAGGAAATAATCTAAATTTAACAGTCGCTGTCACCATATACGTCGACACAATATTTATAATAGATCTTTACAGATGATCCATCAACATGATCTAGCACAAAATAGTTGTCATCGTATTGCTGTCAATTTAGCTATGATTGATCTCTTCCACTGTTATAGACGGGATCTATTTCATTTAAAATACCTATCTAATTGTAGAATGTAAATCAAAATCATTTTGTTACCACCGTAACAAAATGATTTTGATAATAAATTCGACTGCCCTGAATTGTTACGTTTTTCACCACTTCGAAAAACATTGTTGGGATCAAATTCTATAGACTATGCAATTGGTGAATAAAAATAGTGACCAACTGGTTATTCACGCTGATTAACCTAATAAGATTCGTTCTGTTATAAACCCCATATAATTAGACATTGTTTTTATTTTATTTTTAATAGTTTAGTAATCATTATAGGAATTAAGTCCAAGTTATTCACCTAGACGTCTTTGTTGCACCTTGATTTTGTAATATGCATAGAATTACCTATTTATGTGCTAGTGTAAACAAATATTGGTGAATAAATAAATAAATAGAAGGACGCAGAAAGTGATAAACATATTAATATAGTATGTAAATTACTATTTAATATATCCGTATCGTATGTATGTGAATTCGCGACTTGCCGCTAATAATAACAGAGTTGGATCTTTTGTTGCTCGAAGGCTAAGTATTCTGGCACTATACTGCGGGGTATATAGTTTTTTGTTTTTAAATTGTGGTAATAAATATTATATATATTAAATCTAAAAGGTTCATGTATTATGTGTATTGTTATATTAGTATTGTACTATTGGTTTGTGGTAAACAGTAATTGCTAATAGGGAAAGGAATTATCAAATTATATACGTGGTAGAGCCATGCTGCAGCTATATTAGTAGTATAGTTGTAGCACGAATGGGTCGGCTCGACCGGGGAAGGACCACGCTCTCACAGAATACCAGCGTAAAATAGCAGCTTAACACTGCTGTGTTTCGTGTGGTGAGTGTAGAGAACCGGAGACCCTTTTTATTGGAAAAGAGGCATTCCACCTTAGTCCCCACGGGTGACAACGCATCTGCATTTTGATTCGCAAACGAAGATAGATGTAGATGTCTATGGGCCACAGCAACCACTTACCATCAGGTTCAGTTCACTGTGTGCTCGTTTGTTACCCTATCGTATAAATTTTTTTTTAAGTGTCGTCATCTTAAAAAGTCAGTTAAGGGTTCGTGAAGGTTTAGCGCTGCCTTCTGCTAGTTGGGAGTGGTAATATCAAGTTTGGAAGAAGCCCGCTACCAAAATTTGATTGTTACAGGTGTATGTCCATTATGTTTCAAAAATATATATAGACTAGCAATCCGCCCCGGTTTCGCACGGATTCTGGATCTCTGACAACAGCGCCACCTACCGGGTCCAATTGTGAATCTAAACCATCCAGGGACTCAAAAAAAAAAACATCCAAATTACGACTTAGAGAGATAGCATCTGCCAAAGCAGTGTTAAACGCCTATTATGGCTATGTCTCATCGATATTGCAGTGGGGACTTCTGATATGGGGAAACTGTTCTGAAATAGAACGCGTATTTAGCATCCAAAAAAAAAAAATGCATTCGTGCAATCTGTGGAGCACATTCCATGGCATCATGCAAGCCATTATTTAAAGAAATGAAAGTGCTACCACTCGCATGTATGTATATAAAAGAAGCCGCGATTTTTGTCAAGCAATTCCCTGAATACTTCCCAACTAATATTTTTTTAGAGATAGAAGTTTAAGAGAAAAATCTAATAACAGAATATACCTTCCAAAATGTAAATTGATGTTCTTTCAAAAAATTCGTACATAATGGCGATTAAAATCTTTAATTCTTTACCCGACGAGTTTAAAAATTTCCCAATGACAAAGTTAAAAATCATAATTCATGAATGGCTCTTACTTAATTGTTTTTATACCGTTAATGAGTATCTTGATCATAAAAATCGGAACAAATTACATATTTAAATATCTGTATCTAAATTGCTTGAATTTTTTGCTGTGAGTAAATAAAATAAGACTTCAATAGAATAATTATTAGTTGGTTATTTTTATTGTGTTCACATATGAACATTTATATTTTTACATTTTTGTAAACGATTGTGTGACATTGTTTTTCGTAATTATTCTTTTGACATTTATTTTATTATCAATTGGACATTTTTATTTATATTTGTAAACTAAAATTTATCAATAATTATTGTAAAGAAAATGTATTATAACTTATAACTATTTAGTCAAAATTTGCACGCCTCGATAAGGCAGAATGTATCGGAACTTTTATGTTTTAATAATACGTTTGTAATATCTACCTACATTCTATGCAAATAAATAATTATGAATTATGAAAAATTGGTCCAGCCATTTGCGAGTTTTTGCGAAACTTACGGACAGCAATTGATTTTAAAATTATATAGAGATGATGTCTTTATAATAATTCCTCAATCCTTTTAGTATCGCGACACTAAAAGCTTGAAAGTAGTACGAGATTCCTGAGGATCCATTTACCTTATTGGTGGGTAAAAATAAGTATTAAGGGCGTACACCACGGTCATTACTTAAATATAGTATCGAAAATATACGCACTTACACAAGTACGTATATGTACAGACATGCATACATGCATATTTCAATTGTCGCTTCTTTAAGTTTTTAATCAAAGAAACCATTTTTATTATAAAATTATGTGATTTTTCATTAATTTTTATACCCGTTTCTGTTCTCACTCTGTACAAATTACGCGGACGCTTAAATGCAATGGAAACATAAAGTGCCTACTTTTATTTAAATTATTTACGTCACTGGCTTGCTATAATATGTTTTTATCGCATTTAGAAACACGATCTGCATCTAAAATTTTAGTGCAAACAATAGACTTGAGCAAATATTGTTCTTTCGTTTGAACCCGTGACCTCCAGAAGCGCGACCTCTACAACTGACGTTATATTTAGTGGTTTGAAAATGCGACATAGAAACCCATGTCAAAAATTGTTTGACAGTTTGAGCGCGAAACATTTTTAAATTATTCAAAATTAAGCAAATGCATTCATGTTGGCGCACGCGGCTTATACGCGTAATGAAAAAAAGGGCCACAGAAAAAAAATCTGTTTGTGTGAAATCTTAAGTCAAGATATCGGATAGCATTTCGTTTGGCTTATTTATGAATATTCAATAGTTGAGCTGTGCATGTTTGTATTGGGTGTACGTGTAACTATGTACATTTCCATAGGAGAGAGGCTAAGTTGTATATAAGTACGTTTTGTAATTGTTTCTTGTCTATCTTTTAGTGAAATCTCTATTACGAAATTAGGACTTATGACAGTTTTATAACATCTTTATTTGATTGGCGTTTTATACAAATTGTTGGTCGTGAAGATTAGAGTTTTGCATCATTTTTTGTTGGTTAGTTGCGGTAAAATTTAATTACTTTTTAAATAACTTATGTACATAAAAACATAAATAACTTTAATAAGAATAAGGATGTTCATACTATAAACACTAGGAACAAACATAAGCTTGTCATGCCAGTTACTAGACTCCACAGAATCAGTAATTCATTTATGGGGCAATGTATACGCTTTTACAACAAAATCCCAGAACATGTTCAAAGTTTGTCAGTAAACAAGTTTAAAAGTTTTATTAAACAAAAACTGTACAAAAAGGGTTATTATAATATCAAGGAATACATGAATGAAAATAACCCCTGGGAATGAGGTGATCGCCACCATGCTGGTTCTATGAAAATTCATTTAAAAATTGTATAAGCAAAATTATTGTTAAGTGAAATATGTTTAAAAAAAAAGTCCCGCTGGGTTTCTTGCTGGTTCTTCCCAGGACAGAGGTATTTTCCGAACCAGTGGTAAATAAAAAATGACTTTCAATAAGTATTATTATGTAATCAATATTGAATAAAAATCATTCATTCATTCATTCATTAAAACAAAACCCAAAGTACTAAACTGTTAACTGTTTATTTGGAAGTAAAAATGATAAAAATGATGTGGCTCATGGAAATTTACGTCTATCCTCGAAATAAATGGATTAATTGGATGGAAAGGACTTATGATAGTTTTTTTAAAAGCTTTATTCGATTGGAGTTTTATACAAATTAAAGAACTGTCGATCGCGAAGTTTATGATTTTCATCACTTTTGTTGGTGAGTTGCGATAAAATTTAATAGTTTTTAAATTAAAAAGAAATTAAAAATACCAAACTGTTTACTTATCTGTTTTTTTTAGAAGTAAAGATGATAATCACAGTAACAATGATTGTAAGTGAATGCTGTGGCTACATAGACTCCTATGTACATCTATATTCGATAAAGAATTGCGCAAAATCAAATGCACTCTCACCCCTGAGGACTAAGATAGAACACTTCGTTACCAGGAAAGGGTTCTCTACACTCACTATAAGAAACACAGCAGCAATATGCTGCTATTTCATACTGGCATTCTGTCCGAGCGTTGCAGCGTAGCTCTAGCACGTAAAATTATAATTTAATATAACTAATGTAAATTTTAAAACTAAAAATTAATAAAGTTTGAAACACCTATTTAAGTACAGTAAAGTAAGTTAACATATTTTTACTCGTGTTGTGACGGCATTAGAGAAACAACACTCTGTAATTGGTTAACCCGTGCTAATAAAAAAAAATAGCATTAAAATGCGACAGGGACGACATAAAGTCAGATGATAACCATCTAACATCAAGATTGCGACTAATATCGTCAATTTGCCAGTCACGTGGCGATAACGATAAAAATTCCTGATTTTTAGCGAGGCTATTCAGCAGTGGGCTATTTTATTTGACGCTGATCCTCGTCGTACCTCTATGTTTTTTACGGCTGACATAAACAAACATTACTTATCGGACGCTGTGAGATCTTGCGGCTATTTTCCCACTGTTGCCTCTTACGAAATCCACGGGAAGAAGGGCTGCTGGATTCGCTTACGCCGCGGACGGCGGACAAATGGTGTACAGTGTAGACACATTAATTTTTCAAGCAGAATACAGAATTGTTCGAGAGAACTCAATTTGATATGTGGTTGCGCCTGGAGAGACATTTATTAATATTAGACGAGCACAAAGTTTTTTTGCGCGGAACCCTAATTCTTTTCTGAAATAAAAATAGCCTAAGTTACTCCTTATAACATCAGCTATCTGCCAGTGAATCGTCCCTGTTCCCGTCAAAATCGGTCCAGCCATTCCGGAGATTAGCCGGAACAAACAGACAGACAGACAGACAAAAATTTTAAAAATTGTGTTTTTGTTATGACTACCGTACATACTTTCATATAAATTTAGTAAAAAGCTGTTATTTTGACATTACAAACAGACACTTCAATTTTATTTATTTGTATAGATGTATAGATATATTAAAAAAAATATCGTACGCTATCAAATAAAAAAAAACCCTCGATATATTCCAACGTACTTTTGTCAGTCTAGGTACAATATAGCAGTATCTGTGCGTTGGGTAAGCCGTCGGTTAACCTGCGACGAGGCATTAGCGGGCGCATATTGCACCCAAAGGCATTGTATGCAAATGGGGGGTACGTGTTCATTTGAAGGAAAAAAAAGAAAAGAAAAACGTTACACTACCGAATCGCCTTGCGCGAGTATTTTATATTATCTCAAAAGCATAACACGAACAAGAGGCAAAATATTCACGGATCGCATTTCTAGGGTTCAATATCGGATTTTTCTATATGAAGTTCGAAGTTTAAATTTATAAGATATTAATGTTTCCATCATAGGCCTAAGAGGGTTTAAATGAGAACTTTTTTGTAAAAGTCAGTCTCACCTGCACTAAATAAATACTACTGTGGATGCTGTCTGATGGCGGCGTAAGATAATCCATCGCCCCATTCGTCCCGTGGGTGTCTTATGAAACGAATATGGCAGATGCGAAAGGGTGTTTTGGCGGTTTTTTAAAGGGATTGCCTTATTAGCAGCAGAAAGAATTGCGTTTCTGAACTCTATATATACTGGAACAATGTTATCCTTGTTAACTTGGGAAAGAGTTGAAACCTCTTGTTCTAAAACTGAAGAATATAATTGCCAATTAGATCTGGATAGATTATACTATGTGGTATGCGATAAGGTGTTTGGCTTCATATCCGCAGGCGACAAGGCGCAGTATCAAAGATATGCTTGATACTTCGACTGAACTTGATCTGCCTGCCAGAGGTGTTGGTTATGGCAAACCCAACGGTAGGTGTCCGAGAAATAAGACTTCATCTTAGTTCTCGTCGTGGAAAACAAATCCGTGAAAATCTTTGACACTTAAGGCCTATCCTCGCTAGTAAAAGTTAAAGTTACAGCCTATAAACGTGTCACTGCTGCGCACAGGCCTCTTCACACTTCTAAGAGAGTTTTAGGGCAAGGAAATGTCCACCGCGCTGCCCCAATGCGTTAGCAAATTTTACATGTCTTCGAAAGATATTTTTTATTTTTATTTTTTCGACATGCAGGTTTCCTCATGATGTTTTCCTTCACCACAGAGCACGTGGTAAATCAGCACTTAAAATTGCAATTAACAATTTCATTGGTACCGGCAGGGATCGTACCCGATTTGCTCGCGTACTGTGAAATTTAGTGAGCGCTTAGCCCCTGAGCTACCACGGCTCCTCGCTAGAACGGAAGAAAAACAAAAAGAAAGAGTGAGCTCTAGTCGATCAGATTATCATTCATATAATACTTGATCACTTATTAAAAATATTACATAGAATAGTCTGATTCGATTCTTATATTAAAACTATACGGAACCGAGAACTATATTATTTTATTCTCACTTGATGGACTTTTTTTACAACACGAAGGTGCTAAGTCACGCTTTAACCGACTTGCAATAAAAGAATTTCCTTCCCATACTCACATATTTGATTATTACGCTGGAAATACTACGGAAATGAAATAAAAACGTATGTTTCCACTAAGTCCACTGCTGAACACAGGCCTCCCTTATATATTTCCCTTATACAAACAATTATAGCCAAACAACTATGGCAAATATATCCCTCATACAAGAATATTTGCCATAGTTGTTATTGTTTGGAAGGCGGGTTGGCAACCGCAGTTTTTATTACTTTTGAGTTTTTTATACAATAAGGGTGACAAACGAGCACACAGTTCACCTGATGGTAAGTGAATGCTGTGGCCCATGGAAATCTACATTTATCCCCATTAAGAATCAAAATGCAGATGAATTGTCACTCCTGAGGACTAAGATGGATGCCTCTAGTAAAAATAGTCTCCGGTTCTTTACATTTACCATACGAAACACAGAACCATCAAGCTATTGTTTTACGCTGGTATTCTGTGAGAGCGTGGTCTTACTCGTACCCCGGTCGAGCCGACCCATTTGTGCTACAACCATAATAAGGTTCAGCGTGGCTCTACCACGTATAATTTTATCTTAAGTGTGGTGGAATATGTCGAAGAGCACACAATAAATGTTATGAAGGGCGTAAAACTTAACGCACTACAGTTTAATGTCCACATTTTGTACGACATCCGTTTTCATTTTACTACAAGAAGTTCAAAGTTGTGTACTCAAATTGGAATATTTCTTTTATTGCAGAAGATATTACACTCTGGCCGATTTTACGAGGAAACGGTCTATGTACCTATACGAAATAATACTAGTGTGCATCGGGCTGTCTGCGCTCTAGGCTGAGTTTACGATTGTTGCAAATATTACGGCTATGTAAAATAGGGTTTTACGGCGCACCGTACGAGTGGTATGTATGCGTGTGCGCATTGCAATGATTCAACAGCGTAGACTGGACCAATGGTTTTATTAGGATAAGGGTAACAACCGAGCACATTGTCCATCTGTTGGTAAGTGGATGCTATGGCCCATATGGGTAGATGTCTTTACATCCATCAGCGATTAGGAATCAAAATGCAGATGCGATTTCTGAGGACTAAGATAGAATGCCTCGTTACCAGTAAAATGGGACTAAGGTTCTGTATATTCACCATACAAAACACAGCAGCATTATTCAGCTGTTTCAAGATGGAATTCTGTAAGAGCGTGGTCCTACCCCGGTCGAGTCGGCCCAATCGTGCTACAACTATACTATTAATATAGCTGCAGCATGGCTCTACCAAGTAAAAATACTTCTTTTTCTTTTTCTTTATCAGCCCGTAAAGGTCCACTGCTGGATATGGACCTCTCCTATTGATGAGAGAATTTGTCCTCCTCGCTTGGCAGGTGGATAAGCGATCGCAGTATCATAAGTCTTGCACCTTTGACACTACTCCCTTTCGGTCGATTTGGCTTTTACGCTGCTGCAGCACGAACTATATGTAAACTTCTCTCATTTATACTCGATAATGTAACAACAATTAAAGGAAATTGAACGTAACAGAAATGTTTAACTAATAAAGTAATGAATAAACGAAATAATGGATGAAGGAAGATAAACACACACACACACACACACACACACACACACACACACACACACACACACACACACACACACACACACACACACACACAAACACACACTTTTTCTTGTATTATACAGGTTATACTTGGAGGTAATAATTCTAAGGGTGGAAAAATAAGGGATGAAGATTTTAATATAACTATCTAGACGACATTCCAGTTATCTTTAATTTAAGAAACTCCTAAGTCCACTCAAAAGGGTTTACCCTTTTGAGAAAAAAAAAACACTTTAAAAACTAAAAATAATAAAATAATTTCCACTTATTAGTAACTAAAGTCGGGGTTTTAATTCTACAATGAGTTATATCTTAGTACCAATATAAGTCTACTTTGTTATAAATTTATTTTACTATAAATTTTCTGACTAGTAACTTATCTGAGCTTTCAGGCTAATCTTTGACACGCACTGCTTTTTGTTACGTCCGGCGTCGATGATTTGAGTCAAAGTAGTTTAAAGCATAAGATGGTGGCAAAAACCTTACCATTGTAGGAAAGATGTCCATTGTTAGATTTACGTCTAAAAGGCGCAGTCAAGTTTGAAATATATAGTATCTTTGAAGAATAACTGTAGTGGAACTATGAGAGTGCATGTGCGGTAAACGATCCCTCTTGTAAACTCTTTGGAAATAAAGCTGACAATTTAGACTGAAACAACTCGCTACAATTGTTTCGAAGTGCATGCACTGTAATGAACTTTTGAAGCGTCAGTAGCCTAATGGCAGGGCGCGGACCGCGAACTCTGCCATTCGACTACTGTCGTGAACCACTTCTAACACAAGCATTTTAAGCTTACCAAAAGTGGTTAAAGGGAATATTAGTAAAGTTTAATATCATTACTAATATTTAAAAAAAATATGTCTAAGTGTTTACAATGTCTCTACTTACCACACAACTATTACCAATATAGCCTATCAAAAGTCAACTGCTCAACAAAGGCCAACCCCATTCATTGCCTCATAGCAGGCGGGTTGGTAACGGCATTCTTTTTGTTGTTATTAGGAAGATGCTGCTGCCCATCCTGGTTTGTTTTACTCTGTCGCCTCTTACGACACCCACGGAACGATGTGGGTTAGTCGATTTTCTTACACCGCCACTACACAAAACATTGCATACATACCAAAAATGTATGTACATTTTAGTCTCTACATAGTATAAAACAAAGTCGCTTCCTGACATCTGTACGCTTAGATATTTTAAACTGCATAACGGATTTTGATGCGGTTGTCATCAATAAATAGAATGGTTTAAGGGGAAGGTTTATATGTTATTATTATAATACATGCATATTATATATTATATAATTCTTCTGTTGGTGTGTATGTGATTGAACACCCCTTAAACGGCTGAACCGATTTTGATGAAATTTTGTGTGTGTGAATAAGTTGATCAGAGAAAGGTTTAGATTCACAATTGGACCCGGTAGGAGGCGTTGTTGTCGAAATCCAGAAATCAACCATGCGAAGCTGGGGCGGATCGCTAGTTGTTTATATTCACAAGCTGTGGTAGGCGGTTTTTCAAAAATTTTGTTTTTTTATAATTCTGTTTTAGTTTTCTTCTGTCGCCTTTAACGACCCCCACGAGACGATATGAGGTAGTGGATATTCTTACAAGAAAGGCAAAACTTTACCATGTAGTAGTGTCAACAGCATCTCAATGCAAATAAACTTATTGAAATGAATTTAATTTAGCGATGTAATGCAAAATGACAATTTACATTCCCTTTATTAAAGGTTGTACTCCCAGTGGTTACGCCTTGAACGTATTAAGACTTGTACAATTAACAGAGCCGAGTATTAAAGCACACTATTTCATTATGTAATATCAAACGAATTTATTTATTGTAATTACTTTAGCTTTCCTTCCTCGCATGTAATTACAACCTTTGCCCACCCAAGATTTTAATCAACTGTTTGTACAGATAATTCCCATTGATTTTTTATAGAATCAGGCGTTAATTTGCGGAAATCCATTATATTAAAGTTGGTAAAAATTACCTTGTCTATATCCGCTTAATGAAATCAAATGATGTGTCTTACCTAGTTTGAAGAGGTGAGACACATAATTTTATTTTAAACTAGGTAAGAAACATCATTTTATTTCATTAAGCAGATATAAGCAAAGTAATTTTTAAAACCTTTAACTCATTAATTTTCAACCGACTTCAAAAAAAGTAGGAGGTTCTCAATTCGACTGTATTTTTTTATGTGTGTTACCTCAGACCTTTTTTATATGTTAAGGGATTTTGATGATTCTTTTTTTATTTAAAAGCTGGTGCTTCTCATGTGGTACCATATACATTTGATAAAGATCTGAGCAGTAGTTTTTGAGTTATCCTTAATAATGCGTATTTAATTGACTTTGACTACATTGATGATGTTCTCATTTTATTTATTTATATTGAGGTCGGTTGTACAAAATTTTTAATTTTACCACTTGTTTTTAATTGCCACAGATCTACATATTATAATGTTTTGTCACGATAGAACGAAAACTAGGTAAGTAGTAGAGTTTTTATTTATAATCTATGGAATTTTATAGTGATACTCGTATGATATTTGCTTGGCCGATTTTGAGCACGGAAATCGACTCCGCGTTTGTAAAAAAGAATTCGTTCATTCAAACTTACCGTATAACCCTTATGATAAAATCGAAGGCAGACTTTGATGCAGTATTAATGACATTTTTTTTAGTGAAGAGGTGATAAACGAGCACCCGATGATAAGTGCTACCGCCGTCCATGAACAACTGCAACACCAGGGGAATTTCAGGTGCGTTGCCGGCCTTTTATAAAGGCGTAAGCTCGTTTCTTGAAGGTCCCTAAGTCTTATCGGTCCGGAAAAATCGCCGATGGTAAATGATTCCACAAAGAGGTCGTAAGAGGAAGCAAACTCCTAGTAAAACGCACAGTGGTGGACCGCAAACCATTCAGATGGTGTGGTTGGTATCGTGAATATTGACGCGATGTGCGTTCGTGAAATTTGGCGGCTGAAATTAATCCGAAGAATTCAAAATAAAAATATAATCAGCCTCAAAAAATAAACATTTTGTAATTTCGCACACGTTGATCCTGGCTGGAAATAAAATCTTTTTTTGAAACAGGGTTTTACTAATCAGAGCTGACGGTAAAATACTATTTAGGTAATACCTGAAATAACTACCTAAATTCTATTGTTTTCTTTTTAAGGTCTGATAATTTTATTTGATCAATCCTGTGTATTCACTGCCTCTCTGTCTATACTTCCACAAGTTTTGTTATGAACTTTATGCAATGCCAATATGAATTGTTGTACATTCGATACCGATAATTGATCAAATTTTTGTTCAAAAATCGTTTGCCGGGCATTGGACCAGTCACGGCTTTTACCCGCGTCAAATACTCCGCGAGGCAAATATGTCGATCAAATATTTGTCGAGCGGTCGGTATGACAAATTTCTGTGTCGGAACTGTCGCCCCGAGCTCTCTCTTTGCCTTGTTCACGGTGCGTACGTGTGTGGGAACAATGATGTTTCGGACAAATTCTCTGTTTGCTGATGTATCTAATGACTTCTTTTAGATTTGGTGCGCATGCTTAATGTATTCTTAAAGTTTGGGTCCATGTGTAGGTTTAGTAAAATATTATCTAATTTATTCTGTTAATTATTGTGTATTAGGTTTGTTGTAAAACTATGCTGGTTTAGATATAAAACAAATGACATGAATAAAAATAGATATTAAAAAAATCAGGCCACATAATAGTTTAAAGTTTGAGAGTAAAAAAGTGCTAAGGAAATCTATAAAAGATTCTTTAACATACATTTAATTCAAAAGTAATTTAAATAAAAATATATGTTTTTATAGTTAGTAATTTCGTTAGTTTCATTGACACATAATTAGTAATCGTAAACTGTATTCTACGTTTAATTGAGATTGTTATAAAATAATATATTATTTATCGCGCATGGAACGTTAACTAACTGAACTGTAACTAGAATGGAAATAAAATAAAAAAATATATTAACCACCCATCCATCCATTACAACGTATAAAAATCCACCGCTGAACATAGGCCACTTGCCTTATAGTTTTGCCATAGATGTCACGCTTAGCAGTTGGGTTGGCAACCGCAGTTTTTTATTACTTAAAATTGTTATTAAAAAAATGCTTCTGCCCATCTCTTGTTTCAGTTTCCCTCTGTCACCTCTTACGACAGCCACAGGACGATATGGGGTAGGGTAGTATGGATGTTCTTACACCGCCACTACACGGTTAGAATGTTAACTCAGAATAAGACAATATCCATACGCTCTTAGAAACCATTAAAACAGGCATGCTTATAAAAGACAAAAATGTTTTTGAAATTATGACTATCCATAATTCATTACTTCGGGATCAAATTACGGGAGCAATTTGAAACAAATTCAACTTTCTTGGGTTTATCATAAAGCTGAAAATGTGTTGCAAGAGATATTTTGTACGATGGATCGACCGTCCGTAATGTCAACAAAGGCTACCGTCCTGCTACTTACCGCCGTCAATACCGATCTGTTTGGACAATGCGCTACCGCTTATAGAGTTTGCTTGCTACCTCGGTGTAACTATATCCATAAATGAATGCATTCATTTGTAATGTAACGATGGGATGAGGTTTTATTTGACGTGTTATTAAACATTGATTAAGACTGTAAATATTCTTCTCGGTTAATAAAATTTGTCGAGACAAAGTTAGCGTATTGAATTCCAGGATGTATAAATCATTTTTTTTGTGGAATAAGGATCACAAACGAGCACACAGTCCACCTAATGGTATGTAGATGCTGTTGCCTATGCACATTTACATCTATTCTCGATTAAAAATCAAAATGCAAATGCGTTGTCATCCCTGAGAACTAAAATAGAATGGCTTGTTTACAGTAAAGAGGGCCTCCAATTCTCTGCACTCACTATACGAAACAGCAGCATTAAGTCGTGTCGCTATGGTACTCTGTGAGAGCGTGGTCCCTCTCCGGTCCAGCCGACCCAACCATAATATAGTTAGTTGTAGCATATCTCTAGCACGATTAAATTTACTCGTGTTATTTATCGAGTGAAATTTTCTGATGTGTTAAATATACGTCCCTTAAAGTTATCATGAATATCACAATAATCGATCCATTATAAAAAGCCTATTAGTAGAGGAATTGCCCAATTGCTACGTTAAACTTCACTTGGGACTTGCAGCACCGGCTGGGCTATTGCAGTACCACACGTTTCACGACTTGTTGATTACGCTGTTCCCCATCGTATCAAAATAAATACTTACATCGTATATACAAAAATTACATGGATAATATAAAAAAATCTTTCGGGGGCCATATGGTTTAACTGGAATTTCCGTTATTCGCCTCATATAACACCCGTAGGTGTTATATGAGGCGAATAAGGGATAAACATACAAGGAGATGAGCTGCAGCGTCTTACAACTAAAAATTAAAATAACTGTGGTTGCCAAACCGCCTGTCAATGTATCCAATTTTAAATATATAAATTAAATAAAAACTATATATTATTGAAACAAATTATCAGTAATCAAATGGATTGGCAAGTAGAGTGTGGATTTTAGCGGTGGACGAGTCTAAGGCACTTTAACATAGATTAGCTTTTGGAATGATTTCTTTTTAAATATTTAGTATTTTACTTTTATTTGTCTGCAGCCTACATTCAATTTATATTAAACTCTTACGATAAAAGTTATTCTTTTGTTGTTTAAATAAAAATCCTTTTTTCTCATTCCATTTTAAAATAATTGGATATATGGTCATAACGTTAATACGAAAGTCATTATAATTGGCAATGTATGTCGCGTATCATATATCCAAAATATCGCGAAAAACGAAGACAGTGACCACATGTATTGAGATGATAGAAGCGATTCCGAGAAACATAATCCAGCGCAATATTTATTGAAATATATGTATTAGTCGGGCAGGGGTACCCACGGCGTCCGCGGCCCACCCCGGTCATAAATTAGTACATTTAATTATTAATTTCTTTAAGTACGGGATAAGATATATTTGAACAACCTGACTGGGACTGCCCAGATTATATGTAACGCTAACGATTTTATTTCTTTATAATTTGCACAGATTACTTTAGTACAGAGGTAGCAGATTTTTTATTATTACTTTTAATCATGAATTTTTTTTAAATTAAAAAGATTAATAGGGTTTTGATACTTGTAAAAACATTTTGTGTTAAAATAATAATATTAAAGAAATATGATTTATTACCATGGAATAACAATTATACGGTAATCAATTATATTTTTTAAACCGTTGATGTCTTGAAGAGTTCTCAGTTTCAGTTTTATAATATTAAATTAGTTTGAGTCTTTTTTCTCAACAGAAAATGCTTCAGGGTATTGTAAGTAGCAGCAAAAATATTGCTAAAAACCCACGTAAAAGATCATATAGCTGACGTGAAACACCGACGCTCCAAAATGTTGCAATCTGTGACTAAACCTATCTGCTATTACATTCAAATTGATAGGCTACAACAAATTCTCGGAAAAGACAACTAATTCCAACCAAGGATAATTTCGTGAAGATATTGAAATTATAAAATATCGAAATTTCAACAGAGATTGTGGCTGTGTGCTAACTGATACATGGGCTTCTGTAATTAATAAAATTACATGAAAAAAAGGCACGTCACTGCAATAATTAACGAACGAGTAAGCTAACTCTTCAGAGATCGGACTAAAATTAGTGAATTTGAAACAACTCAGTTACTCTTTATTCTGTATAGCACTTGAAACGTCGGGAATTTAAAATGAGTTAAAATAAACGCGATAAAGTTCTTAAAAACAGTTTTACTCAATGTCTAGTATTCGCGTAAATATTAAATTGTAATATTTTCACATAATGTAATTATTTATATTATTTTAATAAAAATTAATATGTATTTTATTTTCTCTCATATTTTGTGTTTTGGTGTTGCAATAAAGAATAACATATCTATTTATTTATTGTTACATTATTTTCATTAAAATAATTTAAGTATTAAACTTTTTATTTAAATATTTATTATGATATAAAATGTTTTCGTATATCAAGTTATGTGCTCTCTTAATATTATGTTATGTAAATAAAAACATTATCTACAATTAGTTTAATACAATGTTATTGTAAATTATAAGTAAAACAATATCTACGAATAATATAGAATTATTATAGAGAAGTGTCTGTAACATTTCATTCGTCTGTGTGAACGTCGGGCGCTTGGAGAACGCGGGCGTCTCCAAGATCGTAGCACAAGATTACACTCGTATAAACATTGTAAATTATTTTTATTACATTATATTCGGGGCCCGACGATATTTGTTTAAGCCTATCAACCTTGGCCCTACACGCCTTCTCCGACGAGCTAACGTTTATGAACTGATTCGAAATGATTAATAATTGATTTCTACAGTGCGGTTTGATAAAAGTTTAGTAAATCAATTGAGTGCTTAAATTCTTTTAGTATTTGAAGAAATATATTACCTTCATCGCGATCCGTGGTAGTTTACAGGCTAAGCACGTGCTGTAAATTTCAAATTACGCGAGCAACTCGGGTTCGATCCCCGATGACATTAATGAAATTATTAAACACAATCTTAAGTGTTGATTTAATTCATTTATTAAGTGAGAAAACATGCATGTATGAAAATTATAATTTAAAATTAAAAATTTTGTACAATCGACTTAAATATATATTATTCAGACAGTCAGACCTTGATCAAATTTATATGGGACCACATGAAAAGCACCAGCTTTCAAATAAAAAAGAATCATTGACATCGGTTCACGTAGGACAAAGTTATGAGGTAACACACATAAAAAAAAATCTTATAGTCGAATTGAGTACCTCCTCGTTATTGAAGTCGGTAGAAAAATAAACAACAAAATCAAAGACGTGAAGTGCGCCTACAAGCATTGGGGCAGTGCGGTGGATACTTCCTTGCCTTAAAACTCCCTTAGTAATGAAACGAGGCATGTGCCCAGGAATGAGACATATATAGGCTTGTTCTTGTTCCATGCGAGATTCGAATCTGCGACAGCGCCGAGGCAAACGCTTAGCCATCGCGCTACTGAGTCGGTAAAAATGCATGATAGTTACTATAAAACATATAAATAATCAAATAACTCTTAAGCATTTTCCGTCTTTGATTTTTTATACAATAATGGTAACAAACGAGCACACAGTCCACCTGATGATAAGTGGATGCTCTGGCCCGGAGACAGATCCTCGATTAAGAATCAAGATGCGTAGTAGTCCAGTAAAAAGGGTCTCCGGTTCTCTACACTCACCATACGAAACACTTTGATTTTAAGCTTTGAAGTTTTGGTGGAAATAAGTCCATTTCAAATTTTTATTTTATCTTAATTACTTTAAGTGAATTCCTAATTTATAACTGGAACGAATTTCCTTATCGGACGGTACGAATTTGGCGGATGGGGGCTAGGCGAGAAAAAGTGTAAGATTTTTCCGTCACGGTCCCTTCTGACGTAGTGTAGATTGGCCTTGGCGGCAATAAGGAAGCGAGATGGAATAATATCCATCTCCCTCGCACTTTTTCTTATCTTGCCATGAAAGTAATTTAAATGACGCTAGTAGTTCATTTATTTGTATTTGTTAATCAATAATATAATACGTTTATCAATAATAATATACTACGAAAGGAACTTCGTTCCAACCGAGTGTTTCACGACACTCACGCATTTTTTTTTGTAACTTAATCGTTTATTTGTTACGTATTTCAAATGTGCTATTTTTACACAACAAAATGCAATATAATCAGGAATATTCTATAATAAAATTTATCTCGCAGTGAAATCATAATACATTAAGGTAACAGTCCTGATACGAGGCGATGCAGTGTCAGAGGTCGCGGATAGCTGTTAAAAATGACCGCGCGATAGCTGGTCCGACACCTGCGCGGACTTTGAACGAAGCGACGCGTGCGGTCGCTAGGGTGGCTTTTATGTACGTAGATATTATATGTAATTCACTCTGTGGTGTGTTGCCTACTGTCGATATTTTTCATGATACTTTATAATATCTAATCTAACATCCGTTTCCCTTAACAGCTGCTACTTTGTTATATGCATGTTTTTATTGACTTAGTTATTTATTATCTTTAGGTATTACTTTTTGCAGAATGATCTATCTTAATTTTATAGTATTTTTATATAAGGGTGTACAGATCGGTCCCTAGATTAAGCCTACGTTTAATAAAAATGTATAATGTGTGCACTGCTGGTGTCCTACAAATAAATAAATAAATAGATTCTAGAATAGCGATATATTTAAAAAGAGAGAATAAGAGAAGCCCAAAAGAAGTGTATGGACGTAGTAGAGCCACGCTTCAGCTGTATGCAGTTATTGTTGTAGCACCAATGGGTCGGTTCGAGCGGGGAAAGACCACGCTATTACGGAATACTAGGGTAAATAGCGCTTTATGCTACTGTATTTTGTATGCTGAGTGTAGAGAAACGGGGTCCCTTTTTCCGGTAACGAGTACCGGAAAAAGGGGCCCGTTTCTCTAGTGGCATTCTGTCTAAGTGCTGGTGACAACGCATCGTCATTTTGATTTTCAGTCGATGATAGACGCAGGTGTCCATGACCACAGTATAAGGAAAAAGGAAATTCAATAATAAGCCGAATATTGGGCACGTTAATCAGCAACCTTGAGTCCCAAATAAGTTCCGATATTAACATATAATTTTATTAATACAAAAATTTGCATACCATTTTGAAAATTGAATTAAACACTCACGATCTGAGTGAGAACAATGCTAACGAACGATATGCCCTTCACCTGCTTATGTTAATGCGTTATTACTCATATGTTTATCGGAATGGTAAACTCTCGAACAAGTTTAGCTGTGAGGTAGCAAGGGTAGAGAGTTTATCACCCCATTTCTTTCCAAGGCTGTCGTAAGATACCACCTGGCGAAATGCTAGAAAAATCTTTTGGTTTCCGATATATGCAGGAAATAGAAAACGTCATAATTTACATTTAAACTTATACTTTAACAAACTTGCTAATATTTAAAACGTTATCATCATTATTACAGCATTTCACGAGGACACTGCTGAAGATAAGACTCCACCAAGGAATGCTACAAAAAATATTGTTATTTTAGTATTGTTTTGTGGCTAAATTTAGAAAGAAAGAAATTAAATGTTTCTTTCTTGCAACACGCCACAAACATCATTAAGCACTTAAATTTTAACATTTCTAGACACATCAATTAACAAATGTATAACAACATAAAAAAAACAATTATTATTTAAAAAAAGTATGTTTATAAATTACAGTAAAAAAAAAATACGTTCCTCATGCTGTGTGCTGTGGCTCGTTAGGCAAACGGACTTCACTCAGCTTATGCTGTCGCCGAAACAACAGCGCTGGTTTGCAGTGAGCCCGGACGGAAAGTAACGTTTAAATATTTATTTAAAATTTTATTTACTATCTGGTGGCAGCGTAAAAGAATCCATTATCCCACTTCGTCCCGCGGGTGTTGTAAGAGATGAAAAAATCAAGAAAAATGTTTTTTCATAGATGGCAGTATGACCATCTCGATTATGCCTGAAAATATCCAGCCGGTGACGGGCAGCATCGTCAAACGTGTGTCACGTCCTAGTAGTGCGATTATCTATATACCTGCCAAGCTTGACGAATAAGAAAAATCTTCCCTACAAAAGTAGAGGCTTACATACCCAGCAGTGGTAATTAATGGTCTGATAAAGAAGAAGATGAAGTCTATGCAGGATGAAACTGATGTTTTTTTTAATGTAATTATGTCTGACTAGCGATCTGCCCCGGCTTCGCACGGGTGATTTCTGGATCTCGAAAACAGCGCCACCTAACGGGGCCAATTGCAAATCTAAACCCACTCGAATACACACAAAAATTTTCATCAAAATCAGTGGAGCCATTTTCGAGTTTTAGCAAGACTTTTCAAGAAGTTTTTATATATAGAAGATGTAAGAGATAAATGTAAAGATATAGTCCAGATGTTGGTCTCTGTTAGGTTAGGTTCAACGGTTAATTTACATGTTTTGTTGCACACACATACTTAATTAAATGTGACACGAAGAGTGATGTCTCCATTATAACTTAATAATAAGATGCACATTGCTGGTTAAAGCCATCCATGCCAATCATGAAGCCACTTCTGAGAAGGTTTTGTGTCAAAGAAGCGTACACCGCGCTGCCTGTATTTCAACTTTGTTTATAGCCTATACCATAATACATATCTGTGTCAAATTTTAATTGATTACAATAAATAGTTTTTGAGAAAAACATCTGTAGGTGGATGGACGGTTGGACATCTAAGTTTTCTGTTTTGCTAATTTAGGCACAGAACACTAAGAGAGAGAGAGAGAGAGACTATTGAGAACCAATTTTTAATGCATACATTAAACGATTACATTTCGTTATTGTACTACTGTAAATATTTCAAATTCATTTAAACGTTTCATCATAAAGCTCTGTGTAATGCTAGTGCGATACAAATATTCTAGTAAATATTTAATCCTGTGTAGGCTTAGATTGATGTGGCAAATGAGTTTCGTTGCGATTGCGTTTTGAAACGTGGCCTATCTAAGATGAGTTGGTGCGATATCTCGAGGTCGCTGGCTTTATTCTGTGCTTTAGTATATCAATATTTTGTAGTTTGTTGCGACGGGACGACAGCGATACGATAAGTTTTTGAAATGGTTCTGGAATTCAAAATTTTTATATTCATTACCAAGCGATGGAACCGAACCGAGATGCGCGACGGAACAAGCCCTCCATAACCCTTTGAGAAATGAGAGGAAGCCTAAATGAAAGGAATAAAAAAAGTGGGAGGTTTAAATTATTCTGTGACTTTACTTTTGTAGAAATTTTATCTAAATTATGGAATTCGATATTACCGCCACAATTGTAAATGGGATCTTTTCTTTTTTTTAACAATTTATTATAAACTAGTAAGAGGCGAGGGCAATGAATGGAGCATTCTTTAATGAGGATAGAGTATTGGTGTTCTATCTCATGCTCATTTTTATCGCATTTCTCAAATATACTACTGTGCATAAATTGTCATGATATTGGGATTCTTGATATGACAAGCGTGTGTTATAGCAAACGTTAAACTTTTAGATTGGTGCTTGGTGAAGAACTTATATGACGTAAGCATTACGTCATTTAAAATTGTCAGATTGAAGTTAATCGTAGTCGTGTCGTAATCGTTTTGTGCAATGACGCTTTGGTATTGTGATTCCCAGTATAGCAAAAGGTCGATTGTTTTATTGATTGCACACAATACGTTTGTGCGCAATTGTAATTAGTAAGAAATATAAATTATTTTTTGGAGTTTGAATGTGTGTTATTTTAATGACCGAGCAGCCCACGTTTGATTAGTGAAATACTTAATCACAGGCGGTCGGTCTAACAAAACGGTGCTCATGTAATTTGACAAGATATTACTACGTGATAATTTTTATGTATGTTGATCATTTGGAACCAGGATAAATAAGTGCATGAAAATGGAAGCTAATAAAACTTCAATTACATTAGTCTTCAAATTAATTTAACCACACATTAATATAACATGCACTTTTTACTTTAATCAAAAGGAAGTTAAACAGGAGATGGGCAGAAGCATCTTCGTAATAATAACTTAAAATACGTTATACTTTTATACGTGGTAGAGCTATGCTGAAGCTATATTATGCTTGCATCTTAATGGTGCTGTGTTTTGTATGGTGAGTGTAGCGATCCAGAGACCATTATTACTGGAATCGAGGTATTCTATCTCAGTCCTCAGATGTGATAACGCATTTGCATTTTGATTCTTAATCGATATGGCCCACAGCATCCACTTACTATCAGGTAGACTGTTGAAATGTGTGCTCAATTGTCAACCATATTCTATAAAAAAATTGCGGTTGCAACCCACCTACAACCATGGCAGCTATGACAAATCTATAGGGGAGGCTCATGTTCAGAAGTGGCCTTTTGTATGCTTACGAGTATATGCTTTAATGAATAAATATTGGCTACATCATGCATGGATGGGATTGACCGATGGAAGTCTCACACTCAAACAGAACACCAGCGTAAAAAAGGAGCATATTGCTGCTGGGTTTCGATGGAAAGCTACGATAACTAGTGATCCCTATTTACAGTTAATGTATCATATCATTTTAGTACTCAGGGGTGACAACACATCTGCATTTTGATTCTTAATTTAGGATAGATGTTGGTATTTATAGGCCGCAGCATCCATTAAGCATCAGATTGACTGTGAGCTCATTTACCATTTTTACTTCTATATAAAAAGCCCATATCATCCCGTGAGTATTGTAACAGGCGACAATTGGAAATGAAACCGGAGATAGGTAGCATCTTATTGGTAACGGCTCAAAATAAACAAAACTGCGGTTAACAATTTGCCAGCAAAACTTGGTAACTATGGCAAAGATACCGCTAGACAATTTATGGGGGAAGCCTATGTTTAGCAGTGGACATTTAATATGCTGTGATGATGATGGTGTTGATGATGACGATGAAGATGATGACAATGACGACGATGGTGATGATGATGATGATGATAAGAAATGTAAAATCCGCAATTGTATTGCTAAAGCACCCACATCTCGTGATTGTATAATTTTAGCGCATTTTGTATAACCTTTGTTGTTCGTTGTCAGTCAAGTTTATTGCCAAAGTCGTAGGGTTTTCCATTTTTGCACTCAAGTCATCTGTATGTAGATTACTGGTGGTAACAGCAGCGTGTGTTTCGGAGTGATTGACAGTACAATGTGTCACATGTAAATGTGACGGAGGGCGCGACCGGGGTGAGGTGTACTTGCCTTGCGTTCTTGACTGGGACGATGAGTTGTGCGATTGTACGTAATTTCCAATTTTTGTGTTAGATATATTTCATAGTTTAAGAGTAAAATGTTGCGTCATATTCTTTGCGCGTTAAAACAAAAAAAAAAAAGAATTATATAAGGAGTTAAATTCGCCATGTGGTGACGTCATAAGTGTTTTTTGTAAAACTTGCCTTGTGTGTTAATGACGTCTGCTTGTGTATATTATGTACAGAATGTATCCCTTTCGAAAATCATTTGATCCCAGCACTTCTTAAAAAGTTAAAAACCAACAATAAAATGACGATAAAACCATGTTAGTAGCCACAATACCCTATAAAAATTTAAATTTCACAAACATTAATTTGTGTGGCATCAGAGTGAGCGTCGCATGCAAAAGAAGGTGACAGATAGCGTCAGTCAACATCCTCAATTTTATTTTAATTTTAAATTTTTCGAATTGTTAAACATCTTTTTTAATTTTTTACTATTTTAATGCAATTTATTTTTTTATATTAAAAAACTATAATAATAAAAATAAAACTAAACACTTAAATTATCATACAGTCCTATTATAATATGTATATATTTGTTTAGGTACCGTATTGTTCAAATTTCTTAAATTAGCTACTAACATAATTTTCCAAGTCGTGACTAACACAGATATGAACGTAAAGTGTAAAATTAAGATTGTAAGTATTATTAGTATTATTATATGAATTTATAAAATTACAGTATACTCAAGCCGTGTTAGCTCGGAAACTAAACGCTCGCTATAAATTTTTCCGTTCGATTCAAGTTCGATTCCCGCCGGCAAAAATGAAACTATTAATTGTAATTTTAAGCTCTGACTTACGACGTGCTTGGCGTTAGAAAAAACCGTGAGGAATCCTGTGCGTATTATGAATAAAGATATTTAAAGTCAGCAACAAAAACTGTCACTCGTAGAGGCTCCTTCTAAGACAAAGTTGCTATACGGCAGTCTAGTAATGCTAAGCTACGTTGCATTCTCCACTAGTCGAATATAAGTTTCCCTCATAAAACCAACAAAAAATATATCTATGTTTAGCTGTGTAAGTGGATTAAGAAAATCAACTAGCCCATATCAGTTAGTGTTAGTGACAGAGGAAAAGAAAACGGGAAGAAAGGCAGCGGTATCTTTTTGATAACAACTTAAAATAATAAAAATTGCGGTAGCCAACCTGACTGCGAGGCGTGAGAAGCATAGAAAATATTATAGGAAATGCTTTGATTACCTATGGATCATCTTATCAACTTTTGATTAAGGATATCATGTTATTGGATTTAAAAAATTACAAAATAGAGGATATCTGCGGAGTTTCTTTCTACGTTCTATTGTAGTGGATTATACTAAATGTTGCATGTTGACGTTTGGCAAAAGAAATTTTCTAAAAATAAAGAGTTTCTATGAGGCAAACTATAGGGGAGGACTACGTACAGCAGTGGACTTTTGATAGGTTGTAATGATGATGATGTTAATCTGTGTTTTTCGATGTACTTAATGATTTTATGCTAAGATTGAAGAAAGTGTTAAATAATGCAGTGCATAGATTATATATATGCAATATTTAATTAAATATTGAATTGTAAGCATTACGGGTAACCATCGTGTTATTTCCAATAGAGAAATCCAAAGACTTCTATGTATAATGCGAGACGGGCTCTGCGGCCTATTAAGGGCGGCCTATTGACCGTAGCTTTTGTAGTCGACTGCGACCAGGTGATATTAAGACTATTATAGTTCTTTCTTTTGTAACCCGCGTAAGTTGTTTTCGATAATCTAACACTGACACTGACACTGTCTAATGTGATTAGGAGAACGCTGTCATTTTATGTGCGCACTTTGTCAACTTGATTTGAAATTTATTTCAGATACCTATGTAACTTTATTTCATATTTGCCTAAAACAGTAACCGTCGAAATGAAAATACAATTGTCATCGTGCGTGGCATATTTACCGTGCCCAGCTACTTGCAAGCGCCGGTTCTCGTACGATCCACAGCTGTGGCACAGTTTGCCGGTTTAATATTAAGCATTTGTTTCAATATTTCAGGTAGTAAGGGTAGCTCGTGATATCGACCTTTTTAGGTTCCGACGCAAACAGAGGGGTGTTATAAGCTTAACGTGTGTACGAGTATCTGTGTCTGTCTGTGATTTTGATTTGTTTTTGTAACGAAGTTCTTTATCGGACGGTACGGATTTGGCGGTTGGGGTATAGGCGACAAAAAGTGTAAGATTTTTCCGTCACGACCCCTTCTGACGTAGTGTAGACGGCCTTGGCGGCTATAAGGACGCGAGATGGAATAATATCCATCTCCCTCGCACTTTTTCTTATCTTGCCATGTAAGAAATTTTATTTCAAATGACGCTTCATTTTAATAGACGCTAGTAATTCATTTATTTGTATTTGTTAATCAACAATATAATACGTTTATCAATAATAATATACGAAAGGAACTTCGTTCCAACCTATTGAAAGGTTAAAGGGTGATCGAGAGTGTTCTTACTGTAAGTAGTAAGTTTTCAAGAAAATCTATTCAGGCGTTAGAAGATAATCAACTCCTTTCTAGTTGATGACGGGATGAGAGCAACTTCCACAGGTCTGATCGATTTGAAATTTGATATCCTATTACTTCAATAATACTGCGAGGACATGGTAATCTTGAACTGATGCTGAGGTATCACCTGGAATCTGCAAGATTCCCAAATCCTCACGAACCTGCACTGTTTGGCCTTATTGGAACGGTCTTTTTTTTTTAACTGTTTAGAGTTGTTTTTGTGTCGGTTTTTTTAATTTGTTTATTATTTTTTTTCATTTCTATTAAAATAACCCAAAAACAACACGATCAACGAAAGCTTAACTCAGCCTCGAGATTGAATATAATATACAGATCATGGTGATGTTCGAAATTTCGACATTTGTCACGTCGGTTCTTTTGTAATGCTAGACAAATTAGATGATGAGACATTTCAGTATTTTTCATTCCGATAGGCTATGGGTTTTGCAAACTTTGATGAATATTACAATAAATACAACGCTTAACCAGTCATTTTTATGTGACATTAGCATGTATGTGTTCCTGGTTGTCAAAGAGAAAAATCGACTCTGCAAACGTGCAAAAACATTTGTTGGCATAAATTAGAGACACCGACCTCAATCACTTCAGGCTAATCGACTTAAGAGAGAAGAATGCTCGGGTAAACTCAATTTTAAGCATTCCAAACAGCATTTGCGTTGCTTGTTTATTTGTCATATCTTTTACGTCATGGAGTGCACTGGCTTCTCGGTTTACCAAGTAAACATTACCGGTATTGCAAGTTCCACTTTTAAAATAAAATTTAGCGATATTTTTAAATAATTCTGTTTTTTTTTTTAGAACGGCAAACAAAATTGAATTCAGCCAACCGCCTACTATTTCACAAATTTTAAACTTTCAAGTAAATTCGCCTTGTTACGTTGTTTCGGTATAACCCACCATTAGTTAAAGAGTAATAAAAAACCTTATTATAATGATATCAATATGGTTTTGGAAAATTAAATGTAAAAAAAAAATCTTCGTTGAGTAAAGATCCTCGTATATTAGTAGAGAGCTTGAAAGAACAAAAAATAATTTATCCATCGAAATCGATTGACGTGGTAAAGAATAATTGGTCATATGTAGTCCAGATGCCTTTGCAAATTGATAAGTTGGATGATTTTGTCATGAATATCACCACTAGTACATAGGAACTACATATAAAAATATTCCGACGAATTGAGAACCTCCTCCTTTTTTGAATAATAATAATAGTTAACATTCATTTCTACCACATACTCTTGTTACATTTTTATCCTATGTAAGATATATAAAGCATTTTTAGTGGTTATGAGAGACAGGAATCCAAACTAGGTTATCCTGTGCTACGGGTCTTCTGGCTCCCCCTCTTGGCTATATTCAATTCAAAGAAACAGAAACAGAAACAGAAACTTTTTATTCAATATAGATTATAAATAATACTTATTGAAAGTCACTCTTTGTCTAATTACCACTGGTTCGAAAAAACCTCTGTCCTGGGAAGAACCAGCAAGAAACCAGCAGGACTTTTTTAAATAACAGCTTACAATCATGTATGTTACACAATTAACCACACAAAACAAATTAGAAACAGCCTGGCAGCGAACACTCATTCCCAGGGTTATTATCATCCATAAATTCCTTAACATTATAATAACCTTTTATACAAACTATGTTTAATAAAGTTTTGAATTTTGAGCAGGTCGAATTTTGTATAACATTATGCATATAAGTGCATATAATATAAAATTAAGTGCACGTTGATATATATATACAAAATGCCCCATTATCCTTGTCTTTAAGGCATCCAATTTTTAGGAATCTGTATTTTGATTCTTAATCAAGGATGTATGTAAAAATGTCTATGAGCCTCAGGATCCACTTACCATCAGGTGGACTGTGAGCTCATTTGTCGCCACTATGCTATCAAAAAAAAAATACTGTTAAATTCCATAAATTTTTATGTTAATTGAATAATGGAGGTTTGTCTGTTGACTTAAAAAAATAATTATTTGAAGTCGTTGATAACAAATATAATCGTAATCAAGCGACTATTATTCTATCAAATATTAAAAAAGTAAGATATAGGCGTTAATCTATATAATAGTAGTGATACAACTTGACTGACAACCCTCAAGATTTTTTTAAAATTACGAGTGGTGGCGCTCAGTGGCAAGCGTCCGGCGCTTTGTTTGTACATTGAATGGAGCGCGACCGAGGCTGGCGCGGTCCAGACCCGACTAAGGTTCAACACGCAGGTTCAACAGCACGTTAGCAAACAAACGATATCCGATCGGGCAATATGCACTTACTACTGGCATTGCAGTGAATGAGTCAATCATTTTTGAATTTATTTTTAAATGAGTTCAAGAAACGAGGAGGTTTCATATTCGACGCGTTTATGTCGTTTGTTTGAAGAAAAAATTCCCATCCTTATGGGTTAAAAAACGGGATGAATATATTTTTATTTATAGAATTAGGGTTGAAAACGGGCACACAGTTCACCTGATTCTAAGTGGATGCTGTGGCCCATATACATAAGCATTTTCCTGGATTAAGAATCTAAATGCAAATGCGTTGTCACCCCTGAGGACTAAGATGGAGTGCCTCGTTTTCAGTAAATAGGGTCTCCGGTTCCTCTACACTCACCATACGAAACACAGCAGCATTAAACTGCTATTTTACGCCGGTATTCTGTAGAGCGTGGTCCTACCCCATAATATAGCTGCAGCGTGGCTCTAACATATAATAAAGTAACTAATTACGTACCACAACTGGGCATAGTCCTTATCTTACTTCTGAGCGATTAGTTTACCGCGCTACTCTAGTACTTGTTGGTGAAGTTCACATATCCTCAAAATATTTTATTCCTCAGACATACAGTTTTTCTTAAGATGTTTTTCTTCACCGCCGAACACGTGGTAAATCAGCACTTAAAATTGCAATTAATAATTTCACTGGTGCTAGCGGGGATCGAACCGGGGTTCAGTCGATGTCACAGTACGCGAGCAACCCCGGTTCAAGTCCCGGCTGTGAAAGCGACCTGTGTGTGATCCTCTGAGCTACCCGAAGCGAGCGTGACGAAAATACTCCCTGCATAGGCAAGGTAATATTTAGCTGTGGTCTTTTAATAGCTGACGAAGAAGACAAGCTTCTCTACGAACCATTAAAAATACCGTTACATCTTATTATAGTACACTGCTGAACGTAGGCCTACCCTGTAGATTGCCTCATAGGTGGAATATTTGCCATAGTTGCCACGCTTGGCAAGTAGGTTGGCAACTGCAGTTTTATTTTTATTTTTAGTCGTTATTATGAAGACGCTTCTGCCTATCTCCTGATTTGTTTCCCTCTGTCGCCTCTTACGACACCCACGGGATGATAGTGGTTAGTGGACATTCTTACATCGCCACTACACGGTAATTTAATTTATTGAACAATAAAAATAATTATTCCAAAATACACTACCTTTACGCAAGTATTCTGAACTTCGCATAAGTACGTAAGTCAGCTATTATACCCTACAACTTGCTAAGAATAATATCATAAAATCACTCCATTTCCATATCCAGGCATTATCAGTCACCGATTCATTGCCGGTGAGTCAGAGCGCGTTTTGATTAATTTACTTTTGTTACGTCGAGGCTGGTACTACTCTAATCTCATTCAGGCAACAATAACTAGGGTTCGCCCGCGTCGCGTGGGCGCGAGGTTAACTTACGAAATTCGACCCAAGCTGCTACGATGAGTCATGAGGTTATGTTTATTAATTGTTGTATAAATATATATCGATACCCTAGCTATGATTACAAAAAATTAAACAATAAAATATCGAATAACGCCGTTATAAATACTGTAGCTGTTACCCGGCCTATTACTACAGGCCTCCTCTCATTTCTGAGAGGGTTTTAGGGGTTCGAACCGGGGTTGCTCGAGTACTGTGAAATTTACAGCGAGCGCTTAGTTCCTGAACTACCATGGCTCTATATTATGTAATACTTTATTTATAAATGTCATCATCATCATCATTAACATCAATAGCCTGTTTAAATCGAGCGAGACTTTTGGAAAAGTGTGTCTGGTTATTTATAATTTCTTGGAAGATTTCCGCCTTTCAAGTCAAGCTGGTTGAAATTCGTTCGACAGCTTCACACTAGTATGTCTGCTCATCCATAAATAAATGTTTAACGTAGTGCGGCTACGCTGCAGCTATAATTATGGTTACAGCAAGAATGGGTCGGATCGACCGGGGAAGGACCACGCTCTCACAGAACAAAAGCGCAAAATAGTAACTTAATGCTGCTGTGTTTCGTATGGTGAGTGTAGAGAACGGGAGACCCTTTTTACTGGAAAAGACCCAGCTTAATCCTCAGGGGTGACAACGCATCTGCATTTTGATTCTTAATCGGGGATATATGTAAAATGTCTATGGGCCACAGCATCCACTTACCATCAGGTGGACTGTATGCCGTTCGTTACCATTCTATAGAAGAAAACTTATGGTAACCTGATGGTAAGTGACTACTGCAGCCCATGGACTTCTGCCTGCCAAGCGTGAAAACTATGGCAAATAATCCCCTACGAGGCAATCAATGCGTGAGTCCGTCTTCAGCTGTGTTCATTTGTGTGAATTTTGATAGTCTGTAACGGTACCGGTCTGTAATAAGGCGGTCGGCCATTTAACTTGACGAACCTACAACTGATGTCTAAGAAATATTCTAGGGTGGCAGGCTCGTACCGGTAATCGAAGTGTAGGGCGGCCCCCGACTAGATGGAGTGTCGACCAGGTAAAAGATGCAGGAAGTTAATGATCCCATTGGTATCCCACACCATGTTTATATAAGCGTGGTCTTTACTATATGACACGTCTAATCCAACGGTTATCACCTTTACGATAGATATGACCAGCCCATTGCCACTTCAACTTGCAAACATGGAAGGCGGATGAACAATCTATCCACCAGAGAAACTCTGAACATAGCCCTTTCCAACTCTCACTGGGCGTCTTTGAGTTTGTGGAGTAGTCGTAACGTTAGTGTCCACGTTTTGACACCATATGTGAGTACAGGTGGGACGTACTGGTTGGATACTTTCGTCTTCAGAAAATATCTGACGTAGCCTCTTGAATGTTACCCAGCTCAACTGAATCCTAACTAACTCACCCCTCTCTCTCTCGAATGTATGTGGGTCGACATCACTGACATTACGTAGCAATTATGGTAAAATTCCCCTATGAAGCAACCCTGGGTGCGACCTATTTTCATCATTTGCCCATCACCTGTTTTAATTTCCTTCTGACGCCTCTTCTGATACCCGCGGGGTAGTGGATATTCTTACATCACCACTATACGGTACCATCACATGATGAGATGATTAGAGATATTTATTTTGTTGGATGTTCGGTCTAAAGGACATTGCATTATAATATTACATTATTTGTTTTATTTTTGTATTTGACTGTCTCGTTGGTCTAGTGGTCGTAAACGCGATTGCTGATTATGAGGTCCCGGATTTGAATCCCGGGTTGGGCCAAAATAAGTTATTGGGTTTTTCTGTCAAGAAATTCTCAGTAGCAACCCGGATTTAGAAATTTGGCTTTATTTCACACCCGTGCCTTCAAAAGCACGTAAAGCTGTTGGTCCTGTGCCTGATCTGTTTCCGGTCGTGGAGAATTACCGTCCCATCGGACTATGAGAGTGAGAGTGAGGGAATAGAGAGTGCACCTGTGCTTGCGCAAACACTTGGACACTCTACTCCTGTACTGCGCAGATGGCTGTTCTCCGTTGAGACTGGCCGCCGTGACCGAAATTCGGTCTGGAGGACATTATTATTTCTTTTTTTTTTAATGAGGATACTAGGGACACTATCAGCGTTACTAATCCCGTTAACCTATCAACTTGTGTTAAGACTGGTTCACGAAAGTGGTTGAATGGTAGATTCGAATACATTGAAGTAATATGTACTACGTACTAGAAGAAACGAAGAGACTTGGTCGTTTACAACACGCATTAGAGCCCATGGGCTCAAACTTATTTATTGCCTTAAGAACGTACACTACTGTGACTGCGACCTCGCGCCCTGCACCGCCGCACTGATTTTGTTTGCAGTGTCTGTTTCTAGTATGTATATACACTATGATTTCTTTAAATAAATAATCTTGAAATTATATTTGTGTTTATTTTCGGCCAGGAACAGGTCACCAAAGACCCTACTCCTTACCCTAGCAATACTACGTAACAGGGCCATGACTTGTCTTGCTGAAGTTCGAGATGTGTATGTAAGTGACAGGACTATCAGGAGACGCCTCAATGAAACTGATATCATGGCCATCATCGAGTCAGCAGACTTGCAATCGCACATGAACATGTGAATTGGAATATGGAACAGTGGAGCCAAGTACTGTTCACAGATGAGTCCCGATTTTCTTACGAGTTTTGTTTGTCGGATATTCTTTGCCAAAGAATAACTTAAATAACACATCAATGACATGACATGATACCAAAAAAATTTTCTAAGACAATTAATTACTTAAAATTCAAAGTAAGTCGTTTTTTGTGCCGGTCAGTGTATTTCTTTAATGATTCAAACTCAGCCCTACTGTTTCCAAGTTTTCTAGCCGTATCATTAACCATTCCATACAGTGTCGCTTTGAGTTCGCTTTCTAAATTTTCATAAAGAGACTGCCGTAAAAATAGGCAATACAAATAAATTTTGGCGTATTGATATATATCAACAAATCCAAATACATTGTAATCACTATGATCTAATACATGATGGATAGTGGGCTCAATTCCGGGCGTGTAGAGATTTAATTTCGCTTTTGTTTTATTACACGTTCATCTCAATCGAGTCAAGGTTGCAGCTAATGATGAATTAGTGAACGTATGACCTGGTAATCATTCGCTTTGTTTTCGAATAAAGGTTAAGTTCACATGCACCGCACTGACGTTATTATGTAGGCACATTGAAGCTCACGGGTGAGCATTGTTATTGAAGTGAATATATTTTTATGTAAAATGGATTTAATATAATAACAATAATATAATAACACAATTATCCACTACCTGATATCATCACGTGGTTGTCGTAGGAGGCGACAAAAAGAAACAAACAAGGTGATGGGCAGCAGCGTCTTCCTAAGAACAATTTAAAATTAAGAACTGCGTTTGCCAATCCTCTATCTGCTTGCTTAGCTTGGCAACTATGGCAAATTTCCCCTCTACCTACGAAGCTGCCTCTGGAGAGGCTTATATTCAGAAGTAGACTTTTGATAAGATGTAACACTAATGTAAAATGTATTTAATTAGCCATGGATTTTTTTAACACGTACTCGGCGATTAAGGAAACATCGAGAGGCAAATGCATGGCCGAGGAATAAAAATATTTTGATGATATGTGAACCATTTCAAAAATGAGAGGATGCCTGTACCTTTCTACAGGGTTATTTTTCAAAGAGTAGCCAAATTTTTAACTTAAGTTCAAATATATAAATAAAGATATACCGTTATTGCAGTTTTTGAAAATACGAGTAAATAAGGCTTCTACTTTTATTTGAAATGATCCCAAATTTAATGTGATTTATGGGCAACGATGTTTTTGTTTACCGATCGACCCTTATGAATGTGTGCGTGTGCAGTAAAATCGGTTAAAGTAATGCATTACCACGCATTTTGAATTTAAAATATAAAAAGGACGGAATTATTGAGATTTTTAAATCGAATAAAACTATTTTACGGATTTTATCGCGTTTAATTTTACTAATTTTGATTCCCGACGTTTCGGTGCTTTACAACACCCATGGTCACGGGGGACTGAGGTGTTTGACGTCCCAATGTCATAGTTAGCCCGGCTACCTTCAGTTTTTGAATATTAATTTTGGTCCGATCTACGCAGAATGAGCTTACAGTATCTTGAAGTCTTGCAGTGGTATGCTTGGGTTTGGATTTAATTTTGTTAATTATAGGATCCCAAGCAGATGGCAGCACCCATCCATCTTCTCTATTGAAATTAGGATGTTTTTAATTTCAATAGCCTCGCGTATCATCCTTGGTAGGAATCGGTGTTCTTTGCGAGGATTTGTGGTCTATCAAATCTGATGTAATGGCGGGGACGATCTTGAACATGTTCACATACTGCAGACTTCCCAGAGCGTCGGTTTTTAATTACTTTTATTCACCATTTGCCTATATTACTTATTCTGAACCTTCTGCAAATTTGGCTGGTTAATGCAAAATAACCCTGTATATTTACTACTTTGTGTTAAAATATGGGACAAAACTTGTTACAAATATTGTAACATCCATGGTATTTTACTATGTATTGAGTGAAATTTTGTGTGTTAAATTATTATATGATAATAATGATATAAAATTAAGTTGTACGTATTTATAACACTTATTATATAGTATTTAGATGACGTTAGAATTCTCAGGGATGAAAACTTTGAAAGTAAAATATTATTTCGATAGTTATAACTTTTAACAAAAAGTAAAAACCGACTTTAAATTGTTAAAAAAGAATTTATTTATTTACTACCCTTCTACAAATTTATATGGGACCACCCTTGAAGTATAAACTATTTAATAAAAAAAGTATCATCAAAATCGATTCACAATCTGCGAAGATATCGCGTAAAATACATACAAAAAAAAACATACACTCGAATTGAGTGTATGTTCCTACTTTTTGAAGTCGGTTAGTAAAAATATCATCCGAATCGTTAGAGTTTGTTGCTCAATTCGTCGTAGACGCCACAAAGGCGCGAACCTCAATTTTTCAAAAAATTACAGGAGAGCAGGAAACATTAAATTTATTTGTAGTTTTCCATTAAGTATAACATATTTAATTTTCTGATGAAAAAAAGCTAGTAATCGGGGAATAATAAATGTTTTCTTGCTCTCCTGTAATTTTTTGAAAAATTGAAGTTCGCCCCTTTGCGGCGTTAGCGACGAATTACGTTTGTATGTATTTTACGAATTATAGTATAGGATTAGCAACCACAATTGTGAATAGCACCCATGCGAAGCGAGAGCGAGTCGTTAATCCTCTCCTACTTTTTCGAAATAAAATGAAAACTGAAATAGTGCCTGTTGTTTTATTTAGTAAAAGAATCAACCGTAAGGTATCCGTAAAATCATTCTTTGTTTTGCAAAAGCAGAAAGAGCAGTTATAAGTGATCGAGCACCGACAATCCAATTACAATGAGAGAGCAACCAACCTTAATTATTCTAAAGCAAACTCCTCATATTAAGATCAGTTTATTCACATATATCGAGTTTCCTCGTTTGCGTTGCGGTGCACGATCGATTCGAGAGCATATGGTAATGGATTAACAAATATTATTCTAACCGCGAAGAGGTTTTTTAAGGTAAAAGGCACTTGCCCTTTAATATTTTGCATTAATATGCCATTTTTATTTATTAAAGATACCACAAAGAACTTTTGATAATGTTTACAATCACGTCCAAATTTTTCTTTACTATTAAAGGTTATTTTATAGAATAACGGTGACAAACAAGCACATAGTCCACCTGGTGTTAAGTGGATGCTGAAACGCATAAACATCTACATTTATCCTTGATTAAGTTTCAAAATGCAGATGCGTTGTCACCACTGAGGACTAAGATGGAATGCCTTGTATTTTATATCCGACCCATTAGTGTAACAACCATAATATAGCTGCAGCGTGGCTCTACCACATGTTATTTGATTGCATTCTTTCGGACGTAAGTGCCAAAAAAAGGAAATAAGGTTAAGTTCTATAGTTTTATTTGGCAGTATACAAGTAAAAGTGAAGCCGAAGACCGAGCTAAGTGGCGTGCTTTGGGTCAGGCCCATGTCTAGCGGAGGACTACAGTAAGCCAATGAGTATGAAACACGAGAACACAATACACCTGATTATAAGTGAATGCTATGGCTCACAGATCTGCAACTAGCCTCGATTAAGAATAAAAATTTCAGATGTTGTTAATACTCTGTGCTAAGATGAATAATGCCTTATTACAAGCAAAAAGATCTTCGGTTTTTGTCACTCACCGTACGAAAAATAGCACACACACATCGCAGCACACTGCTATAAAGTGTGAAAAATCGTGTTTGGGCAAACGAACAAACTTTTCAGCTATAAAATGGCTGCAGCACGAAGGTCGGCTTGACCGAGGAGGGTCTATGTCCTCACAGTATACCAGCGTGAAACAGTATAGTGAGTGTAGAGAACCGGAGATCCTTTTTAACGCTCCCTTGGTTAAAGACTACCTGACGGGAGATCTCTCTTTTATTTTGACGGTTAATGAGAAAGCATCCAAAAATACTGTATCCAAATTCAGCAGTCTGGTGTCTTTTTACCCTCAGCATCACTAGTCTGTCATAATTTCAACTCGGTAGTCATAAAATCTTCTACTCAGTGTGTTGGCTATTCACTATATTTTAAGAAATCTTTAACTTACAAAGTGGTTTTAAGTATTTCTTAATGTTAATGTTGCACAATGCACAATGAAATTATGCTGTACATTTTTGTCCTTTTGCTCTATTAGGAAACCTGGTATTTTCGCTTGAGACGTCTGTAATTACATTAAAAAGTTTCATTTGTTTATTTATAAATACACATATCCGGTTATGTTCATATAACCACTATGTGTATTTTATTACTATAAATATATAGTATATACAAATATATTTTACACGTATATGATCACACCTTTCTGACCTTAATTGTCATTTTCTATTCAGAGTTACATATTAAAAAAATTACATTATCTAACTTAAATAAAAGAACGCCTCTAAGCAAACAACGCGTGAATGAATTATTGTTGACCTCATATTGAGCACTTACTTCAGCCTACAGCGAGATGTAACAGTGGAGGCGTAGTGATTAATATTTATTCCAATTATCAGGCACACCATAATCTCACAGACGTGAAACCTACACGACATATTATCTAAATGTTACTTAACATAAATGATTCAGAAAGATACGAGATTACCTGGAACGTATTAAGATATCAAACTATTTTCTCTAATAAAAGTAGAGAGATAATTCCGTGGAGTAATATTTTTACAAAATAAAGTATGAATAAAAATCTTATGACTATTAGCAGACATATTTTAACATTCTTTTTTTGTTCTTAAACGGCAGTATCCTTAAGATAGACCAAACCTAAGGACGTGGTTTCCATTCAAAGAACAAGCAATTTCATCTCAGCTGGAGTGATTATGGGAATGTAACCAATTTCATTGCTTTGGTGAATTATTTAAAAAAGGTTGTCACAGATGTTAAAACATGCAACAACGCCGCAGCTATATGATGGCTCTAGCACGAATCGGTCGGAGCACATCGACCGGGGAATTACCATGCTCTCTCAGAATAAATTAAAGTAGCAGCTTATAGCTGCTGTGTTTTGTATGGTGAGTGTAGAGAACCGGAGACCCTTTTTACAGGAAACGAGGCATTTAATCTTAGTCCTCAGGGGTGACAACGCATTTGTATTTTGATTCTTAATCGAGGATAAATGTAGATGTCTATGGGCTTCAGCATCCTTTTACCATCAAGTGGATTATGTGCTCGTTTATCACCTTAACTCTATAAAATAAATAGTTAGCTGTTCTAACTTATTCGTTTTAGGGCAAGAAAATGTTCGCAGCACTGCAATGAATGTTGGCAGACTGACGTATCTTCGAAGTACTATTTTTTAATTTCTCAGATATCTCACGATGTTTTCCTTCACGAGTACGTGGTAAATCAATGCTTGGTTATATAATTACAATTTAATTGGTGTCGGATCGAACCAGGTTACTCGTGTACCTGTGAAACGATATAATTCGTGACCGTTGTATATTTGTATTTGGCTTGGATATTTGAGGAAGCTCAAGGTCGCTTAGCAAAATATAAAGAAGCTATGCTTGGAGTTTCGCTTTGTAACTAACCGCTGGCCATATAGGTTGAAGAACCGACAACCGCCGGGAATAAAGGTGCCTGAGTCTGCCACTCTTCTGTCTGTTTCTTATCAATATGTGAAATGTTGAGCGGTCCACCACTAAATGGAGTGAGACATGTTAAGCCGTACAGAAAGATTTTGTGGCATTTCTTGGGGGAGGCCTATGTTCATCCGTGGACTATTAACTGTAATGAGGATGAATAATGATTAGGAAAAGTAAATAACTGCCATCAGCTTGTTGCAAAATCCTCATTCGTTATTTAGCACGATACATCACATGCAATTATTAATCTATATCTATATATATATATAAATAAAATTGAAGTGTTTGTCTGTAATATCGAAATAGCTTACATTTATTGAGCTGACGGAGTTACTTTTTGTCATTTTTATAATTCTTGTCTGTGTGTCTGCGTGTCCGGGTTAATCTTCGGAATGGCTGAACCGATTGTAATAAATCTTCACGAACAGATAGAGAACAATGCCAGGAGTGATCTAGACAGTTGTATCCGAAAAAATTGGAGATTTTTTTCTCTCGAGAAATTGAAAAATAGATAAAATAAATGGTTGTTAATGATTACCTTAAATCCAAATATTTTAATAGATCCCACCCAGGCGAAACCGAAAAGAATCTATTTATCCCTAAAACAAAATAAAACACATTAAAGGTATCAAAAACCTCATAAACTCCGTTAATGTTCTGATTATGCGTCACGACAAATTCGATACGAGCAAAACAAGTGGAATTTTATCATACAAAAGATAGTATGGGCCAATAATAATATGTAGATGCGATCGTCCGGCGATTACTGTCGGGTTTGTTAACACTGTCGGCGTATACTACCGACCATACCATATCGAGTCGATACACGCGAGTTAGTAAATAATGTTTGTTAAGATTTTTTTTAATTGTGTTTAAAAAAAATATCATCTGGTCAAATAGTGGGATAATCGAACAATGTGTGGACAAGCACAATGGTACGTAATGTGATGGTGACATCAGGGAATCCATCAGCATATTCGTGGATGTCGTAAGAGACAAATGACGTAATAATCCTGGTTTCTAATAAATTTTCGTATAAGTAGTACCGTGTAGTGAACTACCACATATAGTCCCGTGGTTGTCGTAAGAGGCGATAGTGGGAAACTAATACAGAATATGGGCAGCAGCATCTTCCTGTCTTAAAATAATATATAAAAACTGCGGTTGTCAACCCGCCTGCGAAACGTGGAAACTATGGAAAAGTCTTCCGTATGAGTCAATCTATGGGGGAGGCCTATACTCAGCAGTGGATTTTAAAGGTTGTAATGTATGGTTATGTAAAGTCAAGTTAGATACTAGCTTTTCCTGGGTGATCGGTTCTTAGAACTACATTGTTAGATCATTGCTACTTCATCTGCTGCTGCTCTGTTGCCGAAATCCTCGTTAAGCTTGCGTGATAATATCATCTAGGTATATATTGCAATGGAAATTTTTATTAAAACGTCGTCGGGTCGTAGCACTAGTGGTATGGTATAAACGTATTGGTTAATTTGGTTTGCGTGTCACGTTCCAGCAAAACTCAAAGATTTGTACGAGGCGAAAAAAGTATGGTTACCGCAACGCGTGGTTACGATGGGTTTAAATACGATGAATACTGACGATTGTATACATTGAATACAGATATGGTGGTGTCAACGACAGGGAAAGAAGTGTTATTTTTGATAATATATTTTTTATTATTGTACCATCATAATGACATTGATTTGTAGTCTTTATTTATTATAAAAGGGTTACAGATGGCGGACTTAGGGCTTTTTGGCATTCTCTCCTAGTCTATCCGGGGCTTAGTGATATAATTCATCATCATCATTACAGCCTTTCAGAAGTCCACTGCTGAACATACGCCTCTACCAAGAAACGCCACAAACCACGGTTCTGAGCCACCTGCATCCATCGACTTCCTGCATATCTTACCAGGTCGTCACTCCATATGGTGAGTGACGACCTGGGGCGCTAGAGGCATTTCTAAGGCTGTTAGTAAGTCAGCGTAACAGTTAAGTAACGTAACGCAAGCGGAGCAGTTTGTCCGCCACACTATTTCAGTATGTTTTGGCAGACTTTACATGTGTTCGAAATACTTTGTCACTGCCACTTTGTCTTGCGTATGTATCTTCTTTGAGAAACTTTCTATGAGAAATCTTTGGCTTTACTTAACATCAGGTGGAAAGTGTGCTGGTTTGTCACTCTTATCCTATAAAAAAAACACAAGTTACTGCCACGCTACAGCAATATTATGGTTATGGCACGAATGGGTCGGCTGGACCGGGGAAAGACCACACTACAGAATAAGAGCGAAAATAGCAGCTTAAAGGTGCTGTGTTTCGTATGTTGAGTGTAGAGAATGGGAGACCTTTTTTTACTAAATATTAGACTTTCCATCTTAGACCTCAGGGATGACAAAGCATTCTTATTCTTAGTCGAAGATAAATGAAAATATCTATGAGCCTCAGTATCCACTTACCATCAGGTGGACTGTTGCTCGTTTGTCACCCTCACCTTTATTCTATAAAAAGAAAGTCTTCATCCGTCTGAGAGGTGACACACAGTGTAAGAAACTACAGGTAACTGTGTGCCTAGAAATTCTGAGTAGCAGCCCGGAGTCAGAAAGTTGCTGGTGTTTCAGGCCCGTGCCTCGGAAAGCAAGTAAAGCCGTTGGTTCTGCGTCTGATCTGTCTCTCCTGATTGCCTGATCTGATCTCCGGTGTATTCGGATTACTGTCCCATCGGACTACGAGACTGGGGGAATAGAGCACTCTCTATTCCCTCACTATACATCTTTGCTTGTGCATACACTCGGGCACTATAATTCTGTCCTGCAGATAGCTAGTCTCCGTTAAGACGGGCCGTAAAATTTAACCTCAGAATGCTATTTATAAAATCTATCAAACACAAACATAGTATTAATATTTCTTTTCTTTTATAATTATAGCGTAGCCAGGTATCCTAATTCAGATTTACTAGGCGGTCTTTTTTGTCTAGGAGTTCGTCTGGATAAATACCACCCCATGCCTATGCCAGGATGTGTAGGTTGCACTGCTGTGTTTCAGTTTGAAAGGTATAAAGAGTCCATATAGTTATGGACTGTGAGGTATTTCCTCTTAGATTTCAGAGGTGACAACTCAACCATCCTTCTTTATTTGAAGTTGGCTGCAGGTGTTCATGGACTGCAGTAGCCACTAACTATCAGGTGAACAGACCGTAAATCCATTTAGCACTTCAATTTAAAAAAAAACCTTTTAGTAAAGAATATCTCACTCGATATTTTCTGTATCACTAAATATTCACTTAATATTTTTCAACATAATTTAAGTCCTAAGAAGGTTTTAATAGTTTGTTGGACAATACAGGCGAAGATGCCAGCTCTCTGTCACTATTATCATCGCTTAACTCGTAGTGCATGCATGCTAAACAAGCTTCTCTATCGTTGATGATTCACCCGCTGGGTTCTTGCCAATCTTATTTATGATAGCAATCCTGTCAGTTATATTGACAACCACTTATATAAAGTTACAGCCTATATAGGTCCCTATAAATGCGTTTTGCGGGCTTCACATATCTTCAAAATATATGTTTTCTTATTTCTGAGACATGCAGGTTTTCTCACAAGGTTTTCCTTCACCACGGAGCACGTGGTAAATCAACGCTTAAAATTGTAATAAGCAATTTCATCAGTGCCGGCGGGGATGCGTATTGTGAAATTTACAGCGAACGCGTAGCCGCTATATTGTTTTGAATATGATTTTAGTATTCCTTGTATTCCAGGAAGTCGATGGAGGCAGGTGGCTCAGGGCCGTGCTTTGTGGCATAACTTGGGGGAGGCCTATGTTTAGCAATGGACATGTGAAGGTCTGTAATGATGATGATGATGATGATGATAATGATTCCTTGTATTGGTCCAAAATATTTTTTAAGTTAGTGTAAATATTTGATGCAATCATTTGAATTTAAACAAAAGTTACACATTGTGTGAGTGTGTGTGTATGTTGTTTATTTAAAAGTATATTTTCTAGCGGTGGTTCTTAGGCATGTTATATTAAAATCGGTTGAGCCGTTTCAAGGTCATCAGCTGGTTTATTAGCTGAGGTAGAGTTATTTTCGGGGGTTTTAAAATTTTCAATTTAAGTTATTGTTGGTTTTTGGATATAATTCGTTGTGTACGTATGTACGTTACATCGTGTAGTGACAGTGTAGGAGATCTACTGCGACATATCATTCCGTGGTAGTCGTAAGAAACGTCAGACGGCAACTAATATAGGAGATGAGCAGCAGTATCTTACTTATAGCAACTGAAAATTGTAAAAAAGCCGTCAACCCGCCTGCCAAGCATGGCTACTATGAAAAAACTTGAATTGGCAATTTACGGGGGAGGCTTATGTTCAGAAGTGAACGTTTGCTAGGCTCTAATGAATGAATGAAGAAAGGAATGAATGGATATAAGCAGGGAGCAAATCATGAGCATTATCATCATGATACTTAAATCTAGATCCTCCTTGGTCCACAAACGAACATTGGTCTAGCACAAAGGCTACAGCTAAACAGTGTTCTTCAGACCAAAGTTGTTTACGGCGGCCAGTCTCAACGGAGACTAACCAGAAAACGGAGACTGCGCAGGACAATATTATAGTGCCCAAGTGTATGCGTGAGCATAGGTGCGCGCACTCTCTATTCCCTCACTCTCATAGTCCGATGGGATGGCAAACCGACTGCTTTACGATGATCGGATGTGAACACCGCCGACTTCCTCACTTCAGGCTGCTACTGAGAACTTCTCAAAATAAAAACTTAATAACTGACTTTTTGGTCCGACCCGGGATTCAAACCCGGAACCTCATGTTTAGCAGTCGCGTTTACGACCACTAGACTAATACGGCAGTCAACTAAATACATATAGTAAGATTGTAGATAACAAAAAAATTACTCTGATTATATATTCTGATGAGCACAAATATATTAGTTGTTTTTGCAACATTATTTATCTGATGGTAAGTGGTTGCTGTGGTCCATAGACATCTACATCTATCCTCGTTTGCGAAAAAAATGCAGATGCGTTGTCAGCCGTGAGGACTAAGATGGAATGCCTCTTTTCCAGTAAAAAGGGTCTACGGTTCTCTACACTCACTAACCGAAACACAGCAACATTAAGCTGCTATTTTACGCTGGTATACTGTGAGAGCGTGGTCCTTCCCCGGTCCAGCCGACTCATTCGTGCTATAACTATACTATTAATATATGTAACTGTAGCATGGCTCTACCACGTATAAACGGTTTGCCGTATATAAACCATTTACGTTTTAATATATCCTTCAAAAATGCATTCTATATTTAAAACTATGATTACCAAATTAAATTTAGGTTGTAAAAAAGGTTAACAGGTTATATTGAGGTAAACACCAAAGGATCACTTTTTATAACTAATGATATTCTATGAGTGGGCAGGTCGGGTAGCTACCGTGCACCTTGTTGGAACATGTCAAAAAGCTAATTATCATTCCGGTATCGGACCAGTTGCGTAAATGTGGGTCGTGTTTACACAAGGAATAATGTTAAGGTAGAGAAGGCATATATTAAGTTTTATTAAAATAAATTGTTGATAAAAATGCATGAATTGTAAACAATATTCAAAAACTACAATAAATAAAAACTTAAATTACGAGTATCATACAGTCCTACTCCCCGTGATATCGTGCCATGAACGCTGGCTGTGTTTCTTCGCTGAATGTACTTAGCCTTTGAGCGAGAAAAGAAAAAAAAGTAACTGTTATTGATTTTACGAAAGATAATTTATTTTAAGTTTGACAACAAAATTGAAATCATCGCAGAGGTATGTAAGCTGAAGGGCGAAATATTTATTTGACTTGGGTGATATCCATAGCATCCTGTGGGTCTTGACAAATATAATAGGGAGAAAATAAATCAGAAGATATCTTCGTAATAAGAACTCATCACACATGACATTTTTAGACGTTAAACTCTTTACGTTAATTCAAATATTATTTTTTAAATAATATTAAAATATCTCGTCACATCCCGTAAAAAAGGTCTCGTTAGAGGCGACATAGTGAAACTGATACAGGAGAATGGCTGATAAAAATTCAATAAATGTAAAAAAAAACTGCATTTGACAACTCACCCACTAAGCTTGGCAACTATGTTTGCCATAGTTTCCACCCTAGGAGGAAAACTATGAGGGAGTCATGTTCATCAGTGAATTTGTGATGGGTTGAAATAAATGATCAAAATATAAAATATGAATTACCTACCCTCTCGTTGTAAGATGTATCACACTCCATATAATAGGAGAATGTTTAAAACGTATTTATTTGCAGTTACTTTTCTTAATCGATTAGGTGTGATAAACAAGCACACAGTCTACGTAATGTATCTAGATGCAGACACCTAGGTTTATCCTTGATAAAGGATCAAAATGTAAGACAGATTGGCTCTTTACCAGTAAAAACAGTCTCCTGTTCTCCGACGAATCAATGAAACATAGCATCATGTAGCTGTAATTTACACTAGTATTCCGTGGGAGGGTGGTGCTTCCCCGGTCAAGCTGATTCATTCGTTCTGAAACCACGTTCGTTAATTAAAAAAAGTGTTATTTGTTGTTTCAACATATCCAATTTCATTTTCACATTCGAGGTTAACACAAGCACTCATTGTCTCTCCTTTGGCAAAGTTACAACCATTTGTTTCTTGTTACTCACAAACAAATTATATTCGCGCCTTGTGTCCTTAAATTTGTGACCATAAAGTTCAAATTTAATTAGTCTATCTACATTATCAATTAGTATTTTAACTCTTTACTACAAATTATTATAGACATTTTCTACATAGAATTAAGGTTCATTTCTGTTATTCCCAAGCGCAAAGAATAAATTGTTTTTGGTGAACCGAATAGAACGTAATTTGAATGCATTGTATGCAAGTAACGTAGCATGTATGAGACTTATAATAGAAGGACTGTGTTTTGGGCGTTGCTATGGTGTGGTTTGTCTAATATGTACAGTTTAACATCTTAAGTAACACTTATTTTTCGTTTCTAGAATTCTTGGTAGTCCAGCTAATTGCAGAATTTTCTATGTTAGTAAGATAAATAGATCCTTGTAAAATGTCTAGCGGAGGATGACTATACGGATTGTGTGAGGATTAAGCATGATTTATTTCGATAAGGCACAGTCCTAGCTCTCTTTCAACTTCTCGATATACTGGCGGTCATGGATGCAAGGATAAACAATCGGATTTGTGTCCTCCTTTTCTTATAAAATTTAAGTGACAAATGTAAAATAGAAAAAAACTTACAGTCCACCTGCAAGTATGTGGCTGCAGCTGTCCATAGCCAACTTCAAACAAAGAAGGCTACAGATGCCTTGTCAACTCTGAGGACTAAGATGGAATGCCTTAAAGACTTTAAAGGGAAATACTGCTTCTCCATAAACTTCAAACTGGAACACGCAGTGCTGGTACTACTATTTGGTGGTAAAATAAGTAATAGGATGGTATTTACCCAGACGGACACATACGCAGAAAAGGAGTCCTAATACCCAGTAAGCCACCTAGTAAAATTGTTTTCTAACTTTTTTTTTATAGAATAAGAGTAACAAACGAGCATACAGTCCACCTGATGGTAAGTGAATGCTGTAGCCCACAGACATCTACATTTATCCTCAATTAGGAATCAAAATGCAGATGCGTTGTCACTCCTGAGGACTACGAAGGAATGCCCCGTTTCCAGTAAAAAGGGTCTCCGGTTCTCTACACTCACCATACGAAACACAGCAGCATTAAGCTGCTATTTTACGCTGGTATTCTGTGAGAGCGTGGTCCTACCCCGGTCGGCCCACTCGTGCTACAACCATAACATAGCTGCAGCGTGGCTCTACTACGTAAAGTATAAAAAATATAGACTAGAAAATCAGTTAATCAATTCTCTATTCTCTGTTATTCATTATAACGAGTTGGCGCAATTATATGAACTTACCTTTAACGTTACCATTACAGCCTATAAACGTCTACTGCTGAACATAGGTCTTAGCCGTAGATTGCCTCTTGGGCAGGATTTTACCATTGTCGCCATGCTTGGCAGTCGTGTTGGGTAGTTTCTTATTTCGAGTTGTTATCAAGAAGACGCTGTTACAGTTTCCCCCTGTCGTCTCTTATGATTTCCACGAGACGATATGGGATATTCTGAAGTATGGGTACGAAGTATAGGTAGAATTTGTTTAATAGTGGCGTTGAGTCATCAAGAGCATTTTAATGTAATTTCAAATATTAATTAAACGATTTATTTAATATTTCTGATTTATTATCCAATCTTGTTTTTTTTTTATCATTTTACTCACTGTCCCCGATCTCGTAGTATTGTATACGTTATTATTGTAAGTTAAAGTTAGTCTGTATAAGTCCCACAGCTGGGCATAGGCCTCCTCTTGTTTCTGAGAAGGTTTTAGGGCAAAGAAATTCACATGTCGTCGAAATATTTTTTTTTATTATTTCTCAGACATGCAGGTTTCCTCACGATGTTATTATTTACCGCCGAGCACGTGGTAAATCTGCACTTGAAATTGTAATTAACAATTTCATTGGTGCCGGTGGGGATCGACACCGGGTTGCTCGCGTACTGTGAAATTTACAGCGAGCGCTTAGCCCCAGAGCTACCGCGGCTCTTGTATTTAATAAACCTATTTATTAAATACAAGAGCCGCGTATAAAATGAAGTCACTATATGTATGCCGTGTGCAAATAAAGTCATTATACACATTTGTATAGTGACTTTATTATGGCATAAGCATGAATAGGTCGACTTATCCGGGGAATAACCACTCTAAAAATATCAGCAGTTTAAATGACAACATGATGTTGCTTTGTTTTGTATGATGATTAACCAAAACCTTATTTTGGTAATGAGGAAAAAATCAATTCATCTGCATTTTCATTCTCAAATAGGGATAGATGGTATCTATGGGCCACAATGGTAATCCATCACGTGGAATGTTAGTTATATTTTATACTAGCTGTTCCCCGTGACTTCACTCGCGTGTAATTTATGGTTTTAATTTTTTTGTGCGGAACCTTAATTATTTTTCTAAAATAAAAGTAGCCTATGTTACTCCTTATAATACCAGCTAAATGCCAGTGAAAGTCCCGTCAAAACCAGTCCAGCCATTTCGGAGATTAGCCGGAACAAACAGACAGACAGACAGACAGACAAAAATTTAAAAAATTGTGTTTTTGTTTTAAGTACGAGGGCGACACTGACCGTTTTTAGAATTGACCACTTGTAAACGATATAATAAAAAATTAAGTTCAAATTTTGAAAATGGAACTCTGCCAATATTATTGTGTATGTATTTTATTAATTTGTCATTTGTTTACGATTTGGCGGCAAATTGAAAATTGTCTGTGTCACGTCAGCATGAATTTAACGCGGGAAAATTATCGTACAATGATTTTTTATGACTTTCGATGTCTTTTAAGTCAAGAAGAAAGTTATGATAGACTTCGATTGGCCTTTCACACTGAAGCCCATTCGTGCCACTGCTTACAACTGGTTTAATGAGTTTAAACGTGGTTGGACTGCCTTCTACGGCGACGACTGAAGATAACATCAGTGTTGTGCGGCGTATGATAGAGACTGACAAAAGAGTGACTTATCGGCAGATTCGGACAAGCTTAGGCATTGGTATGAATCAAGTGCACAAAATCCTCCATGAACATTTAGCAGTCAGGAAGCTTTGTGCCCGGTGGATACCTTATAATTTGACAGAGGCCCAAAAACTCCGTCGTGTTGATTGGTGTCGTGAAATGGTTCAAAGATATAACGGAGGTGACTCAAATGCTGTGTTCGACATACTTATGGGTGACGAAAGCTGGATTTATTGTCATGATCCTGAAACTAAGAGACAGTCTGCTGTCTGGGTGTTTCCTTCCGAGGAGTTGCCAACTAAAGTGAAGGGAGGTCGAAGCGTGGGAAAAAAGATGGTGGCCTCGTTCTTCGGAAGGACAGGTCATTACGCAACAATTATTTTAGAGAATCAGAAAACAGTTACTGCAGAGTAGTATACTAACAATTGTTTGCCACTTGTCTTGGAAAAAATTCGGGAGAAACGACCTCGCAGTGGGATCCTCCTTCACCACGACAACGCCTCGTCACACACCGCCAAGCAAACAATCGACTACTTGGCGACGTCCGATGTGGAATTCCTGGGTCACCCGTCCTATACCCCGACCGCGCACCTTGCGATTCTTATTCATTTCTGGAAATAAAAGAAAAACTTCGAGGAAAACGTTTTATGGACGCCGAGGAAGCAGTGGCTGTGTTTCAAAATTCCGTCGAAGAGACCCCTAAGGACGAGTAGGCAAAGTGCTTTCCTCAGTGGTTCCATCGGATGCAGCGATGTATTGATGTAAATAGACACTCTTTTGAAAAGAAATAATAAAACTAATAACTTGCTAGTTTGTTCAGTTTTTGATTTTCTAAGAACTTTCAGTGTCACCCTCGTACCGTATATATTTTCATATGCATTTAGTAAAAAGCTGTTATTTTGACATTACAAACAGACACTTCAATTTTATTTATTTATATAGATGTATATATGTATATATAGCTATGGAGAGGGCTATGCTCGGGGTTTCTCTGCGTGATAAAATTAGAAATGAGGATATCCGCAGTAGAACCAGAGTAACCGACATAGCCCAAAGGGTTAGTAAGCTGAAGTGGCAATGGGCCGGCCATATAGCTCGAAGAACCGACAACCGATGGGGAAGAAAGGTTCTCGAGTGGCAGCCTCGTACCGGCAGACGAAGTTTAGGGCTTCCCCCCACTATATGGAGTGACGACCTGGTAAGACATGCAGGAAGTCAATGGATGCAGGTGGCTCGGGACCGTGCTTTGTGGCATTCCGTGGGGGAAATGGTGGGCCTATGTTCAGCAGTGGACTTGTGAAGGGCTGTAATGATGATGATATAGATGTATAGATTTATTAGATTAGAAATGGACAAACCAAACTACCGATATTCCTAAAAGGACAAAAATAACAAAAGTTATAAATATGTAAAAAATAGAGAATACAGCACTGAGGCATTGTTTTGTGTAAAAACATACACTAGAGTGTGAGTAGAAGTGAGATATATATGTAATGGACCAAGTGATTAATAAGGGCATTATTTATAATGTCCGGGCAATATGATTTAAACTTCATGATTTGTCACATTGTCTGGTCACAACTTAACCTATCTATTATTACTCTGCCCAATAAGTAATGAACCATATTCATATAGCCGGATCAATTTAATTATTTCATTAATTTTTATCATATTGCCTACGTATATATTGGACTTTTTTCAAACTGTCAAACTGTCTGGACATTATGAATAATGCCCTATTAATCACGTGGTCCATAACATATTTAGGCTGTACCTTTTTACTTTTAGATTAAACAGGTCGCGATGTTCTTCCAACTGTCGAACATGCAGATAGCACAAAACAAAAATATAAGCGACGAAACATTGGACGAGTAACCGTCGCGGGCGCTGTACGTGATCTCGAATAAAGTAAGCTTGACATATTCGGTATGCGCCGCTAATAATGACACCATGCTAGAGAGTGAGACAATTTTCTGAAAGTGACGAGAAAGAAGCGAGGTATTCCGTGATAATGCTTGCTTATATTTACGCGAATACTACACATGAAATAAAAGCAATTTTACGGATTTATCGGGGGATCCCCCCCCCCATGACTAGAAATTAAAAGCTATGAAATCCGTATAATTAGTTATTAGTTATTTCATGTATTTCGAGATATTATTTTATAAATAAAGACTTTGTTCAGATAGCTCCTTATAAGACTGTGGCAAGTGATGGTGTTATATAGTAATAGTTGATATTGATAGATACATTATTTAGGACTGACAGTGTAGTGGCGGTGTAAGAATATCCACTACTCTTTATAATTCTGTATGTGTCTTAAGAGTGCAAAAGAGGGAAACAAACCAGAAGATTGGCAGCAGCGTTTTCCTAAGTACAACTAAAAAAAGTATGTTTAACAATCCGCCTGCCAAGTGTGGCAACTATAATTATCTTCAATATAAATTATCAAGAACTAAAACTATAAATTATTAACTCAAAAACTGTTGATCAGACCTTGATCAATTAATTTATATGGGCCACATGTGAAGCACCAGCTTTCAAATAAAAGAAGAATTATAGAAATCGGTTCACCCGGAAAAAAGTTATGAGGTAACACACAAAAAAAACATACAGTCGAATTGAGTACTTTCTCCTGTTTGAAGTCGGTAGAAAATGAGAAATGAAATGACGAATAGATTCTATAAGCCTGAACAGCATAAAAGGTGCATAACGTTGGGACGATTTAGAAATCCTACCTTAATCCGTGGCCGGGAGAGAGTTATATCCAATTGTGTACTTTTGTGGGCAGATGATGATGATGATGATGGTAAAGTAGAATTTACGATTTTTTCTTCTTGGAATATTTGAAAAACAAAAAAATTCGAAAGAAACAAAAATTCGATTAGTTTTAATGAAGTCGATGATAATGTGAACATAGATAACAAGGAATTTACCGCACTCCTAGTAGTTTTCAATATTATCTGATAAGATCGAAGTATCTCGTACTAATGTACGAAGTACGAGATACTTCGATCAATCACAAATTATCGATATCCAAACAACCATTTCTTTGCATTTGTGTTAGAAATATACTGATAAAGTTGGATTTCTTATTCGACTACTGTCATGAAACAATCCTAGCACAAACATTTTCATTTGGAACTGCTAATCGCGTCACTAGTATTCTTTAAAAAAAATATTTTGCTTATCACTTTAAGCGTTATTTTTAAAAATTATAATTTTGTAATCAGATGCAATTGGCCAGTGTGCCCACGTCTCCCTTCAACCGGAACGTGCGGTCAACCGATCAATGTCCGAGTGGCGCGTGCGCCGACTGCTAACCCGCAACTACCTACCGCGCACGAGCTACAGCGATACCGATATGAATTTAAATCGGATTAACTATACTGTACAGTCCTCCACAAAGTATTCACTTTCAGTAGGAAAAGCTCAGGCTATTCCAACCCCTACACGCGTGGAATACAGAAGGTTGTTGTATAAATTTTTTATTAGAATGAATTGTTTCACGGTTCACTGTATTACGTTTTTATGGGTGATTTAATATGGCGTCGGTTATCGTGGCTAATACGTTTACTGTCGCGTTCCGACAGTTATGTGCTCTTCGAAATTTGAATTGGATTGTTTTTTCGAATTTTGCTGTGAAGCGAGGAATTGATTTGAAGTGATATTTACGATTCCCTAACAGTTTAAAGAATTCCAATAAAATATATATCGTTTATTGTTCCATCGTCACTTGACGATTGAGTCATTTTTCCAGGGTTCTTATATTTATGTCGGTTACTTTTTAATACAAAACTTAAAGTTTGAGTTTTAATTATCTCCTTTCATTTTGGACGTATTAATTAAAACTGCATTCGTTTCATTTATACCCAATAAAAGTCGCTCACAGTAGTTATTAAACCACAATACTACAGAGTTGTTAGGTTTGTACCTAGAGGGGGCTGCATAAGCATTACGAACCACAGAGTATCCATGAGGTATCAAGCAGAGCTCATGGAGCGGCCTGATCGCTTTGACATCGACTTCTGTCAAGAAGTATTAATTAAGTAATTATAATAATAATTGTAATTTGCAAAAAAAAATAGATTTTAAATAGTTTTTAAAAATCATTTTACGTTCCCGTAATCTTGACTGGTGCAGCCGGTAGGTTCAGAAGTAGTGTTGCGTCTTTCGCGAGTTCGATATAAAAATCTATCGGAATCAGAAGTCGCGGATTTCTGCGACTAAAATAAAACCGAGACGATCCTCGAACCAAAACAAATTTGTCAAGGAAGCGGAGCTGGCCCTGGACCATGAGAGCAGCTGGTGGCTGGTGGTGCGTGGCCATCCTGACTATGAGATATTAATTTAATCAGCACCCTCGGGAATCGAACTTCGGTTCCATCAGGTACTATAAAATGTTCAATCTTGTATTTTCTGAGCTAACGAGATTCTAGGACTATACAGTTTATAATCTAGTTATCCCTTAAACCATAAAGCACATGAACATTCAAACTATTCACAGGTGTAATACTTGATGTAATACCCTACTAGTTATACGAGTATAAAGTCCTTTAAAAGGACTTAACCCACTCGCATTGTAATGAACGGCTTAGAACGGATCTATTTGGCGCTAACATTTGTGTGGGCTCAGATTCAGACATAATAAACATGGGATTATATTATTTAAGCACTGAAATTGAAGGTTTCGAGAAATTTTGCGATTAGTCACAAACCTTGAAATATTTATCGTTAAATTATATTTTCAAAACACAGTCAATTGTTTTAGCTACGTGTTTTTAGTAGACGTTTTCATGTTATGCAGTTTATACTAAAATTCGCTTCATTAATTTTTTAGTTAATTCGAAAAGACGAGACTAAATAAGGGTGACAAACGAGCACACAGTTCACCTGATGGTAAATGGAGGATGCTATGGCCCATATACATCTACATCTATCTTCGATTAAGAATCAAAATGCAGATGCATTGTCATCCCCGAGGACTAAGATGGAACGCCTCGTGTCCAGTAAAAAAGTGGTCTAAGGTTCTCTACATTCACCATAAGAAACACAGCAGCATTAATCTGATATATCAAACTTTTATTCTGTGAGTGCGTAGTCCTTCTTCGGTCGAACCAACCCATTCGTGCTACATATATAATATAACTGCATGGCTCTACCAAGTTTAAAATGTGTATACCACCATCTATTGGAATCGTTACTGTTACCCATACAACCTATTAAAGTCCATGGCTGAACAAAGGCCTCCTTCATAGATTGCCTCATATGGGGATATATTTGCCGTAGTTGTCACGCTTGGCTAGCGGTTTGACAGTTTTTTTTATTTTTAGTCGTTATTAGGAAGACACTGCTGCCCATCTCCTGATTTGTTTCCCTCTGCCGCCTCTTACGACACCCTCGGGATGATATGGGGTAGTGGATATTCGTACACCGCCACTACACGGTAAATCTATTGGAAGCTTTAAGATTTTTCTGACATTTTCCATATTCGCCGCTTAAGACACCTACGATCCTAACCCATCTTTTTGTTACTCAGCCCAATGAGTAACGGAATTTATTCATAAAGCCCGGTCAATTTAATTATTTTAATAGTTTTTGGCGTATTTATTATCACATTGCCTACTCAATCAGGGCATTATGAATAATGCCCTATTAATCACTTGGTCCATAACATATATCTTTAAAACCGCTGTTCCGATTTTGACGAAATTTTGTGTATGTGAATAAGGTGATTCGCAAGACTACTAGACCAATAAAACAGTAAGATATACAACAAGTAACAAAAACCTGTGGTTCCCGTTAAGTGCGTTATCATGATCAGTATTCAAACCTATAGAAATAACTTTTTTTTTTAAACTCGACCAATATTTTTTTTTATTTTATTTAAAAAAAGTTTTTAATTTTGTATGGTTTTATTACCTCTTACTGACACTAGCCGATGCTAAAGCAAAGTAAAGCGGCATCTTTGACAATCATCTTACTCCCCGGACAATGCAGAGGTAAACCACATACAATTTGCATACAATTTTTTTTTAAATAAAATAAAAAAAAATATTGTTCGAGTTTTAAAAAAAAAATATTTGTATACGTTTGAATACTGACCCTGATAACGTACTTAACGGGAACCACAGGGTTTTTGTTACATATTGTATAATACTATCTCTTTAACACATTTTTGGCATTAAGATGTTACAAATCAATAAACATGTTATCAAAATACATGTTAAATATTGCATGGGCACATGCCATTATTTTTTTTAATAAATTTAAGTAAGATTACATCATATAAGATTATATATTTGTCTCCATTTTAATTATTTCATATATTTTTTTCGCACTCAATTTCGTCAAAAATTAACATACATTTTTCTTCTTTTTGCCGTGGTTGACAATGAAAAACAATGTATTCAGAGATTCTTATTTAACCTTCTATACATAGTTTTTTTTGACGGAAAATGTAAAACACTGGTACTTATCCTAAAAATTGTGTGATAAGTAACTAGAGTTTCACATTTCTCACCAAATAAACAATGGAATTCGACAAACGACTAAAGCAAATATAAAGAAAAAATCTTTTTAATTTGACTTAAACTTCCCGATTCCTTGAAGGGAACCTCTTAGTACTGTTAGTTTTGTAGGAGTGTCAAAAGTTGCCAGTATTCCAAAAATACTGTGACAGGTTGCTCTCTAAATATATATTTAGATCTTATAGCACTAGTCCTCAAAACACTAACAGTGATGTTACTCATTCATAGATTAATATCTCATCAATAATATCAGTAATTAATGTATAATATCCATTACATCTATCGATTACAACCTATAAAGGTGCATTGCTGATCATAAGCTTCCCCCACAGATTGCCTCAAAGGAGGGAATTGCATCATAGTAATTACACTTGGTGGACAGGTTGTAATTGCCGTTTTTTTTTGCGATTTTAAGATATTATCAGTAAGATATTGATGCCCATCTCCTGTTTCAGTTTTCCTCTGTCGCCTCTTACGACACACACAGGTGATATGGGTAGTGAATATTCTTACACCGTCTCTGCACAGTTTACAACGTATAATATGTTAGTATTTGAATTGTGTAAGGACGATGTAATTGATTGTTACGTATGTCTAGATGACATTTCATAATATTATACAAACCTTGTTTGTATGTGTATAGTAACAAAAGAGAATTCCATTTTAATTCTAGGCCCATCGCGTGAACTGTATCTACGATAATGGTAGTTTAGAAACTGAAAAGTGAATCCAAAATGTTAAAGTTTGTGCTTTAGGTATGAACATTCTGATTTCAAGCGTTTGAGTGGAATCTTTAAATTCACGTTTCGTACTACGACGCTGTCTAAGTCAGAAGCGAAGTGTGAAATAAAATAAAATAAAATGATGTGTCTTAACTAGTTTGAAAAGCACCTCCCGCCCTCCCTCAATTGCGTGCACTATCACCGTCACCACTAATCCCAGCACCACTACTCCCTACTCTACGGTGGCTGACCGCTAAATTTAGCGGCCAGCCACCGTAGAGTCTACTACACTTGAAGATGCCTCGTGTAGAGGCGAAACACGTGTCGTATTGTCATCGGTGGTGTGTCTTTCCTAGTGTAGTGGTGGTGGGAGTAGTGGTGCTGGGATTAGTGGTGACGGGGATAGTGCACGCAATTGAGGGAGGGCGGGAGGTGCTATTCAAACTAGGTAAGACATATCATTTTATTTTATTTTATTAAGCGGATATTGGCAAAGTAAATATGTACAACTTTAATATAATGGATTTCCACAAAGTAACGCCTGATTCTATTAATTATCATATTTAAAATTAATCTATTTAATGAGCATATTTTAAATAAAATGTTCTGGATAAATTCCGAAGTGTGAATACACCTAGGTGTAGCCGGCTACAACTAGGTGCAGTTAAATAATGTTGATTGTCTGCGATTGATCATCAGTAATAAATTATTTTGTAATTATACCCATACCCATTTTGCTCTCGCATTTGAATCCTTTACTTGCAAATCGTGGACATTTGATTTTAATGTGTTCTATTGGTTATTGACTTTCATCATCACGATATGGGGATGGCGATAGTTTGAATTAATTAGTCACTTTGATATTTTTTTAAAGTTTATCGTATCTAGCCCGTTGTTCATTTTTGGTAGCTGCATAACTTGGCAATTCATCAGCTTTTTTATTTCGATTGACTTTATATCCTGATTGTCCTGTTCTATTTCAGCAGTAATTAGATGTGGAGATGAAGGATCACTGATACTCATTATTGTAGATCTGTAGTCACTAAAAATATTTGCTTCTAGATAGTTATTTTGCAATTATATATTCAAATGCACTCAGGATTGCCACAAGTTTAGCTTGACAGACGCTACAATCGTTTACCAATCTTCAGTAAATAATTTTTATTTCAGTATCTTTGTTCCAGATGGCTACCGCTACCTCCACTTCGTTATCTATTTTCCTTTCGTCGCAATAAAGTTTTATCCAGTTATTGGTGATTTCATCAATTGTTTTTATGAGGTGTAAATTTAATTTTTTTCTGTTTTGGCCGTGGAAGGAAAAGGGTAGATACCTTTCTTTGGAACTTTTGATAATGTGATTTAGGCTTCGGTGCCTTTCCCGTGACGACAGCGCCGCCACACTGTCTCCTATCTAATTTCAATTTTAATGTGTTTCAAATTTAATGTGTTGTAATTAGAGTAGACATACCTCTATGAAATATATTATCCATTAGGTGGACTATGTACTCATTTGTTACCCTATATAATGGGTTATCAGTTGCGTTAGCTTGTCTTTTAATATAAGGTGGGCCCTATATTAAATGACAAGCTAACGCAACTGATACTTTAATTATTAAGGTGTAATTTTCAATGTATGCAGTAGACACTTTTCCGCTTAAGATTCTCGCGTTGCACTCGTGACTTAAGCCATATCCCATAACAGACAGACTGACAGTCGACAAATCAATCGAGCACGTGCCACTCGTGTGACAGGTATGTACGCGGGCGCAAGGAATGTCGATCGATAACATGACCAGCTCATGAGTGTGCACGACCCGTTTAAATTTACTATCTAAGTTGTCTTTGACGCTTAAATGAATTTATCACTTGGCGGTGATCCATATCGATACGATTGACAGGTGTCTTTGTGTCTCTTCCGTGATCTAGAAATTTCTAGCGTGCTCCGTATATAAATGAAATAGTGTATCAATCAGAAGTGTGCATTTATCTGTGTTCTGAACCCCTTTCAAGATCAGGAACAAAAAATCAAGATCTAGACAGTTCATAGTTATTAATATCTAAAATATTTTATAAATAGTGTAAATAATATTGTCTAATATACATTATATTATATCACATCGCCTATATCATTCCATTGGTGTTGTAAGAGCAACTATGGGAATCTGTGGCAATCTGTGGAGTATACCAATGATCATCAATGGAGCTTTATAGGCTGTAATAGAATGAATGGAATGAATACACACCGGATAATATATGAAGAAAGACAACTGAGAATATTCCTACCTCTAATGATTTTTATCATGTAGAGAAAATCTGGGCATAGCCCTTGCATAGCTCGCTGAGCAACCTTGTGCTTCGTCATTCGGCTAACCATAAAGTATTTAATATGGTTTAACATCATAACTCCCAAATAGTTTGGAAAACCCAAAATTGCACGCCTCATGAGCGTTTCATTTAATTTTGATGAAAAAAATAAAAATAGTGACGATAATTTTCTACCGACTTCAAAAAGGAGACGGTACTCAATTCGACTGTATGTTTTTTTTTTCTTTTTTTATGTGTGTTACCTTATAACATTTTTCTGGGTGAACCGATTTCGATGATTCCTTTTTATTTGAAATCTGGTGCTTCTCATGTAGTCCCATATAAATTTGATCAAGGTCTGACCAATAGTTTTAAGTTATTCTTAATAATTTATATTGAAGTCGGTTGTACAAATTTTTAATTATAAATTATTACAAGAAAAAAAAGAACAGAGAATCTGATCGACTTTCATTAATAACTTCTAAAGGGTGTTAAGTTCAATAACAAAAATCAATAGGGATCCTCCTTAGAATATATGGAATCTTATTTAATACTTTATATCTCAATCTATTGTTCAATTTATTGAGAAGACTCACCGACGCATAGACCAATGGACAGCAGTCCATATATTTTTTCAACTACATTATTTGTTATGTAATTAGCGTAATTGCGGTATGGCCACATATCGAGAGTAGAGCACTCCCTCACGTTGTAATGCATGCAAAAGAAAAAGGTAATTATTAAGGAATGATCACGAATTCTTTCTTTATTTTTGAATCATCAATTAAAATCAAGGCATCTATTATTATAATATAATTAGGCGTTTTAAATACACAATATTTAACATCGAACGTAGTAATGATAAACCAAAATCTGCTAAAGCATTTTAATAATAGTTACAAAATAATTAATAATTATAGCGCGTATCTTCGTTTCTAATCGGATCTATAATAGAAAACATTAAATATAATGATCAAATCTGTAATTTGATTGAATAGCTAAGCAATAATAAAAAATTCGTTTCATTATATCAAACGGTTGTTTAAAACGTATCTAATAATGTTAATTATGAACTTTTAATCTTATAACGGTGATTTTGAAGTACAGTTGTGTTTTATTGATTCATGAGTAGACAAAATGTTCGGATTAAATATTTTTCTATACAGAATATTGTTGTGATTAACATTTAAATATAATATCATTAGATTGCCTTGAGAAAATTGATCACCCAATTAATAGTTGCTAAATTTTATATACTCGTAACATAGTGGCTGAACTAGCCAACAAGCTCACACGGGAGGGTTCAAATAGTACAATTTGGATCGGAGCCTTTTTTGTGGAATCTCAAGAAGTCCCGATTGACCATTGAAACTCTTTATCACAATAAATCACTCAAGATCTTGTCTGATACACCAGGCTTAAAACATTCTAAGACCTTAATTCGGGCTTATCATCGTAAATTCGCTTCAGAAGCCCTGGGATTAAGTAAAAATAAGCTGCGTATTCTGGCAAGAGCCCTGACTGGACTCTGTTTTCTAAATAAGCACATGTTTGTGTAGTGGCGGCGTAAGCATATCCACTCCCGCATATCATCCCGTGAGTGTCGTAAGAAGCGCCAAAGGGAATCAAATACGACTAAAACTAAAAAAGAACTGCGATTTCCACCCTACTTTCCAAGCGTGGCAACTAAGGTAAATATCTCCCCTTTGAGGCAATCTATGGGGGAGGCCTATATTCAGCAGTGGACTTTAATAGGCTGTAATGATAGAGTGGTAGAGCTATGCTGCAGCTATATTAGTAGTATAGTTGTACCACGAATGGGTCGGCTCGACCGGGGAAAGACCACGTTCTCACAGAATACCAGCGTAAAATAGCAGCTTAACGCTGCTGTGTTTCGTATGGCAGGCTATAAGGCAATTGACCCTAGTCATCAAAAGTGAAAGCGACTTCTTTGCATGAAATCAGATGCAGGTATCCATGAGCTTCATTGAACACCTATTATCAGACAGATAAGAGGCCCATTTACCAATTTAATTTAATAAATATTAATCACCTATACCATCTATTTAAATAACATACAATAGCACAATGTCCTTTATTAATGTGGTAGAGCCACGCTGCAGCTTATATTATGGTTGTAGCACGAATGGGTCGGCTCGACCGGGGAGGACCACGCTCTCACATAATACCATCGTAAAATAGTAGCTTAATGCTGCTGTGTTTCGTATGGTGAGTGTAGAGAACCGGAGACTCTTTTTACTGGAAATGAGGCATTCCATCTTAGTCCTCACGGGTGACAACGCATCTGCATTTTGATTTGTAATCGAGGATAAATGTAGATGTCTAACCACTATCAGGTGGACTGTGTGCTCGTTTGTCACCCTTATCCTATAGATATCTGGGATGGAGGAAGTTAACAATCTTCCGATTACCAAAGGACCGAAGATGGCGTCGAGGACGATCGAAAAACACGTGATGAGAAACGATACTTTGGACGCCTTTGATAAGGATTGACAATACATAATCTACGACAGGAAACAAATGGAAGCATATAATTTAAATATCTTTGCCTAGAAAACTTTTGCATTATGGCAAAAACAAATTCGAAAATAATCACCTACTTACTCGTATAATCATAGCAGTATTCGTTCAGGCACATACTGTTTTCATGGATTACCCGTTGTTTAGCATGTAAAGTGCCTAAAAATAAATATTTTAAAATAAACGATATAGTTTTTTTTAATTTTTGTGTTTTTTAAACGTCTAAATACATTATTATAAAGAAATTTTGTAAATTTACGTCCTTCTTATTTTACAATGACTGAAAATAATTACAATATTATAGACACTTTTTAATAATGTTTCCATATTGGCAATATTAGTCACTAAATAAATATTAAAATATTTTAAATAACTATCACATTGACGGGCTACCGATGATAAGGGAGAAGTTAAAGGTTTAGGAGTAACTTTTAACACAGAGCTTACTTTTCATGATCACATCATAAACATCTGTAAAAAAGCTTATAAAAATCTAGGATTTATGCTCCGTACGGTCCGAGGATTCACAAACATAAAAGCGATTATCGCCTTGTATAATACATGGGTACGGAGTCAACTTGAATGTAATGCAGTCATCTGGGCTCCGCATGAAACAAAAAAGTCTCATGCTAGAGCGAGTACAGAATAAATTTATTAGATATTTATATATGCGTTATTATGGTGTATACCAATTTTATTCTTTAATGTATCCAACTTTGTTTATCTTAGGTATGGTAGGATATAATGAACTAAGAGTTAGAAGGGAACTTGCGCTCACCTCGTATATTTTTAAAATACTCAGAGGAAAACTGCAGAACCCTGAAATGTTAGGGCAATTAAACCTATGTGTTCCTGAGAGGTATGTGTGGCGCCGACGGCAGCCGCGACTGTTGGTGGAGCCGCGTGGTCGGACCAACCTTCTGGGTAAGGCACCTTTGACGCGCGCACTCCATACGCTCAACTTAATAGCTAGTGAGACGGAGCTGTTCTGTTGTACTCTGAGTGAATTCACAAAGACAGCATGTAATTTGTTACAAAAATTAAAGCATAAATACAAAACAGGTTGACAGCTACACTATCGCATTAGGTAATCCTGTAATGATAGTTGTAAGTTTCAGAAATAAATAAATAAATAAAATAATCGATCGTACCTTAAAATTTTAAGATCGATTCCTCAGTTCACTTTAAACTCCATTATTTATCTAGGCATCTCAGAGTGAGCAATTTGGCTAGCGTGGGAATGTCGAGCGACGCGGCCTTATCGGCTCCATCTCATCTGATATGAACCTATCTACCACGATCAGCGCACGAGTGGCGTCGGGCGCGTGTTCGCGACACTAGCGCCCTCACCTTTAACGGCTACGAGATTTAAATACGTGAGCTAATAAAGGCAAAGTGAATAATCGGATAGAACCTAGGTCTAAGGCAATGACCTCAACTTGGGCAAAGTAAAGTAAAGATTTTGAAAAATGGATACTATTTTATTCTTTTTAGTTCTTGAAGTCGGTTTTTACTTTTTTTATTTAATTTTAAATTATTAATTATTAATATTTAATATACATAACGTGACAGTGGAGCCAGTCTAGTGGGCACGTTTGAGTCTGAACTATTCGGGGTAGGCTTTTTGAATATTTCCTTTTAGGTATATATAAATGTCAATATTCTTTACTTTAAAGTAATACGAAATGTAACAACATATTATACATTATTTATTGTAATGTTAGTTATTTAGTATGAAAGTATTTGTACAAAAATACGTCAGAAAAATACATCAGGTTGACTTCACGTTCCATTGTTACTCATTCTTATAAAAAACAGGCTAGAATCGTTATAAAAACCATAAAGATCAGATTCATTCCATGCTATTAAGTATTTTTTTATTCAAAACAATGAAGTGATATCATGGTAAAATTATGTGTTTTTCTGAACGTAATAAAACTGTGAATCTTAGAAAAATAGGTTAATAAGAACAATTCAATCGGGGACGTAAAATGTGACCTTATCTAAATTTAACACAACAAACTGTACGTACAAAAAGGATTTCGTATCAACAAACGGTCTTAAACAAAACCCTAAACTAATTACGAGAGTATTAAGCGTTGCAGAGAGAGCAAAACGAATCAAAATCACGCTCAATCGAAGCTATAAAATCAATAAAATCTATTCACCCAATGAAAAAGTTAAAGTGTCGGCGCGTTTGATGTCGAACGCTTTCGGCGCTCTTTGATGTCCTAATAATGCGACCAAATTAAGTCAAAAGCGCTAAATGTGTGACGAATTGAGATATCAAAGTATTTCTTTAGTTTGTTGACGGGTGAGATGATTGCGATGCGCTTTGTAAAGGTGATTCACTTTTAGAGGAAATCATTATGGCAATTTGTTAAAGAAGTAAATATTAATTGTGGCAGAGATTCGTGATTGGAACTGGCAAATTCTTTTAATATCAAGGGTAAAATCGTGATATAAATAGTCATAAAGTGCAACGCTTTGTAATTAAAAATATAAATTAACGATGTTTTGAAATTAATGCATATCTGCATTAATTTCAAAACATCGTTACATTAACAATATAAATTAAAGCTGAAGTGGAAGCGGAGTTTTTTGATTGATAGTTATTTTAATATCAAGGACAATTTAGTATCAGTCTAAAAGAAAAATTTAATAATTAAAACGCATTGCAAATTACTAAATTAATTGTTTAAATTAATAAATTTATGGAACTAGCTTCTTCCCACGGTTTCGCCTACGTAGAAACAGAAATACTATGTTCATTTTCTAGTGGTATCTTTCATCTTCGTTATTATAATATAATCCCATGTGTTACTTCAGAACATTTCTATCGTCGTCTATGTGTGTGCCACATTTTGTCATAATGCCTTAAGCTGTTTATGCATGAGGGAGTAATAAACATGCAAATATCTTTACAAAGTTTCATTTATTATAATATATAGTATAAAGTTGCTGTGATATGATACACATATTGTTGTATCACTATTTAGTGGCGTTGTAAGAATATCCATTATCAATATTGTCCCTTGGGTGTCGTAAGAGGCGAAAGACGGAAACTGGGACAAGAGATGAAAGAGAAGAAACAAGTCTTCCAACAAGAAGAAAGAGAGAAGCATCTTACTGATAACAGCTCAAAATAATAAAAAACTGCGGTTGCTCACCCGTCTGCCAAGTGTGGCAACTATGGCAAAATCGCCCCTATGAGGCAATCTATGAGGAGAAGCCTAAGTTCATATGTGAAATTTTATAGGCTGTAATGGATGGATGGATACACACACTGATCGATAGGTATTATTAGCGTTGAGTATAGTTAAGTATTAAGTTGACACAATCAAATACATCAAAGTAACTGTGAAATGACGAAGTGATTACCTGATGAAACACGCAGGTCATCAATATAGCTCAGGGACTTACTTTGTAACAATCCATGGAGATGGTTGTAGCACGAATGGAACGGCTCGAACGGAAAGGACCACGCTCTCACGGAGTACCAGCGCAAAATAGCAGCTCAATAGAAGAGAAACGGAGAAAAAAAAGTCATAGTTAATAAAAGTATCCCTTTTTTACTAGACAGTGGGGGCTCCATTTATGTCTCGAAGTTTGTCTATTTAACAATTAAATATAATTATTTTTATTAGTTTTTATTTAAAATAGATCACCAGTAAGCAGTTCTTTTTTCGTGGTAGCATTTTACAATGAAATACATAGGTTGTAGCTAGCTTATTTCTCAGTTTTTTATTGGAATAAAAGTGACAGATGAGCCCACAGACTGCCTGATGGTAAGTGGATACTGTGACCCATAGATATCTACATCTATCCTCAATTAAGAATCGAAATGCAAATGCGCTGTCATCTCTCAAGACTAATATGGAATGCCTCGTTTCGAGGTAAAAGGATCTCAGGTTCTCTACACTCACAATGCGAAAAGCAGCAGCATTAAGCTGCTATTTACGCTGGTATTCTGTGAGAGCGTGGTCCTTGCCTGGTCGAGGCGACACATTCGTGCTACAACTATATAGCTGGAGCATGGCTCTAACGAGTATAAAGATGACTTATGGCGTAATGACAGTCCCTGAGATAGTTTTATTGAACTGGTGGTCTCCTAAAGAAATACATTGAAGTGATGATGAAGATGATGATGATAAATGTATGCAGCCAGTAGCCTAATATGGGTACAGACTGTAAATCTGAAACGTCGTAAGTTCAAATCACCATTCGAGCACTAACGTGACTTTTAAAAGAAGAAGCATTTAAAGTATAAAAGTTAAAGTTAAAGTTACAGCCTATATACGTCCCACTGCTGAGTACAGGCCTCCCCTCATTTCTGAGAGGGTTTTAGGGCAAGGAATTGTCCGCCGCGCTGCCCTAATGCGTGTTGGCGAACTTCACATGTCTTCGAATTTTTTTTTCTTATTTCTCAGACATGCAGGTTTCCTCACGATGTTTTCCTTCACCGCCGAGCACGTGGTAAATCAGCATTTAAAATTGGAATTAACAATTTCATTGGTGCCAGCGGGGATCGAACCCGGATTGCTTGCGTACTGTGAAATTTAAAGTATACTCGGCGTAATTGAATTTGCAGTCACTATTGTTAATTGTAACGTTGACTGCAATGTTGTGCCAATCGAGCCAGTCCGCCTCCCCAACGTGGAGATTCGGCCAAATCCTTTCAAAATGTAAGAGATCCGCTAAACGCGCTCTTACATTTCGTTTAATGATTGCCATTTTTATTTAAAAAAAAATAAGAAAATTTGGCTGACGTGGATTGCCTATTGGAAAAATAGGCTGAATATTACACTATAAAATAATTGTATTAGTTTTTTTGTTATTTCGCGCATCATGAGAATCAAAGGTATTATAGTGATATTCAGGTTAGAAAGAAAGACGGAAAGAAAGAAAGTAAAAAAATGCTTTTACATATGACGGCAATATTTACATCAAAGACTGTGAATGTGATTTCTTAAAATCTTCCTAACTCGGCATATTATGCTGTTTGTTACCAACCTGCGCTGGTCTTCCATCGAAACCGTCCGGTAATATCATAAACTTAAAAAATAAGCTGCTATTTTGCGCTGGTTTTCTGTGAGATTGGGTCTTGCCCCGGTCGAGCCGACCCATTCGTGCTACAACTATACTACTAATATAGCTGCAGCATGGCTCTACCACTCTATCATTACAGCCTATTAAAGTCCACTGATGAATATAGGCCTCCCCCATAGATTGCCTCAAAGGGGAGACATTTATCTTAGTTGCCACGCTTGGAAAGTGGGATGGAAACCGCAATTTTTTTCAGTTTTGTATATATATATATATATATATATATATATATATATATATATATATATATATTTGTGTGTGTGTGTGTGTGTGCGTGTGTGTGTGTGTAAATAATTAATATAAAAAATATTTAATACATTACACAAAAAAATACATTAAATCAACTATGATAGTAAAATCTATACCGATAAAAAACTAACGATAGGAGTATGTGATCTTGAAACAATTTTATTTATCTGTGGTATAAATTATCGATTTCGCGGCGCATAAAAAATGTACAAATTTCCGATTTTTAAACACGCTATACATTCGTAGATCATTGTTATTTACCTTGTAATTTTACAAATGTTACGTTATATTTTTTGGTTACGATTTGCATCAATTTATCGATCGCGATGATTGTGTGTATAAAAACATTAATAAAATATTATATGATAGGGTATTTCCATCCAATTACAGTGTAGGTCACCGTGTAGTGGCGATGTAAGAATATCCATTACCCCATATCGTGCCATAGGTGTTGTGAGAGGCAAAAGAGACAAACAAACATGAGATAGGCAGCAGAGTCTTCATAACAACAAAAAAAATATTAAAAAAACTGCGGTTGCCAACCCGCCTGCCGTGCGTGGCTATCTATGGGGGAGGCCTATGTTCAGAAGTGGACTTTTATAGGATGTAATGGATGAATAAGGTTTGTAAAGATTACCCTGTATCAAAATGAAACCTAGAACTCAATCTTGACATATATACTTTCCTACTATCATCACCATTGTCAGCATCGTTAGAAATTCACTACTGCAAAAAACCTTCCCAAGGGAACTCCACAAAACACGTTGCTGAGCCACCTGCATTCACTGACTCGTCACTACATCTCGTGTAGGGCGACCCTCCAAATATTAAGCTAAAGTGCTAATGGGCCGGCCATATGGCTCGATGAACTGATAACAATGTGGGCAAAATTTTCTCGAGTGGCAGGTATAATATTTTGTAGTAGTTGCCACGTTTAGCAGGCGGGTTGGTAATCACAGTTTATTTATTATTTTGAATTGTTATCAGGAAGATGCTGCTGCCCATCACCTGTTTCAATTTTCATCTGTCTCCTTTTACTACACCCACGGGACGATATGGGGTAGTGGATTTTCTTACAGCGCCACTACACGGGATTTTATAATAATAAGAATCCTCAAAATAATGTTATCTAAGCAAACCTCACAGCGTTACGTATTTAACGTTATTGCGAACATACGAGTATAACATGTTAATACAAATGTTACATCTTCATGCTAATTGTCAGTCAAAGGGAAACCAATATATGCACAGAATATCAAAAGTACAATGTAACTCTGCCTACATTCGACGACCTAATGATGAATGCAGTATAATTTTGTTAGGAAATAGATGCCAGATGTGTCTAGATTTCTGATTTATTGTGACCCGTTTATTAACTGTTTGAATGTTACCTAAACAAAGATTTTATCTGAAAATACAAAATATTGTATTGCTCGTAGGAACTTAATGATCATTAAGCAAAGCTTCGATTGTTGCATACAGAAATAAACAAACAGCAAGAGGTCAAAGTATATTTGTGTGCCGTATCGAATATTGTATAATACAAACCTATTAATAATTTGAAAAAATAATAAATTAAATTTTTTTTTGCATTGTGTAACATTGTATACAGCGATATATAAAAAGTTTCCAATACAGTTTACACGCCCACTAATACACATATTTAAAAATAAAGAAAAATCATGGATAAAGTGGAAAATATTTTCTAACCAAGTAGATTATGAGGGATACTCTGTACTTCGAAAAAGATTTAAACAACTTTCCGCGGAGTGCTTTAATTCATATTTAAGTAAAATTGAAACAAGTTATCACAGTATCAAAGTATTTTTGTCTTTTGTAAACAATAAAAAAAATTTGGTATTCCCAACGTAATGTCTTACGATGAAATGAAACCGAAAATCCTGAGGACATATGTGAACTTTTTTTCTAACTATTTTACTTCAGTTTATGAGAACAGGTCACTGACGACATACGACATAGATTCAATTTCTTGCTCATCAAACACTAACTTTATTATCTCAGATATATCATTTTCAAAAAATACAATAGTACAGTGTCTAAAAAACTTGGATATAACTAAAAGTTCAGGACCAGACGGTGTTTCACCTTTTTTCCTCAAACATACTGCTAGCTCAATAATCGTACCTCTGTTCTATTTGTATAACCGCAGTTTGCGTGAAGGTTTAGTGCTCACAGTCTGGAAATCGGCGAATATAACCCCAGTGTTTAAAACGGTTCTTAAACTAACGTGACTAATTATAGACCTATTTCCTTACTTTCTGCCTTATCAAAAGTCCTTGAACGCTTAGTACGTAATTCAATATATTCGAATTTACACAACTTACTAATTCCAGAACAACATGGTTTCGTAAAACACCGATCGACCATTAGTAATCTTATTTTATATAGAAACCTTCTGTTTGATAATATGCACAATCGAATACAAACTGATACTGTTTACACAGACTTTTGTAAAGCTTTTGATAAGGTGGATCATTCCATCTTTCTTCAAAAACTTGCGTTCAATGGTATACGTGGAAACTTATTGCAGTTATTCTCTTCGTACATTATTAATAGGACCCAAAAATTTGTGGTTAATGGATTCTCCTCTAGCGAGAAAATAGTATCCTCAGGTGTACCATAGGGATCGATACTAGGTCCGTTACTCTTCACATTGTATATTAATGATATTCAGTCTTGTTTTATAAATATTAATTTTTTGTTATATGCAAATGACCTGAAAGTTAATCGAAGTGTAAAGTCCCTTAATGATTGTGAGAAGCTACAGGAAGATCTTGACCGGTTATCTAACTACTGTGTGTGTCCAATTTTTTTAAAAGATCCTCATCTTACTTACTACGTTTCAAATCACTTATCAGACCACAAATTGAATATGCAACGCAAGTATTATAATAAATACGGTGAACTTCTATAATCATTACAAGCAAAGTATCTTCGTTTTATAAATTATAAATGTTATCACGCTAAATTACCGTATCGCAACTTATTTAAAAAAGTTTTCAATTCATGCTTTAAAAACAAGAAGAATATACTTTGATCAAATACTATTATTCAAAATAATTCGAAATGGTTTAGATTGTGGTGAACTACTTAACAAAATATATATCCGTGTCCCTAGTCGTTCTCAACGCATTAGAGACGTGTACACACATAAATTGTTTGTACCTAAATTATGTAAAACCAATGCAGGTGAACGTGCCCCATTTAGACGTATTATGAAAGTATATAACATATATTTTTCAAATATTGATCTATTCACTTTATCACAATTACAATTTCGCAAGAACGTTCTAAGAAAGCTGTTAGACATTCAATAGTATCTTAAAATATTTCACAAGATAAATTTGTTATTGTTAGAATTTTTTTTTCTCTTTTGTCTCGATTTGATTTTTATGTTTCTGCATTTATTTAGTGCATTTATTATTTACTGTTACCAATTTAATATTACTTTGTGGATAACGGTCCTGGTTACATAATGACTTATATTATTTATAAAATGCTTTAAGCATTATTATGTAATTGTTTGTTGTCCTGATTAAATAAAAAATTAAAAATAAAAATGGAATTATAAGTTACGGATTCTATCATGCAGAGATAGTCTGCGTCCTCTTTTTGCTTAGCGGATTTGACGTCTTTTTTAATACCACCAGTAGTGAAAGACAAAATTTATTAATATACTTATTGTTCATCATAATATCAACCTCTAAAAGTCAGATATCGGTCTTATGTATATTGAATAAAGGTAACAAACGAGCACACAGTTCATATGATGGTAAGCGAATGCGGTGGCCCCATAGAAATTGACATTTATCCACAATTAAGAATCAAAACACAGATGCATTGCCACGCCTGAAGACTAAGATGGAATACCTCGTTTCCAGTGAAATGCGTCTCCGATTCTCTGCACTTACCATACAAAACACAGCAGCTTTAAGCTGCTATTTTACGCTGGTATTGTGTGAGAGCGTAGTCCTGGTCCGGTCGAGTCTACAACAATAATATAGCTGCTGCGTGGATTTACCACGATAGAAAGTTAAATTTGCTGTAATCACCTCCTTGGCGGAAGGATTGCCGTCGCACATATGTACAATGATTTCTTTTCTCAGTTTATTTAATTTTGTTTATGTTAAATATTTCTAAATTTAATATCATTTTCTTACTTATTTTTTGTATAAATTTATCAATTTCTGCATAGTTTATGTACTGTATGCAGTGTAAGTTACAAAGCAAGAAGTAAGACGTATTGAACATGTAACGCTTCTAATGAGAGGCGTGTCGATTTGCCTGCGCGCTTGTCTTCCGTCGGGCTTCCGTGCGCAACGGCATGCGTGAGCCAGTCATCTGTCGTCGGATCTCGCATTTCAACCAGCCTATTAAAATACTTGGAATGTTTTAAAATCATTTCTAACGGTACTTATAATCCTTTATTTACTAGCTTATAAATTAATTTTAAGTCTTGATTTTTATAGAATAAGGGTGACAAACGAGCACACAGACCACCTGATGGTAAGTGGATGCTATGGTCCACTGATGCGCAGACTCTTTAATACTGGATACGAGGCATTACATCTTAGTCCTCAGGTATAGTGACAACGCATCTGCATTTTGATTCTTCATCATCATCATCATTACAGCCCTTCACAAGTCCACTGCTGCACATAGGCCTCCCCCAAGGACTGCCACAAAGCACGGTCCCGAGCCACCTGCATCCATTAACTTCCTGCATGTCTTACCAGGTCGTCACTCCATCTAGTGGGGGGACGCCCTACACTTCGCCTGCCGGCACGAGGCTGCCACTCGAGAACCTTTCTTCCCCATCGGTTGTCGGTTCTTCGAGCTATATGGCCGGCCCATTGCCACTTCAGCATACTAATTCTTTGGGCTATGTCGGTTACTCTGGTTCTACTGCGGATATCCTCGTTTTTAAGTCTATCACGCAGAGAAACGCCGAGCATAGCCCTCTCCATAGCTCGCTGAGCGACTTTGAGCTTCCTCATATGGACAGCAGTGAAGGACCACGTCTCAGATCCATAGGTCATCACTGGCAACACCCACTGGTTGTACAATCTGGTTTTCAAGTTTTGAGGTATACCTGACGAGAAGATGTGGCGTAATTTCCCGAACGCTGCCCAGCCGAGTTGAATCCGTCGATTGACTTCTCGGTCGAAGTTGATTCTTAATGGAAGTCAAATGTAGATGTCTATGGGCCACAGCATCCACTCACCATCATATGGATTGTGAGCTCGTTTCTCACCTTTAATCTGAAATTTAAAAATGCTTAGGCGCCATCCTTTGGAAGCCATACAATTTTGCTGGCATTTTCCATAGTCTTTATTATGCTTTATCTGGTCATCAAAACTTGTAGTGAATGTTCTCATCACAATCTACAAGAGAAAGAACCCAAAAACAAGTTATTTCATTTCAAATAAAGAGGCAAATAATCTTAAGCGAGATACCAATAAATATAAGAACATAAATTATTATAAGCATTATATCTTCTTTCTAGAACACTTTCTATTCTTGACTATGTGAACTTTAACATAGGAATGTAAAGAGACAGTCGTCTCGCCTGCCAAGTGAATCTTCGATAATTATTTACATGTCTCAACGCTATCTGTTACTCTCTCGCTTGTATGTAGCAACATGTTGAGTTTCGCTAAGAATTATATTTCAATATGACAGCATTATAAGGCCATGATTCTATTATTTGTACTTCACGTATGTATAATGTACTTGTACTTATGTTTTTTGGTGTAAACATTATTAAAAACTAATTAAGGTTATCGGCTCTTAGAGCAGTAGCTAAACATCTGACAGCAGCGCTACGAGCCGCGAGTTCGTATCTTTTATTTGTATGGCTAAAGAATAATTGTCCCCGGTCTTGATGTTTGTTTAAGTACAATTTATTGTTGTAAGCGCATCGATAATACGAAATTTGCCTGTCTTTATGGTCTAGTGGTCGTAAAAGTGATTGCTGATTATAAGTTCCTCGATTTGAATCCTGGGTTGGGCCAAAATCAGTTATTGGGGTTTTCTGTCAAGAAATTCACTGTAGCAGCCCGGAGTGAGGAAGTTGGCAGTGTTTCACTCTGTGCCTGGAAAAGCACATAAAGGCGTTGGTTCCGTTCGTATCAGATTACCATCCCATCGGACTATGAGAGTGAGGTAATAGAGATTGCACCTATGCTTTGCTTACATTTGGGCACTATAATGATGTCCTGCGCAGATGGAATAATCCCCGTTGAGATTGATCGCCGTGAACGTCGTTTTAAACGTGGTAGAGCCATGCTGCAGCTATATTAGTTGTAGCACGAATGGGTCGGCTTGACCGGGGAAGGACCACGCTCTCGCAGAATACCAGCATAAAATAGCAAATTAACACTGCTGTGTTTCGTATGGCGAGTGTAGAGAACCGGAGGGTCTCCGTCTCTTTTTACTGAAATAGAGGCATTCCATCTTAGTCCTCACGGGTGACAACGCATCTGCATTTTGATTCGTAGTCGAGTATAGATGTAGATGTCTATGGGTCATAGCAACCACTTACCATCAGGTGGACTGTGTGCTCGTATGTCACCCTATCCTATATAAAAAAATAAAAAAATAAATTCGGTCTGGAGGACGTTATTATATTAATATGAGAGAAATTCGTAGTCTGTGTTTAAAGTTTTTTATAGCAAACAATAAAAAAAGCGTATAAATCTATTTTCATTCTGTCTAACACAAGCTTAATTATTACTTGGTGGAGGGGCTCATATCTGCCTAGGAGTCTGTGTGGGTAGGAACCACCGTATTCCCTATTTCTGCCGTCAAACAGCAGTACTTGCAGTGCTGTGTTTCGGTCTGAAGGGTACAGAGAGCCAGAATAATTAAAGCCTGTGAAGAATTCCATCTTAGTACTCCGGCGAAGGACCACGCTCTCACAGAATACTAACGTAAAATAGCAGCTTAATGCTGCTGTGTATCGTATGTTGAGTGTAGAGAATCGGAGACTCTTTTTACTGCAAAAAAAGCGTTCCATATTAGTCCTCACGACTGACAACACATCTGCATTTTGATTCGCAAATGGGGATAGATGTAGATATCTTTGGGCCACAGCAACCACTTACCATCAGGTGGACTGTGTGCTCGCTTGTCACCCTTATCCTATAAAAAAAAGTACTCAGTGGCCTTTTTTGTTTGAAATTAGTAGGTGGACTTGTCTGAGAAGTTTGTTTGTCTCTTCAGGTTTATAAATAAAAGCTATTATGCTAGCTTAGTCGGAATCACTATGCATCAAACCATATAATCGACCATTAACCCGGAAACTACCATTCTGTACCTTCTTCTTCTATATCAGTCTTTCTAAATCCATTACTCGAGATAGGTCTTTTATAGAATATGTCAACTGGCATACCGTTACCGTTATCGTTACAGCTTATTAAAGTCCACTGCTGAACAAAAGCCTCCCCCATAGATTGATATTTGCCATAGTTGCCACGCTTGGCAAGCGGGTTGGCAACCGTAGTTTTTTATTCTTAGTCGTTATTAGGAAGACGCTGCTGCACATCTCGTGATTTGATTCCCTCTATCGCCTCTTACCACACCCACGGGCTGATATGGGGTAATGGATATTCTTACACCGCCACTACACGGATTGAACTGGCAAACAAACTTAACTTGTTTGTTTACCACAATGCAGACCCACCACTAGATGGAGTGACAACATGGTGAGAGAAGCAGGAAGTCTATTCATGCAGGTGGCTCAGTGCCGTACTTTATGCCATTCCTTGGGGGAGGCCTCTGTTTAGCTTCGTTTAGCTTTAGTGGGCTTGTGATTGGCTGCAATGATTATGATGATCTTTCCCTCTAATTTCTCCCTCCTTTTTCATCTTTCCCTTTATTTTATTATCACTGGTCTACCATTTTAATATGTGATCTTTATAGCACATATTTCAGACCATAGTACTATTTATAGTGCAGTCTTCTCAAACGTTTTTTCCCATTTTCATTTCCTTCTTCTAGGTAGCAGGAAGCTTTCTTCTTGTAGGAACCTCATTGTCCTTATAGGTTTATAATGTAATTTGCTTGTTTGTGTATGAAAGTTCTGCGTTGTTGGATGGATGATTCGTCATTAGCCGGTCGCCAAAACCTCGTCCGTCAATTAGCTGGGTACCGCTTGCGAATAGTTTAGCTTTTAAAGATGTTAAAATAGCCATCCTTAATTTAGAAGGTGGTAGAGTCATGCTGCAGCTATATTATGGTTGTAGCCATAATAAGTCGGCTCGACCGAGGAAAGACCGTGCTCTCACAGAATACCAGCGTAAAATAGCTGCTGTGTTTCGTATGGTGAGTGTAGAGAACCGGAGACCCTTTAATACCGGTTACCAGGCATTCCATCTAAATCCTCAGGGGTGACAACGTATCTGCATTTAGACTCTTAATCAAGGATAAATGTAGATGACTATGGGCCACAATATACATTTACCATCAGGTGGACTATTTGTTCGTTTGTCATCCTTATTCTATAAAAAAAAGTTAGGAGTAACATTAAAAAATGTTAAATGAAAAGAAATACATGACAAATAAATAAGTATCTTTTCTCACTGACATTAACGTGAATCAAGCGATTGTAATCGTGCTAGTTGGATCGTTGGCGCGCGCTCACATCACTCTAATAATGATCAATGATCGGGCCCCCGTCGAAAAAATGCCAAATATTCCATACATCACCCATGCTTTGAATATTGACAGGCGGATAGTGTTTTGATACCATAGACTACATAATCGCTGGACAATATAAGTTAAAATATATATGTATTTGATATCCATAAATTTTGTAATACATATAGATAAACAAATAAGTAAATTCTATCGCGTTTATTAGCAAATATATATCTAAAACACGAATATGTCTTGACCTAGGTGCACCTGTTGTACCTCAATGAAACCTGTAGGAAACAATGCCTCCCCTGAGTCTTATATTTGATAAGTACATTAAATTATTATTATTTTCGTTAATAATTACGTAAATAACGTTAACGGCATATTTAATTATATTCAAATTATCGTTATTATATATAACTTACGTGTTTGTCATTTATTATCTGTATTGATTGCCTCGTTGGTGCAACGATCGTAAATACGGTTGCTAATCAAATCTTGGATCGGGCCAAAATCAGTTATTGAATTTTTCTGTTGTGAAGTTGCCGGTGTTTTACCCCTTCATGTGTCTCGGAAAGCATGTAAAGCCGTAGTGCTTGCGCCTGATCTCGTTACCGTCCCATTGGACTATGTAGTGAGGAATAGAGGGTGCACTTGTGCTTGCGCAAACACTCGGGCACCATAACACTGTCCTGCTCACATGGCCAGTCTCCGTTGAGACTGGCCGCCGTGACCGAAATTCGGTCTGGAGGAAATTATTATTATGGCATTTATCAACTTAAAACTACATTCTTACGTACATATTTAAAGTTGAATATCTCGGGTACGCGTACATACGATATTGTTGATCGGACTCACCGAGAAAAACAAGTACAGACTTGTCATTCCCTATACAGTATAGTAGTATATAGTAAGGTTTTAAAAAAATTACAATTAGATGACCCGAACAATGTTAAATAAAAAGGTAACCTTATTTTGGATTTTACTCATGAATTTTCTTCTATTGTAAAAACCGCTCCTTCGTTTCTTTATGAATACACAATTACGGTTGCACAAACACTATCAAGGAATTTAAATTCATAACCCTTTTATATAATAAATTTCAAAGTATTCGGGTGACATGTCTATTACAATTGCAGCTCTTGCATAGTCAAAGTACATAAGGTCAATCTAAAAAAAATCGATTGGCGATGTAACATAGAGCACATTTGATTACTATTTGTAACGTTTATATTAATCCAATTGAACATTACAGAGACGTGGACATGATTGACGTACCATATAACGAGTCTATTTTGTTAGTAGGTCGTATGCGGACGCTTCAGAAGGATTATGATTCGGTGCTTCAAACTGGATTAAATGGATGTTAGAACACGTATATGAATAATAAATAATGTAATAAAAGAACATATATTATATGATTGCCGTGTAGTGGCGGCGTAAGAATATCCACTACCCCATATTGTCCTGTGGTTGTAGTATGAGGCGACAGAGAGAAATGAATCAATGAAAAATTCGGTGCCAGCAGGAATGAGATGAAATATTTGACAGATTTTATGAAATCTGTCTAATATTTCATCCCTTTTCTTCAGAAAAGTGAAGAGATAAGTGTTTCTTTCTGAAATATTAGTTATATTTAATATTAATTAGATTAGAAATAGAGCCGTGGTAGCTCAGATGGTTAGCGCTCGCTGTAAGTTACACAGTACGCAAGCAACCCGGGTTCGATCCCCGCCGGCACCAATGAAATTGTTAATTGCAATTTTAAGTGCTGATTTTACCACGTGCTCGGCGGTGAAGAAAAACATCGTGAGGAAACCTGCATGTCTGAGAAATAAAAAAAAATATTTCGAAGACATGTGAAGTTCGCCAATACGCATTGGGGCAGCGCGGCGGACATTTCCTTGCCCTAAAACCCTCTCAGAAATGAGAGGAGGCCTGTGCCCAGCAGTGGGACGTATATAGGCTGTAACTGTACTTTTTTAGATTAGAAATGGATATACCAAACTAAGAATTTTCCTAAAAGACAAACAATTAAAAAAATGTGAAATATGTAAAAAATTAAAGAATACAGCACCGAGGCATTGTTTTGTGTACAAACATACACTAGAAACCAAAAAAAACATTATTTAGGACGCAACTTTCAATCATGATGACACTGTGTGACCATCTGCGTCACAAATAAGTTCAACTTAGTCCCAACTAGCGACATCTTGTGAGCGTAAGAATATAAGCCCTCATTAGGTAGCAGCATTTTCCTGATAAGAACTCAACATAGTAAAAAAACTGCGGTGTTTAACCTATCTGTCAAGCGAGGCAGCTATGGAAAATGTCCCCCGTATTAGATAATCTATTGGGGAGGCCTTTTATCAGCAGTGGTATTTGATAGGCTGTAATGATGATAATAATTACATATTTTACGTAGATTAGCTATGCAGCAGCTATATTATGCTTGGAGCACGAATAGGTCGGCTCGACCAGAGACCAGCAGCTTAAGGGCTTAAGGGTGCTGCGTCTCATATGCTGAGTGTAGTGAACCTGAGACCCTTTTTAAGGGAAACGAAGCATTCCATATAAGTCCTCAGGGTGGGTGAAAACCCATCAGTATTTTGATTCTTAATCGAAAATAGATGGAGATGTCTATGGGCCACAGCATCCAATTACCATCAGGTTGATTATGTGCTCGATTGTCATCCTTATTCTGAAAAAAATAGTTTGTTTACTTTAAAACGCTTGGTTAAAGTAGCCTATTTATATCCTGCAGTTGGCCATAAGCCTCGTCTCATTTCTGTGATGATTGACGCTCGTCAAGGGTCCTTAAAATAATTTTTAGAGAAGCAGGTTTACTCGCGATGTTTTTTTTTTCTAACTACCGAGCACGTGGTAAATGAGTTCTAAATATTGCAGTTATAATATTATTAGGGCTGGCTTTCTCAATTCGAATAACTGGCATATTATAAAATTTAGGGCGAACGCTTAACTTTTGAGCTCTACGTGCTCTTATGATCTGCTATAGTTCTAAAAATATTGTAAAAAAATCTTTATTAATATCCCAAATAGCCTGTTATTCTTCGTCGTTATATCTATTCTAAAACCATTGTATGATTTTGTTTTCATTAACACAGACCCTTCTCATGGACCGATGATTGGGTCATTACAGGTGTGAGGGTGTCGGCTCAATGCTTACAAAACCACCTGAACACCGTGGTAAATATGGGCACTTCTTTCAACAAATGCATATTTGCAGTGGTCTTAAAATACTAAAGAAGAAGAAGAAGAGGAAATACTTATTAATATAGATACGAAAATGTTATAAGAAATCTATTTAATGTAACTTTTTCGCAACATCATTGTAACTATTTTTCTTTCTTTAACTAGTATCGTTTTCAAGCCAATTACACGGATTAACCACGGTTTGGATTTCAATGCGAAAATTTCAAAACACGTCTATGATTCAATACATTAATGCTTTGCAGAGATTCGCTATATTATGTTTTCTGGTTACTTTTAGTCTAAGTACACGAACGAACTTTAAAAATATCGTTTAGAAAAAATTATGTATTTCAAAATTTATTAATTTAGACATGGGAATTTTGATGAAAATCTGAATGGAGAAAGTTATATGTGATTTAATTACTCGTACTATTAATGTTTTTTTTATCGCACTGCCCTATGTATCATCTTATATCAAACTTGATATATGCATAAGATCTTATTAAGCTATAGTTATATCATCTTTATCAACATATCTTACTAAGCTATGTTCATTTGGATTTTAGAATAACTTAATTTATTAATTGCATTGATAAAATAGTGAATGTGAGACTTTACGGTGTTCTGATTTTAAACAACATCTCAACACGCTGTGGTGATAAGAATTACGACCTTTTTAGTAAATCTGTATTGACAAAGTGTTTTATATTTCAAACTGTTGCACTTAAACCTTACGTAAATTATGGTAAATATTTGAAAACTATTTATTAGAGTTACGTTTGCGGATACGTCACAAACTTCAAGATGTTCTCCGAAATGATCGCTCGTGTGTACAACGTACATTACATCTCACCGCGTTTGACTTATGCGACCTCTGCTCCTTTCTGTAATCGATTCGATGCTCATTAGAGACCGATGATAAAAGTTAAATGATACCCAATTTAGCACACTTCTCACGTTTTAATGTACGATCAATTTATACTTAAATCTAACTCTGTTTGTCTAATGATCTGTGTACATATAATTGAAGACTCATTGTAATCTAGGATAAGTAATAAAAGGTAGTTAATCACCTTGAAAATAAGAGTTTTTCGAACCGTAATGTATTGATTTACAAATGAGAAATTGTAGAGCAATAATTTTTCTAGCTAAAAACATGTTAATGGAATAAAAATATAGCACAATACTAAAAGTTTCAGGTCCTCTTTTACAGTGCATGCCATACACCACAGAAATGCCTTTGCTAATGATGTCAAGAATGCAATCATCAAAACCTCATTTAAAGTAGTGCTTCGACAGTTTTTAGCACTACAGCGTATCAACATTCTACTGCTGAATATTGGCCTGGTAGTCTATTCTAATACAACCCAAATCTATATCTATACAAGGTATGGAGTGGGCGATAAACTTGGAAATGAGGATAACCGCAGTATAACCAGATTAACCGATATAACCCAACGGATTAGTAAGCTTTTTTATAATTTTATTCAATATAGATTATTACATAATACTTATTGAAAGTCATTTTTTTATTTACCACTGGTTCGGAAAATACCTCTGTCCTGGGAAGAACCAGCAAGAAACCCAGCGGGACTTTTTTTAAACATATGTCACTTTACAAAATTTTTTTTGTACAAATTTTAAATGACTTTTAATAGAACCAGCATGGTGGCGATCACCTCATTCCCAGGAGTTTTTTTTCACTTATGTATTCTTTGATATTATAATAACCCTTTTTGTACAATTTTTCGTCAATAAAACATTTAAACTTATTTATTGACAAATTTTGTATATTTTCTTGGATTTTGTTGTAAAAGCGTATACATTGCCCCATAAATGAATTACTAATTCTGTGGAGTCTAGTATCATGCTTATGGTTGTTCCTAGTGTTTAAAGTATGAACATCTTTATTCTTATCAAAGCTATTTATGTTTTTATGTACATACATTACATTTTCATAAATATATTGCGATGCCAAAGTTAATATGTTTATTTCTTTAAATTTTTCTCTGAGGGACTCATTACAATTTAAGTTATAAATCGCCCATACGGCTCTCTTTTGTAAAATAAATATAGCTCCGATGTCAGTCACATTACCCCATAGCAAAATTCCATAAGACATCACGCTATGAAAGTAACTAAAGTAAACTAATCTAGCTGTCTCAACATTGGTGAGACTTCTAATCTTCTTACAGCATATGCTGCTGAACTAAGCCTGCTTGCTAATTGAGATATATGGAGTGACTCACTAGATGGAGTGACGACCTGGTAAGACAGAAGGAGAAGTCAATGGATGCGGATGGCTCAGGACCGTGCTTTGCGGCATTCCTTGGGGAGGCCTATGTTCAGCAGTGGACGTGTGAAGGGCTGTAATGAATTAATGAATATCGTTCTTAGTTAGCGTGACACAATTAAATCCTTCATTTAGTGCATCAAAGGTGCGAGATTAAGGCAAATCTGACGGCCGACGTTAAGCAGTGGATTGTAAGGTCTGAAGAAGAATTGAAGAAGTTTATTTGATACCTAGTAGGCTCCTTTCATCGTTATATAATTCAATGGCTAATAATAATAATTACTATTTATTTATTTTATTATTTTTGGTATAACTATGTTTTTTGTTCTAAATAATATGCTACTGATGAACTCTTTGACGGCTCTATGGTGCAGTGGCTTGTTATTGAGTTGTGGCGCTGAGGGCCACGGGTTCGCATTTCGCACGGAACAAGTATTGACAAAATGTGTGGCTAACAAATAATTGTTCCAGGTCTTGATGTTGGACCTTGAGTAAGTTGTTTGTAAACTGCCTCCAAGTTACAGGAGAAAATCCTAGTGTGGTGGTTACGTTTTTAACTATAAAGGAACTTCTGCCAGTCTTGTAAAACTAGACATACTGTACACTGAACGAAATATACTTTTACAATTCATTTTACTTTAACATAGGCCTCCCCCATAGATTGCCTCATATTTGCCATAGTTGCGACGCTTGGCAAGCGGGTTGGCAACCGCAGTTTTTTATTTTTAGTCGTTATTAGGAAGACGCTACTGCCTATCTCCTGATTTGTTTCCTGAGTTGTTTGAACTAAACATGGTGACAAAATAATGCAAATGTATTCCAAAAAACTCTTCAATTCATATTTCACACCAGAATAAACAAAAATAATACAAACAAATGCCAAACCATCACGCGCCCCACAGTTCTGTACGCAGTCATAATCACCGGAACAAAGGACAAGAACCGGCTAGAGGCAAGAATGGAGAAAAAAATTGTGGTCTGTGAAGTCAAAACATTTTGTTTCTAAGAAGCTCAACGGGTATTGTCTCTGGCGAATTTTTAATTTTTATAACCGTTCCAAATATACAGGCTGATAATTAAAAATTCCTAACGCGATTTCATTCTTTTTAGTCAGAAATAACTATTTCAATTTTATCACATAATAATGATCACAATGTTTTATTTACACCTGAGAAGTTACTGGATATTATATACAAAATATTGATTCGGTATTTTTACGCAACTGAGGTAGAGCCAAACCGAGGATAATACTTCTAGTATATATGTATGTTAGCCTGTAACATCTAATTTAATCGTCAAATTTTACCAAATGATATCTCCAACTATTTGACATAGAGAACTTAGACAAATGACGTCAACATAAATTTGATATGACTTAATAAGCAAAATGTATCGTGTATGATAATCGTATGTAAGGCATGAATGAACATATTTCAAATAAATATGTACATGATATACATATATTATATTAGTTCAATCCCTACAGTCAGGTTCTTTTATTCTATGGTAATAATGTATTTATTCTTATAATATATAAAATAGTTATTGAGCTTTTCCAACAAGAAATTCTCAGTAGCTGCCCGGAGTCAGAAAGTTGGCGGTGTCTCACCCCCGTGCCTCGGAAAACACGTAAAAGCTGTTGGTCCTGCACTTGATCTCTCTCCGGTTGTGTCGGTTTACCGTCCCATCGGTCTATGAGAGTGAGGGAATAGAGAGTGCACCTGTGCTTGCGCATACACTTGGGCACTATAATCCTGTCTGCGCCGATGGCTAATCTCCATTGAGACTGGCCGCCGTGACCGAAATTGGATCTGGAGGACATTATTATTATATTAAATAGAATGCCTTTTAAGCAGAATTTCATTTTTAACATAATAAGATACTGATCATATCAAATAAGATGTTTAATAGACACATTTTATTTTTATTATATAAAAATCATCATCATCATCATCATTACAGCCTCATTACAGCATTATTATAAAGTATAGATTGCTTCACAGTAGGGACATTTGCCATATTTGCCACGCTTGGCAGGTGGGTTTGCAACCGCAGATTTTTATTATTTTGCGGCGTTATCAGAAATATACTGCCGCCGATCTCCTGTTCTCGTTTCCAACTGTCACCTTTTACGAGACGCACGGGATGATATGGGGCAGACGAGATTCTTTGCGCCGCCAATTCTATGATATTAATCAATATGTATTTTCAAAAAGCAAGTAGCATAAATAAAATTTTGAGATTTACAAAATTTTACACAATATTAGGTTCAACTTATATTTGCAGTTTATTTTTATGTAATTGGCGTTACTATATATCATAAAATAATTTTATCATTAAAAGAAATCATGCTGTATATTCGTCGTAGTTATTCAAATTGAAGTCCCAGACGCTTTGCACCCGCGCCCCATGCTGATCTAGAAAAAGAAACATAATGAGTCATAAATATCCCGTAATCTGTCATAAGAATGAGTAGCTTATACTTGTCATTGAGATGTCTCATGAGATTAATACCTGGAACACTCCTTGGAAAGTACTCGAAAATCAATCTTATTCCAACAACACAAGATTGTAGTAAGCAATTTTGAAACTAGAACGGTTTATTTGTCTAGTAAAGGATTATATTTGTGAATGAGTTATATTATACGGTCAGTTTGTATTTTGTACACAGTTCTGAAATATGAAACATAATCTTAACTTCCTGCGGTGTTTGATGCATTTATTGTTAATAATTGATTTATTTTATTTTTGACAGATTTGCATCTAAACAAAAAGTCATAATAACATGAAAGGTTCCAGACCGCAATTCGATCACGTTGGTCACTCTCAACGGAGACCTGCCATCTGTATATGACAGTATTACTCTCATAGTCCGATGAGACGACAAGCCAACATGAGCGGAAAGAGCACAGGCGCAGGACCAACGCCTTTACGTACTTTCCGAGGAAGCCGTGGGTGAAGTAGCGCTAATTTCCTGACTCATAGCTGCTACTGAGAATTTCTAGATAGAAAAACCTAATAAAAGATTTTGACCTGACCCGGGATTTGAACTCGGGACCACATGATCGGCGCTTACGACCACTGACCAACAAAGCAGTCAACAATTAAAGAATCAAAATGCCTCAAAAGTTGCATACTATAATGTATAAGACATGATACTCAAAGTCAATATCGTAATAATATTCAAACTTCGAAATGTCAAAATTTGAGCTTAGACCAAATTATATTACACAAATGTTGAAATTGTGAACTTTTCTTATAGAATAATTATTGACACGTGGATATCTACCATCTATCCCCGATTGGGAACCGATGTCACCCCTGAGAACTAAGATCAAATGCTTCTTTCTAGTTAAAAGGGTCTCCGGTTCTCCACACTCACCATCCGAAATACAGCGAGCAGCATTAAGAAGCTATTTCAGGCTGGTCATCTGTGAGAGCGTAGTCCTTCACCGGTTCAGCCGATCCATTCGTGCTGCAACAATAATATTGACGTATAAAGTTTGGGTTTTGAACTCGACACTGTCTACGAATATCGGCCTAATATTCTAAGATTGTATGCGCTATTATAAAATGCGGCAACAAAAAAATGTCGACAGTAACAATGAATCAAATATTTTAGAAGTAAGAGACGACTTAATCAAATTAATGTACAATATCACTCTTCCCACGGTTCCCCGTACGCTAAAGACTTTACAGCAGGCTTCCCTCAACCCACATATATATCCACCACTTAAACTTGACCTCTAGAAATGTATACGCATTTTTATTTTAAACGGCCTCTACTTTCAAGTTTTGGAGATAGATGGGCTAAAGCCACTGGTCAATAAACAGTGCTAACACGAGTTGTATCTGTCATTAATGTGGTTAACACTATAGATTTCCCGTGTGAAGCTATTTTGGTATATTAGGATTCTACTGAATAGAAAGATCGGTTATAAGAAGTGCCTTAATAACTTTGAAATGTTTTTTTATATTAGAGTGACAAACTATCTAACGGTCCACCTAATGATAAGTGGATGTGTAACGAACTTCAAGCAAAGAAGACCACAGCAGCGCTGTCATCCCTGAGAACTTGATGGAATGACTTAAGCATGTAATCATACTGGTTCTTTTAATCCTCATTCTGCAGCACAGCAGTGATGATACAGAAAAGAAGTCATATCATAATCTAGTAACTTAAATAGCACAACTCTATGTAAAATTATAAAAAGAAATGTCCAGGTATTACTATAATATTGTACGCGTGATGATTATAGGACCTTTGACCATATGCACTGATTGCAATACAGTGTGTCGAGCTTTTTGTCGCGATTTTTTTTTCTATAGAATAAGTTTGACAAACGAGTACACATTCCACCTGATGGTAAGTGGATACTGTGACCCATAGACATCTACATTTATCCTCGCTTAAGAATCAAAATGCAGATGCGTTGTCACCCCTGAGGGCTAAGATGGCATTCAAAGGAATGCCCGTTCAATAAAAGGGTCTCCGGTTCTCTACACTCACCATACAAAACACAGCAGCATTAAGCTGCAATTTTACGCTGGTATTCTGTGAGAGCGTGATCCTACCTTGGTTGAGCCGACCCATTCGTGCTACAACCATAATATAGTTGCATCGTGGCTCTACCACGAATGAGAATATTATATGAGGATAAGAGGACCATTTCTTCTTCAGCTTTTCTCACAAATTGATATACATTAGTTACCCCTTGGGATACCTAGTGATACAGGAGCACACAGTGGTACAATACAATACAATAACTTTATTTCAGGCATCAAGGACTTAAAAATTAACAACATTGGCCCATAACAATATATAGTTTGCATATGGGCACCCAGTGATACAGGGGTACCCAGTAATACAGGGATAAGTATGTGAGCTAACCCGTTACAGATTGTATTTATGCATGTGCATGTATGGGCCTTTGTCACCCGAAATATATAAAAAAATAAAAATGAGTAAAACCGAGAAAAGTCATAGCTTGGTGAGTGACTCGGCTATATCTCATATTATTTCCAGTAGTTCTAGTGAATATTTGTATTACAGGCGCCAAATAAATTCGGTAATAACGTTTTAACTGGAAAAAACTCAAAAGTTAGTTTCTAGTGAATATTTTTTCTAACATATTTCAAGGAGAAACCATGAAATTGTCTACATACTAATTTTATTCGACGTTTAACTGCGTAACGAATACCTGATTAACTTTTCATTATAATCGATTCTGTAGTTTATAAAAAAACAAACTGACTGACCAGATGGAATCACACCCACATCTTTTTTCTTTACGGATAGCTTTTAATTTTCCATCGACTTAATTAATTCTAATATTAGGAACGTATATTTAAGGACTTTTTTATTCATCACAGCCTTTCACTAGTCCACTGCTGAACATAAGCCTCCTCCAATGAATACCACAAAGCACCGTCCTGAGCCACTTGGAACCATCGACTTTCTGCATGTCTTACCAGGTCGTCACTCCCACGCGGCATGGGAGCCGCCCCACACTTCGCCTACCGGTACGAGGCTACCACTCGGGAACCTTTCTTCCCCATGGGTTGTTGGTTTTTCAAGCTATATGGCCAGCCCATTGCGATTTTCCATTCATTTTAGTTTTAAAGTAATCTAACTCATCACGTTGGAATTAATCACCTCTCTAGCGTAAGATTGACGTCATTCGACCTTGCTTGGCCTTTATAAGAAAAAGAAACAAATGCAAATCTAAAAACCTGTCAATTATATACTAACCTATTTCTCATCTGGACTGACATCATCCAATCACGGTTAATTTACCGAGAAAACGATTGGGACTCAGCACATGACCGACGGACCGTATGGTCTAATTGCAAAAAAAGTGGAGAACCTAAACAGTCGAGGGGCCAAACGCAATCACTTTTTTGCTGGATGCAACCTGATTGAGCGAAAAAATCAATTATTCTTGACTCGTGCCATTTCAATCGGGTTGCTGATTTTTTATTTCGAAAAATTAAATAAAAATGTAGACACGTGTGAGTAATTCGTTGTTAGTTGGGTTCTGTATCGTGTTATTAATTTTTTAGGGTGTAGAAACAACAAAAATTGAATGTCTTTTATTTGTTTCTCTCAAACTTCTATCCATCAATCCATTACAGCATATAAAAGTCCACTATTGAACATAGGCCCCCCGAAAGATTGCCTCATATGGGTGATTTTGCCATAGTTGCCATGCTTGGCAAGCCGGTTGGCCACCACAGATTATTTTATGATTTTGAGTTGTTATCAGGAGGAAGTGCTGAAAGTGAGAATGCTGATCTCCTGTTTCAGTTTCCCTCTGCCTTTATTATTTTCCATCAACTAAATTACAAACCGACTGCATAGAATAGTGAAACCATTGAACTTATATATTTTATTAATGCAATGTATGTTGTATATTATCCTGCGAATAACATTTATATGATTATTAAAAATCAGTCTTTAAATAAACTTCATTTTATGGTATATGATATATACTGATAGAAACTGAAAGGCTAACTTTTTTTATAAGATAAGGGTAACAAATGAGCACATGGTCCACCTGATGGTAAGTGGTTGCTGTGGCCTATAGACATCTATCCTCGACTATGAATCAAAATGCAGATGCGCTGTCACCCGTTAGGACTAAGATGGAATGCCTCGTTTCCAGTAAAAGGGGTCTTATATTCCTGACGTTTCGTGGTTAAGTCCATCGTTTTGAATGAAACTAGTTTTTACGGATTTTATCGCATTTATTAACTTATTTTATATTCCCGACGCATGATGTACTTACCCACTACTTTACAGCACCCACGGAGGGACTGAGGTGTTCGACATCCCAATTTCATAGTATATACGATTAGATTCAGTTTAAAATAAAAGTTTTAAAATGTCGGAAATAAAAAATAAGTTATTAACGCGATGAAATCCTTAAAAACTAGTTTTATACTTGTGTAGTGACTGACGCTCCGGGAAGTCTGCGGTCTCTGAACATGTTTCAGATCGTCCCCACCATTACATCAGATTTGATAGACTACTAATACTCGCAAAATAACACCGATTACTACCAAGGATGATTCGCGAGGCTATTGAAATTAAAAAAAGAACATTCTAATTTCAGAGAAAATGAATGGGTGCTACCGTCTGCTTAGGATCCAATAATTAATAAAATTAAATCCAAACCCAAACATACCACTGCAAGACATCAAGATACTGTAAGCTCGTTCTGCGTAGGTCAGACCAAAAATTAATATTCAAAAGTTGAAGGTAGCCAAGCTAACTATGACGTCGGGACATCACAGTCCCCCCCGTGACTATGGGTTCTGTAAAGCACTCAAAACGTCGGGAATTAAATTTTTAAATTAAACGCGAATTAAAATCTGTAAAACTAATTTTATTTAATGTGTAGTAGTCGCGTAAATATAAGAAATCATTATTCCATGGTTTTCTTTATTTAGCGTTGGGCACAGGGAGTTGTGAGCACATTAAACATCCTCACACTATTACGATGACTTGAGAACTTTTAAAACTACCATCCTCCTCCAGGTTATGATCACCAGTTAAGTCCAAACTAAGAAAGTCACGAGTGCATTATTGCTCGCAATTATACAAGTACTAACTTGGGTACCTTTCAAACTGACAGAATAATGTTCTCCAGACCTAAATTCGGTCACGGAGGCCACGACAGACACTAGCCATCTGTGCAGGACAAAATTTTAGTGCACGAGTGTGTGCCTAAGCATAAGCGTTTGGTTTTCCGGGCCACGAGGGTTAAACAACTAACTTTTGACACCTGTTTGCTATTGGGATTTTTTTAATAAAAATACCAAATGGCTGGTTTTTGGCTTGACTCAGGATTCGAACCCGGAACAACATGATTAGTAGTCGCGCTTGAAACCATTAGACCAATATAGTTGTCTTGAAACTGACGCAATACTTGATGCTAAAACTGGCGGTAAAACTGACACAATAATGCCCACACCTTTACCGTACCCAAAATGATAACAACTTGATCCATTTTGACCGCGACTAATAACAAAAGTCGTATGTAATTTTTAGTCATTAGTGACTTCTTGAGTCGGCTACCGGTTGTTGGATCATTATGTTTTTCGTCCTTTAGATTTGATCGACGGATAGCAATTTCGGCGGCGCAAAATTATCGCGCATTAAGAAGTTGAAAAATAGTTATAATAAAATACACCACTAATTATGGTTTACCTCACCTTTAATAACTGTTATTTTCTAGGCTACTGTCAGATTCTCAGATCAGTCATATTCTTCGTGCATATTAGAATATAAATTACGCAATAAAATTATTTCACAGAATTAAAAAATAACCTTCAAGTGTCAATGTCATCTAAACGCGGAGTACCCTCTAGATTAACGTAGAACCCAAATTCAATTTCTAGGTAATGGGGTTCGGGGATTTGGGCAAATCTTCTAAGCTATACATAACAGTTAACGTATTTAGAAGGCCCCTTTTTACGGGGAAATGCCTATGCCTACTCGACTCGCGGGGACAAGATCGAGTTATGTCAGATTCGCACTGATAAAAACCCTATGGTGTTAGAGTGGCTAATAAAGGTGTTATTTGGAATATAAGGCAATCTAAAAGGAGACCTTTGTTCAGCAGTGAACTTTGATAGGCTGTAATGTATAAAATTACATAGCCATAATACACTACAGCGTGACTGCATCACATAAAAGTGTGTAGTTTTCTTATATTACAATGGCCAATTAACCACTTAATTTATTCATGATTTTTTTGCAGAATAAAAGTGACAAACGAGCACACAGTCCACCTGATGGTATATGGATAACCCATAGATATCTATATCTATCCGCAATTAAGAATCAAAATGTAGATGTGTCGTCACCCCTAAGGACTAAGATGGAATGCCTAGTTTCCAGTAAAAAGGGTCTTCGGTTCTCTACACTCACCATACGAAACACAGACGCATTGAACTGCTATTTTACGCTGGTATTCTGTGAGAGCGTAATCCTTCCCCGGATGAGCCGACCGATTCATGCAGCATGGCGTTACCACATAGTAAAATATTAATTTTGGAAATAAAATATACAAACTAATGTAGAATTATTTAGTTTTAATTTCAATAAAATAATAAATTTGATTCATTTGAATTTGAATTTGTATTTGTTCATGGAACATCTATTGTCAATATGTCAAGGATTTTGCTTGGAAATAAGACAGTTAAACATACTTATTTGAATGTTCGTTTTATAATACAATATTATATAAACTAGCTGGCCAGCCAGACGTTGATCTACCCTTTCCGACGACCCTTCTTATAAAAAAATCCTTAAATTCGCTCTTTAATATATCCTCTTTGGACCGTTGTGACCCTGTGGACCCAACTGCACACAGTGTACAAAATTTCACTGAAATCAGTTTAGTAGTTTAGAAGTTCATCGCGGACAAACAATGTGACACGTAATTTTTATACATAAAGATTTACGAGGAAGCAGGACATCTTTCCTAGTTTGAACTTTTTTCACATATTTAACACTTTGGTAATTGTAGAAGTTATACTTCTTAGGTCATTCAGCGAGCTATGGAGGGGGCTATGCTCGGAGTTTCTATGCATGATAGACTTAAAAATGTGGATATCCGCAGTAGAACCAGAGAATACCGACGTGGCCCAACGGATCAGTAAGCTGAAGTTGCAATAGGTCTACCATATAGCTCGAAGAGCCAATAACCGATAGGGAACAAAGGTTCTCAAGTGGCAGCTTCTTGCCAGTAGGCTTCCCACTAGATGTAGTCACACATGGTAAGAAATTCAGGAAGACGATGTATGCAGTTGGCTAAGAAGATTTTGTAGTATTGTTTGGGGGAGGCCTCTGATCAGCAGTGGATTTGTGAAGGCCTGTAATGATAATTATGTTTAAAAGGAAATTTTGAAATTTTATATAAAGCATTAATAGCAACCTCCTCCCGCAGTCATTTTCCAAACATCGGCGCATAGACGATGCGTTTTCATATTAGCTCGTAAAAGTCCACACCTTTTCACATTTTAAGCTGCGCAATAAACAGTTACAACACATAATATTTTAAATAGACAATTTGTGGCATTCGGACCATTCAACTTAAAATACAGTTTTGCACAGTTATATTTGCACTTAATGTATAAAGATATTTTAAACTTTTTCTTATACTTATAAGCAAATGAATTCTTCTGTATCATGGAGGTGTTTTCTATTGACATATTGCATATGAAAAAACATCTATACCCGGAAAATTATTCGTAAGCTATACAAATACTTTTTCTACGCGCATTGCGGAATCGAACCCGCGGCCCACAACGCAGTTAATTGTTTATCCACCGCGCTACCGAGTTGCAGTCTTATAAAGACTTTTATCGAGAAGTCGATTCAAAGGCATCGTACCTATTAGTCTTTTTGAAAAGATTAAAGTTATAATGAAGTTTTCTTTTATAGAATAAGGGTGACAAACAATCACACAGTCCACCTGATGATAATTGGATGCTGTGGCATAGACATCTACATCTATCTTCGATTAAGAATGAAAATGTAATTGCATTGTCACGCCTGAGATCTAAAATGGAACGCCTCGTTTTCAGTAAAAAGGGTAGGTCATATAAATTATCGCTAAATAACAAAATACTCGACCATGATCACATTCTTATGTCAGAAGCAATGTTTGTCAAGACCCCCACTAGCACAATATATTTAAATCTCAACAAAGTAAATCAGCATTCTAAATAATGTGGTATTGATTGTAGAATACGGGTGGTCAGCGATACGTCGATTTGTTAACCCCGTGCGTTCGTGTACAACATGAAGGCTCGCTTTACTAACGTTTACATTGAACAACACTCTTGTAACACATTGTTATCCGTTTTGAGATATTTGAGTTAAGTGAAAAAGTGATAGGATTCCTCACAAACAATAATTTCATTGAGGGAAATTTTATTTTTGGTTCTTTGTTTATTATTACTTAACTTTTAGGCCTTTCCTAATAAAACTGAAGTGACAAACGAACTCACAGTCAACCTAGTGTTAAATGGGAACTGTATTCCATAAATACCTGAAGCCAACTTCAAACGAAGAAGACTACAAATGCGTTATCACCACTGAGTACTAAAATGAAATGGCTCACAGCCTGTAACAATACTGACTCTCCATACCCTATAGACCAGGGATCACCAACTAGTTTAAAAAAAAGGTCCGTTTAAAAAAATATAAAGTATTGTCGCGGTCCGTTAGCTAGATGATGACTAGCAACCGAGATTTATTTAGATTTCCTATATATACACCGAGTTTAATAAAAAAAATCTGATTTCTTTTCGTTTACTTTGTTAATTGACATTTTAAATCTGAGCAACAAATATTAAGGCGAAAAATTACATTTTTTTATCTGAACAATGTCTGAAGTCTGCAGTTAAGTTGGTGCAAGCTATTGCCTTCTTCTTGGCAAAGAAATTTCGAATTTTTGTGTTTTAAAACAGAAGAAAATTGAATTACCACAAATTTTTAGATTGATTATCTTAGATTCTTCTGGGTCCGCACAGAATAGATCGGCGGTCCGGACGCGGACCGCGGTCCGCCATTTGGTGACCCCTGCTATAGACTGAAACACAGCAATGCCAGCACTGTGTATTTTCCGGCAGAAATAGATAAGAGAGTAGTACCTATCCAGACGGACTCCCAGATACAAAAGTAAACCTGCTAGCTAAAAATACTACCACCATCCATACGCAGTAGAACCATGCTGCAGCTATATGGTTGTAGCATCGGGTCGGCTCAGCCAGAAAACGACCACGCTCTAATAGAATAATAGCGTGAAATAACAGCTTAATTCTTGGTTCATATGGTGAGTATTGAGAACCAGAGACCCTTAACTGATGGTGATGATAAACACTGGTGATATAGCTATGTCTTTTACGCTACACGTATATTATTCAGACTGGGAAACAGCCCGTGTGTTGCGTCAAAGGTGCGAGAGGTATGGTACTGCGATCTTTAACCGAAAAATCCCAAGGTGACGATTAAAGCAAATCCTGTTTATAACACGAGAGGCCCATGTTCAGCAGTGGACTTCTACGGGCTGATTATAGAGAAGAAGAAGCTTATTGGCGAGGAAAGAAGCTCTCTTGTCACTTGCGGAGAGGATTAATCGCGGATACAGAAGCGTTAGAAACTAGTAGTATTACTATGGTATCTACGTAGAGCTTTAGTAGCATGATTATTTATGTCCTCATCTTTGGCCTGGCCTTATTTTCCATCTCATTGCATAATCTTTACAACGTTTATATTTTAAGTTAATGCTAGGCGATGTGGCGTAGTAGCTAAGTGTTCGGCTGCAATGCTGCTGGGCGGTGAGCTCGAATCCCGCACAGAAAAAGTGTGGTATATAGTTGAAAAGAAGTAGTTTCCATTACTATTATAGACCATCAAAAGTCTTAATTTAAAGCTAGGCACTGTGGCGCAGTGGCTAAGTGTTCGGCTGCGATGCCGAGTTCGCATCCCGCATAGAACAAGTGTTGGTATATCTGACAAGTAGTTGTTTCTTTGTACCATTACAGCCCATCAAAAGTCCACTGCTGAACACAGGTTACGCTGGGCAAGTAGATTGGCAACCGCAATTTCTTAACCACCCATTGTGATGATATGGAAAAGTGGATATTCTTACACCGCCACTCCACGGTTATATAGTTGTTCAATGGTTCGTCTCTTTTTATAAAACAAAAGTTACAAACGGACTTATAGTCAACCTGCTAGTAAGTGGTTACTGCAGTCCACGCACACTTGCAGACAACTCCAAACAAGAACCAACTAACGGCCCACCTGATGGTAAGTGTGGCTACTGCAGTCCATGGACTTTTAGGAGGCTGTAATTGATGAATGAAAACGGAATGCGAATGTCCCCTCTCTCTTCTTCCTTTCAATAATGGTCTATGATCTATCGTCTAAAAACTGTTGTCTTTTTCGTGCAAAGGTAGTTTTTATCCTTTTTTTATTATATTGAGCGTGGGGCTAACTCGTTAATCTTTCTCCTCTTTTCTTTTCTGGTTTGTTTGAAAGAAATTGCTATGTAGCTAACAAGACCGCCTATTTTTTCCATCAATATTTGTATATTTTCTTATATGTATTATTTTATTATCAGAAAAAGAATACATATATATCTGAGGGTTGTAAGAGGTGACTGTGGAAAATGTAATGTATGTTACCTTTACAGCCTATTAAAGTCCACTGCTGAACATAGACCTCCCCCATAGATTCTCTCATAAGGGGGATATTTTTCAGAGTTGCCACGCTTGGCAAGCGGGTTGGCAATCGCAGTTTATTTTTATTTTTAGTCATTATTAGGACACCGCTGCCCATCTACTGATTTGTTTCCCTCTGTCGCCTCTTACGACACCTATGGGATGATATGGGGTAGTGAATATTCTTACACCGCTACTACACGGTAAATAATGTTTGTGACTATAGATAAATGTCATGGCCTCTTATAGATCGTCCCATTTACGTTAGACGTAAATACCCAAACCGGCATCGGACAGTAGTGTTAAGGGTACGAGGTTTAATGGTGTTTTGGGCCTGCATATTTATCCGTGTACAATTTATGTATGTTAAACGCCTTCACAATACAAGAGAAAATCCTAGTGTGGAGGTAACGTTAATTTTTTTTAATAGGATAAGGGTGACAAACGAGCACACAGTCCACCTGATGGTAAGTGGTTGCTGCGGCCCATAGACATCTACATCTATCCTCGATTACAAATCAAAATGCAGATGCGTTGTCACCCGTGAGGACTAAGATGGAATGCCTTATTTCCAGTAAAAAGAGTCTCCGGTTCTCTACACTCACCATACGAAACACAGCAGCGTTAAGCTGCTATTTTACGCTGGTATTTTGTGAGAGCGTAGTCCTTCCCCGGTCGAGTAAACTAATACATAATTCTAACTAAATAGCGATCCGCCCTGACTTCGTACGGCTGATTTCTGGATCCCCATAACAACGCCATCTACCGGGTCCAAATGTAAATCTAAACCATCTCGGGATCCATTCAAACACACACAAAAAACTCAAAAGCGGTCGGGCCATTTTCGAGTTTTAGCGAGACTTATACATAGAGATAATCTAACAGGTACATAATTATAGCATCTATACCAATACTATACACTACATAGTAACGCGTGTCCTAGTGGTAGTCATAGTTTGACAGCTTCATTGGTCTAGTGGTCGTAGACGTGATTGCAGATCATGAGGTTCCGGGTTCGAATCTCGTGTCGGGATAAAATCTGTTATTAGGTTTTTACATATAAACACATATGCCTGTCACCCAGAGGGGTTGGCAGAGACTATGGACTTCCATTTGGCATGATCCTGACACACTTCTCTCGCCTCCTTTACATCCATATATCTACGCATACACGCTCGTCGGTTAAGGGTACTCCTAATCTGGCCCATTTTCAATATATTGCCAATTTTGTCCCTTCCCGACTCTTCCGTTCACTTCTGCAACATAAATTTGCTTTGTCACTCTTTCCTCGTTCATTCTTTCTACATGACCAAACCACCGAAGCATTCCTTTCTTAATCCTGGTCACAACGTCATCTTGCAAACCACACTTTTCTCTTATCAGACTATTTCTCACCCTGTCATTCAGATTCAGCCCTAGCATACTCCTTAGTGACCGCATTTCTACAGAATTTATTCTACTCTCATGCTTCTTCTGCCAGACCCAACTTTCACTACCATACATTAAAATAGGGACTAACACAGCATTATGAATTGCCAAACGTGCCTTTTTTGACACATTCTGACTCTTCACAATAGCGTGTGTTCACTCGTCGTTCTATATTCTTATCATATAAATATAAATAATATCATATAAATAATTATTAGGTTTTTCTGTCAAGAAATTTTCAGTAGCAGCCCAGAGTCAGGAAGTTGGCGGTGTTTTACCCCCGTGCCCTGGAAAGCACTTAAAGCGGTTGGTCCTGCGCCTGATCTCTCGCCAGTTGTATTGGATCACCGTTCCATCGGACTATGAGAGTGAGGAAATAGAGAGTGCACCTGTGCTTGAGCCTACACTCAGGCACTATAATCCTAGCTTGCGCAGATAGCTAGTCTTTGTTGCAACTGTTACCATATACGAAATTCGGTCTAGAGGACATTATTGCTAGTGATAAAACTTAGCTGTTTTGTTCAAATATTGGTTTCACGTTTCCCAGAAACGTTAAACCAAAACCTGGAACTAAGAACAATAATTTATCCATTAAAGATTACGCCCCAACTCTGAAACTGTTACTTAACCTACCTCTCGTGCTACTGCGGAATCGTTTCATTGCTTTTTATTAATTCATCCACCTCCTCATCCACCTGTACTAATCGACTTTTTACATGTTCTGCCCTTCACTTAGCTCCCTGATACGAAGTTAACCTTCCATCCCCATCAAGGGGAGTTTAGTTGCCATGCTTTGCGGGCGGGTTGGAAGCCACAGTTTTTAATAATTAGGTGTCATTAGAAAGAAGATACAGCCCAGCACCTGGTTTGTTTTCTTTTGACGCTTATTACGACACCCACGGGACAATATGTGGTAGTGGATATACTTACGCTGCCACTACACAGCACGTTACCTAGCGATTATTAAATTGGTACCCCGATATAAGATATTGATCAATGACATCTCTATTCTCTTAATAATGTCATTGATATTTTTATCTTTCCATTTTTTAAACTACTTGGAAGGAATCAAACATTAAAAATGTATTAACAACGCGCTCTCATTACAATACGATTTCTTGTTAACTTTTTTAATAAGTAATTCAGATGCTGTATTTTAACGGGCAAAGGAAGCGACCAATAAAACGACTCACCAAACATGTCTATTAGTATTAACAACAACATTTACGTTTCTAAATAAAAACTAGACGCCACGTTAACCATTTAAACATCCCGTGTTCGAATCCCATTCCAAATTCGAAATTCGAAATCGTATCGCGTCCTGACGTTTCCTCTACGTGCCGTTTCCGCTCTGCGCATGCGCACTACGAATCCCTAATCGCGCACACTTTTACATTCTATGTCTTTTTTCTGTTTTTTTTTTATTCTCTCTCTCTTGTAACCGAGTGAATGTATCCTGTTGTTTTGATTGATGGCACTGAGATAGCCTGGCGAAGGCACCATTACTGAGTCCGATCTCATAGGGTTTTGTTGATAAATTAGTCGCTTGTATTCTTGGCGCATGCCGGCCATTTTGGTTTTGCTCGCGATTGATCTTTTGACGTTAGGTGTTTTTTTAGGTGCAGAGTTCTTTATATTGGCCCGTTATGTAAATATAACGTAGGCATCAAAAAGGTTTTACTTGAAGAAATTTATGAGCAATAATATTTTTAAATAATTTGTGTTACTCAATATTAAATACAAATTGAAAAATAAGACAGGTTCATGTTGGTTATGTTGGTATTGGAAATGATTTACGTAATACTTTCATCCTAACGAGTTGCCACCTCAGAGTGGTTTTGAAAGTTCGAAAAAAGTTGCGTTCAGCAAAAGTCTTGGAATACTTACTGTCACTGAATTTTTTTTTGTAAAAGTGATTCATGTCGATATGATTAAAATTTCGAATCGAGATGATTAAAATTTTTCATAGTTATAAAATCAAATGATGGTATCATTTATCATCATTACAACCCTTCACAAGTCCACTGCTTTACATAGACCTCCAACAAGGAACGCTGTAATTAGAAAATGCCAACCCAAAGAAAAACGTGAGTGTTAAAAAATTAATTTCAGTTATTATTGGGGATCAAAAAGTAAATTTGAAAATAATTCAGATTATCGGGTGGGATACTTACTAAAACCCTTTATGCCTATTTTAAAAATGTAATGCCTCATGTCAAATATGAAATGAGGCGTTTCATTTTAGTCCTTAGGGGTGACAATGTATCTGCATTTTGATTTTTAATAGAGGATAGGTGTGTGCCACAGCATCCACTTACGTATAGATGGACTTTGTGCTCGTTTGTCAACTTTATTCTTTAAAATAAGCTGCGGAAATTCTAACTAAATAAGGGACACAGAGAGATACGGGTGGCTCAGGACCGTAATTTGCAGCAATCTAAGGGGGAAGCCTTGCCGGGGGATGCTCAGCAGTGGACTTATTGGGGGGACGGGGACGGGCTGTTGTGACGAGGGTGGCACGGTACTCTAATTGTGCTTAACATGCACTTGACCGATTCTTTCATACAAGTAAGAGAGACAAAAGAACATACACTCACGTGATAGTGAATGAAAACTGTGGCCCATAAACATCAAAATATATCTTCGTTCAAAAATTAAAAACAGTGGTTTTACCAGTAAAACTTTCAAGCCCTATAGTTATAGCGTCACTTTATGACGTTAAAAATCTGAATTCTATGTTTTTGGCATCATCATTAACATCATTACCACAGCTCCTCACAAATCCACTATTGAACATAGGCCTCTCCCGAGAAGTGCAATAAAACACAGTCCTCCACCGTTAGCGGGTTTTAAAAATAACAAAGAAAATATTTCTCATAAAAATTCATGCCACTTCTAATACTTTTCTATCACTTAGCTTATTAATATGTATCACGTTCTTGATTGGTCGTTGAATGATGACTTCACTGCTTGGTACGCGCCAGTAGAGGGCGTTGCACACTACAGCGTACAAACACACATTCGCAAAATCATTACGTGTGTATTTAAATTTGGCTTATTCTTTGACATGTTGTTTATATTTCTTGAATTTGAATGAAAATTTATATAGACGGTGTTTACAATTTGAAATCGTTTTATAAAATACATTGTTATATTTTCTCTTATGAAAAAAATGTTTTTCTTTTAATAGAGTAAGGGTGATAAACGAGTACACAGTCCATCTGATGTTAAGTGGGTTATTATAGTTAAAGAGGTCTTTTAAAATGTCTTAAGATGCATCAATAACGCATATCGTAATCAGTGGAAAAACTTAATGAGCTCTAGTTCTTTCCATTGGAATTTTAGTTGAAATTTCATTAATGTGTTTGTCAGGGCAAGAATGTAACAACAATGGTAACTTAAAAGGCTATAGTTTTTCTTAAATATAAACCAAGTTATTGCGGCTTATAACCCAGGTCACCAGTGGTACACCACTATTTAAAAAATACTACGAGTAGCTATGTAACTACGAGACTAGGCCCGTGGTCTTAATGAAATCGGATTGAGTTTGGTCCTTTTTACGACAATGTTGTTACACAGAAATAATACAGAGTTTATGTTGTTTTTTTTAGTTAGATATTTTAATAATCTGAAAATGACACTAATATTGATTTTAATATTAAGGTACGTGAGGGTAATATGGTCAGCTTAAGCTTTGCCGCCCTATAAAACCAAAACTAGGAAAAGGACAGAGACAAAACACAAAGTCGTATACTATAACTAATATATTAAGAAAAAAATAGCAAACATGCTTTGGCAATGATTAGGAACACTTCGAAAAGTCAACTTAAAAAAACTAACTACACCACACAATACTAAAATCGACTAAAATATTTACTATAATGTCAACTGACAAAAAGGTGTCGATAAGGCGGCGCCCTTTTGACCCTTTATTATTTGATTGACTGATGAAAAGCTATCGTATCACAGAGCCATCTATGCAAACAAGGCTGTGGTTTTAGTGTGAGTTATAAGGAAGTGACCATATTACCCTCACGTACTATACTTTACCAATCCAGTTTACCAATCCAAGCTTAAATTTGAGGGATTCGAATTTATAACTTTACCTTATTTATTTTCGCAGTCCGTACACCTAACTGTCGCTTGTAGTTATTATAGTAATCAAACCCTAATTAAGAATTAACGTTAAAACAGTCTAGTTTGCATTTTCTGATATAAGACAAGATAAGTTACTAGAGTCAAATCACCCGGGAAAGTATAAGCATTACTAAATTAGTTAGCATCGTGAGTTTTACAACTTTGAGACTATATACGAAGACTATACAATCAAGTTACGATTACAAAACTGAACTAAATGCATGTCCTATTAAGGGACGTAATAACGTTCAACAATCTAATTCTAATTCCCGATAGCCGTCTTGTTTTTATGCGACTCACACGCCGGGCGCTGACGACAGAGGGCGCACTTTAAATACAGAACAATATAATGATCTATATACGAGGCGTACACGAGCTCCACGTCGCCTATTGAATCTTTAAGCAGTATCGTGTGTGCTGTCATAGAGTATGGAATAAATGGGCGGCTTGAAGAGTAAAATAACACAGAGTTTAAAACACTCAAACCAATGTCAACCACTTAAACCAATTATTCAAAACAATCTATAGAACTTATGCTATGAACTATTACAAGATAATGTAATCCATTAGCACGAAGTTTTATTGATTTTTTTAAAGATGAATCCTTAAACCAAAGAACTGAAAAATAAATTCAAATTGTAGTTTTATGTTAAATTGTTAAAAAAATTGTAAAACAAATGCTTAAAATGTGTGTATTATGTATTATTTAAAAATTTGTAAGATATGTATCAGATATAGAGTACATTATTTAGGTTATTTGTAGTTATATATATATTTCTACGTGTATTTATAACTATGTTATGTATGTTTTTATATTTATATTCATGTATACATATTTTATTGCACCTGCTTAAGTTTCTCTGCTTAGCTCGTGGTTGACTGGGAGAGAATGCCAAAAGGCATTAAGTCCGCCCTTTTTAATCCTTTTAAATAAATAAATAAGTCCGGCTGCACCGCTACCACTTAACAAATAAAAATAATGCTAATAGAACTAAATGTTTAATTTTATCTAAATAAACAGTTTAATTAGATTAAATTAAATTAAATTTATTAGATATATGTAGTCTATTTTAATAAAATTTGGTTTATATCAGAAAAAAATACATCTGTAATCAATTGTTTATCCGAGTGTATTTTTTTCGCCAATAGACGGTTAAACAGTTTGATGAAACAATTTAATGAATGAAGTAATTCAAAGCTGTAAATTTTGAAGCAAGGAAGTACATTTTAGTACAGTAGCATAGCGATTAACAACTAGCTACTTCTTTTAAGTCTTACTTCAGATATGCTAAGGTTAATACGCGTCCCAGAAGTGACAATCCCTTACGTCAGAATGTTTCAGTCTACAAATGAACATTATATGAATTTCCATAAATAAGCATGTAAGCATACGCATACGTAAGCATGAATTTAATGAAAGAGTTACCCGTACCATCATGCTGGGCTGGTGGGCTAATGATATCAAACCAGTCATTAGCTGTACCCGGCATGTGTTACAATGAATTTTTTGTCTGTAACATTTCCGGGTACGTGCACAATAACTCACCAAAATTTCATCATAATGGGATGAATGTGATATATTCATTTTTTGTCAGACACCTTTGTAAGCGCTCAGACAACTCACCACAATTTCAAAGAGAAAAAAGTATAATTTTTTATATAATATATTGTTTAAAAAGTGATATGCAGTATAGGTTAAAGTGAATATAGGCATTTATCAACCTTATTTTTCTACCAGATTATTTTTAAAATTTTATATTTTAAAATGACTTTTTTTATTGTAAGATGGTGAAAAGCGTAAAAACATAATTTTTAATAAACAATTTACATGAAACATTTATTTTAATGCGCAAACTAGAAGCGTTCCATATCTGTACACTAGTTACTCTTTGCCAATAAATTCTAAAACTTATTCAAATGTACCATCACAACTTGTAGAGATAGTATCTTTATATACGGGATTTCCGGTGTCTGTCGTCTCCTCCTATAAATTTGTCGCAATTTCCACGGAACCCTAAATCACGACATATTGTTGTTCATTGTTGTTATGGCATGTTCGTTTGATCTTTTTTCTTTAAAACAAGCCGTTTACATTCTAATGAAATACGGACCGTAACTGAAATTCGATTAATTGGTATCCTTTATTGCTTAATGAAAAGGTAACGTGAATTTAAATTATGTTTTGATTTTACAATTTCATTACTTTTATCAAGTAATAATAACATAAAGTGTATCGAGTAATATAAGAGTATCTCGTACCTACATTACAACGTCGATGGACGCAAGTGGCTGAGGACCGTGCTTTTTGGAATTCTTTGCAGGACGAACTACTGAACATGGGCCATGTTCAGTAGTGGTTCAGGCTTGTATGCGTATGTCTTAAATTTTAGGTAAAATACCACGAAGGCCACGATGGCCAAATGCGATCTGACAATTAAAATAAATTTTATACAATACAAAAGAGATGAGAATAAATGAGATTTAGAGAAGCATGCATCTGTGCTTGCACATACACTTGGGCACGATAATCCTGTCTTGTGCAAATGGCTAGTCTCCGTTAAAACTGGCCGAGATAACTGAAATTCGGTCTGGAGGAAATTATTACTAGACAGTTTGACGATCTGGGATTTATGAAAGAGAAAATAAAAATAGGTGATACTCTGGGCTGTGTTTTGTAGCAACTTTTGCTTAGCAGTGAACTTGCAGAGTTGTAATATATGGTTGCATAAATTATGAATTTCGAAAAAGTAAATAGACCCGGAAACATAAAATGAAAATAATAACTATTGTTACTTTACAGTGCCTCATTAAAGATGGCATTAGGGAAGTGCAAGGTCATGCTCATTGATAAGAACTGGGCCGTATCTTTTCTTGGATTAAACGTTGAGAACTTAATTATTATTCTTTCAGAGTACTAAAAATAGCCGTGCAGTAGGGGGGTAAGAGAATCATTTACCCCATATAAATTGAAATGAATCTGGTGATGGGCAGCAGTATCTGATAACAACTCAGAATAATAATTAAATGGAGAGGCCAACCCACCAAGTCAAGCGTGGCAACTATAGTAAACATTGAGTTCTATGTACTACGTACTAGAGAAGCTATTCCAAACAAAAAATGTGCACTACTCTGTTTTCGCGCATGCGCGGGAGATAGTAGATTTTAGTCTATGATTGTAGATAGCGTGGCATATAAATGAAGAAATTTATTTTTTCTGTTGTAATATTATTACCTATATATTCACTTGAACAACAAATAATTTTACTTATTTGACTACTGAATTATTAATTACGTTCAGGTTTAAACTTTAATTTGAAATCTCGTATTATTAGCGCAGCTCTACACACTATGAATATTGAAGCCACACTAAATGACACTAAAGGTGTACGGATTGCAGTACAGTTCATTTGAACATAGTGAATGTTCGGAATGCCAAATCTAGTGCGTAGTACATATATATCGATGATAGTAAATAAATATTACGATAATAATTATGTGGTAATCTGTTAGGAAGGCCTATGTTCAGTTTTTGATACGCTATAGTGAATGCATGAATAAAAAAGTATTAAAGAAAATTCTGACAGTTGTGAAAGTTTCAAGTGTTAGCCAATTTCTTTATTAAAAAAAAAGAATCCGATATTTTTTTTTTCAATTAACACTTTCTGTTTTTTTATTATCAGCCTGTAAAAGTCTACTGCTGAAACCTCTTATGTTGGAGGGAATTCTTCTTTTACCTTAATTTGCACGCAGATTTTGCAGGCAGATTGACGACAGCAATGCCAGCCGTCTCGTATCTTTGATACAGCTGAACGTCGCCAGGCTGAGTGTTTTACATCTGGCGAAAACTGTTATACCGCTATGTATCGGATATTAGGCGATTAATACTACTATACTATAAAAATACTAGTAGTTAGTAAGTTAACAACATTAAGAGTGCTGTACGTCTGTAATCGAGTGGCGGATGCGAACCCACAACGATTGAGTAATAGTAGTCTGTCTGACTGTCTCGTTGGTCTAGCGATCGTAAACGCGTTTGCTGATCATGAGGTCCGAGGTCCGAAGTTAGAATCCCGGGTCGGCCCAAAATCAATAATTGGGTTTTTCTGTTAAGAAATTCTCAGTAGCAGCCCGAAGACAGGAAGTTGTCGATGTTTCACTCCCATGCCTTGAAAGCAGGTAAAAGCCGTTGGTCCTGCACCTGATCTCTTTCCGGTCGTGTCGGCTTGCCGTCCTAACGGACTATGAGAGTGAGGGAATAGAGATTGCACCTGTGCTTGCGCATACATTTGGGCACTATAATCCTGTCCTGCACAGATGGCTAGTCTCCATTGAGATTGATAGCCGTGACTGAAATTCAATCATTAGAACATTATTAGTAGTCCGTATTCTTAACTATTAGGTTACTGTCGCTTCCATTAGTAATCAAAAATGTTCAGCGCTACTTTGATTCGTTAATTAGCTTCGTCAAATGCTTGGTAAAGCCTGCTTTAATTCTACTTACTAAGCTTATGGATGATCTGGTGTCAAGCCTAAATTTTACTTTACAACTCTAAACATGAGATCTAACTAGACTGTTTAGTATTACCCTTCAGTCTCTTCGTGTCTGTAATCTAAAAGTAAAGTGAGGCTCATGCGCATTTGATTTGGATCGGCTCGATCTATTCTAGGAAACGTGTCATGGAGTCATAGCTTAAACAATGAGTGTTGTATACGGTGTCAAAGATTATTTAGTGGCAGAACGTTTGTTTTTCAAATAATACCCCTCGAATCGCGGAGGTTTTACTCTCTTCTGTAACGAAGTTAGTATTTTACTCCAGACGTCTCTTGTCTGATACACTCATTAAAGTTTTGCGAAGTTGATGTCTGACGATTAGGAATAATTATTTCAATTATAACTTTATGTGTAATTTTTTGTTTTAAAAGTTTCATTCCTCAATTAATGATACTGGCTATAAGACTTATATAGCAGCATTCTGAATTAATTTATCCGCTTTTGTATGGTTGGTCTTCATATTATTCATAGTGACGGAAGCAATATAATTTTCGTTACACAAATGACTTGCGTTGTGGAGAAAAGTGATAGTGTCTTTTTTTAAGCTATTTTATTAGATATAATATAATTGAAATCGGCCATGTTGAACAGAAGTTTGTTACTGAGGTTGCATATTCGACTGCGTTATGGCGATTCCGGTATTTTTTTTCCTTTCCGCATTCTTGGAACAGACAGCAAGCATTAAATGAAAAATTTACCATTAAAACAATCGCCAATTTAAGCCAATATGTAAACTATTCCAACTTTTGTGACATGTGTTCTTAAAATAGAGTTAACTAGCTGGTCTGGCAGCTCTTCATCCTTTGGCTACGCGTAGACAGCGATGACCATCTGCGCGTCTACGGGTGCCTCTATAGGTCCCATAGCGGTAATGCCGAAACAGACCAACCGGCTTACAGATTCGAACAGGTCCCATCCGCAGAGATCGTGATCCTTGGCGACTTTAACGCCCACCACGCCGAATGGCTCGGTTCATCTTTAACCGATCATGCGGGGAGATTTATTCATGTTTTTGCCTTGGCCTTTGGTCCGACACAACTGGTTACTACGCCTACGTGGATTCCAAATGAGGAGGATCATGCACCTTCCCTATTGGAACTTCTGCTGACCTCTCATCCGAACAGATATCAACCTATAGTACCAAACTCGGCGACAGGAATAGGTTGGCCGATTGGGATGGGATGCGGTCTTTCTTTGCATCCTACCCTTGGGGCGGGTTTGCTTCTCGCCGGACGATTCCAACTATGGAACTTTTTATTCCTTTTCGTGGCGGGTGGAAAGAAAAGGGGAGATCTCCCGCCGGGCAAGGTGTTCTGCCCGGGGAGCGGCCAACGCTACAAGCGGTAGTTCGGAGCTATTGTATATATACTGTTTTTAATTCGCGCGATTTAGGCTTCGATGTATTTTCGCTTGTGGTGCGACGACAGCGCCGCCATATCACCTCCCTGCTCAGACCGGAGGTCGATAGTGCAGTCTAGATGTCGACGAATGTGCAAGTGCCAGGGAATTGCCTTGTAGTCTGCGGTGAGTCGAGAAGAAGGCAAGTAATCTGCGAGAGTGCCATGAAGCAGAGGCGAGCAGTAAGGCTCAGAGCCGTGCCAAACACTGTAGCGCAGAGAGTAGCTTGAAGGAACAGGAAGCATTATTATAGTGCTGGTTCATCCATTGTAAAGCTAGATAGCTTGCAGGATGTGAAGACTGAATATTTGCTCGGGAGCGAATGAATGGGATACTTGAGAACGATGACGAGGATTTGAAGGAAGTTTTCCGAAAGCTGTTGGTTGCGTGTTCACATATCACGTCGGGGTCACCACTGTGGCGGGTGGAAGGAAAAGGGGAGATCTCCCGCCGAGCAAGGTGTTCTGCCCGGGGAGCGGCCAACGCTCCGAGTAGTTCGGAGCTATTGTATATATACTGTTTTAATTCGGAACTTTGATAGCGCAATTTAGGCTTCGATGTATTTTCGCTTGTGGTGCGACGACAGCGCCGCCACACCTTCCTCTGTGGTGCCCATCGCAGGCATATCTCAGCCATGGCTTAGTCGCTCCTGTAAAATAGTATCGCGCTACAAGCAGGAGTGCTACCGGGCCTGAAAAAGAAGTATAATTCCGCCTCCAGGTCCTTCAAAAGAGTCATTGCCAAGGCAAAGTCAGAGCACATAGGCAGAATTGGCGAGAAACTAGTTCGCCTTCCTTCGGGAACCCGTGCATTCTGGTCTCTCGCCAAGGCTGTCCAAGGGACAGCTTCTGTCAGCCATCTCTTCCATCTCTGCACAGGGAGGACGAATCACTGGCCCATGCTTCAAAGGAGAAAGCCGATCTGCTAGGCTCTCGATGACGGGATGAACACACCGCCAACCATACCGCGGTGTGAGTGCTCCATGCTGGATGTGCGGTTCACACAGCGCTCGTTTCGCAAAGCACTCCTCTCCCTGGACATTCACAAGTCGAGTGGGCCTGACTGAATCCCCCCAATTGTGCCGAAGACGTGTGCTCCGGAGTTGGCACCGGTTCTAACGCGTCTTTTCCGGTACTTCTACTCCCTAGGCGTAGTCCCGAAATCATGGAAGACAGCTTTTGTCCACCCGATCCCTAAAAAAGGCGACCGCTCAGACCTGTCTAACTACAGGCCTATCGCCATCACCTCCTTGTTCTCAAAAATAATGGAATCCATTATAAACTGCCAGCTCATGCGGTACCTTGAGGATCACCAGCTGATTAGTGACCGCCAATACGGTTTTCTTCGGGGTCGATCAGCTGGTGATCTTCTGATCTACCTGACTCATAGATGGGCAGAGGCAGTAGAGTCCAAGGGGGAGGCATTGGCCTTTAGTTTGGACATAGCGAAGGCTTTCGATCGGGTTTGGCACAAAGCGCTTCTTTCGAAGCTCCCTTCCTATGGGCTTCTAGAGAAATTGTGCAATTGGATCACCAGCTTTCTTGCAGATCGGAGCATCCGACTACAAGCCTATTAATGCTGGTGTTCCACAAGGCTGCATGCTATCACCAACGCTGTTTCTTCTGCATATCAATGATATGTTGCGAAGCGGTAACATTCTTTGCTATGCGGATGACAGCACTGGTGATGCTCTATACACCGGCCGTGCCAATATTTCTCGGGAAAACGTCGGCGAGTACCGGAAAAAACTTGTGTCTGAAGTCGAGTCCTTGCTGAACAAAGTCTCGGATTGGTGGCGACTAAATCTAGTCCAGCTTAATCCTCAGAAGACATAAGTTTGCGCGTTTACTGCTAAAAGGAACCCTTTTGTCATATCTTCTTAGTTTCAAGGCACTCCCCTTGTTGCCTCAGCCAGTATCGGAATCGTCAGTATAGAAATATCTAGTGACGTGCAGTTTCGTGGTCACTTGGAAGAGAAGGCCAAATTGGCCTCTAAAAAGCTTGGCGTGTTCAGCAGAGCGGGATAGTATTTCATGCAGGCACACTGCCTGCAACTTTACAAGGCGCACGTTCGGCCTCACGTGAAATACCCTTCCCATCTCTGGGCTGGGGCTCCCCAGTGCCAGCTCCTTTCACTTGACGGCATCCAGCGCAGAGCGGCTCGAATCGTCAACGACCGAGTTCTTTCCGATCGGCTCGATTCACTGGAGCTGCGAAGAGATGTTGCATCCCTTTGCATTTTCTTTCGCATTTACCACGGGGAGTGCTCTGAGGAATTATTCGGATTAATCCCAGCCGCCAAATTTCACGAACGCACATCGCGACAAAACTTCCGATACCATCCACACCATTTGGATGCTTGGCGGTCCACCACTGTACGTTTTCTTCCACGTACGACCTCTCTGTGGAATAATTTCCCACCGGCGATTTTTCCGGCCCGATACGACTTAGGGACCTTCAAGAAAAGAGCTTACTCCGTTTTAAAAGGCCGGCAACGCACCAGCAATTCCCTTGGTGTTGCAGTTGTTCATGGGCGGCGGTAGTCACTTACCATCAGGTGAGCCGTATGATCGTTTGCCCCTCTCCTATAAAAAAAAATCTCAATTTACTCCGGATTTGTTTAGTGTAAATATAAAATTCATTAACACGTCGATTACACGCCTTTCGAGTTTAGATTTTGTGATATAATTTTTTGCCTCTAAAGCATTTACGTTAGCAAGTTTTTGTGAATATAAGTTATTTTGGTCCATAAATATAGAATTTGTTAATAAATTAACAACAGCTCCATCTATCGGATCCTAGTTAAGCTATAAACGATCGTCTCGCCAAACAAATATAAAATTTGTATATGTCCTTAATCGGTCAGTTCATGAAGTTATTTATATATTACTAACAGACGCACCAACGATTATATACTTAAACATATTGTTGCGCGCCACTATTAAAATCTTGCACATGGCAACACTAGTTACCACTAGCGCCCTCTAGTATCGAGTAGCAGAACTAGGAAGTCAAGATCCTTCTCGAAATTTCGGGACCGATATGTACTCGAACATTCTAGATGTTTCTACAGTAGAAGGTTCTGGAACTATCTGAGGCCCTATATAAGGCCGGTATAGACCGCGACCGAGTCAGTATTGAATTGGCGATACAAGCGAATACTTCGAAGCGATACAACTGCGAACAAGCGATCTGTAGTAAAATTGTGTTTTGTTATTAGTGTGGTTTAAAGTTGTAATTAGTGTTGTATAATTAAAGTGTCAATTTTGGTAATTCAATCAGCAGTTTTAATTGTCTCGAACCCCAAGCTCGTAACAATTGGTGTCAGAAGTGGGATCAGATCATGCCGATTTTACCAAGGACGACACGGAGGTATCCACCCGAAGTCAACGCCAGCAAGAGACGGACCAGAGACGATTTGGTAATGCAACGCCGCAAACGTCGGAGGGCCAGCTGCCGACCACGGAGGCCGGCCGTCAGCAGCTCCTGCATCTGCAGCACCTGACTTAGGTGCTCTGATGATGATGCTGCAGGGCAGGCTCGCCGACAGGAGGAACAGGCCCGCCGACAGGAGGAACAGGCCCGCCGACAGGAGGAACAGGCCCGTCGGTTGGAAGAGCAGCTGCAGCGTGGACAGGAGGAACAGGTCCGCCAACAGGAAGAGCAGATGCTCCTCATGAAGGACCTTCACGCTACCTTCGGGAAAGAGATAAGGAGGTGAAAGATAGGATTGCTCAACATGACAACCGCCTGTCGGAAGCTGAAACCGAATCGACCAAGTGAACAATCGGGTTGACAACGTGATTGCTGACGTGAAGAAAACTCTGGAAGACCTCATACTTGGGAATGGAGTTACAGCTCCCGTGGTAGCTACAACACCTTCGCTACGTGGATTCAAAGTGCCGCCGTTCGACGGGACTTCTTCCTGGTCGGCGTACAGAATCCAGTTCGAGGCTGTCATGAAGGCGAACGGCTGGAATAAAAGTCAGGCCATGACTGCTCTCACCCTAGGCCTGCGCGACCAGGCCTTAACTGTTCTGGAAGCTCTCGGTAAGGAAGTGACTTACGAGCAGCTCCTTGAGGCATTGGAGGCGAGATATGGCGACGCTCACCTGGAACACGTCTTTCGTGCGCAGCTCAAAGATCGCGTGCAGCGCAGCAACGAAAACCTGCAGCAGTGGGCTCTTGAGGTGGAAAAGCTGGTTCGAAAAGCATACCAGTCTGTACCTGCGCTCATTGTAGGGAACCTGGTGCAGACATTCATCGACGGCATCCGCGACCTTGAAGTCAGAGCTGCTGTGAGGCTCGGGCACCACCAGACGCTTAAGGCCGCGTTGGCCCATGCACTGGAGGTGGAAGCCGTGCGACAGGATCATCGTTCCCATCGCGTCAGGGAGGTTGCAGCAGCTACAGTTCGCGACCGCAATAAAGGATACAGGCCTAGGTGCTACGGCTGTGGGGAAAGGGGCCATCTTCGATCCAGCTGCCCTAAGCGAAAGGAAAGAGAGGGTGAACTATCTCGAGGGGGCAGTGCGGCTATCAGCACCGCCCAGCACAGCGGGAAATCTCATGGCAACGCAGATGCATTGTCAAGAAGACCTTGTCCTGAAGATTGCAAGCATTGTACTAGGCAAGAGGGTAAAGAAGTGGTGTCTGTGAGGATGCTCAGGACAGACCAGCTCAGCAATGAGTGGAAGGACAGCCTACAACATGCACAGCAGGAAGATCCGGACATCAAGCCGATTCTGGAATGGATGAAGGCCAGTGCCCTAAGCCCAAGTGGAGTGACGTCTCAGCGATGAGTTCGACCACGAAAAGCTATTGGGCCCAATGGGACAGCTTGCGGATTCAGGATGGAGTCCTGTGCCGTAAATGGGAAAATGGTCGAGGAGACAGTTGTCATTTGCAAATGGTTGTCCCTAAAGCTAAAGTACCGGATGTTCTACAGCTGTACCATAATGGTTGTTCAGGAGGCCACCTGGGAGTTAAACGAACTCTACTGAAGATCCGAGAACGGTTTTACTGGGTCCACTGTCGTGACGATGTCGAGGACTGGTGTCGCAAAATGAACAACAAAGGGTTTGACGAAGGTTCACTAGTGTGGTTACACAATCCAGTTCGCAGCAAAGGGAAATCTCCTAAGCTTCAAGCTAAATGGGACGGACCGTACCGGATTGTGACAAGGATCAATGACGTAACCTACCGGATACAGAAAGGTGCAAGAGGTACTCCTAAGATCGTCCATGTGGATCGACTGGCGCGTCATTATGGGGCCAATAATGCTCGGGACGAGCATGTCTTAGGAGGGGGCAGTGTTGCGCGCCACTATTAAAATCATGCACATGGCAACACTAGTTACCACTAGCGCCCTCTAGTATCGAGTAGCAGAACTAGGAGAGTCAAGATCCTTCTCGAAATTTCGGGACCGATATGTACTCGAACATTCTAGATGTTTCTACAGTAGAAGGTTCTGGAAACTATCTGAGGCCCTATATAAGGCCGGTATAGACCGCGACCGAGTCAGTATTGAATTGGCGATACAAGCGAATACTTCGAAGCGATACAACTGCGAACTTAAGCGATCTGTAGTAAAATTGTGTTTTGTTATTAGTGTGGTTTAAAGTTGTAATTAGTGTTGTATAATTAAAGTGTCAATTTTGGTAATTCAATCGGCAGTTTTAATTGTCTCGAACCCCAAGCTCGTAACAATATAATATTATGTTATACATAATATTGGTAGAACCACGCTGCAGCTTTATTATGGTTGTAGCACGAATGAGTCGGCTCGACCGGGGTAGGACCACGCTCTCACAGAAAAACATCGAAAAATAGCAGCTTAATGCTATTGTGTTTCGTATGGTGAGTGTAGAGAACCGAAGACCCTTCTTAGCCCTCAGGGGTGACAACGAATCTGCATTTTGATTCTTAATAAGGCATAAATATAGATGTCTATGGACTACAGAATCCACTTACCATAAGGCGGACGGTGTGCTCGTTTGTCCCCTTATTTTATAAAAAAAAACATTAGTCTCTGAGAGACATGGGTATAAAAAGGCCCGCTTTTCTATTAAAGCGTCAAAGGACTAATTGATCTATAATTGTATTATGGATCATCTGTACGATGCGCGTGGGCGCCATTGAGGCGTGACTACGCATTCGTATTGATCGTAATCGATTTGTATCATAGAATTAGTATAGTACGAGCTTGCGCAATTATGTATGTAGGGTGACGCTTGATTTAAGTCGATTAGTGCGCATACATCATTAGTGTTGAGCTTATCATTGATCTCATGCTTTATTTATAGGAAGTGGGATGGGCCAATGGAGAAATTGGAACAAATATAAAATGATTTTCGTTCGCACAATTTTGGGATTAGCGATGATATAGAAGATAAAACACCCGCGTGTTTATATAACACTACTCGAATTTTTAATAATTTTATATTATTTTATTAAATAATTAAAGTTTTTGGAATAGTTACTAGAGCTGTCTGATAGTCACGCTGCAGAGATGATGACATTAGCACCAATGAGTCGGCTCGATCGTTGTAGAACCACGCTCGTATAGACTACTATTGTAAAATAGCAGAATATTCTACCGTGTTTCGCATGGTGGGTAAGGAGAGATGTTGACCCTATTTCCTAGTAACGTGGCATTTCGTTTTAGTTCTACGTAAAGAAAATATCATTTATAGCTCGTGGCAGACGATGGTATAAATATTATTCTGGACTTAAAAATACCTGTTGAAGCCATCCTGCACCGATCCATTCGTGGTACAACTATAGTTGTATTACGAATGGGTCGGGCCGCAAGGTGTGGGACAAACACTAATTAACAGCGTGGAATAGCAGCTTAATGCTGCTGTGTTTGAGTGTAGAGAACCGGAGACTGGTACTTTTTACTGAAAACAAGGCATTCCACCTTATTCCTTAGAGGCACATCTGCATTTTGATTCTTAATCGAGGGTAGATGTCTATGGGCCGAGCATCCACTTACTTTCAGGTGGATTGTGTGCTCGTTATTCACCCTTATTCTATAATATTTAAAAAAAATCAGACCAGTTACTGGAAGCAATGTCAAAGGTGTGAGTCCTGCGGTACCATAATGTAAAAATAGTCTTATCAGTAATAGCAACATTGTTAGCAATTTATGTCTTTCATTTTCTGCATAGTACAAGTCATGCCAAATAAAACGTGTCATAGGCCTCTTCTAAAATTGGAAGGATTTGTCAAAATTGCTTATGTGATATAAAAAAAATTCTATCTATTTTACCCGAGCTACATGTATGGTCACCCGAGGCAAGTGTGACATTAATTAATTAAAACTATAATGGACATTTAAATACTTCTACTCTGTAAGGATTTAACATAGAAAATTCAATTTCATAAAATCAATTATTAAGTGCTTGTTTGTTTGATCAAGCATTTTAGTATCTACAAGTAGCATTTTGTAATTTAAAGTAATTAAAACTAAATGAAGTGGAAGACTGACACATTTACCCCATCAATGAGGCAAGTGTGACAGTACGCTTCTTTTTGTAGTTACTTTATTATTATCTATGGTTTTCGACAAAATTGAAGAGATGATACTAATGTCATAATATTTTAAGATCTATAAACGATTTGAACGTTTATTTTTGTGTAACAATGAGTTTTCCCAACATAGGGCAAGTTTTCTGAGTAGTTTTTAAAAAATGACGTTTGTTGACTTTACTGTTTGTTTGACTTAACTGTCGGTATAGTCAATAGCGTTAAGGTTCCTGCGTTCTTCAATAGATGGAAATTAAATAAAAACACGTGTTTATGCCGCATAATTTGCATTTGTTACACTTGCCCACTGTCTATTAACTTCTCAATTCCCAAATTATTCGATTTGCCTAGCAGTGTTTATAAACTAGCAACTAATCTATTAAAGTTAAATATAACAAAAAAAAATGATAGATTGATAAGGTGCCAAATGAAACAGATGTAATATTTGACCTCTAAACCTAACAACTCGATAAACAAACAAATAAAAATCCCGGCAACTTGCAAAGTCGTGACCGCGAGCGCTGAGTTCGTGATGAACCCAACGTCTTGAGGTCGGAACGGAGCACAATCCCATCCTATTAAATTAAGAATCGATCCGATGAAGGGATCTATTTGTTTGTTGAATGAAACTCGTGTAAAGATGATCTAATTTTCACAACAAGCATGACGGATATATTAAAGAGCTACAAAGTTCTAGACTGTACAAATTTTAATAATTTATAATGCAAAATAAATTTTAGGCAAACGTATAATTATGTTATAATTATGAATTAAGAATTTTGTTAAGTAATAACCTTCATAATTGATAGTATTGAAAATTTTCCTTTTTATTAATTTTTTTAATAATTTACTATATTTATTTGGTTCTTCAAGGAAAAAGTGCACATTCTACAAAAAGAAAAAATACAGGAAGCAATGCATTTCAGATTATATAATCGTGTTTATTAAATTAAATTAAGAGTAATGATCCAATAATTCAACAGGAAAGTATTTAGTAAGTACAAATAAACCAAAATTTATGGTAACTCTTTAAAAATAAAACTAAATCAGAAATTAAACCACTCTTAACACAAGCATTTTTTAAACTTACTTAGAGTGGTTAATGAGAGTATTATTAAAGTTATTAGCGTTACTAGTATTCGCCGTTAATAACATTGTAATGGAAAATTAAAAAATATTTTAAAACATTTTTGGTGAAATCTATAGTAGTAGCGTTGCAACATGTCTATACTAAATTTTTCACAGAAATGAGAGGCTTGCATTCAGCAGTGGGAAATAATAAGGATTTTAATTTATATGCTACTTTCAATTAAGTCGTAATAAATTTGACACGTCTAAAACATCATAGCCCTGTGGAGTACCTTTAAGAAGTTCACTGTGAGAAATAGGCCAATACGCGGATATACAATCATTGCGTCATTTGATTCTTCAATTATAAGGTGTTTTCTTCCTCATATTTTATAGACTACTATTAAAAGTACAGTCACAGTAGGTATTAATATATAACCTACATAATAATACGGTGTAGTATAAGTACGATAACTTAAATAGGCATGACCTGATATAGTTGAAAACTAAAAAGGAAAAAATCCTATCAAAATATTATTACGTTTATATATCGGTCATTATTACTAGAAGTTTTCACCGAGTTATTCATACTTTTTCCGTGTACTGATGGCGTAAAAATATCAACTATCCCATATCATCCCGTGTTTGCCGTATGGGACGACAGAGGGAAATGAAACAATGATAAAAAACGGCGTTTGCTTACACTAAGCGTGGCAAATATGGCGAAAATTCCCCCATGATGCAATCTTTGGAGAAGTCTATGTTCAGCAGTGGACTTTTGATAGGCTTTAATGATGATGTTGATGATGAAATCATACATATTTGTACCTTGATTGTAACTTTTATGGTCTTTGTTTTAATCACAGTGTATAAGTATGCTTCTAAATGAAACTCACTCAGTTTTTTTTTATAGGAGAGGGGGCAAAAGAGCATGCGGTTCACCTGATGTTAAGTGACTACCGCCGCCCATGAACAACTGCAACACCAGGGGAATTGCAGATGCGTTGCCGGCCTTTTAAAAAGGTGTAGGCGCTTTTCTTGAAGGTCCCTAAGTTTTAAAGTTTTAAAAGTTTTAAGTTTTTGATATAACCCAACACATTAGTCGGCAGAAGAGACAAGGCCAGCCATATAACTTGAAAAACAATCAACCGAAGTAGATGGAGGCTTCTAGCGTGGCAGCGTTGTACCCCCATTAGATAAGGGGAAGATCTGATGAAAGATGCAGGAAGTTGATGGATGCAGATGGGTCAGGACCGTGTTGCTTTGCGTAGTCTTTCTTATCTTAGGCCCTGGAATTTTGGAAGATTGTAAAGAAAATGACTTCAGTATCTTTAATGATTGGTAAAGAACTTATATGGAACAATATGCGTCTAGAAAATTTTGTGAATTTTCATGGAGTACCAGGAGTACCTTGATTAGGATTTATGGCAGAAGTGGTATCAGAAGGAGATGAAATAAGTGTCGTAATAAATTAGTATGAGTCTCTGCGATATGATTATATATTTGTATCAATTGCTGAAAAGACTATCGGGCCTTTGGTTATATTGAAAGAGTTTTTTTTTTTTAAATATATCTACATAATATATTACTTAAAGGATTGATTTTATATCATTGCTTTACAAGTTTGTTAGTAAAAAATTAAGAAATAATGAATCAATTTATTATATCCGCTGAACGTTGCACGACTGGCATGTTAGGTCACGTACTAAATGAATTAAGATCATTACGAACATAAAATTCATAATATTATTGTTAGAGAAGCGTGAAGTAGTTTTTTTATGTTGTATTTTTTATTTTATAGCTTATAACTAAATTATATCAGAGGCGTATTAATTCAAGGGTAATGCGTTCACCTTAATATTTAGTAGCATACAAGCTACCTGAAATCAGTTCCGGTGCTGTACCAAATCTTTTTGTGCTTCATCAGTCAGTTTAAGTCTACTGCTGGGCATTGATAATTCCAATCTTTTTTTTATGTTATACTAAGTCAGCGCTTAACTACAATCCCACCTGATGGTAAGTGGTGATGTAGCCTAAGATGGTGAAGCGCACTGACTTAACAAAAGCCTATTCACTCTTGCCTTGAATACACCCACATTGTAATCGGATGGAAACACAGATGCTGGCAACTTATTCCACTCCTTTGCTGTACGCATCACGAACGATGTAGCAAACCGTTTGGTTCAAATGCGTGGTAAGTCAACAACGAAAGGGTGGAGACTGGCCGAACATCTGGTTGGTGGTTGAATTAAATTATGCAATTCCTGCGCACACTCTCCCAAATGCATCATGTAGAAAACCGAAAGGCTGGCTACTTTGCGCCTGTGTTCGAGGCTGGTAAGATTGTTTTAACCAAATTTGGATCACCAATAAGCCTCTTAGCACGTCTTTCCATTGAGTCCAAAGCTGCTAGGTGGCATTTTGCAGCACCAACTCATATGTGGCAGCAATACTCCATACACAACCGGACTTGCGCTTTATATAAAGTAAGCAGCTGTCCCGGCGTGAAGTATCGCCGCACCTTTGCAAGGACTCCTAGCTTCCTTGCAGCTGCTTTGGCCTTGGACTCAAAGAACCGCCCGAAGTTCAGATTTGAGGATATCTCAAACCCTAAAACTGAAGACGGTCGGTGTATTCCAGTGATAAATTTCGGAAAGAAGGAGCCAAGGTGAGCTGGCTCCTTTTTGCAGTGAAGAGACACGCTTGTGTTTTGGAGGCGTTGTATTTCACAAGATTGGCATCGCCCAATTCGAAGACTGCCTGTAGTGCGAGATTCAAATGCTCTACCATAGCTTCTCTTTTGGACTGGATTTGATCCCGACTGGCCCAAGGACTTGGTTGGTATCTATTCACAACTGCGCTATAGTCTGTATACCCATAGATACCGGGTATAAGCAGATCATTTATATGCAGCAGGAAGAGATTTGCAGAGAGAACGGACCCCTGAGGAACACCGGCGTTAGTTGCCACAGGATCGGATGAGCAGCCATCGACGACAACCCGGAAAGACCGTTCACTTAGAAAGTCGCAATAAGGCTTTGCCCTAATCACCACTTTTGGAACTGAACGGCGGACTGGCAATGGAAGGACCAGATGTCTTGTTATTGTTACAATATTCCCATTTGCCGGACTGTGTACGTTAATACATCAGGCTCCTACAATATGGTCATCATATGTTTCTGACATTTCGAATAGTCACTTCTTCCGAATTGCGAATGGGTCGGCTTGACTAGGGTAGGACCATGCTCTCACAGAATACCAGCGTAAAATAGCTGCCCAAGACTGTTGTGTTTCGTATGGGGAGTGTAGAGGGCCGGAGACCTTTTTTTCTGGAAAAGAGGCATTCCATCTTAGTCCTCAGGGGTGACAACTCATCTGCATTTTGATTCTTAATCGAGGATAAATGTGGATGCCTATGGGCCACAGAATCCACTTACCATCAGGTGGACTGTGTGCTCGTTTGTCACCCTTATCTATAAAAAGGGGTGAAAACGAATCGAACGGACTTTTTAATTCATAATCGAGGATAGATGTACATGTAAGGGGCCACAGCATCAATTTAACATCAGGTGGACTATGTGCTCACTTGTCACCCTTTTCTACCGACTTCAAAAAGGGGAGGTACTCAATTTGACCGTAAGTTTTTTTATGTTTGTTACGTCATAACGTTTTTCTGGGTGAACCGATTTCGATGATTCTTTTTTTATTTGAAAGCTAGCGCTTCTCATGTAGTCCCATATAAATTCTTTCAAGCTCTGACCAATAGTTTTTGAGTTATTCTTAATAATTTATATTGAAGTTGGTTGTACAAAATTTTTTATTTTAAATTATTACCCAACTGTAGAGGGAAATGTGTTTATCTAGTTTATCAGTTGAGCTCCTGGTACATCAGCACTTACAAATAAAATTGCAATTGACAATTTAATTGATGCCGGCGGGGATCGAACCTGGGCCGCTTGCTTACTGTGAAAATTAGGTTGAGCACTAAGCTCCTGAAGTGAACCTGAATATCTCACAAATATTAAAATATTGAGGGTACGTGAGGTCAGACAAACTTACATTTTAACGGAGTCACAAACTTTTTGCGGTCCAATGCCATTTAATGACGAGATGATTCTTTATATCCGATGCCATTAAAATGGATTCATTATGCAGATATTTATTTTTTATCGACCCCTAAAATTCCACTGATGTTCATATGCTGTGTCATCTCCTGTTGTAGGAAGGATTTTTTTTTAATCGTCACGCTTGGCAGATGGGCCAATTTACATCAAGGGTTTTTTTAAGTAGTCGGAGATGTGGTCCGCACACCTCTGCTCAGATGGCGGTTAGGTAACTTGCAAGCACTATACATTGTTTGGCGAACTGATGATTGGTAACGAACCAAATCATCATTATTAGCGTTCCCTACCCTTCCATTCGGCCTTAGGTAGATGACGTTGTAAAACTTAAAAGGCTAACATCTCAGAATATAGCTAGCTTGGTAGGCCGATTGATGATCGCAGTACTTGAAATCCCGCACCTGTAATAAATGAAGCGAGTATAGCGACAGTAGCCGCGAAACTAAAACTCTCGGATTTGACTCTACCATTCGATGAACAAGTGCTACATGCACAAGCATTTAATGTTGCTAGTATTCTTTTAGAAGAAAAAAAAAGCCAAAAAGCAATCTTCTAACTTTGGCTTAAGACTTAACGAATTAAAAATAATACCGTGTAGGGATTACCGAAAAATAATACTCTGTTGAGAAAACATCTTAATTTAAGCGAATGTTTTTCTAAAATTGACGTGAACGCTGGTAGTAAGTATCTATCTTCTATTTTGCAATTTAGTTTAACATTCCACCTAATGGTAAATGGCTATTCCAGCCAGAGAAGATATTTTATCAATTTCAAAAAAAGAAGGTCGCAAGTTTGTTATTACCTCTAACTACTAAAATGAAATGGTAGTCTATAACTATGCTGATTATTTACTTTTTAAACCACAGTGTACCCAACACTGCCGCTTGTCAACAAAAACAAGTCAACGAGTGGCAAACTTTGAGATTATATTATTTAATTATAAGTTGTAATAATTGTTAATTAAATTCTAACACGGCTCTAAAAAAAGTCTCCAGTGTTTCTTGCCGATTCTTCAATAGGAAGCGAACTAGTGTAGATTTTAACATTCATAAGGGCTTTAAACAACCATAAAATTAATAGTAATAACTTTAGTTTGAATTCGGATTGGCAATCATAGTACCAGATCTTATCAACATTAAGGCTTAAGATGGAACGGCTTGTCACCAGCTAAAAAGGTCTCCGGTTCCCTTCACACTCACCATACGAAACTCATAACGGTAATGGTTTCGTTACGTGATAGGGCCATGCTGCAGCTATATTATGGTTGTAGTACGAATGGGTTGGCCCGACCGGTGCGAGATCACGCTCTCACAGAATACAAGCGTAAAATAGCAGCTTAATACTTCTGTGTGTCCTATGGTGAGTGTAAAGAACCGAAGACCATTATTACTGGAAACAAGGCATTCCATCTTTGTCCTCAGGGGTGGTAACGCATCTGCATTTTGATTGTTAATCGAGGGTAGATGTAGATATCTATGGGCTAAAGCATCCACTTACCATCACGTGGACTGTGTGCTCGTTCGTTACCCTTATTTTATATAAAAAATGGTTTAAGCTATATAGTATCTATACTTTAAGGGCCTGAACCTTCCTCGGTGGATCCGATCCATTTGTAGTGAAGTCATAATACAGCTGCATCTTGGATATAATGATGTATCTTTATTTATTGTTTTTATTTTTTTACCCTTGCTGTGTCACCTAGATTCAATTAGGAACTCGGTCTGCTTTATAAAGTATTACTATATTTTAATGTACGCACGTTTACACAATTCATATAGTTATATTTATAGAGATTTAATTCTTAAAATTTTACACCCACGGTCAAAACAAACAGCGCACTCACAACAAGCTCAACAATGAAATCAGTGTCGGGTGGACAATCGCTTTACGTTGAAGAGACTCTTCGGGTTATTTTTTGAAAATGAAGCATTCGGTCCAGTTCGGACAGCGTTAGAGTGCCCTCAGATGGCCACTCGAGTCGAGTCTTGTGCATACAAAATACATTTCCCTGAATCAATATACAGTTTTGGGATTGTGAGGATTTCCGTAAGTACAAATGGATAAGGTATGGTATGATTTATTTGGGTAATTATAAAAAGTTATTTTAGCCGACTTCACCATTTGAACAACCCTTTTGAAGTTAAGGTTAAGGTAACGTGTAGTGGCGGTGTAAAAATATCCACCACTCTATATAGCCCGTGGGTATCGTAAGAGGGGATACAAGGAAACTGAAACAGGAGTTAGGCAGCAGCATCATCTGATAAAAAAATACTACGGTTGCCAATGTGCTTGTCAATCGTGACAACTATTTCAAAATCTTACTATGAGGCAATCTATAGGGGAGGCTTATGTTCTGCATTGGACTTCTATAAGCTGTAATGGGGAAGGTTATGAATGCTAAATTAGTCTAGAACCAAAGAGATCCAGATTCAAAACAGTCACATGAGCAAATGATCCGTACCAAATTCGCACCCACGACCCATCGGCGCAGCAACCAAACTCTAACTCCACTACTTAGGCCGTTAAATATTTAACTTAATCTTTATGGATACCTCATCCATCGAATAAAAAACTTCGTGCGTATTTTTTCAATAAATTCGGTGCAAATGCGCGTGGGCATCTCTGTTATCTTAGAAAGCAGATTGGAATGCGATGTGTAATACCGGAATCCGAATAATAAACATCGAATTACGTTCGGGTTCGCTTTCGGGTATCTCGCGCTTCGTTGTTGTCTTTAGACGACAGCGCTCACTCGACTGCAATTATACGGTGAGTGTTTATTTGGTTGGAGACATTTTCATCTAAGTCTAATGTTAATATTAACATTTGAGATCTCAAGATCAGTTGCAATCTTGACTTATTGTTTCGTCACCGAATTCATTGCGGAAGAACGTGTTGGTTAGGTTATTTTACTGTAGTCTACGAAATGTTAATCATCATGAAAATTTATTTATAAAAAAAATTATAATAAGATTTAGCGGTAATTTTTATATATTTCATAACCATTAGCATTACAGCAATGTATACAAGTTCACTTTTATACATAGTCCTCCCCCATAAATTTCCCACAAAATACGGTCCAGAGCCACCTGATTCTATCGACTACCTGCATGTTTCATTAGGTCGTCACTTCCCCAAACACTGTGCTTGTATGTGTTGCTTATTTATATGAGTCTGACTGCCTCATTGGTCTAGTGGTCGTAAATACGATTGCAAATGATGAGATCGCGGGTTTTAATTCCCGGTTCAAAATTAGTTATTGGGTTTTCTGTAAAGAAATCCCAGTAATTGCCAGGAGTCATGAAGTTGGCGGTGTTTCACCCCCGTGCCTCAGAAAGCGAGTAAAGCCGTTGGTCACCTCACCAGTTGTGTCGGATTACCGTCCCATTGGACTATAAGAGTGAGAGAATAGAGAGTGCACCTGTGTTTGCGCACGTATATAAAATTTTTATAGGAGAGGGGCAACGAGCATGCGGCTCACCTGATGGTAAGTGACTACCGCCGCCCATGAACAACGGCAACAATTAGGAACCAGAGGAATTGCAGATGCGTTGCCGGCCTTTTAAAAGGAGTAGGCTCTTTTCTTGAAGGTCCCTAAGTCGTATCGGTCCGGAAAATTGCTGGTGGTAAACTATTCCACAAGGAAATTGTACGAGGAAGAAAACATCTTCTAAATCGCACAGTGGTGGACCGCCAATCATCCAGTTGGTGTGGATGGTATCGAGCTCTGCCGCGATGTGCGTTCGTGAAATTTGGCGGCTGGGATTAATCCAAACAATTCCTCAGAGCACTCCCCATGGTAAATGCGAAAGAAAATGCAAAGTGATGCAACATCTCTTCGCAGCGCCAATGAATCGAGCCGATCGGAAAGGACTCGGTCGTCGACGATTCGAGCCGCTCTGCGCTGGATGCGGTATAACTTTAATTATAATATATGTTTTGAGGTATAATTTTAATTATAATATATATTTTGGACGTGACAGTCTACTCAAAGAAGTAAAAAAATAATACTTTTCATAAAAAGTAGGTTTAATAAAAAATTTAAAAGTTTTAAGTCCAGTTAGCAAGCAATACATGTAAGGCTAACAACGCTTAGAAGGCAGGTTAGTAAGAGTAAATCTGATCTCCTCAGTGTTATCTTCTCCGCGTTAGCTTCTCCCTATCATCAGTCATCAATTCAGTGTTTTATGATAGGATTTTAGGTCGTAAATCAGCAGGACATCGCCTACAGAAAAGAAGGGGTGGCATATAATTCCTCTTTAAGTATTTCTTAAAATAAATCCTCTGGTTTAATTCTGCGTAAGAAAAGCTAACGTACTTTCCATACCATATTTCTTTTATAAAAAAGACAAGTGTCAAAAATATTTTTTAACAAAAACAAAACCAACAGAATTTAAATTGGCAAGATGCAAATGCTTCATATTTGTCGGAATAAGATGTTAAACACGTCTCGACATCAATTGAAAGTTTTTAAGAGCTTATCTAGCCTCAAGTCGTCCTGAAAGTGTTGCTTTGAGAGGAGATTACGTCAAGAGTACGTTAAAACTATCATGGTTAGTTATTATTTTAATGCTTATAATATTTGTTTAGCATATAACATATTGTGCGTATACGAATGCGAGAAAATATGATTTGGACACGTAGAAAGAATTAATGTTGAAATAGTGACAAAGCAAATTTAATCTTCAGAAGTGAGTACCTACCTACTATTTAAATAAAACTAGTTTTACGGATTTTATCGCGTATACTAACTCATTTTATATTCCCGACGTTTCGAGCACTTTACAGCACCCATGGTCACGGGGAGGACTGAGGTGTTTGACGTCCCAATGTCACAGTTAACCACGGCTACCTCCAGATTAAAGTTTTTAAATTTTGTTCCGATGTACGCAGTATGAACTTACAGTATCTTGAAGTCTTGCAGTTGTATGCTTGGGTTGGGATTTAATTTTATTAATTATAGGATCCCAAGCAGATGGTAGCACCCAGCCATCTTCTCTATTGAAATTAGGATGTTTTTTGATTTCAATAGCCTCGCGATCATCCTTGGAAGGAATCGGTGTTCTTTAGCGAGGATTTGTGGTCTATCAAATCTAATGTAGTGACGGAGGCGATCCTGTACATATCCAGTAAATTCGTTTGTCAAGTTGCTATTACCTATCGCAGTTCAAGTATTCCTTCGCAGTGTGGAAAGCGTTTTCACTGAGAAAGTAGTATTAATTCTCTTTTAATCTGAATGAAAGGTAGGTCTTGAATTACTTGTGGTATCTTATTATATACTGTCATACACATCCAATAGCATGTTTTATGTAATCTCGCACTCTTGGGAATTATAGCCTTATTGTCACGCAGGGCAATTAGATTTACTAGCGCACCTTTGACGCTGTTGCCTATCGTTATTCTAGATATTTCAAATAATACGTAACGAGATGTTTATAATGATATCTATGAGCTATAAGATTTTTTTGTATTTCCAATAGTCGTCTCTTACGACACCTAATGAGACGAAAATCTAAATCCGTAACAGTTTATCAATGTCCACTGCTGAACATAGGCTTTCCCTCAGAATGTCTCATAAGGGGTATATTTGCCAAAGCTGCCATGTTAAAGTTGGAAAAATTTACTTTGCCAATATCCGCTCAATAAAATAAAATAATGTGTCTTATCTTGTTTGAAGAGCACCTCCCGCCCTCCCTCAATTGCGTGCACTATCCCCGTCACCACTAATCCCAGCACCACTACTCCCACCACCACTACACTAGGAAAGACACACCTTTCCTAGTAGAGAGAGCGGATATTGGCAAAGTAAATTTTTCTAACTTTAATATAATGGATTTCTTGGCGGGTTGGCAATCGTAGTTTTTTTGTTTTTTAGTTGCTATTAGGAAGACGCTGCTGCCTATCTCCTGATTTGTTTCCCTCTGTCGCCTCTTACGACACCCACGGGACGATATGGGGTAGTGGATATTATTACACCGTCATTATATGGTATCTTTGTTATATATTTATTTGTTTATATATTTTTTATATTTCTTGCAACTAAATTTAATTATATATAAATAGATAAATAAAACTTTCTAAAATTGATTGGATGCACAAAGATTCCATATTGCTGATATTTAGATGTTTCTCAGCATTTTAACGTTCACATCGTATCGCGGAATGTATCTAAGCTTTCGTCGAATGATCCTTATTGTTCTAGTGGCATGCCAGGTAAAAATGTAGACAATAGGGCAGATGAGCGCACTGACCGCCGCTGGGCCCTGGCCGCAATTGCGGTTAGCCTTCCATCCAATGGATAAAATACTTGCCTATTCATTGTTCATTGATATTTAGGGTTCCGTTGTTATATAATGCCTCAGCTTCATACATTCTGGTGTTTCAGAATGTAATAGATATAATAAATCATATATTTTATGATATTAATAATATGTTTCATTTATCAGGTAATAAATCTATCTATACAAATAAATAAAATTGAAGTGTCTGTTTGTAATATCAAAATATCAGCTTTTTACTATGTGCATACGAAAGTGTATACAGTACTTATAACAAAAACACAATTTTTAAATTTTTGTCTGTCTGTCTTTCTGTATGTCTGTCTGTCTCTCTGTTTGTTCCAGCTAATCTCCGAAATGGCTGGATCGATTTTGACAGCACTTTCACTAGCAGATAGCTGATGTTATAAAGAGTAACTTAGGTTATTTTTATTTTAAAAAAAGAATTTGGGTTCCGCGCCAAAATATTAAAACCCATGAAATCCAATCGTAATAAATTACACGCGGGCGGAGTCCAGCTAGTTCTAAATACTATATTTTCAAAAATTTCGCTCATTTTGTTCGACTTTTTAAATAATTGAAAATTTAAGTTAAGTTTTTAAAATATGAAACTTATATAAAGTTGACTTTTATGGAGAAATATCATATATATAGCATAGGTTTTCGCAGGTTTTGCAAGATATCCGCAAACCTACCACAACCTACCTTAAATTGAAAATTTTAAAAATCCCCGAAACAAAAAGAGCTGATGATTTTCAAACGGCGGAACCGAATTTGATAAAACACGTCTAAGAACCACCGCAAGACGACCCTGCTTTTAAATATAAGAGAACCGCACCCGGTTATAATCGGTTCACCCATTTAAGAGCTACGGTGCCACAGAGAGACGCACAGACAGACAAAGACACACACATGGCGGTTAAAGTTATAACACCCCTCTTTTTGCGTCAGTGGTTAAAAATCATATTGTTGGTTTCAAATTATTTTTGATACATATGTATGTGTAGGTGAGTGCGTGTTCTTACAACAAGTTAAGTATGACTTTGGCTTAGCTTTTGCATCATTTGAAATGAACGCAGCACTCCGGCTTTCTTTCTTTGTTAAATTGAGTACAAGATATAAAAAAATATATATAAGCAAGGATATTATATTACTGTCTCGGTGAGAAAAGTCTCGCGCAACTCTGACCGCTCCAGTGCATTGTGTTCACTATTCAGGCCTGTGACTATGCATATTCCTCGCTACATTTATCATGCATTATTCCAGCAATGAATATTCCTGTGTTAACGCATCGTGTTAGTGTGCAGTCTTAATTTATTAATTGTACCCCGTGACCCTGCCCGTAGGTCCGGTTTGTAGTGCAATCTTATGTTGGTGAAATTGATCTTTCATGATTATTATTCCTACGTTCATTTAAAAGACATGGAGGTACAATTTTAAATGAGCTGAACTACATCTTGCTAATTAAGCCAGTGTTTGTCTATATATATTAGACAAACACTGGCTTATAATTGTTCAAAAAAAAAAAACCAAAAGAAAATGCTAATTATAAAGAAATAACACGGAAACGAAGTTGTAGTTTTATATAAGTTAAGACAAATCATTATCATCATTCTCATTACAGCTCATCACTTCAAATAACTTCTGGACATGGGATTTCCGCCAAAGACAAGATTCTGATATCAGGCAGACCAGGTCGTCATTCCATTCAATAGTGGCCGACCTACACTGCGCTGACCGGTACGAAGTTGATACTCGAATACTTTTCTTGCCAATCAATTGTTTTTTCTTTGAGGTCCATAACCTTCACTTTTTTTTTATAGAATAAGGTTGACAAACGAGCACACAGTCCACCTGATGGTAAGTGGTTGCTGTGGCCCATATACGAGTACATCTAGATCTATCTTCGCTTGCGAATTTAAATGCAGATGTGTTGTCAGCCGTGAGGACTAACATAGAATGCCTCTTTTCCAGTGAAAAGGGTCTTTCCCCGGTCGAGCCGACCCATTCGTGCTACAACTATACTATTAATATAGCTGCAGCATGGCTCTACCACGTAAAAATCACTTCAGCTTACTGATCCGTTGACGCATGTCACTTAAACTAGCTCTACTCCCTATCACGTATAGTAACTCCTGGTATATCTCTGTGACTACAACTCCACCGCAACCATAGATTTCGGATGTTAATTCCTCCTTCATCAGCATACTAGACAAAGGTATCTTCTTGGAGGAGCAGGAAGGTTCTGCCCTAAACGATGTGCTTGGTAAAATAATATAGATAGTTCTGACACCACCTATCGTAGAAAACAAAATCTTTCTGTCGTTTTCCACAGTTGTCTCTTACGACAACTATCTGATTAAATGGGTTTATGGATTCCCTTCATCATTATAATGATTATCATCACAATTCTCCCAGCGAACTCTAATTTACAATAAGGTGAGTTGCTTGCTCGTTTGCCCCTTCTTCTATGAAAAAAGTCGAGTCCTAAAAGATTGCTTCATAAAGTTGATATTTACCATAGTTACCATGCTTGGCGGTTTGCTTGGCGCCACGCTTGGCTTGGCGGGTTAGCAGCTGCGGTTTTAATTATTTTGCCTTGTTATTAGAACGAGGTCATTTCATCTTCTTTTCATTTCCTCTGTCGCCTCTTACTATAATAAAATGCCAAATGATGCGAAATCTGCTTTAATTTTCATTTAAAAAGTGAATTCAATTTAAAGGTTATAATGCCAACGCTCGCGAAGACCACAAGTTTATTTAAGCTTTCTTTCAGTCCGATTTTAAAGGAAACTACCCTGACGCTACCTTTACCACATGGTGTGATCCTATAGAATTTAAAAGAGTATACTTTCTATTCTTTTCTTCTTCTGTACATACATTCTTACCTCCTACGAACACCGAGCTACCATTGTTGAGCCCTTTACATAGTTATTTTACAGCATAAATATATACAAAATAATTTTGTGTAAAATAATATTAAATCAACGTGGTAGAGCCACGCTGCAGCTATTATGGTTGTAGCACGAATGGGTCGGCTCGACCGGGGAAGAACTACGCTCCACAGAAAATTAGCGTAAAATAGCAGCTCATAGCTGCTGTGTTTCGTATGGTGAATGTAGATAACCGGACGACGCATTTTACTGTATAAGAGACATTCCATGTTAGTGCTCAAGGGTGATAACTGAAGGATAAAGGCCACAGTGTTCACTTACCATTAGATGAACTGTCTGCTCGTTGGTCAAGGTTATTCTTGAAAAAAATGAGATATAAATTTAACGCGATGCAAAATCACGAAATCCCAAAACTAGTTCAACAAATGTTCGTGTAGTAAGCCTCTAAAATCAAAAATATTTGAAGAACTTTTACCATAGTCTACAAAAAACAAATTCTAATCAAAAATAATTAACTGATAAACTCTGGGGTTTATCTCTAATGCAAATTCGCATTCAGTTTTATTTTATTTGTAACGCTTATTTAATTTTTTACTTATGACAATCGAGCGCAGAGTTTTCCTGATGGCAGCTGGATGCTGGCACACTAACGCTATCATCATTCATTCTCGATAAAGAACCAAAATGAGGACTCATTTTCACCTGAGGTCTATGATTGATGACCATGAAAGTTGAACTATTCAATTATCAAAATTGATGTGACAAACGACCTTACATTCCACCTGGTACTAAGTAGCTACTGTAGTCCATGGATACCTGTAACTAAGTTCAAACAAAGAAGGCTACAGATGCGTTGTTACCTCTAAGGAATAATACGGAATGCCTAATAGCATGTAATCATACTGGCTCTCTATACTCTTCAGACGAGAACACAGCAGGGCAATCGACCGACACGAGCTAAGCAATCAGAGGCACATAGAGGGGTACACCCCCACTCGGACAGCGGTTAGATAGCTCAAAAAAAAAACCTCAACAGCCCCTCTGTTCATATAGTACATGATGATTGGTAACAATACCAAATCATAAACCAAGATCATCCTCAGCTTCCTTTTTATGTTAAATAGCCCTTTGTCAGACATCACAATAACAGCCGCATAGGCTAACAGCGCTTACATCACAAAAGAAAAGATGGAGACAGCAGGGCAAATACTGCCATTTAGGGACAGATATAGGTAAGAGCGGTAGTTACCCAGACAGACACCTAGGGAGAAGGGACTCCTACCGCTTAGTATGCTATAACTGCCGCCATTTTACGCCAATATCGGGCTAACCTATTCTTTGCCACCTATTATATTTCACTTCTCTTCCTTCCTCTCCTTTCTTTCATTATAGGTTTAACACGCATTCGAAACAAACGGTTTGCTTCATCGTTCGTCATTCGTACAGCAAAGGAGTGAAATAAGTTGCCAGCATCTGTCTTTCCATCCGCTTACAATGTGGGTGTCTTCAAGGCAAGAGTGAAAAGGATTTTGTCAAGTCAGTGCGTTTTACCATATTCTGCTGCATCACCACTTACAACCAAACACAACAACACAACACAACTTAATTTTAAAATAAATTAACAGGAAAAGTATTTGCAATTTTAATTTCATTTAAATATAAAACGCTTTCAACATATTATAGACTTTTAAGACGAAGACAAAACATAAGAAAAAGAAATCATTTAAAATCCTCGCAGCGTTGTTATCAAAAGATGTTCCTATAGTTATGTACTGACGTGAACACGTCCTTACAGTTGTTCGCGGTGGCATTGCATGAACCCGTCTAGCGGTACAGAGAGGTGTTACGACCTCCTGCACTCTCATAAAATGGACACGTGTGGAATGGGAAGGCCATTCAATAGTTCTACAGCGAATTAAATAGCTTGAGAATGGGTATGAATTTAAGTATTGTACATTACGAAATTGTACCTATCGTAATGTGCGATACTTAAATTGTACCGTGTAGTGACGGTGTAGAATATTCACTACTCTATATCATTCCGTAATTGTCATAAGAGGCGGCATAGGTAAACAAATCAGCAGATGGGCAGCAGCGTCTTCCTAATAACGACTAAAATTATAAAACTGCGGTTGCCAACCCGCTTGTCCAACCGTGGAACTGTGTTCAGCAGTGGATTTTAATAGGTTGTAACAGTAACAGTAATGTACGATACGACGGCCCCGGAATAGTACAAAAGCGTCCCGAGGTTCCACTCCAGCGACACTGAAATCTTAAGTGAATGTATGTGTAGATTTACCACGTACTCGGCGGTAAAAGAATAATTTAATTCGTACTCTAATTTCCCGCGAAATACAAAGAGACATTCGTTGCTCCCGATTTCCTGACCCTCTGAGGTCGGGGACCATTGCCGATACATGGACGCGCCAAAGAAGAAAGTTTGCTAAATAGTGTTATGTTTATGTTTTTTATATATTTTTAGGATAAGGTATATATTGCTATGGACCAATGTTATTAATTTTTAAGTCCTTGACGCATGAAATAAAGATATTGTATTGTATTGTTGTTAATTGCCTTCAAGGCAAGAGTGAAAACGCTTTTGTTAATCTAAATCAGTGTACTTTACCATCTTCGGCACCATCACTTACCATCAGGTGAGATATTAATCAAGCACTGGCTTATAATAATAAAAAAAAAAACAATATCGAAAGGAAACCTGCAGGTTTAGGAAATAAAAACATTTAGAGGACTCGTGAAGTGAACCAACATGCTCTGGAATAGTGGGGCGGACTAACTCCATAACTTGGAGGAATCAAAAGGAGGGAGGTTGGATAATTAACACCAAAAGTACTACACTTAACATACAATAAATATTTTGAATTTGAATTTGGACGTAACAGCATCAGCATTTCCGTGTAATTTCTTTTAGTTACCTAATATTTCTTACTTAATATTGCCTTGTGGTGACAGCATAAACACTATCGTAAGAAGCAACAGAACAAAATGAAACAGAAGGATGAAACTAAAATTAATAAAAAAATGCAGTTTCTAGCTTGCCAAACGTGGCAACTATGGGGACTATGAGGCATTCGTTGGAGGAGGCCTATGTTCAGCAGTAAACTTTAAAAGGCTGTAATGACGATGATGACTTTGAAACATAGTTTTTACATGCAACAGCTTTATCACGGTTGTGGGTCGGCTCGACCGGGGAAGGGCTGCGCTCTCACAGAATACCAGCTTAAATTAGTAGCTCAATATTGCTGCGTTTCGTTTGGTGAGTGTAGAGAATCGGAGACCCTTTTATTGAAAACGAGGCATTCAGGGATGACTACGCATCTGTATTTTGATTCTTATTCGAGGATTGATGTAGATGTATGATGTAGATGTGATGAGCCACAGAATCCACTTACCATCTGGTGGACTGTGCACCTACTCGCTTGTCACCCTAATTCTATAAAAAGTGATTTCTTTTACATCTGTGGCACAGTTTTGTCAATTTTATTTGTCATTGATTTTATCAATTATTGTTTAAAGATTAAAGAAACTTTTATAAATAAATAAAATTATCAAATATTAATGCTCTGGATGTACGTATCCTTCCATCGAATATTATTATGAAGATATTAAAATACGTATCTGATGCTCCATACAATCTGCTGTACGGGTAACATGCATATGGTAAGGTCAGTATTGGAAGTGTCGGCTCGCAATATATCGTGAACACGGGTCACAGCCAGCGACCTCCGCGAGCGCATCCCAACTCATTAGTATTGCCTAGTCAACTACGCATTGCTTAGTTTGGTTTCAGGCGAACAAATCATTTTGAAATAATTTACAAAATTTATTTTAAATCTGTATTTTTCATAATTTTGAATGATAAGCCTGTAAAAAGATTATAAAGATATTTTTTGAGGTTCTTTATTTGATCCTCACGAACAAATTTCGGTCACAGCGGCCGGTCTCAACGGAGACCAGCCATCTATGCAGGACAGAATTATAGTGCCCATGTGTCGCAAGCACAGGTTCACTTTCTATTTCCTCACTTCCATAGTCCGATGGGACTGTAATCCGACAAGGCAGGAGAGAGATGAGGCGCCAACGACTTTACGTGTTTTCTGAGGCACTAGGGTGTAACACCGCCAAATTCCTGACTACAGGCATTTTTTTTGTTTGTCCCGACCCGGGATTCAAACTGTTTTTTGACCCGACCCGGGATTCAAACCTGGGACCTCATGAACTGCAGTCGCACTTAAAACAACGAGGCAGTAAAATCAGTCAGTCTTTAATACCAAATAAAGACTTGGTCTGATTTCGACTATAAACACGATGATGAACGACCTGCAACGTTGTCAAACAGCCATTTCAACGTCCCGTGGTGTCGAATAAAATATATTTTATTTCATTTTATTCAGGGCAAAAAACAATTACATATTGATGCTGAAACTAAATAACAGTTTATATTAGCTCCTTACATATGAATTTCGCGTTTTGTACGGGAGGAATATAAAGTCAATTTTTTTTTTGTAAAATATATTTAATTAATCAAAGTATGCACCGTTGTTATCTATGAACTTTTGCCATTTCATAGGTAGTTCATTGATCCCTTTACTAAAAAAATTGGTTGCCTGTAAAGTCGGTATACGGGCGAAAGTTTTACGTGACAACGACTTTGAGTGGTAAAATAATTTTATTATGTCTGTCTCTCTCGCTCTTAGGCGGGCTAACCATGCCCGAGTGGAAGGGACGCGTGCCTCTCACTCGCTCTCATTGTGAGCGCATAACGTGAGCGGAGCGTAACGCAGTTTCTTGAAGTGTCACCCGGCAAACCAATTTATAAGACGTTGTCACGTCAAAAACCATGGGGGCGAGAATCAATAAACTCTTTGAAGGCGGTTTGGACTGCCGCATCGGAGTTAATTTTTCCTTGTAAGAAGTTGTCCAAATTCTGGAAAAATGGTAATCTGTTAGAGCAAGGTCCGGGGAGTAGGTGGACGTCGCAGACATTCCAATTGTAGCTTATCTAACTTAGGTTGTTTGTTGTGCAGTGTGTGGTCTTGCGTTGTCGTGAAGCAGCAGTGACCTAGAGCGATTGACCAATCTCGGTTGTTTAACAGCTAGTTCTTCCTTCATGGTTTGCAGTTGCTGACAATAGATATCTGCCGTAATCGTTTGGCCAGATTTTAGAAAGCTGTAGTGAACGACACCGGCGCTAGTCCACCAAACACTCACAAGTAACTTTTCTGACTCAATTTTCGTTTAGGGCTGGATTTGGCTAGGTCTCCAGGGTTCAGCCATTGCGACGAGCGCTTCCGATTATCGTACAGTATCCATTTTCATCACAAGTAATGATTCGATTTAAAATCCCTTTATTATTGTGTCGGTTGAGCAAGTAACACAGTACGAAAACGTTGAAACCAAAACGTACCGTGCTTTCTTTTGCGACACCAGCGCCGGACACATCATTAATCCTTTGTGCTATTTCTGCAGCACTGGTGCCACGGTAGAACTCGTACTCGTAAATAAACCGATATTTCATGTTTTCCATTGTGCAGTAATAAGCGACGCCAAAGAATAAAATAATGAGAAAAAAACAAATGAATGACTGTTTTCAAAACTCAAATGTACCAGCTAAATGAATTTATAAATTTGAATTTGGAATTCTTAACCAAAGAGGAGATATTTCAGATCAAAGTGGTCAGTACGACAAAACGCTAATTTCATATGTAAGGACCTAATAAATAAGATAAGTAATTATGTTACCACACCGTTATCCACAAAGTAATATTAATTTAGTATAGAGTAAACAGAGTTTAAGTGAATAAATAAATAAAGTTGACAAAGCTCAGCAACGTCCAAATGCTAAAAATAATATATAAAAATACACTTGTTACACTGTATTAAGTTTTCTACGTTCTATGTTGTATGTTCTTTAGTCTTTCCCCGATTTTATTGTTATTCGTTAGAAGACGCTACTGCCCATTCTGTGGATATTCTAACACCGCCAATACACGGTTCCGCTATGATTACGACATATATTTTAAATTAAAAAAAAACTCACTTTCAAATAACGCATTGTCACCTAATCAGACACTAGTGATGTTGTAACAATATGTCGATAGTCGACAAATTCCCGATGTCGGATTTCTCTCATTAACATCACAATTGAGTATAGTCGTCAACTAATAGTCTTGAGAGCTGAGCAAACCTGTGAATAATTAATGTTGCCAGTTTACGCAACTGTTTGAACTACGAACGAGATAATAACGGTGACTCTTGACCTATTCCCGATTTTTCATTGTTAGAGCCACGCCCTGACTAGATGGAGCGATGATCTGCGCGAATTGGCTGGTAGGAAATGGATGTTTGTACCCGAAGACCGGATTAAACGGCTGGGAGACCTATTTTCAGTAGTGGACTGCCGCAGGCTGGTAATGATGATTAGATTCACGTCTATTTTAAATGTATAGTGTAAAATCTAATCGAATGAAAATACTTGATTTTTTATGGAAGGTGGGCAAACGAGCATGCGGCTTTTCTGACGGTAAGTGTCGCCGCCCATGAACAACTGTAACGGGGGATTGTAGGTGCGTTGTCAGCTATCTAAAAAGGAGTAAGCTCGTACTTTGAAGGCCTCTAAGTCGTCCTGTGTTTTTCTTTAATTAACACGCATTATTAGCTTCACGTGTATCTATATATCTATGTATCGATTTATCTACGAGTATCTATGTAACGGAATCTTTTAATGTAATTTTCACCTACTTTTAGACGGCTGATTGAACGGAAAACTTACACTCGTATCAATGATCGATGACAATACAAAAATTTAATAACTTATCCTATTATCCAGATCAGGATTACCAGGATAAAGTAAAATAATTATAAGGATCATTACAGCTCATGATCAATGCGTGTTGTTTAAGTATTTTTAAACTCTTTTATTATTTTTGTTGTGACATTTTCCAAATACAGCCGTGGTAGCTCAGATGGTTAGCGCTCGCTGTAAGTTACACAGTACGCGAGCAACCCGGGTTCGATCCCCGCCGGCACCAATGCAATTGTTAATTGCAATTTTAAGTGCTGATTTACCACGTGTTTGGCGGTGAAGGAAAACATCGTGAGGAAACCTGCATGTCTGAGTAATCAAAAAAAAATATTTCGAAGACATGTGAAGTTCGCCAACACGCATTGGGGCAGCGCGGCGGACATTTCCTTGCCCTAAAACCTTCTCAGAAATGGGAGGCCTGTGTCAAGCAGTGGGACGTATATAGGCTGTAACTTTACTTTACTTTACTTTTATTTTCCAAATATTCAAGAAGCAGCGACAGCTTAAAGTTACAAACTAAGTATATATGTCCCTCCGCAAGGCACAGGTCTTATTCAGACAGGTTTAAGGAGCAATTTGTCCTCTGCGCTGTTTCAGATCATGTTGGTGGTCTTCTTCCAAATATTTTGATTCTCAGACATGCAGGTTACCTTACGATGTTTTCCTTCACCGCCGAACACGCGATAAATTAGAAGTGTAAATCGCAATTAACAATTTCATTGGAGTCGGCAGGGATCAAACCCGAGTTGTTTGTAATATTTCGACAGACGCAGTTTTATCTATTTTATTATTTATGAAAATAAATAAAATACAAAGCTGGCTATTTAACGTACACAGGATATAATTTTTAATTTTACCACTTGTATAAGCTTTGATTAACCTCTATGGGCTTGGTTACATTACAGGCTTGCATTGTAGCCTTGAAGGATTTGAAGAGAACAAGTCTCTCTAAAGATAAGAACAAAATAGAGTGAAGAACATAAATTAGAACGAAATAAAGTGATAAAATTTTCACGACAAATTTTGCTGCATTTGGCAAAACCTCATTGAGCAATATGAAATTGAATGACATCGATTTTGCAAGCCCTTTACTTGACAAAAAGGCGTAGGTGTTTTACTTGATCGTTGAACAAAAAGATTTATTACAAATCAGCTTGTCAGTTCAATAATTTTGCATTAATCGAAGATTATGTAGCAAGTTTGAAGACATACAAATTAAACGTTTCAGTACTTTTATAACCACTCCATGCACTCCATGCATGGAGTGATTTTTTTTAGTCACGTTACCTCAATAAAATATATATTTTTAGAATGTTGTGGTTAGCAGTGTTATTAATATAGATATTTAATAAAATAGTCAGTAATTAATTATAATATGTACCTTTTGTCAACCCAAATAAAAAATAAATTCTTGTTACTTGACCGTCAGATTAATTTCATTGGTGATTACAATTTCAAGTGTTGCCGAAACTGGAAATTAATTGCTTTTACTTGATAGAAACACCCTGCAGCTATATTATTGTTGTAGCACGAATGGGTCGGCTCAACCGGGAAGGACCACGTTCTCACAAAATACCAGCGTAAAATAGCAGCTTAATGTTGCTGTGTTTCGTATGGTGAGTGTACAGAACCATAGACACTTTTGACTGGAAACAAAGCATTCCATCGTAGTCCTCAGGGTTGACAAAGCATCTGCATTTTGATTGCTAAGATAAATGCAGATGTCTATAGGCCACAGCTTCCACTTACTATCAGGTGGTTACTGTATGCTCGTTTGTCACTCCACTACAAAAAAAAAACTCAAATTGCTTTAGTGTTATGAGAATAAAGGCAAGGACCGCCCTTTCTCAGAGTTAGATGTCATGAAAGGCCAAAAGTGTAAGTTAAATTAAATTATTAGTATTATTACAATAAATATGAAAACCTGAAATTAATAGAAAACGAGTCACTTTTAATTTCACTAGCATGAGACCGTCGATAAATATTGAATGCCTGACCTTTAGCGTGATAAAACGTGGCGGATACTGAGGTCGGGTTAGGGTAGGGCCACGAAAATGGCGATAATATAGAAGGAGCGGGAGCGGAAATAGATTTCTTTTTTCTTTTTGTGTACGAACATTATATTAATTTATGAATCCAGTCTCTAGTAGATACAAAAATGTTACCTTCCTCCAAATATTGTTAGGCGAATTCCTATAAAATAATCTTAGCGACCACTGCATGTTTCTATTACCACGGTCATTGTTTTAACAGCCTTTCACAAGTCCACTGCTGAAAACTGGCCGCACCCAAGAATTCCAGAAACATCCCTCTACTTCTTCTTCTTGTTTGAATTTGGTTGAGGGTGTCCATTGGCTGCATTTACCATCAGGGGTACTAACTGAGTTCGGTTGTCATATCAATTTTATAAAAGTAATGTGATTATCATTAATGATCCCAGTTTCAACACCAAAATTTTGACAAATAATCAATTCAACTGGATTTGAATTTTTATATTTCTGTCCATAAGTCCGTAATGTCCGTAAGTACTTAATATGGTCATTATTAAAACGCGTGTAACACATACGACAGTTGTAGCTAAGAAGCAGTGGTAGTGCTAAGTAATGTTCCCATACGACGATAAAATTTTCGTAAAAATATTGAGAGTCCAAAGTTAATATATTTATTTATTTAAATTCTTCTCTACGGGATTCCTTTTTGTCTAGATTATAAATTGCTCTTATGACTCCCTTTTGCAAAACAAAGATAGTTTCAATGTCAATCGCATTATCCCATAGCAAGATTCCATATTATGGACATTATGCTATGCAAATAACTACGAGTAAAATAAACTAATCTAGCAGTTTCAACACATGTCTTCTAATCTTTTTTACAGCATATGCTGGAGCACTAAGTTTGCTAGCCAGTTTAGATATATGAGGGCCCCAATGAAGCTTCGCGTCAACTGTATTTTCAAGAAAAACAATGGATACAACAAGACTCAGTTTTTCTCCATTTAAAAGCATGCTGTTATTCACCTGTTTAACAATTAGTATTGTAAATTTAAGATTTTATTTATTACCGTTTAAAAGCACGTTAAATTAGTGTACTTCTTTTGATGTAGCATTATTCCTTATGCCATATTTAAATAATTGCCTTTTAAGTCGTAAAATCAATGAAGTATCATCAGCAAATAAAACTATGTCATAATTATAACCTACCAAGTAAGGTAAGTTATTAATATAAACTAAGAACAGGAAGGGGCCAAGAATTGAGCCTAGAGGAACACCCATAGATACTACCGATCCGGAAGAACTGCTCGCATAGTAACAACTGTTTGCGTTCTATTATTTAGAGATATAGGTACGTTACGTTGAAATATTTGGTATTGTACTTTAGTTTGCAGTGTGTGGGAGAACACACATAGCTTTCATAAAGAATTTTTGAGCTATTTAATTATTTGGGAGTTTTTATGTACATATTTATATTGTATGAAGTTTACTCTGCTCTAATTCTCTTTCAGAAGGGGAGACTAATAAATGCACACTTGCATCGCTTTACATGTGTTGTAATTAACGAAGAAGAATTGCCCGCATTAACTATATAAATAAATGATGATTTTAATCTACAACGAATTTTGGCAATATTTCTTCTAAAACTGAATTATTGGCTCTCTATGCGCTTAAGATCAGAATCAAGATCGAAATCAGGACTGAAAGACAGAAATATATACATACATACACACACACACACACACACACACACACACACACACATATATATATATATATATAACACGAAGTAAGAAAAAAATGATTTCTAGTCTCTTAATCTGCAAAAGTTTATGGGCCGCTCCCCACCAAACAAATAATGTAGTCATGGTAAATATTATAGTTCTCGGGGTTTCCGCTAGCGGACTAGCTCGACAATTAATCTTAAATCTTGAAAACAATATCAATATAGATGGGAAGGCGGCGTTGCTCCGCCCAACACGAATAAATATTTAATTAAACTTACGAGAGAGCACAGATATGAAATTCGGCGCTCAATAGAATCATTTCTAAGTACCCATGTCGTGTAGATATATTTTTGTATTCCATTATGCATTTTATACAACTATAGGTTTTATACACACCACATATGGTTTAAATTAAAATAAACTTATAGAATTATTTTCGTGCCTCTTTTTCAATTTCCCACAGTCTAATTCATCGATTAATGCAAAGCAGTACTTATCACTTTATCTGTAAGGTGCTTTCAAAAATAAAAATAAAAACACTTTAAATATTTTATGCTGGTGCTTCGAAAAGGAGATTATTCATTCACTATAGCTCACGAAAAGTAAACTGCTGAACCTTCTCATAGATTGCCTCGTGTTTATTTGCATTAGAAAACTGTGACTGGCAAGGGTGGCAACCATGATAAATATAAGGACAAAATATAAGGCATTATATATGAGAGAGGCCTATGCTCAGCAATAAAATTTTGATGGGCTGTAATGAATTTTACTAATTATATACTTTGAATAGACTTTTTTTTTAATTTAATAAGCCAGGTGTAAATAAGCTATGTGCATTCTTGTATTTAATTTAATTAACTTGATTTATTTTAATGTTGTGATTGTAGATGCGAGAAGATGGGCCACTTAACAAGAAATACGGCCGGTAGTATTGTGATTGGAATGTTATGGAGACACTCAAACCCAGCAGTAGATTGTTTACGGGCTGATGGAGGAACACTATACATATGTGAATACTAGAATATTCATCAGCCATTTCTATTCTTGTTATTGTGTTTAAGAGGCCGAGAGCATCCAAAAATGGGATTATGAAAATATAAAAATCTCAACGTTGCCTAATTTTTTTTGAATTTCCATCAAAAACTTCATCCCCTATTATGTCATCTTTAGCGTTGTAATTTTTCTCTAAATTTATATGAGAGAACCCGTGAATCATCAAAATTACAATTGATAAAAATATCGCGTAAATTACATACAAAAAAAAAACAGTCGAATTGTTAACATCTTCATGTGTTTGTTTTCTTTTTTTTTTCTATCATTTATGGTTCACTGTGATCTATCCCTAAAAAAGTCTGTTGTCCTTTTAGTCCATAACTTGATAACGCTATATTATTATAAGTGCACCCTACTGGTTAACCCTTCTCTCCTTTTATCAAACTTTTTTTTTGGTTGGCTGGAAAAAGTAACTGTGTAGCAAAAATACTGACTTTTGTTTTTTTATTTGAATATTTTGGTAAGGTAAATCTTTCCTTGGTGTACCGTTAACGTTAACGTTACAGACTATAAAAGTCCACTGTTTGATGCAGATGATACGGTGCTGCTGAGTCCACCAAGTGCAGCCTTAAAAAAAATGTTAACCATATGCGAGTTCGGACCACAAGCATATACTAACGTGCCACTTTTTAAGCTCTGTGGAACCCTCTTGAAAAAAGTTAAGAACTTTAAGTACCTGGGCCACTGGATCACAGAAGACCTGAAAGACAACCAGGATATTGAGAGGGAGCGGAGGTAGCTGTCTGTCCGCTGTAATATTTTGGCCCGCAGATTTGCTAAATGTACTGACGAAGCAAAGACGATCTTCAAGGCGTACTGTTAGTCATTTTATACGTGCAGTCTGTGGGTTAATTTTACGCAGAGGACATACAGTGATCTTCGCGTACAATACAATAACCCGTTCCGGGTATTGATGGGGCTGCCGCGTTTCTGTAGCGCTTCTGCTATGTTTGCGGAGGCTCACGTAGATTGTTTCGCCGCCATAATGCGTAAACGTTGCGCTTCACACCTCAGGCGCATTCGCGACAGCCCCAACAGTATCTTGAGCGCGTTGGCAGACCGTTGGGACTCGCCGATGCTTGCTCGATGGATACGGCTGCACGCAGTCAAGTAGTCATCTTGCTGGCAGCGGCGGGTGCCATGTTTGTTTGTATGTGTGTTTTGTCTGTTTGTCTGTGTTTTATGTTGAATTGTCCAATTACTAACTTTAGTTATAACCTCAATTGTTACTAACCTATACATAAAAAATACATAAATAAATAAAAACCCAACCAAGAACCCAAGACAAGAAGCCCTCGGCAGGGGAGACCAAACGGCCGAGGGTTGGGGGGATGGGAAAGAAACCGGTGGACGATGCGGGCGGTATCGAGGAGCACCGCCTTTTGCATTTGAGCTTGAAGCGGTCCCGTCACGGAGTCCCAGTCACCGCAGATGACCCGAGAGGCTGGCTGGGATTAACCCGTTCGCAGAAACGACTACAAGTATAATTTCGGTCGGCAATACACCCGACATTTCGGTCGCCTCGTGAGCCAGGTCCAGATATTTTGTTCGCTTATCTGTTTCGGCTTTCAAGAGGTTCTCGTCATACGGAATGGTAATGTCGACCAACAATATCCTTGTCTGTGCCCGGTCCAACAGCACAATATCAGGCTTATTTGCAAGAATAGTCCTGTCTGTGATGATGGCCCGGTCCCAGTAGAGCCTGGCGCGGTCATTTTCGAGCACGGCTTCCGGCAAGTACTTATAATAAGGCAGTTTCCGATCCACGAGACCGTATTTCAGAGCGAGCTCCTGTAGAATCCTGGCTACTAGATTGTGCCTGTGCAAGTACTCAGAGTTAGAAAGAGCCGAACAACCGGAGATGACATGCCTAAGTGACTCACCGGGATGGCGACAAGCTCGACACTCGTCGACGGCGCCATCCTTTAGGATGTATCTCCGATAGTTGTTTGTCTTAATAAACTGATCCTGTATCGCACAGACAAAACCCTCGGTTTCCCGACGTCGTCGTCCCTATAGAATGGATCATCCGCTCTCGTCAGAAAGTAATTATGGAGGCTGCACACTTCGCGATTATGCATGGTAAGCGCGCTTAATAAGCCATTCTATAATAGCAATATTTAATAATAATAATATTTATTATTATTATTATTAAATGAAGAATAATAATAATATTATATAATATGAATAATAATAACAATATTTATTATTATTATTATTAAATGAAGATATCGCAATTTTTTTTTCAAGGGCCAAGTGTCTGAAAAATAAAACTTAGAAAACTTAATTCACTCCATAAAAAAGGCTCTAAAACTGACTGTAATAGCTATCGCCCGATTGCTATTCTTCCAATGTTTTCAAAAATATTTGAATCTGCTATGTCTAATCGACTGTACTCTTACTGCGAATAGTTCAATATATTAAATGAAAATCAATATGGCTTTCGCAAAAACAGATCAACAACTATAGCAGTATACAAATATGTCAATGAAATAATAAATATATTCAATAAAAAGAAATATGCGATAGGTATTTTACTGGACATGACCAAAGCCTATGATCGAGTTCGATTTGACATACTTTTACGGAAATTACACGGAATAGGAGTAAGAGGCCCACCCTACAACTGTCTTTGAGTCATACCTACCAATCGAAAAAGTGTGTGAGATAACACCATGACCTAACCAGTGGAAACGTGGTTAAAGTCAGATCTAAATTTGCACCTGTTACTAAATCTATACCACAAGGTAGTGTTCTTGGTTTTTTATTATTTTTAATTTATATAAATGATTTGCCAAAAATAATCAAAGCTCCCTGTACCTTGTTCGCCTATGATCTTTCTGTAGTCATCCCATTCGACAATAATAATAATATGAATCTTAACAAATGTCTAGATAGTGTACTAATAGAAATCTCTAAATGGTTAATAAATCACAATCTCGTAATAAATAACACAAAAACCAAGACAATGCAATTTAAGCCGTATCAAAAATACCCCCTATCTATAAATTATTCTTACAACGATACTAAATTAGAATGTGTTGATTCATATACGTTATTAGGTATAAACATAGATTCGGGTATAAATTAGAAAGAACACATAAAGAAAGTATCATCTAAACTTTCCTGTTTCGCGTATGTTCTATACGAACAAAAAAGTCAGATTCAAAAAATAATGTGTGCATTATGCTTATGCCCATGCATGGCTCAAGTATGGCATTATACTGTGGGAAACAGCACAGACGTAAATAAATTATTTATTCTATAAAAAAATGTATCTGGTTAGTAACGCGAGAGCAAATGACGTACAGTTGACCGTGTGAAAACCCCGTATAAAATCGTTGTTTCTTAAAACTTTAATAACTTTATATTAAACGTTTATAATTTTAAACGTTTATTATTATAAAAAATAATAATAATAATCAACGCCTGTGGGACAAGATGAGATCTGAGACTAGCCTGGCCGAAGAAGTTATATTGCTCTTTCAGCACTGGTATAGCAACCAAAAGAACAATGTCAAATGGGCAGGCTCGCTCTCAGAAGAATACAGATTGGAATGCGGCGTGAGGCAGGGCGGTCTAAGCTCTCTTACGCTCTTTAACTTATATATGAAGACGCTCCTTGATGAGCTCAGCAGTACCGGTATAAGTTGCCACATAGACGGAGTTTGTGTTAATAACATAAGTTATGCAGATGATACGGTGCTGCTGAGTCCATCAAGTGCAGCCTTAAAGAAAATGTTAACCATATGCGAGTTCGGACCACAAGCGATACACTAACGTGCCACTTTTTAAGCTCTGTGGAACCCCCTTGAAAAAAGTTGAGACCTTTAAGTACCTGGGCCACTGGATCACAGAAGACCTGAAAGACAATCAGAATATTGAGAGGGAGCGGAGGTCTGTCCGCTGTAATATTTTGGCCCGCAGATTTGCTAAATGTACTGACGAAGCAAAGATTACCCTCTTCAAGGCGTACTGTCAGTCATTTTATACGTGCAGTCTGTGGGTTAACTTTGCGCAGAGGACATACAGTGATCTTCGCGTACAATACAATAACGCGTTCCGGGTATTGATGGGGCTGCCGCGTTTCTGTAGCGCTTCTGCTACGTTTGCGGAGGCTCGCGCTTCACACCTCAGGCGCATTCGCGACAGCCCCAACAATTTCTTGCGCGCGTTGGCAGACCGTTGGGACTCGCCGATGCTTGCTCGATGGATACGGCTGCACGCAGTCAAGTAGTCATCTTGCTGGCAGCGGCGGGTGCCATGTTTGTTTGTATGTGTGTTTTGTCTGTTTGTCTGTGTTTTATGTTGAATTGTCCAATTACTAACTTTAGTTATAAGCTCAATTGTTACTAACCCATATGGATCATGATGTCCGAAATAAACGTTTATTATTATTATTATTATGGGGTATCTATAAAAATTTCTCATTTGGTTGGGCTGTTTAAATATAAAAATGATAAACATACATAAATATCAATAAAATAAAATACATACATAATAAATACATAAATAAATAAAAACCCAACCAGATGGAAGCCCTCGGCAGGGGAGACCAAACGGCCGAGGGTTAGGGGGGAAAGAAAAGAAACCGGCGGACGATGCGGGCGGTATCGAGGAGCACCGCCTTTTGCATTTGAGCTTGAAGCGGTCCGTCACGGAGTCCCAGTCACCTCAGATGACCCGAGAGGCTGATTGGGATTAACCCGTTCGCAGAAACGACTACAAGTATAATTTCGGTCGGCAACACACCCGACATGTCGGTCACCTCGTGAGCCAGGTCCAGATATTTTGTTCGCTTATCTGTTTCGGCTTTCACGAGGTTCTCGTCATACGGAATGGTAATGTCGACCAACAATATCCTTGACTGTGCCCGGTCCATCAGCACAATATCAGGCTTATTCGCAAGAATATTCCTGTCTGTGATAATGGCCAGGTTCCAGTAGAGACTAGCGCGTTCATTTTAGAGCACGGCTTCCGGCAAGTACTTATAATAAGGCAGTTTCCGATCCACGAGACCGTATTACAGAGCGAGCTCCTGGTGTAGAATCCTGGCTACTAGATTGTGTCTGTGAGAACAAACAACCGGAGATGACATGCCTAAGTGACCCACCGGGATGGCGACAAGCTCGACACACATCGACGGCGCCATCCTTTAGGATGTATCTCCGATAGTTGTTGGTCTTAATAACCTGATCCTGTATCGCACAGACAAAACCCTCGGTTTCCCGACGTCGTCGTCCCTATAGAATGGATCATCCGCTCTCGTCAGAAAGTAATTACGGAGGCTGCACACTTCGCGATTATGAATGGTAAGCGCGCTTAAAAAGCCATTCTATAATAGCTTCATTTAATAAAAATAATATTTATTATTATTATTATTATTATTATTAAATGAAGATATCGCAAGTTTTTTTAGATAAAGGCCAAGTGTCTGAAAAATAAAACTTAGAAACTTAATTGAAATCTATCCACTAGTTTTTCCGTGATACGCGCACAACTGCAAACCTCTATCATTTTATTTATATAGATTTAAGAAAAGCGCCATTCCCCTGAGCGATGGCTCTTGAGATTGTATGAAAAAAAAATTATTATTTATCGTTCATACTGATTATCAATTTTATAGGTAGTTCGTTTTGTACAGTTGCTTGTAATTATCCGAAGTTGCAATACCATAAAGTTTAAGTTTTCATTCCAATGTTGACGGCAAGCAAGTTATGGGCCAAGGTTCCTTCGATTCACGTGCAGATCGGGGTGGAACCGGCGTAATTAATACACGCCCACATCTAGCGCGGATATCGAACCTGCGACCCTCCACGGAACCAGTTATGGAATTGACTGCTTTCGATTGAATTACTAGTGAAATTCACTTAATATATTTTTTGTTTTGAAAACCTATTCATATTATGATGATGTAGAAGCTGATATTAAAGGGTTATATAAATATGATATTAAGGGGATACTGTCTCAGACAATTTCCCCATTTTTTACTTATTGATTATATTTAAACAAACACTTTAAGTTTTATTGACATATATATTATATTATAACGATAATTTAGTTAGAGATTACTGAAATTTCATACAAATCATTTACTAATGCTTGTGCTGCTTTGAACGGATACAGAACAGAATTAAGGGGACTAGTTTTAGAATTATTTTTTAACTTTAAATTATGCCTAAGGCTCTTTATAAAGCTTAATCTAACCATGTTTGTATTTTTCTACAAAGATTCTCTTGATTTGAATTTTTTTACAGTAGTTATAGGTTCTTATCTGAATTCAATGACTCTAACACTAAGATATACGTGGTGTGGAAGCCTAATTTTTTTTTTGTAATTCAGTGTTAAATTTTTGTGAAGAACAGAGAGCACCGACGAAAAATGTATCACTATTGTAATGTATACTTACACATAAACATGGGATCACATCTAAATAATTTTTTAAAATTGTGTATTATATTTTTGTAACTGGATACTGTGGCCCATAGATATTTTCATTTATCCTCGATTAACAATCAAAATGCGAATTCGTTGTCATCCCTGAGGACTAGGATGGAACGCCTCGTATCCAGTAAAAAGGGTCTCCGGTTCTCTTCACTCACCATACGAAACACAGCAGAATTAAGCTGCTATTTTACGGTGGTCTTCTGTGAGAGCGTGGTCCTACCCCGGTCGAGCCGACCCATTAGTGCTACAACTAATATAGCTGCAGCGTGGATCTACCACGTATAAATTAACTTTTAATAAATAGTAAAAGATAAGTCAAAATCTAAAAATAATAAAATAATTATTAGTGAAATAGTTATTACAAAGAATAAAATATTTTTTTACCCTTATGAGTGGACTAAGGAATATTACAACCTTAATGTGGTCTAAATAGTACATCAAAATCTTCATCCCCTATTTTGCCACACTTTTGTAATTTTTTCGCTAAATTTTTATGAGATAACCTTGAAGTATATTCTACTTAACAAATCATCATTAAAATCGTATCATATAAACAAAAACATACAGAGCAATTGTAAACCTCCTCCTTTTTTGAAGTCAGCTAATAAATATCGTTATTATATTCTTATTTAACTAATTAATTTCCAGTCTGTGTGAACTGTGTCGAACAGTAACTAGATACCACCTGCGGCGTTGCATGCTCTAGAATACTGAATTGCTAAATAGAAGCTACAGATTGATTATACCATAAATAAAGTTGATGTAAACAAATCACGATCCAAATACGTAACAAATCGTTACAAGTTACGTATTTGGATCGTGATTTTGCTAATAATCAGGGCATTCACGATTTTTTCTGCTACCAGGGCGGCACCACTTTGGAATGAGGTAAAATATTCGACAGATGTCATGGCATTAGCAGCACAACTTCTTAAGAAAATGTAAGGGTCAATATTTCTTTCTGTAATATAATTTATATTTTATACAAATTAGATAAGAAATTAATAAATCAAACTACGGACATTCATAAAAGTAGGTAGTAAAATTAAAAAGAGTTAAAATGTGCAAAAAATTAAAGAAAAAAACATCTGAGCCTTTGTTTTGTGAATTACTATAATTCTCTAGAAACTCATAAACATTTATTCTTTATTATTTATTGTACACACTATGACATTTTAAATATTTAAAAAGATGTACAAAGACGAAAACTTCACCTCAGTTTCAACTAGTGACATCTGGTGAGCGGAAGATTATTAGCCCTCATTGATTAATAATGGAACATGAAATACCTGGACTTCAAATTACTTTTTTAACAATAAGAATTTCTCATACGACCAGCAGTAAAGAAACACGTCTTTATTCCTTAAATCATCTCTGGCACATGCAATGGCTATATAATGTTGTTTTACGAATAACGTACAATTAAATTTACCGTGTAGTGGCGATGTAAGAATATCCACAGTCGAATATCGTCCCGTGGTGTTGTTTTTTTTATAGGATAAGGGTGACAAACGAGCAAACAGTCCACCTGATGATAAGTGGTTGCTGTGGCCCATAGAAGTCTACATCTATCCTCGATTTCGAATCAAAATGCAGATGCGTTGTCACCCGTGAGGAATAAGATAGAATGCCTCGTCTCCAGCAAAAAGGGTGTCCGGTTCTCTACACTCCCCATACGAAACACACCAGCGTTAAGCTGCTATTTTAAGCTGGTATTCTGTGAGGGCGTGGTCCTTCCCCGATCGAGCCGACCCATTCGTGCTACAACTATACTACTAATATAGCTGCAGTATGGCTCTACCACGTATAAAAAGAAGAAGTTGTAAGATGCGAAAAAAGGATACGAAGCAGGAGATGGGCGGCAGCATCTGTTGGCAACTAGAAAATTATAAACTGCGGTTGCCGACCCGCCTGCAAAACATTGTTACTTTGGCAAAAAACCTCCTTATGAGGCAATCTATGGCATATGTGCAGCAGTGGACTTTAATAGGCTGTTACAGTAATACAACTAATGGTGAAGAAAATGTTCTCAATGATGGCCTCGGACGATCAAGCGAAGAATAGCCGATTTATTTAGGGGAGCTAGAACTGTGTTCTATGTTAATAATAAAGAAAGGTAGCAGTATTGATTATGATAATGTAGATAGAGTGTTAACTTCGTGGGAAGAGAAGTCTAAAATAATCCAATATTTTTCACTTGAGCAATGCTTTCATTCAACAGTGGATTATTTGTAAGCTGACGGCGATAAAGTAATAATTATAAAGTTTAATCGAGCTACAACTATACAGCCAAAATGTCAGCTGCAAAATTTTATAAGACGGAGGGATTAAGCAACGCTTTGGAAAACTTTATTTCTGTGAAACCTGGCAACTTTGCTATTTTTGGAAGTATGTACTTAAAAGCTTAAGACCAATTTTCCAACAAAAAATGTATTGTCAGATTGGGCGTCAATGTTAAATGTGACATTATATTCTTCATAGATTTGGTATTTATTAATGATTTAAAGAAATACTAACATTAAATAGACAAAATACTCAAAAATAAAAAATGGCAAAGTTAAACTCACTTTGTGGCTACTTTGCCATTAGGGTTTCTAATGAAAATAACAAGGTTGAAGGTAAGTTTACCTCATAATATAATAAACAACACCCAGAGTTATGATTTGCTTCTTTAATTGTAATGCAAATAGCAGTTTACGCTTGTGGCAAAGTTGTTCAATTTTTCATACAAACTTGAAAATATGTGTCAGGGTTGTCAAAAATCCTTGATTACATACTTAACTTAATTATTTTATTTAAATATTGTCACAATTAAAATTAAAAATAAAATTGGTGCAATAATAAGCTTAAATCAATTATAGTATAGAATAAAAAAAAAGCTTGTTACAATCATTTTTAACAAGTATTCGTTTTTTTATTAGTCATCATCACCATTTTATTACGGGTCGTAATAAAAGTCATAATTATTGTAATTAATCTAAATATTGTTTTCCCACACTAGTAAAACATTAATAATCATTAAAAATGACAATTAATGTTTTAGTTGTCATTTTAAATGATTATAAATTTTTTGCTTAATATAAATACACTAAGTTGAAATTATGAAAAATACTGAGTAGTAATAATATTATTAATGCCCGAAAACGCAGTAAAAATAATATAGATTTCTCTATTCTTTTCCTTCACTTTTAATAAAGATGAATTGATTGACGACTCATTTGGTAAAATCGGTCTAATGGGCTGCTACGGTGAAACATCGATACAAACATACATACATACATAGAATGTTAATCGGTTAAAAATATAGGTTTAAAGTGACAACCCTTGGTTGTAACAAAACATGGCAAAGTAACCGTCACATCGTGGCATCACTAGTATGCTAACTTTGCTAAGTTAGTTTTATAGATAAATGTTAAGACCAACATGTTAAAAACAATATATTACATTTGATAACCATTAATATTACGTTACTACAAATATATATATACATTCAGTATTTCAAACAAAAAAAAACTAAAGTTCTGGAGCACTGAACAAAGAGGTTATTTCACCAGCACAATTCCGAATTAAAATAAAATGCCATAATTAACTCTCATATTGCCATATCGAAAGCAATGCTGTCAATTAGTTATTGCATTTTCATCCAAAACATAGCTTATCTCGAAAGACGTTACGTTTTGCGTGTTAATCATAATTTTGTACCAGTAAACCCCTGATGGCAAAGTTAACATCCATTGGTAAAGTTGCCAGACCTGACTGTTATTGAATAGTCGTAGAAAGATGATGAAGTTGGAGTAACAAGGGGGTTCCCATTTCTTGCCTAAAAATCCGTCTGCGGTGTTCACCTTACCAATTTAAAGAATATATAGCATAACTACAGACTGTAAGGCATTTTATCTTAGTCCAAGTGGGTGACAACGCATTTGTGACCTTCTTTGTCTTAATTCAGTTGGGCTGTTGGGCTGAAGTAGCCAATTATCATTAAATGGACTGTTAGCTCGTTGTGGGTGGTTTGTCACTCAATTATTTTTATGAAAGTATTCAACTGTTTTATTCATTATCAAGTAGAAACTGCAGAGATGTGATTTCATAATACCTTAAAAATATTCATTAGTTACAGCCTATATACATACGTCCCACTCTGAGAGGGTTTTAGCGAGGGTGAGGTATGGGAGGGTGTTGGCGAACTTCACATGTCTTCGAAATTATTATTTTTCTTATTTCTCAGACGTGAAGGTTTCCTCACGATGTTTTCCATCACCGCCGAGCACGTGGTAAATCAGCACTCAAAATTGCAATTAACATTTTTTGTGAAATTTACAGCAAGCGCTATCCATCTGAGCTACCACGGCTCTTCACGGATTTCAATATATTAATAATAGTGATGAAGTTATAGAATATTTTGCTATACCTCAAAACCTAAAAACTAGACTGTACAACCAGTGCGTGTTGCCAGTGATGAGCTATGGAACTGAAACGTGGTCCTTCACTGCTGGCCGCATGAGGAAGCTCAAGGTCGCTCAGAGAGCTATGGAGAGGGCTATGCTCGGGGTTTCTCTGCGTGATAAACTTAGAAATGAGGATATCCGCAATGGAACTAGAGTTACCGACATAGCCCAAAGGATTAGTAAGCTGAAGTGGCAATGGGCCGGCCATATAGCTCGAAGAACCGATAACCGATGGGGAAAAAAAGGTTCTCGAGTGGCGGCCTCGTACCGGCGGACGAAGTGTAGGGCATCCCCCCACTAGATGGAGTGACGACCTGATAAGACATGCAGGAGGTCGATGGATGCCGGTGGCTCAGGACCGTGCTTTGTGGCATTCCTTGGGGGAGGCCTATGTTCAGCAGTGGACTTGTGAAGGGCTGTAATGATGATGAATATTTTGCTAATTTTTTTTCTTTGAATATTTTGGTTAAGACTAGCGATCTGCCCCGACTTCGCCTGGGTGGGATTTATTAGGTCCTTACATATGAAATTAACGTTTTGTTGTACTGACCACTTTGATCTAAAATATCTCCTCTTTGGTTAAGAATTCCAAATTCAAATTTATAAATTCATTTAGCTGGTACATTTGAGTTTTTAATACAGTTATTCATTTGTTTTTTCCTCATTATTTTATTCTTTGGTGTCGCTTATTACCGCACAATGGAAAACATGAAATATCGGTATATTTACGAGTACGAGTTCTACCGTGGCACCAGTGCTACAGAAACAGCTCGAAGGATTAATGATGTGTACGGCGCTGGTGTCGCAAAAGCACAGTACGTTTTGGTTTCAACGTTTTCGTTCTGGGAACTTCGACCTTCAGAACCAACCCGTGGACGGCCGGAGACCAAAGTAGAAAATGAAGAATTATAGACTATTGTGGAAGAGGATCCATCACAAAGCACTTCAGAGATAGCTGCAGGCTCCGGGGCAACTGATGAAACTGTATTAATGCACTTGAAGCAAATCAGGAAAGTAAAAACTTGAACGACCTCATGAATTGAGTGAATCGAACTTGCAAACACGCGTCGACTGCTGTGTTACTTTGCTCAACCGACACAATAATGAAGGGATTTTAAATCGAATCATTACTTGTAATGAAAAATGGATACTGTACGATAATCGGAAGTGCTCGTCGCAATGGCTGAACCCTGAAGACCTAGCCAAATCCTGCCCTAAACGAAAATTGAGTCAGAAAAAGTTACTTGTGAGTGTTGACTAGCGCCGGTGTCGTTCACTACGACACGGCAGATATCTATTGTCAGCAACTGCAAACCAACCATGAAGGAAGAACTAGCTTACGAATTAGCAAACGATTACGGCAGATATCTATTGTCAGCAACTGCAAACCAACCATGAAGGAAGAACTAGCTTCTAAAAAACCGAGATTGGTCAATCGCTCTAGGCCACTGCTGCTTCACGACAACGCAAGACCACACACTGCACAACAAACAACCACTAAGTTAGATGAGCTACAATTGGAATGTCTGCGACATCCACCGTACTCCCCGGACCTTGCTCCAACAGATTACCATTTTTTCCGGAATTTGGATAACTTCTTACAAGGAAAAAAATTCAACTCCGATGCGGCAGTCCAAACCGCCTACAAAGAGTTTATTCATTCTCGCCCCCATGGTTTTTTTAGTAAAGGGATCAATGAACTACCTATGAGATGGCAAAAGTGCATAGATAACAACGGCGCATACTTTGATTCTCTTTTGATTCTTTTGATCTGAGCCGTGGTAGCTCAGATGGTTAGCGCTCGCTGTAAGTTTCACAGAACGCGAGCAACCCGGGTTCGATCCCCGCCGGCACCAATGAAATTGTTAATAGCAATTTTAAGTGCTGATTTACCACGTGCTCGGCGGTGAAGGAAAACATCGTGAGGAAACCTGCATGTCTGAGAAATCAAAAAAAAATATTTTTCGAAGACATGTGAAGTTCGCCAACACGCATTGGGGCAGCGCGGCGGACATTTCCTTGCCCTAAAAGCCCTCTCAGGAATGAGAGGAGGCCTGTGCCCAGCAGTGGGACGTATATAGGCTGTAACTTTACTTTTTACTTTACTATACTTTGATTAATTAAATATATTTGATTAATTATATAGTTTTACAAAAAAAAATGACTTTATATTCCTCCAGTAGAAAACGCAAATTTCATGTGTAAGGACCTAATATTAATGTGGCGTTATTTAGTTTTAAGATAATCATCAAATACCATTTATTTATATTCATTAAATTAAATAAAAAAATCTAACAAATATTACTGTTTCCTGTATTCATAAAAATATAATATTGTAAATCGATACATTAAGGTAATTGAATTTTTTTCCTCGTGTTTGTGTATATAATAATATTTAATTAAACAATGGTAGCTTTAACTCAAAACACTTAATATCAAAATATACTATAGAAAAGACCATAAAAACCTTTTGAAGAAGATCAAATTATTAATTGTGATTAGCTTTTCTGCTCTTGATTGCATTTGCACACGTATTCCTGGCTCGGAACTCATTAAGGAACCTCCGTAATTTCAATTAAATACAATCTAATGACCAGTTAGTTGATACAACAAAAACCTGATCGTCAGGTGTAATGTCTGCCTGTAACGGCAAGTTGTGTTTCGTACCTACATATAAATATATATATATATATATATATATATATATATATATATATATATATATATATATATATATGTTTTTATGTTACTTTATGAGATATTTTCATTGATGCATTACATCCTATCAAAAGTCCAGTGCTGAACATAGGTCTCCCCATAGATTGCTACTACACAGGAGAGATTTTTCCTTATCAAGCTTGGCAGGCGGGTCAGCCTTTGTGGTTTTATGTTATTGTTACGAAACAGTGCTGTCCATCTCCTGTTTAATTTTCCTCTGTCAGCTTTAACGGGATGTAATGGATACTTATGCAGTCACTACATGGATATTATAATCTTATTTATTCTAGTCTGTGTTTTTAGCTGCTGCAGTATCTATTAGTCCTCCTCTGTCATACAAAAATTGTCTCAAAAACTTTTTTAGAAGGAAGAAGACCTAAATCCACGCAGTAGTCACATAAAAGTTGAAAGTACGTTTTTAATAACATATTCCACCGACGATGTTACAAAACAGAAGTTTCCTGTAATATACTGCTATGTGCTGGCGGCGTCAGATGACCCATCGCCTCATTTTTCTACCGACTTCAATAAGGAGGATGTACTCAATTCGACAGTATGTTCTGTTTTATGTGTGTTACCTTATAACTTTTTTCTAGGTGAACAGATTTCGATGATTCTTTTTTTATCTGAAAGCTGGTGCTTTTCGTGTGGTCTCATATAAATTTGATCAAGGTTTGATCTATAGTTTTTGAGTTATCCTTAATAATTTATATTGAAGTCGGTTGTACAAATTTTTTAATTTTAAATTATATTTTATGTTCTGTGGGTGTTTTAACAGACCACTGTAGGAAAGGGAAGAAAGACTTATCGCCAGGAGTTATTCCATTGATATTATAATAACCCTTTTTGTACAATTTTTCTTTAATAAAACTTTTTAACTTGTGTATTGACGAACTTTGAACATTTTTTGCCATTTTGTTGTAAAAGCTCCATAAATCAATTAGTAAATCTGTGGAACCTAGTAACTGACATTACAAGCTTATGTTTGTTCATAGTATTTAAAGTATGAACATCTTTATTTTATCAAAGCTATTTCGGTTCTTATGTACATACATTACATTTTCATAAATATATTGCGATGCCAAAGTTAATATATGTTTATGTTATAAGTTAATAATATGTTTATTTCTTTCATATATAATCACTCGTACGGCTCTCTTTTGCAATACAAATATGACTTCAATGTCAGTCGCATTACTCCATAGCAAAATTCTATATGAAATTACGCTATGAAAGTGACTAAAATATACTAATCTAGCTGTCTCAAAATTGGAGAGACTTCTAATCTTTCTTACAGCATATGCTGCAAAACTAAGTCTACGTGCTAATTTATATGGAGGCCCTATTGTAGCTTCTAATCAATAGTAATACCAAAAAAAAACCAGTGGTATCTCCTCATTCAAGATCACATTGGTATTCGAATGTTTTCTAAATTTAATACATTTAGTCTTATTGCCGTTTAAGAGCTATTGGTGTTTAACCAATGTACTAATTTCGATAGAGCATTATTTACATCGTCATAGTTAATTGATTGCCGTTTGCGTGTGAAAATTAAAGAGGTGAAGGATCATCAGCAAATATTACTTTATCGCGATTGTCCCCTCCTTGTAAGGTCAGTCATTAATATAGATTAATAACAGGAATGGGGCAAGAATCGAGCCCTGAGGAACGTTCGTTAATACTACCGATCCGGAGGAACCTTTACTTACCATTATAACGAATAATAATAATGCAAAGGCAAATTAATAAATTCACTTAATTTCAAGTAATAATTTAATAATATACAATAATTTATTGTTATGTATATCCATAACTTATTTTTATATAAAGTGTTTCTTTCTTTCTGAAATAGTCATAGCAAAGGCCATGTCATAAATTTCTACAAGTTCCACGATCATTCATAAATTGCATTCATTACAATTGCAATCGGAGTAATATCTAATCATGACTAAGCTTGGGAACCCCCCACGATCTTATAACTCACTAATATGGCTACCGTGGGTCTCCATACAATCTTACTTTAACCGCAAAATTGATTTGCGAAAATAAAACAACTAGAGATTACAGACGGCGCCCTGGTAATAGTGTTGTGCTCTGATCTAAAATATCGATATTATTATAAATAATCATTAAAGGTTATATGATATAATATATAATATGATAAACTAAATTACAATTAAGTTGTATTGAACTGTTGAAATGCATTATAAGTAATTCTATCTATTTAATGGAACAATTAATATTTGTATTAGACGCGATAAAATACCTTATAATAATATGTTTTAATTTTCTTTAATGGCGCTAAATCTTCCACTTACATTTAATTTGCCTTCTGAAGATGATCAGTATCGAAAGAATACATTTAACCTTTAAAGTTACTACATATTTTTTACCATTTATACGATATATATAAAACCGCATTTATTTAAACTTTAAGAGGATTAATATAAAGTTTGTAATTCGTTTATAAAAAAAATAATTATAACAAAATAATAGATAGTGCCTTTGACAATAATCCACTGGCTTAGTAATTTTATCGATGTTATTTTTTAGAAATGAACATCACTGCAACTCACAATAATTTTGCAAAAAGTAATCATTTGTCTACTTGACTAAACTGAATTATATTATTCTTATTATTATTTAATGATGGTAGAAATAATTGAAGACCGGTCGCTGTCGGCTTCTGTACTAATATTGTCTGTATGCATATTTTTATTTACCAATCATATTTGTTCAGGCGAAGATATAGTATTTTTTATATTTCATTTAATCAACTAATACAACTGTATTCTAATATATGTTTAATTATCACTATCATCATCACATTATGTATTAATACAAATAATAATAATTCAATTTTATGCAATAGATGATTGATCATTTTATTATTTTCATTATTGATCATTTAAATTTAAAAATATTCAGAAAAAAGAGCTAAAATCAGTCTAATCATTAAGCCCTAACGATTTTATAAAAATATTATGATAAAGATTTAATTTTAACTTTTTAATTCCCAACATTTCAAAGTTAAACTAAACGCGATAAAATCCGTAAATTTAGTTTTATTTAATGTGTAGGGTTCGCATAAATATAAGAAATCATTAATTAGATCGAGAGTTTTATTATAGAAATATTTCATCTCTTACGTCAAATTTTAACCATAAAGAAGCCTTGTGATTATAATAAGACAAAACTGTGTAGGATAAACAATTTCTCTAAGGAACTTGATTGCGCTGTACAAAAAATTCACATGAAATTAAATACTAAAACACAAAGCACAAATAACTGCAGATTTTTTCACGCTGTTTTATTTCACCGGAATAGGACATACGTTTTTTGGACAAGTGTTTGCTTCGAGAAGAATTTGAATCTAGAATTCTAGAAGTCAAGGGAAGCACGTCCCTATTTACATTTACCATGCTTTTTAATAGCTTGTACATATCTATATCTACGAGTATATATGCATGAATGTAGTTGAATTTTATAATTCAGTTTCCACCCACTTTTGGGCGTCTGATTAATTTGAAATTTTGCAGACCAAATAAGAACCAATGAAAATATAATATTCTTATGAATATATCCTCGTATTCTTACTAGTATCATAACAAATCATGATCAAAGTGTGTTGTTTGAAAGTTTTTTAAACTCTAAGATTATCTTATATATTTTAGCATCATCTCATCACAAGCCCTACCTCTTGTTGAAAATCGACCTCCACCAAAGAATGCCACAAAGCACGGTTCTGGATAACCTGTATCCATCTATTCCCGGCTTCTTTTACGAGTCGTACACTTAAGTTACCGGTATGATACTGCCATTTAAGAACTTTTATTTCTCATCGGTTGTCGGTTTTTCGAGCTATATGGCCAGCCCATTGCCACCTCAGCTTAATGATCCGTTAGGATAGGTCGGTAACTCTAGTCATACTGCGGATATTCTCATTACGAAGTCTATCACGTATAGAAACTTTGAGCATGGCCCTATATATATGTCGCTTAATATAATATAATACTACTTACTAAATTACGTCAATCAAGCAGTTAATTGAAGTGGCTTTTGGCGTTTTAAATGTCAAGAAACGGTGAGTAAACAAGGCGATAAATTTAATATAAGATGTATCAACCCTATAATTGTCCGACAAGCTCGATATAAATTTATTGTAAAATGCTCCCGGTAAAGTTTTGCCATAAAAGATTGTAATTTCATACAATGCCTCATTTAATCATCGTGACGTTGGCGAAAATATAGAGTGCATATACAGAGAGAACGCAGTTTGTACAGTAATTGGACCTCATAAAGAATTAAAATTACAGATAAAAATAACGCGATATAATATGTTACAGAAAACAGTTCAATCATTTTCCGGATGTGTTTTGCTTTACGATAGTACAGATATCGATATTAGGGAAGTGAATAAATAACGTAATTATTTTGTGTAAAAAAATGTATACCTGACACTATTTCATAGCTCTAGAGCGAAGTGGCAGTGTTAAACATTTGGCCATGAAATACTGGGCCGGGAGCTCGAATGCACATCGAATCGAATTAAATAGAATAGAATATATTTTTTTACTAATATAGTTAAATAATACTTATTGAAAGTCATTTTTATGTTTAACTTAAGTGTCTGTATGTAGGTTATTGTAATATTCTGTCCAATTGTCCCTGGCATAGATATTTTTTGATTTGCAATTAAATTTGTAAAACACCTCCATAACTTATTAGGAAAAGCGTTTCTTTTCTAAAAAAAAAAAATGAGATAGAATATATTACAGTGTCTTTTGAACATTATTATATCAATGAATTTATATTTATAAAACATTGTAACATAGAACTTACTTTTCAACCTTATTAAGTCTTTAACTTCCTATTTAGTACTTATTGTAATAGCTCAGATATTTGAAAGTCCAAAATTCAATATAAATTTACACTTTGAGGTACTTGAGTAAAATTGTAGTGTTTTGTAAAAGGAAGCCTTTGGGTATGTATGTGTGTGTATGGTCGTATTTTTTACAGAAGTAAGGTGACACACAAGCGCATAATCCACCTTATGGTAAATGGATGCTGTGGCTCACATATACCTATCCTTCCCTATTCTCATCTATCCTTGATCAAGAATAAACATTTAAGAACGTACTTTCTTGGCTTTTAGTTCTATTTTTGGTCCATTCTTTGTTTTTGATCATATCTCTAATATCTGACCAATTCTTCTCTATTTTTTTCAATGTTTGAGTAAGCGTTTAAACTTCTGTAGTTTATTTTGCTATAATATATTTTCATCGTAAGTAAAGTAAAGGTATAGCTTAAAATATAGGCCCTCCTACTATTGGGCACATCTAACTTATGGGTCCACTTGATTAGAAAAAAATATAATATTTGATATATCAAAATTAATTTTTACGTGTTAGAGTCATGCTGCTGATATTATGGTTGTATCACGAAGGGGTTGGCTCGACCGGGAAAGCACCACCCTCTCACAGAATATTAGAAATTCAAATTTATAAATTCATTTAGCTGGTACATTTGAGTTTTTAATACAGTTATTCATTTGTTTTTTCCTCATTATTTTATTCTTTGGTGTCGCTTATTACCGCACAATGGAAAACATGAAATATCGGTATATTTACGAGTACGAGTTCTACCGTGGCACCAGTGCTACAGAAACAGCTCGAAGGATTAATGATGTGTACGGCGCTGGTGTCGCAAAAGAAAGCACGGTACGTTTTTGGTTTCAACGTTTTCGTTCTGGGAACTTCGACCTTCAGAACCAACCCCGTGGACGGCCGGAGACCAAAGTAGAAAATGAAGAATTATAGGCTATTGTGGAAGAGGATCCATCACAAAGCACTTCAGAGATAGCTGCAGGCTCCGGGGCAACTGATGAAACTGTATTAATGCACTTGAAGCAAATCGGGAAAGTAAAAAAACTTGAACGACCTCATGAATTGAGTGAATCAAACTTGCAAACACGCGTCGACTGCTGTGTTACTTTGCTCAACCGACACAATAATGAAGGGATTTTAAATCGAATCATTACTTGTAATGAAAAATGGATACTGTACGATAATCGGAAGTGCTCGTCGCAATGGCTGAACCCTGAAGACCTAGCCAAATCCTGCCCTAAACGAAAATTGAGTCAGAAAAAGTTACTTGTGAGTGTTGACTAGCGCCGGTGTCGTTCACTACGACACGGCAGATATCTATTGTCAGCAACTGCAAACCAACCATGAAGGAAGAACTAGCTTACGAATTAGCAAACGATTACGGCAGATATCTATTGTCAGCAACTGCAAACCAACCATGAAGGAAGAACTAGCTTCTAAAAAACCGAGATTGGTCAATCGCTCTAGGCCACTGCTGCTTCACGACAACGCAAGACCACACACTGCACAACAAACAACCACTAAGTTAGATGAGCTACAATTGGAATGTCTGCGACATCCACCGTACTCCCCGGACCTTGCTCCAACAGATTACCATTTTTTCCGGAATTTGGATAACTTCATAGGAAAAATTCAACTCCGATGCGGCAGTCCAAACCGCCTACAAAGAGTTTATTCATTCTCGCCCCCATGGTTTTTTTAGTAAAGGGATCAATGAACTACCTATGAGATGGCAAAAGTGCATAGATAACAACGGCGCATACTTTGATTCTCTTTTGATTCTTTTGATCTGAGCCGTGGTAGCTCAGATGGTTAGCGCTCGCTGTAAGTTTCACAGAACGCGAGCAACCGGGTTCGATCCTCGCCGGCACCAATGAAATTGTTAATAGCAATTTTAGTGCTGATTTACCACGTGCTCGGCGGTGAAGGAAAACATCGTGAGGAAACCTGCATGTCTGAGAAATCAAAAAAAAATATTTTTCGAAGACATGTGAAGTTCGCCAACACGCATTGGGGCAGCGCGGCGGACATTTCCTTGCCTAAAACCCTCTCAGGAATGAGAGGAGGCTGTGCCCAGCAGTGGGACGTATATAGGCTGTAACTTTACTTTTTACTTTACTATACTTTGATTAATTAAATATATTTGATTAATTATAGTTTTACAAAAAAAATGACTTTATATTCCTCCCGTAGAAAACGCAAATTTCATATGTAAGGACCTAATATTAATGTGGCGTTATTTAGTTTTAAGATAATCATCAAAGACCATTTATTTATATTCCTTAAATTAAATAAAAAAATCTAACAAATATTACTGTTTCCTGTATTCATAAAAATATAATATTGTAAATCGATACATTAAGGTAATTTAATTTTTTTCCTCGTGTTTATGTATATAATAATATTTAATTAAACAATGGTAGCTTTGACTCAAAACACTTAATATCAAAATATACTATAGAAAAGACCATAAAAAAACCTTTTGAAGAAGATCAAATTATTAATTGTGATTAGCTTTTCTGCTCTTGATTGCATTTGCACACGTATTCCTGGCTCGGAACTCATTAAGGAACCTCCGTAATTTCAATTAAATACAATCTAATGACCAGTTAGTTGATACAACAAAAACCTGATCGTCAGGTGTAATGTCTGCCTGTAACGGCAAGTTATGTGTTTCGTACCTACATATAAATATATATATATATATATATATATATATGTTTTTATGTTACTTTATGAGATATTTTCATTGATGCATTACATCCTATCAAAAGTCCAGTGCTGAACATAGGTCTCCCACATAGATTGCTACTACACAGGAGAGATTTTTCCTTATCAAGCTTGGCAGGCGGGTCAGCCTTTTGTGGTTTTATGTTATTGTTACGAAAACGGTGCTGTCCATCTCCTGTTTAATTTTCCTCTGTCAGCTTTAACGGGATGTAATGGATACTTATGCAGTCACTACATGGATATTATAATCTTATTTATTCTAGTCTGTGTTTTTAGCTGCTGCAGTATCTATTAGTCCTCCTCTGTCATACAAAAATTGTCTCAAAAACTTTTTTAGAAGGAAGAAGGCCTAAATCCACGCAGTAGTCACATAAAAGTTGAATGTACGTTTTTAATAACATATTCCACCGACGATGTTACAAAACAGAAGTTTCCTGTAATATACTGCTATGTGCTGGCGGCGTCAGATGACCCATCGCCTCATTTTTCTACCGACTTCAATAAGGAGGATGGACTCAATTCGACAGTATGTTCTGTTTTATGTGTGTTACCTTGTAACTTTTTTCTAGGTGAACAGATTTCGATGATTCTTTTTTTATCTGAAAGCTGGTGCTTTTCGTGTGGTCTCATATAAATTTGATCAAGCTCTGATCTATAGTTTTTGAGTTATCCTTAATAATTTATATTGAAGTCGGTTGTACAAATTTTTTAATTTTAAATTATATTTTATGTTCTGTGGATGTTTTAACAGACCACTGTAGGAAAGGGAAGAAAGACTCATCGCCAGGAGTTATTCCATTGATATTATAATGACCCTTTTTGTACAATTTTTCTTTAATAAACCTTTTTAACTTGTGTATTGACGAACTTTGAACATTTCATCATTTGCGATTTTGTTGTAAAAGCTCCATAAATCAATTAGTAAATCTGTGGAACCTAGTAACTGGCATTACAAGCTTATGTTTGTTCCTAGTATTTAAAGTATGATCATCTTTATTCTTATCAAAGCTATTTCGATTCTTATGTACATACATTACATTTTCATAAATATATTGCGATGCCAAAGTTAATATATGTTTATGTTATAAGTTAATAATATGTTTATTTCTTTCATATATAATCACTCGTACGGCTCTCTTTTGCAATACAAATATGACTTCAATGTCAGTCGCATTACTCCATAGCAAAATTCTATAAGAAATTACGCTATAAAAGTGACTAAAATATACTAATGTAGCTGTCTCAAAATTGGAGAGACTTCTAATCTTTCTTACAGCATTTGCTACAGAACTAAGTCTACGTCCTAAATTAGATATATGGGGGCCCTATTGAAGCTTCTAATCAATTGTGACACCAAAAAAAAAAAAAACCAGTGGTATCTCCTCATTTAAGATCACATTGGTATTCGAATGTTTTCTAAGTTTAATACATTTAGTCTTATTGCCGTTTAAGAGCTATTGGTGTTTAACCAATGTACTAATTTCGATAGAGCATTATTTACATCGTCATAGTTAATTTATTGCCGTTTGAGTGTTAAAATTAAAGAGGTGAAGGATCATCAGCAAATATTACTTTATCGCGATTGTCCCCTACAAGATAAGGTAAGTCATTAATATAGATTAATAACAGGAATGGGGCAAGAATCGAGCCCTGAGGAACGTTCATTAATACTACCGATCCGGAGGAACCTTTACCATTATAACGAATAATAATAATGCAAAGGCAAATTAATAAATTCACTTAATTTCAAGTAATAATTTAATAATATATAATAATTTATTGTTATGTATATCCATAACTTATTTTTATATAAAGTGTTTCTTTCTTTCTGAAATAGTCATAGCAAAGGCCATGTCATAAATTTCTACAAGTTCCACGATCATTCATAAATTGCATTCATTACAATTGCAATCGGAGTAATATCTAATCATGACTAAGCTTGGAACCCCCACGATCTTATAACTCACTAATAGCTACCGTGGGTCTCCATACAATCTTACTTTAACCGCAAAATTGATTTGCGAAAATAAAACAAGTAGAGATTACAGACGGCGCCCTGGTAATAGTGTTGTGCTCTGATCTAAAATATCGATATTATTATAAATAATCATTAAAGGTTATAATATGATAAACTAAATTACAATTAAGTTGTATTGAACTGTTGAAATGCATTATAAGTAATTCTATGTATTTAATGGAACAATTAATATTTGTATTAGACGCGATAAAATACCTTATAATAATATGTTTTAATTTTCTTTAATGGCGCTAAATCTTCCAGTTACATTTAATTTGCCTTCTGAAGATGATCAGTATCGAAATAATACATTTAACCTTTAAAGTTACTACATATTTTTTACCATTTATACGATATATATAAAACCACATTTATTTAAACTTTAAGAAGATTAATATAAAGTTTGTAATTCGTTTATAAAAAAAATAATTATAACAAAATAATAGATAGTGCCTTTGACAATAATCCACTGGATTAGTAATTTTATCGATGTTATTTTTTAGAAATGAACATCACTGCAACTCACAATAATTTTGCAAAAAGTAATCATTTGTCTACTTGACTAAACTGAATTATATTATTCTTATTATTATTTAATGATGGTAGAAATAATTGAAGACCGGTCGCTGTCGGCTTCTGTACTAATATTGTCTGTATGCATATTTTTATTTACCAATCATATTTGTTCAGGCGAAGATATAGTATTTTTAATATTTCATTTAATCAACTAATACAACTGTATTCCAATATATTTTTAATTATCACTATCATCATCAGATTGTGACCTACAGTTATGGTACATTATGTATTAATACAAATAATAATAATTCAATTTTATGCAATAGACGATTGATCATTTTGATCAAAATTGTTTATATTTCCATTTTAAAAATATTTAGAAAAAAGAGCTAAAATCAGTCTAATCATTAAGCCTAACGATCTTATAAAAATATGATAAAGATTTAATTTTAACTTTTTAATTAAAATTAAATCCGTAAATTTAGTTTTATTTAATGTGTAGGGTTCGCATAAATATAAGAAATCATTAATTAGATCGAGAGTTTTATTATAGAAATATTTCATCTCTTACGTCAAATTTTTACCATAAAGAAGCCTTGTGATAATAATAAGACAAATTGTGTAAGATAAACAATTTCTCTAAGGGACTTGATTGCGCTGTGCAAAAATTCACATGAAATTGAATAATAAAACACAAAGCACAAATAACTGCAGATTTTTTCACGCTGTTTTGTTTCACCGGAATAGGACTTACGTTTTTACTAAGTGTTTGCTTCGAGAAGAATTTGAATCTAGAATTCTAGAAGTCAAGGGAAGCAAGTCCCTATTTACATTTACCATGCTTTTAATAGCTTGAATTGTACATGTCTATATCTACGAGTATATGCATGAATGTAGTTGAATTTTATAATTCAGTTTCCACCCACTTTTGGGCGTCTGATTAATTTGAAATTTTGCAGACCAAATAAGAACCAATGAAAATATAATATTCTTATGAATATAGCCTCGTATTCTTAATAGTTTTATAACAAATCATGATCAAAGTGTGTTGTTTGAAAGTTTTTTAAACTCTAAGATTATCTTATATATTTTAGCATCATCTCATCACAAGCCCTACCTCTTGTTGAAAATCGACCTCCACCAAAGAATGCCACAAAGCACGGTTCTGGATAACCTGTATCCATCGATTCCCGGCTTCTTTTACGAGTCGTACACTTAAGTTACCGGTATGATACTGCCATTTAAGAACTTTTATTTCTCATCGGTTGTCGGTTTTTCGAGCTATATGGCCAGCCCATTGCCACCTCAGCTTAATGATCCGTTAGGATAGGTCGGTAACTCTAGTCATACTGCGGATATTCTCATTACGAAGTCTATCACGCATAGAAACTTTGAGCATGGCCCTATATATATGTCGCTTAATATAATATAATACTACTTACTAAATTACGTCAATCAAGCAGTTAATTGAAGTGGCTTTTGGCGTTTTAAATGTCAAGAAACGGTGAGTAAACAAGGCGATAAATTTAATATAAGATGTATCAACCCTATAATTGTCCGACAAGCTCGATATAAATTTATCGTAAAATGCTCCCGGTAAAGTTTTGCCATAAAAGATTGTAATTTCATACAATGCCTCATTTAATCATCGTGACGTTGGCGAAAATATAGAGTGCATATACAGAGAGAACGCAGTTTGTACAGTAATTGGACCTCATAAAGAATTAAAATTACAGATAAAAATAACGCGATATAATATGTTACAGAAAACATTTCAATCATTTTCCGGATGTGTTTTGCTTTACGATAGTACAGATATCGATATTAGGGAAGTGAATAAATAACGTAATTATTTTGTGTAAAAAAATGTATACCTGACACTATTTCATAGCTCTACAGCGAAGTGCCAGTGTTAAACATTTGGCAATGAATCGAATTAAATAGAATAGAATATTTTTTTTACTAATATAGTTAAATAATACTTATTGAAAGTCATTTTTATGTTTAACTTAAGTGTCTGTATGTAGGTTATTGTAATATTCTGTCCAATTGTCCCTGGCATAGATATTTTTTGATTTGCAATTAAATTTGTAAAACACCTACATAACTTATTAGGAAAAGCGTTTCTTTTCTAAAAAAAAATGAGATAGAATATATTAGTGTCTTTTGAACATTATTATATCAATGAATTTATATTTATAAAACATTGTAACATAGAACTTACTTTTCAACCTTATTAAGTCTTAACTTCCTATTTAGTACTTATTGTAATAGCTCAGATATTTGAAAGTCCAAAGTTCAATATAAATTTACACTTTGAGGTACTTGAGTAAAATTGTAGTGTTTTTAAAAGGAAGCCTTTGGGTATGTATGTGTGTGTATGGTCGTATTTTTTACAAAAATAAGGTGACACACATGCACATAATCCACTTGATAGTAAATGGATGCTGTGGCTCACATATACCTATCCTTCCCTATTCTCACCTATCCTTTATCAAGAATAAAAATTTAGGAACGTACTTTCTTGGCTTTTAGTTCCATTTTTGGTCCATCCTTTGTTTTTGATCATATCTCCAATATCTGACCAATTCTTCTCTATTTTTCTCAATGTTTGAGCAAGCGTTTAAACTTCTGTAGTTTATTTTGCTATAATATATTTTCCTCGTAAGTAAAGTAAAGGTAAAGGTTAAAATATAGGCCCTCCTACTATTGGGCACATCTAACTTATGAGTCCACTTGATTAAAAAAAATTAAATATTTGATATATCAAAATGAATTTTTACGTGTTAGAGTCAAGCTGCTGTTATATTATGGTTGTATCACGAAGGGGTTGGCTCGACCGGGAAAGCACCACCCTCTCACAGAATATTAGAATATCAGAAATCAATAATATCAGAATAACAGAATCTAAATACAGCTGTGTTTCGTATGGTGAGTGTAGAAGTGAAACGAGGTATTCTATATTAGTTATCAGGGGCGACAACGCATAGTCTGCATTTTGATTCTTAATCGAGGTTAGATGTAAATGTCTATGGCCCACAGCACGCATTTACCATCAGATGGACTGTATGCTCGCGTATCACCTTTATTCTATAAAAAAATGTAAGAATATGTAAAGGAATTAAATTTATTTTACGGATTTTATCACATTTAATTTTACCTTTTTAATCCTGGCGTTTCGGGCACTTTACAGCACTCATGGTCACGGGAGGGACTGAGGTGTTTGACATCCCGATGTCATAGTTAACAAAGGCTATCTTTAATGTTTAATTATTAATATTTATATCAGACTAGCTGGTACTCGGCACGTTGCTGCCGTAGAATAAATAATTGTGGAAATATCGTTTTAAATTTGGAAGAGCTATATTGTTTAATTAGGAATGATAATAAATTCATCGATGTTAAATGATATATAGGAAACTTTCAAATAAATTTGTCGGTACGATACGCGCGCCACCTACCGTAAGTTAATTGTACTATACCTATAACCTTCGCGGAAGTGCAAGCAATAAGTTGACAAAGTTTTACCGCCATTTGATGAACGGTTTTGCAGCGCATAAAATACGAATAAACAAAAATTAATTTTTATATATTAGATTTGAAAGACCACAAATCCTCGCAAAATAACATCGATTCTCACCAATAATGATTGGCGAGGCTATTTAAATAAATAAAAAAGCATTCTTATTTAATCTGCGTGAATCTGCTTGGGATCCAATAATTAATAAAATTAAATCCAAAACCAAGCATACTACTACAAGACTATAAGATACTGTAAGCTCGTTCTGCGTAGATCGGACAAAAAATTAATAATTTAAATATGAATGTAACCTTCGTTAAATATGGCATCAGGACTTCAAACAGACCGTGACCATGGGTGCTGTAAAGTGTCCATAACTTCGGGAATTAAAATTAGTTTTAATTAATGAGTAGTATTCGCGTAAATATACAAAATCTTTAAGGATATGTAATATTGAGCACGTTGATGGACCAGCGACTGACGAAAGAGTCTAAAAAAATTGCATTACGGAGATCATCTGGTCTTTGCGTTCAGTAATCCACCTTACTGGGTACCGTACCACCACCAATCTGGGTGTTAATTATATGCAAATGTACCAAATAATGCAAGCCAGCTACTAATCCTTAGAATTGACTTATACTGGACTTAACATAATGTTGATATTGTGTGAAAAAAATTAATATGTTACGCAACATACCCATCTTTAGTCACAACAAATTATTAAGTACAATTCGAATTCGGAGCATACAATCGCCTGTCAATAGACAAGCAATTACATATTGATTTATGACAACCAATTATTTATTGTCTGTGCTCATTCGCGTTATAATTGTTACGGACATAATCGATTTTATGCCTCGATCGCTTTTTTTCTTAATGTTAATAGGACCACCCGATGTGCACTCGTTATTGGAGACATAAGTTTTGTAGATAGTTACGATTTATTGGAGGCTTTTAAGTACAGTCGCGTGGAAATTCTGTAAGATTTCATAGAAAAGATTTTTCAATAAATTCCTTTTAAACCTTTGTTTTCATGTGAATAGCTAGCTCACTTGAAGTTTGATAAATTCCAAAACTCCATCTCGTCCCGTGGGTATTGTATGAGCCGACTAAAGAAAATGTCAGAAAAATGCTATGCCATTTGAGAGATGCTTCATGTCCGTATGAGGAAGCTTAAGGTTGCTCAGAGAGCTATGCTTGGAGTTCTCTGCATAATAGATTTTGTAGTGAGCCACCCGTAGTAGATCGAGAGTTACTGACATACATAAACGGATCAGTAAATCAAAGTGGCAATGGGCTAGCTTTACAGCTAGAAGAACCGATGGGAGAGAAAGGTTTGACAGCCTCGAACCGGTAAGCTAAGTGTATATTAGATGAAGTGACGACCTGGTAAGAGATATGTCGATGGTTCTAGGTGGCTCTTGACCGTACTTTGTGGCATTCCTTCTGATGTAAAGATGATGATTCGGGAGATAGTACTCTTAGAATCTGATGTAGATTATTATAATTATAATATAATAATTAATTAATTATTATAATAGATTATCACGTGACAACTGGAGCTGCAACCAACAATTTGCTTAATAGGAGAAGTCCACGTCTAACAGTGGGCTTGTACGGCTTGATGAAGAAATACCTAGGTGGTGGGTATCTTACTTATTTCTGCCGCTAAATAGCAGTGCTGGCAATCATGTTCCGATTTGAAGGTAATATAGAGAGCCAGAATAATAACAGACTGTGAGGCATCCCATCTTAGTCTTCGTAGCCTTCTTTGTTTCAATTTAGCCACTTACCATTTGGTGGAATGTAAGTTCGTTTGTCTCTTTAGTTTTATAAAAAAGGAAGGAAATTTTTATTTGTGGGATAGGTTCATTAGTATATAGATTCGGCCTCATATGTTCTTTCTGATCGGCTCCTTTTTCATTTTCTATCGCATTTACCACGGGGAGTGCGCGAGTGTGCAAATTGTTCGGATTAATTCCAGCCGCCAAATTTCACCAAAGCACATTGTAACAAAACTAACGACACACGAATTACTAGGAGTTTTCTTCCTCGCACGACTTCTCTGTGGAATAGTTTACCACTGGTGATTTTTCCGAACCGATACGACTTAGGGACCTTCAAGAAACGAGTTTACTCCTTTTTAAAAGGCCGACAATGCACCTGCAATTTCCCTGATGTAGCAGTTGTTCATGGGCGACACTTACCATCAGGTGAGCCGAATGCTCGTTTGCCCCCTCTTCTATAAAAAATATATATATTTAAAATCATGCATGGTGTATCCAAGTGTACAATGTTAGTAAGATCCAAAATTCTTCAAGCTAATTCAAGCATTATTATTAAAGAATTGAATTCAAAATCGAATTCTCTTCGATACAAGGACTTACATATTATGGAACGTATTAGAGACATATGACTATTATTGAACATAATAACTCTTCAGTTTCATAAGGTTTATGGGCAATTCAACCTTTTGGCCCCATTTGCACAGTATCAGCAGTGCGCAATGTTATTAATAGGCAATATGAGTATGACCTCTTAAGTCCTTTTGGTTTATACGAAATGGATATTAAAGGCGAAATGATGAGCAAATGGTAATCCATTTATATAACACCTTACTTATTGGCAATAATCCCGGTATAAGATTGATTATAAGTATACAAGCCAAAAAGGTTTTTATTGTATCGAGAAAATATTTCAAGGTTTGTGTTCCTTATAAATATAAAAAGTTATATTTATAAGGGGATTAACTGATTCCTCACGTTTCTGGAAAATATCTGCAGTGTTACACTAGTGAGAAGGAAAGGTGGATTTCGCACGTTTTTGAACTCATCTAACTACATTTAACTTATAACTACATTTACATGTTTTCCTATCGAGAATTTCAATTTCAACAGTTCGCGTTCTATTAAAATTTTGATGAGAGACCAAACATTTAAAAATATTTAAATAAAAAAATTAAACAATATAAATTTTAGTTACATAGTACAGTGAGAAGAAAATGTGGATTTCGCATGTTCTTAAACTAAGTACATTTACAATTTCCTATCAAGAAATGCTGTGTTTCGTATGATGAGTATAGAGAACCGGAGACCCTTTTTACTGGAAACGAGGCATTCCATCTTGGTCCTCAAGGGTGACAACGCATCTGTATTTTGATCCTTGATTGAGGATAGATGTAGATGTCTATGGGCCACAGCCACCACTTACTATCAGGTGGACTGTGTACTAGTTTGTCACACTTATCCTATAAAAAAAAACTGAATCCGCGATTAACAATTAGAACAGTTCGCGTTTTGTTAAAATTGTGGTAAATGCTCAACTATTTAAAAATATATATAAAAAAAAATATAAAAAAAATTGTTACACAGTAATTTATTAATTATTGTGACGTGAAATAACCATTAAAGGTGCAGAGATGGCTTTGTGTATGATTCCAGCTTTGTGAACTAAGTGTAAAAATTTTACGTCTAAAAATTAAACTTTACCATTAAATTGTTTTTGGTAGACTTAGGGAAAAAATTAAACATAATATTCTCTTCATCAAGCTTGTAATTCATTTAACAAATGAACTATGTACTAAAAATGTAAAAAAAAAATCGTTATAAATATTTTGGGGATTGAAATAGAAAATTTTGGTCTCATGTACCATGTTTATGGACTTATAAAAAAAGTATGTACCAACTCTGATAATTGCCTAAAGTTACAGTTTATATACGTCCCACTGCTGGGCACAGGTTTCCCCTCATTTCTGAGAGGGTTTTAGGGCAAGGAAGTGTCCGCCGCGCTGCCCAGATGCGTGTTGGCAAACTTCACATGTCTTCGAAATATTTTTTTTGTTATTTCTCAGACATGCAGATTTCCTCACGATGTTTTCATTCAACGTTGAGCACGTGGTAAATCAGCACTTAAAATTGCAATTAACAATTTCATTGGTGCCGGCGGGGATCGAACCCGGGTTTCTCGCGTATTGTGAAATTTACAGCAAGCGCTAACCATCTGAGCTACCACGGCTCTAATCGATATCTAGTCGATAATTGCCTAGCATGTCGTAAAAGACAGCGAAATGGGGTATTGCACACCTATCTCTTCTGTCACCATTTGCTATCTATACCCATATTTTTTGGCTTAACGTGGTCCAAGTAGCTTGCTCCTTTGTGAACTCTGCCTACCCCTTCGAGAAAAACCTGTGTGACACTATATATGCTATGAAAATAAATGCACCATAATTTTTTTTTTAATTTTTTATACAATGGGCCACTTATCACTTCTGTTAAAGTTTTCTATCTAAACCCATATTTTGTCTAAACGTGGTGCGCTCTCTGCTCTTTGGACCCGCTCAGAGATTACAGTCGTGGTGCTTTATTTCAGTGTCATAACCAAACCAGTTCCAAAATAATATCATGATTTAACTTCCGAAAATATTTAACAAGAAACAATTTACTATAAAATTTTACTACTTTTTATATGTGGTGAGCCATGCTGCAGCTATATTATGGTACTATCACGAATGGGTTGGCTCGACCGGGATAAGACCAAGCTCTCAAGTAATACCAGCGTATAATAGCAGCTTAATGCTGCTGTGTTTCATATGTTGAGTATAGAGACTCGGAGATCCTTTTTACTGGAAACGAGGCATTCTAACTTACTCCTCAGGCGTGACAACAGATATGCATTTTGATACTTAATCGAGGATAAATGTAGACGTTGATGTATGGGCCACAGCATCCACTTACCATCAGGTGGGCTATGTGCTCGTTTCTCACCCTCCTTAAATAAAAAATAAAATAAAATAAATACCAACATGACAGATATTTCCGTAAATGCGAAAATCGTTTTCTAAATTACAAACACGTTTCCGTAACCAACATAATTCCTTGCAATATCTAACACGATCTAACAAAAAGTAAAGCTAATTCAGCAAATTCAATAACGTTTTTGCTCGATTGGTCCATACATGTAAACATGAGAGGCGGCGTAGTGCGATAGACAAAAACAAACCGAGCATATCCGTCACTTTACCGCGCCGCGAGCGATCTTTATACTGTTCGAACAAAAAGACACGGTGAACCGGGACTGGGAGTTACGAAATGCAAGTATAAGTTAAAGTATAAATGAAGCCAACAATCAATTTTTTGAATATTTTAGCTGCTTCCATTTCCTTTTCTTATTCTGTATAAGTAATTTACCAAATATTAATTGCATATATCATAGGATCTATGTACAATCTTCTTAGAACAATTATGGAGCTTAGCGTTGGTTCAGATTCCAACCATTTAGTCAGTGAAGCCAGTAACTCCGAACGTCTTTTGTACTAAACTTGGCCCCCTTTCCTCATCTATGTTTTTGGTAGAATATCGCAAATTTTTGGAAAAGAATTATCCTTTTATTAATCTTAATAAACACTTTCAATGGTTTTTTTTGCGTTTAAACTTCATTTTTTTCTTTTTTAACTTAAACTGCCGTCAAGGTTATGGTTCGGTTAGTTTAAAGTACCTTCCTTAAAACTAGTCGCTTTTGTCAAGACCTGTGTACTCCGAATATCGATAATATGTAGTTTTCAGATTTTTTCCTTTGTACATGCCTAATAATCCACCTTGATTAAACATTTCAAATTTTTAAGTAACCCAGAAGTGGCTTAAGTTATTGATAAGTAAATCAAAAATGGCACTATTCTTTCATTAGGTAGTAGTTGCCTGGTTTACAAGTTATAGTCGTTTCTGCATGTGAAATGTCAGTGTGCAATAAAACATTCATAAGCTTACTCCTTTTTAAAAACCGCTCCGGATGACGGCTCCGCGGTGCAGTGGCTTAGCAATGAGTTACGTCACGGAGGGCCGCAGGTTCGAACCTGCACGGAACAAGTATTTGTATTTCCTACAAGTAAATTTTCTGGGTCTGGAAGTTTGTGTGTAGCCTCGTACTGGCAAGAGCAGTGTTGTGTGCTATTTGTGCTTTTTGTTATAGGTTGGGTATTGGGTACCCACTAGGTGGTATCTGATGTTTTTTTTTTATTTTGATTACCATGTGTGATTACCACGCAGTTAATTGATGGATGCAGATGGCTAGATGGAATCGTACTTTCTCGCAATCAATGGCTACTCAGCTTTGAATTTGTGGGCTTAGGTGTAATGATGATGATGATGATGATAATGAAAATGCATTCAATCTGCACCAAAACTGCTAGAACTGGTTTGCTCTAAATATTAAAGACATCGAGGGTACGAAAAATTTCAGTATTCATTTAAAAGAAAATTTACGCATAATTTATATTACCTGTCAATTATTTCTTATAAATTTGCTATTTATTTAAGACGCTGCTCTGCCCATCTCCTAATTTGTTTCCCTCTGTCGCCTCTTACGACACCCATGGGTTGATTTGGGGTAGTGGATATTCTTACACCGCACCGCCACTACACGGCGCGTACATACGTAAATAACAGAACAATAATAATGTTATAATTTCATGTCCAAGTGGTTTAAAATAATCACAGTCGAGGAAAATAACTCGCGTTTGAAATGATGCATCCACGAAGGCGGTCGCGACCGCAGGTAATGCGTCGTAATAACTAAAACACATTAACGCTAACACGTGTACTGCTGAGTTTACAATGCGTACTGAACAAATAAATAGATCTCGGTAAATTCTCATTTTACCCGACTGCCCTAGAATGAGGGTAATATTTGTCGGGAGTATGTTTGTGTGTATGTATGGATGCTTGGCGGGCCACCACTGTGTTTTACTAGGACTTTTGTTCCTCTTACGACCTATTTGTGGAATCGTTTACCACTGGCAATTTTTTCGAACCGATACGACTTAGGGATAAAAGCTTTCCCTTTTCTAAAAGGCCGGCGACGCACCTAACACGTGTACTACTAAGTTTACAATGCGTACTTTACAAATAAAAAGATCTCGGTAAATTCTCTTTTTATCCGACTGCCCCAGAAGGAGGATAATGTTTGTCAGGAGTATGTATGTGTGTATGTATGAATGCTTGGCGGTCTACCACTGTGTTTTACTAGGAGTTTTCTTCCTCGTACGACCTCTTTGTGGAATCGTTTACCATCGTCGATTTTTCGGAACTGGTACGACTTAGGGACCTTTAAGAAAAGAACTTACTCTTTTCACCTGCAATTCCCATGGTGCTGCAATTGTTCATGGGCAGCGTTAATCACGTACCTTGAGGTTAGCTGCAAACTCGTTTGCTCCTTTTATATAAAACAATCTATGTCTATTTCTTTGGCACGCTCTGTAGCCTAAACGGCTTGACGGCTTTTAACATAATATGTGTTGTTAGATTCGTCTTAGTTGTGGAACTGACATAGGATATAAATCTTTTTCTTTTCAGTGTGTAAACCTTTTTACGCAGTCAGATTTTTAAATAACAGTTTTAACCTTTAAGCTTGTATAATAATATATTATACTAGTATCGCTGGAGGTTGAAACTCGACTAACTACGCAGTACTACACATGAGCGTGGTCACAATGCTTTCAAAACACGATAGCAAATGATCATATTATTATCTTTTAATGACACTTGTACAAGTTTTCATATATATGAAACGTATACAGGACAGTTTTTTTCTTTTTTAAATGAAACATTTAATTCTACTTCTTCCTCAGATCAAGACGTTGCAACGGCTTTTGAACAATATTTTACCGACATACCGATCTTGACTACAAAGTCACTCAATTCCTCCCCTGTTGTCGCCAAGTCATTACTCAAACAAAATGTAAATGTCTGTAAAAAAAATTTGCATTTCATAGAATATTATCAGGTGATATTGTAAAATATTTCAAAACTATTGATATTAAGAAATCAGCAGACCTATGGGGGATTTCTGTTAAAGTTACTGCGTCTATAATAGATGCGATCGCACCACAACTTGCTATTATTTTCAATGCAAGTATCGAATCTGATGTGTTTCCTGATTTAATGAAACATAGTAAAGTTATACCTATATTTAAATCTGGCAGTACATTAGACCCCATTAATTTTAGACCTATTTCTGTACTGACAACGCTCAGTAAAATTTTATGAAAAAATTATTCTAGATCAAATGTTAAATTTTTTTAATTAAAAGAAATTACTACATAACAATCAGTTTGGATTTACAAGGGGTCGCTCGACAACTGATGCCGGTATTGAGCTAATCAAACATATTTTCTGTGCATGGAAAAATTCAGAAGATGCTTTGGGTATATTTTGTGATCTTTCCAAGGCTTTCGACTGTGTTCACCATGATACATTAATCAGGAAGCTACATCATTATGGTGTTAAAAACATAGCGCTTAAACTTAAACGCAAACAGTTGTTATTAATGGATGCAGTTCTTCCGGATCGGTAGTATCTATGAATGTTCCTCAGGGCTCAGTTCTTGGTCCCTTTCTGTTCTTAGTTTATATTAATAACTTATCTTACTTGATAGGGAATAACCATGATAAAGTATTATTTGCTGATGATACTTTGTTGATTTTCAGACTGAAAAGGCAATTATTGAAATATGACGAAGTGAATAAAGCTATATCAAAAATAGTACACTGGTTTAACGTCAATAATTTGCTTTTGAACGGTAATAAAACGAAATGTATTCAATTCACTACACCTAATGTTAAAAAGATGCTTTTAAGTGGGAAGGAGCTGGGTCTTGTTGAATCCACTGTTTTTCTGGGTATAACAGTTGACGCGAAGCTTCAATGGGGCCCTAATATATCTAAACTAGCTAGCAAACTTAGTTCTGCTGCATATGCTGTAAAAAAGATTAGATGCCTTACATGTGTTGAAACAGCTAGATTAGTTTATTTTAGTTATTTCCATAGCATAATGTCATATGGAATCTTGCTATGGAGTAACGTGACTGACATTGAAACTATCTTTGTTTTGCAAAAGAGCCATAAGAGCAATTTATAACTTAGGTCCGAAGGAATCCCTTAGAGAAAAATTTAAAGAAATAAATATATTAACTTGGGCCTCTCAATATATTTACGAAAATTTATTGTATATACACAAAAACTATGTTTTATTAAAAATAGTGATGTACATTCTGTAAATACTTAGAGACAAGCACAAGTTAGTTATACCGGATATTCGACTCCAAAGGATCAGCGATTCCTTCGTGGGGCAATGTATATGCTTTTACAACAAAGTCCCAGAAAATATGCAGACCTTTTCTATCAAAAGGTTTAAATTATTTATTAAGCAAAAAATATCTAGTAAGGGTTATTATACTACTAAAGAGTACATGACTGATAATAACCCCTGGGAATGAGGTGATCACTACCATGCTGTTTCTAAATGTTCTCATAACAATTGTATAAAATATTATATTGTAAATTGTGCTTATTAAAAAAAAGTCCCGTTGGGTTCCTTGCTGGTTCTTCCCAGGACAGAGGTTTTTATTTGCGAACCAGTGGTAAAAGTAAAAAATGACTTTCAATAAGTATTATGTACTATAATCTATATTGAATAAAATGATTCCATTCTATCTATTCTATTCTATTCCTGCCCTTATCCCAAGTTATTTGGGGCCGTTATTGCATTCCATTCTACTCATCTCATCATCTTCTTCTTTTCACTCTCTCACTCACTCAATATTTTATATTAATTATTTTATCATCTATTAACATACGAAAAATAATAAATTTCTAAAATATTATGTTATATTTGTTTTGATCTTCATACATACACAAACTCTTACGACATACAATACTGGCACAATCCTGACACGTCTCTCTCGCTTATTTTACAACCATATACCTATACATCGGTTAAGGCTACACTTAATTTGGCCCATCTTCAATATATCGCCAATTTGGTTGATATACTTCCGTCTTGGGAGTTCCTTTGCTGACTCTGCCACTTACTTCTGCAGCACAAAATTGCTTTTTCACTCTTTGCTCATTCATTCTTCCTACTTGTCCAAACCACCGAAGTATTCCTTTCAAGTGTGATAACTCATCTTCATTCGGACTTTTAATCGAGAAACTATTTAGGTCCATTGGTCACAACTTACACTTATCATAAAAGAACCTGTGGGTTTCGTCAGAGGCAACTATAAGTTAAGCTTAAAAGATCTTATGTCTAACGATAGGTGGGGTTATTAACTTTTTTTTCTGCTAGAAGTAAAATGTTAAGACCGGCGACGGTTAGTAGCGTCAAAAGTACTAGACATCTGTATTTGTGATTGCCATTTCGCCTGCCAATCGTGGTCATTAAAGCAACGGGAGTGACTAATTTCCGGCAGTAGAATTTTACGAGTTTTTGAAGAAGAAGAGACAAAGAAGAATTTCAAAAAAAAAGCGACAGACTGATTTGAAAACTAAGCTGAAATGTTTCACTATCATTAATATTGGCTCTTTTATACTTCAAACTCACTTAGATGTGATGCTCTGCTTGGCAGCTTGTTAAAGGATGCAAACGGGTATAATAGTCCTGTTCTGCGCAGATGGTAGGTCTCAGTTGAGACTGACAGCTATGACCGAAATTCGATCTGGAGGATATAATTATATTATTTATAAAGTTATAGTTAAAGTTACAGCCTATATACGTCCCACTGCTATGCAAAGGCCTCCTCTCACTTCTGAGAATATAAATATAAAAACTGTATAATATAAAATAGAATGTATTTGAAGTCAAAATAACTATAATTTTGATGTCAACAATAGCGAATAGGTCTGGAGTCCCTTAACACGCAAAAAATTTTGTTCTAAAGACTCTAAAGACTACTAGGCAGAAAAGTCACCGTAAAGAATTAAATAATCAAGCTTTTAACTTTTTGACCAACAGATCTATTTAGTAACTTGATGATAAAATGATAGCATCTTTATAATACATTGTATTCTATATTTTATGAGTCGCGATAGTTGTTACAGTACCGGTAGGCGAAGTGTAGGGCGACCCCTCCACTAGATGGAGTGATGACCTGGTAAGACATGCAGGAAGTCGATGGATGCAGGTGGCTTCGGACCGTGCTATCTAGCATTCCTTGGGGGAGGCCTATGATCAGCAGTGGATTTGTGAAGGGCTGTAATGATGATGATGATAGCTCTTATAGGAAAGATTTATAGCATAAAATACAATGTAGTTCAAAGTAACTATAATTTTGATGTCAACGAAGTTAACGAATATGCCTGCAGTCCCCTTATTACGCAAGAAAATGAATTCAATAAAGACAGATTCCTAGGCCGAAAAGTCTTCTTAAGAATTAGATAATCAAACTTTTAATTCAATCACGCTTATTATTTGATACGTATAAAATGTGTGAGTATCATAACGACTGCTTTCTACACCACATTCAATTAAAAATATCATTCGATACCGATAATTATAGAGTCTTCTCCCACGAAAAAGTATTAATAAATATAGATTCAAAATGTATTGAAGCTTTTGCGGCCCCGATTTACAAGGAATGGGCGTTCGATCGTGCTGTGATTGAACATGGCCGTATGATTTTAAACGATGTTCTAATTTTGAAATTTATGTTCAAACCGTTCGATTCCACCATTTCTAAGCGGTTCTTTCACGTGTCATTTTTAAACTGACTTTTTGCAATTCAATTGAGTTATATATACACTCACTTAATTAATAATCCGGAATATAAGAGTTGAAACTCGCAAATCCTTTATATTTGGGCTTTGCGTGTGCCTTGTGGAGAGTAAAATATTCTATCATCTATTTTTACATAAGGGCGACAAATGAACTGTGGCCCATAAACATCTACATCTATCCTCGATTAAGAACCAATATATAGATACGTTGTCACATCTGAGGACCAAAGATGGAATGCCACGTTTTGAGTATAAATGGACTCCGGTTCTCTACACATAGGAAAGACAGCAGCATTAAGCAATATTTCACGCTGGTATTCTTTGAGACCGTGGTCTTTCACCGTTCGAGCCGACCCATTCGTACTACAACCATAATATATCTGCAGCTTTTTTTTATAGAATATGGGTGACAAACCAGTCTAGTAAGCACACAGTCCAACTGCTAAGTGGATGCTATGGCCCATAGACAATCTACATCTATCTTTAATTACGAATCAAAATGCAGATGCATTATCACCCCTGAGAACTAGGATGAAGACTAGAATGGAATGCCTCTTTTACGGCCGCAGAGGATAGGGCGAGGGGCGCATCGCCATACCAACACTCCTCTTCCCCCGCGACTCCACCTCGGCTGCAGCGGTAGGGGAGGGGCACCCTCTCGCCGCAGCCCCGAAGTGGCTAGCCAAGTCCACTCGGCGTGGCCACGTCGGGCCAGCCAAGGGTTTCTTTGTTCACCGCGGGTGACCAAGCCACGGCTAATAAGCCCCTCGCCACGACAAGGAGGGAACCCGTCCGGGGGGGGGGGGGATAGAATGAAATGCCTGGTATCCAGTAAAAAGGGTATCCGGTTCTCTACACTCACCATACGAAACACAGTAGTTTCGAAATGCTATTTTACGCTGGTATTCTGTGAGAGCGTAGTCTTACCCCAGTCGAGCCAATCTATTAGTGCTACAACCATAATAACCTGGAACTTGGCTTTACCACGTTCAAAAAAATATTTCAACATGATATTTACAGTTAAAACTGTAAACGCTTTTGAAAAATGTTAAAAGAATAAGACTCCATTACTTAAAAGAACTAGAATAAAGGCGGATTAATAAATTTAATAAAGCTAAATATTAGCCCAAGGGTAGAAATTTGCTAGAAATGAATGACGAGATTGCAGCGGGGAGTGGTGCTTAACGTTTATAATAAACACATACGTGTAGATCGTGTGCTCGTTTGTCTCCCTTATCGACCTCGATATTGACCTCGAGCTTACGCTATCCACGACCGTTTTGGCCAGAAGAACCTCACTTGTGGACTGGGCTAGCTGTGAAAAGACCGGCCTGTGGTCTGAGTCAAGTTCTAGCTCTCACAGAGTACCAGCGTAATTCTGCCGTGTTTCATATGGTGAGTGTATGGAACGTCTTGTTCGACAATACATGTAGGTGTCTATGGGCCACAATATTTACTTACCATTAGGTGGATCGGGTGCTCACTTGTCACCATTATCCCATAAAAAAGTAAAGTTGCAGCATATGTACCTTCCACTTTATATATTTCTAAGATAATTTTATTTTACACGAAATGGGGCAATTTGGCGGACTTTTTGCTGTCCTAAAATATGCATTCAGATATGAAGGGGTTTTGTGCCTAATAATGGGACGTATGAAGGCACATTAATTTTACTTATTCGTAATTATAAGCAGTAGAAGCGACTTTAACCTAATGGTAGGGTACGGTCTGCAAATTCAGAAAATCGTAGATTCGAATCGGTCATTTGATTACAGTGCTGTATCACTCTAAAAACAAGCTTTTTAAGCTTGATGCTTGGACTGATTAAGGAGAGTATTATTTATGTTAATAGTGTTACTGGTAACCTTTTTATTGAAAAGGGGAATTTAATTTTAATAGGATTTTGTAGAAATAGTTTATAAGACTATAAAAGTATCGGCACTTCACCTCTTTCATTTTTAAGTCTCTTAAAGACGTATTTAAGATATGACTGAGACTTTTGTAATTATACTCATGTACGTAAAAAGTACGTATTTTGATTATTTTACGAATTCGTATGATTTGTATTTAATGAAAGCAGCATTCGTTATTAAAAATAAAATAAATAAGCACTTTTTACCACATAGTCAGACCTTGCGTGTCAGAATCTCATAAAAAATACGCCCACCCACTGTAAAAATAATGTTTAAGTAACAATTAACCAATCAACGAAATTTCGTCAAACCAATGATACAGTTACTCAAGGCACGAAAATCTGGCGCCAATTCACTCAAACCAATTGCGAAAATTGTGACAAAATTATTTTACACTACTTAACTACGAAATCAAACCTTAAATTCATATTTATAAGGTACAAACATTATGCAAAACATATCGACAGCTCTGTATTCACAAACAAGATAATTATTCGTATTTCGAACAGTCAAATATTTAAATTTGAAAACGGAACTTTCCCCACGGATACGTTCCGTGTTTCGTTATTTTAACAACCACTGGGCGGCACGAACTTGCAACAAATTTAAATAATATATTTGGTGCCTTCGCGAGTCACGTTGGATATACGAAAGTAGAAAAAAATTGTAGCTGATATTATTTCAATTAAAAGAAAACAAAATATAAACAAGTTCTGATTTATTGCACAAAGATTTAATTTTTTAAATTTGGTTATGGAAATTTAATATATGGACTGGTGTGTACTTCGCTATCCTAAATCATACTGTGGGTGTCGCATGAGGTGACCAAGGAAAATAAAACAGAAGATGGCAGTAGCATCTTCCCGAAAACATCGCAAAATAATAATAAACTGTGGTTGCCAACCCGTCTGCCTAGCGTGGCAATTATGGCAAATCCCTATTTGACAATTTGTAAGGGTTGCATATGTTCAGCAGTGGGCTTTTTATAGGCTGTAATGGAATGTGCAATGAAAGACATCCTTCGAAACAAGTGGTTAAGTGTATATTATAAGCATATTTTACCCATTTATAGAGTAAACATTATCAACTTTTCAAACGTGGTAGAGCTATGCTGCAGCTATATTAATGTATATTTGTAGCACGAATGGGTCGGATCGACCGGGGAAGGACCAAGCTGTCATAGAATACCAGCGTAAAATAGCAGCTTAATGCTGCTGTGTTTCGTATGGTGAGTGTAAAGAACCGGAGACCCTTTTTACTGGAAAAGAGGCATTCCATCTTAATCCTCACGGCTGACAACGCATCTGCATTTTGATTTGCAAACGAGGATAGATGTAGATATCTATAGGCCATAGCAACCAATTACCGTCAGGTGGACTGTGTGCTTGATTGTCACCCTTATCTTATAAAAAAAATACTTTTAACTGTGCTGTGGCGGTGTAAGACTGTCCACTACCCCATAGTATCGTAAGAAGCGACAAAGGGAAGCAAACCAGTAGATGGGCAGCAGCATCTTCCTAATTACAACTAAAAATAAAATATTGCGGTCGCCAACCCGCCTGCCAAACGTGTCAACAATGGCAAATATCCCATATGAAGCAATCTATTGGGGGCTATGTTGATGCAGTGGACTTATTATAATCTGTAACGGAGACATTTTTAACAATCATTCTACGCTTGAACGTCGCGAAGAAACCTGTTCAATATCTAAATATAATTGCAGATAATACGTAAAGAAGAATTAGTTGCTAAGAACGTGAAGAACATTGTATTCTTCTGAACGGTGAATAATTCTGAGTCCATTACCTTCTCAATAGTGAGAAAAGTGCCTAGTGTGATTCTTGAATATTATTACGTATTCTCCAAGATAAACAAAGGAAAATATACAAAAACCTATCTATATTTAAAATTACGCCAAGATCATTTTCATTTTTTTTGACATGCACTCACGCACACATCTTTCTTCTTTTGCATGCCGTAAGCGCTAGCGCGCAGGTATGCTCTACTAGGGCCTAAAAATTAAGATTCCAAAGTTTTGTCGCATGAAATCGTATCTAGCTATCATATTGTATATTTAGGTGATATAAAAAGCAAATTGTCAGAAAGATACGATTGTTGAACTTATTAATATATTTTTTAAATCGATTAATTGCTAGTTTTACATAAAAAAGGGGTTTTAGTGGCTTATGGTGTGGATTTATCAAGTCCGCATGGCTTCGTAAACACGATAAGTTTTGAAAATATCAATTGTTCAACTCAATCTATTTTTAAAACTCTTCATCTCTCATGTGGAAAGCCATACATTGAATGCAAATGACAGTTTAATTTTGTTTAATTTAGTTATAATTAATTTTTCTCGGCTGCGAAATGTCGATATATTCGGTGTTTTAGCAGCCTTGTGTAAATTTATTTTTTACTAAATACCCAATTGGATTTACCAATATATTTTTGTATTTGTCTCTATCAGCCCGTTTATATACACAGTTAAATTCCCAATTATTATAGATGCATATTGGTGCGCAAATGCATGTTCTTATAATAACCGTTTTATATGTCGGTCTTAGTTCTTCTTTATATGTCGGTCTGACTAACAAATACTAATATAAATACTATTATACAAATCATGCGGCGACGGTGTAAGATAATCCATCACTCCATTTCGACCTGTGGGTGTCGTAAGATGTGATTATAGGAAATGACTTCAGATTCACATTACAGACACAATCTCATGACGTCGCATTGATGGCGGAATAGCCATCTTCACGTGTCTTGTCTACCCTAAGCCATAGTCATCCCACGTACGTACGTTACGTATCTGAATAGTGAACTAACATTTAGATATTTTTATGTTATTTTAGTAACAAACTTATAGTTCACCTGATGGTAACTGGCTACTGCAGCATATAGATATCTGCAAACAACTTTATACAAAAAAGTCAACGCAAAAAGATAAGAACTAGGATGGTAAGCTTCATCATCATCATCATTATTATCATCATCACAGCCCTTCAAAAGTCCACTGCTGAACATAGGCCTCCCCCAAGGAATGCCACAAAGTACAGTCCTGAGCTACCTGCATCCATCGACTCGTTGAGGTCGTCACTCAATCTAGTAGGGGGCCGCCCCACACATCGCCTACCGGTACGAGTCTGGAAAGCCTCACTTGTCTGTAATTATAATAGTTCAATAAACCCTTTCCATACCGTATCAGAGCAGTACTGCATAGTGGCACTTGGGTGGTGGGTAATGGGGTGCTACCCTCTGCAGATGAACTCTTAGGCAGAAGAGGAGTTCTGTTACCTAGGAATTTTAAAAAATATTTAAAGGGAGAAGAAGAAGATTATAAATTAAGTCGTCATAGATTCGAGCGTCATAAATTTTAAGTTATTTAAAGTTAACATAAAACTAAAGTATCATCAGTCTTTATACGTCCCATTCCTATGCACAGGCCTCCTCTACTTTCTGAGAGGGTTTTATAAGGTAAGAAAGTATTCACCACTTCGTCTAATGCGTGTTGGCGGACTTCACATATCTTTGAAACTATTTTTAATTTCTCAGATATGCAGGTTCCCTCACGATGTTTCGAAGGTAACATAAATAACACGTTTATTAATAACGTTCATCATTCAATTTTTTCATTCCCGAACGAATACTTACGCAAACATAATGTTCGAAATACTCGTAATTACCCAATTTCGGCTTCATATAATTTTACCCACGTTCAAGAATTAATCACGTAGATGGAAATTAACTAACTTTAGGAGTTAACTAGTTATTGATTCGTTTAAGTTAATCATTCGCTTTTAAACGTAATAATAAAAAAATATAAATTAATAGTTTTTAAATTTATGTTTGGATTCAGTAACGGTTACTATTACTGAATCCAAACATAAATTTAAAAAAATTACTAATTGGTTTTTTCATGGATTCCAATAGATGGCGGTATAACCTTTCGTTTTTTTTTATAAAATAAGGGTGACAAACGATCACACAGTCCACCTGATAGTAAGTGGTTGCTGTGGCCCATAGATATCTACATCTATCCTCGATTACGTATCAAAATGTAGATGCGTTGTTACCCGTGAGGACTAAGATGAAATGCCTCTTTTCCAGTAAATAGGGTCTCCAGTTCTCTACACTCACCATACGGAACACAGCAACGTTAAGCTGCTATTTTAAGCTGGTATTCTGTGAGAGATTTGTACACAGAAAGCTCCTTTCCGTTTGTACTGACTTGCCTTCCTTACTTTTCTATCGCATCCTTCCTTCCAATTATATGCAAAACAAAACTTATGGCGCCATCTGTTGGCCTACGACAAAAGCGTCTGCAAAAAGGAAGTCGACACGATCGATACCCACATATAATGAAGACTCAAGACGAACTGCATCGGTAATGGCTGTTCTTGTCTAAACCTTCCAAAATAAAATCAATAAATTAAGCGTTAGTGTATGTGCCGGGTCGCTCCAGCTGTGTGTATAGACAATATAATCACGTAGGAGAGTGGTCAAGGAAGACCGAAGCCTTCCACATCCGAAGATATTGTTAAAGCCAACTTGAAGCTGACCGCCACTGCCGCTAACCGTGAGTTTACCTACTTCATTTACCCGTCCTGGTGGGCCAGACTAATTTTCTCTCACTGTAGGTAAATTAAGTAGCAATTCTAAATAAGATTCTAATTGTTTTTATTTCAAGTAGAAGTGTCGCGATTACTACAAAACCGGAGTTCAATCCGCGCATTTTCAATTCTAACTGTTTTAATAGTGGTCCGTACGAGCGTATTTCGTGTTCTAGTGGTGGTAAAAGAATATCCACTACCCTATATCGTCCCTTGGGTGTGGGAAGAGGCAATAGAAGGAAACTCATACAGGAGATGGGCAGCAGCATCTTCCTAATAACAACTTAAAATAATAAAAAACTGCGGTTGCCAACTCGCCTGCCAAGCGCGGCAACTATGTCAAAATTCTCCTAAAGAGCCAATCTATAGGAGAGGCCTATGTTCAGCAGGGGACTATTATAGGCTGTAACGGATGGATGGATGTATAACCTTCGATATATAGATAAGCGTAATCTCGAAATACCCAGAATGGTGACGGGAAGCAACGTCAAGGTTGAAACGTCTGGTATAGCGATCATTAATCTGCCTGCCAAGCATGACAGTTGAGATAAATAACACTACTTGCTACAGCTGGAGAGGCTCATATCCAGCTGGACTTTGAAGATATGATGACGAAGAAGAAGATTTTTGTTTCAAAAGTGTTACTTACTAGCTTTCCTAACCTGCAGCTGGACTGATACCTGATCTCATAATTGCTTAAAAGAAAGTGTAGGCTATACCTCAATACATGTGAACGAACTTCACATGTCCTCTTTGTATTAAATTTCTCACCCATGTTTCCTAGCGATGCTATTCTTCACCAGAAAACAAGTGATAGAAACACTGAAAACTATAAAGCACAATTTTACTCTGTTTAAAATTATCCTCTAAGCTACCACGAATTATTGCAACATAAATATAATAAAATTCCACTACATGCAACCAACGTAAAGATGTAGGCTCTGGAAGTGAAGAAATGACCATGTCCAGGATTTCTCATAGCCGATAAGACCACGACTATATTGAAACCATGATCGTCATTATCATCAATACCGCCTTTCAAAAGTCCACTGCTGAAGATAGATTGCCTCATAGCGTGATATTTGCCACAATTGCCACGCTTGGCAGCCAGGATTGCAACCACAGTTTCTTATTTTTCAGTTTCTTTATTAGGAAGACTGCTACCCATTTTTTGGTTTGTTTACCTCTTACGAAACCCACGGGACAATATGAGGTTCTGAGTATTTTGATTCTAGAGCTTACTCTAGAATTATAAGCGCTAGAATCAAAATACCCACAACAGCGATCAGATACTCCCCGGTGACAGCTTTGTGTACATTACGACAAAGCTGTTTTTCATTACGACCGCGTGCTAAAGTAAGGAGGAGGTCCATGTCCAGCTGTAGCCTAAAAAAGGCTCAAGAAGAAGAAGATGAAGATCTCATAAGTTAAAAAAAATGTATATTTCAAAATTGAACTCCAGTGTTTGTTGAGCAGATATTGAACAGATGTACATAGATCAATGAATATGAAAAATTACGAATGAGACCAAATTAAACTTAAGGATATAAATTTAAGATTTAATCTATTTAAACCTACCAACAGTAGTCTAGAAGTTATAAAAAATAAAGAAATGCATTTCAATAGAAGCGTGAGACGCGCAGGCGAGGTACGGACAAATCGCTAATTTACATAAAACAAATACTGGAGTCACGTTTTCAGAACAAAAATTGTAGGTTTTGAAGACGATGTATTTAGGAACAGAGCCATCCACGATACTGCTCGGTGTAGATTGTTTCGGAACTTTCCATTATCATGAGCGAAATCTTTAAGGGTATTTTAAAAGGATAATTCATTGATATTAATGACAGCTCCTTGCCATAGTGGCTTATCAATGTGTTGAGGCGCCTGTATATGTATCTATTCATTACAGCATATTAAAGTCTACTGCTGAACGAAGGCCTCCCCCAAAAGATTTCCACTTAAGGGAATTTTGTCATAGTTGTCACGCTTGGCAAGCGAGTTGGCAACCGCAGGTTTCATAATAATTTTGAGTTGAATTAGTATGATGCTGCTGCCTACCCCTGTTTTAGTTTCCCTTTGTTGTCTCTTACGACACCTATGGAACGATATCGAGAAGTGGAAGTGATGAATAAAATTAAACTCTAGGAACCTAATTTTATTGATTATTATAAAAAAACAATTTAATTTTAATTTTAATCAATCATTCATTTATTCATTTCAAATTCAAATTTTTATACATACGTATTCAATATAAGTATTAATTTAACAAACTTGAACGTATTTCAACTAATGAGCCCGTTAAACTCTTTTGGTAGACAGTGCTTTCTTACAACTACTTAATATTATTATTTATTGTTTTTCACGTGGTACGGATGATAGTAGATCATTATATGAAAAAGGGCTTTTGATTCAATTGAACCTACATTTAACATTATTTATTTTCATATCATTATATTATCTCCTTCTTCACCAGCCCGTTAAATTACTCCAATTAGCTTCTCCTGTTGTACGCAGGATAACCGTAATCATCACGCTTGGAAAACGGATTGGCTATCGTAGACCTATACATCTCACACCTTGACACTGCTCCCTATCGCTGGTTTGCATTACACACATTGATGTTATAATGTCGTACATTACAGATTATTGTTGAAAATTCATTACTGCCTCATTTCGGAATTAGCCTACTCTTAAAATAGAACACAAAACGTTTTATTAAACGTTCACCACTGCCAACCTTTTGATTGGACGTGGGTGTTATTTCATCAAAATATGTCTGTCAGACCTGAATGGTATCGTGGGTACAATAGAACCTAGTTTGGAAAATTAGGCTCTACGATTTGCCATCTGATTATCTAATCTTACAAAATGTGTTGTGGGTGTACCTTTAGTTAGTGTAATGAAATTTAGCTAAAACATTTATTTTATAAAATACTAATGTAAAATACTTTTTAACGTGACAAAGCCATGCCATGTTGGAGCCATATTATGGTTCTAGCGCGAATGGTTCAGCTCGACCGGGGAAAGACCACGCTCTCACAGAATACCAGCATAAAATAGCAGCTTAATACTGCTATGTTTCGTATGTTAAGTGTAGAGAATCGGAGACTCTTTTTACTGAAAACGAGGAATTCTATCTTAGTCCTAAGGGTTGACGACGCATCTGCATTTTGATTCTTAATCGAGGATAGATGTAGATGTCTATTGGCCACAGCATTCATATACCATCAGGTGGAGTGTGTGTTCGTTATTCGCTCTCTACTATTAAAAAATACTAAGTATTGGTGGTAATGAAAAAATAATAAATGGGATAAAAATATATTACAATTTTATATGTCGATTCGGTAATGTTGCGGCTGTGCGCTGGGCTGCGGTGCTTTTTTGTTCAATTCCCGCACGGAGCATGTAAGACCTACATAATATAACAATTATGTTAAACGTAACCACAATGAATAAATTACTGATGTTGTGTAAACGTTTTTTTTTAATCATCGTTACAGCCTTTCACAAATCCACTGCTGAACATAGGCCTCCCCCAAGTAATGCCACAAAGCACTGTCCTGAGCCAACTGCATCCATCGATTTCCTGCAAGTCTTACTAGGTCATCATTCCATCTAATGGGGAACCTCTTCACACTTCATCTACCTGTACGAGGCTGCTCCTTGAGAACCTTTTGTCCCCATCGGTTATCGGGTCTTCGAGCTATATGGCCGACCCATTCATCGGCGATCCTGGTTCTACTGCTAATATCCTCATTTCTAACTTTATCACGCAGAGAAACCCCAAGCATAGCCCTCAACATAGCTTGCTGAGCTTGAGCTTGGTCATACGGCCAGCAGTGAAGTACTCAAATCCATAAGTCATCATTTTCTAGTTTTGAGTTATACCTGACAAGAAGATGTGTCGTAATCTCCCGAACGTGTTAATTTTAAATTATTAGAATATCAATATCATAAATATTTTAATTTCAGATTGAACTCCATTTATATGTACATGAAATTTTAAAATGATATATTGAATTGCCTACATTCCATATCAATGAAATAATAAGTTTGATTCGTGATCATTGAATGAGTGAGTCATGCTTAAGTGAACGTATATTAAATCTCACGATTGTAATTTAATAAGTATTTAAGTCGTAACTTATATTAATTTTTTGATTATTATTTTGAAGTACATATTTTTTTAGTTTAAATCAGAATTGGTTAATAAAAACTACTTAAAAAAGGATAATAAAGTTTTATGTGACCACTACGTCAGTTACTCTAATACATGAATGAAAAATTAAGAAAAATAAAAAAGTTAAAAGTAACAACTGACTAATAAGAACTGCCTAGTAAAATAATTTCCACATCATAGCTACTGACATCGTTGCTAAGAGAAATGTATCGACAAATAACAAACCTGGCTTCAGAAGATATTATGTTCAAATTGTTTTATTATTGGAACGAAGTTCTTTATCGGACGGTACGGATTTGGTGGATGGGGGCTAGGCGACAAAAGTGTAAGATTTTTCCATTACGACCCCGCCTGACGGAGTGTAGACGGCCTTGGCGGCTATAAGGATGCGAGATGGAATAATATCCATCGCCCTCGCACTTTTTCTTATCTTTCCATGAAAGAAATATTATTTTATTTTAAATGACGCTTCGTTTTAATAGACGCTAGTAATTCTTTTATTTGTGAATAATTTATCAATAATAATATACTACGAAAGAAACTTCGTTCCAACCGAGCCCAACCAACACAATAAACTGAAAATCTTTAAATGTACCGTCAAACCTGGCCACTTTGCCATTTTTGGACGGACATAAAAGTTTAGGACCAATTTTCCAACAAAAGATGTAATGTCAGAGTGGGCGTCAATGTAAAATGTGACATCATATTCTTCATAAATTTGGTATTTATTAGTGATTTAAACAAATACTAACATCAAATAGACAAAATACTCAAAAAAATAAAATGGCAAAGTTAACCTCACTTTGTGGCAACTTTGCCATCAGGATTTATAATGAAAATAATAGGATTTGACTTCAAGGTTGAAGGAAACTTTATCATATAATATAATACACAACACTTAGAGTTATGATTTGCTCCTTTAATTGTGTTGTAAATAGCAAAGTTTACTATATATGAAATGTTGAAAATATATGTATGAAATATTGAAAAATGGGCCCTTTCATACAAACTTGAAAATATGTGTCAGGGTTGTCAAAAATCCTTGATTACGTACTTAACTTAATTTTTTTATTGAAATCTTATCACAATAATTTCTTAAGCAAAAATCTAAAATATATCAAACAAAAATACTCTCGTCTAAAATTAAAAATCAAATTGGTGCAATAATAAGCTTAAATTAATTATAGTATAGATAAAAAAGAACATGCGTGAGTGTCGTGGAACACTCGGTTGGAACAAAGTTTCTTTCGTAGTATATTATTATTGATAAACGTATTATATTATTGATTAACAAATACAAATAAATGAATTACTAGCGTCTATTAAAATGAAGCGACATTTAAAATAAAATAATATTTCTTTAATGGCAAGATAACAAGAAGTGCGAGGGAGATGGATATTATTCCATCTCGCTTCCTTATAGCAGCCAACGCCGTCTACACTACGTCAAAAGGGGTCGTGACGGAAAAACTTACACTTTTTCTCGCCTAGCCCCCATCCGCCAAATTTGTACCGTCCGATAAGTAACTTCTTTCCAAAAAACGCTTGTCGCAATCATTTTTAAAAAGTGTTTGTTTTTTTATTAGTCATCATCATCATTTTATTACGGGTAAGTCAGGTCATAATTATTGTAATCAATCAAAATATTGTTTTCCCACAATAGCAAAACATTAATAATCATTAAAAATGACACCGTTTTTGGGTGCAATTTAATATCAATAACACACTAAGTTGAAATTATGAAAAATATTGAGTAGTAATAATATTATTAATGCCCGACATTGCAGTAAAAATAATATAGATTCTCTTTTCTTTTCCTTCACTTTTGATAAAGATGAATTGATTGACGACTCAGTTGGTAAAATCGGTCTAATGGGCTGCTACGGTGAAACATCGATACAAACATACATACATAGAATGTCAAGTACAGAACACTTTGTTTAAATAGTTGTAATCGGTTAAAAATATAGGTTGAAAGTGACAACCCTGGGTTTTAGGAAAACATTGCAAAGTAACCGTCACATCACTCGTGGCATCACTAGTATGGTAACATTGCCAAGTTAGTATTAGAGATAAATGTTAAGACCAACATGTTAAAAACGATATATTGCATATGATAACCATTAATATTACATTACTACAAAGATATAGATACCTACATTCAGTATTTCAAACAAAATTGACAAAAGTTCTGGAGCACTGAACAAAGAGGTTATTTCGCCGGCACAATTCTGAGTTAAAATAAAATGCCAAAATTAACTCTCATGTGCCATATCGAAAGCAATGCTGTCAATTAGTTATTGTATTTTCATCCAAAAAATGCCATATCTCGAAAAAAGTTACGTTTTCCGTGTTAATCGTAATTTTGTACCAGTATACGCCTGATGGCAAAGTTACCTTCCATTTTTTTTATAGAATAAGGGTGACAAACGAGCACACAGTCCACCTGATGGTAAGTGGTTGCTGTGGCCCATAGACATCTACATCTATCTTCGTTTGCGAATTTAAATGCAGACGCGTTGTCAGCCATGAGAACTAAGATAGAATCCCTCTTTTCCAGTAACATGGTCTTCGAAAGTTAGTCTCGGTCTACCTCGACACCTTTAATATTAACTTTCGCGCTATATATTTTCTTCACCATTCGGTCTTCACTCATTCGCTCAACGTGCCCAAACCATCGAACACGCCCTTATCAATTTTGTGATAAGGTCATCTTTCAAACCTGCCATATTGCGAATCTCTTCGTTTCGCTTTCGGTCAGCCATGGTAACGCCGCACATTTACGAAGAGATCGCATCTCCACTGCATTCAACTTGCTTTTGCTTCTTCTGGCATACCCAGGTTTCGCTGCCATATAACAAAGTTGGTACCAACACTGCATTATGTATTGCAAGGCGTGCGCTCTTCACTACGCCTTGCCTTGACTAAAGCAGTCAAGGCACCATTGACTTTGTTCCGGCAACGACACGCCTGTCCACATCTAAATCACATCTTCCATCCCGCTAAAGCACTCCCCAAGTATACAATTTCATTTACCTGTTCTAGACATTCTTGATTTACCCATATTTCACACTTCGTTCTCTCTTCGTCCCTTTCAAATACCAGAACCTTAGTTTTATTGGCATTCAAACGGAGACCTTTAATTTCACATTCCTCTTTCATACGCGTGACTAATGCCTGCAGTTCTGCCTGTGATGGTGCAATAAGCACTGCATCATCAGCATACAGCAGACAATTTACTTTTATGTCACCAATTTCACACCCAGACAGCTATCCAGCTTCTGTAAACAGCTGTCGAGATATAGTATGAACAGCCAGGAAGACATGACACAACCCTGTTTTACTCCCGTTTGGACGCTAAACATGGTGACAGGTCATGCCCTACCCGCACAGGCTTTACAGTCGCAGTAAAGTGCCTGCACAGCCAAGCAATCGACCATCCACACCGTACCCCGGCAACAATTCCCACATTTTCTTCCTTACAACCTTATCAAATGCTTATCAAGATCCACAAAGCACAGAAAATCTTCTGGTTAGCAGCCAGAAGCTTCTCCGTGATCATGCGGAAGAATATTTGATCCGTGCATCCTCTTCAGGTCTAAATCCGCATTGAGCCTCCCATAGAAATCTTTCCGATTTCTCTTGCATCCTACGTCAAAACCTTCAGTATACTTTACTTGCTAAACTGGTCAGGCTGATCGCCCGATAGCACCCCAGTCAAAATGTGAACCTTTACCTTTATATAAAGGCACAATGACTGCGGATCGCCAATCATCCGGGACGTCCCCGTCCGCCAGCACAAATTACATGAATGGCTGTGTCCCAGACGCGAGGCCCACCATACTTGATCATTTCAGCAGTAACTCTGTCTAGTCCGCGGCCTTACCACATTTCAAACTTCGAATCGCACGTTCAATCTCTTTCATACTGATGACCTCAGCGTCATCGAGGTCCAGGTCTGGCGTACCAGTCACGGGTCATCCCCGGATCCCTCACTAAGATCATCACACGCATACATTTCTCTATAAAATTCGCTCCATCGCTGCATGACGTCCGATTTTTCTGTGAGGACGTCATTAGTTCTCAAGCACTTTGTTCATTCTTAAGGCCGTCGCACCACTGGTCCTTCAACCTCTTTCAGAAGAGTTTGGAGTTCTCCCGGTTGTGCGACAACCTTTATCCCTTCCATTCTACACTTTTCACGCATTTCCTCAATCAATGCTTTCGTGTGAACTTTCTGCAGCTTATATCTTTCTTTCATCTTCTCTCATATCCTTATCATTACTAGAGGCCAAGTAGTCTAACCATGCTTTCTTCTTCTTTACAGCTTCTTTCACTTCATCATTCCACCATGCATCTCTTCTTTTACTACTGCCTCTTTTATTGTTCCACATACTTCTTCCTTGCACTTACCATTCCATCCCTAAGGTTCTGCCATGTTCTCTCACATACATTTCTGCCATCGATGGTGTCAAGCTTTTCGGCTACCTCGCATGATATTTGTCCCTAGTATCCGCTTCCGACTTCCAACTTCATGCGACAGACCGATTGCGGTTCTGTTACCGCCGTCCGGTAGCGCCAACCCGCGAACAAACCCTAAATCTAGTGATCACTAGATAGTGATCCGTTCTAGGTCAGCACCTGAACACTCGCGTATCCATCACCTGTTTTCGCAGTCGGTCATCCACCAGGAACAATCATCATGCACTTCTCTCATTCTTACTTTCTCTAGTATACATATGGATTTTCTTGTGATTAAACATAGTGTTTGTCACAAAAGACCCTTCCTGCATACAACTGGTATAAGCTTGCCAGCATCATTAACTCTTTTATCGCCAACTTTCCAAGCACCGACTCGTACCCTGGTCGAGCGGTACCAACCATCCATTCAAATCACCATACAACAATTCTTTCGTTTTCCTAGCCAAATCTAGAACTTCTCTTACATTCTCCCAAACTCCTCCAGCTCAGCCCTGGACGACGAAGCTACCGGCGCATAAACAGCCAAAGGAATAACTTCGTCGGTCCCAATTTAAAGCGAACCCAGAGTAGTCTTGAGTTCACAATCTTATATTCAGTCATAACATCGACCAACCGAGACGACAGCAGCACCCCCCACTCTGGCGGGCGCTCTCGCTCTCCGGGACTCGGACCATAGAGCTAACGCCCCACCAGGAGCTCTTCAGTACCACTGCCCTTCGTTTGGTCTCTGACATACACACGACATCTAATTCTCTTTCTTTCATTATTTCAATCAACTCATTCGTCTTATCTTTCATGTTTCCTCTAATATTCCATGCCAACTCTGCACTCTCAATTCTTCTCAATTCTCAATCTCAATTTTTTTTAACTTGCTGTAATCCAGTGCTTAACTACAATACCACCTGGTGGTTAGTAGTGATGAAGCCCTAGATAATAAATCGCACGGTTTTGGCGTAAAAAAAAATAGCAGGAATATTTAAACTCAAAAACGAATTGGAATAACCAAAATACTCACTTTAAAACATTTATTTGTAACATTTACTGTTGAAATCTTCCCATTCAGACAAGGTACAAACTGTAATAAAAATATCCAATGACAAAACAATAGACTGCAGTAATCCTAAGCAGATAACTAGTCTTAAACAGCTAGTGCGTTGGCGTGCGATTCTATCTCGGGCGCGGTTCACGCGATTCCTCCCTGATCGCTTATCTTCCTCACTTGTAGCGATTATGAATCAATGGCTTGACCTTTAGCGACTTACGCACTTCAAAATGTTTTAATCGTTTATTTTCTGTAAGATAATTATAAGTTTGCAGTTAAAAATAAGGATTCTTTTTAAACAATTAAGAGAAAAAAATTAACACTCAGTCCACCTGATAACAAGTTAATGATCTGGCCAAGAAACACGCATATCTACCCTCGATTAATAATTAATTAATGTTGTCACCGATGAAGATTAAGAATGCATTCTTTCTAATACAGTATCTACAATACTAGTCACTTACCTGAATAACGGTGCTATTATGGTGCTATTTTACGCCGATATTCTATGAGATCATGGTCCTTCTAGAACCAGTATACAAGTATAAAAAGACCTATATAACTATGAAATACTTAACCAAGTGGTTAACTTTGAGAAACTTCAGCTAGTTGTCATAGAGCCTGATGGTGTTGTGTACGCGGTATTTTTATAGAAGTGTCACCTGTGGTCGAAATCCAACAGATTGTGTAGAAAAAATGATAAGTATTTGTTTGCATAACTTTTATTGTAATGTTGTTCCATGAATTGAATTCATAGGAGTCTTATGTCATACAGCCATGAACGTGATCAATGCATGTTAATGAAATTTTATTGTATAAAGCGGTTTGAATGTAAAAATCTTGTATGTATATTCACTTTATTTTACCTGCCTTAACATTAACAGCAATATAGTACATACATGACTTTCTTTTTTATTGCATAAGACCACTGATGGCATGTGGATGCTGTAACCCATAGACATTAACATCTACCATCGATTAAGAATCAACATGCAAAGGCGTTGTTACCCCTGACGAAAAAGATGGATGACACGTTACCAGTAAAAAGAGTCTCCGTCTCTCTCTACCCACCATACGAAACATAGCAGCGTTATTCTGCTGTATCACGTTGGTATTCTGTGAGTGCGTGGTCTTACCCCGGTGGAGCTGACGATTCGTGCTAAATATAGCTGCTAAATAAAACGTAAGCTATTTACACAGCACCTTTCAAATAATAAAAGTTTTATTTCTCTTTTTATCACAAAAAGATACTTCAAATATAAATGTTAAAAAACGTAATATCATGTATTTTATCGTAAATTAGGGACAAAAAAGTTATGATATAAAATAAATGGGATTTCTTTGATTGTATCGTTCAATGTTTCATTTATGTGATAAAAACAACACAGACAAATATCAAGGCGTCTACGAACTTGCAACTAATTTAAATGGAATCGCTTATTATTTTTAAGCAATCGCAAAAAACAATACAAATATATAAATAAGAAAACCTGTATAAGCTGGCTGCTTTTTTGATACTTATATGAAGAAGTTTCAGTCTATATTTCCTACTTCTGGGCACTAGTCTTAAATTTATGACAGAGTTATAGCAATTAGTTCGCTGCACTGCTCCAGAACGTGTTATTTTTAATCATCAAACGTGTACCGTGTAGTGGCGGTGTAAGAATGTCCACTACCCCATATCATCCCGTGGGTAACGTAAGAGGCGACAGAGGGAAACAAATCAGGAGATGAGCAGCAGCGTCTTCCTAATAACAACTTAAAATAAAAAATAAATACTGCGGTTGTCAATGCAATTCCCCCTATGAAGCATTTTTTATATATATATGCCCTATTATCTATGTGGGAAGGCCTTCAGCAGTGGGCTTTAATAGGCTGTAATTGTAAACATGTACTTTTCCGAATGAAGTTTTTCTTTGCCATCAAGCACGTGGTTAAACTTTTCAAGCAAAGGATTTTAGGTGGTAGGACTCGTTTCCTGTCTAAGAGTCTGTCTAGATAGATCCCACCCTCTTACTATTTCTTCCGAAAAATAGTAGTGCTTGCACTTCTTTGTTCCGGTGTGAAGGCTATAGAGAGCCAGTTTCATCACAAACTGTGAGGAATTCCATCCTATTCCTCAGATGTGACGACGCATCTGTTTCCTTCTTTTGTTTTAATTTGACTGCAGCGGTCCATGGACTGCAGAGGCCACTTACCATCAGGATTGTAAGTTTGTTTGTCACTTCAGCTTTATAAAATTTTATTCATCCGTTTAGAATTTATCAGATACAGTTTTAAAATTACGTAAAAACTGTTGAAACGAAGATTCCCAGCAAAATAAAAGCACCACTTAAAGTCACCGAGCGCATGGCGGGGCGCAAAATTTTAGTAGAGTCGTAATAAAATGTCTCCAAGAGACGCGCATGCACAAACGGGCTCAGATAGATCTTTATCCAGACTCACGAATTACTAAAGAATTATATGGAATCAGCCCTATGTTTAGTTTTAACCAAATATTATTTTAGTAGCGATTTTAGTCATACATTTTTTTTGAGAATTTGTTGTTTAGTATTTTTTTTGCTTGTTGTAATTAGACCGATTTTAAGTCTTATTTTACTGTGGAATTAATTCCTATACCATAATTGGAATTCATTAACTTTTATCAGACAAATAAAAAATCGAACGTAAGTGGTATAAAAATGCTCGCAAAAGCACATTTATTTCGACCATAGATGATTTGGGAGGCTATTGAAAAGGAAACGTTATAATTAAAATTCAGAAGATGGATTGGTGCATACATAGATTAAATAAATAAAATTGAATCCTTAATTAATTATTAATAGAATATTAGTTTTATGAAACGTATAAAAGTTGCATAATGGAAACATCTCAAAACTTCAAGACCTAGTCTAAGATCAGTAATAATACAAGTCGTGCGACAATTCTGCCACTAAGATCACCTGCTAAGATATCGTTAATATCTAGCAAAAGCTCACTGCTGAACATAGGCCTCCCCGTATATTGCCTCATAAAAGGATGTTTGCCATATTTGCCACGCTATGCAGGCTGGTTGGTAACCCCTTTTTGCTATCAGAAACATCCTGCTGCCCATCTTCTGGTTTGTTTCCCTTCGCCTCTTACGACACACACAGGACGATATGGGATATTGGATATATTTCCACCGCCACTTTAAGGTCAATTTGTACATTTCGCGGTCGAGCCGACATATTTGTGCTACAACTATACTACTAATATAGCAGCAGCATGGCTCTACCACGGAAAACAATGACATAAAACGACACAATAAAAAAGTAAACTATAATGCATTTTATTCGCATCCATGTTATTCCTACGAGTTTTATTGCGTGGGTGTCGATATGCGAACGTTAGCACATCTGCGCACGACCCGCTCAGCTCCCATTGGCCTCGGACTGATAGTATTGTCATGGGAACGCTGCACCATATCCGGTAATTTTCTTATTGCAAAAGCCTGATCTTGTGATATTTTCCTATTTAACGTTTATTTGCAGACGTTTGGCTCATTCTCTTGGTTGGTGGTTAGTTATTTAATTGTCCAGTGCAATAACAGAAAATAATATTTTGAAACACAACTTTAGTGCGTCGACGCATTTAAAGTATTAGTTATTGATTTGCTAAGCATTTGGTTGCGGTTTTAAATCTGCGGAGCGCCTATTTAACCTTTTAGTAATTTCTTCAGCTCTAGAATTTTGTTCTTGTTCAATTCATAATGTAAAACGCCTCCACGATCAGAAGAAACTCCTTATGTAGTAGTGTATATATCAATAATATATTAAATAGGTACTTATTTTATAAATAGCTATATACAAAATATCAAGAACAAGAACTGTCGTAGGGTATATGTCTAATGTTGCGAGTTATCTAGCACTGCATTACTGCTCTACTTAATATTTTTGTATATAATATTTCAGAATCGACTATCGATGATTTACGTGGAGTCCTCGAAGTACCTATACTAGATGGCAGAACTTTTTTTCAGCCTAGGAGACCTTAGCAGGTATCACTTACCAATTTCTGGCGTTAAGTTTTAATGGCTAAAAGAGCCTTTATATTCTGTGATGCATTCCATCTTAGTCCTGAGAAGTGGTAACACGTTTGTGGTCTTCTTTAATTAAAGTGAATGTGTGTACAAGTGACTGCTCCGTGGTGCAGTGATTTATCATTGAGTTGCGTCGCTGAGGACCGCTGGTTTGAATCCTGCACGAAATAAGTATTTGTTTGGTCTACAAATAATTGTTCCGGATCTGGATGTTTGTCCTTGTGCAATTTATGTATCTAAAATGTCCACGACACAGTAGTAAATTCTAGTGTAGGGGTAAAGAGAAAAAAGGTAATCGACAATATACCTAAGATGTGACAATTTCCTTGTCACTGCAATGTTATAAAAAAGTTACAGGTAATGAAGTTTTTCTGTCTAATATTTTGATAAACACAGGTTTCAGTAGAAAAAAAAGTAAAGTTACATCCTATATACGTCCCACAGATGGGCACAGGCCTCCTCTCATTTCTGAGAGGGTATTAGGGCAAGGAAATGTCCGCCGCGCTGCCCCAATGCGTGTTGGCGAACTTCACATGTCTTCGAAATTTTTTTTTTGATTTCTCAGACATGCAGGTTTCCTCACGATGTTTTCCTTCACCGTCGCGCAGGTGGTAAATCAGCACTTAAAATTGCAATTAACAATTTCATTGGAGCCGGCGGGGATCGAACCCGGGTTGCTCGCGTACTGTGTAACTTACAGCGAGCGCTAACCATCTGAGCTACCACGGCTCAGATGGTTAGCGCTCGCTGTAAGCTTTTTGTGCTTTTTGTTTCAGTAGAAACAAAAGTATTAATTTATTGCCTTCCTCATAGATTATTATAGGGATATTTTCCATAGTTGCCACGCTTGGCAGATGGGTTGGCAACCGCTTTTTTTTCCTTCAGTTGCCTCTTACGACACCCACGGGATGATATTAGGATGACGGGTAGTTTTTTTTATAGAATAAGGGTGACAAGGAGTAAACAGTCCACCTGATGATAAGTGGATGCTGTGACTCATAGATATATTCTCGATTAAGAATCAAAACGCAGTTAGCGTAGCGTAGTCACCCCTGAGGACTAAGTTAGAATACCTCATTACCAGTAATAACCTGCCAAGTGCGAATCGGACTCGCGCACGAAGGGTTCCATACCATGGTAATACACGTTTCGAGTAGGGTAGCCCCTTTTAACTTTTAATTTATTTTAATTTTTATTATTTTTTGTTATAGCGGCAACAGAAATACATATTCTGTGAAAATTTGAATTGTCTACCTATTGTGGATCATGAGATACAGCCCGCTGACAGACAGACGGACGGAGAGACGGGTGGACGGACGGACGGACGGACGGACGGACGGACGGACGGACAGCGGAGACTTCGTAATAGGGTCCCGTTAGTTACCCTTTGGGTACGGAACCCTAAAAAGGGTCTCCGGTTCTCTACACTCACTATACAAAACACAGCAGTATTAAGCTGCTATTTTACGCTGTTTGTGTGTGTGGAATTCTGTGAGAGCATGGTCCTACCCTGCCGAGCCGACCCATTCGTACTACAACCATAATTATAGCTGCAGCGTGGCTCTACTACGTAAAAAAAGTGAATTCTTTTATTCTATTACTATACGCACTATATGTACTGCACTACGTATAATTCGTCTTAGAGTATACATAAGTTGCTATAGAGCATAAAGTAAACCGACTTCAATAAAATTATTCCACTTAATTTAATAGCTGCTGTAGTAGTGGCTTTAATTCTTTGATACACTATGCTATCCTAGGACCAACTTCAGAAGCTATTAAATCATGCGGAAACTATTATATTATTTAAAATATATTGAAGTCAATTTTTAATTTTTTAAAGTTTAATTTTAACCATTTAAAATGTAATGGAAACACTGGCTACGTCAAATGTGTCTTTTAATAAACAATGCATGAGATATTTAAATAAAACTAGTTTTACTGATTTTATCGCGTATATTAACTTATTTTATATTCCCGACGTTTCGAGTACTTTACATGCATGAGATAGATATCCATATAAATTAAACGACCCATCCAGTCTGATATTTATCAAATTTAATTAATTATTTCGAAACAAAAATAACATATTAAATGAAACTAATTTTTACGGATTCTATCGCGCTTAATTTAACTTTTTAAGTCCCGACGTTTCGGGTGCTTTACAGCACCCATGGTCACAGGGGGAACTGAGGTGTTTGACGCCCCGATGTCATAGTTAGCCCGGCTACTTTCAGTTTTTGAATATTAATTTTTGGTCCGATCTACGCAGAATGAGCTTATAGTATCTTGAAGTCTTGCAGTGGTATGCTTGGGTTTGGATATAATTTTATTAATTATAGGATCCCAAGCAGATGGCAGCACCCATCCATTTTCTCTATTATTTTCTCTATATGTGTTCTTTTGCGAGGATTTGTGGTCTATCAAATCTAATGTAATGGCGGGGACGATTTTTAATATGTTCACAGACTGCAGACTTCCCGGAACGTCGGTACTTCAAGTCAGCTATATGTTTTTTTACGCGGGTTTTAATAGATCTTTTTGTTTTTCCTATGTAAGAGAGACCACAATCACAATCCAGCTTGTACACTCCTGCATCTTGTAGAGGGATATGACACTTGACGGATAGTAAAATTGACTAATCTTCTTCGGCGACTTGAAGTATGTTTTAATGGAAGCTCGCTTCAAGATGTAGCCAACCTTGTCTGTGACTCCTCTGACATAAGGTAGTACAGCAGGCACACGCTCGACTGTGGCCGGCTTCACTTAGTCACTGTGACGTAGGCGCGGGACCCGAAGCTTGTTGTCTTGCAATACTTGCTCGACGTGCTGAAGCTCGGTGGCCAGAGGTTTTCTGTCACAGTTCCCTCGTGCTCTCTGAAAAAAAGATTTTCCATCGGTAGCTAATTGTGATGAATGATGATGAGATTCACCATTTAAATATCGGTTGGTATGGGTCTTTTGCCTGTACACAGTGTGATCAATTCAGTTTGTTAGGAGTTATCAGGATTTCGAATGACTAAAACATCTAAGAAAGCTAAAAAATCGTTTGCCTCTAACTCCATTGTTAATTGTATTTTAGAGTATATGAAATTAAGGTGGTCTAAAATGTCAGATGGTAAAATTGTGAAAGTGTCGTCTACGTACCGCTTGTAGAATCTTAGATTTACAGGAGCAGTAAGAAGGGCTTTCTCCTCAAAGTCCTCCATGAATATATCGGCGACTACGGGAGACACAGGTGAGCCCATCGCCACACCGTCTACTTACTTGTAGAACTCTTCCTTCCACAATAAATAACCCAATGAGCAGTGTTTGAGTAATACTGCATATTCTGTAAGCATGTTGTTATATTCTTCCTATTTATAATTGAGATGTAGGTCTTTTATCTCACTAACAAAATGGTATGAATCCTTTATGTGTGCTCTGGTGTGTCCTCTCAGTGGTGACAGTATTTTTGCCAAGTGTTGAGCCAACTTATAAGTTGGTGAATCGACCCGGCTCACTATGGGATGTAGTGGAGCGTTTGGTTTGTGTATTTTCGATAACCCATACAACCTCGGTGGTTTGGCACATGCTGGTATTGTCGAATTCACGTCGAGATTAAATTTTTCGGAGTATTTCTTTATTAAATCGGTAGTTGTTTTAAGCGTATTAGTTGTAGGTCTATTTTGACCTTTTTGTATATACTTACGTCCGATAAAAGATGTTGTATTTTGAAATTATACTCTGACGTGTCCATTATTACCGTAGCATTTCCTTTATCTGCGTGGAGAATAATGAGCTCTGGTCTGTTTCGTAAGTTATACAACGCTTTAAACTCGTCTTTGGGAGATTTAGTTCCGGCGCTGAACTTCGACGTAACAAGGACGAAATGTTTTGACGTATGGCCTCTAAATCCTCCTTACTGATGTTATTCTTAAACAGACAATCCTCAACACTACAGATAATTTCTTCGTACGGGATTCTTCGCGGTGTTATTGCACAATTTAAGCCCTTCGACAATACTTTCATTGTAGGTTCGTCCAGTGTTTGCTTTGACAGATTATAGACCGTGCGTTGTTTATTGTTCGAGTCTGTGGTCAAAGGCTGCATTTCGTTTCTACGTTGACATTGTTATTTGGTATTTTTCTATTTGTTTATTTTTACATTCACTATATTTAGATATTTTGCGTTTGTTTAAAGTTTAAATACAATTTTTAAAATCAAATGTCGTTAAAACTGTCTTTAACTCACTGGACAAATTGTCTATGCTCTTATTTATAAATTGAAGATCGAACCGATTTTTCTGAATCACCGTTCGTAACAAATTTTTACTTGCCTGATTTAAAATCTTAGCGCTACCTTGAATGTCCTTTTTTATTGATATTTTGACACACGTAGGAATGAGATTATGGTCTCTGCATCTACTCAAGAAATTTAAAGAAGTTATACATCACGCTTGGTCTTGAGATCTTCTAATCGGCGAAATTTATTTGCTATTACCAGTCCGTACTGGTTCTTATAATGATTTCTTATATTTACGCGAACACTACACATTAAATAAAACAAATTTTTATGGATTCTATCGCGTTTAATTTAGAAATAGATTTTTTTATTCAATATAGATTATAAATAATACTTATTGGAAGTCACTCTTTTGTTTAGTTACCACTGGTTGGAAAAAAAATCCTCTGTCCTGGGAAGAACCAGCAAGAAACCCAGCGGGACTTTTTTTTAAATAACAGCTTACAATCAGCTTACAATGTTGCACAATTAACAACACAAAACAAATTAGAAATAGCTTGGTAGCGTTCACATCATTCCCAGGGGTTATTATCATCCATAAATTCCTTAATATTATAATAACCCTTTTAAACAAATTTTGTATTTTTACTGGGATTATGTTGTAAAAGCGTATACATTGCCCCAAGAATGAATTACTGACTCGGTGGAGTCTAGTAACTGGTATTACTAGTGTTCGCGACGACGAAAAGTGTTTAAAAATATAGTGATTAAAAAACAATATTCAAAATGTAATTAGGAAATATTAGTGACAAACCTAAGTGAAAGGTGCAATAGCGTAATTTTACAACATATTTACAACCCTTAGAATTATAGTATAGAGCATCGTTTTGTAATAGTTAAGAAAATAACTCTTATTGGTACAAACAAAAAGTCGACCAATCAGAGCGCGACACGTTATAAAACATTCTGGGCATTGCGTAATATTTAGACCCGAAAATGATGCAAAAAAAATTTTTATGCTCTAGAAGAATTGTAAGCATAGTATTTAATTAGATTAAGGTTTATACATTAAGAAAATAAAAGAATATCTAGACTCTAGATTCTAGAGTGATGAAACTTATTGCATACTTATAGTAAAATTAAAGAATTAATGTACCCAAATATTGTGAAAATTTGGGATATTTTGGTTAATAACTTTTTATATCTATACAAATAAATAAAATTGAATTGTCTGTTTATAATTCAAAATTACAGCCTTTTACTAAATGCATATGAAAGTATATACGGTACTTATAACAAAAATACAATTTTTAAAATTTTTGTCTGTCTGTCTGTCTGTTTGTTCCGGCTAATCTCCGAAACGGCTGGACCGATTTTGACGTTACTTTCATTGACAGATAGCTGATATTATAAGGAGTAACTTAGGCTACTTTTTAGAAAAAGTATTAGGGTTCCGCGCAAAAAAATTTAAACCCTAAATTGCACGCGAGCGAAGTCGCGGGGAACAGCTAGTTGTTAATATATTAAGCAACCTTTATGGTATGCTAATAGACAACTAAATAACCGATTTAACAATGTATAGTACATTAGCGTAAGAATTAATCGTGTATAGAAAAAATTGTAATTTAAGACAATTGTGTAGTGAAAATGTTGAACAATAAAGAGGCAAAACAGACAATGGCAAGCGGCTCACTTTAAAGTAAAGCTCGAGCCTACCTTAGGACTTACAATGTATTATAATATTATTGTATTATTGTAATATAGTATAGTAGTATTGTAGTATATAATATTGTAGTAGCTGAAGTGACTAGTAGCAGAATCAAGTAGTAGCTGAACATAGAACATAGTGACTAGTAGCTAGCTCATAGAACATAGTGACTATACCTCAGTCTCCCCCGTGACCATGGGTGCTGTAAAGCACCCGAAACGTCGGGAATTAAAAAGTTGAATTAAATGGGATAGAATCCGTAAAACTTAGTTTCATTTAATGGATACAACATAATTATAACTTTTAACAAAAAGTAAAAACCGACTACAAATTGCTAAAAAAGAAGTTATTTATTTGCTACCCTTAGGAGTGCATTTTTTTATCCAAATTTATATGGGATCTTCCTTGAAGTATAACCTATTTAATAAAATAATCACTGAAATCGGTTTTCAATCGTCCAATATAAAACTTTTCCCCTAATTAGTTAATTTTAACCCTTGGGGCGTAATATTTTCTTCAAAATTTAATGGAACCACCCCTGAGGTAAAGCCTATTTCATAAAAAAAAAGAATCATTAATATTAGTTCACAATCTGCGAAGATATCGCGTAACATACATACAAAAATAAAAACATACACTCGAATTGAGAACCTCCTCCTTTTTGAAGTCGGTTAAAAAGAAGGAAACGGCTTCATCTTGCAACAGTAATATAAGGCTCTTGAACTTACAATAATCATAAATTATATATCATTGCACGTCTAATGATATCCGAAATAAAAATTGAAACAATCGAGCTCTCAAAACTACGATCGATTTAATACGATCGTAATGACAGTGGGTCCGAAGAATCGGGCCGTGATGATTCGGAGGTATTATAAGCTCATCAACACCTTGTTTGTGGTGGGAAAGACGGGAAGTGGCGGAAAGAGGTCGGTAACGGGTCGCTACGATTTCCTAAACATCTGTTTCGAAATACGTATTTGCGGATCCACGGTCACGGGAACTGATCGACTTAAAAGTTCCAAAGGCGATAGTTCTGAAAAACGTTAGAAAAACATTGATGTATTTATAACGGTTGTAATTCTAAGTAGATTTTTTTTTAAATTAAAGATTTTTTTACCTTTTTATAGAATTAGTGTGACAAACGAGCACACTGTCCAACTGATGGTAAGTGGATGTTGTGGCCCATAGACATCTACATCTATACTCGATTAAGCATCAAAATCATTTTGATTCTTTATTAAGGTTAGATGTAGATGGCTATGGACCATAGCAGCCACTTACCATCAAGTGGACTGTGTGCTCGTTTGTCACCCTTAATATAAAAAAATGCAGATGCATTGTCACCCTTGAGGTCTAAGATGAAATGCCTCGTTTCCAGTAAAAAGGATTACACTCACCATACGAAACACAGCAACATTTAGCTGCTATTTTACACTGGTATTTTATAAGACTACTCGTATTTATAAAGGTTGTTGATAAGATGAAAAATTTTGAAATGGTAATACATTTATTTACATAACATAATATACAATATTTTATTATATACAATATTAGAATATTATTTACATTATTTAGAAATTAAAGTTTTTTTTATATGAAGCCACTAATTGATTACTATTCCAATTGTGTAAAAAACGATAAAGCGATAGTTTGAACATAACCTATTCACTGGGATTTATTACAGCCAAATTATTTTCGGATAGACAGAGATACGTTGGCAAATTAGTAGTTTTCTAAACGTAATTTGAACAACGATGGATTCGGAATGTGGATTTAAGACTTTTGCTTTTGGTCAGTGGGTGACTGCCCACTAGATGACGACCTGATAACCATACCAATATCCTGTTTAGGCTACCCACTGTCGCCTCTAACGACACCAACGAGGCCATATGTGGTACTGGATATTCTTACACCGCCACTACACGTTAAAATATATAACATGTGTTCAATCCCAGATAAGTGTAATTACAACCGTGATAATAATTACACCATTGTAACAGTGGCTTTCGTGGCTAAGATAGTCCATCACCCTTTTCCGTCCTATAGGTGTCTTAAAAGACGACTCACAAAAAAAAACGCGGTATAATCATTTTGCTTACGCAACACGTAACTAAATACCCAGACCGACGACGGGCAGCAGTTTCAAAAGTGCAAGATATTTCGTACTGTGATCATCAACTCATCTGCCCAGCATGACGATAAAGGCAAATCTTTTCTCCAACGTGAGAGGCCCTTACATAATCTGATGACGCATAAGAAGAAGTAGTAAGAGATATTCTAATATACTATAGAAATTTAAAATTAAACTATAAGCAATAGCAATTAGCTGATGCTAAAAAACTAAGATATGATAATCTATTTGTAAGCAGTCGTGACTTAAACAGTATTGTTGCGGTTATTATGTTTCGAGTGCTCGATGTCCTTATGTCGTGGTTAGCCAGGGCTGCCTTCTGTTTTTATTTACTAATTTTTGTCCGATAAGGAGTTCATGTATATTGATGTTATTTTTTTATAGAATGGGGGTGACAAACGAGCACACAGTCCACCTCATGGTAAGTGGATGCTGTGGCGCATAGGCATCTTTGCCCGTACCATTTGTGCTACAACCATAATATATCTGCAGCATGGCTCTGGATAGATGTAGATGTCTATGGGCTAAAGCATACACTTACCATTAGGACTGTGTGCTCGCTTGTCACCTTTATTCTATAAAAAATCATTAACTTTTTTTTATTTTCTAAAAGGCTTCCAAACTTTGGTTGCCCTAACGTCCCTGAATCGCTTAAGATTACTATGAATAAACTAATATAAATGAGAAAAATCTATAAAATGAAATGTTCTCGATTATAAAAAAGTATTCATTGACTTATTGCTACTTAACTCAAGTTCATGTGAAGCTTGAAACAAGTTTAAAACGAACAAGTAAAAAAACTACACGATTAATTTCAATGACACTTCAACGCCGCCATGCTCTTATTATAGCTTCAATAAAATCGATTTTACGTCCACTAACGACTCGCAAATCTACGATACGTTATCTGGAAGTTCATTTAAAACATTTCCAAACGTATTAGTATTGCGTAGCGGCTATTATTTTTGCAGTTAATATTCTTAGACATTGGTGCAATATGAATGGCGAACAAATATACTCTAAATTACTACTCAAACTTATAAATAATTAATATGCAACGTGCAGTGGCAATGTAAGAATATCCACTACCCCATAACGTCCCGTGGCTAGAGCAGCAGCGTTTTCCATATATACCATCACATTACATAGACAACAACTCAAAATTATAACTATGGCAACCCCTAGATCTCTTAAACCCGATCCCGAGTATACCAAATTTAAAACACCAGTGCTAATGATTCATACCGTGGAATAGACTCATGTCCACAGGTGGACTATTACGGGCTAATAAAGATGGCGGTGTAAGAATATCCACAACCCCATATCGTCTCGTGGGTGTCGTAAGAGGCGACAGAGGGAAACAAATCAGGAGATGGGCAGCAGCGTTTTCCTAACAATAACAAACAAATATAAAACCGCGGTTACCAACCCGTTGGCCAAGCGTGGCTACAATGGCAAATATCACCTCTATGAGGCATTATAGGGAGAACTTGCCTTAATCGTCACGCTTGACCAGAGGCTTAACCTTAACCGTTACTTAATAACATTCCATAGGGAGCTTGGGTGACTTGAATAATATTAGACGTGGATTTGCGTTTACTAGTCCAGCTCAATCAATCAATACAATCAATCAAAGGGTAGATAAGTCATTAATTAAATCTAAAATATCAATAATATATTATAAAATATAAACACAGTATAATCCATTGTGATGCTTAAACTTTCCAACCGTGTGTCACAGGCGGTTTTACACAGGTGCCTGGAATGATATTTGAAAATAAATATAACCCTATAAATAAATTTTGATAAAGCCTACAACCACATTAACATTTGGTCAACAAGCAAAACGCTTGCATAAAACCAAAGTCTTAAAGTTCAAATCTGATTATTCAGTTTTTTTTTTTTTTTTGATTCTTAGTATCGCAAGGCTAGTTTTGTACTTAAACATACTTTTATTGGTCTATAAAAGAATCCTTTTATAACGGTAATTAGATGAACATTCTAGATAAAATTTGATTACATAAGTATCCTCTTTTTAATTATATTCGTAATAATTTTCCGACTAGAATTATTAAAAGCAATAATCACAGCTTTTTATGTTTTATGTTCTATTTACACAAAAAAGTATATAATAGAAAAAAAAACATCATATAAAATAAAATAGAAATAATTATCTGTAAAAAAGCTAATGTTTTAAGTCAATATGACTTTAGATAGATTATTGAGTTTTTTTTTTCAAGAGAAATATTAAAACATTTTTGTATATTGCTCTTGGAAATACAGTATATTGATTATATTTTATGTTTTCATATAAACATTTTACAGGACGATACCACCTTCAACGGACTTGATTCTTCATAAATATTTGAGTAATACGAAGAAATTTAAATGGTGAAAATTAATACTCATTTTATTAACTACTTGCGACCCGGCCCGGCTTCGCCTTCGTGGCGTTATTTAGATTTAAGATAAGCTAGGTCTACTTATTCTATCAATTTTTCTTTTTTTCCCAAATATATTTTTCGGATAAAATATAGCCTAGATCCTTTATGGAATGCTTTCTATCTGTACATAATGTGTCGTCACAATCGCTTCAGTCATTCCGAAGATTAGCTCGGATAGACAGACAGACAGACAAACATTTTGAAAATGGTTATTTATATCTTAATAGCTTGCAAATAATCCCCTGAGCTTAATAGATAGACACTTCAATTTTATTTCTATGTATAGAATACTAATACTGCTCGCCCTATAACCAAAGCGAAAAGTCGGACTCAATTCAGGTAATAGAGGTTAGCAGGACCTGTGCTGTGCCTACCAAACGTGGTGATGGAATTTTAATAGCTTGATACGTATACACCTACCATACCATACGGTTATAATTAACTTTCACAGCTAATTACCTCTGTCAGATTAGAAATACAAGTATAAAGTGTTTATTTTATAATTTGCTAAAGATTCATTCCCTTTCTTTAATTTTTAATTAAACTTTTTAAAATAAAAAATTACTTCAATTAACTAAAAACAATATAATCATAAAAACGCTTGACGCGATAAAAAATTATTTGTCCATATGTCTTTGCAAATTAAAGAGTTTGATGACTTTATGATGGATTCCACAATTAGATTATGACCAATTTCCCCGTCAAAAAAAAAAACATTGAAATGGCATAGGTAAGTTATTTATAAAAAAAATATCTTTATATGTATAATCTTTGGCACGTCTATTATTTTTTTTTACAGAATTAAAGTGACAAACGAGCACACAATCCACCTACATCTACATCTATCCTCGATTAAGAATGAAACTGCAGATGCGTTTTCACCCCTGAGGACTAAAATGGAATGCCTCGTTTCCAGTAAAAAGGGTCTCCGGTTCTCTACACTCACTCTATTTATGCTGTTATTCTATGGGAGCGTAGTCCTACCCGGTCGAGCCGACCCATTCGTGCTACAACCATAATATAGGTGTAGTGTGGCTCTACCTCTACCACGTAACATTACGTTCATAATATATTAATCGTGTATATAACTGAATATAATTGACCGATCGAAGTTATATCCAAGTATTGAAGTATTTATCTGCTCACTAAGAGTAAAATAAGGTCTTAATATAAATAATATTATATATACATATTTGACAATTTTTTTGAGATAAATTATTCATTAATAAACTGGGCTTCGATAGGTGGCGCTGCAGTAAATCTATTTTTTTTAATATTTATGGATCATATTCATAATGTTGTTTAATGCAAAAAAAAACCCAGACATATTATGACCTTAATAAATGTTATATTTAAATTTAATGTTTATTTAAAAGTCCGGACTAAATTCGGAATGAAATGCATTGCGCAACCTACCGGAAAAGGTAGACCAACGCCTGCCAGGCCAGATAGTCATTTATAAAAGTAAAGTAAAGTTGCAGCCTATTTACGTCCCACTGCTGGGCACAGGCCTCCTCTCATTTCTGAGAAGGTTTTAGGGCAAGGAAATGTCCGCCGCGCTGCCCCAATGCGTGATGGCGAACTTCACATGTCTTCGAAATTTTTTTTTCTTATTTCTCAGACATGTAGGTTTCCTCACGATGTTTTCCTTCACTGCCGAGCATGCCGAAAATTGCAATTAACAATTTCGTTGATGCCGGCGGGGTTCGAACCCGGGTTGCTCGCGTACTGTGAAGCTTACAGCGAGCGCTAACCATCTGAACTACCACGGCTACGTTATTAAAATTCATTATTTAAATTTTATAAATGACTATCTGGCCTGGCAGGTTTATTTACTGTTACTGTTACAGCCTCTGGAATGTGCACTGCTGAAAATAGGCCTTCCCATATATTGTCTTATAGGGGATATGTACCATAGTTGCCACGCTTATCAGGCGGGGTTCGGAGTTTTTTATTTTTTAGTCGTTGTTAGGAAGTCGGTGGTGCCGATCTTCTGGTTTGTTTTCCTCTGGCACCTCTTACGACACCCACGGGATGATATAGGATAGTGGATATCTTTACCATAACACGTACTTTAATACTAAATAATTAAATTTGGTGATAGCTCAATATCTACATTTTAAAGAATATACTTTGACAGGTTTAACAATACAAGGAAGTTTAAAGAGAACATTGAACCTCGATTGTGACGTTGTTTAGTTGGTAACAATGTTAGTTAAATACAAAAAACTTAATTGCAATTTTATATACATATAATTAGTCAAATATGATGTTTCTAAAAAAAAGCTATGAAAAATTTCATTTCAGACAGCAGATACCTACGCTTTCTGCTTTAGAAAAAAATCGCGAAACTGGGTGTTATATCAAATGGCTAAGATAAAAATTAAAAGACCGACCACCTTCGATGCACGACGGTATCTTGCCTTATCGTCAGCCTCTGCGACATATCGCACGCCATCCGGTCACAGACTTCGCTATTTATATCCAACGGACCTACACGAGCTTTAGAGTGAACAATAAAGTGCAAGTACTGGTCGAAGTAATACCCCATCAATTTTCAGTCACATATGTTTGTAAGGACAATTTAGAATGGGGACGTTTAAGAGAGGGAACAAATGTAATGCGCGTGAGGTAAATGAGTCTCTTTTTATTTATCAAATTGATTTGTGACCGCTCACATGTGAGATAAATGTAAGATTGAAGGTGATCATGAGAGCGGTGATGTCGCTTTACAAAAACTATAATAGCAGGGTTAAATTCGGTGGTGCTTGGACAACTTTTATTATAAAAATGAAGTGACAAATGATAATGTAATAATGTCTTCCAGACCAAATTTGCACAAAGCACAGCCCTGAGCCACCTACATCCATCGAATTCCCACATGTCTTACCAGGTCGTCACTCCATCTAGTGGGGGGATGCCCTACACTTCGCCTACCTGTACGTGTCGAGAACCTTTTTCCCCATCGGTTGTCGGTTCTTCGAGCTATATGTCCGGCCCATTGCCACTTCAGCTTACTAATCCGTTGGGCTATGTCGGTTACTCTGGTTCTACTGCGGATATCCTTATTTTTAAGTTTAGCACGCAGAGAAACCCCGAGCATAGTCTTCTCCATAGCTCGCTGAGTGACCTTGAGCGTCCTCATACGGCCAGCAGTGAAGGACCAAATCTCAGATCCAACGTCATCACTGGCAACAAGCGCTGTTTGTCCAATCTCGTTTTCAAGTTTTGAGGTTCTTAGCTGGATAGGTTTCGTACTCTGGTTCTGTACTCGGATAGCCATCGTAGCCGTACTGTACAAACACTTCATTGCTTCAATATACCGACAGTCAACTTGGCACCGCTGAAGGGACTGTAGTACCGCCCAAATTTCGACGGCATCAAAGGCTTTCTCTTAGTCGACATATGCAAGGCAAAGTGGCAGATTGTACTCTTCGGTCTTCTGTACAATTTGCCGAAAGGTATTCGAGGCGAGAGGATTCGTAATGACTCTCGAAAATAGCACGTAGACGTGGCTCAGAACGAAATCAGTCTGTAGTTTTTCAAAAGAGCGTTGTCACCTTTCTTGAAGAACAAGATCACCACACTTCTGCTCCACGCCTCCGTAGTAGTCCTACCGGTTTTCCACCCGCTTCAGAAGCTCCGCTGTAATTCCATCCTCGTCTGGAGCCTTGCTGTTTGTAAGGTGCTGGAGAGTCATTCTAATCTCGCTCAGACTGACGTTCGGCATATTATCGGAATATATCTAGGTTAAGCGTAATATATTACAACTTATTAAAGCAAAATTTACCACGATAGTGAATTTACAGCGCTTAGCCCTTGAGCTACTACGGTAAGCTATGCCAGTTTTCTTTTTAATACTAGCGTGACTCCGGTATCATATTCATCAAATTGTTTGAATTGGACTGACAGAATATAAAAAGGTAATCTAGCTTAATGTTTCTGTATTATGTATATTTAAATGCAAAAATTAATTAACTCATAAAATAAAACAATAATTAAGTTTATTTTCTATCAACGCATGTAAATATATGTTGATAACACGAGAAAAACCAACATTTAAAAGTAATTTCTATTAATTTAAATACGAATGTTAAAGTTTAAACGATATCGAAGTAATTAATATTCATAGTTTTAATGAGAGTTGTGTGTAAGGGCTTGGTTATCGCCTATCTACATATCTAATGAAATATACGCGTTATATAGCACTATCTCAAACATATTAAACAACTTCGTCGATGTAAACAGAAATGTCTGCACTCCTACGGATGTATTTCAAGTTCACGTCCAAGTGTATCGGAGTTAGTAAAATTGTTCGAGTAAGCATTCAAAACTCACGTGTAAGGCCCTCACAGATCGTTGATAGCGGTGTACAAACGAGTGTAAGTTGAAATTTTAAATGACTTGTCACATAAAAAACAGAGTAAATAATAGGTATGAGACACTCTAGTCAATTGAAATACTCCTTAAGAGCCTATCAAAATAAATATTTCTTTAAAAAATTTATGAGATCATAGTGTAATAACGGCATAATTTTATAATTATAATAATATACCGGTAAACTAAATTATAAGGCAGAGTAAGATAAGCCAAGATCCCATTTCATCCCGTGGGTATCGTAAGAGCAGACAGAGGGGATTGGGATACAACTTTTGCATGATAGAGCCATGATGCAGCTATATTATGGTTACAGACTATACTCTCACAGAATACCAGCGTAAAATAGCAGCTTAATGCTGCTGTGTTTCGTATGGTGAGTGTAGAGAACCGGAGACCCTTTTTACTGGAAAAGAGGCATTCCATCTTAGTCCTCACGGCTGTAAACGCATGTGCATTTTGATTCGCAAAAGAGGATAGATGTAGACGTCTACCACAGCAATACTACTCTATGATCTATACTTAATTGAGTGTTCACTAGTGTCTGAATTAGATAAACATATATCTGTATTTCAGATCACAGTGCCCTTCCTTATTACACATTAACAGACTAACATAAGTATAAATCAAATAGAAGGTATACAACAAATAAAATGTGAAACTTAATCATAACAAAATGTGTTTTGTGCTAAAAAGAAAAATGTTAACATGTGTATTAAATGTGTATAAAAATAGAATAAAGCGTATAGCTCTGGGCCATATATATATATATATAGATAATCTTTTGATAACTTTATTGGCTATAGAACTTGTAGTGTTTACAAATCTATAGTAAAACTGGATTTCTATTTACATGAAAAATTTACCGTCTAGTGGCGGTATAAGAATATCCACTACCCCATACATCATCCTGTGGGTGTCGTAAGAGGTGACAGAGGGAAACAAATCTGGAGATGGGCAGCAGCGTCTTCCTTATAACGACTAAAAATAAAAATAAACTGAAGTTGCCAACCCGCTTGCCAAGCGTGGCAACTATAGCAAATATCCCCCTATGAAGCAATCTATGGAGGAAGCCTATGTTCAGCAGTGGGCTTTAATAGGCTGTTACGTTAACGGTAATGGGATTCAGAATGTAAAATAATTTATTACTAAAATGTCGCAATTTCAATATATTTTTATCGTCATGTTTATTTAAATATTTATTTATTTGCTTTTTAGTGTGTTACATAAGAAGTTATTGAATACTATGTATTACATACTAAGTCTTTAGTAAAGACATGCAAATTTGTTTTATATTTTTAACTTGATTTTAATTTTGTCAAAATAATTCCATTAAAAAATTATTCTTATTTTGATAGCCTTAGTGGTGGGATTTTTTTCTAGATTTATATGGGAAGACCCCTTAAATATAACTTATTTAATAATAAAAGTAATCATCGAAATATGTTCACAATTGACCAACATATACAAACTTTCACTTAAATTGTTAATCTCCTCATTTTTTGACGTCGACTAAATAGTAGATCATTTTATGTTAGCTTTATTGAAGAAAGCGCTATTTTTTGTATATTAATTTCGAAATTATTTGACATATTCACATAACTTTATAATTCAAAAAAATTCATTTTACATGTTTATGTATCACAAAGTTTAAAGTGCTTCTTCTAAACATTTTTTAACTCGATGGCACGTATTAGCGATGCAGTGGGCCCGGCCCACGCGCATCGCTGAGAAAGGGCAAAGATGAGCTTCGGTCCACTCTCACACGCCGTGTTAGGTGTCCGCTAATAACCTACCGGTTACCGGGTTCGAGTCCAGTTTTATTGTTCGCTGAATTATCCAGCAGTTTTATACTATTGTTTTTTTTTACGGATTAAGAGTTATAATAACAATTACGGAATTCAGTAGGACAAGTAAGCGTTTGTATATCTTTTTATAAAAATTATTATCAATTTTAAGTAATGATTTCTTATATTTACGCGAACACTACACATTGAAAAACAATATTTACGGATTTTATCGCGTTTAATTTTACTTATTTTTTATTTCCGACGTTTAGATTCCTACTTTGGATGATACGTGCGGCTATTGAAATTAAATTACATCCTAATTTTAATAGAGAAGGAGGCTGGGTACTCCCGCTAGCTTGGGATCCTGTAATGAATAAAATTATAACTAAGCCCAAGCATACTACTGCAAGACTTCTTTCTATACACAGTAAGCTCATTCTGAGAAGATCGGACCAAAAATTAATAATTAAAAAGCTGAAGGTACTCCGGATTAACTTTGACATCGGAACGTTAATCTCCTCCCTTTCGCCGTGACCATGGGTGCCGCAAAACACCCATGGTCACGGCGTTAGGCGGCACGTTACGGATCAAAATTAAGTAAAATTAAACGCGATAAAAGCCGTACAAATAGTTTTATTCAATTTTGAAGTAATGTAAATAGTAAAACCCCGAGTAGTGACAACGAACAGCATTCACAACCTCATCGGTTATTGAGTAGTGACGAATCTCAGTTATTGAGTTTTTCTGTCTAGAAATTCTCAGTAGCAGTCTGGAGTCAGGAATTTTTTCATCCCCATGCCTTGGGAAGCACGTACAGCCGTTGGTTCTGCACCTTATCTCTCTGTGGTCGTGTTGGATTACCGGAATATGACAGTGAGGAAATAAAGAGTGCACCTGTGTTTGCGCATACACTCGAGCACTTAAATCCTGTACAGCGCAGATGGCTAGTCTACGTTGAAACTGGCTGCCGTGACTGAAATTCGGGCTGGGGGACTTAATTATTATGATTGTTTATCGTGCGCTGTCCGTTATGACTTTTATCTATGTATGGACAGACACCTGTAATCGCGAACATAGTAGGTAAAATTTCGCAGCCTCGTCTCGTTTGCCAACGATATTGTTACGATAATTAGTTGCAAAATTATCGTCACAATAGTACTGACCGATTAATAAATGGCCTAAATGCAGTGTAAGCAACACCGAGACGATCCAAAATAGACAAACCCCAAGAATATTACGTATTTTTCGCAAATATGAACACCGGCTTTGTTTCGAATTAACCCAATAGTTCCAATAGTTAGCCGGAAGAATGATAATAGTTCATTATAACCCCCCAGTCCCCGGCGGCTCCGCTATTCCTGGCTCAGGTGGCGACCATGGTAACGGCGGGGCAGGGATGCTAAGAATCTCCGGTGGAGGTTCAGTTACCACCTAAGACGACTCGACCTGGCAACATATAACGCACGCACCCTGAGAACTGATGAGAAGATCCAGGAGTTGGAAGAAGAGATAGACAAGTTGCGCTGGAATATTATTGGATTAGTACCTTATACTCAAAATCACCAAACGGTATTCGTTGAAGGTCATTCACGTTTACGCACCAAATTCGGCACATCCGATTAGGAGGTGGAAGAAATATACGAGCTAGAGCCATGCATTCCTCAAAACCCACTATACGGTGTTAATGGGAGACTTCAACGCAAAAATAGGCACAGAGAGAACAGTGAGTTGAAGGTAGAAATCTGGAATAGGGCAACGGAACCCAGGGCCGATTTCATGGAGAAAGAGGACTTTTATGATGAACTCTTTCTTCCAGAAGCGGCCCCACAGAAAGTGGACCTGGTAGGTCCCCGACAGTTCGACAAAAGTGAGATTGACTTCATTATGACGACCAGACGACAACCAGACGACAACTGTTCAGTGATGTCTCAGTGATCACGAGTGAAAATCGGCAGCGGTTACCGAATGGTGAGAGGCACACTTAACCTAAACGTTAAGTTAAGTGTGCCTGCAAGTAACTGAACAGACAGATCTACAAATGCATGCGCCGGGACTTACGCAACTTCAATACAGCTCGTATTGAAGAAGCGATCGAGCGGAACCAGGGATCCAAAGTTTTTGCTAGAGATCTCTCTGCCAGAAAGAGCCAACTGTCAAAGCTGAAGACCGAGTGTAGCAGTGTCGTTTCCAGGACACCTGAGATTTTGAGTGAGATTGAGAGGTTCTATGGGCAGCTGTACACATCATCGTTGGAGCCGCACGCAAGTATGAGTAACGATCCAAGAGCAAGTCTTATCTGACACTATTCCGATGATATTCCGGACGTTAGTCTGAGCGAGGTTAGAATGGCTCTCCAGCACCTTAAAACGTCAAGGATGAGGCGAGAATGGAATTACAGCGGAACTTCTGAAAGAGGATGGAAAACTGGTACTTGAAGTCCTTCAAGCTCTTTAATTCCGGAGGCATGGAGCAGAAGTGCGGTGGTCTTGTTCTTCAAGAAAGGCGACAACGCTCTCTTGAAGAACTACAGACCGATTTCCATTGTTAGCTGCGTTTACGTGCTGTTTTCGAAAGTCATTACGAATCGTCTCGCGTGCAGACTTGACGACATCCAGCCTCCCAAGAAAGCCGGTTTCCGGAAAGGCTTTAGCACCATAGACCACATACATACCCTTTGGCAAATTGTACAGAAGTCCGAGGAGTTCAATTTGCCACTATGTCTGGCGTATGTGGACTATAAGAAAGCCTTTGATGCCGTCGAAATTTGGGTGGTACTACAGTCCCTTCAGCGGTGCCAAGTTGAGTGTCGGTATATCGAAGCACTAAAGTGTTTGTACAGTACGGCTACGATGGCTATCCGAGTACAGAACCAGAGTACGAAACCTATCCAACTAAGTACCTCAAAACTTGAAAACGAGATTGGACAAACAGCGCGTGTTGCCAGTGATGACGTTGGATCTGAGATTTGGTCCTTCACTGCTGGCCGTATGAGGACGCTCAAGGTCACTCAGCGAGCTATGGAGAGGACTATGCTCGGGTTTTCTCTGCGTGCTAAACTTAAAAATAAGGATATCCGCAGTAGAACCAGAGTGACCGAGATAGCCCAACGGATTAGTAAGCTTAAGTGGCAATGGGCCGGCCATATAGCTCGAAGAACCGACAACCGATGAGGAAAAAAGGTTCTCGAGTGGCGGCCTCGTACCGGCGGACGAAGTGTACGGCGTTCCCCCCAGTAGATGGAGTGACGACCTGGTAAGACATGCAGGAAGTCGATGGATGCAGGTGGCTCAGGACCGTGCTTTGTGGCATGCCTTTAGGGAGGGAGGGGGAGGGAGGGTGATGCTTGCCCTAGGTGTCATGCTTGGCAGGCAGGTTTGCAATCACATTTTCTACCGACTTCAAAAAGAAGAGGTACTCAATTCGACTGCTTGTTTTTTTTTATGTAACCTCATAACTTTTTTCTGAGCGAACCGATTTCGATGTTTTTTTTTTATTTGAAAGCTGGTGCTTCTCATGTGTTCCCATATAAATTTAATCAACGTTTGACCATTAGTTTGACCAGTAGTTTTGACCAGTAGTATTTTTGAGTTATTCTTAATAATTTATATTGAAGTCGGTTGTACAAAATTTTTAATTTTAATTTATATTAATTTGAGTTGTTACTAGCAATGTGTTACTGGCCATCTCCAGTTTTAGTTTCCTTCTGTCACTTCTTACGACTTACACGGCATTATATTTTTTTTTTATTTTACCAAATGTTGAAATGGTTGTTGGATTAATATTAATTCTTATCTTTTATATTAAATTATACGCCACGTAACAAGCGCCATGCTAGTAGAGCGAGGCTATGATGTATTACCACGTCCCCAAACTGATATTGAAGATCAGAGATTGAAAGTAAGAAAGAATATAAATATACAGTATTAGTGCGGCTTTGAGTATAATATAAACCGGGAAAAAAAATTAATTTATGTTCACCGAACTTAAGAAACGATAATTATAATACCTAAATTGATTTCCGCAATATAAGGCATGTTTCAATAAACTATTATTTAGAGTAATTTAACAAGCAATTACTATAATTGAATCTACGAAAATGATATACTTTGGTTAATTTAGATCGACTATATTTGTAACACGGAAAAGCTAAAACACACTCAAAATAATATCTGCCGCGTCTGTCGACAATAAATGAGACGAAATAATAATCATTACATTACAATACCTATTCACAATTACAGATCACTTTAAGCTGGTCGGTGTTGCGAAGGTCGAACATTGTTGGTGCACCAACGATCTGCTCCCACGGTCCCGCGACCTCCGGGGCTACAGTTCACGTGGGCAAATGAAATCAGGCGGATCAATCATGCAACAATAACCATCATATGTGTTGTCTATTGGGTTGTGTCAAACTGACTTTTACCCGTGGCTTCGCTTGCATAACATCATTGAAATGCAGACTGTTCGTTAGATTAATAAAAGATTTGCCAATATTCCAAACGCAAAGCGTATTTCGATTTTTTTTTAATTTTGTTTGGTTTCTTCCGCGTTAAGCTTATATATATTTGACTTTGATTGCTTTTTGTTTTTTTTTATTTCTTTTAGTCGCAAGGCCAAAATTAATAAAGTACTGGCAATGCCTAATGCTCTTAACTGTTTTTTTTTTCAAATAATATAGGTCCTAAAGTACAAAAGAAGAGTTTTGGCGAGAACTTCAATGCTGGCGGATTGCTGCTGATTGTGCTGTGATGATTTGAAGCAGATTTTGATACGTATAAGTGGTGTGATTATGTCTATTAAATGACTGTGCATATGACCTACAAATAAAAACCATGAGAGTGTGCTCTGCAGTGATGCGAACCTCAAGATAAGGTCTTCGTTTAAGCGCCGTGAGATACTATCGCCATCATCTATCTGCTGGCTGAAGCTTTTATTAAAATCTCCCAAAATATTGTGAAGAAGTTTTAAAACAAATTATTTTATAGAATAATTTCTTATTTGACAAAGGTTAAATTACAATCGAACCAGTCCATTAATAAATAAGATTCCTCTGCTCGGAGATAAAACCGCCAAATAGCTGTAAGCGAAATCATCAATTAAGATTGTTTTTTTTTATAGAAGTGCGAGGAAACAAGCATTCGCCTTAGCTTATGGTACGGTACCGTATGGTTACTAAATAGGACGTCCCGTGGGTGTCGTAAGAGGGAACAGACAAAAACAAACCTAAAATTAACCAAAAAATAAACAACTATGGAAATATCTTTCATTTCTGTTCAGTTAAGCAGGGATTTTTAGGGGTTTTTACAGGGAGCGCTTAGCCCCTGAGTTATCACGACTTTTACGGCTACAGTAGCTGTGCGATGTTTCTATGTTTTATTTATTTCTATGTCTATTTAAATTTGAGCCACGGTAGCTTAGGATCTGGGCCGTAAAATCACAGTATGAAATTGGAAATTGTCATGTTAAGTGCTTATTTCGTTATCGGCAGAGAAGGAAAACATCTTACATGTATGTGTCTATCCTAAGAAAGTCTTTCTTGATCCCTAACGGAAAATAATCTATAAAAAAATCTCACTCAATAATGTATAACCATTTTTTATAGAATAAGAGTGGCAAACGAGCACACAGTCTACCTGACGATAAGTGGATACTGTGACCAATAGACATCTACATCTATCCTCAATTAAGAATCAAAATGTAGATCCGTTGTCACCTCGGACGACTAAGATGGAATGCCTCAACTCCAGTAATAAGGGATTCCGCTTCTCTACACTCATCATACGAAACACAACAGCACTGAGCTGCTATTTTACGCTGGTATTCTGTGAGAACGTGTTCCTTCCCTGGTTGAGCCGACCCATTCGTGCTACAACCATAAAAAAGCTGCAGCATGGCTTTACCACGTAATAAGAAACTTCAAATTTATTAAAGGAATTTTTGAAAATCACAAGTGTTCGAATTGTAAATGTACTCGTAGTATAGTATAGTTATACAAGCGAAAAACGTTTGAGTTACTATCGAAAAAAACTATAGAAGATATAACCAGCCATTTTCTAGTTAATTAATTTTAAAATATTAAAATTATCATATATTATTTATTATTATAATATATCACGTTTCTCGTTATAATATAATTCTAACACTTGTGCTGATCTATAGATATATATTAAAAAATATCTTTTTATGCTTTTAATTAATACATAAATAGCTTTTATATCAATTCGTTGACGAGACATGAGTCTGTATAGCACGGAGGTGAAAAAAATCCGTGTTCTTGATTCTTTGGTAAACGGATATTGCGCAGTGAACAAAAACTTGGTGACTTGCAAGTAACATGAATTAGGGTCACACGGGTCACATACACTGGGCGACAAAGTTTCTGCTGTGACCTTCGGACGGATGTTTTAATGATTTCGATTGGGTATGCATTTTATTGCAATTCTTTGTGCTAGTACTACTCACCTGATTAATATTTATTTAATAAAATCTCTTAAATAATAAAATTTACCTTTTTTATAGAATAAGGGTGACTAATGAGCACACAGTCCATCTGAAGGTAAGTGGATACTGTATATTGTTCATAGACTTCTACATTAATACTCAATTAAAAATCAAAATGCAGATACGTTGTCACCCACGAGGACTAAGATAGAATGCCTCGTTTCCAGTAAAAAGGATCTCCGGTTCTCTACACTCACCATAGGAAACATAGCAGTATTAAGCTGCTATATTACGTTGGTATTCTGAGAGCGTGGTCCTACCCTGGTTGAGCCGACTCATTGATGTTACAACCATAACATAGCTGCAGCGTGGCTTTACCACGTAATTTTGGCCCATGGCTCATTAGGGGAGAGTATGAGATCTATTCAGTGACGGCAGTGTAAGAATATCTATTACCCCATATCGTACCGATGGTGTAGTAAGAGGCGACAGGAATAACAGCAGCGTTTTATTAATAACAACTAATAAGAAATCTGCGTTTACAAACCCGGATGCCTAGCGAGGCAACTATGGCAAATAAGCCACCTATGAGGCAATCTATGAGTACCACGCCCAGTAGTGAACTTAGATAGGCTGCAACGGTAACTGTATGAGATATTCCTAAAAAATAACCTCCAATATATGGCTATAATTTTTTGATTACCTTTGTAATCTTCACGCTTGGCCTCACACCTTTGTTGCTGCTGCACAAGTCGGCCTAGATATTCTTCACATTAGGATAGATTAAGTCTTCACAGGTCAGACCATAGACTAGCAGCATTATTGGAATAAGGGTATATACTATGCTGCCACCTTCTGTTTAGCGTTGTAAGTTTTTCAAAAATTTCTATCTATATACAGCAGCGAAAGAGTAAAAGAAACAACTGCAAGCAACACTGAAAAACTCAAACGTGAAAAATATTAATTAATGAGGTAGAAAATTACTGAACTAAAACTTGTATGCAGTTATTTTAGCTAATTTACTATGGTATGACTACAGCAGCAGTGCTTTTCGAATAGAACCTGATATCGATTTCAGCATGGATTGTAAAGGCTAATAAAGATCAATGGAAGCAGTCGATCATAGGGCATCACTTTCATAAACCAAGTAACGAACATGTGATAAATCGTGTACTATTGCGCCACTGTACATCAAACGTAGTTTACGACTTTCAATTATAATCGAAAGTTGTCGTCACATTCGAATTTGATTTGAAGAACATGAACAAGTTATGCGATGAGATGCGCATGACTTGGCGTATTTTAACATATACAGAACAATATTCTTTTCTTTTATAATTTAAAATTATTACCCACACTAGATTTCCTCCGTGGTGGCGTTTTAGAAACAAAAAATCCAGAACTGGAACGATTACTTGTACGAGTAGGTTATAAATATACAAATACGTCCCATGCAGGGCTTAAAACTGTGCTTCGCAGAATCGCAGCCAAATGCTTAGCTATTTACTGCAATACTTAGCCGTCCTTCACAATGAACTATGCTGCTGATCTTAGATAAATAAAAACAACCCAAAACAGTATTTGAAAATAATTTATGTAAATTTAGAAGTATTTACAGTCGCGGTAGCTCGATCCCTGCTGAAATTAATGAAATTTATCATCATTTAAATTACTTTGTCATACGTAATGCGTTCGGAAAAGAAGTCAAAAGCAATTAAGCTTTTGTTAAGCTAAGTGTACTTTACTATATTTTTTTCTTTAATCCCCATTTACCTTCAAGTAAAAACTATAATAAAAAAAAAAAACTAAAACTAGTAGTAATTTAATTATCAAACAGTCCTACTCCACGCGGTATTGTGCCAAGAACGCTGGCTGCGTTTCCCCGCTGAATGGCTATATTTAGCCTTTGAGCGAGAAAAGAGCCAGCCCTCTTATCACCAGCAGCAACGACCAGCCGCGGATGGAGTTCTTTTAAGAACTTCACCGCACGTGGACCCTACGGACCGATAGTCTCTACAGCAAATGGCACAAATATGTAGTCATCTCTCAGAGACTCATATTTGCGCCATTTACTCAGTTCAGCTACCTCTGATGCCGTCCCGGCTCTAAACGAGGTACCCTGATATGAGAGGCCGCCAAAGTGTCTACAAGTAGCATCCCACACTATTGCTTTACCTCTCTCCCAAGGGACCAATGTCATACCGTCGGGTCTCCTGCCATCGTCTCTAAATATTCCACAAGGCTCTAAAATCGAGGGAACATTTATAGAGACAAGAGCCCTTCGGATGACATCGTTCAAAGAACCGTGCCGTGAAAACCTACCAGCACTTTTCTTACAAGAAAGTCCGTGGAGCCCAAACTTGTCGACGCTGCTACCACAGGGGCACTGATGGGGTTGACAAATCGCCGCTCCTATTCGGATTCCTACAGTGAATTCCTTCAGGTTGTATATTAGTAAATCACTGACTGATAATATATATTTTTTAACCCCCGACGAAAACAGGGTGGTGTTATATTTTTAACGTGTGTATCTTTGTATCTCTGTGGCATCGTAGCGCCCAAATGGATGAACCGATATGTGACTTTATTGCGAGTGTTCTTAGCTATAATTGAAGGAAATCGGTTCAGCCGTTTGAAGATTATCAGCTGTTTTTTTCGGGGGTTTTTTTTTTTTAATTTAAGTTATTAATCAAAGTAAGGGTGACCAACGAGCACATGAATTATGGTAAGTGGATACTGCGACCCATAAACATATACTATCAGTCTTTTTTTTTTTTGCTGTAGCAACCCGGTGACTAGTTGTAAAATACTTTGCTCCAAACTAGTTTAAAAACTAAAATTGTAAATTGATAATATCCACCTCAATTTTGAGTTACAGTTGTTAAATACGACTTATTTTATTTGTAAAATAAGTAAAAGTCATAAATATTTTAATTAAATTGTGTTTAGTGTTCTAACCAAAGTGACAGCTGTAACGAACATCGTTTAAACTTACTGTAAGTGTTATTCTTGTTATCCTTTAACATTTTAAGATTTACCTTTTAAGTAAGTGTTGTTCTGGATTTCATTTTGAATTATTTACATGATAATTTAATTTGAGATCAGTAAATAAACTCATAGATCTGGACATTTGCTTACTCTGCTTCTTCGGTTTCCTTTCTTTGTTTTCTTTTGCTATTTACACTTAATAGTAAAATGAATACACACAACATAAAACGCGCCAATTGGAGAACCAACTTCAAATGGCGCTTCAAAAACTTAAGGCGTCAAAGGAGCAGTGTGAGCTGTTATGTAAAGAAAGGGATGACAACGAAAAGGAAATAATAAATATAATTGCTAAAAATACTGAGCTAAAAGTGATATGGTTAAGTTGCATAAAGAATATACTTTTGTTTTAAAAGAAAAGGATCAACTTCAGAGAACAGTCGATGAGTTTGACCAATGCAGCAAGGAATATGAGGAATCCCTCAGATTAATTGCTGCATTGCAGTTACAGTTAAGTGAGGCTAATAAGCAGATTGTGCAATTAAAACAATACATAGATAACTTGAAAGCGTCCCAAACTCAAAGTCTGTTCAATGAGCTCATAGAATGTGAATCTTCTAAAGCATTGCAACCCTCCACAACAATCGATTTGACTGGTGATGATTATGTCACATCAAGAACAGCAGCAAGGATTACCTGCAGTAGAAGAAAATTAAAGAAATACATAAAAATAATAAATATATTAGGAAAGTACAAAAGTTAATTAAAACTAAAATTAATGTCAAAAATTATATAAATGTATGTAAAAAAAAGCAAGAATTAATTAATAAACTTAAATTATATTCAATTGAGGTGGAAAATATGAATAACTGTTATGAGACTGAAATAGAGTGTCTAAATTTAAGAATTTTATCACTTAAAACTCCTACAAAGTATATCAAATAAATATGAATCGGCTCGGATGAGATAAAAGAACACATATTGGCCATGAATGATCTGGTAAAGTCATGTAAGTATAATGAGGAGCGCTTTGACTCCTTAATTAAACATCAGAGTGAGTATCAGCGCTCCATACCAGGTTCATCAGGGACAATATGTGTAAAATAATGATAATAGTAAGGACTCATTATTTTCACCTACACTCTATGACAGTACCATAACAAAGAATATTAACTTAAAAAGTAATTTAAATATTAATAAAAATAAAGTTATTATGTATTGTGATGACATAGGCAAAATTTGGGCACAATGTTAAATAACTGTTTCAAAGGACATCAGGTTAGTAATTGTTGTATGCCTGGAGCATCCTTTAGTCATATAATGAATAAAGTTTTAACTAGTAAGTTTGCCCTAATAGCATTAATAATTCTTGTTGGGAGAAGAGGCAATGTAAACAAAACTCAATTATTAAAATATATTGATCATCTAAATACTTTAAATGTACATAAAATTATCTTGTTTACATTGCCTTACATACAGGGTTGGCCACAGGAAAATAAAATAAGATACAATTTAAATTTATTAATGAATAACAATATAAACTTGACATCTAATTGTTATAATTATAATAATATAATTAATTTAATAGACATAAATAATTTAATTAAGAAATTTTGACTAGAGATAGGTATTACCTATCCAAATATAATTTAAGACAGATAGCAAATGTGCTATCTTATTGTTTATATATTAACTCAGCCAAGGACTTGGCTACACCGACATCTGCTTCTTTTGAGCAGTGTCATGACTTAATATGTAATTTGGTATCAGTTTAAATCAGAAAATGCGACAATAGAGGTAATCTCTAGCAGTTATAATAATTTAAATAATTTAGAATGTAGCTTACAAAACCTTCATTGTATGACTCAAAAATAATTGTTTACACCTGGCAGAAATACAAGGCATGATAGGCAAAGAGCTAGAAATTGAATTGTTCTTAAATAGCAACAATATTCATATTTTATGTATTACTGAACATTGGTTAAAAGCTTATAACATAATGTTTAATTTCAGTAATCACCAGGTGGTCAGTTCTTTCAATAGAAACGGTTTTAAGAGGTGGCTCCTTAATATTAGCTAGTAAATTATTATCATGTAAAGAACGTAAAGATATTGTGAGCCTCTCTGTTGAGCGAACTGTAGAAATGGCATGTGTTGAGTTTGAGCACCTCATTGTTTTGAGCGTCTACAGACCCCATGTTCTATGTACGATACTTCTGAAAAAATTATGAAGGAAGTTTTTGTTAAGCTTAATAAACAGAATAAATCTGTTGTAATATGTGGAGACTTTAATATCAATCTCCTAGAAGCTTCCTCCACCAATATTAAATTTAGATCATTGTTTAAATCATATGGTCTTTTTAATTTATTTTTAGAGCCAACGCGTATTACTGAATGTAGTGCAACATGTATAGATAACATTTTACAAATGTTAAGCCTTTGCATAAATGTATAATTCAAAATTAAGTTCTGATCACTGTGGACAGTTAGTTTCGTTACCTTATGTTCACAAAAGCAAGTAGATGAGAAAATTGTGTTTGTTCCTGTAAATGCAAGGAGTATATAATAAATTCGCTTGGAAGTTTAGAAGTAACATAGTGAAGAAACTTCCATCACTTTCATACCAAAATGATCCTAATTTTTGTATGGAACAGTGTTTAAACTTATTTGCAATGAATTTGATAATATTTTTACATCTAAAACGTTCTCCTTGAACAGTCAGGCTTTCAATGAATGGGCAACAGTAGGAGTCCATAAGAGCAGACAAAGGTTATATGAACTTTACCATGAAAGTTCATATAGGGTTAACCTAGCGTCGAATTTAGGAATATGTTAAAAATATTGAAAAATATTTAAAGGAGTAAGCTCCAAAGCCAAGTCTTTGCATTTGAGCAACAAAATTAAGACGGTTTCTAATAAAATTAAAATGACGTGGAGTATAATTAATAGTGAAACTGGTAAGGTCAACTCTCGCAATTCAAACTACCGGTTGAGCTTTAACAACAAATTAACGGAATCAGATCAGGATGTGCCGGAAAAACTTGTGTCTTAAGTCAGTCCTTGCTAAACAAAGTCTCGGATTGGGGCGACTAAATCTAGTCCATTTTAATCCTCAGAAGACACAAGTTTGCGCGTTTACCGCTAAAAGAACCCCTTTATCGTATCTCCTCAGTTTCAAGGCACTCCCTTGTTGCCTCAGCCAGTATCGGAATCCTCGGCGTCGACATATCGAGTGACGTGCAGTTTCGCGGTCACTTGGAAGAAGGCCAAATTGGCCTCTAAAAAGCTTGGCGTGCTCAGCAGAGCAGGACAGTATTTCATGCCGACACAACGCCTGCAACTTTGCGCAAGGCGCAGGTTCGGCCTCACACTGAATACTGTTCCCATCTGGGCTGGGGCTCCCAGTGCCAGCTACTTCCCTTGACCGCATCCAGCGCAGAGCGGCTCGAATCGTCGACGACCGAGTCCTTCCGATCGGCTCGATTCATTGGCGCTGCGAAGAGATGTTGCATCTCTTTGCATTTTCTTCGCATTTACCACGGGAGTGCTCTGAGGAATCGTTCGGATTAATCCCAGCCGCCAAATTTCACGAACGCACATCGCGGCAGAACTCCGATACCATCCACACCATCTGGATGATTGGCGGTCCACCACTGTGCGATTTAGAAGATGTTTTCTTCCTCGCACAACTTCCTGTGGAATAGTTTACCACCAGCGATTTTCCGGACCGATACGACTTAGGGACCTTCAAGAAAAGAGCTTACTCCTTTTAAAAGGCCGGCAACGCATCTGCAATTCCTCTGGTTCCCCTGGTGTTGCAGTTGTTCATGGGCGGCGGTAGTCACTTACCATCAGGTGAGCCGCATGCTCGTTGCCCCTCTCGTATAAAAAAAAATTGCAATGGTTTTGAGAAGTATTTTACGGATATTCGATCTTAACCACTATGTCACTGAATTCTTCTCCTGCCGTCGCCGAATCATTGCTTAAACAAAATGTAAAATTTTACATTTCATAAAATATCATCAAAATATATTGTAAAATATTTTAAAACTATTGATGTTAAGAAAACTGCGGATCTGTGGGGCATTTCCGTTAAAGTTATTGCGTCTATAATCGATATAATCGCGCCTCTATTTTATACTTGATCAAATGTTAATTTTTTAATGTTAATAATTTACTTCATAAAAATCAATTCGGTTTCTGAGGGTCGCTCGACAACTGATGCTGGTGTTGAGCTGATTAAATATATTTTCAATGCATGGGAGAATTCACAGGATGCTTTGGGTATATTCTGTGACCTATCCAAAGCCTTCGATTGTGTTCACCATGAAACATTAATCAGGAAACTACAACACTACGGTGTAAGAAGTAATGCTCTTAAATTAATTGTTTCATATTTAAGTAACAGAACTCAAAAGTTGTCATTAATAGTATGAGCTCTTCCGGGTCGACAGTACAAATGGGCGTGCCTCAAGGCTCAATTCTCGGCCCTTTCTGTTTCTTGTATATATTAATGACTTACCTTACATAGTAGGGATAAACATAATATAGTATTATTTGCTGATGACACTTCAGTAACTTTCAAATTAAAACGACAATTATTAAAATATGACGAAGTAAATAATGCTATATCTAAATTAGTAAATTGGTTTAATGCTAATAACTTACATTTAAATAGCACTAAAACGAAATGTATGAAGTTCATGACTCCAAATGTCAGACAATTAAATACTAATGTAATTTTAAATGGAAGGAACTGAGTCTTGTCGATACCACCATTTTTCTTGAATAACACTAGACGCGAAGCTTCAATGGAGCCTATATATCAAAGTTAGCAATCAGACTTAGTTCTGCAGCATACGCTGTAAAAGATTAGAAATCTTACCAGTGTGAAACAGCTAGACTTGTTTACTTTAGCTATTTCCATAGCATAATGTCCTATGGCATTTTGCTATGGGGACACGCAACTGACACTGAAATTATATTTGTTTTACAGAAGGGCCATAAGAGCAATCTATGATTTAAAACCTAAAGAGTCACTCCGACAAAATTTAAGGAAATTAATATATTAACTTTGGCCTCTCAATACATTTATGGAAATGTAATGTATGTACACAAAAATAAAAGTAGTTTTACAAAAATAAATGATATTCATTCTGTAAATACTAGAAACAGACACAAGCTAGTAGTACCAGTTACTCGACTCCACCGAGTTTATAATTCATTCTTGGGGCGATGTATACGCTTTTACAACAAAATCCTAGAAAATATACAAAATTTGACCTGCTCAAAGTTCAAAAACTTTATTAAACTAAGTTTGTATAAAAAGGGTTATTATAATATTAAGAAATTTATGAATGGTAATAACTCCTGAGAATGAGGTGATCGCTACCAAGCTATTTCTAATTTGTTTTGTGTGGTTAATTGTGTAACATACATGATTGTAAGCTGTTATTTAAAAAAAGTCTCGCTGGGTTTGTTGCTGGTTCTTCCCAGGACAGAGGTTTTTTCGAACCAGTAGTAATTAAACAAAAGTGACTTTCAATAAGTATTATTTATAATCTATATTGAATAAAAAGTTTCTGTTTCTGTTTCTGTTTCTGTTTCTGTTTCTGTTTCTATCGATCAAAATCAAAATGAAAATGTGTTGTCACCCCTGAGGACTAAGATGCAAAGCCAAATCACCAGTAAAAATAGTCTCCGGTTCTCTACACTCATCCCACGAATCACAGCAGTGTTACGCTGCCATTTCACCCTGGTATTCTGTGAGAGCGTGGTCCTTCCCCGGTCAAGCCAATCTATTCGGGCTGAAGCCCTAATATATAATGGGTAAATGATTATCAAGTGCAATTTTAGTCCTGATAGACCATGGGCTTCGCAGTAATATAACATAGCGAGGTCGTATAACTGAGAAAACATTTTAAGGACATGTGAATTCCACTAAATACAGACAAAACTCTCTTAAACATAATATACTCCTATGCTACACACAGTACTTTTTATTGAGGCTGCAAAGTAAAGTACAGTAAAATTACTGCCTACGCTGCCCACTGCTAGGCAATGGCCTCTTCTCATTTCTGAGAGGGTTTTAGGGCAAAGAGGTTTTTAAGATATCAATATATCCTTTATTGTACACCAATACATATTAAAATGAGACAAAATGAATATATAGAAAGTACAACAGGCAGTCTTATCGCTCTGGAAGTGATTTCTTCCAGACAAACCGACGGCTCCGTGGCGCAGTGGCTTAGCAATGAGTTGCAGCGCTGGGGGCCGCTGGTTCAAATTTTTGTATGGCCTACAAATAATTGTTCCGGGTCTGGATGTTTGTCCTTGTACAATTTATTTTTGTAAACTGCCTCCACGGTACAGGAGAAAATCCTAATGTCTAACGTTTTAAAAAAAGAAAAAAAACTTTTTCCGCAAAGAACTGTTGTTTACAGTTAATTGCGAATAGGGAAGATGTACATAAATTTGACAATTAATTAAAAATATAAAAACACAAGATGATGACAGGTAGGATAGATACAATTAAGGACGGGAATTATGATGGGAAATATTAAAGCTCCAAATAATAACTTTTGAGTAGATTTTTGACGGAGAAAAGGGACTGAACACGTCGAATATATAAAGGCAAGATAATTAATATAATCAGGGATTACTTTGCGGAAATCCGTTATGTTAAAGATGTTAAAATTAATTAGATAAGATCCGCGTGATAAAATAAAATTATGTGTCTTACACATGGTGTTGGGAGTAGTGGTGCTGGGATTAGTGGTGACGGGGATAGTGCAAGCAATTGAGGGAGGGCGGGAGATGCTCTTCGAACTAGGTAAGAAACATCATTTTATTTTATTACGCGGATCTTAGCAAACTAAATGTTAACATCTTTAAAGAGGTTTTCGCTTCATCATTCGTTATGCATACAGCAAAGGAATGGAATTATTTACCAGCGTCTGTCTTTCCATTCGATTACGATGTAGGTGTTACAAGCAAAGAGTGAATTGGTATTTGTTAAGCTAAATCAATGCGCTTTACCATCTTCAGCTGCATAACCACTTACAACCACGTGGCATAGTAGCCAAGTATTGGCTTAGAATGGTAAAATGGAAGTCCGCCGCGTTGCTCCAACGCGTGTTGCCAGACATCAAATGTCTTCGACTTTTTTTAATTTCTCAGACTTGCCAGTTTTCCGCACTATGTTTTTCTTCACCGCCAGCAAAATGTTATATATTATACACTTAAAATTCAATTAACAATTTCATTGGCGCTGGTCGACATCGAACCCAGCTTGCTCAGTTACAATGAAATTTACGGCAAGCGTTTAGCCCCTGAGCTACCACGGCTGATTGAAATTGAAACTATACCTTATCATCATCATCATACCAGTCCTTGCAACTCGAGAACCTCTCTTCATCATCGATTGTCGATGTTTCAAGTTGCATGGCCGGCCTATTCAATTTACTTATCCAGTGGAAGACGTCATCTGCTATGGTTCTCCGAGCACAGCACTACTCGTATGATCGGATATTATGGAACCTATTTTGTAAAATTGTATTCTTGTTTTTCTACTTAAATCATCATCATACTTTCTATAGCAGAAGTCCACTGTTGTACAAAGGACTTCCATCAATTGTTAATAAATAATTGTTGCTTCCATTAATTGTTTTAAATAAATATATATTCATATTTAACACTACTGTGCAATTTAGTAACTAGGGCTTCATCACCACTTATGATCAGGTGTGACAGTAGTCAACCACCGCTTAATAAGTAAAAAAAACCTATTGGCAATAACTCCTTAAACATAGCAAACAAAGAGTCCATTGCAGCTACCCATTATAAGCGCGGTAAACAGATACAAATATTATTAAACATACTGTATATAATGATAACCAATCATAAATCCATTTCGATAGCATCAAAGCCAAGAAGTCACGGCCAGGTGGAACAAGAAGCGTGTTTGAAAATTATAACTGGTGCTAGCTCTAGATGGTGGTGAGATAACTCTGTCGCCAGTGTACATAGAGCGGCGTAGATCACGTCAGAGGCTAACGTCAATCAGTCTAAATACGTTGACAATGATTTACATGTAGATAAACGGGATAAATATTACCTTTAATACTTTCCGATAGTTGTTGCTTAAATGTGAAAGATTCGAATTTGTCTATCATTAAAGATAGAAAAGGAAGTTTTGGCATAAAACATAATGCTTCAGATATATTTGCCCAATTTTTGAGTTTGTTTCTTAATGAATACTAAAAATTCGAACTATTCAGCTATAGAGATAAAAGAGCGATTTAAGTTACAGTTACATTTTTGTCATTAAAACAGAAAAAAAAGTACTCACTGATTTTTATTTATACAAATTCATTTTACTATAATTAATTTCATTTAATTTCACTATAAAAAAATTAACGACCTAAGTTCACATTACTTGCCGTACCACATTATTCTTTTTCGAGCGTGTTGGCAACCGCAGTTTTTTTTATATTTAGTTTCTATTAGAAGGACGCTGCTGCCCATCTCCTGATTTGTTTCCCACTGTAGCTTCTTACGACATCCACGGGACGACATGATGTAGTGGATATTCTTACACCAAAATTACACGGTCTTAACACAAATTAATCTCATTTTCATTATCACCTCTGTGTTGTTAAGGATGTGTGGAACTAATGCTACATTCTTACCTTAAAAAACGCTTCTATATTTCCGTCGTTGCTAATTTCTCTTGCCGTGTAAAAATATAATAATCAAAATTTATTATATTTAAATTTATTAAATATAATAAATTTTGAGCAGGATTTCATTAACAAGTTATTTTGTCCCAATAATAAAATAACATCACGTAAAATAAAATCATGGTCAACGTAGTCGAAGACATCAAGAGCACTAATGTTGGGACATTAAGATTAAGGACACATCTAGTTGCTTTACCGGAGATCATGTTTTTTACACCGGTATTATATTTTCAATGATTGCAACTGGAGTGCGAAGGGTCTGCTACACGCAGATTTGGATATGGTTTACAAATATATTCGTCAAATCACGTAAGGACACTTCGTACAGCTACGCTGTATAAATATATTTAATAAACACATGAAACACTATTGCGTAAACTTATATTTTAGGAAATTTTCTATACATTCATTTTTTTACGTGGTAAAGCCATGCTGCAGCTATATTACTGGTATAGTTGTAGCACGAATGGGTCGGCTCGACCGGGGAAGGACCACGCTCTCACAGAACACTGGCGTAAAATAGCAGCTTAACGCTGCTGTGTTTCGTATGGTGAGTGTAGAGATCCGGATACCCTTTTTACTGGAAACGAGGCATTCCATCTTAGTCCTCACGGGTGACAACGCATCTGCATTTTGATTCTTTATTGAGGATAGATATAGATGGGCCACAGCAACCACTTACCATCAGGTGGACTGTGTGCTCGTTTGTCACCTTGTCCTATAAAAAAAAATATTAATTTCTGTGCGTTGGTCTTGCATAAATTAGAAAATAGCTAGAACGATTTTGATGAAATTTTTTATGTGTTTTAGTGGGTCCCTGGATAGCTTCGATGTACTATTGGATCCATTAGGTGGCGCTGTTGTTGAGATTCAGAAATCACCCGTGCGAAGCTGGGCGGAACACTAGTAGTATATAATTATGTTATAATTAGTTTTATGTAGACCGTATAAACTTATATAGACCGTGCAGGTTTAGGATTCGGGCCTGAACTAATATCTACAGACTGCTTTGGTTCTAGATACAAATCTCAAAATCAGTAGAAATTTTGATGCTAAATTTTAAGTCAATTTTTTGCGTTGAAAGAGTTTTTTTGTGATATTTTAACATCGATAACGGAAAGATTTATTTTGTCTCATAGCATATAAAGCATATTAGCTATGGTCAGATTCGGCCTTTTATTGAAAGCACATTGAATTTTGTTAATTCATTTCAGAGCACACACTATACTTAATACATGTATAGTAAAACGTTGATATTTCAAAGAAAAATAGCTATATCAAATTGAAATATTATTAGACGTAAAAAGATATTTGATTTAAGCCATTAATTTTAATATAAGTGGAATTTTTTTAAAGGTCTGAAAGAATTTTTATTTTTAGTAATTTTTGATTGAAGACGTCAATTTAAAATATTGTCTATATTAATAACACTCTTGCAAGATTAACTAAAATATTTCTAAATGAATATTTCTAAATGAAATGCTTCACTCATATAACACCCTCTTACATAATACTGATCGTATGCCTCCTAAATCGTGCTATTTGCTCCAATGTCAATGTGCCAAAAAAAATTGTAATTTCTTTCTTTCAAATTAGTGACATTGAATCAACAAGAGGCATATATGAAATGTCATATTTAGAAGTACTCAACGTAGAGACTGTCTTTTAATACAGTGTATAGGTATGAAACCGTTAACACACTCCCGTAATTGTCGAGCTAAAAGCACTGAAGCTCTATAACTGTTTTTGAATATGGCATTATTAATAAGCCTTTTCATTTAATATAAATTTTACACGGTTTTGTTATGAATTCTCTGGACACGTTTGGTTTTTTTTTATCGAGCCAATTATTGTGATTTGGGTTACTGTCTTCACAAAGCACATGTACGTATGTTAAATAAAAAAAATGTTTTTGTGCAATAATTAGGACAGTAGGTTTATGGAGTTTAAAAAAAGTTAAAAGTATGTTTTTTTTTTATAGAATAAGGGTGACAAACGAGCACACAGTCCACCTGATGGTAAGTGGTTGCTGTGGCCCATAGACATCTACATCTATCTTCGTTTGCGAATTTAAATGCAGATGCCTTGTCAACCGTGAGGACTAAGATGGAATGCCTCTTTTCCAGTAAAAAGGGTCTCCGGTTCTCTACATTCACCATACGAAACACAGCAGCATTAAGCTGCTATTTTACGCTGGTATTCTGTGAGAGCGTGGTCCTTCCTCGGTCGAGCTGACCCATTCGTGCTACAACTATACTATTAATATAGCTGCAGCATAGCTCTAACACGTAAAACAACAATGTCTACTACAATGTCGCCTTATGTCCTTTTATATTAAATTTAAATACAACTATGTTAAAATATTGATAACCACATATTTATGCTATTTGTCGTAGAGATTACTGGTCCGTAGGGTCCACGTATAGTAAAGTTCCTGTACCTGTATCTGCGACTTGTAGTTACTGCTGGTGATAAGAGGGCTGGCTCTTTTCTCGCTCAAATGCTAAATATAGCCATTCAGGGAGGAAACGACGTCAGTGTTCTTGACACTATTATTGTTTTATTTAATATTATATTATAAATTTAATGTTAACATAAAAGAAATAAAAAGAAAAAGGACTGACCGCTCGTCGTAAATGCGAGCAACCCGAGTTCGATTTCCGCCAATACAAATAAAAGTTAATTGCAATTTTAGTGCTGATTTAGCACATACTTGGCGGTGAAGGAAAACATCGGAGAGCCGAAATGTATACGGATAAAATATTTGGGCATGAGAAGTCCGGCAACACGCACTAGAGAACCGTGGTACACTAATTACTTAATAACCCTTCCAGAAATGAGAGCGGGACTACGTCCAGTTATAACTTCACTGTTTATATTAAATAGCACATCCAAAATTCTCACTTCTTAGTTTATTGTCATTATACGTAAACCGCGTTCACAATCGGTCACCTTGACTTTTCCCGATTGGTATGGAATAATTTGACATAATACCGCATCTAGCCATCATTACGTCGCATTATTACTCCGTGATGCGCAATACTTTAGAATTGCAGGTATATTTTATGTTTTATATTTTGTAAATTTATTATTACTTGACCTCATTCCACTGTAGTTAAAGATACGATACATAATATTATGTACGTCAAAGTGCTTGAGGAATTATATTTGCATAATTATGCTGTCTTTTTATTCATTACTAACTGATACCCGCGACTTCGTCCGCGTTGCTAACACACATCACTGAACACGTAGTGCTTATAAAAATCGTTGATTCTTAAAACTTTTATAACTTTATATTAAATGAAGAAATCGCAGTATTTTTTTTTTTGGTTAAGGGCCAAGTGTTTAAGAAAGAAAACTTAGAAAACCTAATTGAAATCTATCCTGTAGTTTTTCCGTGATGCGCGCACAACTGCAAACCTCTATATTTTATTTATATAGATTTATATCACTGAAAATCAGCGTTGTTGTTCCATCACAACACATGCTGAGTGATGAGGTTTTGGCACGGCTTTGACGCACAAAGTCAAATTTATTAAATTTATGAGTTTTCAAATAATAAATTTGTATATTGTTGTGTGTGTATACAATGTTCTGTGTCGAAATAATTTTTTTCTCTTCTTCTTCTTTATTTCCTTCTTTTATTTCTGTAAATGTACGACAATAACTTAACAGAATGATGAAATATACATGAAATGTATATAAATACATAAGTGTTGATAAATTAGATCATTGTGTAAATAATTCACTTTAGAATTCAACTCGACGTATGTTACAAACGATGGTCAAGCATAGGTAAAAGAGATCACGAAAAAAATTTGCATACAGAGATCCACAAACTTTATGTTAACGTCAGTCCAAATGATGATTAATAAGCAATAATTTCGGATGCGTTTAATACAGTTTAACATCCGTTGTAATGTAATGCAAAATTGTTATTGTAGCAACTAAAGAAATACCTACTCAATCCGAAAACTTTCTATATAGTGTCGACCGTCTGTCGACTGTCGGGTGACAAACGAGCACACAGACCACCTGACGGTAAGTGGATGCCTCAATTAAGGAATAAGAATCAAAATACAGATGTGTTGTCAACCCTGAGTACTAAGATGGAATGCGAAAAGGGTCGCCGTTTCTCTACACTCATCATACGTATTCTGATGAGAGCGTAGCCCTTCCCCGGTCGAGATGACCCATTAGTGCTACTAAAATAGCTACATTTACAATTATATCCACGGTGGCTCTTACAACTACTAAAGTAAAGTAAAGTTACAGCCTATATACGTCCCACTGCTGGGCACAGGACTCTTCTTATTTCTGAGAGGGTTTTAGGGCAAGGAAATGTCCGCCGCGCTGCTCCAATGCGTGTTGGCGAACTTCACATGTCTTCGAAATATTATTTTTTGATTTCTCAGACATGCAGGTTTCCTCACGATTTTTTCCTTCACCGCTGAGCACGTGGTAAATCAGAACTTAAAATTGCAATTAACAATTTCATTGGTGCCGGCGTGGATCGAACCCGGGTTGCTCGCGTACTGTGTAACTTACAGCGAGTGCTAACCATCTGAGCTACCACGGCTCTTATTACAACTAAGCTACCCTAAAATACACATATATAAGAATACTACTAACTTCGTAATATATGGAAAGATAGCGTGGAGCATTTTCTACGGGTTGGAGGCCATGGTATACTTATGGCTATGTACTATATTATATACTTGAATCCTAATAATTACGTAAGCGTCTTTTATGAGCTTAATTATATATAAGTACTGTGAAAATACATTTTATTTAATGCGGCACCTACAACTATTATGCGTTGTCACGTTGCGAAACAACCAAACGGGAGCATATCCAGGCTCATTTAGAAGCGAAAACTAGGTGGCTAATAATCTTCTTGTCTGATATTCTTCAAAATTTTAAGACAAAATTGTACAACCATTGCGTGATGACTTACAAATTTGAAACAAGATTCCCCACTGCTGGCCGTATGAGAAAGCTCAAATTCACTGAGCGTGCGATGAATAGGGATTTGTTTGGAATGTCTGTGCGGTATAAAGTCCATAACGTACATCTCCGCAGAAGAACAAGAGTAGTTGAAATAGCTCAGTGGGTCAGTAAGCTAAGGTGGCAATGGGCCGGCCATATAGCTCGAAGAACGGACAACCGATGGAGAAGAAAAGTTTTCGAGAAGTAACCTCGTACCGGTAAGTGAATTGTAGGTCTGCCCCATACTAGATGGAGTGACGACCTGATCAGAGGTGGATGTAGTGGAGGTAGGTGACTTAAGACCATGCTCTGTGGTCTTCCTTGGGGAATAAGTTTAGCAGTGGACTTGTGATGGGCTGTAACGACGATGATGTTCTATGGAAAATATTGTTTTAACCTAGAAAGCAATGTAAAACAATATTTTATTAGCTGTATCAGCTTAATGTAGCTTTCAATATTAAAATTATGACCTTTCAACAACGTACCAAAATAAAAACAAGAGCTATTAGAATTTTAACGCCATTACTGTCATTTTGCTTACGATGCTCAACGTATCAATCCTAATTTATATGCAAATGCTGTCAAGCCTCTAATAAAAAACTAGGATTTAACGCAATAATGAGCTGTGTATGCCGATAACCGTTGTTCTATTTTGACAGGTGACGGTACGACGTTGAATTTGTGAGCGGCAACGTCCAAGGGGTCAAGTGAAGCTCACATAAAAGGTAGTGAATGGTCCACTTTAGATAAAACAAATGAGATAGTTGTCGTTAACACCACACGCCCACGTTTCTCGCTCGAAACTCGAACTTTCATAGTACGTTCTGGTCGATTTTTTTTACATTTTTCGTACTTTCATTCATAAAATATGTTTGAGTTTTAACAATTTTAAAATTCTTTAAAAGTGCATTTAAAATTTAAAGTCGTTTTTCAATTCCTTTCGATTGGATTGTAGTAGGTTCATAATTAGTGCCTCCGCTTTGTAAAAAGTCTGTTACTACGAGTCTATGAAAGAAGAGTGTTGATCGTCCATCTGCCCAACAGCGATTACGACTGCTATCCACTGAACCGTCAAAAAATAGCTATCAAAATAAATTAACCCATGATGTGAAATTCCCTCAAATTCCCACAAAACTATTGTCGCGCTCCCGCTGCGGGCATCGATTTTTTTTTAATTAATTTAATGTGCTGCCGGTTACATAACCTGTTCATATTTACTGCAATTCGGTGACAAATTTGAAGATATTGTTATTCGAAAATCGTCATTAAATCGCACCGCTGGAGAACCGGCTTATCAAATTCCCGCAAAATAGGCTGATTTAAAACATATATATCTTATAAATAAATAAAATGGTTGAACTATTAATTTTTAATAAGCATTATTTAAGAAATAGGATTAACAAACCTCCATCAGTATTTCAAGTCAACACATGTCAACAAGCAATCGTACAGTCATAAAGTATTACGCTGTTGTCGTATAACTTTTATGCTCCCATTTGTTAGAAGCCAGTCGATATTTCTACTTTACGCGGCCCGTATCCATCCGGTCGTGATGATAAAACGGTAACACGGACCACCCATTTGCTGGACCACGCTCTAGGCTTATATGTTATACTGAACTGATAAGCTATACATATATGGATAAGACTTTATAAGTATTGCGTTATAAAGTTGGTAACTTTTTATTATAAATAAATGAATAATATTATATGTGTCTGAATAAAGTCTGTTTAAAAATTAAATTGGTGATGTGTAAAATTGGATTATTTATATCTGTTTTAAATTTTGTTATAATTTTTTTTCACTTAAAGTAATTTTAATTATTTAATTTAAATTTACTGTAATTCTATTGCGGGAAGACAAAATGTGCGACAAAAGGCACGAAAGACAATTAAAAATGCTGTGGTAGTCCCAAACTTTATGTATGGTAGTGAAATTTGGGTGTGGCAAAGAAGCGTGAAAGTAAAATTAATGCTGTAGAAGTGCGGTACCGAGAATCATGTTAGGGATGACTCTGAATGATAGGTTGAGAAATTGTATGGTAAGAGAAAAGTGTGATTTGTAAGAAGATCTTGTGATAAGGATTAAAAAAATGCTTCGGTGGTTTGGACACAGAGAAAGAATGGATGTGGAAAGTGAGAAAGAGTAATAAAGCAAATTTATGCTGCACAAGTGAGTAGCAAAATCGGCAAGGGACGCACTCGACGGATGTTTTGCGACCAAATCGGTGATTGAAAATGGGCCAAATTAAAAGTACCCGTAACCGACGAGCATGTATGCGTAGGTATACGGATGTGAAAGAAGGGAGAGTGGTGTGTCAGGATCGTGCCAAATGGAAGTTCGTAGTCTCTGCCTACATTTCTAGGTAACAGGCGTGAGTTCGATGAAGAAGCAGCGTACCCACTGCTGTGATACAGTTTTAAAGTTACTAAAACCATTACAACTGTGGTTCCCTTAGTCTTCAGGGGTGAATAACGGTTTCCTTTGATTAAAAGTATCCATTGATTTGATTGTATTAGCCATTTACCCTCAGTTACATTATTAACTTGTTTTTTTCCATGCTACAAAAAACACACTTTACATATTACTGGTGGTGGCGTAAGAGTAACCTATCTCATCCAGTGGCGTCTTAATGGCTGATTTAGAAATGACAGGAAATCCTACCAGGTGATAAGAATCTTGGTCTACTTAGGAGTCCGTCTAAGTAGGTTTCAGCCTCTTATCAATTACTGCGAAACAGCAGTGCGTCTATTACTAAAAATAAATAAATAAAAAATAAAAAAGCCTTTATTTCCTCTTTTAACAACTTTAACTGTTTGTGTGTGTGTCTGTGTGTGTGTGTGTGAGTCTCTGTGTGTCTGTGTCTCTCTGTCTCTCTCTATCTTTTGCAGTACGTGTCCACAGGTTTCCCGCTACTGTATCTATATCATCCTTCCATCTTCTAAGAGGTCGACCATGGTCTCTCTTGCCATCATGACGGAACCAATGTAGAACGTCACGTAGGCGCCCACTACTACTAACTAGTAAATATAGAGTATAAAAAATATTTGCTTAAATAATTCTCTCTTATTTCATATTGATGAAAATTCATTACATTAATATTTATCATTACATTAATATTTCACAGTTGTGATTTTCACAGAACCTGAGTAACCTGCACCTATTAACTTTCTGTATGTTCGTCGCCACAGTTCGTCGACGCCAAATGGTGGTGCACTAGTACCTCAGATAGCACGTGAAGTCGTTAGACCTGCGCATAATTTCAATCCAGTAGTGTGAGATTTCCAATCGGACTATGAGAGTGAGGAAATAGATTCGTGCACTATAATTCTTGTTTTCTTATATTTACGCGAAGACTACACATTACACGCGATATAATCCGTAAAAATTAGTTTCATTTAACTACAATTCTTTCCTACACAGATGGGTATTCTCCGTTGAAACTGGCAGGCATGAAAATTCGGTCTGGAGGAAATTATTGTTATTATTATTACTACCTCGGCATTATTCCATATAGTGGGCGGCTGTTCTACGGTTTTTACCAGTACAAAGCCGCCAATCGAGAAACTTTCTCCTCCATTGGTTCTGCCACTTCAACTCGTTAGGTTATGTCGGGTACTCTGGTTCTACTGCGGATATCATTATCATACAATGCTGTCATGCATAGTAACATACTCCCTCCATAGCTTGTTGATCGAAATTGCATACTTTTACGTGGTAGAGCCATGCTGCAGCTATATTAATAGTATAGTTGTAGCATGAATGGGTCGGCTCGACCGGGGAAGGACCACGCTCTCACAGAATACCAGCGTAAAATAGCAGCTTAATGCTGCTGTGTTTCGTATGGTCAGTGTAGAGAACCGGAGACCCTTTTCACTGGAAAAGAGGCATTCTAACTTAGTCCTCACGGCTGACAACGCATCTGCATTTAAATTCGCAAACGAAGATAGATGTAGATGTCTATGTGCCACAGCAACCACTTACCATCAGGTGGACTGTGGGCTCGTTTGTCACCCTTATTCTATAAAAAAAAGGCCACGTCTCAAATCAATATTATGTCATCACTTGCATCAGTCATTTGTTGTATACTATTTTTTTTAAGTTTAAGAAACTACTAACAAGATGATATGTTATAATCTCCTGAGTGATACCCAAAAGTGTTGAATATTCTCGAAGTATTGGACTTAACTATTCGAATAATCTACTATCATATGCTATCCAGACCTGTCCCAAGAACTTCTTAACAAGCTGTGGAGCACCTGCTTAAAAATTGTATTAGATTAATTTTAGTCTGCGTAAGTATGACCATATTTCTCAATATGGATCTCGAGATAAGTGGCTAACCATTCTTCGCATTCTTACCTCAAGGAACGATTTCAGTATCTCTCTTCTTGTCATGATAGGATTCTTCGATTTTCCTCTAACAACAAGATTTATATCCCTACTTTAAAATGACTTTCAATAAGAATTACACATGTAATCTATATTGAATAAAAATTATTCTATTCTATTCTATTCTATTGATCTCACCGGGTTCTATGGTAACTCCTTCACTGTTCAGGCTGCACTTCTTTAGAATTCCTTGCCTGATGATATCAGAAAAGCGCCTAACAAATACTACTTTAAAAAGATGGTTTCCGAGCATTTAGTGAGGAATCATTATATATACCCTTTCTAAGGGAATGCAGTAATGATTTTAAATTAAAAATAAAATAATTTGTTTTAGGTAAGCACACTTCAACATAATAGAGCATAGGTAACTACTAGTATAGTTGTGACATGGTGTGACCGACATGGACATGTTATATTATTCAAGTTATACTGTGCTTAAATAAGCAAAGAACATAAAAAATTAATAAGCTTATGAATATTAATTAATGCAGAGTTTTAGCGTTTAATATGCGCTAAAGATCTATCAATGTGGGTTAAAAATAATGGTCGTATCCATTCAAATCTTTTGTCAACATCCATGTATATCATTGTAATTGGATTAAACGATTTCTTTCTGTCATTGTTTTCTGCAGCCGCCCATTGTTCTTAACGTTTTTGTTTGTTTGTTTGTCTGTGTGCTAATAAGATGTAATGTGATCCAATATTTCATCCCGATAGTGACACGAACTGTATGAAGGATTAAATGTATTGTTATAATGGAAATAAGATTAACCTAAGCGCTTTGTGTTGAGAGGTTGTGAAAGTAAAGCACGGTACGACCTTTTTTGTTTTTTCATTTGTGATTGTAGTAATGCGATAGATTTAATCTGAAAAATATTGAAGACAATATTTCATGGACATGTGATGTCTGCGAACATCCACTGGCACTGCCCGGTATAGAAACTGCTCCACAACCCTGCCAAAAATGGGGGAAGGCCTTTGTCTATCCGTAGACGTATTAAAATTACTATTACAGCCTATCACGTCCACTGCTAAACATAGGCCTCCCCATAGCTTCCTCAGTGGTGGAATATTTTCCATAGTTGCCACACCTGGCAAGCGGCTAGGCAAACACAGTTTTTATTTTTTAGTCGTTATTAGGAAGTCGCTGCCATCCATCTTCTGATTTGTTTCCTTCTGTCGCATTTAACGACACCCACGGGATGACATGGAGTAGTAGATATTATTACACCGCTACTACACAGACTCTTAATATATGCCAGGACATATAAATGGTGTTTAACCATTAAAAAATGTTAAGTGCGATAGAATTTTCGTTAATTTATGTACTGATGATTAGACTGCAGTTTATATAGCCTAATAGTCGTCCGAGCGTCTGTTTTTTGTCACGTCGATTTTATTAATAAGGGACAAAATGTTAACTTTTTTTGCAAAATGTACTTAATCCTCATCAGCTCACTATGTGAACTGTAGTTTAGAATAAAGTTCTAACGATTGACCTTTGACGGAAAATCCAACTCATGTAGAGGCTGTGTAGTGGAGGTATAAGAATATACATTACCCCGTATATAGTAACAGGAGAAAAGGAGCACAAAACAGGAGATGGAAAGCAGCACCTTCTTAATAACAACTTTAAAAAAACTGCGGCTGCCAACCCGCCTACCAAGCGTGGCAACTATGAAAAATATCCCTCTTAATAAAGGAGGCATATGCAGCAGGGGACCTGTAACGGATATGGATAGTATGTATGTATATATATATATATATATATATGTATATGGATAACGGAAAATTCCAACCATATATTTTCAACTTAAATCCGGTATTAAGATTACCAGTGTTTATCCTAAAATCGGATTAGGTATAAGGTAGAGCCGGTCTTTACTCTCGCAAACCCACCTGCTTGGCCTGGTGAGTATGCGTGTTTATTTTACAAACAAACAATTGTAAGTCAATAAAAGTGACAAGATAAAAATAATAAAATATTTCCACCCATTGAAATTTTCAATACGAAGCTCGCAACGATTTCGTCACTATCAATCACATCTTCCACGAACACACCGCGCTAAAATCGGTCGCGACGCATAAATTTGACTATTAAGCACAGATCGAGCCGCCGATAGCTCCTTGATTGTAGGTATTAAGTGTTTTGGTAAGCGGACGCTTCAATCGCATTACCGAGCGATCTGTAATTTGTGAGCCGCGTCGTGAGTTCGGGTTCAAACCGAACGGGATCCCGTGGCCCAGTTGTAATAACCCCTAATCAACGATTTTTATTGTATGCCCATGAAAGTATGTAATAGGCGAATTGGTCATTATTAATCGATGTAATTGATTCTGAGAAATCGATATTATGCCGTTTTAATCGGAGAAATTTCTACGTATGTACATATACTATGTAGCTGCCGAGGTTGAAATCTTCGATTCCAAGTTTCGAAAACGTACAGATTGAAGCAAATTATATTGACTATCTTTATTGAGTGACATTCATCATCGAATACTGTCAGAAGTCAAATGCAATAGATCCTGAACATATTCACAGAATACTGACTTCCCTTTCGAGTGTTTACGAATGCAATTACGCCAGATCTACGAGTATCTATCAAGATCAAAAATCCCAGCAATTCTAGCGATTCTTTCAAAGGTGATTCGTGAGGATAATGAACTTATAAAAATCGTAATTTTGGTATAAAACATAGCCGTGTGCTACCATCAACTTAGAATCCTAAAATCATTAAAATTAAGTTATTTTCCAAACATACCTACCATAGTCAGACTTAAAAGAGGCATTTCATCTTAGTCCTCAGGGGTGACAACGCATCTTCATTTTAATTCTAAATTTAGATAAATGTAGATGTATATGTGCCACAGCATGCACTTACCATCAGGTGGAATGTGTGCTCGTTAGTCACCCTTATTCTATAGTAAAAAATGTCGGGAATTTAATGTAAGTCAAAATAAAACGCGGTAAAGTCTGTGTTTACCTAAATATGGAAAATGATATGTTGTATCAGTTTATTTATTTTAAAAGTACAACCTTATCAAAATATTTTGCTTACGCGTCAATATGCAACCGAGCGATAATATATGACGGTGCAGCCGCGGTGTCAAAATATCTACTAACCCATAACGTCCCATGGATGACGGACAAGAGACGACAAAGAGAAAAAAACCAAGAGATGGTCAGCAGCGACTAAAAATAAAAAAACTGCGGTTGCCAACACGCCTGCCAAGCGTGGAAACTACGGCAAATATCCCCCCTATGAGGCAATCTATGGGGAGACCTATGTTCAGCAATTGACTTTTGATAGGCTGTAAGGGTTAATATACAAAGTTTGTAATAAAATCAAAGGCATTTGGGCAATCGCAGTAATTTCAAAGGCGGAAAGTAATAAAATAGAATATTCGAAGAGAAAACTTATTTATGCGGGTTAAAATCGTACGAGCTCGCGGCATGCTCATTTTAACAGGGGTGAGTCGCTAGTGCTAACTAAGTAATGTGAACCTAATAAAACTATAACCTTTGTACTCGGATGTCAGCAGTTTATTTTGCATAATATATAAAATGTAATGGGTTTCTTTGATTTTTTCAAGCAACGCTGATTCGAAACTAAAAGCATCACCCGAATTACACAAAACTTGAAGTTGTAAGAATAAAAACTTTTTACATTTATAAAAAAGGAAACGTAATATACATACACATACTTCTCACAAAGCACGTGCATTGCTTAAAATGATATCATTCGTGCATTCAACTTAGTTACGTAAGCGGAATTCAACCTGGAATCGAATAAGTTATACACGCCAGCCGTTCATATCCATCATTCGATCAAAGCGAACTTATAAATCACCGGCAGTGACGACAATTAATCAATCGATTCACTCGTTTGATACAATTCGATTCATCTCTCGATTAGACTGATTCGATTCGGTGCGAAACAATCGCCTCGAAGCCCACTTATGAATAATTCCCTATCAATTATCTCTCTGTGATTTACTGCGTCTTTAAAACGTCGGAAGGCGCAGAAATGGGTTCATTCCTAATGATCTTGCAAGACCTCTATCAGTCTGAACTAGATAAAATAACAGTTAAAACGCATTACTATGTTTACGAAAATTAACAATAAAGTAATATTTTTAGTTTAAAGTCAAAACCTTGTATTCAATTTAAGCTTATTTAAATCCCTTATGAACGTCAAAATTAATACCGTTTCGAAAAAACAAGACCATCTCAGAGAAGAACCGAAAAAAACTATGGTGTCGTGTCTTTTTCTTAAAGCGTGTTTCTTTTTCATTTATAATAATATCAAAGGTAAAAAAATATATATTTTTAAAATGTTGGTTTTAAAAAAAAAACCTATTTATGTGTATGTCTTAAGGACCACGACTTCTTAGAATATTATCGTAAAATAGCAGCATAGTGCTACGTTTTGATGATGAGTAAAAAACCGAATATTCTTTTAACTGGTAATAAGGCATTTTTAATACCATAAGCCTTTTAAACCTCCGACGCAAACAGAGGGATGTTATATGTTTAACGTGTGTTTCTGTGTATCTGTGTGTCTGTCTGTGGCAACGTAGCTCCCAAACGGATGAACCGATTTAGATTTAGTTTTTTTTTTGTTTGAAAGGTGACTTGATCGAAAGTGTTCTTAGCTATGATTCAAGAAAATCTTTTCAGCCATTTAAAGATCAACAGCTTTTTTTGTTTCTAAATTTTCAATTAAAGTTTTTTTTAATTTTCAATTTAATTTGTGGACTGTGTGCTCGTTTGTCCATCTTGTATAAAAATATTCATTCATTCATTCATTACAGCCTATCAAAAGTCCACTATAACAACATAGGCCTACCTCATCAAATGATATTTGCCTTAGTTGCTACGCTTGGCAGGCGGATAGGCAACCGCAGTTTTATTATTTTGAACTGTTGTCAAGAAGGTACTGCTGCCAATTTCCTATTTCATTTCGCTCTGTCGCCTCTTACTACATACGTGGGTAGCACGTATGTATGGAATAGTGAATTATCTTACGTCACCAGTACACGGAACAACCTACCTATGAAAATTATAAGGATCCACATTAATCGCTACAGTTTTCTTTTAATTTCATAAAGCCTTTCTAACTACTCTGTGCTTCGGTAAACATAAGACGTTTTATTATTCAAACAATCTCTAATAACTTAGTGTAATATTTCTCACTGTTTTGGCAGCTCATAAAGATATCAAACAATCGTCAAATACGGTAACAAGGTTCATGAATGCAAGTTACCACACCGTAATACCATACTTTAATAAAAATCAGTAATGGCGCTAGGCTTGCATTGTCTAGTAGGTGTCGCCCACGCTGGCTCTAGATAAATTATTAATAGTGAATTTGTAATGACACATAGATTAATACCAGTATAGAGCGAGTACATAATAATACTAATCACGAATAGTTTATTATGCTAGAAGAGTGCATGCTACCAGAAGTCTGTCAGATATGGTCCTATTCTTTTCAAAACGTGGTAGAGCAATATTGCCGCTATATTTATATTTAATATTTTATACTACTCGAGCACTAAACAGCACGCATAGTCCCCGTGACCATGGGTGCTGTAAAGTGCTCAAAACGTCAGGAATATGAAATAAGTAAATATACGCAATAAAACTCGTAAAAACCAGATATATTTAAATGAGTAGTGTTCGCGTAAACATAAGAAATCATTATCTATACCGACCCATTCTTTGAGCTCCTCATTAGTCTTTGCACTGGGTCTAGTCTCTAACCATTTCGGTTGGCTGTAAAATATTGTGAGTCATCGCATGACAATGGCCCCACGTCTCTATATCACATAGTAAGTATATCTTGTACTATCGGCCCCAGTCGACTATTTGCATAATTTGACACGAGTAATGCTCCAATACTTGAATAATATACGCTCTGAATGGTAGCAATGGTTGAAATCGTATTAGAAACGCGACGTTACAAGCTACTGAAATTAGATTTAGGTCAATGATAATATAAGAGGAATTAGTGTTGTATTGTGGCTGTGTGTGCTTATTACTGTACAGTTTGAGGTAGATTTAACACACACAACATTTATTTTATATATCTATTAATTCAAGCGACAGTAGCCTCGTTGTTAAGGGTTAGGATATTTTAGATTACCTAATATTAACATAATGATTATATAAATATTTAGATATATAGTAATAATTTTATTTAATATAGATAACAATTAACATTAACTGAAAGTCATTTATGTAAAAGCATAATTTAATGTTAATATTTTTCTTTCTGTTTCGGTAAAAACATTCCGTTGTCCGGAAAGATACAGGAAAATACCCAGCAGGACTTTATAAGTTTACAATATAAATTATACAATAAATTTGAAAAAAAACCGTTCATCTCATTCCTAGGGGTAGTAATAAACCGTATTTTTTAATATTAAAATAAAACGTTTTATTCAACTTTTGTTGTATAAAATGTCCCTTGCATATTTTTTGGGACTTTGTGCTGATATTACGGAGTTGAGACTCTGTAAAAGTCATGGGTTCGGTTTCGCCATTCAACTACAATCGTTAGCCATTTTTTCTTCTTATTAGTGATGGCAGCCAACGAGAACTGGCACGCTGGTATGCATTACTTGGGATTTTTTCTCATAATCATGAAGTTCTGGCAATGGTAATGCTGCACTATCACCAGGCATTAAAATAGAGCGTGAGAAGGAATTTGTGAAATATTTCTTCAAACCACTCCCATATTTTTGAAAGTTAGTAAATCCTATTTAATCTGGACTCACACCAGCTAAAACTACATTCATGATCTCTTCGCGGTTTCTCGGGTTTAAGGAACGCAGCCTCGATGGTGGTATCACATAAAGGCTCCTTCACATAGAGATTGAAGCTGGAGTTCTCCACCAATTCTTCATATAAGGTTGTTCCGGAACACCATAAGCGACGGATATCACCCGTGTCTAGAAATTTGACAAATGTTTCGTCAAACCACTTCTAGCTCAAGCGTTTTCAGCTTTACCCTAGTGTGGTCAACGGGAATAACAGAACGTGTAGCCGTGCTAGTTCAGAGGCTAAGCGGTTGCTGTGAATTTGACCGTACGCGAACAACACAGATTCGATCCCCGACGGCACTAATTTTTTTTTAATTTTTTTTAAAATATAAATAGGGTGACAAACGAGCATACAGTCCACCTGATGGTAAGTGGTTGCTGTGGCCCATAAACATCTACATCTATCCTCGTTTGTGAATCAAAATGCAGATGCGTTGTCAGCCTTGAGGGCTAAGATGGAATGCCTCTTTTCCAGTAAAAAAGGTGTCCGGTTCTCTACACTCATCATACGAAACACAGCAGCATTAATCTGCTATTTTACGCTGGTATTCTGTGAGAGCGTGGTTTTATTTTTAATTTAAGTACTAATTTCTTACATACTCTTAACGTGAAGTAGGGGGTAAGAATATCCACTACCCTATATCGTCCCGTGGGTGTCATAAGAGGCAATAGAGGGAAACAAATCAGGAGATGGTAAACAGCGCCTTCCTAATAATGACAAAAAATAAAAAAATAAACTGCGGTTGCCAACCCACTTGCCAAGCGTGGCGAGTATGGCAAAATCTCCCCTATGAGGTAATCTATGGGGAGGCCTATGTTCAGCAGTAGACTAGGCTTTAACGGTGACGGTAACTATTACTACGTGCTTGTTAGTGAAGGAAAATATCGTTGGGAAACCTGCAAGTCTGAGGAATAAAATATAACGAAGACATGAAGTCCGCCAATAGACTGAAACAACATGTCGAACTAATTATACAATAAGTGCGCCATGTTGTTTCAGTGTCCTCTCAAAAATGTGAGAAGCTTGGGGACATATTTAGGCTTTAATTTTATTTATTTTTTTACTTTCAACACATTGCCCTCAAATACCAGTAAACTAACCTTTCTATTAATCAAGTTATAACCATTGGAACGCGGTGACAATGACGCTTTTCATTTTAATCCCAAGATGTTATCACTGGTTCCCAGTAAGCAACCCGTAATAAATATTTTTTCAACTAATAACGATCTATACATTCTACCATTATTTATAGGGCTGGTCGCCAACAAATCATTGCTTTTGTGTATGACTTTCATACTATATTGTATTTGAAGTCGACGAAGTGCTAAGATTTATGCCGACAAACCCAAAGCTTATAAAATTTGTGTTGATTTCTAGAAGTGGCTTTCAATTCTATCTTTGATAAAATGTGGGAAGCGTAGGTTTATAGAAATGCGAACCACGTGCTAGATATATTATGTGTTAATTTTTAACATTTTTGTTATGTTCTATAAAACATAAGGTTTGAAAACAAATACTTCGTCCAAGAAGAATGTGTATGTAAATGAACTTCGAATTTCGATTTTATATTGAAGTTCGAGCTTGGATTACTGTTTACATACTTGACAACTCCTCAGTAAATATAATAAGGCACCAATAGAATAACAGCGATGTGGACGTGGCAACACTGCTACAGCATCATGCTGAGTTTTAATATCTTTGTACGTCGTGTTGTGTGTGACGAATAAGTTATTAAAAGCAGAATGTTCAGCAGTTGACTTTAATATGCTGTAATTAATGACGAATAAATTAAATAATATATTCATTTTCTTTATTTAAAATATAGGTAATTGTATTATTCCAAGATCTAAATAAATTGAATTACTGTTTGTTTCACTTCTAGTCGAAAATTATCTTTAAATTTAAACAGAATGAATGTCAAAATATTTTCACCCCTCACCGTTTATGGGTTAAGTGGAGTACGGAGCATTTTGAAGAGCATTTGTGAGATAATTTTATTTATGAAGCGTAAGCAAAACCAAAGGAATGAATTCAGTACATTTTAGCAACTGTTTTCTTTTATTCTTACTACAACCATCAACATGATCTTTATTGCATTGACTTAGAATTTAGTGTCGCTTTGTCAAGTACAAATCTGTATTTGTTAATGTACTTCTGTCGCAGTCCATAAATAAAGTGTGGAACAGAATTGTAACAATCGAGAGCTTTAAAGAGCTTTTATTGTAGCGCATGGCGTGTCAAATTTTTTCTGTTATTTGTTCCGCCCCTTAAATTACAAACTAATTGATAAATATGACTTTTATGTCCAATTGAAAATTGACAAAATATTTGAGTACATTAAAATTCACTTAAGATAGACATTACTTGATTTAAAAGTTTAACCTCATATGCGAAAAAAGTCAAGAAATTCTGATAGAAATCGCATTTGAATAAATAAACAATACTTTAATCTCTATATATAAATATCGATTGCTGTCCGTTAGGCTAGGTAAAACTCGAAACTGGCTCGACCGATTTTGATAATTTTTTATGTGTGTTTCAACAGGTCAAGATTCACAATTGGACACGTTAGGTGGTGCTGTTGTCGAGACCAGAAGTTACTCGTGCGAAGCCGGTGCGGATCGCTAGTTAATAATATTATATAGGTAGTTGTACGTTGATCACACACGTTTTTAAAATATTCCACTTGACTATATTTATATTTAACCTAACATTAAAAAAAATTCTAGGGTGTAACTTATCAGTTAAATAAAAATAAAAAATTTAAAGAAGAAAAAAGTGGAAGCGTACTTTACTTTACTTGTAATACTAGCTGAATATTTTAAAACGATTATTGTTTTCCAAGTTACGGAACGTTGACAACGCAACATTTTTTAAAACACTGAAAGCTTATGTGTTTCTCTAAGCGGTTGAATTCCGTATAGTCTTCTTATATCAGCCTAGGAGCTTATTGTAATATATAATCTTTTGTAAGTGGTAGGTGTAGGTGGTAGTGCCTGCAGCGCGGATAGATCTGCTAAATCGAAAAAAATCTACGCTCGCACGTATCACTTATTGTTAAGCAGTAATCAATAATTGCCACAATAATTGATAAGCAGGGTTACCTGAACGAAGAGGAGGTAGATAACAGTAAAAATATACGTTTTATACCCCCAGAACACTAAAGTGATTCCTAATTTTATTCCATATAATTATCAGCAGAGTGGCGCAGTGGAAGCGTGCTGGGCCCATAACCCAGAGGTCCGTGGATCGAAACCACGCTCTGCTATCAAGCTACCTTTTTTCTTATTTTTTCTATTGTAGTAATTTATTATATTGATAAAACTCGTTAAAAATATTGTTGTAATGATATTTTGAGCTATTAATTATTTTTGGATTATTCAGAAAAAGGTGGGTATCGTAATCAAGCACTAGCTTAAAATTTATAAATAAATCCTTTTAATACTTTGTATGTATTTTATTAATCGTGTTTGGGCTATCTCAAAATAAATTAGTAACAAATCAAATATCGTTTTCAGTGTCTAGAAGGCTGCAATACAGTGGACTATATGAATGACAAGCTCGTGGAAACTGTCCATGCGGTCGGAGCTAAGTTTTTTTATAGAATAAGTGTGATAAACGAGCACACAGTCCACCTGATGGTAAATGAATGCTGTGGCCCATAGACATCTACATTTATCCTCAATTAAGAATCAAAATGCAGATGCGTTGTCACCCTGAGTACTGAGATGAAATGCCTCGTTTCCATTAAATAGGGTTTCCGGTTCTCTACACTCATCAAACGAAACACAGCAGCATTAAGCTGCTATTTTACGCTGGTATTCAATTAGAGCGTGGTCTTACCCCGGTCTAGCCAACCTATTCGTGCTGCAACCACAATATAGCTGCAGCATGGCTCTGCCACGTAAGAACGTGAGTTCTGCAAGACCCGTCGCTGAAGAAACCAAAAATTTCCGATCACACTCTAAATCTCATAGCTGTTAGCTGCAGTCTTCAGCAGATATGCATGCAGGGACTAACGCAACTTCAATACGGCTCGAGAAGCGATCGAGCAGAACCAATACTCCAAAATCTTTGGCAGAGATCTGCCAGAAAGAGCCAACTCTCGAAGCTAAAGACTAAATGTGGCACCATCTTTTCCGTAATACCTGAGATTTTGAGCAAGATTGAGAGGTTCTACGGGCAGCTGTATGTGTACGTTATGTGTGACGTCCATGTTTCACCTATGCAAGTAGTAAAGAACACTAAGCTCGAAATTGTTGACGACATTATCGTTGGAGCCACACGCAAGTGTGAGTAACGATCAAAGACCAAGTCTTATCCAACACTATTCCGATGATATCTCGGGCGTCAGTCTAAGCGAAATAAGAATGGCTCTATATCGCATTAAAACGGCAAAGCCCCGGGCGAGGATGGAATTACAACAGAGCTTTTGAAAGCGGGTGGAAAACCAGTACTTGAAATCCTTCAGAAGCTCTTTATTTCCATTCTTCATAGTGGCAATACTCCGGAGGCGTGGAGCAGAAGTGCGGTGGTCTTGTTCTTCAAGAAAGGCGACAACGCTCTCTTTAAAAACTACAGACCGATTCCCGTTCTGAGCCGCGTCTACATGCTGTTTTCGAGAGTCATTATGAATCGTCTCGCACGCAGACTCGACGGCTTCCAGCCTCCCGAACAAGCCGGTTTTCGAAAAGGCTTTAGCACCATAGACCTGTTGACTTTCGGTATACCGAAGTGCTGAAGTGTTTGTAAAGTAGGGCTACGATGGCTATCCAACTGCAGAAAGGTGTGAAAGACAGGGTGACTTTATATCCCCGAAACTCTTCACCGCTGCATTGGTAGACTTTTTCACTCTAATGGACTGGAAAGGATACAGTATTAACGTCAATGTCGAGTACACCACTCACCTTCGATTTACCGACGGTATATTCCTTATGGCAGGATCGCTTGAGTGCCTAAGCACTATGCTCAATGACCTTAATATTGTCTTCCAGCGGATATGTCTTAAGATGAACATGGATAAAACAAAAGCCATGTGTAACGTCCATATCACACGTATGCCGTTAAATGTGGGGAGTACTAAGCTCGAAGCTGTTGACGAGTATGTTTACCTGGAACAAATAGTCTGACTTGGTAAGTCCAATTTCAACCAAACAATCGACGTATTCACTTGGCTGGGCAGCGTTCGGGAGATTACAACACATCTTCTCATCAGGCATACGTCAAAACTTCAAAACAAGATTGTACAGCCAGTGCGTGTTGCTAGTGATGATCTGAGACGTGGTCCTTCACTACTGGCCATATAAGGAAGCCCAAGGTCACTCAGCGAGCTATGGAAAGGGCTATGCTCAGGATTTCTCTGCGTGATAGACTTAAATACGAAAACCAGAGTAACCGACATAGTTCAACGGATAAGTAAGCTGAAGTGGCAATGAGCCGGCCATATAGCTCGAAAAACCGACAAGCGATGGGGAAGAAAGATTATCGAGTGGTAGTCTCGTATCGGCAGGCGAAGTGTAGGGCGTTCCTCCACTAGATGGAATGACGACCTGGTAAGATACGCAGGAAGTCGATGGATGCATGTGGATCAGGACCGTGCTTTGTGGCATTCCTTGGGCTCCCCCAGCCGATGTTTAGTAGTGGACTTGTGAAGGGCTGTGAAGATGATGATGAAATACATATTTTAAAAGGAAATCGCTTTTGGTCATCTCCGATTCATCCGATTTACCAATTTTGGCATGGAATCCAGAATCAAATACATTAAATTTACGGCAATCATGGTCAAACAACTAAATAGCCCCCGTGACCATATCATATCATCACAAATGTTCGAAAAAAAACACCGATTCCTACCATGGGTGATTTGCGAGGCTATTAAAATTATAAAAATCATCCAAATTGCATAAAATAAAAGTGCTACCATCTGCTTGCGATTCTATAATTAGTAAAATTAAATCCAAGCCCAAGCATACCACTGCAAGACTTCAAGATACTGTTAGCTCATTCTGCGTAGATTGGACCAATAATTAATATGAAAAAGCTGAAGGTAGCCAGCCTATCTATGACATCGGGACGTCAAACACCCCAGTCTCCCCGTGACCATAGGTGCTGTAAAGAATCTGAAACGTCGGTAATTAAAAAAAGTTAAAATAAATCGCGATAAAATCTGTAATATTAGTTTCACTTAATTTGTAGTATTTGCGTAAATATTATATAAGAAATCTTTATTCTAAAATCAGTTTTATTCAAATTACAGTTTTTGTGTTAATATAAGAAATCATTATTTTAAGAATATTATGGTAATTTGTGTCGTGGTAGCTCAGGAGCTAAGCACTCGCTGTAAATGTCACAGTACGCGAGCAACCCGGGTTCGATCCCCGCCGGCAACAATGAAATTATTAATTGCAAAGGAGACAATCGTTTTTGGGCCCACTAGAAATTTCAACGACCCTCAATGGGTGTAACACAAAAAATTAGATACCAATTTATTATTGTAAATAGCCTAAAGATTTTACGAAAATCTAAACGGAATCAAGAAATCTGAAAAAAAGGGATTGTTAGAGATGTGCCAACTCGGAAGAAACTCGACTCGAGTTGAAATTCACGTAACTCGAATCGATGGAACGAAGCTGTGCCAATTTCTTACAAATTATTTTTATATTTTTATATATTTTTGATTGCGTATGTGCGTACTTTATGAGGTATGTAATGTTATTAATAATTAACTATCATAAATTATACTTAATCAATTTATTAATATTATGTAATATATCAATAAGTTGCTCGAATTAGTAAGTCAAGTTCATCACTAAATTGTAGACAGACACTGCATTGACCGTAAGATAAAGATGCAACTTGAGTAGTATTTTGTGACTCGAGTCACTCAGGTTAATTTATCATGTCACTCTAATGGTACTCGAGTTTTCGAGTAATTCAAAATAACTTTTTACAGTTCCTTGCATCGGGTAAAATTTATCAATCGAGTTGAGAGTAGCGATTTCTTTAGTTAAAGCATTTTTAAATAGGTAGCTTTATTAAGTGATATGTGACAATATGAAATAAAATACAAATATTTTTTATTTATTTATTTGTAGTATTTCCATGTTTTATTTTCATGTCTGTAGTATTTCAAAATCTATAAACTGCTTTTTACATATCTTATAAACCGCTTTCTTCACGATAAAAAAAATAATTAATTAAAAATTAAAACGTTTATACTTGTTTGTTTACATTACAAGACAATATAATATCGTCTCATCGATGCACAAGTGTATGGATACATGGAATACATGGATATTCATTATATTCGTATCATAATATGGATAATATCATGCAGGTTAGCCAAATATTAATATTCCAAATGATGTATTTCTCTTCTATATATGTATGTAATACAAGTTTAATTTTCCACCTAGAATTTTAGAAAATCTATAATTTGTGTTGAATTACCTAAAACAAATGACAAACACAGGTCTGAGAACCTTATTAGTATGTTAAAAGTGACAATGTATTAAAGTTTTATGTTATTAGTTAAATCTAAATTAAATATTAGATAGAATAAATACACAAAACAAGTTTTTGTGTATGTTAAAAGAAAATTAGAATCTATGGGTCGAGGGATTTAAGGAAGCTTCTCTATTTGATGTAGCTTCATGGGCTTTGAAGAGCGATTCATTTAACTGCATTTAGGTACAAATATTCAGCAAGTTGCTCCATATAACTTGACAATACCAAATGGCTTATTTGGTAGTCCAGACATGGATCCTGAATTCATGCCAGCCGTAGTAGATAGATAGTATATATGGTACATATATTTATGTGTAAAAAAGTAGTAAATACTTGTACCAGAAGCAAATATACAGTTTGCACTTAGTTAAGCCATTTTTAATTGTGTAATGGTTATATCCTTGATGTTTTCGACCATATCCTGCGACGGAATCAGATTCTTCTATTATGCTTAGACTGCTGTGTTGTTAACTCTGCAGAAAGGAATATTATTTTGTCATAAAAATTATATATTTTTCTCCTACATGAAACCAGTGAAAATAAAAAGTCAGACAACTTTTACATAGTCAAATATTGTTGATGTAAATCCATAATTACTATTTTTGTATTTGATCAACTGGAGCTAATTAATGGTGTATATTTTATAATAATTTCTTATTTATTTAACATACAGGCAGAGATAACTAAATCAAATCTAGTCCAGTTCAATCCCCAGAAGACACAAGTTTGCGCGTTTACCGCTAAAAGAACCCCTTTGTCGTATCTCCTCAGTTTCAAGGCACTCCCTTATTGCCTCAGCCAGTATCGGAATCCTCGGTGTCGACATATCGAGTGATGTGCAGTTTCGTGGTCACTTGGAAGAGAAGGCCAAATTGGCCTCTAAAAGCTTAGCGTGCTCAGCAGAGCGGGACAGTATTTCATGCCGGCACACGCTTGCAACTTTACAAGGCGCAAGTTCGGCCCCATGGAATACTGTTCCCATCTGGGCAGGGCTCCCCAGTGCCAGCTCCTTCCACTTGACCGCATCCAGCGCAGAGCAGCTCGAATCGTCGACGACAGAGTTCTGTTCGATCGGCTTGACTCACTGGCACTGCGTAGAGATGTTGCATCTCTTTGCGTATTTTATCGCATGTACCACGGGAGTGCTCTGAGGAATTGTTCGGACTAATTCCAGGCGCTCAATTTCACCATTGCACATCGCGACAGAACTCGAGATACCATCCATACCATCTGGATGATTGGCGGTCCACCACTGTGCGATTTAGAAGAAGTTTTCTTCCTCGCACAACTTCCTTGTGGAATCGATTACCACCAGCGATTTTTCCGGACCGATACGACTTAGGGACCTTCAAGAAAAGAGCCTACTGCTTCTTAAGGCCGGCAACGCATCTGCAATTCCCTGGTGTTGCAGTTGTTCATGGGCGGCGGTAATCACTACCATCAGGTGAGCCGCATGCTCGTTTGCCCCTCTCCTATAAAAAAAAAAAAACATGGAAATATAGTTTATTGACATTGAAGGAGTCTTATCTCATATCTCTTATTATTGAAAATGTCCTTCTGATTCCTAGCAATATCATAAATGGACATGTTTTTTTTGGATTTATATTATTTGAAATGTAAAGCAATACATATATAAACATGGTCTCCACAAGCTATTTAGAATGAATTAAATATAGAAAAATAAAATATTGATAAGAATTAATATTTAGTATAGGCACTCTTTATAATAGTTATTAACTTTTTTCAGGTCAATCGCTGAGAACATATCTGTATGCCTTGCAGGCTGAAAGCTTGCAGAGCTGCCCGTAGGCAGAGACAAAAAAGAGTATGGATATTGAAGACATCAGTCTTACATCATATCTCTTATCATTGAAAATGTCCTTCTGATTCCTACCAATATCATAAATGGACATGTTATCATCAAGTTATTTAGAAAAAATCTTTTGAAATGACAATAACAAATACAATTAAATTATACATGTGTTTTATTATCCTTCCATAAACAGTTTAAAACGTCTTACTTCCTCACTATTTATCAGTGTGTAATAATAGATAAAAATGACATTACCTAGTCATTCTGTCTTTAATGGTGTTTGAGGTATGATAACAAATCAGTTATTATATTTTATCTTGTCTATCTGTTCTACTATTAATAGACTACTTTGGAAATTATGATTTACTATAATAAATGTAGATGCATTATAATTTGTGTTTTTATCCTTACACAACCAGTTCAAAACATCTTTCTTACTATATAGCGTGTGTAGGTAATATTATAAATGTACATATTATCCCTGAGTCATCTTGGCTTTAATCATATTACTTAAATGGTATTTGGGATGTATACTCACAATCAATCAATACATGTAAAAAATAGTATCCATACCACACTTGTGCACAGACGGACACTATATTTTGACGGAACTACTAAAAGGATTTTCCATCGATCTTAAAGTACCTATAAATGCTGAATGTAACTACAACTTTGTTTTATACTATTAATTATTGAACAGTGCACTATTTTAACCTATAATACCGGTGAAAACTAACAGACAATCGCTTTTAGTTTGTTTTTAGGTTATAGTAAGATTCATACTCTATTTGCTAATTTTTCAGTACTCCGTTTAGATTGCGTAAAACTAATATTACTATTGTAATATAGATTATAAGAAATAAATCGACATGCATTTCATTAATTGTAGCTAAAATTTGTGGTGGACCCATTCTCCATACAAAAAGAAACGGTCTCCTTTAAGTGCTGATTTACCATTTGCTCGGCGGTGAAGAAAAACATCGTGAGGGAACCTGCATGTCTGAGAAATAAAAAAAAATCTAAGATATGTGAAGTTCGCCAATATGCATTGGGGCAACGCGGCGGATACTTCCTTGCCCTAAAATTCTCTCAAACATGAGAGGAGGCCAGTGCTCCAGCAGTAGGACGTATGTAGGCTGTAATTTTAACTTTAACTATGGTATTTTGTCATACCTTTCCAAGTTATAACATTCGATTTATTAATAGACTTTCTAAGCATTCTAAGCTCTTTAGGGTATCAATTTTATCAACTCAGTCCCGTAATAAGCGAGAGATTTAAGTGTTTCGCCCACGCGTAAGCGTGTTTACACTTCTATCTATGAAAACATGAAACGTTCGGATCGGTATTCACGTTCACTTTTCATTGGTATTTTAAAAGATAATTTTAGATACATTGCATTATGACATCCAGAAGTGATTAAATATTTTATACACTAAAAGTTTTAATAGCTAAGAGACTGTTAGCAGTCTAAAAATAAAGTAAATTTACGCCAGCCCCTTCTCATTTCTATAATTAACTGTGTTTCGGATATAGAGATAAATTTTGATCAGAACGTCGAGTTCGTCGTTCTGTTCAAAATTTGGTCTGGATTATTATTATTAAATAAAACAAAATATTATTAATAATTACCTTTTTTTCTATTAAATATTTTTTTATATACCTAATTATTTGACTTACTCCCCGCACCTACCCAGACATTTAGGCCTCTTTTTTGCCTAAATGTCTGGGTAGGTGCTACCCTCTTAAACATTTCAATAAAATATTGCAAATCCCTATCACCGTACTGATTTTCTCCCAAACTCTTTCGCTGATACTGCTGTACGACTCTGGAACGCGCTTCCCTTAGCAATAACAAAGTCCCCTAACAAGTGGATTTGTAAAACAAAAGTAAAAGAACATTACTTAGGCTCATCTGACACATAAATATACATTCATATAAATTCATAAAAATAAATTAATAAATATATTAACTATATTATCTGTGTATGATGTAGTTATCATGTAGTACATGTGTGTGTGTGTGAGTACGTGCGTGCGTGCGAGCGTGCGTGCGCGTGTGTGTGTGCGTGCGTGCGTGCGTGTGTGAATGTGCGAGCGTGCGTGCGTGCGTGAGTGCGTTCGTGCGTGTGGGTGTGCGTGTGCGTGGATCTACATGTGTGTGTTTATGTGTTTGTGTGTGTGTGCGAGCGTGCAAGCGCGCGCATGTTAGTGTGCGTGTTTGCATGCGTGCGAGCTTGCTTTCGTGCGTGCTTGCGTTCGTGCGTGTTCGTGTGCGATAGCGTGTGCATTTGCGTGTGCGTGTGCGTGTACGTGTGTGTTCTTTTTATAGAATAGGGTGACAAACGAGCACACAGTCCATCAGGTGGACCTGATGGTAAGTGGTTGCTCTGTGACTCATAGACATTTACATCTATCTTCAATAAGGAATCAAAATGCTGATGCGTTGTCACACGTGAGGACTAAGATGGAATGCTTCTTTTCCAGTAAAAAGGGTCTCCGGTACTCTATCTACACTCACCATACGAAACACAGCAGTGTTAAGCTGCTATTTTACGCTGGTATTCTGTGAGAGCGTTGTCCTTTCCCGGTCGAGCCAACCCATTCGTGCTACAACTATACTACTAATATAGCTGCAACATTGCTCTACCACGTGTGTGTGTATGTGAATTTCAGCAATTTTAGGTTCTTCACCCTAGCCCACTGCAGTACACACTTCTCCCACTAACTTTCCGGATGGCTGGTAGAAAATGGCATACGACATTAAGTCCGCCGTTTGTTCCATCAGTACAATAAAGTATATAAATAAATAAAAAATATAAATATTCAATATTATTATATTGCAGTACACCGTATTTTGGTTTGAAGGATAAGAGAGCCAATATAAAGACGGTTCGTGAGAAATTACATCATTGGGGGTGATAAACACACCTCCCGTCAGGAGTGACAAACACATATGTGACCTTCTTTATTTGAAGTTATACAAATGTTAAACAGTCGCTTCCCGCGGTGCGATATACCACCGGTACACTAGGGACAGACGCGTGCGGTGTATCACTTATCGAAAACCGCTTATTGATTACCTAGAAGGATGAAGAATAGTGTCCGCTTTCGCACGGTAGTTTATTAAAAAGTGCGGGTAATTTAATAATTATTAATTACGTTTAGAGGGTTACCTGTTTTAGTATGCTTCTTTAGTCATTTGACATTTTGACGTTGCCGATTATTGACTTAACATAAGTTAAAATGAACGCTTTTTTGGAAAGCAATATTAAACGTGTTGGAACAAATATTCATTTAAGTCATTTAATAGTAAAGTTGTCGTGTTATACGTGGTAGACCTACGGTACAGCGTATGATGGCTACTGCAGGAAATGGTCAGCTGGACCGAAGAATTCCCAAGCTCACCTGAAGAACAGCGTGAAATATCGGTTTAATGCTGTTGTGTTTTGTATGGCGAGTGCCGGAAACCAGAGGCCTTTTTTACTGATAGCGAGACATTCCATCTTAGTCCTTAAAGGCACAATTCTTAATATTTAAATATTAGGATTAGGCACCTCTAATTCTAAGAAAGTTAGACCGGATTTCTAACTGTTCGCCATATTACTAATTACTATCAAGCAAATTCTATTCACTCTACATAGCGACCCAAGTAATAACATTTGCAATAACTTTACTCATTTCAAAGAAATATATAAGTTCTAACTTGAATCTAGGAAGAGCAATAAAACTTTAAGTATAAGGAAAGGCTAACATAAATGGCTCGAACTGAGTGGTTTTTGTAAAACCAATATAAGGTCATAATGATATTGATTAATGGTACATAAATGTCGGGCGTTAAAGATTATCTCTAGGCGTAACGTGTAGTACAAAAACCTATGTGAGGCGATGCTCAGCTAACGAAGCCGCATTGTTGAACGCGGTATAGAACTCGAGTAAAGTCGAACGCTCAATGTATTGATGCGTTAACAATTCTCAAGCGAGAGCGTGTTAGAATTCTAAATAAACCAAATGCCAGGTCCTAGGTAGTATATGTATATATATTTTTGAACTTACAGTCCACCTGATGGTAAGTGGCTATGAAATTTCATGGACACTTGCACCCAACTTTGAACAAAGAGGGCTACAGATTCGTTGTCACCTCTTAGGAGTATGATAGAAAGCCTCACTGCCTGTAATTGTACTGTCTCTCTATATCTTTCAGACCGAAACACAACAGTACAAGCACTGCTATTTGGCGGTTGAAATAAGTAAGAGGATGGTATCGGAGTGGTGGAGTTCTACCACCTAGTAAATTGCTTACATTGCTTCATTACCATCATTACAGCAATTCATAAATCCACTATTGAACATTGGTCTCCCCAAGGAATGCAACATAACATTCAGTCATCGGTCTGGGTATTTACATCTATTATATACGAAATGATGTAGAGCCCTCTTTCGTAGGCCATGGTATCGTTTCAGCCTTGCCCAAAGTCGCATCTTACGATACATTAAATGGTGTGAATGTAATGATAAGAGTTTAGTAGGAGCGGAATTTATCTGAACGATGATAGAAATGTGGAAATATTGTGTTTACGAAAGAGAAAGAATGTAATAGCTAAATGGTGTGCAAGTGAGAAAGTATTGTTTATATAGGTTTAAGAGAGAGAGAAAATACGTTTGTAAAAAGATTGTTCATTTGATTTTATACGAATTTACACCGCTATACAGCAAAGTTTTAAATTTGCTTCATTTTGTAAAACTTGTAACTTGCACCATGCGCAAACAAATCCGAGCAAAATCGAACTGCCGGCCAACAATGGTCCGTCCTCAATACAAAATTGACAATAGCGAGAGTAAGAAACGGGGAATTTATCACCTACTGTTTCTCGTACGAACCGTACACATACTCGTACATACACTGTGTCTAAATTGTTGAAAGGCTACGCCCTACCTACAGAATGTTGCCATGCTGGATGGTAAAGGTTTTCGCTTGTTAGAACTTAGTGCTGTACTTTATTTGGTATAGGTTTTAAATAACATTACGAAAGAGCCTAAGAATCGATATAAAAATAGCATTTTCCGTTTTATGTGTCAACTCTAGTACTTTGAACGTTGTTTTTAGCAGCATAAAAGGTGAAATTGAAGTCGCATCCATTGACCCTACTACTTTACTTATATTGAGGGATGTTTTTAAATGATTTAAATAAGAGTGGTGGAACCATGCTGCAGCTTTATTATGCCTATAGTACGAATAGGTCAGCTCGACGGGGAAGAAACACACTTTCACAGGATACCAGCGTAAAATAACAGCTTAAAGCTCATGTGCATCGTATGGTGAATTTAGAAAACTGGAGACCTTTTTACTGGATACGAGACATTCTATCTTAGTCCTCGGAGTTAGTAATGCATGTGTATTTGGAATCTTAACTGTGGATATATGTAGATATCTATGGGCCACTGAATCCACTTACCATGAGGTAGACTGTTTACTCGTTTGTCAGTCTTATTCTATAAAAATAGTTTAAATATTAAATCATCTGTCAGCAATTAAGATCAATGAATCAATATGCGAAACGTAGCAGAATTAAGCTGTTATTTTACGCTGGTAGTCTGTGTCTTTCCCCTGTCGAGCCGATCTATTCGTGCTACAACTTAATATAACTACAGGATGACACAACCACATAATATATTTGAAATAACTAAACAATTTTATTTTAAATCCTGCAGAACAATACATGTTTTTATATGTCTCTCGAGCTGCACAGAAGTGGACTTGTGATCGCAAATCAACTAGACAAACGTAGCGACTAAGGCAAACCCTGGTGCTGGCTTATTATATAAAATAAGAAGAAGTTATTATAGCTATAAGTCCTGCACAAGTTTCATTTATTAATATAAAATAATCAATTTTATATTAAAAAGTACTAATATTATATTTGATGTAATTTACAGCTCATTTAAATGTTGTTCTTACAGTTATTTAAATTTTTTTAAATTGTTAAATAAATCCATAAAATGATTTATTATTATATAATTATTTACGCGAATACTACACATTTAAATAAAACTAGTTTTACGGATTTTATCGTGTATATTAACTTATTTTATATTCCCGACATTTCGAGTATTTTACAGCACCCATGGTCACGGGGGGGACTGCGGTGTATGACGTCCCAATGTCATAGTTAACCACGGCTACCTCCAGATTAAAAATTATTAATTTTTGTTCCGATCTACGCAGTAGGATACTGTAAGTTCCACTACTGTAGTAAAACTAGTTTTATTTATATCCATAATATGAGTTTTAATTACAAAGCGGCCTGTCTCTTTCAAATTACGAAACACAAATTGTGTAAATCGTTTGCTTAACAATAAAATATAAAAAAACAATGTAATTTTTTTAATTCCTTCCACCTGCAAGGTAGGATATTGAAACAACCCTATGTAAAACCATCCATTTCTATCTTACCGCAACCTATTAACTGTACCGCTCCACAATATTAACTCGTTTATGGTTTCCAGGTCGCGTGTGAATGACAAGTGATTGTCAGAACTTTATCACCTCGACCATTGTTGTGTCAGCAGACATAGTTTTAGAAATATTAAAAATAATGCGCAAATTCTATAACAATTTTGTACGTTGGTATTAAAACCAAAACAAAGGTTTGTTGATCAACAAAATTACGAGTTTTCTATACAAGAATTTCATTAATCGAGCAATAATTATATAATAGTATAAAATTGAATTCAATTATAACATAATACAATACACTTTTTCTTGTGTATTAGGGAAAGGTTAACATAATAAAAATATACAAACATTGAGTGACGGTCTGAATGTATGAAACATTTTATGTATTTCTTCCGTTCTCTCAAAAATTATACTGCTGTGTAAAACGTTAATATTATTAATTACTTAATAGGTCGGGAAAAGTTTCTTCGCATTTTGTTTGTATAAAATTGAAGAAAAATCTCTTTGGTTGTACTGTTCGTATCTGGCTGGTTTTAATATCAATACATTGTGAGTGTCTGCTTATAAATAAGGTGAACGAAACTAAATACCTCGGCATCATCGTTGATCAAAGGCTTAGTTGGCACTCGCAGTTGGAAACTGTTATAAATCGGATCAGAAAGTTAATCTGGGTATTTAAATCATTAAGGTCAGCAATGTCTAGCACTCTATTAAATAAAATTTAGATAGCCTTAGCACAATCGATAATTTCCTATTGCATCCCAATCTGGGGAGGAGCCACCAAGACCAACTTTTTAGATCTGGAAAGAGCACAGAGTTCTCTTATAAAGGTCATGTATTTCAAACCTTATAGATTATCTACTAACAACCTATATCAGATTAGTAAAGTTCTCTCAGTTGGAAAGCTTTATGTTCTTAACCTTATTCTAAAATGTCATAAATCCCTACAGTTTAATAAATCCCTTCAAAAAAAGAGAAGAACTTATATTGTGGCCCCTATACCTCTTGTACTTTGCTATTGGACAATACCCATGTCAGTCTGCTTTTATATATAATAAATTAAATAAAATACTTAAAACATATCCTATGCAATTAAATATATGCAAAAAAACTTTAATGCATTGGTTGTATACAGTTACTTATGACGAGGTTGAAAATATTGTAAATAGAATTGTCTGAAATCTATCTCACCAACATCTTACATTTACTGGTAACAGTCTAATAATATGCTGTCTTTCATATTTGATGAGTAAAGTTTTATTTTGCAAGCCAACTAGTCCTCTTACTTATACTTTCTTCATCCACCAACACATACACACACACCCCCACATCATACACACAACAACACTCTTACACTCACATTCACACACTCCTTAATATTATACACGTACTAATTACAAATTTTCTAGAAGTTATACTTTTTGTAATCTTATTTTTTGTAATCCTTAAGGGAAGTAGCGGGTCATTTCCAACACGAGTATCATCTGATTACTCACTGGGAAGCCTAAGCAATATGTTGTTAACAATATTAATAAACGCATTATTTATAAAAAAAAAAACTATATCTGTAACATCATTTTATTTCATTGTTATGTTTTTAAAGTTCTGTTCAAAGTACGCCGCTTTAACATATGTCTTTAAAACTAAAAGTAGTTCTTTTCGGCACTATATTTCGATAATATATATGTAATGAATAATACGGTATTAAAATATATATAATGACTGTTTGTTGTTCAAACAAATTAAATAATAATAAATTAAATAATACATATAGGACATTAAGAAAAAGAAAAATAAAAAGTAAAAAACACTTTTCCGCCGTTTTCAATTGCTTTTTTGTTAGAAATTCGATAAATTCTGAAGTTTTATTACAAGAGAGGGAAAAATGCGACTCAAGCCGCGAAAAAAAATTGTGACGTTTACGGACCTAATGAAGTGTCATTCTCATTTTTTAATCAAAAATCCCAAGATTTCTACAGCTACGGCATTATGTCACGACCTATAAGATGGCAACAAGTTATCGAACAAAATGGCACATATATATTATAATTAAATGTAATTAAACTTTACGAAAAATGTCTTGAATTTTTATATAAAATACGAAGAAACTTTTTCCCCGACCTATTAATATCAAAGTCAAAGCCAAAATCTTTTTGCAGAGAACAACCGCCAAGAAATTTTAAAGTATTTTCTATTTAATTTATTAAAAAAAAACAATGCAATATCAGATACTTATTTATATTTACATTATTTTAAATGTCTACTATGTACTTGCAGGCGCAAAGTAAGAATTATTTTCACACGAAATTATCGGCAATTTCTTAATCTATTTTGTAGTTGATCTTTTTTTTGATTTCCTGAAAATATTTTTACATTAAAGGTTTTGTTAAAAATATAATCAAGTATCTAGCTTATCTTTATTATTACAGATATTCCTAAGACAATTGTTTGTTTTGAACGCAACGTAAACGCCGCTCCGTCGAAGAGTATTAGCTATTTTTCAGATATGGAGCCTAAGTAGGTCAAACTGCTCACATATCGACGAACACTTTGCGGTTGAACCGCGTACAGAGAATTGCGAACGGCATGCTTTTCTTTTTTTATTAAATTGTTAATGAATATAATCAAGTGTTAAATTTGCAATTACGCGTCAAAATATCAATAACAAATGACGATATTAATTTGTTCTCGAGACGAATGTGCATTACAATACATTCAGCTTTTTATAGAAGTTTTTAAAAATTTAAGAGTGACAAGCGAGCACAGTCTAACGGTAAGCCGATGATAAGCCCATTAAAAATCAAAATACAAATTTATTGTGATCCCTGAGGACGAATAGCATTATCAGTTAAATGGGTCTCCGGTTTTGATCTCTAACCGTATGACACATTATAATAGTATTCTATGATAATTTATGTTTTTCGTTCAATCCGATCCATTCATCCTGTAGTGTTGTTCTTCCATATATTACGAGTATGTAGGACTACTACCAACAGAAAGCTTTCCAAATCCAAAAGAACTACTAAATTTATTTAGCTATACTGAATATCGATTGCAACCAGAGTTAATACATTTACATCTTGAGCTTATACCATCAATTTAAAACGAATCATAAAAAATCAAACATAAACGAAAATGATAACAATCAGCACCTGGTCGACACTGGGTCGTTTGAACCAACACATTTTGTTAGATCGCGGGTCGTTAGTACCCACACGATTTGTTATAAACAGATGCTTAGCAACAATAGACTGGATATTCGGTAGGCGGTGACGGGTAAACTATGTTTCGAATGCGGTTATTAGACAGTAGCGATAGGGCAAGAATAGTATGGATTTCGATATATATATATTTTTATCTGCATTATTTACATTGTTGAAACATAGTATAAAATTAAATCTAACTAAAAGGTTACACACAATATTAAAAAAAAACCGCATTAACACCCATTATATATTTTTCTTTTCTGTTATTAGAAATGTTATTTTGTATGTTTTTATGTTTAACAAAATGAATCTGGATTTATGAAAAACCGTTTTTAAAAAAGTTTCGATATTAATTGTTTTCAATTTTATGAACTACATAAACACATTTAGATTAATTTTTAATTTATTATTAATATAAAAGTATCATTTTTCGCGTAGTAACAGCGTATACAAGAATCCACTATCCTACTTTATGTCATGCCGAGGGTGTAGTCTCGTTAAATATGTAGTTCCATATTATTTGTGGTTAGTGTTGCATGCGAGAAAAGCTTACCTATTGGCGTAGTTTTAAGGCTATAGAAAAGATCATCGTCATCATCATCAAACTCCATCAATGTTCAATGCAAAACATAGGTCCCCTTATGAGGGAAATACTTGCCATAGTTCTCAACCTTGGTATGCGGGTTGGCAACTGTATCTGCTAGTTAAATAAGAAGTTGTGCGTAAAATTATGTCAATTTAAAAGTTACCTAGATACCGCAAATTTATCGACAGTTTTTTCCGTTTGTTGCCTCCGTGACTTCGAGAAGTTCGAGATTTGAACCCCGGGTCAGGCTTAAATAAGTAAATGGGTTTTTTCAGTCAAGATATTGTCATAAATAGCCCGCAGTCATTAATAACCCGTTGAGGCTGGCCACTATGATGAAAATTCGGTCTGGAGGTTATTGTGTAATATGTGAAATTGACATTATTTTTAAAACTAAAACGTCTTATCCATATAACTACTACAACTGAGGTAAATCATTTCTACAAATTATACTACATTATAAGAGAATGGCAATAGCAATTTATCTTCACCGGCCACAAAGCCAACGAAAACATTGTTCAAAATATTGACACGTTTTTGTTTAATGTGCGATTCGGGGTCCGATGGACCCCCCACTTAACGTTTTATTGTCTCTTCAATATGTCATACTATTTGGAAGCAAGTTATAAACTTAAGGCATGAGAAGATTAAGTTATTATTCATTTAAATTGACATAACGTTATGCAAAAATTTCGCCATGCAGTGGCGAAGTAAGTTTAAACTATCCCTTATATCACTTTTTTTTATAGAATTAGGGTAACAACACACAGACTATCTGATGGTAAGTGGATGCAGTGGCTCAAAGATCTACATCTATCCTCGATTAAGAATCATAATAATAAAATCATAATTTCGTGGGTGTCGTAAGAAGCGACAGAGGGAATTTAAATAGGAAATAGGCAGCGGCATCTTCCTGATAACAATCCAAAATATTGATAAACTGCTGTTGCCAACACAACTGCTAAGCGATGCAACTATTGCAAACACTCTCTATGGGTCTGGGACATCTATGAGAGAAGGCTATGTTCAGTAGTGTGGTCTTTTGAAAGGTTGTAATGAATAAATGCAAAAAATGTCATGGTCTTTTCATAGAGGCTATAAAGCATTGCATCTTAGTCCTGAGAGGGACAACCGATTTGAAGTTAGTTGCAGGTGTTCATGGTAATATCTACTTACTTTCAGGTTGACTCTCAGCTCGTTTGTCACATCAGTTTGCTAAAATAAAATAAATAAATAAATATATACAGTAGAACCTTGATAACTTAAACCTCGACAACGTAATAACCTTTATAAATTCATAAAATTTTTGTTCCCTTCCACTCGGAGTCCAAAACCTCTTTTACTTAAAATCAAACCTTTATAACTTAAACGAATAATTTGAGCATCGCACCTCAGTAACTCAAAGTTGTAATGAAGACGACCTTTGTACCTTCAATCATCTATCAATGAGTCATTTTAAATGAATGTGCAAACAATAAAGGTTCCTTGTAGACCATTGTTATTGCTTACACATGTTTACCAAATGGCTTTAAATGTAAAAAATAGACTAAGGTCTAAGTACAGTAACTTATTTGTATCATTAGCTTTTAGCCTTCGTTCCGGGAGCGTTAGTTTGAAACAAAAAAATTACCGACTTTTTTATCTAGAATAAAATAAATAAAGTACGTACGTTTAAACCTTAAATAAAGTACGTATGTACATGTGTATCAACATTTAAAAGTTTCATTTGCATTTAACCTAGCTCGTCTATCTATGTATATAATTCCTAAACAAAGCTCATAAACGAACCTCTGTAAGTACAAACATAAACCAATAAAAACTCCTTAACTTAAACCCTTAGTAAGTAAAAACCTCAATAACTCAAATTATTTAACTTTTCCCTTGGTCTTTATGTTATCGAGGTTCTACTGAATATATATAGCAATTGCTGTCCGTTAGTTTCGCAAAAACTCAAAAATGGCCGATTTTGATGAAATTTTTTGTGTGTTCCCTGAGTGGGTCCCTGGATGGTTTAGATTCAAAATAATAAATAGACTTGGTAGGTGGCGCTGTTGTCGAGTTTCAAATCACCCATGCGAAGCCGGGACGGATCACCAGTAAAAGAATATTATTTTTTTAAGTTTCAGAGCTAAATATACTAATATTATTATGTGTAGTAAAGGTTTCTTATAATACAGAACACAATAAAAAGTAAAATAACAACAATTTCAGGAGATATTATTCCCATTTTTTAATTAGTATTGGCCAATTCTTGAATACTATCCCGCCTGATGGTTAGTGACGATGTAGTCAAAATGATAAAACACACTGAAGACACACGTAATCCGGTGGAAATACAGATGCCGGCAAATTATTTCACTCCTCTGCTGTACGCATGACGGACGTGCTAATTGATTTAGTTATTTTCAAACATTTATTGATTTCCCACATTTTTTCTTGAAACTATTTTCGTATGGAAGCCATCCGCAACAAATTTCGCATCCTCTTTTGACTTGGGCTTGCAAAAATTGTGCATTCGCCACTACAATATTTTGAGAGATCGTGTCAAATGATTCCATTATTTCTTTATTGTATTCCAGTGCGGTGCAACTGTTCGTGTATCGCGTGTGACAATTGCGTAGAGGAATTATCGTGTTATTCTTTAAGGTATTTTAGATCTAGTGCTAAATACATTAAAGATAAAAATTGTTAAACTATTGAAAATACATTAAATATATTTGAAGTTCATACTTTCAATGCAGTTACTTGGAATTTCACAAATTGCGAACGTATATCTTTAGAGTCATTCGTCAAGGTACTTAAAGTATTGTGAATTATTTTATATTGACAATAATGTATAGCTCTTTTGTTCCGCATCGTGTTGCTTTTAAACTGTTTTTGATGCAGTTTGGAATGCTGTATTCTAAAACGTATTTATTCAACTCATTCTTATTGAATCACTTTTGTGAAATATGGTGGTGACGAAACAGCGAAAAGCGAAACTACATTTCCTCTCGTTGGTATCAACTATAGGACGTCCAAAATGATCACGTGGCTTTTGACAGTTTAACTATCTTGTTAACGTCCAAAATAAAAAATAAATACCCAGACCGGATACGGTAAGCTCCGTCCAAGTTGCGATACGTTTGGTAATTCGCTTGAAAAGCGTGGCCACTGTAGCAAATCCTAGCAACGTTACCATGATCAGCAGTTGACTACTAGACCACCGGATTACGACTTTAACGACATGGATGTGCACTGGCTAAGCTGTTAAATAGCAGTTTCATATCCCGTATGGAGCAAGCGCTTGTGTGGACTGCCTATTTGCTGCCTGGACTGTTAATTTGCCTAAGTAATTTATATCTATCGTTACAGGAGCAAACCTTAGTGTTTAAATCTTATCTTCTCAACAGAATATTATAATATTACAAAATAAGTAATTATGAAAATAATAATATGAAAACAAGAAAATTAATACACAACATGATGATACAAAATGTGTGTTCTTGAAAAATAGGTATAATTTTGCTAATAACCAAAATTATTACTTCAATATATTTCAATATATTGTGTATGATAATGATTACTTCAATATGTTATGCAGCCCTTCAAAAGTCTATTGCTGAATACAGGCTTCTCCCAAGGAATACCGTAAAGCACGATCGTGACCGTGACCCTGCATCTATCGGCTTTTTGTCTAGAGTAGTTCATGAATGATGTGCGATTAGAAAACGTTTCCTTACACTCAACGAATAGGCTGATTTCCCCAACCACAATCGGTCATCGGTTATGAGTATAGCAATAACTCCTGTTTTCAACCGAATTCAGAGAACGGAGGAGGTTCTCAATTCGACTGTTTTTTTTAATTTGTGATACCTCAGAACTTTATTCGAGGTGAACAGATTTTGATGATTCTTTTTTATTTGAAAGATGGTGATTTTTATGTGGTTCCATATAAATTTGATCAAGATCAAACCAGTAGTTTTTGAGTTATCCTTAATAATGCGTATTTAATTGACTTCGACTACATTGATGATGTTCTCATTTTACCACTTGTATCATGTCATAAGGTGCTACCTAGCGCTTATGGGAAGAAATAATACTTTCGATTGACTTCTTGTGTTTCGTTTACATGACGATTAACGATATCATCAAATTCTTAGTTCCTGATAAGGTTCATTAGTTATTTTAGTTATAACCTAATAAACTTAATACACAGACTAATTAGAATGAATAGTGATTATAATCAACACTAGTACAATCTACTACTCTATCTACTATCTACTCTACTACTTAGAAGTAGTAATACTACTTTTCTGGCTAGGGGTCCGTTTGGGTAGGTAACACTTTCTTAACTATTTATTTCTCGAAACAGAAGACTTATACGTGGTAGAGCCATGCTGCAGCTATATTAGTAGTATAGTTGTAGCACGAATGGGTCGGCTCGGCCGGGGAAGGAACATGCTCAAATAGAATACCAGCGTAAAATAGCAGCTTAACACTGCTGTGTTTCGTATGGTGAGTGTAGAGAACCGGGGACCCTTTTTACTGGAAAAGAGGCATTCCATCTTAGTCCTCACGAGTTACAACGCATCTGCATTTTGATTCTTTACTGAGGATAGATGTAGATGTCTATGGGTCACAGCAACCACTTACCATCAGGTGGACTGAGTGCTCGTTTGTCACCCTATCCTATAAAAAAAGTACGCGCACTGCTGTGTTCCTGTCTGAAGGGAATAGAGGCCAGTATGATGACAGGTTGTGAGGCATTTCATCTTAGTCCTCAGGGTGTCAAAGCATATGTATCATTCTTTATTTGAAGTTGGTTGCAGGCGTCCATGAGCTGTAGTAGCCACAGGTGGAATGTAAGTTCATTTATCACATCAATCAAATAATAATAATTTTGGTTCTACTGCGGATATCATCGTTACGGTTTCTATCATACAGAGAAACTTTGCATTGTCTACGTTTGGAGTGCTAGCTAAATGTAATTCATTCATTTCTCATTCAAGCCTATCAAGATTCCACTGCTGAACATAGGCTTACCTCATGGATTGCAATATTTGCCACGCTTGGCAAGCGGGTTGGCAGCCGTAGTTTTTTTTTTTAGGTTGTTATAAGAAAAATGCAGCGGCCCATTACCTATTTAATCTCCCTCTGTTACCTTTTACAACATCCATAGGATTATATGGGGAACTTGATTCTTTTACACCGCCACGAACGGAAAAATGTGATGAATGAGCTTAAACTAATAAATGAATGTTATTATCATCTTAGCATATTTCTTTCTGTATTATATATTTTCTTGTATGAAAATGGCGGGCAAATACTAAATCGTTTTGCTGTTCAACAACAGATGTTCAAAAAACCGATGTCATTTATAAAAAACTGAACTCAAATATGGACCCCGATTTGAAATAAAAAAAAAATATCTCTCCATTGGCAAAAAGGGATGACCCAAAAACGATAAAAGACAACAAAGCGTGACGTGTATTAATCAAAATATAGATCGCAAAAAACTTATCGTGTGGGCGAGCATTCCCAATATCTAAAAGTGTATAAGTCTGTTCTTTTGTAAGAAATATGGTTCTGTGCCACCAATGAATTAGTAACTTAATAATAAAAAAAATATCTTTGTAAAGTAGGATATAAGAAAAACCTAATTCTTATATTCTGAGACATTTATTTTGTCCACATTGAAGTACATGAGGTAAGATTATGAAAAGTAAGGTAGGTAAAGTAAGGAATGTAGTAGGTAGTAGGTAGTGAGGTGAGGTAAGTGATATAAGTTAATAATAATAAAGTCCTCCAGACCGGCCACGGCAGCAAGTCTCAACAGACATTGTATAATGCCCAAGTGTATGTAATAAAAATAAGAATAAGAATCATTTATTTGCATAAAACACGGTAAATAAGTTGTGACATCAAATAAAAGATCAACATGTTTTGTCCTGTTAGGGTGTACAAATATTTAAGTATAAGATCAATTGAATTAAAATTAGTTATTATTTAAACAGTACAATTATTATTATTATTATAGTGTCATATTTAAAATCATAATACATTACAAACATTACATTCATGATCAAATGAATTTATTTGTAATTAAAAAACTCCTTAATATTATAGAAAGCCTTGTCCACCAACCACATAAAAAGCTTGCTTTTAAATTTAATAAGAGGCAATGACTTTATGTCGCTAGGCAGTTTGTTAAACACCTTTATTGCCATCGAGTAACAGCTCTTATGAGAGGTTGCCTTCTTTCTAAATGGAAGAACTAGTTTATCCTTGTACCTTGTATTAAAACTAACAACATCACTATTTTTTGTAAAAAACTGTGAATGTTTTTTGACAAAGATACCCAACTCGAAAATATAAATGCTAGGAAGTGTTAGAATTTTTAGGGTTGGAAAAAGTTCTCTACAAGAATACAATGGACCAACCCCGCAGATTGCCCTTACACACTTTTTCTGAGCAATAAAAGCTTTGTTAACTGTAGATCCATTTCCCCAAAGTATTACGCCATATCTCAAAACGGAAGCTACATAGCCATGATAGGCGAGTAAAGCAGTTTTTTGAGATGAAGTCTTTGACAGTCTTCGTAATGGGTAAATAAACTTATTGATTTTTGTACATACTTCTTTAATGTGCAACCATCATCAATATGTAACCCCAAGAATTTTGTATTTTGAACCTCCTCTAGTTTTTGTCCATTTAATTTAATGTCAATAGTTTCTTTACATTTTCTTAGGTTAAATTGTATTATTTTTGTTTTGCTTAAATTGACTTTGAGACTATTCTTGTATAGCCAATCTGTGACACTTATAACAGCTGTCATTATTTTATCATTATAATTGGATTTAGTGTCAGTACTTATTATAATTGAAATGTCGTCAGCAAAAAGTACAGACTTGCATTTGACAAAGTCAGGTAGGTCATTCACGTAAAGTAAAAAGAGAAGAGGCCCCAGGACACTCCCTTGTGGGACTCCACTGCGGTTGTGTTTATATTTAGATCTGTATGATGTCAATACATTGTTAAGTCTATATTATTTGTTTCAACACACTGTTGTCTACCGCTTAGATAAGATTTTATCCACTGTAATGCTGGGCCCGAGTGCCATAGCAGTACAGCTTATCAGTTAATATATCATGACACACTACATCAAAAGCTTTACTCATATCAAAAAATATTGCAGATAGAATACTAGGTGACCTTTGTGAATAAAATTAATTATTTCGATAACCAATGAATAGGCTGCCAATGTGGTCGATTTATTTCTTTGAAATCCATTTTGTTCTACTTTTACGATGTCAAATTTTGTTAGATAGTCATTTATTCTAGAATACATAATTTTTTCAAAGATTTTAGACAGTATAGGTACTAAAGTAATTGGTCGATAATTATTTATGTCGCATTTATCATCTTTTTTATGTAGCGGTTTTACTATTGAGAACTTGAGAGCTGTTGGAAAGGATCCTTGTATAAACGATAGGTTTACCAAATGTGACAGAATTGGCGATAATTCTTCAGCACACATCTTAAGGATTCCAGTCGCTATGTTGTCGTAACCAACTGATAGTGTGTTTTTCAACGAAAGTATTACCTTTTTTATCTTATATTTATTTGAAGGACGCAAAAAAATACTTTTCATATTATGTTTGGTTAATGTTTTGTTAATTTGCTTCATTTTATTCGGTGTATGAATAAAATGTTTGTTTAAATTCTCGTCCATTAGTTTTGTCACTAGTAATTTTATTATTTATTTTTAATTCTTTAATACTTTTTGGGATATTATTAGCTACAGTTTTGTTTTGGATAATGTTCCACGCTGCCTTGCATTTGTTTTTACTATTTGAGACATACTTGTAGTTGCAAATTTTTTGGGATTTACTAATAACTTTTTTTTAATGTTAGTATAGAGGTGATATTTTGACTTGTTTGATTTTTTTTCATTAGGTCTTGATGTATAGTAATTGTACCTCAACTTCCTTTTTGTTTTACAAGACTTTTTAATCCCTATTGTAATCCATTTAGGGCCACAAGTTTTAATCTGACGTTTAGTTTTAATCAGTAGAAAACATAAGTCATAGAATAATCTAATTGTATCATGAAAATTACTAAATGTGCAAGCATACTTGTAAATGCACTCTCTATTCCCTCACTCGCATAGTCCGACATAACCGGAGAAAGATCAGGCGCAGGACCAACGGCATTACGTGCTTTTCGAGGCACGGGGGTAAAACACTGCCAACTTCCTGTCTTCGAGTTGCTACTAAAAATTTCTTCATAGAAAAATCCAATAACTGATTTTGACCAGACTCGGGATTCGAACCCAGGACGACATGACCAGTAATTGTGTTTATGAACACTAGACCAACGAGGCAGAGAGATATAAGTTACACACTAGCAGTGTCTAACAACACAACCCTCCTCCCATTTATGAAAGAATAATGAAATAAAAATTCCATCGTGCTAGTCCAGTGCGATTTACAGCATCCACAGACACAAAAAGAACGAAGACCTCCGAATAGCAATCTATGGGAGGTCTGTGTTCTTTTCTGTGTCTATCTGTTTCAATTTCCCAGGGAATAAGCGCCTGTCAACCGTGGCAACTATGGCATGTTCCCTCTGCTGCCTCTTACGACACCTACGAAACGTTATGGGGTAGTATATATACTTACACCGACAGTACACGGTACGGTTAATCAGCAATCAATATTGATATTAATTATTTCATTGGTGTCAGCGGGGATCAAAACAGGGTTGTAATTCACCTCGAGCGCTGAACTTATTAGCTTCTACAGATTAATATTATGAGTATTGTAATATCATAAACCTTAAGAAAATGGCTAATAACAATTTTATGGCTAATTTACTATTGCTATTCGGTGTGGCAAAACATAGTGAGGAAATCTCTAAAATTTATCGCGTAAAATCCGATACCACGTTCTGAGAATATCGTCTCTCATAACAAGGGAGGATTTGCATTAACCTTCATTTTTATAGAATAGGGTGACAAACGAGCACACAGTCCACCTGATGGTAAGTGGATGCTGTGACCCATAGACATCTATATTTATCCTCGATTAAGAATTAAAATGCTGATGCGTTGTCATCCTTGAAGACTACGATGGAAATCCTCGTCTTCAGTAAAATGGGTTCCGGTTATCCACACTCGCCATACGAAACACAGCAGCATTAAGCCGCTATTTTACGCTGGTATTCTGTCAGAGCGTTGGTCGTTCCTCGATCGAGCCAACCCGTTCATGCCACAACCATAATATGGTTGCACCGCGACTCTACCGCATAAACGACACGCTTGGCAATCGGATTTGCAATCGTAGTAGTAGAAGTCTCGCAATACTAATTACGTTTGATGTAAACGAGTTGGTTATACCGCCATCTATCGGAAACCATATTAATTCTTTGACATATATGATAATATCCTGAAGGGGAGACTCTGGTGATCCGTAATACAGGCTTTCACTTAGTACAGACACCAGGCTCTGCCGATAGTCTTAAAAACATTGTCTATACTTTACCTTCGTTAAACCTAAATTGTGAGGGTAAAGAAATATATTATTATTGGGTTATTTAAATAGTATTCTCATTCATCTGGTTGGGCTGTATAGAAATATATAAAAAATAATTTATTTTTATTATGGGGTATCTATAAAATTTTCTCATCTGTTTGGACTGTATAAATATATAATTGTAAATGAAAATGATAAACATACATAAATATCAATAAAATAAAATAAATACATAAAAAATACATAAATAAATGAAAACCCAACCAGATGGAAGCCCTCGACAGGGGTGACCAAACGGCCGAGGGTTAGGGGGGGAAAGAAACCGGCGGACGATGCGGGCGGTATCGAGGAGCAATGCCTTCTGCATTTGAGCTTGGAGCGGTCCGTCAAGGAGTCCCAGTCGCCCCAGATAACCCGAGAGGCTCACTGGGATTAACCCGTTCACAGAAACGACTACAGGTATAATTTCGGTCGGCAGTCCAGGTCCAGATATTTTATTCGCTTATCTGTTTCGGCTTTCACGAGGTTCTCGTCATACGGAATGGTAATGTCGACCAAAAATATCCTTGACTGTGCCCGGTCCATCAGCACAATATCAGGCTTATTCGCAAGAATAGTCCTGTCTGTGATGATGGCCCGGTCCCAGTAAAGCCTGGCGCGGTCATTTTCGACCACGGCTTCCGGCAAGTACTTATAATAAGGCAGTTTCCGATCCACGAGAACTTATTTCAGAGCGAGCTCCTGGTGTAGAATTCTGGCTACTAGATTGTGCCTGTGCAAGTACTCAGAGTTAGAAAGAGCCAAACAACCAGAGATGACATGCCTAAGTGACACACCGGGATGGCGACAAGCTCGACAAGGAAGGTCGACGGCGCCATCCTTTAGGATGTATCTCCGATAGTTGTTGGTCTTAATAACCTGATCCTGTATCACACAGACAAAACCCTCGGTTTCCCCAAAGAGGTCACCAAAACGTAGCCAGTGGAGGGAGGCAACTGTGTCTACGAAAGGCTCATGTAGAGCCTTGTAGAACCTCCCGTGGAGCTTCTTCTCTTCCATACGGTCTCCCGGTCGGAAATGCTCTGTACTGCCGGGTATTGCCATTGCTCGTTGGCTAAGTATAGAGGGTTAAGTCCTTTATCACAAGAAATGACGTCCCTATAGAGTGGATCATCCGCTCTCGTCAGAAAGTAATTACGGAGGCTGCACACTTCGCGATTATGCATGGTAAGCGCGAATAAAATGTCATGCCCATCATACTTCCGCGGCAAGTACAGCCTCATAATCGACGATGTCAGTGTCTTATATATGGTGGGTAGACACGTAATGGGGCGGTATTTGCTAGGGTCTGTGGAATCATGGTCTTTAGGAAACAAATGAGTGATCCCAGTAGTGAAGAGGCTCGGGAGCGACTTTTGGTCGAGAGCCTCTTGAAACTGTCAGGCGAGCACAGCGTGACACACCGCGAATCCCTTCAGCCATTAGTGATGCAGTCCGTCGAGTTCCGGACTTTTCCAGTTCGAGGCCCTACGGACCGCCTCAGCTACGTCATCCGGCGTTATGATGACGGGGTCCATGGGCGTAACACTCGCACACTGACTCACCACAACTTACGTCCAAGGGCTCTCGCTGTGGTTTACGAGCTCTGACCACAGGCCGCGCCAGAACGCGACAGTGTTGGCCTGATTTGGTGCTAAGCCCGTTCCATGTGCCGTTGGCCGCTCCAATGATTTATAGAGCCTCTTCTGACCACTCTGGAAGAGACGATTCTAGTTGAACCGTGTCGACCTCTCGGTATATCGCCGAATCCGCTTCCCCCAAGCAGCGATTCTCTGCTTCAGGTCGTCTATGCGCTCCGTCAGTTTTTGCATTATATCCGGCTGGGACATATTTGTCCCAGCAAACGCCGTTCTGACGGTGCGCACAATTCTTGGCCTGTTATTGCCCGACCTGAAGCACATCAGTCTGCCGATGAGGGCCCTAGCCTTTGCGATACGTTCCTCAATTCTTATTCTCCAGGCTGGAATGGCGTTACTTTGTCTAGTAGCATGTCCAGCCATGAGGAGTTTGGCGCCAATAATACGGCATACTGCCAGTGCGGCGCCAAAAAGAATTGAGTCCGTCTCGCAAAGGTCCCGGCTGGCTTCCAAATAGGTCACCAGCATTGGGTTAAGAGCCCTCACGACAGCACGATTTCGCTTACTTAACGTTATACGGGGAAGGCGCGGTCGATTTTTGAGAGGCATTCTGCGCGTTTCCTTAATCGCATCTTCCAATATACTCCTCATTTGCTCTAGTTCTAGTTCCTGGGCGACTGTTCCATCATCGTCTGAATCAACCACAACTGGGCGATTCACGGCGGCATCCACGCGTGCTGGTTGCTCTGCAACTTGTGGCGCCGCATCCTCAGCCGTAGTATTTTCAACCGATGAGGGTACAGCCTCACGTCGTAGCCGTTCGAGTTCGGGGCCATCAAATATGTTTGAGCTAAGATATACCGAACTCGGTCTGCCAGGTTTTGCTCGGTGACGGTTATAGATGACTCCAGCTCAGCAAAAAGTCGATGCATCCTAGCCCGGTACGCAAAACCTCCAATTTCTCCCCCCTTTGCCCTAAAGTACGCCCGTAATGCGTTGCTATTCATCTGCATTGTCCATCGCATGCGGCGTACTCCACCAGTGGCGGGTGCCGATTGCTGGGACCGCGTTCTTCTCTGTTCTATCATCCATTTGATGGGCGTCAGTTAGCAGGAGACGCCCAGACCCGGCACCGTTTCATGGTGAGGCCACGTGCACAAGCGAGCCTTTGCACCTTCAATTTTGCCGAGGCACGGTGCTAACACCTCTTGGCAAGGTGCTGACTGACTGCGCTAACGTAGCAGTTTTGTCACATAACCGTTACGTCAGCGGGCGATGTGGTCGTCACTTCCCTACGCCACTTATTTTTATTATTATTATTTCCCATAGTTGCCCCTTATGATGTTTATTCTTACGCTGCCATAACACATGATTATTGATTTTTTTTTAATTATATGAAAGATTAATAACCAGCTACCGTCACATGACAATAAGATGAGCCCACACTATATCGTTTTTGTAACTAAAACAGTGATCTCTAAAATGCTATGAAATAATTTTTCGACCTTTATCTTCCGTTTGCTTACTGCCCGCATATTGAATTTATTGAGACAACAATAAAATACGGCGCGAGATATTCCATTCTAAAATTAATGATACGTTTTGGACTCCGCGGCCTTTATTCTGGGTATCTTGTCTCTGTTACTTCCCTGAAATCTACGCTTAGTTTTAGTTTATTTTTTAATCAATAAATATCGAGAAACAAAAATCGAATTCAACAAATACAAATCAAATCATTGGATTGAATCTAAATTATATTATTGTAAAGCTGCAAAAACTTATTTCAGATAATTTAGCGTTTAGAATTTGTTTTTTTAGTCTTTTTAAATTATTTGACCTAAGATAACAAAGTGTGAAGAAGTTATTGAATAAATAACAAAGTAAACTGCAAGAGGACCTGGATCGTCACGTCATGTTGTTACAATTTCGATAGAAATTATCAATATATTATTCAGCCCATAACATTTCTATGTTGGACATATGACCCAATTCTATTAAATAAAACTAATCTTTCGGATTTTATCGCATCACGGGGGGAACCCACGGTCACCCGAAACTTTGGGAATTAAAATTAAGTAAATTAAACGCCATAACATCCGTAAGAGTAGTTTTATTCAATGTGTAGTTTTCACATAAATATAAGAAATCATTATATATACCCTATTCTAATTAATTAGAAAGTATTTCGACGCTGCTTCCCATCTCCTGCCATTGTATTTTACATACAACAAACTTTTTGGCCTAATCCATAATATCCATAAGACCCACGTGATGAAATGTGGTGTTGTGTTCCTACCCACCGCACGAGATAGTAAGTAAGACAGACAGGATCTTCCAAAGTAATACAACAGATTAATCCGAGGTTTTACGCTCTTTTCTGCTTTATTATATACGTTCTAGGTGCAAGGTTTCTTTTTCTGCAGGAGACTGTCTGTCAGGAGTCCGTCTGCGTACCTACCGCGTGCAATACTGTATTCCAGTCTATAAGCTATAGAGACCAAGTTTATTTACTAGCTGCGAGTATTCCCATCTAAGTCTTCAGAAGTGACAACGCATCTGTAGCCTTCTTTGTATAAATGAATTTATAATGTAGCTATATTAGTAGAATAGTTGTAGCACGAATGGGTCGGCTCGACCGGGGATGGACCACGCTCTCTCATAGAATACTAGCGTAAAATAGCAGCTTAACACTGTTGTGTTTCTTATGGTGAGTGTAGAGACCCGGAGACCCTTTTTACTAGAAAATAGGCATTCCATTTTAGTTCTCACGAGTGACAACGCATCTGCATTTTGATTACTTATTGAGGATAGATTTAGATGTCTATGGGTCACAGCAACCACTTCCCATCAGGTGGACTGTGTGCTCGTTTGTAATTTCTATTATATAAAAAAAACGTCAAACATCCAAACGAATTCAATGAAGAACTGGAGTCATACAATCGCACTGCATCGGGCTAGCCAGTTAACATTCTATAAGTTGTTATCTGTAATAGAAAACCATAAAATATATGAAATTAACGATGAGCCACATGAATGTCTCATGACTTAACGTTAAAATGTGTTTTTCCCATTAATTTTGATTGTTGCATTGTTTTCTATTAGTATTTACTATTGTAGAGCCAACTTGGCTAACTTCGCTATGCTTCACTCTATGTAATAGTAATAGGCTGCCGACATACTCTGCCCTTGCATTACATTTTTTAATAAGGAACAAGTAATAAAACATCTTTAATATAATGGATTTCAAAGTAACGCCTGATTCTATTTTTTTAATATTTTGCCCATAATCATGCAATTATTTTGGCAGCAAACAATAAAAATAACCGGAATGAAGAAGATAAAAGTACATTGCAGTTAAATATCACTTGTATTTATTCACGTTTTTCATAAAACACTTTATAGTACCTTTTGACATTAAAAACATATCATGAGCCTTTACAAGTACAACTTATGTGCGCGATAAACGCAAATTATCTCCCAACCCTTGCGGATTCTCCTGATCTCCGGTGATTTCCGCGACGTGCGTTAAAGTATGGTTACGTTTTAACGTAAAACGATGACAAAGTTTACCGTGGGTTGGCTGCCGGTTGCAAGTTATAAAGTGTAGAGAGTTACACAGATTCACGTGGTAAGTAGCCGTGTGAGCCAAAATAGTAAGACAAAGTGTTTTGCTCGGTGACGGTTATAGATGGCTCCAGCTAAGCAAAAAAGCGATGCATCCTAGCCCGGTACTCCAATTTCTCACCCCCTTTGCCCTAAAGTACGCCTGCAATGCGTTGCTGTTCATCTACATTGTCCATCGCATGTGGCGTACTCCACCAGTGGCGTGTGCCGATTGATGGGCCCACGAAGACCCTGCCGACACCAAGCCAGCTGGTGGGGATGATGGATGCGAGGGAATGCTGGGTGGTCGTGCAACACCTCGCGCTCGGCTGGCGGTTCGCATGCTTTCGCGTCCAGCGCCAGCTCCAGACGCGCCATGGTGACCTCCAGGCAGCGGCTCTTTGCGCGTTCTTCTCTGTTCTATCATCCATTTGATGGGCGTCAGTTAGCGGGAGACGCCCAGACCCGGCTCCGTTTCATGGTGAGGCCATGTGCACAAGCGAGCCTTTGCACCTTCAATTTTGCCGAGGTACGGTGCTAACACCTCTTGGCAAGGTGCTGACTGAATGAGCTAACGTAGCAGTTTTGTCACATAACCATTACGTCAGTGGTCGATGGGGTCGTCACTTCCCTACGCCACTTATTTTTATTATTATTATTTCCCATAGTTGCCCCTTATGATGTTTATTCTTACGCTGCCACAACACATGATTATTGATTCTTTTTTAATTATATGAAAGATTAATAACCAGCTACCGTCACCTGACAATAAGATGAGCCCACACTTTATCGTTTTTGTAACTAAAACAGTGATTTCTAAAATGCTATGAAATAATTTTTCGACCTTTATCTTCCGTTTGCTTACTGCCCGCATATTGAATTTATTGAGACAACAATAAAATACGGCGCGAGATATTCCATTCTAAAATTAATGATACGTTTTGGACTCCGCGGCCTTTATTCTGGGTATCTTGTCTCTGTTACTTCCCTGAAATCTACGCTTAGTTTTAGTTTATTTTTTAATCAATAAATATCGAGAAACAAAAATCGAATTCAACAAATACAAATCAAATCATTGGATTGAATCTAAATTATATTATTGTAAAGCTGCAAAAACTTATTTCAGATAATTTAGCGTTTAGAATTTGTTTCTTTTGTATTTTTGAATTATTTGACCTAAGATAACAAAGTGTGATAAGTTATTGAATAAATAACAAAGTATACTACAAGAGGACCTTGATCGTCACGTCATGTTGTTATAATTTCGATAGAAATTATCAATATATTATTCAGCCCATAACATTTCTATGTTGGACATATGACCCTATTCTATTAAATAAAACTATTTTTTCGGATTTTATCGCGTCACGGGGGGAACCCACGGTCACCCGAAACTTTGGGAATTAAAATTAAGTAAATTAAACGCCATAACATCCGTAAGAGTAGTTTTATTCAATGTGTAGTTTTCACATAAATATAAGAAATCATTATATATACCCTATTCTAATTAATTAGAAAGTATTTCGACGCTGCTTCCCATCTCCTGCCATTGTATTTTACATACAACAAACTTTTTGGCCTAATCCATAATATCCATAAGACCCACGTGATGAAATGTGGTGTTGTGTTCCTACCCACCGCACGGGATAGTAAGTAAGACAGACAAGATCTTCCAAAGTAATACAACAGATTAATCCGAGGTTTTACGCTCTTTTCTGCTTTATTATATACGTTCTAGGTGGAAAGCTTCTTTTTCTGCAGGAGACTGTCTGTCAAGAGTCCGTCTGCGTACGTACCGCGTGCAATGCTGTATTCCAGTCTATAAGCTATAGAGACCAAATTTATTTATCAGCTGCAAGTATTCCCATCTAAGTCTTCAGAAGTGACAACGCATCTGTAGCCTTCTTTGTATAAATGAATTTATAATGCAGTTATATTAGTATAATAGTTGTAGCACGAATGGGACGGCTCGACCGGGGATGGACCACGCTCTCACAGAATACTAGCGTAAAATAGCAGCTTAACACTGTTGTGTTTCTTATGGTGAGTGTAGAGAACCGGAGACCCTTTTTACTAGAAAATAGGCATTCCATCTTAGTTCTCACGAGTGACAACGTATCTGCATTTTGATTATTTATTGATGATAAATGTAGATGTCTATGGGTCACAGCAACCACTTCCCATCAGGTGGACTGTGTGCTCGTTTGTCACCCTATCCTATAAAAAAAAGGAATCATGGTCTTCAGTAGTCACTTACCAGCAGGTGGCTTGTAACTTGTATGTTTGTTTTTCTTTCAAATGTTATTTAAAATGTATTGTGTATGACATAGAATCTGAAGCAGAAGACATGTCTGATAGATTGCCTCACAGGGGATTTTGCCATAGTTGCCACGCATGGATTGCGTCCCCAATTTTTATTATTTTTAGTTGTTTTCAGAAAGATGCTGCTACCCATGTTCTGTTTCAGAGAAACTGAGGGACAGTTTCTACTTACACCCACATATCCACTGGATGATATGGGGAAGTGGATTCTCTTACTGTGCCTGTTGAGGCAGCATAAAAGAAATCACCGACCGAATCACTCGACAACCGGGATGAGCCGACCAAATGAGCTCAAAAAACCGACAAGCGTAAGAAATATAATAATTTTACACATTGCAGCTTCATACTATCAAACGCTAATTGAATTGCGACTAGCTACCTTAATGTAACACAAGACCTTGTAATAAAGCAATCCACATAGGAAAATGTTGAGTAGTACGATGTTACGATGATACGTAGTTACGATTACGATAATGTATCTTAAAATTTCTGACACAAAACTATCAACTTCATGTATACCCAAGCAGCAGTTCCATTGTGTATCTCTTTTAGAAATCGTTCGGACTGCCTTTTGGGTTTGTATCTCTGGTCAGATCAAAATCCAGTTATTGGATTTTTTTCTGTCGTGAAATTTTCAGTAGTGAATTTCAGTAGTTCGGAGTGGCAAATTTTTACGTGTAATAACCATGGGGCTGATATTCTGCTGGTGCGCTTTTCAAGGACTCACGAGCAGTTTTTTGTCTATTACCAAATAGACAAACATGTTCGGCGAAAATAAAACTAGAATAAAACAGAAAATAATAATAATAAAACTGAAATACGGTGCATTTAAACTAAGTACTGTTTTTAAACAAAACAAAATAACAACAAAAAAATGATATGATTACGATAACCTCTTGTAGCCTAAAATAAGTTAGTATTGGAGAGACTTCGGCTTAGAATCGATTATGATACATTTACAAAATACACGTAAAACAAAAATTTTCAGTGATGACATATGAGTCTGAGACGTGGCTCTTCACTGCTGGCCCCATAATTAAGCTCAATGTCGCTAAGCGAGCAATAGAGACAGGTATTCTCGATGATTCTTTACACGATAGATTTCGTAATGAGCATATGAACAATAGAACCAGAGTAACTGACACAGCGACACGGATCAGTACGCTGAAGTAGTAATGGGCTGGTTAAATAACTCGAAGAACTGACAACCGATGAGGAAGAAAGGTTCATGAATGGCAGTCTCTTACCGGTAAGTGAAATGAAGGGCTGCCCCCGCTAGATAGAGTGATGCAAGAATGCAATATATGTAGTTGGGTCATGACCGTGTGCACTCCTTAGAGGAAGTCTATGTTCAGCAGTAGACTTGTGATGTGATTTAATGGTGATGGTGATAATGATGATGAAACATTAATGTTTTGGAAGTGGAGAGGCTAAGTGTTGGGTAGCGGTTTGCGGCACGGCTTTTTGCTAGTTGGAATCCCGTACAGAAGAAATATTTTATTGTCTACGAATCATTGTTCTGCGTTTGGATATTTGTGCAAGTGCAATTTATGTGTTAAAACACCACGATGCTGAAATTCTGTAAGTAGAGGTAATTTCTATTATATAAAAAAAACGTTAAACATCCAAACGAATTCAATGAAGATTCCCACTGGAGTCATACAATCGCACTGCATCGGGGCTAGCCAAGTTAACATTCTATAAGCGTTATCTCTAATAGAAAACTATAAAAATATATGAAATTAACGATGAGCCACATGAATGTCTCGTGACTTAACGTTAAAATGTGTTTTTCCCATTAATTTTGATTGTTGCATTGTTTTCTATTAGTATTTACTATTGTAGAAAGCCAACTTGGCTAACTTCGCTAAGCTTCACTCTATGTAATAGTAATAGGCCGCCGGCATACTCTGCCCTTGCCATTACATTTTTTAATAACGAACAAGTAATAAAACATCTTTAATATAATGGATTTCCGCAAAGTAACGCCTGATTCTACTTCTTTTTTGCCCATAATCTAGCATTATTATTTTGGCAGCAAACAATAAAAATGACCGGAATGAAGAAGATAAAAGTACATTGCAGTTAAATATGACTTGTATTTATTCACGTTTTTCATAAAACACTTTATAGTACCTTTTTGACATTAAAAACATATCATGAGCCTTTACACAAGTACAACTTTATGAGCGCGATAAACGCAAATAATCTCCCAACCCTTGCGGATTCTCCTGATCTCTCCGGTGATTTCCGCGGACGTGCGTTAACAGTATGGTTACGTTTTAACGTAAAACGATGACAAAGTTTACCGTGGGTTATTGCCGGTTGCGTGGTGCAAGCTATAAAGTGTAGAGAGTTACACAGATTCACGTGGTAAGTAGCCGTGTGAGCCAAAATAGTAAGACAAAGTGTTAAATTACTGTTTCATCTACAGTGAAATAAAACATCGTATTTTTTTGTCTAAGGCGAGGCGAAACCGGTCGGTTTCTATAATCGGTATATTAATAATTTAAAATAAATATTATGAAACTAGTGTTTAACCAAATCACAAAAATGAAGCTGGAATTTCACTAAGTGACAAAAATCGCAAGTATTAATCTTAAATAAACCTGCATAAAAGGTTATGAATGCAATTTTTTTGAAATAATAAATCATCATTAAAATTGATTTGGTGTCTTTATAATAATTGGACCCACTACGACTTTATTAAAGCAACTTAAAATTTACGAAGATGTCTGAACTCCTATTTCGAGGTTATTTCATGCTTCATAACACTCTTAAAAATTCAAGGAGGCTATCACAATTTATTTCTATTTTCTTTTTAACTTTTATGATCCAGTGCTTGGTTAATATCCCATCAGGTGGTAAGTGGTCAAGTATCAGAAGACAAGAGATCGCAGTAATTTAGCTTAATAAAAGCAAAACATTGTAATCAGACGAAAAGCTAGCAAAATACTGTATTCCATTGCTGTACATATTACGAAAGACGAATGAAAATCCTTTACAAATCGTCATAATATACCAAACAAAATTGTCGGATGTTGTGGATCAGAGTAACAATAAGATACGAACGAAGAGCAATATATGATTTAAAACCTAAAGAGCCGCTCCGACAAAAATTTAAGGAAATGCATATATTAACTTTGGCCTCTCAATGCATTTATGAAAATGTAATGTACTTACACAAAAATAAAAGTAGTTATACAAAAATAAGTGATATTCATTCTGTAAATACTAGGAACAGACACAAGCTAGTAGTACTGGTACCAGTTACTCGACTCCACCGAGTCAGTAATTCATTCTTGGGGCGATACGCTTTTACAACAAAATACCTGAAAACATACAAAATTTGACCTGCTCAAAGTTCAAAAACTTTATTAAATAAAATTTGTATAAAAGGTTATTAAGGAATTTATGGATGATAATAACCCCTGGGTTTAAGGTTATCACTACCAAGCTATTTCTAACTTGTTTTGTGTTGTTCATTGTGTAACATACATGATTGTAAGCTGTTATTTTAAAAAAGTCCCGCTAGATTTCTTGCTGGTTCTTCCCAGGATAGAGGTTTCCTTCCGAAACAGTGGTAATTAAACATAAGTGACTTTCAATAAGTATTATTTATAATTTACATACAATAAAAAAGTTTCTTTTTCTGTTTCTGTTAAACATCAGGCTCCCCAGACAATAACACATTCTTCTTCATAAGCAGCCAATAAAAATCCACTGCTAGTAGATCACTCCCATTTGAAGTGATCTGGAGAAATATTAATTGGTTATAACGCCACCTATCGGAAGCCTTTCTGACATTTTCAGCAGTCTGCTCTTACAACACTTAAGAAAAAAAAAAAACTTTAAACAAAAAGCGAAGTTATAGCTAAGATACTTGTGGGCTTCGGAATGCGAAATTATTTTATTCATTTCAGTTCTTTGAAAACGGCTTTTAAGTTAATTTTATTACCATTTGAAGTGAACTAAGGAATATTATGATCTCATTATTGTCTAAATAGTGACATTAAAAACTTTTGGGAGTGGAATCCGTGAAGTAAAATCTCTGTATATAAAAATCAATTGTTGTCCGTTAGTCTTGCTAAAACTCGAAAATGTTTCGACCGATTCTGATGAAATTTTTTGTGTGTGTTTGAGTGAAAGAAATCACCCATAAGAATCCGGTACGGATCGTTATTATTTAATAGAAAATACTTCAAAATCGATGCACAATTGGCGAAAATATCGAGTAACATATATTAAAAAACACACAGTCGAATTGTAAGCCTCCTACTTATTTGAAGTCGGCTAGTAAAATGAGTTTAAATTACCGTTAATGTATTGTATTACGTCACCATCGCACGCTAAATGTAGATTATATAGCCTATATTTTAGTGGGTCTTTTTACCATTCGAACTACTTACTACATTAGGTACTGATTAACAGCAGAATGACGTGTGTGAGGTTTATGATTTTCAGGAAGAAGGGAAAGATATAGGTAATTTCCCAAAGTGATCTTGAACTATAGGTTTATTTTACTTAGCCTGTGTTTGTCTACGGAGCGAATTTAGAGGGAAGTTACTGGGCAGTAGCTGATAGTCGCATGACATTAAAATCCTGAGGTTGCGAATGCTGTTGCTCCATAGCACCCATGGTTACGGGAGCACTGAGTTTGTTTGACGTCGGCATAGTACAGCTAACCCATATTGGGCGTTGCTGAGCGGGGTTTCGTTTTGGTCATGGAGGGCAGTAGCTTAGCTCAAGAAAAGAGCTTACTCCTTTTTAAAAGGCCGGCAATGCCGTGCTTTCAATAAAGCAAAGTGAGATAGGGGCCCCGGTTGCATTTCGAACAGAGGTTCCGGGACTATACTAGGTAGTATACGTTGATGGAGACCATTGTCGGGTTTAAGTTAGTAGGAGAGCGACAAAACCTTTCTTTTAACCTTTGTGTCCATGAGGATTTCTCCGAGATAAAAAAAGCTAACCCAGGTTACAATCTAAGGCTACATCAGAAATTCATTTGCATTAGAATTCTCAACAGGTGGCTTTATAGGTAAGCATTGGCTTGTTAAGTAAAAGAACGGGGATGACTAAGGTCGGTTCTATCAGCTACGTCCACTTGGAGCCAAAAGGTTGTTTTTTCCTCTTAGATCTACCTATGGGATCTATGGACTACCCCTATCAAGAAGGTAAAATCGTAAAGAACAAATTATAAAAAATTACATACCAGCGCTAAACATCAACAATAATGCTGCTATGTGTCGTATGGTGAGTGTGATGAGGCACTCCAGCTAAGTCCTTAGGGGTGGCAACGCATCTGCTTTTTTATTCTTAATCGAGGATAGATTTTGATGTTTATAGGCTGCAGCATCCACTCACTATCAGGTGGACTATGTGCTCGTTTGTGACACTTATTCTATTTAAAAAAATATGTGTAGTTCACACGCGATAGAAGCGAAACCTTCAAATGAAATAAAAATATTTGACGGCAAATGATTTATTTAATATGATTCATTTTCAACCACACGTGATGCATAAAATATAAGATAAATCTTGTAGCATTTAAATGTTATATTTCTTATTTTTAGACTTAATTTTAGTGGAAAAAATTAAAATAATACTTTTTTCGAGTGAAATGGCTTGGTGATAGCGCCATGTACTTCATTCTATAGGTAAAGTAATTTTATTGAACAAAAATTTATTGACTCTCAAGGTGGTACGTAAAATAGACGCTAGATGGTCTGAAGTTATCAAATCGCGGATTCAAACCCACAACCTTTTGAGTAAGCCGTCTACACTGTATTCTATCTCATTTTCTCGCAGGCTAAATCCTATAGATGGATATGTATAAATAAAAATATTTTTACGGATTTTATAGCGTTTAATTTACTTATTTTTAATACCCGACGTTTCGGGTGCTTTACAATACCCATGGTCACGGGGGAACTGAGGTGTTTGACGTCCCGATGTCATATTTAGCCCGGGCTCCCTTCAGTTTTTGAGTATTCATTTTTGGTCAGATCTACGCAGAACGAACTTACAGTATCTTGCAGTGGTATGCTTGGGCTTGGATTTAATTTGACTAATTATAGGATCCCAAGCAGATGGTAGCACCCTAATCTTATGAAATTAGGCTGCTTTTTAATTTCAATAGCTTCGCGAATCACCCTTGGTAGGAATCAGTATTCTTTAGTGAAGATTTGTGATCTATCAAATCTGATATAATGGGGGGACAATCTTGAACATGTTCACAGACTGCAGACTTCTCTGAACGCAGCTATATGTTCTTTCACGCGGGTTTTTATAGAACTTTTTGTTTTTCCTATGTAAGAGAGACCACATTAACAATCAAGCTTGAACATTTCTACATCTTTTAGAGGGATATTACAATTGACGGATGGTAAAAACTTAATAATTTAATCGGCGGCTTGTAGTATATTTTAATGGAAGCTCGCTTCAAGATGCAGCCAACCTTGTCTGTGACTCCTCTGACATATGGTATTACAGCAGGCACACGCTCGACTGTGGCCGGCTTCACTCGGTCACTGTGACGTAGGCGCGGAACCCGAAGCTTGTTCTCTTGCAATACTTGTTTTACGTGCTGAAGCTTGACGGCCAGATGTTTTCTGTAACAGATCCCTTGTGCTTTCTGAAACAAAGATTTTCCCACGGTAGCTAACTATGATGGATGGTGGTGAGATTCACCATTTAAATATCGGTTGGAATGGGTATTTTTCCCATACAGTGTGATCAATAGCGTTATCAGGATTTCAGATGACCAAAACATCTAGGAAAGCTAAAGAATTATTTACCTCTAAATCAATTGTGAATTGTATTTTAGAGTTTATGGAATTAAGGTGGTCTAAAAATGCAGACCTTGTGCAGAAATGCGCTTGTGGAATCTTGATATGATATTTTGGATATGTTTGTCTCTTTTTAGTGTCGCTTTTTCGTGTCATCGCGTTTCAAATCACAACGATTCTAAAGAGTTTTCTTTGGACCATACCTCGCAAAGGAGAACACTCACTCAGTTGTTATGTCAGTTTGTTTATTACGGCTTAGTTAGTGGGCTTGCAGTTTACGAGCTGTGTAGGTAGATTTTAACGTGCAGTTGTCATAAACCCAACTCACACGTTCAAATCTATATATTATGTATTATATGTATGTTTTAGGGTATAAAGCGTTTAAAGAGAAAGAGTTACTTTGAATTAACCGTACTTACATCTTATTAATATATTTGCAAGTAATATAAATAGTGACTGTATATATAATCTACGGTTTCGAATATTTCTTATTTATAGTACCATTTCGTCCCGTAGGTGTCGTCAGAGGCGATAATGAAAATGCCTCATATCTTACTTCTGCTTCCGATAGATGGCAGCATAATCATCTCGTATACGCTTGTTACCGTTTTCGACTGCAAATTTATTTGAACTTTTACTATATAAACATACTGGCCGATAATAAACTGCACAATAAAGAAAATACGTAGAAAATGAAAAAGAAGAAAAAAAAAGGAACGACTGGCGCTATCGGTTGCGTGCACACCTGTTACATTATATTTTTAATATCGCTTTTAATTAAAACACTAAAACATAAATGTGTATATTTTTTACAACAACGCAGTATTTTCTTAAATTAAACGTCATCACATCATTCCATTGAAGGAAATGTATTGCATACAAGAACAGACACCGCAAACAAAATCTATTAGACAGTGCGGGGCGCGTAGAAAGAAGCACAGAGTACCTTTTTATGGCAAATACTAAGTGAGTTTGAGCTTACGAGCTCTTATGCGTGTTGCAAACAACCAAGTCTAGGCGTCTCTTTAAGTACGTAGTATATTTTACTTATATGCATCATTCAAGTTTTATCGAAATTCTAACAACGTCAAACGTAAAATATTCAGACAACGGGCAAAAGCCTCAAAAGTGCAAGTCGTCTAGTACTGCACTCGTCCATCTGACTGCCAAGCGTGTTGATTAATCAGCAGTGGACATTTAGGGGCTTATAAATAAGTTGATATTTATATTTAAGAACTGGAACTTTTCAACGTGGTAGAGCCACGCTATCACAGAAAAATAGCGTAAAATAGCATCTTAATGCTGCTGTGTTTCGTATGATGAGTGTAGAGAACCGGAGACCACTTTTACTGGAAACGAGGCATTCCATCTTAGTCCTCAGGGGTAACAACTCATCTGCATTGCGAGCCACAGCATCCACTTACCATTAGGTGGACTGTGTGCTCGTTCGTCACCCTTATTCTATAAAAATATATTAGGTATCTAGTTCTTTGGACAATACTTCACAAAGGAGAAAACTCACTCAAAACTCAGAAAGAAAAAGAACTCGAAATTATTCTTAGACAGACACAGTAAACAAAATTTTTGCGGCAGTGAGTGGTGCGAAAAAGTCACAGAGTACCATTTTATGACACAGACTAATTAATATTTATTGAGACCGCGGGCTTTAATGTGTGTTGCAAACAACGAAGTCTCGGCGTCTCTTCTGGTACTTGATACTCAATACTTAAATGCATTTAGCGAGGCATCTAGAAGTCAGAGCTCTCAGGTTTGGTTTAGCTACTATTTTACGCTCGTATTCTGTGGGAGCGTGGTCCTTTTGTGGTAGAGCCGACACATTTGCTACAATCATGACATAGCTGCAGCAAGGTTATACTACGTATAAATAATTATTACGATGCTGTTGATGGTGTTTATCCAAATCATTTAGTTTAATTCCATTGATATTCTTGTTACATACCTAAATATATTTAACAATTAAGTACATTTTTGGAATTTCCTATTCACGGAGACAAATAGAAGGTAATTAAAGGGCCATCTCGAATTTATATTGCCATTTTACCATGTTATTTTGTTCTATAAATTTATTTTTAATTAAAGTTCAATAAGTAAGTGTAAGCGTGTAAATAATAAAATATCCTATTAAACGATAAAATGTATCTGTTTGAATCCATTGTTCGCTCTAGGATTTGTTAGTATCAAAAATAGACCACGAGCTCTACTTACTTTAGAATTAAAAACAATACTGCTAACGCCATCTGTCGGTTACACATCGAACCATTTCGACAGCAACAGAGTGTGACATGCTAGCGTAGGCAACAAAATTTATTGATTGGCGTCTCATAATTTCCTCAAGTGAGCACGGTATTGACAGAAACTTTAAATATTACGTATTTAATGTAATTAAAATAATCCAATAAATATATCTATATTTAATTTTCGTTATGTAAGAGTATTGAGTAATAAATAATAATCATTTTATTACGTTACGAAGCCATATCTTAATAATTATTTTTATTTTCTTTATTTTTTTAATAATAGAAACTAACAAATACGAAAAAACAAATTTTCAGCAACAACCAATTCTAATAAGATTTATCATTCTAATAATTTTGGTCACACATTCTAATTACTTCAAAAACATTAAGATTTATCTTGTTAGATATTACCATTCAAAAACTAATATTTCATTTGTTTTGTTTTTAATTGCTTGCCTAGTATTAACGAATGCTTGACTTAACAGGCAGCATACTAGCATCCTAGGGAGGGTCCCAAGTTCGATAACTTTAATATACGAACTAAGCATTACTACGGTTGGGATAAATACTTATTAAAACTGTGGTAATATTATTATATTATTACAGTAGGGTTACGATGGCTATCCGAGTACAGAACCAGAGTACGAAACCTATCCAACTGCAGAGAAGTGTAAGACAGGGTGACGTTATATCCCCGAAACTCTTCACAGCTGCATTGGAAGATGTTTTCAAGCTACTGGACTGGAAAGGATACAGTATTAACATCAACGGCGAGTACATCACTCACCTTCGATTTGCCGACGATATAATCCTTATGGCAGAATCGCTGGAGGACCTAAGCACTATGCTCAATGACCTCAATAGTGCCTCCCAACGGATAGGTCTTAAGATGAACATGGACAAAACAAAGATCATGTATAACAACCATGTCACACCTGTGCCGGTAGTTGTTGGGAGCACTAATCTCGAAGTTATATGTTTACCTGGGACAAATAGTCCCACTAGGTAAGTCCAACTTCGACCGAGAGGTCAATCGACGGATTCAACTCGGCTGGGCAACGTTCGGGAAATTACGGCACATCTTCTGGTCAGGTATACCTCAAAACTTGAAAATGAGACTGTACTACCAGTGCGTGCAGCCACTGATGACTTATGGAACTGAGACGTGGTCCTTCACTGCTGGCCATATGAGGAAGCTCAAGGTTGCTCAACGAGCTATAGAGAGGGCTATGCTCGGGGTTTCTCTGCGTGATAAACTTAGAAATGAGGACCAGAGTGACCGACATAGCCCAACGGATTAGTAAGCTGAAGTGGCAATTGATCGGCCATATAGCTCGAAGAACCGACAACCGATGGGGAAACAGGTTTTCAAGTGGCGGTCTCGTACCGGCGGACGAAGTGTAGGGCGTCACCTCACTAGATGGAGTGACGATCTGGTAAGACATGCATGAAGTGGATGGATGCAGGTGGCTCGGGACCGTGCTTTGTGGCATCCCTTTGGGGAGGCCTATGTTCAGCGTGGACTTGTGAAGAGCTGTAATGATGATGATATTTAAAGCCATGAATAATCTTAAACTGAATAAAATATTTTTAACTTTTATTTTGATTTTAAATCCCCTACATCCCTTATATCCCATACGCTATCTTATCACGGGGCAACGTTAATACCCGCTGTATTAACACCGTAGGTAAGGGAAGGTGTGTGTCATTAATTTTATTTAGAGTGAACTTTCATGTAAGTGAAGATTAAGTATACCTGTGTACGCAAATATTTATTGATTCGCTAAATACTAATCTAACTTTATAATTACTGGGCGCTAGGAATGCCTTTCTGACAATGAATTCGTCAACAATATCAAAATGTCAAACTCCCCAAATGATTTTAACTGGTCAAGCAGCAGTTCTTTTATAGCTATGTTTCTATTTGAAGGGTTTGGAGGAGAACACGTATATAATATTGAGTATATGTTAAACTAGCTGATAACCGCGACTTCGTCTGAACACGTTGTGCTTATAAAAATCGCTTTTCTTAAAACTTTAATAACTTTATATTAAATGAAGAAATCGCAATATTTTTTTAGATAAGGTCAAGTGTCTAAGAAATAAAACTTAGAAAACCTAATTGAAATTTATCCAGTAGTTTTTCCGTGATGCGCGCATAACTGCAAGCCTCTATCATTTTATTTATATAGATATACATTTGTACCAGGTAATTGAGTGGTCAATTTATCTACTACAATTTGGGGATCCGGGATTCGAATGTGCTAGAACTGTGCTAAAAGTGATGCAAGAAACCTAATTATTCCATTTTGGGTCCAATTATGTTTCGATTGTCCTCTAGTCTCTAAAAATATTTTTATCTTTGAGCATCTACCAGACTATACCGAAGTTCATGGACACATTACTAATAATGTTCTTAGTCAAGAAACTTAATTCTACCTGAGTAGTTCGTATTTTTTGTACTTATACAACAATATCTAGAATGCTGCAGCTATATTATGGTTGTACCAAGAATGGGTAAGCTTGACTGAGGGGGTAGACCATGCTGTCACAGTATACCAGCGTAAAATAGCAGCTCAATGCTGCTGTGTTTCGTATGGTGAACCTGAGACCCTCTTTACTAAATACGAGGCATTCTGTCTTAGTCCTCAAGGGTGACAACGCATCTGGCTTATTGTAGATGTCTGTCCACAGAATCCACTTACCATCAGGTGGGTTGTGTGCTCGTTTGTCAATCTTATACTATAAAAAAATGAGCCGTGGTAACTCAGGTAAACTCAAGCACTTGATGTAAACTTCACAGTACTCTAGCTATTCGTGTTTAATTACCACCGGCAGAAGTTGTTAATTACAATTTTGAGTGGTAATGCACCACATGATTGGTGGCAAAGGAAAACATCTTGAGGAAACCTGCTCGTATGTATATAAAAATATTTCAAAGTCATGTGATATGTGAGGTCAGCGGGGCTGCGCTGTAGACGATTGCTAAGATGAGGCCTGTCCCTTGCAGAAGGATGTATATAGGCTATTATCTTTACAGCTGAATAAAACTGTAGAAAATTGGCCTTATAGGGAGGATATTTGCCATAGTTACAACGCTTGGCAGGCGGATTGACACTCGCACGCTGCTGTCCACCACCTGGTTTGTTTCCCTCTTTTGCCTCTTACGACACCCACAGGACGATATGGGATAGTTAATATTCTAATACTGCTACTATACCATCTGACTTATAGGCTGTAATCTATTTTATAGAATATTTATTATCTAATTATCTTTTTAAAACTTTTATGAGTACCCCAGGAAAGATAAAGACAAGTTTCTACAGGAAGCGTAATCCATTAATTTCCAAACGATGCTATTATGTGTTATCTCTCTAATTTATGCATCAATGCAAAGCCGGAAAAATGTTAGTCCTACTACAAATGTCACTTAAGCAACTTACATGAAAATATACAAAATTTGACCTCCTCAAAGTTCAAAAAATGTTTTAACAAAGTTTGTATAAAAAAGGCTATTATAATATTAAGGAGTTTATGGATGATAATAACCCCTGGGAATGAGGTGATCTCTACCAAGCTATTTTTAATTTGTTTTTTTTGTTGTTTATTGTATTACATGTAAGATTATAAGCTATTTCTTTTTTCAAAAAAAAAGTCCCGCTGTGTTTTTTTTTGCTGGTTCTTCTCAGGACAGAGATTATTCTCCGAACTAGTGGTTAATTAAACAAAAGAGTGAATTTCAATAAGTATTATTTATAATCTAACTTTATATATAAAAATCAATTGCTGTCCGTTAGTCTCGCTAAAACTCTTAAACGGCTCAAACGATTTTGATGAATTTTTAGTGTACGTTTTAGTGGGTCTCTGTATGGTTTAGATTCACAATGGGACCCGTTAGTGGTGCTGTTGTCGAGATCCAGAATTCACTCGTGCGATGCCAGGGCGGATCGCTAGTATTGATTAAAAAAAGTTTATGTTTCTGTTTTATGACGGTAGGTTGATGGGATGATGATGACGAACTCGTATAATTCAGATACAAATACCCAGCCTGACGACAGGGAGTAGCGTCAAATGTCTAAGATTGCCAACCCGGCTACAGCGGCTTTATCATCGTACCACAATTCGAAACTGTAAAGTAATCGTAGTAGAATTCCTTTTCTGCCTAGGAGCCCGTCTGGGTGGGTACCATCCTATTATCTATCTGCCGCCAAATAGCAGTGCTTGCTCTGCTGTGTTCCGGTCTGAAGGGTATCGAGATCCAGTATTATAGTGAACTGTGAGGCATTGCAAAATATTCCTCAGAGGATTTTAATATCGTTTTGTAAATTGATATTCTTTTAATTACTGAACTGCTGTTGATAGACAAGCGTTGAAAATTTTCTAGAACTAAACATGATGCTAACATCTATCGTATATTTCGATAAATTGTAGGCTGTTAATATTATTAACGGCAGCTTCTTATAAGAAATCAGAAAGAAATTGTACCTACAGTTATTAACTAAGTTATTTTAAAAATACACATTCAGTTTTTTTTTTATAGGATAAGGGTGACAAGCGAGCACACAGTCCACCTTATGGTAAGTGGTTGCTGTGGCCCATAGACATCTACATCTATCCTCGTTTGCGAATCAAAATGCAGATGCGTTGTCTCTTTTCCAGTAAAAAGGGTCTCCGGTTCTCTACACTCACCATACGAAACACAGCAGCATTAAACTGCTATTTTACGCTGGTATTCTGTGAGAGCGTGGTCCTTCCCCGTTCAAGTCGACCCATTCGCGCTACAACTATACAATTAATGTTTAAAAGTTTAAAAGTATGTAATGCACTTTTACGAAACGTGAATGTTTCCATTCATTAAGTCATAACAGCCTATAAAATTTCACCACTGAACATAGGTTTCCCCATATAATGTCTTATTAGTGGATATTTTTCATAGTTGCCACGCTTGGCAGGCCGGTTGGGAACCGCACTTATTATATTTCGTAGTTATTATTAACTGCAGCAACGTCTTACTATAATTAATAATAATTATAGGAAGACGTTTGCTGCCCATCTTGAGTTGAATATATCGAAAACTCTACACGGCCGTGTACGAACGTAATTAGCATTATGTGCAATTCGAATAATTATTAAAAAACTTAAATAATTTTCTTATGGTCAAAGAGTTAAAAAAAATAAAACGGTGGGAATGAAGTATAAAATCCTGATTTAATAAAAAGAAATCTCTTAGCTTTCTTATGACATTGATTTGAATTTAGAATTCTAAGTCGAATGCAAGATATCGATTTTCAAACTAGCCAGCATTGTAAAACGGCCATATCTAAGGTACTTGTACGATATCTTGTTAGAATAATTGAATAAAACATAAATAATATAATATTTTAAGTTTTGATGGATTGGTTCTTGCTTTAATCTATATTTTATTTAAGTATGAGGAACATGCTTCGGGTAAGCTGATTGTTGTTGACAAAATCTATTCACAACATAAAGACTTGGATAGGACCTGATGACTACGAGTATAATGCTATATTGCAGAATTTACAATAGCCACGTTTTTGTGCAGTTGTTTATTTTTTTTAATTCGCTTAGTAAGTTATATCTTGAAAGATAATATATTATACTAAAGCAAAGGCTGCTTTAGTATAATATTATTTACAATAATAGAGTGAAATTAAAGTAATGTAACAGCATATACGTCCCACAGATGGGTACAAACCTCCTCTCTTTTCTGTTGCTCTAGTGCGTGTTGTTGGTATTTTTTATTTTTTTTATAGAATAAGGGTAACAAACGGGCACACAGTCCACCTGATGGTGAGTGAATGCTGTGGCCAATAGACATTTACATTTATCCTCGATTAAGAATCGAAATACAGATGCGTTGTTACCCCATAGGAATAAGATGGAATGGCTCGTTTCCAGTAAAAAGGGTCTCCGGTTCTCTACACTCACCATTCGAAACACAGCAGCCTTAAGCTGCTATTTTACCCTGGTATTCTGTGAGAGCGTGGTCCTACCCCAGTCAAGCCGAACCTTTCGTACTACCACTAATATAGCTGCAGCGTGGCTCAACCAAGTATAAAATATTTTTATACAGGGTTATTTTGCAATAACCGGCCAAATTTGCAGAGAAGGTTCAGAATAAAGGCGAATGGTGAAGAAAAATTAATTAAAAAATCTCAATAATTCGGTCCTTTTTATCTCTTAAATTCAAAATGCGTGGTAATGCATTATTTTAACTGATTTTACTGTGCACACATTTTTAAGGGTCGATCGGTAGGCAAAAACGTTGTTGCCCATAAATCACATTCAACTTGGGATAATTTCAAATAAAAGTAAAAGCCTTATTTACTCGTATTTTCAAAATGTGCAATTTAAAATTTGACTATTCTTTGAAAAATAATGTTTAGTAGAAGGGTAAACGACCATGCGGCTCACTGTGGTAAGTACTGACCACCGTACATGAACATTTGAAACATCAGGGAAATATAATTAAACATCATGACCTCAAAATATTTTATTGAGACATGCAGGTTTCCTCACGATGCTTTTCTTTACCTACGCGCTCGTAGTTAATCAGCACTTAAAGTTGCAACTATCGTTTTCATTTGTGCCGGTGGGAATCGAACCCAGATATTAATAATAGACAAAAGACAATTTTATGATTTTCCGTGAAATCCGTATATATTTGATTGATGAATTAGTTTTATTCGATGTGCAGTATTTGCGAAACTATAATAAATTATTACATAATAATAACTAATTCATGCCAACGTTTGAACAAGATTTCGCATAACGTGAAGTGGTCGTAAGGTCGCAGGTGGCAAAGACTTTGACCTATTGAACGTATACTCAGGTTAGTCTTGAATTTGTTGTTGTGCTTTGTGGAAACCGATGTCAATAGTCCTTGGAGAAAACTTGCGCTGTTTAACAATTTCCAATCATTGCTTTCTTTTTAAAGAATTTTTTTTTTAAATTATATTGCCGTTTGGAGTAAAAAAGAAAAAATTAAGATAGAAAAGTATTTATTCGATACAGGCCAATAAAATGACAAAAAAAAAAACATGATATAGGAAAAATAATGATATTAGGCTACAGCAACGAAAATAATAGTGACTCAGCATAAGTTACAGCAAAATTGCCGCCGCACTGTTATCTTGAGCAAAATTCGCAAGCAATCATAAGGCATTCACACCTAAATAGGTGTAATATAAATATATTTAATACTGGTTTAAAACAATAACTGATTAATCGAAAAAAAAATCGGTTACACAAAAATAAACGGATAAAGAGTAACAAGACGATTTAAACAAATTGTTCCTACAAGGGGGAGACTCATATCCAGCAGAGGATTTTACGCACCAATAATGAGGAAGAAGAAGAACCAACAATAATAAAAAGGATCTCATATTAAAATAAGCATGTGTAATCAACAGTTTTACGTGGCAGCTGTATTAGTAGTATAATTGTAGCACGAATGGGTCGGCTTCAAATAGCCGCTCAAGGCTGTTGTTTCGTATGGTGAGTGTAGAGAACCGGAGACCCATTTAACTGGAAACGAGGCATTCGATCATAGTCTTAACGGGTGACAACGTATCTACATTTTGATTCACAAACGAGGATAGATGTAGATCTTCTTTGAGATCTTAATTGAGAATAAATGTAGATGTCTATGGGCCACAGCAACCACTTACGATCAGGTGGACTGTATGCTCGTTTGTCATACTTATACTATAAAAAAGGGAATCTTTTAAGAGTAATGTAATAGTCATATATGAAACAACTTTACGCAAATTTAGTTTCATTTAATATAAATATAATAAATAATTAATAACGTGGCCTCTTAATTTGAATGATAATAATAATCTGAAAAGATTTTTGCATTCATTCATCCATTACAGCCGTGGTAGCTCAGGGATTAAGCGCCCGCTGTAATTTTCACAGTACGTGAGCGACCCAGGTTCGATCCCAGAGAGAGAAAGACATGTGAAGTTCGCCAACATGCATTGGGGCAGCGCGGTGAACATTTCCTTGGCCTAAAACCCTCTCAGAAATGAGAGAAGGCTTGTGCCCAGCATTGGGACGTATATAGGTTGTAACTATAACTTACTTTACTATTCATTACAGCCTATCAAAACTCCACCGTTGAACAGCCCTCCTGCGTATATTTTCTCTAAGAGGGATATTTGCTACAGTTGCCACGCTTGGCAAGTGGGTTGGCAAAAGCAGTTTTTACTATTTTGATTTGTTATCTGGAAAATATTTCGGTTTAATAAGATTATAACTACTAATAAGTTTACTACTCCTAATAAGGTTACTAGGTGATAGGACTCTTGTTCTGATTGGGAGTCCGTCTGGGTAGGTACCACCCTCTTACATGTTTCTAAGCAACAGCTTGGAGGCAGAAACAGCAGAAGCAGCAGTACTGCTGTGTTCAGATCTGAATGGTATAGCGAGCTAGTGTAACTACAAAGCGTTAGGTGTTCTGTCTTAGTCCTCAATGGTGTATTATCAACGCGTTGGTGTCAGCTCTACGCTCGCTTACCAATCAAGATGACCAGTGTATCGATTTTGTCTACATTTTCCAAGAATTGTTTTATGTGATAGGTATATATACATTATAGATTATACCATAATTTTCACTGATAGTAACCTTCTTGGTGAGGGTTTGAATAGAAGCATATAGAAAGTAATTTATGGAAGTGTTACATTATATTATCGGCAAAATATATAATTTATTGCTCAATTATTTCGTGCACTCGTTGATGTCTTTTTCAGGTGATTTAGGACACAAGTAGAATCCCGAACGTTAATTTGTATTAATTCTAATATCGAGATTGTTTTCAATGCAATTTCAACACAGAAAAAACATAAAAAACAGCAAAAATTCGACAGTACCCTAATGGTTAAGCGTACCGACTGTGAAACTAAATGTCGTGGGTTCAAATCCGCTATACGAATATTTTTTAAGAATTAAATTTAAGTTTTCTTCTTGTTATTTAAGCTTTGCTCCCGTATTACGAAATTTACGGCGATCGTTTAACCCCTGAGCTATCAATGCTCAATAAAAAATTCTTCCTTATAGGATAAGGGGAATCCCCTCTAATGGTAAGTGGTGATGCAGTTTTAGATAGTTTACTCGTAACCCACTAAACTACTGCTACCTTAACTAAAGCTTGTCGATTCTTCTCTTGGATACATCCAAATAGTGTACGAACGGAAACACTCCTGAAAGCAAATTATTCAAATATTTCATTTTATTAATTACGTAATGGGAATATCCGCTGTAGTACCAGAGTAACCGCCATAGCTCCTCGGATCAGTAAACTAAAGTAGCAATGGGAAGGATATATGGCCTAGAAGAAGCAACAACCGATGGGGACAAAAGTTCCAAATTGCAGCCTCGTACCGGTTAGCATAGTTTTGGGCGGCCTCCACTAGATGGAGTGACGACCTGGTAAGAGATGCAGGTAGTAGATGAATGCAGGCTATATAGGTGTTCTTTATTCTTAGTTCTCAGGACTGTGCTTTGTCGTTCTTCGGGGAGGCTTATATCCAGCTGTAGACTTGTGAAGAGCTACAATGATGATGTTGACAATGATTGCATTATAATTGTTGAAGCAAAATGTTTCGTCCGAACACTAAGTATATTCAAAATATAAGGATGGAAATTTTGACGCGTATTTTGACGTCCTTTAAAGGAAAGTGATGAAGGAATTAAATCATGTTATTCTTTTATAGTAAAGTATAGGACAATATAATTATAAGACAGTGGAAATTATGCTCTGCTTGTACGCCGTAAGTATGATGTTTCATTGACTGACTGCTCAGATCTTAAAGTTTGGGATTCAAGTTGCGGTCAGTTCTTGAATTACTAAACATTTTCATTATACTATAAGGCTGATTACATCATCAGATGATTATTATCACATAGACTTTCTTTTATACTTGCGTGTAAGTAACGACCAATGTAGCTTCGTTAAATATTATTCGTTATTATCTACGAGGCGTTTGAAATGGACAAATAATAATTTTACTTTATAGGCGTATACCTGTTTGGCGAAGTTGCTCTCAACTATTATGCAAAGCGGTCGTACAGTATACATAAAACCTGGTGCTCTTCAAGTGCCTCTCGTGACCTGTGAACTTTATACTTGCTGCAATATGCACCTTGCTAAACACGCCTGATTCGCCTACATTCTATATATGGTTAATTCTTTGTTAGACGTTGCATTACATAAAGGTTGTTAGATTATAATGTACATTGGTAGATTTCAAAACAGATAGTCACGCTAACTGCGATCTGATAGTGATATAGCTAAATTTGAATTTATTGTCTTGAGACAAATGAAAACATAATTTTTGAATTTAATACAAGAATTTTAGTGCATTAAGATTAATTATGAAACAGTGTTTTTGGGTGACTGTTTTTGTCTCTTATTTTTTTCTGTTATTTCTCTCAGTTGCTATTTAATTATGAAAAAAGTAAAAAAACCCTAATTTGAAGTATTAACGTAAATTAATACAACATTATATTACAGAATTATGCTGCTATGTAACGTTGGTGCACTATGCTTTGTATGGTAAGTAAATGAGTAACGAAATTCGGAGACCCTTTTTACAGGTAACGTCCTTAACGTTCTGTCTTAGTCCTAGGGTCATTTATAGGTACATTTACTTACCATCAGGTGGACTATGCGCTAGTTTGTTCACTGTTATTTAAACAAGTAAACTAATAAGGTGAATTAAAAAACTATAAACATTGAAAATACCTACTTGTTTATCTAGAGTATTTGATACAAAAACGAACTCAATTTTGTAGTTATATATAGAGCCGTGTTAGCTCAGATGGTTAGCGCTAGTTTCACAGTACGCGAGCAACCCGGGTTCAATTCCCGCCGATACCAATGAAATTGTTAATTGCAATTTTAAGTGCTGATGTACCACGTGCTCGGCGATGAAGGAGAACATCGTGAGGAAACCTGCATGTCTGAGAAATAAGAAAAAATTTTTTTGTCGAAAAACGAAAATTGGTGTGTTTTATGTACGAGACAGATACGACGACGAGGTGGAGAGATATTAACGGATAATTCATAAACGAAGAAATTCTAAAGAAGAAGTTTACTAGATTTTTATGTTTGAGTTTGATCATTTATTTTTATTTAACTACAATATGATTATACTTGTCTTATCTATAATTTCATATTTGTGTGAAACAAACCCAAAAGGTTTAGCAAAACATAAATACTGTATAAATTTCTGTTGTGGTTTAAAATGTATGTCTTTATTGATGTATTAAGATTTTATACAAAACTCGTTTTTTAAAATAAATAAATTTCTAAATTGAAATTGTAAGTCACTTTACTAATTACTAGTTATGTGGTGAAGAAACAAACATCCGATGCGTATTTATCGGACATCTGTAATAAAATCTCGGCAACGGCATTAATTAGCAAGTAAATGGCATATGTCACAGATCCCCCACTGGTGGCGGTTGATCTACAAAACCCCCACTTTAGGAGGGCAGTCAATGCCCCTCTATAACGGTACAGGCGGGGCCTGTAAAAGACACGCCAATCACGACAGACGGTGCGCGCGCGCACCTCGATGATCTAAACGAATGATCTAGCGTTCGTGTCATTTCGCGAGCACCGGATTGGTTGAAGACAAAATATTTCGCCCGTTGCTTATTTTCGGCGTGCCGCGATCTAGTTTTACTCGACCACACATTTATAGATTTATTAGCATTTAACGCCTTATATACCTGACCGTTTCTACGTAATGAATTCGAACTTTGACCTAGTTTGAGAAAATTTAAGTTTTGGTAACAATGATAAATTTGTAAGTTTTATGTAGCTTTAAAGCTTTGTGGTTAAAATTATAATGTGTCAAACCAAACCTACTATAAATAATCGACAGGCACCTAGACAATACTTAAACAAAAATATTACCAAAGACAAGAGGACATAATAGCCGAGCGCAGGCATACAGTACGTTTAATGGTCGGACAGTGCATAGAGAAAGTAACGGTAAATCGGACACGACCTTCCCACCCGGTGTCCGCATGCCGACTGACAGATGAGCACGGCTTAACCTCTGATAATAAGAGGAAACGAGACGGATAGAGGTGGGGCGCTAACGTGCGAATGAGATGCGAGACGTGTCTTCTTCGGTGATCGTGAGGTGCAAGATGAGTGTACAGTCACACACGGGCCACATCCGAGTGAGCCTCGGGGACGGTTTGGATAACGAACCGCGCGATTCGCGTTGCGCGTACGCACGGACGCGCGCGTTCGATTTTTAAATTCGCATTGCATTTTTGCGAACATTTCGATTGACTTATTTCTTTAAAAAGTAAACAACTGATTTTTATATAGTGCAAGTAATAGTGTTTTATCATTAGTGCTACAGTGAAAACATGGATATAAGTACGTAACCGTTAAGTGGAAAACATTAATAAAATTAATCCCAAAAGCGAGGAATTTACTGCACAGGCGATTTTGAACTACCAAAGTAAGTTCGAAAATATTTTTTTCTAAACACTTTATTAACCACTATCTGTGAAATGTGACTGAAATGTGAATATTATTTATTATTAATTTATTTCATACGGATAACATTAAAAAATTGAATTGAGAACATTAGACAAAATAAAAATATATTCAAAGTAGTCTCTATCAACATGTTGTGGTGACCACACATAGTGCGTAGTAACAAAATAAATGTCATAGATCACATGTATCTATAATTTCTGTTGTCTTAGCATTTCACACAAGATATTGTAAAAGAAAAACGGTGTAATACGACACTTAGAAGTTAGGAAATTACGACCCTATTGTCATTAAGCTCAAGCTTTTTGTGAACGCAGTTTCCGTGACTTGTAATGATGAATGTAATGTTGAATTTATCAGTTGATCCATAATGTGTCGGAGATATCACAATCAAGTGCATGATTGATTACGTTTTGAAGACATATGATGGCAACATTATTAGTGTTGTAATTTAGGTTTTTTTAATCGGCTTTCTGTGGCCTTGTGGATGTGCTGCGTACATACATACATTTCTTACTGAATCATTGACGCAAGTAAAAACAGTAACTGCGTATGTATAAGTGCGTTAAGAAATAACATACATATCAACCACAGACTAACTTTAATATACATGAATGTATAATATATAGATTATATTTTTTTATACTTAACTTTAAAACTTCTACAACTATTTAACGTGAAGTTCAAAATAAAATTGTGATATTTTTATTGCAACATAAGGAAAACGATTGACTAAAGCCAAACGTGCCAACCTTATGATTAATAATGCTGTGAGCCAAAAAGTGGTCATATCAGGTTAAGAGGACCCAGTGTTTAAGGTGAGCCAATACTTAATGCATATTTTTAGATAGTACAATGACTTATTTTTATAAAATTCATTACATTTTTAAGTTCAGTAATTTATACTCGTTTATATCGTCGTTGTGTGAAATATTTTTAATAGAGGTAAGGAAGACATACGAGCACAATTTTGTGATGGTATCTGGAGGCTGTGGCTCGTAGTCATCCATATCTATCTTAGATTGTGAACCAAAACGAAGATGCGATGTCACCTCAGAGGACTAAAATAGAGTGCCTTTTTACTAGTAAAAATGTATCAAGTTCTCGTCACTCTCGATATAAAACAGAAGCGTTACCCTGAAATTTCACGCTAATATTATGTGCGAGTGTAGAGTATATTACATATTTTTTATCGGTCCTAATAATTTATTCGTTTGTTTAATCGATTAATATTTAATCGAAATGGCGTCTTCTTATAGAATGAAGATGAAAAACGAACACGCAGTCTACCTGATGGTAAGTGGATGTTGTTGCCCATAGATCGTCATGTCTATCTTCAATTGAGAACCCACCTCTTTATTACCTACCTCAGAAGACTAAAATAGAGTGCCTCCTTACCAGTAAAAAGAGCGTCTACTTTTTGTCATTCTCAATATAAACATAGCAGCATTATGCTGAATTATCGCATTTTCACGTGGTTCCATTAGTCTCGTGGATATAGTACGAGACGACAGAGAGAAACACACCAGGAGATGGGCAGCAGCGTCTTCCTAATAACAATTAAAAAATTAAAAAACTGTAGCTGCCAACACGCCTGCTAAGTGTGGCAACTATGGACAATATCCCCCCTATTAGCAATATATGTGGAGGCCTATTTACTATTTACAGAAGTGGACTTTTGATAGGCTGTAACACACACATTTTGCGAGCGTTGATTATTTACATATGTTTTTATCTGTCATAATATGTAACTTATTAGTTTGCTTACTAATAAATTCTAATGGATACAAATTAAATGAAAAAGGTGTCAAAACGAAAACATACTGATACAAAAATGATGACGCAATTTATGGCCTAAAGGTTTAGATACCAGGCCATAAACTCCAAAAAAAAATGACGCAATTTAAACTTTATTACATTACAAATAATCATCCATCCATTCCATCCATTACAGCCTATGAAAGTCCACTGCTGAACGTAGGCCTTCCTCATAGATTGACTCACGGGGGGAATTTGCCATAGTTGCCACGCTTGGCAAGCGTGTTGGCAACCGCAGTTTTTTTATTATTTTGAATTGTTATCAGGAAGATGCTGCTGCCCACCTCCTGTTTTATTTTCCTTCTGTCGCCTCTTACGACACCCTCAGGACGATATTGATATAATATGAGAGTTAAGATAGAATGAAGAATATGAGGTTACTGAATATTCTTACACCGCCACTACATAGTTACAAATAATATTTATGCTTACAATTAAACTACCACATGCTGAGCTTATTTTGTTATAGAGACAGCATATATATCTGCGTTTAACTTCTATCTTGCGACTTGACAAATTATGTTGCTAAAAATTATACAAAAATAATAAAACTAACCGTAAAACTAATAATTTTTTACCGCGCATTACAAAATTTGTATTGTATGATAAAATATAAATAAAATGGTTTCTTCGATATATTTCTCTTATAGTTTCTAGATCAAGTGATTACCAGCGAAAAATAGCAGCTTAATGCTGCCATGTCTCGTAGGGAACCGGAGACCCTCTTTGGTGGTAACTAGACATTTTATCTTAGTTCTCTGGGGTTTACATTTTGGGACTTAATAGAAGATAGATGAATGAGGAGGATGGATGTGTCTATAGGCCATAGCATCCACTTACCATGTTAAACACTGTGCTCGTTTGTCACCTCTATTTTATTAAAAAGTTTAAAATTTGATTTATGAGTTTTAATTTTTGCAAACTTTGCACTATTTAATCTTGAATATAATGTAAAATTTAACGACATGTAAAAATACATTACACCCCTGTCTAGCAGTGGATAACGTAAATATACTATACTTAACAGACTATTAACATGAACCCGCTATGCAAATACTCCATACAGCAATGGAGAGCTCAAGTACATGCTGAAAAACTTTACATGTCTTCGATATATCTATATTTTATTTCTATGTTAAATAGGTTTCGTTACGATATTTTTGATGTACTTCATATGTTTTAATAACTAACATAAATACAAACAAATACATATCAATTACCTATATAAATTTTAAGACATGTATATTATATTATATAGACATATCAGAATAAAGGTGGCAAGAAACAACTAATGTTATTTAGGTGCTGTTGCTCTTGCAGCGTATGTTACGGGAGTATTGTAGCCCTCTAAATTAGTGAATTAAGAATCTGACTACTTCCAAACAAAACAAAAACATTAGATGGACCCAACGTGGCGTTTCCGTTTAGACAGTGGTTTCTAAAAAGCTGTAAACTATGGTATCCTGGAACATGAAAACATTGTTGTCAGGAAAACTTAATGAGCGTACTTTAATGTTTAGCTTCTCAAAGTATTTTGTACATACATATTAAGGCAATTTGAAAAAAAAAATCATTGTTACGATTTGCATCAGATATAAATAAATATAAATTCCAGCAGATGTAATTATATTTAGATTTTTCGGTAAAAAAAAATATTTCTTTATAAAAAAATATGATATGCACAATATTCTACTACTCTTTGCTTTCCCTTATCCGTCGTGCCAAAGACCTTCTTCCGTTCAAAAGTCTAGTTAAATTGTATTACTTAGAACTGGTAATAAGACCGCCTGTTCTACATATAATTTAAATTGTACTCATCTTGTTTTCTGTATTTTTGTGAACAAAAAAGAATAAATAATTAAAAAATACTGACATTATCGTCAATATTACTGCTATCTGTTTTAGCACTATTTATATAAACTTGTCCTGTATGTAGCTATTTAAGCAAGAATGTAATGGAAATTATATTTTTTAAACTTCAATATTTATTACACGCTTTATCTTTTAGCTTGATCTATATGCATATGAATGATGTTGACTTCCTTCTTGATCTAGTGGTCGTAATGGCGGTTGCCGATCATGAGGTCTCAGGTTTGAATCCCGGTTCGTGCCAAAATCAATTGTTTCATGCCCATGCCTCAGAAAGCACGTAAAGCCGTTGATCCTACGCCTGATCTCTCTCTGGTCGTGTCGAATTACCGTCTTATCAGACTATGAGATTGAAGGTATAGAGGGTAGACGTGTGCTTGCGCATTCACTCTTTACCATCCTGTCCTCCGCAGAGGGCTATTCCCCATTGAAACTGGCCGCTGTGACCGAAATTCGGTCTGTAGGATATTATTATGTATGAGGATATGTATGTATGTAACTGAATTTCATAATTTAATTTTTACGCACTTTCAGACGTGTGAATAATCTGAAATTTTGCCGACGTTTTATGAATCGATGACCATACAATAAAATTATGACTATGATTCTAGTCTATATTTGCGACGAAATAGCAGCGCTTGCACTAGCAGATCAATGCTCTTTTTAATCTTCATCAACCGGCAAAACTCCACTACTGGACATGAGCATCTATAGAGAGAATATTCTTCTTACCACTACTATAATAAAATGTCTAGCAGGAGTGCCAAAAATTAGAATGCAATATAATGGGATGCTAGTGATTATTGGTAAAAATGAATTGTTACCCGTAACAAACTATTTATTAATTGAATTTGTTTTTTTTAATATGTACGAGATTTCTAATAGAGAACTCAGTGATTAAACGAAAATATAAAGCTTTTTGTGTTAATTTATTTTGTATTTTATTTCTCTTGGTTGAATAGGTAACCGTTAAATATTATTGTTATAACCAAACTTTTGAAATCTAATTGGAAACTACAATCGCATATTTTTATTGCACAGTTTATGATAGGAAAGACAATACCGAAACCTGTAAATGTGATTTTAAATAATACTCATATGGAAGTCTCACAGACCGCACAGTAATTACATAACACTTTCTTGTATCCCAAGATATAAGCGACAGCGGTTAGTATTTTAAAGTTTTTGAAAGTAATAAACATTTAGCTTTACGGAGCTTTGCGGAACTAATATAGTTATAAAATTTTATAAGCTTACTACTTCTATTATTTAAAAATAATTCGAAATTTATTTAAAAGAAATCCACTTAAACATTTTATGACCCGCTAAAGCTTTACAATTAGACCCAACCAAACAGAACAAAGTAGAAAGTCAATGCGTCTAAAGTTTTAACAACGGGGTGCGTCTGCGGTCAACAGCGTAGACAAGTGATGGCGTTTTCACCTCTTCTCTTTTAATAGCCCAACAATTCAGTTTTATAGATCGGCAATTCTATTTCGTTTCTATGTACAACTATCCTAACGTATTAAGCCTTTATCACTCAGCGAGTTATGGGAAGGGTTATGATTGGAGTTAATTCGATAAAATTTTGTCTTCTGTGGTACCTAACGTATTAAGCATTTATCACTCAGCGAGTTATGGGAAGGGTTATGATTGGAGTTTTTTCGATTAAATTTTGTCTTTTGTAGTAGCATTAGTATCTAAAATAGGTGGAAGGACTACAACAGATCGCTTTTGTGGTTCGTAGAATTAGTAATTGAAAAAGAAAATTTTTTTTTGGAGTTACATCCAAAAAATCGTTATAAATACCTACTTAAATTGGTGTCTCTTCGTCTATAAATACGTCTCACTTCTGGGCACAAACCTCCTTTCATTTCTGATAGAATTTTGAGAGCAAGGAAGTGTCCGCCAATACGTGCTGGCGGACTTCACATAACTGCGATATTTTTTTTATTTCTCAAACAAGCAAGTTTCCTCACGATGTTTTCTACACTGCTGAGCACATAAAATAAAGGTAAATACGTAAGGTAAATCAGCACTTAAAATTGCAATTAAAAATTTCTTTGGTTGCTACCACGGCTCCTGTCTGTAAATTAACAACCTATGTGTTTCTCACACATGGACAAAGACGTTTACTCGCGTTTTTTTTTGAATTTCACGTATGCATATTTTCTTGATTCTAAGATGTTTCCCTCACCATTTCTCCTCATAGTAAATTAGCACGCAAAACTGAAATAGGCAGTTTCCGTGGTGGTATTTGGGGAATGTGCTCGTATTGCGTGCAATCTCTGAAATTCAAAACGAGTATCTAGCCCGTGGGCAACCCGGGCTAATGACCATACTTGAGACTGCACGAAAAGCGTCGTAGTACTTTTTGGCTTTTTGGTGTTACTAGTGAATTAGAAAATAGTGTTTTTCGAATGCAAGACGCAGTATTAGTCACTGGGACAATAAATATATGATTGCGCAAATATAACAAGATTAAGAGTAATGGAATGCTTAATAATTTATGTTCATAGAGCTCGTAAAGCTTAGTTGCATACTCCCACAGTAAAATTTATCTTGTTTTCATACTTTTCCATATAATAGATAAACTTTACAAAGGATTCTATATTATATAATAAAAGCAAAAAAAAAATATTCCATTGTCTCTCTTATTGTTTACTGAACTTTTGCTTTCTAAAACTACTTATTCTACCTATGAATATGCTTTGATGCATTTTAATGAAACATTATTTTATATTGTAGATTTTTTTTAAATACTATTATAAATAGTTTGAAAGACGAATAAATTAGAAGGTTATTAAAAGTTTCTAAAACATTGTTCTATTGGTTTTTAAATTTATTGATCGAAATTTGAGAAGCAAGTGTTGTGTGAAATACTTTATTATGTATATCATTATTAAAAATTTCGTTCAGAAACATTTTAATGTCTTTACTATAACTTGTACTACTAACGATCATGTTACCGTTGAATAATTTACATGGAGGCAAAATATAATTGTTAAATCACCTTTTTAAAAAAATGTTTTGTTCTTATGTTAGTTTTTTCTGGCATAAATAGTATATAAATATTGGTATCCTGTAGAATTATTTCAGACACAGCAATAAGTTAATAATAAACTACAACTGCACACACTAATGTATAGGCATTTCATAATAATTATCGTTACAGCCTATTAAAGTCCACTGCTGAATATAGGCCTCCCCATAGATTGCCTCTTAGATTTGCTATAGTTGCCACACTTGGCAAGCGGGTTGGCAACCAAAGTTTTTTTTTTTTAATCGTCATTAGGAAGACGCTGCTGCCCATCTCCTGATTTGTTTCCCTCTGTCGCCTACGACACCCACGAGGTGATATGAGGTAGTAGACATTCTTACACCGCCACTACTCAGTATACTGCTCAGTATAGCCTTTTCTTGATCATACATTATTTGAATACATAACATTTTTAGGATAATATCAAGGATTAGAATATTTTTGTATGAAGGATTAAGTGTTTGGGACAAGGACATTAATCAAAATACAGTAACAGTTGTTCTTGCTAAGGTTACAATTCCTCATCTAACTAAGGTTATTAAACTAAACTTTAATTATCTACTCTATACGGCAAGATAGAGCTAGATGTGTAGTGGTGGTTTAAGAATTACTATATCATTTACTGATTTTCGAAAAAATCAAAAGAGGAAATCTCAAACAGGAGATGGGAGCAGCATCTTCCTGATGACAAATAAATATTAATAACAAATCTGCGGTTGTCAACACGCCTGTATGCGTGACAAATATGATAAATATTCCTCTTTGAATCAATATATGCGGAAGACATAGGTTCAGAATTGGGCTGTAATGAATGAAAAAAATACCGTTTATATTATGTATTTATGAACCAAAATAATAAATAGCAAATATTAAACAAAAGATAAACTTTGTGCACATATAGCTTTTATTTATAAAATTAATAACGCTAATTACTTTCTGACAGGAACGAGTCTCCGGCATCAGGTTTTAAATAGACTGTGAGCATTGTAATGACATAAACGGGCTTCCAAGTAAACACGCGCACGTTCCTTCTTAGTACCGTTCATTTAAATTTATTTTACACACATCGCAATATTTTTGGAACACTAAGGAAATTATAATAATAAAAATATTAACAAACTATACCGTGATTATAATTGTAATCACCAATACAGTTGTCATTATCATCATCATATTCTACTTCTTCGTTCTTCTTCTTCTTTATTCATTACTCCGTAAGCAGTCCACTGCTGGACATGAGCTCCATCCAAAGTATGAGTATAGAAAACAAAATAAATATATTTTTTAACTTTATTTCGTTATTAGATATTACGCTATATACATAGGTTATTATCCACCACCACCACCACCATCGCCGCCACCGTATCCTGCCGTCGTCATAATATATAGTCGCTTATGGAAAATGGTAGTAAGATCTCCTGGCTTAAATAAAAGGAAATATAATATTAATATTGTTTACCAAATATTAATATCCAGCTGAGTATTAGCGTCAATTATGGAAATGCCTGTTATTGGTATTTGAAGTCTTCCTTTCTTCCTTCTTTTCTTTCTTTCAACAGTATTACCCCCGCACTAGGAAATTGTGATGCATTATGATGTATTGTAGAGACGTTTTACATAGATAAATTTTCCATTGACAACCGATATGACCCGAAACAAGTAAGACCCGAAACAATTATAATATTAGGGATATATATTTTCGTGCGGAATTCGAACCCGCGGCCCGCAGAACTACAGCCAAATGCTTAGCGCCTACTGAGCCATCACGCTGCCTGTCAGAAGTTGCAATTACGGTAAATTCATTCTACTATACGACAAAGTCTTAGTTTAGCAATGGTCTGTTTATGGAATCATGAAGTGGATTTATTTTAAAAATTTCTTTTAACTTCAATAATGATCTCTCACTAAACAACTTTAAGATATCGATTTACATGTTAGCTGATGAACAGACACAGTTAAAGTAAAATCAAATCAAGATTCAACTCTCAGTGTGTACATTACCTTACAAAGGCGCGCAGTAGGGACTTGATGAACTCCATTTCACACATACCTGTCGACTGGCGCCTTTTCTATAAAGGGGAACCGCGTGCATATTCCGGACTAGTTTGTGAGCATACCGCAAAATCATTTACTGCCGACAGTTATTGCTGGAAATTAATTAAAAAAATGATGCATGGAATTGTTACATTATTATGAGGTATGATGATATGGACAATATTAATTTTTCTAGACTTATATTAGGCACGCGTTGATGTCTTTTTCAGGTTACTTGAGTACGCAAATCTGATCTTAAAATTAGATTTTATATTATTATGTGTCGAGATTGCTTCTATGTAATTTATTTCATGACTTCTTAAGCTTTTGGCAATCATTATCATCATCGACGCATCATCATCATCATTGGCAATCATCATCATCATTTCAATTCAATTTGTGATCGTCTTAGTTAGGACCCTTATTAACGTTGTTTTTGATTAGTAACTTAGTTCTTTTAGGTGTTTCTTGGAAGAACGAAGGCAATACTTCGTAAGCTTTTGGCAATGTATAATAATATTTAGCACCTGGATTTGACATCCAGCCTCATCTAACATTTCGATTGCTTCGTAGCTCACATAATATAATCCAAGGTCCCAATTGAATGAAGCGTGAATTACGATCGACTCGATCAACTACGACTACGTCTGGGTTTGGAGGTGTACCTATGGCTCTATCATAATGTCATTGCTGGCTGAAAGTTATCGCCGCGGCTGTGGTCGATTAAAATAACATCAATTTGTATGTAAACTGAAAATTAGAGAACTTTAAAATTCCTTTAAAACATGAGACATAAATACTTCAGAGAACTTAAAAAATCGCTTATTTTCATATCTCGATTGTACAACGTGACAACAAAGTTCACTACGTGGTGAAACCACGTTGCAGTGTTTTATGGTTGAAACACGAGTGGCACGGCTCGACATGGAAAAAACCACACTCTTACAGAATACTAACATAAACTAGAAGCATAATGTTGCTATGTTCTGTACGATGAATGATAAGAACCGGAGAAAATTTTACATCTTAGTCCCTTGGGGTGACAACGTATCTGCTTTTTGAAGGCTGCGAATAAAGCAAAGTCACGCAAATTAGTATTTAATTTTGCTGTAGTAAATCTAGTTCAAAACTGGAAACAAGTATATCTAATGATCATACGATATCACCCTAAGTGTTATCATTTTGCAAATATATAGTAATTTAAAGTTTTCTCAATTGAAAAAGAAAAGACACAAAATTGCCCGTGTTTTCGCCTATTTTAGTTTTGTTCTCAATAGGCTGCCCACTTAAAGACAAAGAATAGATATGAATATACAATCACTAACAACTTTTTGTAAGATGCAAATTAAAAAAAAACCTAATGATTTTTTTTCAATTTTATTTCAAAAAAATACATAGTCGTCCATCTCAATCGAATTCTATTTCGGCAATCTGTATCAACTCCTTCATTTAAACGATAGCATTCTTCGCGTTGTTAACGGGGAACAAACGTAGTTCATTATATCGCACATCATCTTACTTTCATTAGGTGGACTGTGACACCCCTACTTATCATCATTATTTTCATGTCATTACATCCCTTCATAAGTTTACTGCTGAACATAGAATGTTGCCTCCCCAGAATACCATATAGAAATAAAATTACGCATGAACAAGCGTAAAGTTAAACAGATAGACAACAAATAACTACAAGAAACAGACAATAAAGTAAAGTGACATAATATTATCATGTCTCATTAACGCAAACAATGTATTCATTATTATTGCCTATTAAAAGTCTATTGCTGAACACAAAATAGCAGCATTATGCTGCTAATGTTTCGTAACTGTAGAGAACTAAATACCCTTTTTACTGGAAACCAGGTGTTTGATCTTAATTCGGGGTGACAAGGCGTTTGCAATTTTATTCTTACTTGAGAACAAATGTAACTTTGGTCACAATCATCCACTTACCATCATCTTACTATATGCTTGATTGTCAGCGTCGAGTTGTTATCAGGAAGATGCTGCTGTCAAATACAATGAAACAGGTGACGGGCAGCCTAAAAATTATAGGCTTGAAGAAACACATGTGGGTCAGAAAGGAATCCCTAGTTGCTAGTTGGATTTTTAATATCACAGATTTATGGGTGTTTTACGACTTCTAATAAGCTGTAGGTTAGCACTTCAAATTGTGATTTATTTGAAGTGCTAACTATACTTTAATATTGCTGGTGTACATTAAACTCAGGTTGTTTGCTCGATATGAAATTTAAGGTACTACTGCTTTTATATAAATCATTAATGAAAACAGAATTAAGCGTTATAAACTTGTAGTTAATAACAAAAATTTTAATTTATTTACAAACTAATCAATATATTTCTCACAAAACACTTTCAAGAATCGTAAATTATATTTATTTTTATACCAATGCGCACTAATTAACATTCTCTCAAATTCCTCAAACGTAGGCAATGTAAATTATAGATTCATCTATAGAAAATTATCATTTAAATATTTATAACTTATTACGAGCAAATCTGCGTGGGGAATCACAAGGAAATGACTAGTTAAAATTAATTACCTACTACTTCAAGTCATCTACTTAAAATATCTTAATTGATCTAAAATGTCTCGAAAGTTGTCAGCCGCGTCACCTCGTAGACTATGTCACAGGTCCGGGATTCAAGCATAACTAAATCCATAAGAAAAAAAAACGTAACTAATTGGTCATCTACAGGCGCTTTTAACAATTCCGAGCTGTATTAGGAAGATACTGCTGCCCATCTCTTGTTTCAGTATCCATGACCTCGCCTCTTACGACACCCGCGGGACGATATAGGGTAGTGATAATTTTACACCGCCACCACACGGTTAGTAATCGCTGTTTATAATTGAGCTTTGTGCTTATGTTTTAAAATATGTTGTTTCCCATCATAATTACCGTCCTCTCTTATTATTACCCAATTTATCCTCGACTACCAACATCTTGTATTTCTAATTCAAGTGTTTAATTTAGTACACGTAGTAGTATTAGTACGTAAATAGATTGTCTGAAAGAAATTCAATGTCAGGGCGATAAGGCCGTTTTGCATATTTTTTACACTGACATTATAATCTTGTCTTATAAATAATATGTAAAAATACCCTATTTAATCTGAAAGAAGGACATAGATACTGCAATGACATTTACCAAAAAATTAAAAGATCATATTATTAATGAATATTTAAATATTATTTTAACTCATAATACATGGTTTTGGTACAATTTGCTTTCAATTCAGATTTTTTTTAAATCTGGCAACTATATCGCCGGTGACGTTATTTTTGAACATGGCTGCTTGCGCCACTTGTATATAGTTCCATTTAATTTTATTTTATTAAGGTTTTTTTCAGGTATCTTTTAATTATTCTCTAAAAATTATTACATTAACATTTCACGATACCTAAAACAACCCTCGTAGATTGGATAGGGTTTGTCTTACAAATTGTATATTTGTGTATAATAAACAATAATATATTGATTGATTAATTGTATTGTGATCGTCCTCGTATCCATGAAATTGCATTTTATATACTAAGGCAATAATGTATTCATATTCTGGTACGTTGTCACTACAATGTGTCCTAAGATAATACTTCAATAATTCTTATATTCAAAATATTAAAATAATCTAACTCAATAATAACGATAAAAATTAAAAATTATATTTAACGAATGCCCGTAACAATAATACAATAGCTACATGCAAACTGATTTCAAAAACTACTATGCACTACTATTTACAGACATGTGTTCTAAAATAAAATGTATAAAGCAACCAGGAAAAATATCGTGATCACTTCTTTGCAATCTATGTTGAATGTTAAAATCCTTGCGAAATTTTTCTGAGAAGGTGATCTAATTTTTCACGTGTGCTCACAACATTGAGTCACGCTTGATTTTTAGAATTTATGAGTTCAAGTTTTTTTTTATAAAACACATGCATATTTAGTCACGATCATTTAAGATTCAGATAAATTATATTATGTTTGTCATTCTTTATTTTATCTCCGGGGAACTAGATAGTAATCATTTATGTTTTTTCCAAAATACATCTCCGTACCTTTCAAAAGTTATTAAGTCTGATGGCGGCGAATAGGAATTCGTCACATTATTAAACGCGTTCCGTGGGTGGCGCGAGAGTTGACAATGAACAAGCATAACAATATCTGTCAAATACAAAGAGCAGCGATGGGAGCGTTAAAAACGTTCGACTTCTAGGGTTCTCGTGTGTGGTGATTTTGACATATTCACCCTACTACAGAAATGACCCAAATCTTCATAGTCTGATAAAGAAAGCGAGCCTTATCAGATGATGGGAAGTATTGACACGTATACGCTATTTTAAGAGAGAAGCTTACGCACTCCATCACTAACTAAATAAAGCCTTAAACGAGTATTTGCATGCAAATAAAAAAAAACTGTTTTCTATTGCTCTCCACAACACAATGATTGATAATAAATTTTATAAATTGTATTAAAACAAAAAGTCGATTGCTTTTCCTATTATCATATCCGCATAAATAGTGCTACTTAGTATTAACACTTAAGGAGTCGCTAATGAGTCCAACAGACCCAGCTCTAATATATTGCTTAATAACTATTAAAATTCGACGTTTGCAACGTTGCCACTCTTAGTACCTTTAAACGATAGGTTAGCACAGCAAATGATGATGTTGGTAGTCACTTAGTTAAAAGTGTCAGTAGAATGTTGGAAAGTGTGATTTTACTTCAAAGAAGATATTGTATTTTTGTTATATTTTTTCAATTTTACTATGATGATTGGTCCCTCTTTATTTCGTATAAGTAAGTTCATTATTGTGTAAGAAAACAGAAGTTTTTGTTTGAAATAAGTAATTATATAGATTATATCGATAAGGATTGTGACAAAACTATGAACAAATTTAGTATGTTTTTTTGTAACAGCTTTTGTATAAGTAAAAACAATAAACATGTAGTAATATGTAGTTAGTATGTAATAAGTATGTGATTTAATAATATATTTCTTTACACATATCGAATCCTTATTAGGAAGTAAAAATTTACGTTTATTAAGCAGTTTTTTTGTTTGTTTTGTGTATTTTTGTTTTGTTACGCTAAAGAAGTATAACTTCTTACGTGCGTACATAAGTACACACACACGTTTTTTTGTCTAAATTGAGTTTCAGAAAAACGGAGTTCAAAACATACTATCACATTAATAATAATTTATAGGTTGTAAGTAATTTTTAACCATCACCTACATTATCACCAGAAGCCCATAAAATTTTACTGCTGGAAATGCCGGAGACCCTTTTACCCCGAGGTTTTTTTTTGTACTGGAAACGAGGCATTCCATTTTAGTCCTCAGGGGTAGCAACGCATCTGCATTTTGATTCTTAATCGGTGATAGATGTAGATGTCTATGGGCCACAAGATTCTATTACCATTCAGTGGACTGTGTGCTCGTTTGTCACCCTTTAAAAAAGCCTTCGAAGGGTATCTCACAGAAGAATCAGTGGTCGCAGTACCAGACGTCTGATATTGGACGCTGTTTCCCGTCGCTGGTATTTTATGCCTGGCTTATACGTGATACGTTGTCGAGGATACCTTCATCTAACGGAAAACATGTGACCTCTTTGACGTTTCCCTTAATTGTCTCATACGAATGGGACAAAATGCTTTGAAAATGCTTTCCTCCCCACCATCGGACAACGCGTTCTTGGGCCACGGCCTTCACACCCTCGTTGTTGATATTCTATACATTCGAACTAAACGTTTTTCTACTCAGAAAAGGAATAACTTGCCGACGTGTCTTTCCATTCGAATACAATCTGGGTATCTTTTAAGCAAGAGTAAATAGGCCTTTGTGCAGTAATGCGATTTACGATCTCGGCCTTCATCACCAATTAGGTGGGATTATTGTCAATCACTGGCTTATAATAAATATAAAAAATCAAAGTAGTACAGTAACATTATAATATATACAGCTATAATACATAGTACTGTAACATTCAAGTACTCGAATCGCAATCTTCCTAAGTGTGTAGTCATGTTGATCTAATTCCAAGCAAAATATGAGCACACCAAAGGCTCTCGCTTTGAAAACGTTCACACGGACGCACGACATGACGTGTCGAGACACTGACGTGATCCGTCAGAGGTCGACAGATATCGTGACGTATGCACGACCCGGATCATCGCTTGACATGAGCATGATCGCAAGAGCAACACACACTCGCGATTAAGTAATGCGACTATATTATCACTACCTTATAAAAAGTCCTGTATTTATATTTTTAAAAGCTAAAATAATTTAAATATTACACATGTATTCGTCTATATAACATGAATTAGTACTGCTACCTTTATCCGGATATATTATTATGTATGTATATATGTACAGCATTTATTTTACTCTCATGCTTCTTCTGCCAGACCTACCTTTCACCACCATACATTAAAGTAGGGACTAACACAGCATTATGAATTGCCAAACGTGCCTTTTTTGACACATTCTGACTCTTCATAATAGCGTGTAGAGACCCATTCACTCTATTTCCTGCGTTCACTCGTCGTTCTATATCCTTATCATATCTACCATCCCTGCTAAATAAACATCTCAAATATACAAACTCATCCACTTGCTCAATCAACTCCCCTTCTATTCTTATTTCACATAACGTTTTACTTTCTTCTCTTTCAAAAACCATCACTTTCGTCTTACTTGCGTTCACTTTCATACCCCTTTCTTTTAATGACCAGTTCATTAAAGTAACCATCATTTGCAACTCGGCCGCTGACGATGCAAATATGACTTGATCATCGGCGTACAAAAGGCATTTGACGGTTAACTCACCCATTCTCAACCCACATTCTTCAACTTTCAAAGTTGAAAGTTGAAGAATGTGTGTTAAATGCTGTAGAAATGCGGTCATTAAGGAAGTGATAATAGTGTGATAAGAGAAAAGTGTGGTTTGCAAGATGATGTTGTGACCAGGATTAAGAAAGAAATGCTTCGGTGATTTGGTCATGTAGAAAGAATGAACGAGGAAAGAGTGACAAAGCAAATTTATGTTGCAGAAGTGAACGGCAGAGACGGGAAGGGACGCCCTAGACGAAGGTTTATCGACCAAATTGGCGTTATATTGAAAAAAGGCCAGATTAGGATTACCCTTAACCGACGAGCGTGTATGCGTAGATATAAGGATGTAAAGGAGGCGAGAGTAGTGTGCCAGGATCGTACCAAATGGAAGTCCGTAGTCTCTGCCTACCCCTCTGGGTGACAGGCGTGAGTGTTTATGTATGTATGTATGTATATATGTATTTATGTATATATATGTATGTATGTAGTTATGTGTGATAAGGATAATTGGTATATATGGATCATTGTGTATTTGTTTGTATTAATATGTATTTGTGTAATTCACAAGAATTATTTTAATATATGTGTTATATCTATTTATGTTTATTATATTTAGTTATTTAAGTCACCTGCCACTAATTTTTCACCACGGTTATTAGCAGAGAATGTTGACTGGCATTATGTCCGCCTTTTGTAACCTTTATTGTGAGAGCAATAAAGTTCTTAAATAAATAAATAATTATATTGATATACTGATAAATTGATTTATATATCAAGAAATAACGATAAGGCAAATTAAATAAACATTGCTGATCAAATAGTTTTACTGCAAATAACGTTTACAAGATACGTTTCTGATTAGAATTAATTGACATAAGGTATAAACATCTCGTTAATCATGTGGGAAAAAACTTATTACAGTAGCCAATACAGTAATAAGTTTTTTAATAATATAAATATTGCCTTTCATCTTCTATCTAATTATTTGTCGAAATCATTTAAAAAAAACTACAAATATCAATTAATTATAACAAACAAAAAATAAGAAATAGAAATAGATTTTTTTTAAATTCAATATAGACTAAAATAATACGTATTGAAAGTCATTCTTAAGTTTAATTTGCCACTGGCTCTAAAAATACCTCTATCTTGGGCAGAACCAGCATGAAAACCTGCGGGAATATTTTTAAAAGAAACCCTTATTTCTTTTAAAAATATTCTCAGAATATCAGTCCAATTTTGATTATAATCGTTATTATAATCAAAATTATACTGATATCCTTGACAGTAAGAAACGTCGAAGGCATGTTAATACATTTGCTAATCCAAATTACGACTATAGAGCATACAGCATAATAGCAGCATATTTGTGGTGAGACCCATGTTCAGCTGAAGGCTTATAATCAAATTTTATAGATTTTTATAAGAACAAGTGTGATAAACGAGCACATAGTCTACATGATGATAAGTGAATGGTATGGTCTACATCAATTTACGACTAAGAATCACAATAAAATAAAAATGCGGTGTCACCCCTGAGGACTAGGATGGAATGCTTTGCTTCCAGTAAAAAAGGTCTCCGAATTTCTAATACGAAACATAGTAGCATTAAGCTGCTATTAACGCTGGTATTCTCTTATCGTGAGAGGATGGTTCTTACCCGGTCGAGCCGACCCTTTCGTACTACAACCATAATATAGCTGCAGCAGAGCTCTCACACTATATATAATATAAATTATTTGATTTAATAACTATATCCAATTCCCTATAAATATTCTTGAATAACAAGTGAACGCTTGTTTGTGTAATCCTAAACTTGATTTATTTTTTCACCCGGAGCAATTAAAAATTCCTTTTTTTTATAAAAGAACTAGTAATTAAGTTTTCTGTTAAAGCATGGTCACTTCATTAAATTTGACTTTGATTTGTACAAGAGTGGTTTCGAGCAACAAATTAAAGGAGAGGTCAAAGTAAATTGAATATGGAACAAAATGTTAAACCGTATAGTTTTAAGAGTAGAAAAATAAAAACATAATAATGACAGGTGCTTTATTTCTTGCAATATTTTTTCTTTTCTTATAATATTACATTATAAATAATTTAAATTAATAATAACTACGAGTTATAATACTACTAGTAATTATAATAACTTTCTTCACCTTTAGACTGGTACAAAATAGTGGATGCACTTCTACTTAGCTTGTATATAAGGTAAGAATACCACCCGCATTCTTGCGAGTAAAAAAAAGTTTCATAATTAATAGCTGATTACCGTGTGATGACGGAATAATGGAATCCATCGGCCTATTTTGTTACGTGGGTGAGGTGACAACTATGAAAAATGTCAGAAAAATCTTGTTGTCTTTAAAAAATATACAGCGGTGTACCATCTTGCTTTAGCAACTATTTAACTTATTATATTAAACTATCTGGACTGGCAACGGACCGTATCCTGGACTGACTAGCAGCGTCCAAATTGCAAGACGTTTATCACTACGAGCATCATCATTACAGCCCTTCACAAGTCCACTGCTGAACATAGGCCTTCCCCAAAGAACGCCACAAAACACGGTCCTGAGGCACCTCCACCCATTGACTTCCTGCATGTCTAACCAGGTTGTCAATCAATCTAGTCATCACTTTGATAGTCAATTGGAATGCCAAACGTGACAACTAAGACAAATCCTCCCTACAACGGAAGAGGCCCACGCCCAGCGATGGGCTTCTAAGGGCTGGTGATGAAAAAGAAGAAATAACAATAACTGTTAAAATACCTTGTTAAAGTTAGTAAAGTAAAGTTACAGCCTATATACGACCCACTGCTGGGCACAGGCCTCCTTTCATTTCTGGGAGGGTTTTAGGGCAAGGAAATATCCGCCGCGCTACCACAATGCGTGTTGACGAACTTCACATGTCTTCGAAATTTTTTTTTTTGATTTCTCAGACATGCATGTTTCCTCACGATATTTTCCTTCACCGCCGAGCACGTAGTAAATCAGCACTTAAAATTGCAATTAACAATTTCATTGGTGCCGGCGGGGATCGAACCCGGGTTGTTCGCGTACCGTGAAACTTACAGCGAGCGCTAACCATCTGAGCTACCACGGCTCAGATGGTTAGCGCTCGCTGTAAGTTTTACCTTGTTATTCATGATAAATTACAAAAATAATTATTAATCTATTTTGATTTGCGATAATGAACGTTGAGTAGGGTTCTTCCCTTTCACCTTTGATAAAAGCATAAAATCAGTTTGGACATAGAATAAAAATAGTATTTATTTATTTAAACACTTTATTGTAATAAAGGTACAAACAGCGGACTTAATGCCATATGTCATTTTCTACCAGCCAACCGGAAAGTTAGTGGGATAAGTGTGTACTGCAGTGGGCTAGGATGAAAACCTAAAATTTAAAAATTTCACACATACACACACACACACACACACACACACACAATAGTATGTTATAGTTAAAAGTGACAAGCGAAACGAGCGAATCGAAACTAACAGTCCACCTAATGGTAGGAAGCTACTGCAATCCTTGAACACTTGCAGCCAACTTGAAACAAATTAAGTTCCAGATGCCTTGTCACTTCTCAGGACTAATGTGAAATAACTCACAGACTTTAATTATAGTAACTATCTATACCCTTCAGACCGGAACAGAGCGGTCCAAGCACTGCCATTTGGCGGCAGTATGTAAGAGGGTTTTACCTACACAGACGAACATCTAGGCAGAAAAGGAGTCCTACCACCTGGTTGTGATCCTATTATTACTAAAATCAGTCTTCTGCAACACCTAACCAAACCGAAATATACTACTGCAAATTTTCAAGATACTGCACGAACGTATTTCTTCAGAACAAGCTTAATATATAATAAACTAAATGATGATGATGACGAATAGGCTAAACGAATACTCCAAAGTTACAAAAGAAAGTCAGTTATACATACAAATATATTATATACATAATGTTGAAGGTAGCCTTCGTTAACTATGACATCGTTCAAACACCCCAGTCCCTTCGTAACCATGAGTGCTTTAAAGCGCCCAAATGGTCAGGACTAAAAAAAATAAAAAAGTTATGATCAAAAGCGATAAAATCCTTAAAATTCAACTTATTTTTAGCCAAATTCAAAAAATGGACGAGGTTTACAATTTATCTGTATGTTTTTTTCTGTCACAGTTTCACTTTATGCCTTCGAGGCATAACACCTACGTTCACTCACACAAAATAACGCAACACAAAGAGGTTTACAACACCGCAATTCGCACAAGCCGGGGAAACTCGACAATGCAATAGGAATAGTCGTAAAGCTGTTTCTATACAAAATCACTGCGTTACTTTCCTCGAAAGCTCGTAAAGTTGTGAACTCAGGCATTCGTCTATGACGAACTCTACCTGTTTGAGCGAACGACCCATCGTGGTGACAAGATTTGTTGTGATCACATTGTAAAAGCGAACGCGGAAAATAAACTTAGTATATTGCGAATTTCAATTCAATTCTGCAAGAGTAAAGTTATCGTTGGAACTCCGTCTCTAAGCGCCAATGTCACATGCATGCACTGCACCCTGCAAATAAACGAATTAAGTTCTGGCTGGCTCGACAAATGGCATTATAACGGTATATATTTCAAAAATGCCAAGGTGAAGTTCCATTATTTAATTCCTTTCTGCCCTTTCTAATGGATAACCAGATGCTTCGTTTTTCAGAATTCATACAGTAAGGGAATGAAATAATTTGCCAGCGTGTCTCTTTCAGTCTCAATACAATGTGATTGTCTTCAAATCAAGATTGAATAGGTTTTGATGCTAAGTTAGAGCAATTGACTATTTTCATAATCTTCATGGTGCTCACCACTTACCAGTAAAATAAAGATTGGGAACAGAATTGCCAGTGAGAGGTACCAACCAACTCTATTGTCCAATACAATATTTTTTTTAGAATAATACTGATAAACGAGCACGAAGTCCATCTTATGGTAAGTGGATGCTGTGACCCATAGGCATCTACATATATCCTCGCTTAAGAATAAAATGTTGATACGTTGTCACAGATGAGGTCTAAGATAGAATGACTCGTTACTACTAATGCGTCTCCGGTTCTCTACACTCACTACAAAAAACACACCTATGATGCAGCAGCATCATATGTGTGTTTTTATAATATAGTACCAATATGATATAGTACCAATATAATATATAATATAGTACCAATATAATATATAATATAGTACCAATATAATATAGTACCAGTATAATATAGTACCAATATAGTATAACATAGTACCAAAAATCAGCAGCAATGAGCAGATTGCTGCTGATTGCTGCTGATTTTTTGTACTATGTTGGTGTTTTGTGGTCCTATCCCGGTCGAGCCGACCCATTCATACTGTAACCGCAATATAGCTTAATCTTTGTTTAAAATTTAGACTAAACTTTTTAGTTATGCAAGCGCAGTTATACAAGATCATTCAAAGAAACCTTTATTTAGAATTGGTAAATACTAATAAAAAGGGTAAACTTTTATAAAATAAACAATAGCGACTAAAAACAACTTACTTTTTTCGTTTTCAATTAGAGGACTTATAAGTTACTCGGGATGAGACTACCTCTCAAGAATTGGCTTATCCCGAAAACATGATAAACAAGTACTTATCGAGAAAGATAATAGTCATAGAACGTGTGTGTGTTCTTCCACAAGACGTGGTTAATAATATTTACTCGTAGATTTCAGTTTAACACACTTAAGAAGCTTCAACAGAAGTGAGTGCCTGCGGTTATTAGGCTATAAATAAAGTTTATATTCGTTTGTAGACTGCCTGATTGGAGTAGCTCGTTTAACTCTTTTGTTTCACAAAATTAATTTTCGTTATTTACTCATTTATTAACTATACATTTATATCTATGCATGTAAATAAAATTGAAATGTCTGTCTGTAATATTGAAAACCATTCCATTATCCATTAATGCCTCTAAAAGTCCACTGCTGAACAAAGGTCTCCCCATAGATTGACGCATAGGGGGATTTTGCCGTAGTTGCCACAATTAGCAGGCGAGTTGGCAACCTCAGTTTTTTGTTATTTTGAGTTTTTATGTTATCAGAAAAATGCTGCTGCCCATCTCCTGTTTCAGGTTCCCTCTGTCGCCTCTTACGACACCCGCGGGACGATATGGTATAAAGGATATTCGTTCACCGCCACTACACGGTACTATTACTGTTACGGTAATATTGAAGTAGCTGGCTTCTATTTAGCTAAAGGGTTATTTGAATGCTATTATATATTAGACAATAACAACCATTTTTTTGCCTGTCTGTTTGTTTTTCCGGGCTAATTTTATATCTTTGGAATGGCTGGTAATACCAGGAAAGATCTAGGCTATATATATTATTATGTATATTTTATCTAGAAAAATTGAAGACTTAAAAAAATTTAAAAAAAACTGTTTTAGATTAAAAAATGCCACATTAATAGATCCTATCCAAGTGTCTTTGAATTAATAAAGTAATTCCCTCACCATTATCGTTTATCGTTAATAGATAATTATTTAGCTGAAAAGAAAACTCAATCTGTGGCTTAAAATTATTTTGAAATTGTTAACTTTAACTTCATTCATACATGTTTAGAATTTATTCACGACACCTACAATATGAATGAATGAATATATAATTGGCGAATCAATATGAAATAATGAATAACCTACAATGGGATAGGGACTGATGAATTTTCTTATACCACCACACGACAACGTACATTAGAGTATTTGAGTAGCCGATTCCTTATAATCTATTCATCTATATCTATACAAATAAATAAAATTGGAGTGTCTGTTTTTAATGTCGAAATAACAGCTTTTAACTAAACGAATATGAAAGTATATAAATTACTTGTTCCAAAAAAAATATCTATACAAGTAAATAAAACTGGAGTGTCTGTTTGTAATGTCAAAATAACAGCTTTTAACTAAACGCATATGAAAGTATATAAATTACTTGTACAAAAAAAAAATATTTATATATTTTTGTCTGTCTGTCTGTCTGTTTGTTTCGGCTAATCTCCAAAATGGTTAAACTGATTTTGAAGGGACTTTCACTGGCAGATAGCTGATGTTATAAGAGCTACTTTTATATTAGAAAAACAATTAGGGTTCCACGCAAAAAAATCAAAACCCATGAAATACAACCGTAATAAATTCCACGACGAAATCGCGCGGAAGAAGTCGCGGGGAACAGCTAGTCGATAATAAGTTTATAATTAAAATAAAGCAATCAAATCTTTTTAAGTGTAAAGGGTAACACACCAGCACATATTCCTTACGGTACATATATACTGTAGCCTAAAGACACCTACATTTACGCCCGATTAAGAATCAAACTGTAGATGCATTTTCATGCAATGCCTGAGGACTAAATTTGAATGCCATGTTACCAATAAATAATTAAAAATTAAAAATTTTGTACAACCGACTTCAATATAAATTATTAAGAATAGCTCAAAAAATATTGGTCAGACCTTGATGAAATTATAATATTTGATATATGGGACCACATGAGAAGCACCAGCTTTCAAATAAAAAAAGAATCATCGACATAAAAAAAAACATACAGTCGAAGTCGAGTACCTCTTCCGTTTTGAAGTCGATAGAAAAAGTCTCCGATTACTACACTCACTGTACAAAATAGCAGAAACAAGCAATTACAATTACAAATAATATAAATTATATTAATGAATGAAACACGGTAATAGTAATAAAATTTCATAAAATATTTACAGGGGAAAAGTAACTTATTACTGGATTTTTGTTTACCTTATTTGTTAGGGGATAGTTTACGATAGATTAAGATTTAATTGAAGTAAAGGAAGACGTCGGGAAAAGGAACCGATTTGACCTAGCGGTCATATGCCTGCACTTTATGGGCACATATGTGGCTCAAGTTACCAGATTATCAATTAATATAACCAAAGACTTGACAAGAAATAATTTTTTAATCATAATTTGAAAGTGAATAATAACAATGCTCATAACACTACTAACATTTCCGTCAAATTTTTCATTAGCACAGGGAAGCCCTCCCATCACTTACCTCGTCATAAATAGCATAGTACGCGAGCAACTCGAGTTCTATTGCCGCTAGCGCCACTTAAATTAGTTAATTGCAATTATTTCAAGTACCAATTTATCGTATCATTGGTGAAGGAAACTATTGTGAGCAAATATGAACATCGGGGCATAACATTTTTTTCGAAAACACGTGAAGTCCTACAACACCCACCATACTGATACATAAACCTCTCATTTTTAAGAAGAGACATGTAAAGCAGAATTCAGGCAAATCCTTCACACCATTCATGTATATATATTTAGGCTGTAACGGTTACATATATAACAGTTATATGTATATGTGCGTGTGGTGTAACGGTTATATACATAACCGTTAAAGTCTATTAAATTCTACTACTGAACATAGGTCTCCCCGTAGATTGCCCCAGAATGGATATTTTTCATAGTTGCCACAGCCACTATCGGTAAATAAAATATACACGAGTATATATACTCAGAGTTCAAAATAACTTAATCAAATAAAAAAACCATGTTGCTGATTACATTATAACAAAATCTACCATGGATACGCAAAGCAAAACCTACTAATCAGGTTTTAAAAGTATTTCAGTCAGTCTCTCGTCACTTGTACCATAGACCAAACAACCGCAGTTCAGTTAAAACTGAGCTCTGTTTGTTAAAACAATTAAACAACTCTTAATTACTTTCTGCACTGTTCAGAGGAGACTATGGGTTTAATGGGATACCATTGCACTTTGTAGTCATGGGAAATAGCATTCGCATATCCATGCAAGAAAACTTGAGAGTCTATTACAGATCTATATTCATAAATATATTTTGATATATCTTCAATACCTCGTGTTTATTCATTAATTAATTACAGCCTATCAAGAGTCCACTGCTGAATATAGACCTCCCTTTTAGATCGACACAGAGGATACCCTCTTTTTTGTCTCAGTTTTTTTTACAGTTGACACAGTTGCTACATTTGTTAGGCGGGTCGGCAACCGCAGTATGTATAATTTTGAGTTATAATCAGTAACTCAAAATTATACATACTGCTTCCCGTCTTCTGTTTCAGTTTTCCTCTGTTGTCTCTTAGTCGTAGTGATAATATTCTTACAAAAAAGAGTTTTAGCAAAAACCATAATTTATTCGCCAAAAACAATTAAAAAGCCAATTATAATAAAGACTAAAGGGTGTGACGTAATTGGCATTTTCATAGAATAATTGTTCTGCTCGACTCCCTGTAAGTAACAACAAAATGCTATGAAACCGATAAATGCCACACAGCAAAATAAAGTAATTTTCAATGTGTGCTGTCATACATTAAAAATAACGATTAAACATTTATTTCAATTTTCTCTTCGACTGGACTTAACTTCGCTCTATGGTAACAAGACTACACCGAGAGGCTACTTACAAGTGACATATCCTAATGAGGGTCAGAATTAGCAATGTTGTTATACTGGTATGAAATATTCAAGAAATTCATGGATGGTACGACACACCGCACTACGGTAATTTACTGTCTCACTTGTAATGTACGATCGTAAATAATGTAATTATCTTGTATCTACGTACACATTTTATAAATGATTACATATGCTTGCATCTACAAATTCTTCAAAAAGTCATACGTATATAATACTATTAAATATTAGAGTTGGAAAAATTTACTTTGCCAATATCCGCTCAATAAAATAAAATTATGTGTCTTGCCTAGTTTGAAGAGTTATGTCTTAAATATTTATAATATAAAGAGCATGTTTTTCTAGGGTCGTCTAATTCGAAAACTATTTAAAAATCTGCAATAAACAAGACATAACACCCAGACATTATCATCATCATCATAACAACTTCTCCAAGAGATGTCATAAAGTACAGTACTGAGCTATTTTTATCAATCTACGTCCTGCATGTCTTACGAGGTATTTCTTCCATCTAGTGCGGGGCTGCCAACACTTCGTTTACCGGTACGAGGCACGTAACCTCGTATCAGTAAACCACTCGAGAACTATACTTCCCATCGCTTATCGGTTCTTCAAGCTATGTGACCGATCCCCTGCCACTTCAACTTTCTGATGCATTGCATATTACGTATAACGAGAGATAGACGTAGTGTATTTTGTATTAGCACTATTATATAATTTCGAATCGTACCATTAGTTATATATATTTTTTACAGTTATGAGACTAGACTAGACTTGAAACCTGGTGTTTAGGTAAATCTATTTATCTATCTATATTTAAAATGCCCATAAGCTGTGAAATCATGTCCTTCAATAAATAAATTGGCTGTATTTTACGGAATCATATTTTTCGTGTGATGATGTGTCAATAGAATCTAGCATTAAATTTATTAATCGGTTATTATCAGAGGGAGTATCTCCATCCCCTGAATTAATATCAATATAACTTAACGTGGTCCATCCTAGGGCATCCATATGAAATAATTTTGTACTTAAACGAGAACAGAATGATGTATGAAGTGATTTGCTAATAATATTAAAATTGACATCAAGTAGCTCAAAATGACAGATATAAAACAATTACGCCAGTACTTAACTCAGTGTGCCTTAATACTGCTTTAAGCACTGGTTTATAATAGTAAATACATGAACACATATAGATACATAAAATATATAATACTCTACGTATTAATGACATTTTCGCTATTTGAGTAAACGTTGTTATTATAATTAGAAATCGCTTCTGATCTGATGTCGGTGGTCAGTCTCAACCGAGACTAATCACCTGCGCAGGATAGGATTATAGTGCACGGGTGTGCATGCACGTGCACTCCCTATTTCCCCACTCTCACAGTCCGATGGGAAGGCAATTCGATACGACCGGAGAGAGAACAGGCGCAGTACCAATGACTTTATGTGTTTCGCGGTAGACGTGACACGCCATCAACTTCCTGACTCCGGGTGTTTGGTTTTTGGTTTTTGACCCAAGCCGGGACTGACATTCCGGTTTACTATATAAGTACTGCACCGATGTACTATAACAGTAAATTCGCTGATAACTCCAAAGGCGAGGTTTTGTAAACCTGTTACTAATTACTTTAATGCTGCGCAGCCAGTGTACCCGGCCCTAATGAAGATCCACCCGACCTCGGTCACTCAGTACTTTCTAACCTGTTAAGGCGATGCACACCACTTTTATTTATTTCTGCACAATTGGTTAAATAATAATAGAAAGTTAAGGACATCGCAGTAATGTAACATAATGCAGCAAAAAAAAGGGTCGTCACTGAATCTAGTGGGGGGCCGCCCTACACTTCGCTTACCTGTACGAGGCTAACTTTCTTCCCCATCGGTTGTCAGTTCTTCGAGCTATATGGCCGGCCCATTGCCACTTCAACTTACTAATCCGTTGGGCTATGTTGGTTACTCTGGTTCTACTGCGGATACCCTCATTTCTAAGTTTATCACGCAGATAAACCCCGTGCATAGCGACCTTGAGCTTCCTCATACAGCCAGCAATGAAATTCATAAGTCATCACTGGCAACACGCACTGATTGTACAATAATGTACATTATTTAATAGAAGATAATTTCAATAGGGTTTTACATTTCTTAATATTACCTTATTTATTTATTACAATTTAAATTTGATTGTACCAACAAAGGATGGTAGCTTACACTGGTTATAACACTGATAACAGCAATTCAACTGTCATGAACAATAATTTTAACTTACCTGAAATCGTTGCCGAGGATTTATGTAGATAATTTTAATAATGTTACTAGTATTATTTGGATAAAACAATCGTCACTGAATTTTAATTGTATGAATTCTGCAAACTAAATTTTGCAAAGTTATTTAATAATTTAAGTGTACTTCCCCTTAATAGTGTGACAACAGACTAGCATGCCAGCCGACCTGTGACCTAGTGGCGCACGTAATAATGGCTTTTAGAATTCCTTATGGCGGTACTAAAAATAACACTTAATTTACAATCCCCTTATTAATTTCCAAATGTCTTTACAATACTTATTAAGGCAGGTTAGGTAAGTTGTAATTATTTTAAAGGTAGTTAAAGGAACAAGAACATATAAAATTAATATTATTATAATTTATGTGAAATCTTGTGTATATGTTTCTAAGTTTGTTACTATCTTACGATAGGTAGGCTTTAGTTTTATTAATATATTTTTTTACTAACAAAGAGGCTTAAGTGCTTGTATTACTAACACATATGAGCCATGATGGTCGAAATAAAATATTTTTATTTATTTCTTATTATTTAATCACGTATCAACGGATAAACGAATTTAAAAAAAGTTTTGACACTAAATAGACTCTCTCTCTTGGATTAACACTAAGGGCTGCTTTTTATCATGGTAAAGTAAAAGCTACTTTAGGGCAATTAACTTGAAGATTTTTCTGTATCTACGTGGAAGGAGCTGCTGGCAGAAGCAACAAATAATGATTTAGTATTTTTTGCTTCTGCCCGCAGCTTTAGACGGCTCCGTGGCGCAGTGACTTAGCAATGAGTTTCAGCGCTAAGGGCCGCGGGTTCGAATCCCGCACGGAAAAATTAATTGTATGGCCTACAAATAATTGTTCCGGGTCTGGACGTTTGTCCTTGTGAAATTTATTTGTGTAAACTGCCCCCACGATACAGAAGAAAATCCTAGTATGAAGGTAACGTTTTCAAAAAAAAAGTATTATGGTTAATGATTAATATTTTTTTATATTCTTTTATTATATTATGAAATTCTATTTTTTTTACACGTCGATGTCGTAATTGTAAATTTAACGAAAACGAAGTAATCACAGAAAGATATGTTTTACTTTACATTCAATCTCATCGCATATATTTGACACTAGCATTTTACCCGTGGCTTCGCTCGCGTGAACTTGAATTTAGAAACATCATTAAATGCTATTCCGTGCCAAATTTAGCAAAATTCGATTACTTTTAGAGTCACCTCTGTGTCTGTGTCTCTATGTCTGTCAAATATTTTTTTTTGAATTCTAAAAGACTATTTAATCGTAGATGATTTGTATTTGGCACAGATATAATAGCTACAGGAACACGTGAATATATGTATATGTCTAGAAACACCTACTAGTTTTTATATCGGGCGTGTCTTCCGATGTATCCATAAGAAAGGTAAATTGTCTTGGAATCAAAATGTATTATTATTATTTACATTTTACTCTTTACATTCATTCATAATTAAAGTCAATTTAGTTTTAACAAAGTAATGATGAATTTCATGGTCTTCTATCAATTTACGGTATAATGTTTATTTGAAATATTTTATTCATATCATTGGTCCTATTTAATATAGATTAGTACCATAAAATAGATGTAGATATTTTTTTTTCGTGCGAGAAGACTTCAAAATTTCATAAATGCAGTTCAATAATAACGTATACTACGCATGGAATAAAACTAATGTCATGGATTTTATCACGTTTAATTTTAACTTTTACAAGGAGGTTTTACGCATCTTTGGATGAAAGTTCAATAAAACCCGCGTAAAGGAACATATCGTTAATGTGAAGCACCGACGCTCCGGGAAGTCTAAAGTATGTCATGTTATATGTCAGTGATAGTATGTTTAGTATCGCCCAACCATTATATCAGATCTGATAAACAACAAATATTTGCATTAGAACACCGATTACTACCAATGATGATTCGCGAGGCTATTGAAATTCAAAAACATCCTAATTTTAATAGGGAAGATGGCTGAGTGCTACCATCTGCTAAGGACCCCATAATTAATAAAGTTAAATTCAAACCCAAGCATACTACTGCAGTAATTTTTACCAACTTTAATACTACTGCATCTATTCTATTCTATTCTATTATATTATATTCTTACTATGAAATCAGGTGGTCAAACCCCTCAGTCCTCCCGTTACCATGGTTGCTGTAAAGTGCTCAAAACATCGGAAATTAAAAAAGTTTAAATTAAACGCAAAAAAAACCTTAAAATTTGTTTTATTCCTTATAAATTTTATTTATAGTGAACGTGGGAAGCACTAAACTCATGAACGGGAGTAGAAATATGTTCGCCTTATTGTGGCGGTGAAAGAGAATCTGCCACCTCATACCGTCCCATCGTAAGAGTCGACACAGGAAAATAAACAGGAGATGGACAGCATAATATCTTCCTGACAACAGATCAAAATAAAAAAATAATAGCTGCGGTGGCCAACCCACCTACCAAGCGTGACAACTATAGCAAATATCCCGCCACTTGACAATTTATGGGGGAGGCCTATGTTAATTTCAGTGGAATTTCGATAGGCTGACGATAATGAGTTCTACTCATCTTTGAACCCTTAAAATTTGACGGTAGATTACAAACAAAAAAGAACATACCCGAAAATATACATGAAATAAAAACTGCGTATATTGCCCCATGAAAAGTAAAAAAGTAGCAGCTTACATATATGTTACATCAATCAACAGATTCATCCTCGAGGGAATCGTACACGTTTTGCTCCCTTGCCATGATGAAATCTCATGGCGACTACACGGCCCTCGTATTTGTTTAAATACAATTCATAAAAACTGAAACTAAGCTTTTGCATGATTGTTGACCACATCTACCTACCTAGTAATTACACATCCAACGATGCCAAGAACGAATTTCCAATTATTATATTCATATATACATCGTATATTCAGTAGCATTCTATTATTTAATTTTATTATGACTAACCATTTTAGTTTATTTAGAAGTAAGTAGATGGCGCTATTGTTAGATGAAATAATGAAAGCCAAAACTATACTATCTAGTAGATAATATCAGCGATAGAAGTGAACAATGTAAAAATCTCTTAGAGTGTTTATATGCAAGCTATTATAAATACTCTAAGAAAAAACTTATCAATTTTCATATTTTTGATATACGTAATTTTTATCTATTGATATTATTACACTTTTAAAATAAAATAACAAAAATATTAAAAAACTAAACGTTAGAATTTTTAAATATTTTTAAAAATCTAATTATATAAATTTTTGTTTGTTATTTATATTATTTAATTTATAACTATGTAACTGAAGGCAAAATATACAACTTTTTCCATTTGATGACAGATGGCGCTGTTTTGATAATAAATCAGTGTAGTTTCTAATTATTTTGCCAAGCCTATAACTATATTTTAATCTTTATTTACAAATATGGTATTTATTTGAAAAACACCAGTCATACTGCCTATAACTGAGATATAATAGAATCATCTAATGTAAGGAAAATACTTAACCTTCTTTTTAGAAGTTTCGGAATCGGATAAAAAGTTGCCTTTAAAATGCCCCGGGTTACTAACTACCTACGTACAAAATTTCATGTAAATCGGTCAAGTATTTTTTGCGTGAATCCGGAATACACAGACAGACAGACAGACAAAAATTCTAAAAACCACTAATTTGGCTTCAAAACCCTTTAATTAATCCACTGGACTTGTTTTTTCAAGAATATATGTATTAGAATTACAGACACGACTTTTCTACAGACAGATATTATATGTATAGATAGGTAGGATGACACGAATGAGTGTAGAAATATTACATGATAATTATAGATGCACTTTAGACACTATAAATGTCCTGGCTGTTTGGTAGCATAGTAGATTTCATTCCATTATAGTAGATTCGATTCCCGTTGTTAATATATTTTAAGGCCTACAAATAATTGCTTCGAGTCTGGGTGTTTATTCATGTGATTATACAAGTTGAAATTGTGCAGTAACAGTAACAGGGGAGGGTTGAGTTTCATAATCATAATCATAATCATAAACACTCACGCATGTCACCCAGAGGGGTAGGCAGAGACCACGGACTTCCATTTGGCACAATCCTGACACTCCCCTCTCGCCTATTTTACATCCATATACGTACACATACATGCTCGTCGATATAATATATTATTGATATTGGTGTCATTTTGAAGTTAATATCTTGTACTTTTATAACATAAAATCATTTCTCCAGTAAATATTATAATTTTCTTGTAAAACTAGAAATAAAAAATAAATACGTTTTTTTTTTGATATTTCCATTTTTAAGCGTTATTTTCAGCCTTTATTTTTTATTTGACCAATTTTCTTTTAACATAATTAAATTTTGAATTCTTTGAGTCTTTTGAGAATATTTTTTATTTGAATGTAGTTATAGTAGTTTTTCAGTAGTAATCGTTTTTGTTGAGACAATCTCGCGCGGTCATAAAAAAAAATAGTGACATTTAATGCGTGGACAGGTGAGGCGAGAATCATTCGCGGAGGGTGGACGGTTGAGTAGTTAAGGGTTCTCTTAAACTTGCCAATCTTCAATATATAGTATTGAGTTTTTTTTTGATAAACTTAAAAAATTAAATCCTTCGCGGTCGACTGCTTCCGAAATTATTCGGATGTTTGGTATCGCGCTCGAAATCGATTTACAAAAAGATGATGATTATCAATCTCATTTTGAATAAACTGAATTGAAGCGAATCCATGCATTAATAATGAACTTACAGTATAATTGGGTGCGCTCTTGCATCAAAGTAAAATGCGCATTTGATGGCAATTTGTAGTATGTGTGAAGCAACGCATTGACCGCTTTGACGCAATTTATTGCTCGGTTTTTGAGTAGACTGTATTGTACAGTCAACAGCCGACACGGGGATTAGACAATAAATAAGTTTATGCTTAACGGTGTTCGTTTTATAAGCGAATATATTTTCAAATTAAGCACATTCCTCGGCATTTTATGATAATTGAACGTGGCAGACACCTCTTACGCAATAAGATAGTATAGATATAGATTTTGAGATCTGATTGCTTTTCTACTGGGACGTTATGCGGATAGATACTATGCCGTACCTAGTTTCGTAGAGATCGTAGCAATCTTTTTAGCATTTCACATCGTCCTAGAACAGTAAATAGGATAAAACGAAAAAGGATAAGAAGTTCTCTTTCGGCGAAATAAATAATTTATTTGAAGAAATTTTCGACGTGGGTAAGTGGCTTAACCGTTCTCTAATTCATCAAGATTTCAACTAGGTTGCGCTAGATTTTTGTGAAGCAAAAATGTTTAAGTTTTCCAAGTCTTACATGTATCCATACATGCCTCAGACAAAGAAAAAAAGACAGACGGAGCGCTGCGTACACTTAAAGTGACACGGGAACCAAGAAATCATGCTCGACTTGTTGCAAGAACACGCAAGCACGCACACAATTGCATCTAAAACTATTTGCAACCAACAAAATGTATATGTGTGTGCCCACGAGTGAATTTTTACGGGCTGTTAAAGAAAGAAAGAAGAAAAGTGTGTGTGTGAATGCGTGTAAAGATGTGAGCACAGTTTCGACCCTACTTGAAATGTATGCAGCGCTTCGTCAGTCTTTATTTGTTGGTCTTAGACACCCGCTCAATTTAAATAAATCAAACATAAATAAAATTTGTTTAATAGTTGTAAGAGGTGACAAACGAGTAAACTTTCCACCTGATGGTAACTAGATGCCGCGGACCGTAAATACATTCAGCTATTATCGATATACATCAAATAAAAATGCTTTGTCACTCCTAAGGACTATGCTGGAATGTTTCGTTAGTAAATGGGTCTCCAGCTCACGACAACCAGATGGTTCATCAATTCAATCATCTTGTGTGTATTTATATATTTATATTTTTTTCAAACTTAATTGTCTAATTTATGTACACCTTCCCTATTCGCAATTCGCTGTAAACAGCAGTTCTTTGCTAAACAAAAGTTGTCTGGAAAAAATCGCTTCCAGAGCTATAAGACCGCCGTTGTACTTTCTATATATTTATATCATTTTGTCTCGTTCTAATGTTTATTGGTGTACAATAAAGAATATATTGATTTTTTTATATTTACGCGAAGACTACACATTAAATGAAACTAATTTTTACGGATTATATCGCGTTTAATTTTAACGCGATATAATCCGTTAAAATTAAACGCGATATATAAAACGTCGGGAATTAAAAAGCTAAAATTAAACGCGATATAATCCGTAAAAATTAGTTTAATTTAATAATATATTGATTGATTGATTGATTGGCGGTTCTCGACCATTTTGTTGTCAATATTCCTCACATTCATACCCAACGGTTTGTTTTGTCTTTCGTAATGCGTAGCAAAGTATTGAAATATTTTGTCGGCGTCTATATTTACAGTCAATTTCAATCTGAGTGTCGTCAAGCTAAAATTGAATGAGATTTTGTTACCCTAAGACATCTAAAGGTTACAGGAAAAGAAAGACCGACGAGAATTGTTTTGAGAAAATTAATAAATCTTATATATATTTCTAAAACCATTTATTAAAAAACCTTTGAACCATCTTTTAGAACTACAATAAGTAGGTAATAGGATTTTTACAGCATTATTCTTTTACTTAATACCTATATTAAAATAACCTGACATACGATTACTTTAAAGAAAGATCATATTCACTTGACCATGATCCTTCTCACAATTTTTATTGGCAGAAGTAATATAAAGGCCACCGTTAAATACAAAGATTGTTGAATAAAACTACTTTTACGGATTTTATCGCGTTTAATTAACTTATTTTATTAACTTCCAGACCTTTCGAACGAAAAGTTTTAGGCTTTTTTCAATTCAAACACAATAAAATTATAACTTAACAAGTGATCACAACTAAATAATAAAAAAAAAACGCGAAATTAAATGACAAACAAACGTCGTGCCGTCAAACAAAACATGTTAAAAACAAACAGTATAAAATCAGATAAAATCACTACGTTTTACAATACTCCTCAAGCACAAAAGCGCAACGTTTTATTTAGTGATTGATTTAACGGTTAACGTTAGGCCCGCCTAGATAAAATAAACACGCATCGCAGAATTATACGATAATTTTGTGTTTATACATAAAGCGCAGAAACGTAAATTTAACGGGACATTACTCTTCTATATGTCCATTGACGTGTTAAATGATCACCTCTGACAAAATTTAGAATAAATCTCGATTCACTACGATACAAATGTTAGCTTCCATTCAACCTACGCTCCGCGGTAGGTGCTTTGATTCAAATCAAAATTCATAGTTCCGAGTGTGAAAGATGATGTGTCCATTTAAATCGTTAATAATGCCTAGGAATTAAATAACCAACGTACGTGCATCCATGAAAGATTGAATAACATATTAAATCAATGCATTAAAGGTGAAAATTGCTTAGCGAACGTTAAAAAAAAAGTTAAAGTAGATTTGTCGCAATTCCTATAAATCCGATTAAAGGCATAACAGTTCGTAATTTGAATTTAAACTTTCAGATTCACTGCTCGTATTCGAAAGGTGAGTCATCGTTTTCTAGATCAGGCAACCACTTGCGGCTAAAAGGTCGCGCAATTATTTAGAAGACACAAAATTCTACATTACAGAATGATTTTTTATTCAGTTAACAAGTGTAATTTTGATTCCTAGTCATCATTACATCCCATCATATTTGTCCACATCTGGACAATAGCTTCATCCAAAATAAGTACATTCGTACCCAGAAGTTCAATTCTGAGCCACCAGCATCCACCGACTCCTTCCATGTTTCCTCAGGTCGTCACATATTTTCTTTTAATAAGTAAAATTACAACCTACATACGGCCCACTGGTGAGGATGGGGCTCCTCTCATTTCTGACAGGGTTTTAGAGCAAAAAATGTTAGCCGCGTTACCCCAAAGCGTGATGGCGGACTGCACACATCTTTCGGTTTTTTTTTTCATTGGTAAGACATGCAGGTTTCCTCACGATGTCTTTCTGGTACCGGCTTGGATCGAGCCCGAGTTGCTCGCGTCATTTGAAATTTACGATGAGCCCTTAACCTTTGAGCTATCATTACTTACCTATATTATCATCTATGAAGTATAATATAATTTTCACGGCAAAATAAAAAGAAATTAAAATCAGTTTAGAACAGGTATTAAAACTACATGTGTAATATTTTTCTTAAATGGTTAAACTATACATTTTTACATTTCTAATAATATTATACCAAAACCAGCTAAAACATTATACTCCTCCTACGTAAAACAAAATTACAATAATGAGTTTTAAGATGACCCAAATCAAAATAATTTTTAGTAGTCCCAATTCCGGCCTACGACATTTTCGTCGCACTTATGACTGTCCGAACTCAGTTACACTTTTGTAAATTGTAATTCCATGTTAATTTTATCGCTATTTATGTTCTAGATATTTATAAGGTACGTCTGCGCTTGCTATGCATATTAGTTATCGTGACAGTGTCACATTGGAGAAATGAACGAGCTTTTACGATCGATATTTGACCTATGACGTTATGTACAGCAATTTATCGTGAAATGGAATCGATGTAGGAGAGTTCTCATCATATAATATGTTTGTTATCAAAATGCTGGAGTAACTTTAATTTTTGTTCGTAATAACTAGTTAAAGGTTGTGTTTTCCACGTCCCGAGAAAGATTGACATGAAATTAATCTCCTTATTATGAAAACAGTATCTAAGATATCTTTTAGGTGGTCATTGCAGAGGAGATTGGAATAAAAAATCTTTTTTTTTATTTATATAGAAATGTTATTCTGTTTTTCTTTTAATCAAATGAAGTTGTGTTCCCATAAACAAAAACATACCACATTAAATGCCATACATCAAATGCATTGTCTACGTGTAAATAATTTATTACAGAACACAAAAAATGCACTTCAAATTGACTTCTGGTTTGTAGTTTATTGTTGATTTAAGTAGCGTAATATTCAAATAATGGACTCGACGTAAAGAGAACACTTAACCCTAGAGTACTCTATACTAAATGAATGTTTCACTAAAGGGGCTTTGTTAGAACCGGTTTTATTCACTAAGGGTCGAATATGACTTCCTTAACAATATTACGCTTTGTGTTATTGTCGAATATAATTATTAAAATCGAGAGCATAATATGATCTCTTTTTTGCTTTGATTTAATAGAATCATAATTTTATAATTTAAACCATTGATATCAAAAACTTGCAACTGATAGGAGGCTTCTTGATTTCCTTTGATTTTTTATTTAGATAATATGTAAAATGTAATTATGTAGCACATACGGCAAAAAGGCTTTGTGGGATTTAACAAATGAGAAAACAATAAATCTACGTTCACGTTATATAAGGCCTTAATATATTTTATTTATTTATTTATTTATTTATACACTTTATTGTACTAAAGGTACAAACGGCGGACTTAATGCCATATGGCATTTTCTACCATCCAACCGGAAAGCTAGTGGAAAAACACACACACACACATTTTAATAATCCACTTGTTAGAGGATTTTCTTATGACAGCTGTAACAGCGAAAGAGTTTGAGAGGAAACCAGTACGATGAGAGGGAATATTATATATAGGCTTATTGAACTATAACATATTAGGCTTATAAATATGTCAGTAAACTGAAATCTTTAATAAGAATGAAATAATTGAATAATAAAACTAACTCTAATGCGCTTACAGACAAAAAGCGAAAACCGAAGCAAAGCGAATGAATTTGTCTTTAGTATAAATGTGATCTCAATTCTTCATCACGGATAGCTGGAAAACGGAAATATTTCTGTATTTTATTAATAATATTATATAATAATATGACGACAGAAGCAAATATCAGATATACGTAGATTCTCAACCAAAATCACTAATATAATATTATTTAAAACTTCAAATATAAATACTTTAAAAAAAATGTTTATGTCGTAGTAGAGCCATGCTACAGCTATATTCTAGTCTTAGCACGAATGGGTCGGCTCGATCGGGAAAGGACCAAGCTCTCTCAGAATATCAGCGTAAAATAGTAGCTCAATGCTGCTGTATTTGGTATGGCGAGTGTAGAGAACCGGAGACCTTTTTACTGGAAACGAGGTATTTCTGCATTTTGATTCCTTATTGGGGATAGATGTAGATGTTTATGGGCCACAGCATCAACGTACCATCAGATAGACTGTGTGCTCATTTGTCACCCTTATTCTGAAAAAAAAAATGGAAAATTTAATTTAACCGCGTTAAATTGATTATCTTATGATATTAAAACTACACATGTACATATTCAGACGACAAAATATTTTTGTCGTTCAGCCTATAATAAATTACACTGAGGACATAATAAAACACAAAATAATATCGAATTATACAATGGCGTAGTGTTACCACAAAATCTGATTTCCGAAAGCACAGATACAGTTCACCTGTGACTAAATACAAGAGATTATTGTCTACAAGCCGTGTCACAGTACTCGACCTTCTGTCACTATTTCTTTTTCGTACAATAACTTTGGTTATTGTAACCAATTGACGCGATTGATCGCCGTTTGACGTTATTTTGTAACGGCATTTCATAAAATGCTTTTTAGGCATTATGTGGAATATTATCCTTTAGAAATTATTATTCAAAGGGAAACTGATTTATTTACGTTATTAGAATTAACATTTGAAAAATTTAATAATCTATCGTATATAGTTAATTTCATAATCAACTTTCTTTTCTGTTGTTTTACTATTCGGACTGCAAACTGGAAGAAATCACTTTTAGCGATAAAACCGCCAATTGTTTATTTCCTGTGTACTGGTGTGTGCTCTATCTTTTATCATGAGATTATTTCAGTAATATCTCCGAAACACCTTTTATTATATAAATTCTAATATATATAAAATTAAATTCTTAGTTACTTGATAAACTATTTTACTTTTTAATAAAACATATAAGCCCCCCACTAGATGTTTGTTCACTGTTAAGGGATGCAGTAAGTCAATGGATGCAGATGGCTCAGGACCATGCTTTGTGGCATTCCTGGGGAGACCTATGTTCAGCGGTGAATTTGTAATGGGCTGCAATGTCGATTATGATGATAATAACGTCACGCATGGCTTCCCAAGGGGTTAGGCAGAGCAAACCGACTTAATTTAGCGTAGGTATATCCACTTCGTATAGGGACTTGAACCAAATTTATCCAAAAATATGGTTTTAGATGACTTTTTTAAAAGTGAAGGTGATCATATCACGATAGGTGGTTAGCCCATCGTCTATACAATCACAAACCCATTATCACATTAGGCGCCTTTAGCAACATTTTAAGAAAGTAGCACAGCTGGCACATTCTTAATTCCACATAAACACATCAGGACCTTTAAATCGATCAACATGGGACATTAATTTATTAAACAAGAACAAATAAAATTAGATACAGTTTGTATGAACTCATACATAATATTTACAACATAAACATATGTCAATCACGTGTCTACTCTTAAACATACTATGTAGGCCTATGGGTGATAGAAATAGATCTGTCTTGAGCCTCCGGCATCCATCGTAATTCCCACACCTTTCATCAGTTCGTCACTTGATTTATTACGGTTGCCTAAGCAGCACAGCGCAAAGCAGTCGATTGTTAATCTTCGAGCTAAATTATTGTACAAACAACACTGTCTTAAATCTTACATACACAATCAAACACTATATTATTTACAACAACTATGTGATAAAAGTTTGGCAGCACTAATTTAACCCTTAGAGAGAGCTAGACACTAGAAACATTTAAACCATTTCAACGAATAACTATATCTAGTTTGTTGCGATATGAGTTAACGCCCACCAACATATACTTATATCCGTGTTTGAATGTTCTAGAAAAATGTAAACATACCTAGTTTTAGAAAGCGAATGTGTTAGCAAATTACGAAACGTTATAATATTAGGGACTCAAGCCTGCTCTAGTTGCTCGAATGTTTCTCACGTATAAAAATGTTATTATGGAATATTAGCGTGGTGAGTAACCAATTTACGAGTGGGAGGTTTATTCTATTACGTTCTATTAATTTTCTACTTAGTTTTTTTCATTTTAATTAATAATTTCATTATGTTTCATTAATAAATTAATTAAATAATATGATGCTGTGATAAAACAAAAACAAAACCTTTGAACATAAAAAAAATCAATTTTCTACATAATCATTTACTAAAGTAGCTGTGTTAGTCATTCTTGATAATTTTGAAGTTAGACTTAATCAGTAAAATAATACAAAATGGTAGCCAAATTAATACAAAAATACTATCAAATCATCAAGAAATCGAATCTAGTTAAACTACAATTTAGCCCATTATTTCGATCAATACGAGTTTTCTTTTATTTACGACCTTTACTCATTAAACTAAATTATTTTTGAAAGAACATAAAAATGACATTTAAATTTTAAGGCAGTACTTTCTAAGACACAAGTGAAATAAACCTATCTCGGATCCGATCAGTAATAGCGTTATAATAGTGAATGGCGTGTGATGATGGCCCCTTAATGAGTTTAAAGCGTTTTGGACTGATCGCTATAATCGTAACTTTATACTTTGTTGATGTGCACTATTGCGGCACTGAGCGGCTATTTTTGCAACTTTCGAGTCATGTGAACATTTATACAGTATTTGGGAAATTTACTTTAAATTTTTCTATTTATAAACAGCGTACAGGTCATGCCCCATAAATAATAATTATGCACTTGCCTATTATGATTCTAAGGTATACAAAATAAGACAAGATAGTAGTACCTATGTATGTCGCAATTTCTAAAACAAGAACCGGCCTTAAATAAACAATATTAGGAAGTTTTGTTTTAAAAATGTTTTTAGTTTATAAGAACCATGCCATGCTATAGCTATATTGTGGTTGTGGCACGAATGCGTAAGATCGACCGGGGTAGGAAAACAATATAACAACAGTCTATTCATTCTTAATTTTATTTATAATTTTTGATTGAAATGTTTAAGTGCTAGAGCCATGCTGCAGCTATATTACTGGTATAGTTGTAGCACGAATGGGTCGGCTCGACCGGGGAAGTACCACGCTCTCACAGAAGATCAGCGTAAAACAGCAACTCAATGCTGCTGTGTTCCATATGATGAATGTAGAGAACCCGGACCCGTTTTACTGGAAATGAGGCATTCCATCTTAGTTCTCAGGGATGACAAAACATCTGAATTTTGATTTTTAACCGAGGATAGATGTAGATGTCTATGAGCCGCAGTATCCTCTTACCATCAGGTGGACTGTTTGTTCGTTTGTCACTCTTATTCTATAAAAGAAAAGTTTGTAGGAATTAGCCAAGTAAATCATAGATAATATTGTAATGCTACGAAGGCATTACAATGTTATAATTTGAATATTTTTTAACAAGAAATTAAAGTGTAATATTAATTTACTGAAAAATGGATTTATCTATCTTAATCTTTAATTATAATTTAAAAAAAAAGTTTGATAAAGTCGCGGTTAACCAACATTGAACAATTGCAAAAAAGTTAGAGCACTCTCAAAGAAGATCTAATCATTAATCCTTTGAGTTACAGAAACTTGAATATATTTGGGAAACTCCGGGACAACTGCGATATGTAACAATTATTTATTCGATGTAACAATAGACGCACAATGCCATTGTGCTGTAACAGAAGTTTACCAACAAACAGCTCGACAATGTGACGCGTGATTAATTTTATAAGTACAGGGTCTCCTGCTCCCTTTTCATTTTTAAGTGGGTCTTGTGATAAAGTCTCAATGGCCGCGATACCTTTTGTTGCATTAAAATATGTTTCGACTTATTCGCTGTTCCAGTATCGCCAAATAAAATACGGTTATCGAAAATATGTTATTACTCTCAATGTGTTTACATTAAAGTATCGCAATATTTGTAACGTCTTTCTCTTGGTACGGTGCTTAACCGCAAAACCAGAATTTCGTTTACATATTATAATCTGTATAGAATGAGAGGCAAGAAGGGAAGCGATCTTAAGAAAGTATTAAGTTAAATATATATTTTTAGTTGCGGTCTATGATAAACGAACTTCCAAAATATTATTAAGTTTGAATAATAATATTATAGAAATGTTTTAGTAAAATTGTCCACAATCCGCTTATGAAGAATTTGAAATCTAAAAAACACTTTCAATACGCATATTAGGATATCGGATAGAGGCATACAATTTAATTAATTAAAACAACTTTCCAGAGTCAAGTATTGAAAATGTTTATTAATTCTAATCTTCTAATTAGCAATAACCTATTCTCGTACGAAACGAAATCATTTCAAGGTATTTAAATTAATTAAGTAAGAAAGAGACAGACAATCATAGATAAGTAATAATATGTTAGAATATAACCGATCAACGGTAATCCGATCGAACTAACATCGGGGAAATCTTACGAAATGTGAATAGCGATAATCATAAAATAAATATAAATAAGTCTCGATTCAATCTTCTAGTGAAAATTATACCCTTCGAAATAGAACAGATTGAGTTATATGTCATTGGGAAAGAAGTTCTCGTATCTGATTTACATTAGATCCACATCATTCAAATTCAAAAGAACTACAATGTTTCCTTCTTGTTTTATAAAAGGAAACCGCTTATAACTAAAAATTTATTTATGTATATCACTAATAGTTTGATAGTGCCAACTTCATACCTAATTGTTAAAGATATTACTAAATAAAAGTGATTAAAATATCAGCGAAATAATTTAAAAGTTACTTAAATACAGATTATATTTTATTATATTGACGATAACATTTTATGAAAAGTAACTGATATTATTAAATAAAAAGGTCTAAAGTCGGAGGATTCATCCTTTGTGAAATCTCTTTATCATTAGTCATTTTAAATATTTAAACGTCAATTGCACAAAAACAGTTGACGCAAACAAATTGTACATTCCCACATAAGAAGGTGAAAATCCAAGGATAAATACAGGATCAGAGAAAATAATTAATGATTTAATCGGTTCAGCGGTTTTCGACTTGGTATGGTAAGGATAAGGGTGATATTAGATAAGCAGGAAGTAAGTGTCAGTAGATAGGATGGTATTAAGGTTCACAATCAAAAGTTAGTTTTGTGTGATCGAATCAAAAGAAAAGGCGATCCGCATGTGTTCTATGTGATTAATGATATAGCTCGTGAACTATCACCGATGAACGAAGGAAGCGGGACAATTGTCACTATAATGCAAGTCTTTAACAAAAAGATCACATTTAAATTGGAGACAAAATGTCTTGAATTTGAAGTTGTTATACCTTATATCAAAGTAGTAAGGTCGAGAATTTACGACAGTAAATTTTTTGACCGAATCAAAGCTGCTTAGCAATGCATGTAAAAAAGTTGACTAATGATTCTGGTTTGGGATCAAATATTCATGCATTTTTTTCAGTAGGGCGACTTGTTTTGTTACACTTAACGCTTTTTAAAGTGAGCATCTGTTTAATGACATAACGACAGTCTTTGTTGTTCCAAATCTCTTTGTATTTTCTATTACGACTTATATTTACCTTTTGCTAGCGATCACAGTTTCGTTAGCGTCAAATATTTTATTATTAATTGTTGACTATCTGCAGCAGAATAAGAATTATTGAAATAGCCCAACATATAAAATTGAAGTGGCAATGACCCAGCCATTAAATAACTAGAAGAAATGTTCTCTTGGAGCAATTTTAAGCAGGGCGAATGAGATGAAGTAAACAGCCTAATTAAACATGCATGGATTTGATAGTTGCAGGTAGCTAAGAACTATACTTTGTGGCGGTGCTCTATGTTTAGCAGTTTAATTTTTATTAGGAGATATTATTTAGTGGGTATTTCTGTCAAGAAATTCTCTTGTAGCAGCCCGGAGTCAGGAATTTTGCGTTGTTTTACCTCAGTGCTTCGGAAAGCACGTGAAGCCGTTATTATGAGTCTGATCTCTCTCCGGTTGGTCCCTTCGGAATAAGAGAGTAAGGGAAAGAGGGTGCAGCTGTGTTTGCGCACTCACTCGGGCACTATAATCCTGTCCTGCTAGATAGCTAGTCTCCGTTGAGACTGGCCGCCAAGACCGAAATTCGGTCTGAAAGTCATTATTATTAGAAGAAATAACACGTTTAGTAACCAGAAGTAGATACTTAATGCAATTGATATGCTTAACATATAAATAGCAAGTCTGAATCTGTATTTATGCATACATATTATGGCTGAGCTGGCTTATATTAAGTTAAACCACATAAAGTATAATATTTAATGTATAGAGAAAAGCTATAAAATATATTAATTTTGACCATTAACAATTTACGACAAACACGTGAAGAAGTGGAGTAACAGATTCTTATGCCATCATGACATTGCAAATATTAGTAGATGTATTCAATTTAACCGCTATAAATAATAAATACATACTTTCACTGCTGCATATTGAATGTGATATTTTTAGTATCTGATATTAATGATAGAAACTGTGAATATTTTTCTGACTAGTGACTAATCTACGTAAGGCTTATGTTGCATAAAATATTGCTGCTATACAGGTGAAGTTTTTTTATAGAATAAGGGTGATAAACGAGCACAAAGTCCACTTGATGGTAAGTGGATGCTGTGGCCCATGCACATCTTCATCTATCCTCGATTAAGAATCAAAATGCAGATGCGTTGTCACCCCTGGGGACCAAGATGGGATGCCTCGTTCCCAGTAAAAAGGGGTCTCCGGTTCTCCACACTCACCATACGAAGCAAAGCAGCATTAAGCTGCTATTTTACGCTGGTGTTCTGTGTGTAGGTAAATCATAAACCATTTGTTGTATGTGGAACTTAGACAGTGACATTGTTTGCTACATCTATTTATTACCTTTAATCGATTGCCCTTTAGCCACATTGCTTGCTGGTTCGTTAGTCGCGTCTGCTTTGAGGTCGAGAGAGTGCACTAATAAATACAAGTTTGAATGTGAACTTAGAACCGGGCGCACTAAATCCTGTGGCGTGGTAACTAGGCCGGCTGAACGTTAGATAGATACTTAATGTTATTATACATACCGCTTTAAGTGTTTAAATGATAAATGTTATTTATTGGGAATATTTAATTGCGCTCTTTGTAATAATTTAATAGAAAATCTTTAGTTATATACCCATTTTGTAAAACAGCTTTGTTTTTCGGTTAGCTTAATAACATTAACGGTTATGCTGCTATTTCTTTTCAGCGACATAATTATTTTTATGTTGTTATAGTTATGTGAATAAATTTAATTTCAACCGACGTCAAAATGACGGCTTCGTGGCGCAGTGGCTTAGTATTGAGTTGCAGCACTGACGGCCGCGGGTTCGAATCCCACACGGAAAAAGTAAATGATGTATAACCTACAAGTAATTGCGCCGGGTCTGGATGTTTGTCCTTGTGCAATTTTTGTGGTTTTTTTTTCCGGTATAGTAGTGTAACGTTTCAAAAAAAAAGAAGAAACAAGCGTGTTTCTGGCAATTCGGTATCACGATATCGGTATTAGTTAACAATTGCTGCTGAGACTTTCTTTTCGAAAGATGTATATACTTTGACAGTGGTATTAAGTAGTAGTACATTGAATATTATTTCACCAACAAGCTGTTCTGCAGTTGCGCGATATCATATTATGTCAGGAAATACATGCATTTTTCTCAAAATAAATTAAAAACGACCTGGTAAGATATGCAGAAAGTCGACGGAAGCAGGTGTCACAGGAGTGAGGAACTTGGAAGTGAACCCTTTACATGTCCACTGCTGAACATAGGCTTTTGGAAGAGGTCTATGTTCAGCAGTGTGAAGGGCAACATGTGAAGGGCTGTTATGATGACGATGATAAGGTAATGATGGAAAAATAATAATAAATCATCAACTCATTTGTTCATTTTCTCAATTTTGGTCGTAATTCGAATCGAAATAATAATTGTTTTAACTACTGCCTTATTAAATGTGTCCGCTTACTCATTTAATTTGTGTTTAAGTTACTCGTGATCGCAACTGGTATTTTTGACCTCTTGTCCTCTTTAATCGGCGAAGTAAGTACCATACTTATTTCATCTTTAATTTTTTTAATTTTTCGGGGTTAAAGGGAGCGCTATCCTCTCACTTGAAATTTCTCTTGTATCGCGGAGGCGCTTTACATATACAAATAGCACAAAGGCAAACAGCAAGGTCCATTAATACTAAACTATCACAGAATATAACTACGAAACTAGACTATAAAAACTGACTACCGAACTATCGAAGTGGGGATAACGAATTTTCAACGGTAAAGAAGGAAAGTCGTCAAAAATTCCATGGCACCTACGCAATGTCTTGATAATTGCACCATTAATTATCGGAATTAGACTAATTTAAATTAAGAATGAATATTTGAATTTTCATTAAAAATTTAAGCGTAAAATCTAAGTTCGAAATAAATGAGCTCATTAAATAGATTTTTAAGTGAAATCGAAACATCCATATTGTATCGTAATGTTTATTTTTAACCAACTTCAAAAAAGAAGTAGGTACTCAATTCGAATGTATTTTTTTATGTGTTACCTCAGAACTTTTTTCAAGGTGAACCGATTTTGATGATTCTGTTTTTATTTGGAAGCTAGTGCTTCTCATATAAATTTTTAACCCATATAAATTTGATCAAGATCTGACCAGTAGTTTTTAAGTTTTCCTTAATAATGCATATTTAATTGACTTCGACTACATTGATGATGTTCTCATTTTATTTATATTGAAGTCGGTTGTACAAAATTTTGTACTACTTGTAATTTCAATCTATATGAATGAGAAATATAAAAATAGGCATTTTATTATTGTTTGTAATATGTTTCGACATTTAGAATCATGTGTCAATGTCAATTATATTCCCTCGCTGTAAATTTCACAGTACACGAGCAACCCCGGTTCGAACCCCGCCAATTGTTAATTGCTAATTGCAATTTTAGTGCTGATTTACCACGTGTTTGGCGGTGAAGGCAAACATCGTGAGGAAACCTGCATGTCTGAGAAATGAGAAAAAAACTATTTCGAAGATGTGTGAAGTCCGCCAACACGCATTGCGGCAGCGCGGAGGTCATTTTCTTGCCCTAAAATCCTATCAGTAATGAGAGGAGGCCTGTGCCCAGCAGTGGGACACATATAGGCTGGAATTGTTTTAACTTTTATATTTTATCCTCTTCTTTATTCTTAACATATAGTTCTTAACGTATAAATTGTCTGGAGGAAATCTGAAAAATCGCATACGGAGGTTTACTCGTATTTGACTAAGTTTACAAAATTATTCTTAAAGTCTCTCAACAAAGGATAACGGCACAGTAGTACGCTATAGTAGAAACTTCTTTATTCAATGACATACGAAAATTCGATCTAACGTAACTTACAAAAAAAAATTCTTCACTTAATGTTACCTTCGATTTTAAATAAATTCTCTTAATGAAGGGAAGTCATTAATGCATTTCGAGATCGTAAATCTATTAATTGTCACTTAAGACTTTATATTTCTACAACATTAACATTGATAACAGAATAAGAGCCGTGGTAGCTCAGAGACTGAGCGCTCCCTGTAAATTTCACACTACGCCAGCAACTCGGGTTCGATCCCCGCTGGCATCAATGAAATTGTTAATTGCAATTTTGAAATTTTGATTTTGATTTACCACGTGCTCGGCGGTGAAGGAAAACTATAATAAGGGATTATTACGGTCGTTTGATGTAGTGGTTATTGAATCTTAATCGTTGCTATTGACTTTTGGTTGTTGGTGGCAATCTGCGACAAATCTGTTGTAAAATGCCAAAGTAGTTTATTAGGCGATAGGATACTTTTCTGCTTAGGATCTCGTATGTAACAGCCTCCTACCTTTTTATATAATATTCCGTTTGGAGTGTAAGAGATCCATAATAATTATTCGCTGTGAGGCATTACATCTAAGTCGTCAGTTAGGGTAAATAGGCATTTGTGCCCTTTTTCGAGGTTGATGATAGGTAATCTCAGGATTTAGTAGCTGGCTGTACTGCCAATTATCCCAATATAGGCTCTTTTTTCACTCTAATGTTACAAAAAACGTTAAGTATCAGTATTTCTTTGCATACCTTGCCTATGGACAAGGATACATTGGGTACGATAAGATAACAGCGACTGCGTATGAATATGAAATGCCCTTCGGGAGCGCCTTTACATGCGTTAATTCGAGCTGTATGTTCGAATCTACAAACTTTTTGTGTGGCCTAAAAATAATTATATTATAGTAAAAAGTATTATATTCTTTTCTATTTTATCTACGATCAGGTGGAAGGTATGCTAGTTCGTCACTCTGAAGTGTATAACAAATGTTACTTTTAAATGAATACGTGCAATATTTTACTTTAGCTCGGTGTATAATTTTGCATGGAATTTGTATTATAAACTGTAAGAAACTCAGTACACTAATGAGGTAATATCCTAAATATGTTAGAGCAGACCACAAAACACACAAAAAACGAAGAGAAGAAACCGCGGGCGGATATGAACATGTCCCAAATTTAATCAGCGGCGTTCCCAAGCTCTCGCGATACGCGTGAATAATCGGATCATTAATCAAAGATAGCTTCTGAACTATTGCCCCACACAGTTCGGAATTTTTGTACTTTAAACTTTTTTTTATAGTCTACAGTAAGTGGAATTGCGTAAAATCCTTTTTACTTTTAAACTCTATCAATGAAATTCCCAAATTCTCCTTCTTATCTTAAGGATAACTTTCAGTATCAGTATTCTACTCATGATAGAGTTCCTCGTTCCCAAAATAGTCTTAAAATTCGTATTCCACCACATAAGAGTGGTTTCTTTAATTCCACTTTTACTGTGCAGTCCATACTGCTCTGGAATGCCCTGCCTGTTGGTATCAAGAAAACCAGTAACAAACATTATTTTGAGAGACTAGTTCGAGAATTCTTTAACAAGAATAACACCACCTGATTTATCAGACTTTTGTTTTTCTCTCCCTTTCGCTTTGTAAGTGATGTTTTGTATAATATGTATTTTAATAAGTTATTTTATTTTTGTATTATATTATTTTATATTTATTTAAAATTTTTGTATATAAGTACCCGTTTATATATTTATTATTCATTCTTTGTTATAAAGTAGATATTAAGTTTGTATATTTTTAAATATATTTTATTTATTTGCATTTTGTTATAAGATATAACCTTTATTACTTATTTATTAATTTATACAGTGGTTGTTACACCTGCCACAGCTTCTCAAATCATCCAGGGTTGACTAGTAGGGAATACCATAAGGCATTAAGTCCGCCCTTTATATCTTTTAGTATGTAAAAAGGATTAAATAAATAAATAAATAAATGAAATGTAGGTAAAAAATGAGTTCAAAAACTTTCGCCCATTTATAAGTGGGTTATAAAGCAATTACTTCACCGCGATGCTCCAGTGCGTGTTGAAGAATTTCGTAACATTTTCTCAAAAATTTGTTTTTTGAAACTATAGTTTCTTCACCAGCATCAAGATGTTTTTCTTCACAACTGAGCACGTGGCAAATCAAAACTAAAATTGCCATTATAAACTTCATTGGTTGCAGGGAACGAATTTGGGTTGCTCGCATACTATCTTTACGGCGAGCTACTTTTTTTCATTTCTTTTTTTTAAAAACGTTACCTCCATACTAGGATTGTCTACTGTATCGTTGGGGCAGCTTACATACATAAATTTCACAAAGAAAAACATCCAGACCCGGAACAATTATTTGTAGGCCATACAAATACTTGTTCCGTGCGGGATGCGAACCCGCGGCCTTTAGCGCGGCGACTCATTGCTAAGCCACTGTGCCACGGGCCGTCGTCGGCATCGATCTATGTTGGAACGAATAAGTCAACGTCGATCGATAGTTTCTACCACACCGATCGGTCGATGATATCGATTATCGATCGATGGTAGAATGGATTAGTCGGCGTCGATCGAGCTGCTTGATTATTCGAGAACCCGCCCCGCTCTACCGACCGCTACTTTAAATTTCGTCAAGATGAATTTAAGCTATCTCTGGCCTTAAAAAACGGTCGCATACAGTCTTCTGCGTTTGCGTCTCCGTAATAATAACACGAGCAAGAGCGTACTGGCCAACAATAACGCGTCCTCTTCTGGATATATTTTGAAAGATACTGATGATGAGCTCACAACCACATCGATTAACAGTCTATCGAAGATTGAACAACGTTATATTGACCAATATCCGTCGATCAGCTAAAGCTACCACACAAATCGATCGACATCGATAGACGTCAATCAATGGCATCGATTGATGACTGATCGATTGTTGTGGTAACTCCCTTATGAAATCTTGTCAAAACTACGCACTCATTAGAAAACTCTTTTATACCGCCATCATGTCTAGATTTGCTATAATTACTCCAATGTGAAATTGAACTAAGGAATGGAACTAAGTTGCTTTGGAGCTAATAGTGGCGTTATAAGAGAACCCATTGTCACATATCATTCTGATTATTTTGGAAGAGGCGATAGGGGTAAATTAAACAAGAGATCGGCAGCAGCATCTTCCCGATAACAATTTAAAGTAATTAAAAACTGCTGTTGCCACCCTGTCTTCCAAGCTTGGTAACTATAACAAAAATTCTCCCTATGCGAAAATCTATGGGAGAGGTTCCTAATGCGATCTGGAGGACATTATACTTCCAGATCGCATTTCTTTTAAGGTGGCATCTGCAAAAGACAGGATTATAGTACACGATTGTGAGCGCAAACACAGGACCAAACTTTATTCCAACCCCTCACATTGTACGGTGGGACGGCAATTAGACACAACTGGAGAGAAATCAGACGCAGAACCAACGTTTTTATCTGCTTTCCGAGGCACGAGAATGAATCACCGTCAATTTTTGAATTCTGGTTGCTACTGAGAATATCTTTAAAAAATAGAAAAACTTATTTTGACCTGACCCGAGATTTGGCACATGAACAGAAGTCGCACTTACGACCTCTAGACCAACTAGGTAGCCATATAGCATGACAGGATGAATGGATAAATGAACTCCCGTGTGCCACGCCAATGGTATGGTAGAGACTGGGTTTCTCTGAATTACTTATTTTCAACTTTGACGGCAACGTGGATTAGCAATGAGTCGCAGTGCTGAGGGCGTGATTTCGAATCCCTAGCGGAACAAGTATTTGTATGGCCTTCAAATAATGTTTTGTTTGTCTTTGTGAAATTTATGTATGTAAACTGGCCTCACGATACAGAAAACAATTCTAGTGCGGAGTTTAAAAAAACTAAAAGTCCTATAATTAAATTGCAATTCCCTTTGTTTACTGAATATATAAACAAGTTTATTTGTACATAAATAAATTAAAAACAATCAATAATACACATACACGGACTCATCCACACCGCACCCACAAGTAAACACACGCAATCACAAAACCTCTTTACATACTTGTAAACAAACTGGAATACAACACTTTAAGATAAATCGCATTTGTTTCTATGAATAACTTTAGCATTCGAGCACCAGCTCTACTGAATAAAATCAGCTAAGACCACCTAGTTGTGACCTAAAGAATCGCTCCAGTATAAAATGTAGCAGATTAGATGCTCGTAAAATCTGTCCAACCTTGTTACAACGTAGTTAAACACAGCTAAGTAAGATACAAGTTTCCACGTCTCACACCGTTAAGCAACATTTAATTTCAAAATTTTCAAATATTGATATAAAACCTAAAGTCAGTTAAAGATTTTTATTGAGCAGACTCGCAAAAATATCGCAATCTGCAAAAATTAAAATAAAAACGAGTTTTTTTATTTAGAATTTATTTTTAAGGTCTACAATATATAATATGGAAATCTCTGTAATTTACTTTGCATAAACATACCTTTGAATAAAATTTAAACACTTTGAGTTCTAGTTTAATGCTTTTTATTAGCTTTTTGTTTTGACTGGACAAAGTTTCTGTTAGTCTAGTGGTCGTAAACGCGGTTGATCATGAGGTCCCGGGTTCGAATCCCAGGTCGGACCCAAGATTGGTTATTGGATTTTTCTGTCAAGAAATTCAGAGGAGTCAGGAGGCAGCTAGTCTCCGTTGAGACTGGCCGTCAGGATTACATTAATGACAGAGACTACGTACTCCCATTTTGTAAGATCCTGATACATCTCTCCCGCTTCTTTCACACCCATATATATATACGCATGTATACTCGTCCATACAAGATTAACTGCACTTTGAACTGTTATGTTGACTTGTCTAATTCCACGTCAATATATAAGTTGAATCTAGTGAAATGATAATGTTGATGAGCAAGCGTTACGTGTATCATTGAGCATTGCAGTTATCGATAAGACCTGCGTTCAAATGACCTTTAACAAAGAAGAAGCGCATTACGACACATTTCTTGACAGATGATTTACGCAAAGGTTGAAACACATCGCATTTATATACATATGTATGTTTAAGCCATTTATTAGGGTCAGTGTTGTTTAGTAATAAATATAAGCAACTTGATTTAATTATTTTTCGTTTATGTATTTATAATGAGTTAAAACGCTGTTCAATCTGTTGCGCGATTTGCAATTAATATTTGATAGTATATTATAATAATCCCCTTTTTATACTTGGTAGAGCCACGCTGCAGTTAAATATTTCATCGTAGTCCTTATGGTTGAACACATCTGCGGTCTTGTTTGTTCAAACTTGGTTGCTGCATGGTTGCAGCATCTACTTACAGTTCTAAATCAGAGTAGCTATTCAATTATAATTTATTTTAAATATTATAATTATGCTTTTGTTTATTTATCACATTGCATTCCTTAAAACAAACATACATTAATAATACAAAGAACGAAATTAATGCCTTGAGGTATTCTCTACCAGTCAACCCATGTAGTGAGAATTTTACGTAGGTGTAGCAATACAGAATATAAAACAAAATAAAAATGATAAGTAACTAAGTAATATACATATTTAACTAATAAATAAACTATATAAATACTACCTATACAAATATATACATACAAACATATATACACATATACATATTTATATACATGTGACAGTCCTATATCATTAAATTATATAAAAGCGACAGTAGCCTAATGGTACTTTTCGGACTGCAAACTCAGAAAGTCGTGGGTTCGAATCCGCTATTCAACTACTGTGGTGAACCACTCTTAACACAAGTAATTTTAAGCTTACTTAGAGTCGTTAACAGAATTATATAATATTATCGGTATTAGTAATGTAAAATAGCGTTACTAGTCATTTTATAAGAAATATATTCGGCCTTACTTCTAATCGTTTTATTATAGCTTACCTTACTTTAGTTTTAATTACCACTGTACCTGTCTATTTCTATTGTAATTTAATGGAGAGAGAAAGAGCAACCTTCGTCTTTTATTAATAAAATTTTCATAAGTAAGGCTGATTTTTTTACATCATTGCAAACTTTAGCATGATACATGCCGGTGTGACAACCGCCCGTGTTAAAATGCACGAGCAGTAAAAAGAAAATTTACATATGCGATATCAGATTTGTAATCGGAATTAGAGCAGCGTTTTATTTTGAGCTGTTTCTTGTTTATTTATTACCTAATGAAAACAAAAAACAAAATAGAGCCAATAAAAGGCCACATCGTAAAATGGTAGAATTGTTATATAATAAATCTATGTCAGAAATATATCATTCCTTATTTGTATATTTCCTAAAATAATTATGTAATGACTATAAAATATTTTAACTTATGATAAAACTGTTGGGTAATAAACATAAGTCAACTAAAAATTAAAAAAATGGAAGAGTAAAAAATAAAAAGCTTAAACGCAATAAAATAATGTGGAAAATTAGTTTTATTCACTAAAAAAGTTAATGCGATAAGCGTAACAAGCATAACATAACATAAAATTATTCGAAATTGCATATTTAAAATCATCAACACCATCATCATCATCATCATTATCATTACAATCCTAAACAGGTCCACTGCTGAACATAGGGCTACCCCAATTAATAAAAATAATCAACATAATTATGTCAGCATTTTTTGTGTGTAATAAATTTGTACCAGCTCCTTCCACTTGACCGCATCCAGCGCAGAGCGGCTCGAATCGTCGACGACCATTGAGTTATATGTACTACGTACTAGAGAAGCTATTCCAAACAAAAAATGTGCACTACTCTCTTTTCGCGCATGCACGGGAGATAGTAGAGTCGCGCATGCGCAGTTGATATAAGCGCGTTGCGCCTGCGCGGTCAGTTTTTGTCATAATAGATTAGGTAGGTATTTAAATGAAGAAATTTATTTTTTCTATTGTAATATTATTATCTATTTATTCATTTGACTACTGAATTATTATTTAGGTTCAGGTTTAATTAAACTTTAATTTGAAATCTCGTATTATTAGCGCAGCTCCACACGCTATGAATATTGAAGCCACACTATGCGTAAGCATCATATTGGTCTGTGGCCACACTAAATGACACTAAAGGTGTACTGATTGCAGTACAGTTCATTTGAACATAGTGAATGTTCGGAATGCCAAATCTAGTGCGTAGTACATATATCGAAGTCGACGACCGAGTCCTTTCCGATCGGCTCGATTCATTGGCGCTGCGAAGAGATGTTGCAACCCTTTGCATTTTCTTTCGCATTTACCGGGGAGTGCTTTGATGTATTGTTCGGATTAATCCACTTATTAATACACAAATTTCACGAACGCACATCGCGGCAGAATTCCCGATACCATCCACACCATCTGGATGATTGGCGGTCCACCACTGTGCGATTTAGAAGCTGTTTTCTTCCTCGCACAACTTCCTTGTGGAATCGATTACCACCAGCGATTTTTCCGGACCGATACGACTTAGGGACCTTCAAGAAAAGAGCCTACTCCTTTTTAAAAGGCCGGCAACGCATCTGCCATTCCCCTGGTTCCCCTGGTGTTGCAGTTGTTAATGGCGGCGGTAGTCACTTAAAAAAAATTATAACACAAGACTTGCGTCCTAAAACGTAATTATTATTTTTTGATAACTATCTCGTTTAGAACAGACTTAAAATGGAGCAGTGTTAAAGATGCAAGCCTTCTGGTGCTGCGATCGTCACCGGTTAGTGTGCTGATAATGGTAACTCAATCCTGCAGCGGCTTATGAAATAATAAATTCAATATGATTATACCATCTTTTGTGTGTACAAGACCTTTCCGGTATTTTTCTGAATCACACAGAGATAGGTTAAGTTTTCTCAAACAGTTTTACCATAATATAATATTGTTATGTAACTATGTTTACAAACTGTTACTGTACTGTTTATCGTCTATTACAGCCTATAAAAGTCCACTTCTGGACAAAGTCCCTGCGATTTTACGATAGTTACCAGGCTTGTCAGGTGTGTTGGTACTGGTTTGTTTATAATTTTTAGTTGTTATCAGGAAGATGCTGCCCACATCCTGTTTCAGTTTCCCTGTTGAGCTTTGCGGGAATTTGAGGAATTTAACGCCTCAGGGGATATGGGGTAGTAGATATTCTTACACTGCCACTACTTATACTATAAAAAAAAAACTTGGTAGGTAAAAATAATCAAAGCTATAGAATAAAATACATACCTACTGGCACAGCCTTTAGAGGGCTATGAATGGTAGTAGGCTTCTAGGACTAAATAAAAAATGGCATTGCAATTCTCATAACAAATAAATCTCTCTCAAAGTGTCAATGAACTTCTCGCATAATATAAATGCTGCCTTAGAAATATACTCGTATGACCAGAGGTATTTCTCTACGTTTAACTGAGAATTCTTCCACGTACTCATTAACCATTAACGACAGAACTGAAATAGTCAGAATCTAGATTAAAAGCACTAACTGTTCGCGTTGTAAAAATATCAAGTATACGTCTGCCAAATAAGTCTCATTTGTGTACTGTATGATTCATGCGAATAAATTGGGATCGTCTTTTCGGATAGTCCGAACGGTGCTTTCAAAAACTCTAACGTTTATATTATTTGTTATATTATTGCGCGGAAAATTTATAAAATCAAAATGGCATGAATTCTGATTTCTAAAATAGAAATTCATTCCTTACATACAAATTTATAAGAATAAACTTGTATGTAAGGAATTTTGTACTAAGCACTTCTGAATTACATCATAAGATATTATTAAAAGCTATGGCACAATAAAAAATTTACCTTAATAAAATTAAAAAACAATTCACAACCATTATTACCTATAAGAGTAAAGAGGGGTGGTGAGACAAGAGTACAAATCACCTAATAAGAAGTGGATGCTGCGGACCACAGACCACTTATGCTCGGTTAGGAATTACAATGATGATGCCTTGTCACCCCAGAAGACTAAGATGCAATGCCTCGTTATAAAGAGTTTCCGGTTTTTGTTATTACCTTACGCATGCCAAATAAAAAATGTTCTTTTAACATTTTCAAGCAACATAATAATGAAACCTGAGATAACATATAAGGAGAGAACACCGGATAGTTTATTTCCAAACATTCAAAATCAAAACAAGCTAATAACCAAAGCGCATATTAAATCCACATACTGCCACCGCAATCCGCCTGTTACTTAATTCGCACACTGAAACTTTAGCATTTTACGCTTGTCTACAAATAGGTGCGAATGTTAACTTGAGATAACTGTCGGCGGCCAATTTAAGAGCTTATTATAAGTCAAAAGTTGTAGCGGTCGATGAAGCGATAAGTTGCAACATTCAAAATTTATGGTACGTTACTTCATCTTAGAGGTAACAAAAGCATTTAAAGTGTTATTGATATCATAATAATATATTGTATAATAGTTTACAGCTTAATTGCTTGCTAACTTGCGAAGGTAAATCCTAGTTAATAATTATTCGGCTTCAAAATAAGCAGGAGGTTCTCAATACTGCTGTTTGTTCTTTTTTGGATTTTATTATTGGTTACGAGGCATTCCATCTTAGTCCTCAGGGGTGACAATGTATTTGCAGTTTGATTCTTAATCGAGGATAGATGTAGATGTCCATGGACCACAGCATCCAATTACAATCAGGTGGGCTGTGTGCTCGCTTGTCACTCTATTTCCACAAAAAAAAATATGACGCGATATCTTCGTCAATTGTTAACCGATTTTAGTGATACTTTTTATAAATTATCTACATATATTACTATATAATATGATATAGCACTATGTATAATAAAATAACTTAAACGGTAGTCCTATATATTCAATATTGTTTCTGCTCTTTACCACTGCTGTCCCCAAGAAAAACAACAAAGCACGGTCCTGAGCCACCTACATCCATCGACTTCCTGCATCTCTTACAAAGTTGTCACTCCATTTAGTGGGGAGCCGCTCTACACTTCGCTTACCGGTGCGAGACTGCCACTCGAGAATCTTTCTTCCTCATTAGTTGCTTTTTTTTCTTTTACATAACGTAACCTCCACACTAGAATTTTCTCCTGTATCCTGGGGAGAGTTTACGTACATACATACATTTCACAAGGACAAACATCCAGAACCGAATCAATTATTTGTAGGCCATACAAGTGCTTGTACCGTGCGGGATTTGAACCCGCGGCCCTTAGCGCTGCAACTTATTGCTATGCCACTGCGCCACAGAGCTGTCAGTTCATCAGTTGTCAGTTCTTCGAGGTAAATGCTGGCCATTGCTACTTCAGTTTACTTATCCGTTGGGCTATGTCCGTTACGTCCTATAAATTATTGAAGAAAATTTCACCCCTAAGGTTGGAAAAATAGGTTACGAAATGTTTAATGCATCTATTCAGACAACATTCGGGCTTATAATGTTAATATGGTATACGAAACTCGGGACTTTTATTCTTTTATACACTATGTCCAAGTGCCGACTTTAGAAGTTATAATGTGTTTTATTTTTTATTTTACTTTTGTTATTTAAATCCGACTTTTACTTTTTATTAACAGTCTAATTTTGTAAGTTCTAATTTAATCGTATCCCATATTTGTGCAGTACAAAATTTGGGGTTGTGTTTTTATTTTAGGACACCTTCATAGAGAGCTGAGGTTTGTGGAGGAAGAGGGGGAGGGCGTTACTAGTAATGAGCATTCTATGTTAATCATCAGGGTGACAACGCATATTGATGGCTATAGGCTGCAGCATCCATTGATCATCAGCTGGACTGTGTGCTCGCTTGTCACCCTTATTTTATATACAAAAAAGTGCGTTAATTAAGGCGCTTAAAAATGGGTGACTGTATTATATACACCATATAAACTCGAAAAAACAACGATATTTAGACTTTTACCATTTTTTTTGTCTATATTTTTCACTGCTTGTTAGTGGACAATTCTCTTGTGACTTGTACCAAACAATTCCGTGTCTGGTTACAAGCAATAAGAATAATATCATCCTTCTTATTCGCATAGGAATTGAGACGCGAATCTGCAATAGTAGTGATGCGTACGGCTTATGGGCTGGAAACTAGGCTGTAAACTTTGTAACATTTTGTGTAATAAACGAGTAACACTATGTATCAATATATTGTAATACTTTGTCAAACATTTAGTATAAATGCGTTGCCAATCACCTCCACTCACTTTTAAGGCATTGCAACAATATTAATTGGTGCTTGCTGTCATGTGATACTCTTGGTCATTGCGACAATTTTATTTAGAATCCAACTCATAATTTACGATATATTTTGTTTGGAAATCATGCCGCATACCATAACCATAATATTATCCTAGATTTGCAACTAGCTACACTTTAGATTAGTCTTAAACCACTTAAAATAGAAATCAATTACCTATACACGTATATCTAAACCAGAATACTTTATAGCTTCATGTTTAATGCTTTATATGAGCCTAAACTACCCAATAGAGGAAAACAGGCGTAAAAATGACGCCACATGGAAGTGTACTCTATATAAATATAAATGCCGCCTCTACTTTACAAATACAAACTACTAATCAATCTTTATAAAGAGCAAAAGCAAATTTACTCAATACCGTTTGAAATCATCTTCGTTGTTCATCCAACTGTAATAGAATGAGGAATGATAAAAATAATTGTTTCGTGTAGTTTTTTTTCCATTTTCAGAATAATACAGTTTATTTCTTTACATAATATTACAACAATACACAAAATAGGATAAGAGTGACAAACGAGCACCCAGACCGCCTGATAGTAAGTGGTTGCTATGGCCCATAGACATCTATATCTATCCTCGATTACGAATCAAAACGCAGACGTGTTTTCAACCGTGAGGACTAAGATGGAATCCCTCGTTTCCAGTAAAAACAGTCTCCGGTTCTCTACACTCACCATACGAAACACAGCAGCGTTAAGCTGATATTTTACGCTGGTATTCTGTGAGGTGTGGTCCTTCCCCGGTCGAGCCGACCCAATCGTGCTAGAACTATACCCGTAGGTAATATAGCTGCAGCATGGCTCTGCCACGTAAAAAAATGGTAGGTGGTAGGATTCATCCACTGCCTAGGAGTTGGGAGTACCACCGTCTTACTTATTTCTGCCACCAAATAGCACTTGCACTGTTGTATTTCGTTCTAAAGGGTATAGAGAGCCAGTATATTTACAGGCTGTGGGACTTTCCCTTTGTAGCTTCTTTGTTCGAAGTTGGCTGAATGTTCATGATATTACATCATCATCATCATTATCTTACTAAAAGTTTATTGCTGAAAAATAGCCCTACACTATAGATTGTCCCATAAGGGGAATATTTTACCATAGGTGGCACTTACACATAAACACCAGATCTACAGATCTACAGCACCAAAGTCACTTTTATCCACTAATTCTTCAAGATAAGAGTTAATACGCTTTTTTATGCTAAATAACTGCGATATACTATCTAGGCCTTAGAAACCACTTGTCATAACGTAAGATCGCAGTCAAGCCATTAATATGTAAAAACTAACGTCTATTGAAATGAAGCGTCATTTAAAATAATATTTCTTTCATGGCAAGATAAGAAAAAGTGCGAGAGAGATGGATATTATTCCATCTCGCTCGCACTATAGAAAGGGGGTCGTGACGGAAATATCTTACACTTTTTCTCGCCTACCCCATCCGTCAAATTCGTACCGTGCGATAAGGAACTTCGTTCCAAAAAATAGCTGTATATTTCATCGGGTTGTCAATTCGTCTAGTCATGGATCACCAAAAATTGCTTTTATCAGTAGTAGCCTATCACTCAAGAACCTTTCTTTCCAAAAATTAACAATTCTTGAAGCTATATTGCCAGCCTATCGCCAATTCAGTCTACTAATACGTTAGAATATTCTATTTTATTTTTAAACTTGCAGATTTTCTTATTTCGGAACATGTGTCGAATCTGCATTTGAAAATTATGGTCACACTGGAACATTCGTAACTTTATTTTTCCGATGCGTGATACTTTTAAATAATTGGTTAAGCACTAAAACGAGCCGAATTTACAACAGACAGAGCAACCGTTGCGGTCGATTGGACCAACCGTGATAAATGACCCGTAATTGTGTCCATGTATCGGTGTTATAAGAAAAATTACCAAGACACGTTTAAGGAACGAATATCTGTATCTGAATCTGTTTTATTAATGCGGGGTGTGTCGTGCCGTTTCTGTAGTAGAGTTGTGCTTCGATAATTTTAATCGAAACTTAATGATAAATTAAGCGCGACCACGACCCCTCAGTAGATCACGTTAATAAATATATTATATTAATGAAATAGATATATTTATAAATAATTATTCGATGACACAAATAAACAAACCTCATTAAGGATAAAAATTCCTGAGAACCGGAGACCGTTTTCACTGGAAACGGGGCATTCCATGTGTTCTCAGGGGTGACAACGCATCTGTATTTTGATTCTTAATCAAGGATAGATGTGGATATTTACAGGCCACAGCATACACTTACCACCAGGTGAACTGTGTGCTCGTATGATAGCTTTAATCTATAAAAACAAGACATATCATACGAAACCGCAGAATTATTCTGCTGGTATTCTGTGAGAGCATTGGCTCATCGTTGGCCATAATATAGCTGCAGTATGGCTTTACCACCGTAGCCAGGAATATCGACGGATTCAACTCGGCTGGGCAGCGTTCGGGAGATTACGACCCATCTTCTCGTCAGGAATACCTCAAAACCTCAAATCTAAATTGTACAACCAGTGCGTGTGGCCAGTGATGACATATGGAACTTAGACGTGGTCCTTCAGTACTGGCCGTATGAGGAAGCTCAAGGTCGCTCAGCGAGCTATGGAGAGGGCTATGCTCGGGGTTTCTCTGCGTGATAAACTTAGAAATGAGGATATCCGCAGTAGAACCAGAGTAACCGACATAGCCCAAAGGATTAGTAAGCTGAAGTGGCAATGGACCGGCCATATAGCTCGAAGAACCGACAACCAATGGGGAAGAAAGGTTCTCGAGTGGTAGCCTCGTACCGGCAGGCGAAGTGTAGGGCGTCCCCCCACTAGATGGAGTGAAGACCTGGTAAGACATGCAGGAAGTCAATGGATGCAGGTGGCTCGGGACCGTGCTTTGTGGCATTCCGTGGGGGAGGCCTATGTTCAGCAGTGGACTTGTGAAGGGCTGTAATGATGGCTCTACCACGTTTGAAACTCTATAATAAAGTCGATTAACACTTAAATTCAATGTAAAGTCTTATTATTTTTACGTCATGTTGATAATCGCGTTTTAAATATCGATTTTCTTTTTATCTTGTGAAAAAAAAAACAAAATCGTACGGTTCAAGCGGTCGCAGTCACTCCGGCTCGTGCCCTCCGAGACATCTTTCAAGTTTTATTATTAATTCCCTCGACAATTTTGGAGAGCGAAATAATTTTTTCACAATCTTATTTACACAAGGATATTAATTTTTGTACAATATGTAATTCGTGTTTTTCTTCAAAACATTTGTCAGAGCATTGTACCTACATAATAAACTGTGAATTTTGTCACCTTCACTATAATTATTTGAATATATATCCATAAATATAAAGAATGGCTTAGATGCGTAGATTGCAAAGTTAGTGTATAAAACTGTTTTTACATATTGCAAATTGCCTAACAATATAACAGGGCAACATTTAAAAATCACGAGAAATTGAAAATCTAACTTTTTGTTACACTAAGTTTATGCCCAGCAGTGGATTTAAAAGCTCAAAATTAATGCATATTTTCAAAATGTTTCCGTAAACGATGGTATTAGAAATAAGTAAACTTTCTATTAAATTCAGAAGAAATATAAACTTATGTAATGAATCAAAAACCAAAAAAACTTAATTTAGACATAGCATTTAATGAATGCAATTCCTAATATTTTTATTAATAATTACTTTAATACATGAATACATACATAAAAACACTCACGCCCGACACCGAGAGGGGTAGGCAGAGACTACGGACTTCCATTTGACACGATCCTGACAAACCTCTCTTGCTTCCTTTACATCCATATACCTACGCATACATGTTCGGCGATTAAGGGTACTCTTAGTTTGGCCCATCTTCATGATGTATATTTTAAAAAGTGTACTCTGCCCATAAATTTTTCTCCTTTTTTATTTCCTTCATTTATGGGTTATCTGTAAGAAATTGCTTACAAAAAGACGGTCTTTAATTTTCTCTCTATGTTCGTTTAATTTTTTTATAATTTGTTTTCTTCGTGTGCTATTAAGAGTATTGTATTGTCAATTTAAACCACTCTACCAGCCATAGTAACTAAGGCGACGAGCTACTGTAAATCTAGTTTGATCGCCACTAGCATCAAATAAATGATTAATTACAATTTAAAATTACTGATTTATAACGTATTCGGCAGTTAAAAAAGTCGTGGGACCTGCATGTGTGAGAAATTAAAAAAATATTTCAAGGACATGGTTAGTTCGGCAGCATGCATTAGGACGGCGTGCTGTACTCTTCCGTGATTCAAAAATCTCTCAGATATATACAGTGCGACGTAAGTTGGCCATTCCTCTTACTTTATACCCAATATATAATCAATATGTAAATTGTAAGGGTTTGGATAAATGATTTCTGAAAAGCAATCGAGAGTACGTTAACTTATATTACAAAAGGTGTTATCAGTATAACGGTCTTACGGCAGTCATTTAGCAACATATTGGGGATATTAAAATCGATTTTCTTGCTTCGATCCCACGAGTAATTGTGTGTAATATCGTTCGAGGTGTCGATGTAACGAGATATGAGTCCGTTACTTTGCAAAACGCAGGTGGTCGAAGGGTTTCTTAAATGAATCGAATCGCAATGATTCGATGATTTCGTTTCGATGCAGTTTGACAGATTGCAGCGTACATTATGTTTTATTATAATGAACTGGATTTACCCTTTGATGTTTCGCTCGGGCAAATTTCGTTCGATGATGTTGCTGATTTCGGATCTAATTTTGATACGTATCGCTTTCAGTCCTGCTGTGCACTTCGTTAAATGTAGAATTTTGAAATGAGAACATTTTGCAAGTAATTTGCATATATATTAATTTTTAATAACGTTTCAAGCTATACTTGCAAACTAAGACTTATATTACCTACTTACACGGTGTTTACGTTCGTTTTTATCAGAAATTAATCTAATAACACATTGTTACAACAATTTAGTAACAAGGCGCAGATAGTCCACCAGATAATAATTGAATAATACAGACTATGGATATGGCTATAGCATAGACTAACCTGGAGCTACTTAAGCATAGAGGCTATAGGTCCATTTTCATCTCTAAAGACTAACATGGGTACCACGTAGACAATATTTACTTAGACCTGGACACAACAGTTTTGCTAATATGAAGTCTTGCACTAATATGAATGTATAATGGCAAAAGGTCAAGGCCAAGGACTCCTTTTTGCACAAAGCGTACCCATTATCTGGGTATTTTATATCCAACGCATATAAGATGGTATAGCGGTAACTATACGAGACTATTAGTTTTTTTTTCTAATCTTTTGCAGTAACCTCTTACGATATCAGTGGAAGAATGTGGGGTGATGCATTCACTTACGCCGTTATGAAAAGTATCATAATGTGAAATGACCCTTTTCCTGTTCCATCTTAGTCATCGAGGATAGATTTAGATGTCTATGGGTCTCAACATTCACTTGCCATCAGGTGGACTGTGAGCTAGTTTGTCACACTTCTTTTATAAAAAAGAAATAAACAAAGCGTAACCTTGAAAGTGCGTTCCATTGCAATTTGAAATAAAATAAAAAATCTGGCAAATTTAATTTAATAAAAATGCGGAACCCCGTGCTTACACTGTAGTTTTCTTTACGCCAAATTACATTACATGACTTTTATATCGATAAAAACACTTGATCGATTCACCACTCGACGTGCAACGCAAGTGTATTATTGAAGCGTTTAAATAATAAAGTCATGTAATACCGCACGACAAAATTTCTCCTTCGCGACGAAACGCCGAGCACTAAAAGTGGTGTTTGGAGAGCGGCAAATTGCGTATCGGCAAATTTACAGAGTCGCCCGTTCGTATGTTTGGTCCATTTGGCCGTTATAATGTTGGAATTGTTGGCTTTTCACACAGCACCGCGGTCGCGATGCAATGCGGCTAGCTTTGAACTAATACAAACTTGCGTGTGGAACGCAGCGTTTCGGTATTTTTTTTCTAAACATATTTTTATTGTGTACTAGTACGATTATTATATTGCGTTAAGGGTAAGGTTTTATAAAGAAGATTCACATGCAATGAATTACAAAATTAAAAAAAGTGCGGTTGCTAACCCGCCTGCCAAGCTTGACAATTATGGAAAATTATGAGAGAGGCTATGTTGACTTGGGGGACTTTGATAGGCTGGTATGAAGATGAAGATGATTCAAGAATAGTGCAGTTTTTATTATTTTGAGTCACTATCAGGAAAATGCTGTTGGCCAACTCCTGTTTTAGTTTCCCTCTGTCGGCCCCGCCATGGCGTAAATCTTATTAAATAATTTCTAGTAAAATTATATCAAGCACTCTATCATTTAAACTGTAATAAATAATAGAAAAAACCCGCACAATGATACCCTTACGACTGTCACAAGACGTACTTGCATTTTTTTAATTTTATATTACTTTTAGGCAGTGCCCAACGTCGTATAAAATAACTGCTGGTTTGCACCAGACACGTTTGAATAAATAACACGCTTATACCCACATTGCTTATGGCCGCTCAACAATCTCCGTGTTGACACATATAGACACAAGATCTGCTCCCATTTAATCTAGAATAACAAATGTACTTCGAGTTTATTCCGTACAATGTTTGCGTGTGTGTCAAAGTCAAACACAAAATACTTTTATTCAAAAATGACTTTTCTTTTGAAAGTGAAGAAAGCTACGCCTTCGCTTTAACAAGCCACCACTGCGGGAGACATTCTTAGCAGTAGCGGCTATGTGCAAGATGTGATGTAAACCTTATTGTGAAAAAATTTAGGCTTAATATTGTTAGAAAATGTTATAGAACTGTTTGATAACGGCATTGAGTTTTCTTTGACGTGTTAACTAATAAAAAGAAAGAAAGGAAAAACAAATTCAATAGATTATTTCACCAACCTATATTACCAACTGTATAAAACTAAAAAATAATATAAAAAAGCTGACTTCAAAGAACTTGAAAGAATAAAATAATTTCCCATTGTAAAGTCGGTGCTAAGATTTAGTGTATAGAAGAATTAAAACTCCACTTCAGAATGTGCAATAGTTTTATTCTTTTTATTTACTTAAAATCGGCATTAAATTTTTATAAAAAGTAAATTTTTAAACCTTTGAGCGGACTAGTGAATATCACATTTTGATATCTTATCTTATATCGTCTAAATAGTTACTTTTTTTAATTCACAAGGACAAACATCCAGTCGCGGAACAATTATTTGTAGGCCATACAAATACTTGTTCCGTGTGGGATTCGATACCGCGGCCCTTAGCGCTGCAACTCATTGCTAAGCCACTGCGCCACGGAGCCTTCATCACTCATCATCACAAATCGTTTAAAATGCCATTCCAAATTTGCCACCCTTTTGATTCTATTTGTCAAAATATATTTAATAAAAAAAGCATAATATCATACATAAGAAAACATATTCAAAGTGCATGCAGAACCGCCGCCTTTTTTCGGAGTTGTAGACAAGAAGTTGTTTATACGTGGTAGAGCTATGCTGCAGCTATAATTATGGTTGCAAGAACGGGTTGGCTCAACCGGGGAGCATACTTTCACAGAATACCTGCGTAGCTCAATGAATGAATCCAGACACTTTTTACAGTTTTTACTGGAATCGAGGCATTCCATCTTAGTCTTCAGGGTGATGACGCATCTGCATTTTGATTCTTAATCGAGTATAGATGTAGATGTAGATGGGTCACAGATCCACTTACCATCAAGTGGACTGTGTACCCGCTTTTCATCCTTATTCTATATAAAAGTTCACTTAAGTGGGTAAGAGTCCGATTCAGTCTGCTCTCTATATTAAACTTCCATTTGCAGACTTTGGAGCACTTTGGACTTTTTTTTGGAACTTTAGAGAACTTCGAATGTAAAGCTTATATGTATTATCCATTTAATTTTAAGAAACCATATCTTCTTCTTCTTCTTGGCACCGTAGAAGTACACTGCTGGACAATGGCCTCATCCGTAGTAGCAAGGCTCTCCTTTAATTGCCAAGGTTGGCACGCGGTTTAACAATCACCGTACCAGACGTTACTTACGTTTCTTACGTGGTAGAGCCATGCTGTAGCTATATTAGTAGTATAGTTGTAGCACGAATGGGTCGCCTCGACCAGATAAGGGCACACTCTGTTTCGTATGGTGAGTGTAGAGACCCTTTTTACTGGAAAAGAGGCATTCCATATTAGTCCTCACGGGTGTCAACGCATCTGCATTTTGTTCGTAATTGAGGATAGATGTAGATGTCTATGGGTCACAGCAACCACTTACCATCAGGTGGACTGTGCGTTCGTTTGTCACCCTATCCTATAAAAAAAGACATCTCGGCATCTTTGATGCATTTGCCCGTCACCGGTCTACATCTAGCATAAACGAGATGCTTATACCGCCATCTGTTGGAAATCATAAGACTTTTCTGACTTTTACGTAGTCACGTCTTACCAATGAGTTGAAATAAAGTCAAGTTACTGCCTATATACGTCTCAACGCTGGGCACAGCAAGGCAAGGACTTCACATTTCTTCGAAATATTATTTAATTTTTTATTTCTCAGACATACAGGTTTCCTCCAAAAATTTTGGATGTGTTCCTTCACCGCCGAGCACGTGGTAAATCAACACTTAAAATAGCAACTAACAATTTCATTGGTGCCGGGGATCGAACACGGATTGCTCGCGTACTCTGAAATTTACAGCGAACCCTAAGCATTCTCTTAGACTACCACAACACTATCACCGTCTTATAACAACTAATCTATGTTTAACTAGCAATATATTTGATATTCAGTTTTGATTTAATTATTTAATTATAAATGGGCTCACAATTATGTTAACATGTTATAGATTTTTTTGTTTCAGTCACATTAAAATCATCGGAAGTAGGTAAAAACAATAAAACTTAATATCAGTTTAATATATTCATTGCATTTTATTAATGTAAGTAAATTGAACAATAATATATTCATAAAGAAGCTAATGGAATATTTATCTTCATCAAATGCCCTAAAGCGAAAATTAAAACTCGATAGTGCGCTTACAACTAAATTAATTGACAGTTCAATAATTAATTATAATGATGCGTGTGTGCAGAGGTCGGAAGATAATGCTTCCAAATATCAAATCGCTCACGAAAATTCCGCTTATTGTGCTCTAATAGGTACCTGTCGGTAATCCGTTTATAATTTGATACTAGCAAATAGAGTCCGTTCAATGCGATTTCGCTACCGTAAACATAAAGAGCCGATTGCAAGATATAAAATTCAATCAAAGCAATTAAATAACCAAATGCTTGTTTTAATGTTGTGCTATTTTGGGAAGAGGATTTTATAATGTCCTCCAGATCGATTTCGGTCACGGCGGCTGGTCTTAACGGAGACTAGCGATCTACGCAGGATAGGATTATAGCGATATTTTTGATGCTATTTAGCAGTGTTCTGGTTTTATGGGTATAAAGGGCCAGTAGAATTACAGGCTGTGTGGCATTACATCTTAATTCTCAGAAGATGCATCTGTAGCTTTATTGATTGAGGTTGGCCGCAGGTGTCAATGGACTGCAGCAGCATCAGGTAGACTGTAAGTTCGTTTGTCACTTCAATTTATATAAAAAGCGTAATTCTTCTCCCACCCATTCGTAATGCAGCCAAAATACTGGCTCTACATAGTTTATATTTAGTAGTTTTTAGCATAATACTAAAATTAATTTTAAATATTGGTCAATATTATAATATACATAAAAATATAAAATGTAATAAAAAAAAGAAAGCATTCCAAATATATACGGTAGCTATTATAAAATTGGTGAATTTTAATAGATACTAACAGATTAACTGTTCTAAAAGTAGTTCTCCTATCTGTACAGAAAAATTAGTCGTAAAAAGTCATAACTCAAAATTTATTATTAAATAAGTTTGAAGTAAATAAAACCGTCGACTTTCGCTTATTAATTCCCCCGGCGCTCGTGACCAATCGGTTTCAGTTGTGCGAGATCGGACGTCTTCGGGTACCCTCGGGCGGTTTAACGAAGCAAGATTTTGATTAATGAATTTTCGTATTCAAAAAAAATGACGAGATATCTTCTTTTTTTCTTTACTCGGAAGGCGGTTGAACCCTTTTTTCGGGCAGGGGTAATTAGCGGTGATTGAATACTTTCACATATTTTTTGTGAACATTTTTTAAGTCGGTATAGTCTCATCCCGCCATATATAGAGAGAAAAGGACGGTAGACACTACATACTATTACATGTCTCCGATCGCTCCCTACTGATATATATTTAAAACATTCTACTTGATACAGATGTATTATATTGACCCGTTATATCATCATCATCATTATCATCATTACAGCCTTCACAAGTCCACTGCTGAACATAGGCCTCCCCCAAGGAATGCCACAAAGCACGGCCCTGAGCCACCTGCATCCATCGACTTCCTGCATGTCTTACAAGGTCGATACTCCATCTAATGGGGGGTCGCCCTACACTTCGCGTACCGGTACGAGGCAGAAACTCGAGAACCTTTTTTCCTCATCGGTTGTCGATTCTTCGAGCTATATGGCCGGCCCATTGCCACTTCAGCTTACTAATCCGTTGGACTATGTCGGTTACTCTGGTTCTACTGCGGATATCCTCATTTCTGAGTTTATCACGCAGAGAAACCCTGAGCATAGCCCTCTCCATAGCTCGCTGAGCGACCTTGAGTGTCCTCATACGGCCAGCAGTGAAGGATCACGTCTCAGATCCATAAGTCGTCACTGGCACTGGTTGTACAATCTCGTTTTCAGGTTTTGAGGTATATACATACCCGTTATATACAATACAAAAATTTTATTTTCAAATCCCAAATTATTACAGGTCATCATAAGCTCACTACTAAATATAGACCTGTATGTTCTCGAGTCACCAGTATCCATCGACTCCCTGCACGTTCCATCAAATCATCACACCACGTTGTAGGGGTCGCACAAAACTACGCTTCTCAGTACAAAGCTGCCACTCGTGAACCTTCTTCCCCATCGGTGTTCAGTTTTACGACATATATGGTCAAACCATTGCCAATTCAGCCTACTGATCCGCTGGGTTACGTCAATTACTCTTGTTTTTCTCGCTGAGTGATTTTAAACTATGCTTTAATATTCAAACTGCTGTCTCGCTATTTAAACTGCTCTTATTTTGAAAAGACCCAATATAATCATCGACATCCTTTATGTCCACTTCTTCACCAATGCCTTCCGAAGAACGCACCGACTGTAACTAACGTCCATTACTTAATCTCAACACGCAGAACAGGAGAGTTGGAGAGCTCAAAGCTGATACTCTAGCAGTGGTAATGCTGCTGACATCAAAAGTGCATGTTTAGGTTCAAAGTTTTTGGATAGAGTAGTCACCGATGGTTGTTGTGTGCGCTGCAGTTTATTTTCTGATGATGAGTTGATTAAATTTGAGTTATTATCAGGAAGATTCTGCTGCCCACGCGATGATATTATGGGGTAGTAAATTCTAGTACCACCGTGTAGTAGTGACGGAAGAGGCGGACATACACTTTTCTCCCCTTAAAAAAACTGCTCCGTTGTGCATTGGAATACTGCACGGAACTAGTATTAGCCTACAAATAATTGTTCCTGGTCTGTATGTTTATGCTTGTGAAATTTATATATGTAAACTGCCCACACGATACAGGAGAAATTCCTAGTGCCGAGGTAACGTTTTTAAAAATAAAAGAACATTAAAGAATAAAATAAAAAAAAACAGTTAATAATTTCATAAACTCAGTTTTGTTAATTATTAAAATATTATTTTATTTGAATATATCGCAAGTCTAACAATAAAATTCTAATAAGAGCGACTCTGATTAAATAAATTTTACATATCTTAAACACAGCATTTCTCGTGGTACTGTCCGCCGCGTGTTGGCGAAATTCACATGTCTCTGAAATATATTTTTCTTATTTTTTAGACCTGAATTTTCTCACGATGTTGTTATAAATAAATTAAAAATATAAATATAAATCAGCACTTAAAATTGCAATTAACAATTTCATTAGTGCCGGCGGGGATCGAACCCGGGTTGCTCGCGTACTGTAAAATTTACACCGTGTGCTTTGCCCCTTAACTACCACGGATCTAACACCAACGAATCTGTTAATTACAATTTTACACATACTTAACGGTGAAAAAGATCATTTGATATAACCTAACACAAATCGGGGAAGCTCGTTGGTTTGGAAATTCAAGGCCTACAAAAACTTCTCAGTAATAAGAGGCGACGTATGTTGGCCTCACCTAACTCAAATTATTAAAAAAACATACCTCCGTTACTGGTTTTCTGTCTGATTCTTGTTTGAATAAACAAAAGTTCAAATTGAATTTTTCAAACACCATTAAATCCAGTACGTTAACGAGAGCAAATTTCTTTAAAATTTCTATTTATATATGCTAAGTCTCTGTCAACGTAGCGGGACGTAACTACAAAACTCTATTCAAGGCATGACTCTTATAACAACGGGTAAGAGACTATAATCGCTGTGACAAACCGTAATTATTCATCGAACTGGTGCATATAAATTGGCATCCAGTATTGTACGTTGACCCCTAAAATTTAAACGGTCCGTTTTTGTTTAGACGTAAAATTCTAATTAGTGTTTTGTTTTGGTAATATTTAAACAATGTACCTTTTATAAAATGTGACACGTAAAGTCAGAATTTGGAGCGTACAGCGTGAAATGAACCCTTTTCGGACTATGTTACGTGACCGTAAAAAGTATAGCAACCAGGTAACAGGAGTTTAGAACGTAGTGTAGTGCACCACAAAGGACCGCAATATTTATCGAAGCTTATGTTTTCTTACTTTCTTACACCTGAAGACTAAGATGGAATGCCTTGTTTCCGTTAAAAATGGTATCCGGTTCTTAATACTCACTATACGAAACACAGCAGCACTTTCTTATTATTTTATGCCGGTATTCTGTGAAAGTGTAGTCCTTCCCTAGGTTAGCTCGAACCTTTTTCTACTTAATTTCCTAGTTATGTTGCGGCTAATTTAAGTATAAAAATAAGCTTACACTAAGCTGGTTAAACCTAGGCTTAGGTTTTTTCGTAGGCTAATTGTTCGACATTATTTTCGTATACAATAACCGTTTTACATTTGGCCGAATAAGTTATACATTATAAAAATGTTCGCAGCTTTAGTGTGGTTTTTGAGGCCCACCGTAACCATACCTTAACATGAGCAACTACATCCAGTTTAACGAAAATGTGTGTAGCTTTAATTATTTGTGTTAATTTTTTTTCCATTTTTATTTCCATTTGCTTCTACATTTTAGTCTTATATATATTTAGGTTGTGGTAAATTTTAAGATTAGATGGTTCAACATATAAAAAGACAAAATTAACGTACTAACTCGAAACTAAATCGTAGTTTGGCCAGCTAATCTTACGTTAATAATTTATACTAACATTTATAGATACCACGTAAAGATTCTTGCATAGTCACTAAGATTATTTGATGCATTTTAGATCTCATTTATTCAAGCTATAAAATGTTATAGCTCAGTGTATAGCACTATTTCTTATAAGAATATAGATAGCGTAAGTGCTAATAAATAGGACCATATATGTTTGGAAAGGATTCAATACCACATTTACAACAACTTAGTTTCGTATCAATTTCTACTTTCCATCAGTTACATTGTAAAGTAATAAAAATACCGTGGTAAAAGGATTGAAACTGGGACTATTATAAGGTGGTATTTTGAAAGATCATGTTCTGTGATATTCCTTGTGGGAGGTATATGTTTAGCAGTAGATTTGTGATGGGCCGCGATGATGATAATACTTTGTAGCGACATTATCTCAAAAGAAATGCATTCTTAACAAGTGGTAAAATTTACCAAGTGTTAAGAATGCATTAAAAAAAAGGGCTTATTTAGGTCATATTTTAATTTGTTCTATTTTATCTCGGCGGTTTGAGTAGTTTAAATATGCGTAAAACTAAATGGTTATGGGGTCATCTTTTGGAAGCCATAAAATCATTCTAATATATCCCATAGTCGTCTCTTATGTCACCCATAGCACAATTCTCTAACGTAGCCAACACATGACAGGATAGTGTATACCATTTCTTGAATTGAAAGAAAGAAAGAAAAAAAATATTTATTGCAACACGACACATTCATAATTCACAACAAGAACTCCCACTGCGGATCTCGGAAATAAATCAGGAGGTAAGGTTAATTGTTAAAAATAATAAAAATGTGAGAGCGGATGTTCAACTTACTCACTTGCTTACGCAATTAATCATTATCAGCAATAAAATAGCGTAACGCTCTATAATCGTACATTAATTATAGGCAATTACAGTTCCACCATACCGTAATATTATGTCCCCGTCACAGTTACACATTAGTATAACATAAAGGACGTAATTACATGATAACACCAAACACATCTCAATGTAACACAGAGCAGCCTCTCAGCAACACTATCTTCCTTGCCTGCACCAGAAGAACCACCACAGTGGACAGAACCACGATACTCTCTTAGCACTACTACTAAGTAGTATGACTCAGGCGGAATCTCTTGTGCTCGGCACCTACACTGCACATAACTTTATACTGCACAAACGAGTGGGAGTTTACTGATCTACCCTCAATTCTACTCCATCGCTCACTCCCTATCCGTCCGGTATTTTATAGACGCGCCGACAAATATTTGTTGCCACATCAAATAATAAAAGTATAAAAATAAAAAAACAACAATGTGACGGATATAACATTTAAACACGTATAAATAGATTTATGTTACAGTTAAATTACGTTCCTCATGTGTGTTAGGAAAACGGACATCACTTACCTTATGCTGTCGCCAAAACAACAGCGCTGGTTTTCAGTAGCCATAAAAACTTTTTAGTTTCCGGCACGTACGCATATAATCATTAGGTTTACGCAAGAACGCACGTTTGATACGTTTTGGGTATTTTACACCCAAAACGTATCAAACGTGCGTAACGCCTAGTAATTCGATCGTCAATCCTCCTGCTTTGTGACGAAAATGTCAAATCTTCCTTACAAAGGGAGCTTTACCTCTAGCAGTAGACTTGTACAAGTTGATGAAGTTTATAATAAAGAATATTAGTGTTTAGTTTATACAAAATTTATTGAAATGAACGACGAAACTAGAAACTAACATTTATCATTATCATTGGATGAGTTCACGCGTTAAATTTTTCTTCTCCAGAAATCTCCATAGAGCAAAAGGATAAATCACCTGTTTCCTTTAGATTTAATAATGATCAATTTTTTTATTAGCTTAATAATTACAAAATACACATTTACCTTTAAATTAAGACGGATAGATGTATCCGTGGCATTTAAACCTGAAATATTTCAAAGAACTGAAAACTTTGATCCAAAACTTAAGGAATATTTAATAATTAAAATGTATTTAATTTTAATTATTAACTATTACTTATAACCTTGTTACTAAGTATAATACCACGAAGAAAACAGGAAGAAAGCAAAGAATTCGAAAATTACACAAGACGCTTCAACGACCATCAAAAATGTACCATCCAATCAATGTCTTAACCGCGACCATGCTCGAGTACCTGACAGGGGAAAAGGAAAGGTATGAAAATTAAATAAACCCAGATACAGTTCTCAATACCATAACAAGGATCCTGACGTTAAAGCTACATTGATTTCGCACAAATTTTTAAAGGGTTTTATTCGCTTGTAATACAGTATGTAATTACGATTTGATAGGCCTCAGAGTGAAGGCGTGGCAACATTTAGCTGTCAGCACTTTCCCTCGTAACTCCGAAGTGGCGTGAGGTATTCGTGCATTAAGTTGGATAAGCTGTTCTCAGTTTGTAATTGTTTTAAGTTGGCGACTTCTTTACGAAAAAAAAGTTACAATGTTCAATGAAAATTTTAAGCCACCGAGAGCTTTTATAGTTAAATGTCAATTTAAATTGCTTCTAGTTATTTAGGGTAAGCTTAATTTTTGTTGTTATCGACTCTGGTCTCGTGCAAAAACTTGGTGTATTAACCTTTGAGTAAATTGTATTACAACGTGTACAAAAACAAATTAATGTTTTGGATATGTTTAGTCAATTAATGTTATATTGAGCAAATCTTAGTTCTACAGTAAAATTTTAATCTGATGTAATAACAGAATGTATAAAATATAGTCAAGATATAACATACGTCTTTTGGACTATATCATATTATGAATATAATAAGCTAATGTTATATATTCATTTAGTCATAACAGCGTATCAAAATTCCACTGTTGAATTTCGGCCTCCTTTGTAAATTGCCTCATATAGAAATATTTTCCATTGTTGCCACGTTTGGCACGCAGATTGGAATCCGCATTTTTTTCAACATTTTACGTTTGAATTTTACCTTTTTAATACTTTACATAATTTTCAGAAACTGAAAACTCACACTCTTAACACTGCTCGTCGTCATCAGTCTTGCTATTTTATGTCTGATGGATTTTTTCCCTTCGCCACCACGAGGTTATTATTATAATACAAACATTATATAAAAAAAAATTGCCTTCTTCCATCCTATCTATTAACATATCGTACCATTTATAGAAAAATACTTTAATGGAAAAAATTAAGCAACATTAATTGGAACTTCATGATTTGAATTTAATACAATATATCATAACATGTTTCTATTTTTTTATTTCAAACCAGATGGGTTTTTTATTAACTCATAATTTATTTGATGTACATGATCAACATCAAAGTTAATTATTTTATTTTCCCTTAAAAACCTTCATTGTTAATTATTGGCAATAGAAGCAATTTGAATAAAATATGGCAGACATCTATCACATATGATTGATTTTTAAGTATCATGCATCACATTAACATAAACCATTCGTTTATATTAGACATAATTGAAGTCAAACTATGAAAAGCTGTATTTTTCTTAGTTCATAATTAAAAGTTTATAGACTGTTAATGTCTTCATCAATGAAGACCGCTCAATTACAGATAGGAATCGTTAATACAACGCAAAATCGAAATTTAATTGAGAAATTACCATACTCAAACCTAAGAAATTGGATTTCTTAAAAGTCGATTTAAATTTAAAGAAGCGACAATTTTATGATAAAAGCTTAACGACTTCGGCACGTAAATTGGTTTAATTGGGCGACTATTTGAGAGTCGTTGATTGAGACATCACAGGTCCGCTGTGGAACGTTACACAGTCGCTCCTTCATTATTTCCTTGAAATTATTATTTCTACATTTTTTCCGTCGCCTCAAAATATTCGAACACATAACCAAAATTACATTGTTGGTTAACCGACAAAAGAACAGAGTGCGTTGATGTCTTTTAAAATTGGAAATAGCAGCATTAATAACAGTACTTACCCATAAAATAACATGTTTTAGTTTATTAAAATTTTATTATTTTAAGTATGTACTTACCTAGATAGTAATAATTAGTACATTTTAAGATTAAAAAAATAGTACAGTCACTACATACTACATAATTTCTATTTTGTTTCTAGGTAATCCCTTAAGTCAAGGAATATTCATTGAATATTTTTAATTTAATTATTTTAAAGTGACATCGCATTGGTAAATTAGTTGATACTTTTAATAATAATATATCCTACATCCTACGATGGACCAATGGACTTGAGTAACTTTAATTGATTTATTTAGTCAAGAAAAATCATTGAGTCGTTAATGAGAAAATATTATTATCTCGGTTATGAAGACACTATTGACAACTCGGATAGTTAAAAAAGGTTATTTTTTAGCTGCATTTAGTATAAGGACGGATAAAACGGCACTAAAATTTACGCCACAATACTCGTAGAAGCTCATACTGGTCAATTGTTTTATTTCTCTTTCCTTTATTAAAAACTGGCGTGTACTGTGTAGTGGCGGTGTAAGAGTATCCACTACCCCATATCGTCCCGTGGATGTCGTAAGAGGCGACAGATGGAAAATGAAACAGGAGATGGGCAGCACCGTCTCTTTAAAAACGACTAAAACAATAACCAAACTACAATCATACAATAATCAAACCACATGTAGTCGTGATCTATGAATTTTTCAGGCTTCAATTTTCAATCGGCGAAAAATAATATTATTTATGTATTTTCTGTAATACACTCACCAAAAATAAAGCCATAGTTCAGTTTAGTTTATAAGCCAGTGCTTGATTAAAATCCTTTGTTATGAATTTTGATAAACAACTCCTTGAACTGATCACTTATGCAGATGGTGAGTGAAAAGCTTGATATAAAAATCATGATGGCAGATATTTAATGTGATCCTCTTAATGTAGAGACTTCACGATATCTTCAAATGTGCGAAAAATTAGTTGCATTTATCCATACGAGGTTTGAAGATTTAATTTATATGGTACAATTATACTACATTGGAATAATTAGTATTTTTTATTAAAGTTACATAGTCTTCTGTGGTTGCGAACTAAAATGGCAATGGTTTGATCATATCTGTCGCAGAAGTGACCACCGTTAAAGTAGATGTGTCATAAAGTGGAGCCTAGATTAACGCAACGTGGGACGTCCAATGGCTAGAACGTAGCGAAGATCTGCGAAAGGTGTCTAGTAGCAACTGGAAGTGAAGCCAAAAATTGGACTAAGTGGCGGAACTCAAGAGTTGTTCAGATCAGCTGTTGAATGTTCAGAGCCACTTCACTGTCAGAGGCTTATGAAGATAATGATTAAAAAAATATATTTTATTAAATTTTAATTAAAAGATGATGATTTAAAACATTTTTTTTTTATTTATCTTAAAATATCAGGTTTTTTTTTTAATAGGATAAGGGTGCCAAACGAGCACACAGTCCACCTGATGTTAAGTAGTTGCTGTGGCCCATAGACATCTACATCTATCCTCGTTTGCGAATCAAAATGCAGAAGCGTTGTCAGCCGTGAGGACTAAGATGGAATGCTTCGTTTCCAGTAAAAAGGGTCTCCGGTTCTCTACACTAACCATAAGAAACACAGCAGTGTTAAGCTGCTATTTTACGCTAGTATTCTGTGAGAGCGTGGTCCTTCCCCGATCAAGCCGACCCATTTGTGCTACAACTATACCAGTAATATAGCTGCAGCATGGCTCTACCACGTAAAAAATATATTTATAAATATATATTTTTAGGGTAAGAAACTATAAATAAGTTTGATATGTTAATTCTTTGATTGAACAATTACGAAATTGTCGAATAATGAACTTATTTAGAGTACGAATAAAATTTTCCCAAGTAACAGATACTAATTACATTTACTTATTTTGCGCTATCGTAAATCGCCATTTAATCCTATAATGACTTTTTGATACACCTTTCGCCAAATATGCGCTTGGTAGCTGCATATCAATTGATCGAATTTACGCCCACTTAAAATTTATTGTTGTTTTCTTGTCCAAGTAGAAACTGGGTTGCTTTTGAGGCAGGTGGTACGTAAAATATTTTTTTTAATTTAACGCGATAAATTAAAACGTCGCTATAAAATGAGTGTAGTGAACAAAATTGTCTGATATAATTTACTTTTTATTTTTAACAAACAACAAAAAAGAAGACAACTCATCTGCATTTTGCTTCTTAATCGAGGATAAATGTGAATGTCTATGGGCCACAGCATCCACTTACCGTCAGGTGGAATGTGTGCTCGTTTGTTGCCCATATTCTGTAAAAAAAGTTCCTTATATTTTATACAAAGAAAATGCCTACATAATAGTAGTTACTAAGTGCTCTGATTATGATTTCTGCCCTTGAATTATCATTCACTGTCTCTTAATTTATACGCTACATTACCTTCTTTTTGAATTTTATGATCACATGTATTAATGCCATAAGCTACACATTATTTAAACCTATTATATATCTATTTCTACTACAAATTATTTTTGGTTCATGTGCAATTTATGTCTGTAAACACTTCCACAATACAGGAAAATTTATGGTGTGGGTCTTTATTTTATTTTTGATTTGAAATACTTTAAAAATTAGTATAAAAGTTATTTAAGTAGTTAACTTGTACTTAAAGATTTTTTTAATAAGAAGTTACATCAAAATCTATCATTTTTTATCAAAAGCCATTGGTTAATATCCTATGTAATTATAATTCCCACATACTGACTAAAATAAAATCGTATTAACTATTTTTAAAATAAAATATTATTCAACTGTAAAGTAGAGCGATTCGTTACATGACTGACTTTTTCTTTCAAATAAATTACTTTTTAAAATCCTATTAATATCTATTTATTCCTTCATTTAATTTTTTAAATTTCGCTAGTTATATTATAGTAACAAAATATATTTCATTTAATGTTGCTCCGTATAAATAAGACGACGGTTTATTCAGAGCAGTGCTGCGAGCAAAATTAGAAACCATTTAAAGCGAAATGACTATAGAGGGTCGACCATCACTCCACATGTCGCAACGTGAGACAATTTCCCTTGCCATTTTTGACTCAGATCAATTGTGAGTCAAGTCGGGACATGCAAAACAGGACGTCACCGCTATTCTATCCAAGTTTAGACATACACTCCTTTTATGAACCGATGCTCCTTTTCTTGCGAAGTTGTTTCGATTTAAAGCGCCATTTTGTTTTAGATTCCAGTGTGAATGCATGTGTAAGCACACATAATTATGCTTAAGACAAACGCTCTGTAAGTCTTGTTCGGTTTGTTTCCGTATTTTTAAACATTACTTCTGTTTAGGGCCAGAGTGTAGAGCTTTTATTTAAAAAAAAAAAGTAAATGCCGCGTAGTGACTGCGTGAGATAGTCCACTACCCCATTTTATCCCATGGGTATCGTAAAGGCAACATAGAGAACCTGAAATAGAAGATGGGCAGCAATAAACAGAGAAAAACTGAAATAAAAGATGCGACGCAATAATATCTGATAACAATTGAAAATAATAAAAAAATTGCGGTTTCCAACCCGCCTGCCAAGATCGGCAACATCCTCCCTACGATATAATCTATGGGAAAGGCTTTTGTTCAGCAGTGGACTTTTGAAAAGCTATATGAATTAATGAAAACGTTTTGCAGCATTATTCGCAAATTCGTTAAGCGACAGATCAGCGAAATTACTTGTAAAATGTATAATATTTATTTCTTATATTTACGCGAACACTACACATTAACTGATAATAATTTTACGGATTTTATCGCGTTTAATTTAACCTTTTAATTTCTGACGTTTCGGATGCTTTGTGATGTGTAGTGGCGGTGTAAGAATATCCACTACCCTGTATCATCCCGTGGGTGTCGTAAGAGGCGACAGAGGGAAAGAAATCAGGAGATGGGCAGCAGCGTCTTCCTAATAACGACTAAAAATAAAAATAAAACTGTTGTTGCCAACCCGCTTACCAAGTGTGGCAACTATGGCAAATATCCCCGTATGAGGCAGTCTACGAGGGAACACTTTATCAGCAGTGGACTTTATCATAAAACGATTAGTGGGAGTTGAAAAGAAGTTTTCTTAGTTTCCTCGAAAGCATCATTAATACAATTAACATCTTGTAATCTCGTACTATTCATCAGAAATGATTTAATTAAGCAACGACACCATTCGCAACGGAATAATCAGATAAAATTATTAAGATTGCAACCCAAATTTTGGACTTTGATATATCATTCATGCAACCGTTCAATCGTTCCATCCGCAAGATGACCGTTGTGATAAGCTTCAGTTGATTTATAAATGCGCCTGTGACAAGGTGATTCGACCCTTAAACATATTAAGAACATGCTTTTTGTATTGGCTTAAAAACATACTGATCGTAAACTATCCAGCGTATAATTTTATTATTAAAAAAAAAATTTTTTTTGTGTATAAATTTAACAGCCATCAGTTCACGACTGAATCCATCCCTCTAAATCATCCTTCTATTGGACACCATTATCGTTATCATTAAACCGCTTACTAATCCACTGCTGAAAATAGGCCTACGCAAAGGAACTCCTCAAAACACTGTGCTGAGTCACCTGAATCCATTGACTTTTTGCATGTTTTAACAGGTCGTACTCCATCTAGTGACGATTGCCCTAGACTCTACATACAGGCACAAGGCTGCCGACTTGAAATCTTTTCTTCCCAATGGCTTTGTCGGTTCTACTAGTTATAATATGGCTGGCCCGGGCTATGTCAGTTCAGGAGATTTCAGCCTTTTTTAATTTTCAGTCCGTAATAATCCATTGCCCAGTCTATTTCATTATAAAATGTTTACCATAATACACAACTTTATAGAATGTTTACTATAATTACCTACCACGTTTGAGTGGTTTGGCAATTGGCATCGCCGGACTTGGGACTTTATATCTGCCATATACGAAATGTTTTAACGATATGTATCATCGAAGACTCTGTGGTATTTTAGGCATTTCAAAAAGTCACCTCTTATGACACCCATGGAAGACATTATGAAAAACAAATACTAAATCTCTAAAAAACATCTAGGTACAATGTTCTCATTGATGACGCTTTTAAGTCCCATCTTATGTCTAAGCGTAGATTAAAATGTAATGAATTAATAGTATAAAAATAAATTATTTCCTTAATCGTAAAATCTGTTAATAATGATAACATTATCATTAATTCTGCATCTTAATTTCCTCTTCAAAAGTTTTAAACATGCCTTGTAAAACACGACATGCCAGATTTATTTTTATCACATTTTTTTTTGACAAAAGCATTTCGGTATTTAAACTAAGTCTTCTTCTAGCCTTAGTCAAATAAACTAATTAATATATTTCAGATTTCAGAAAATAAGATACTAAAAAAATACACGGGGTATGTGAAATGTACCTGCGTTAAGACCCACGGAGTTATCGCGTTTACGCGTCCTCATGCGAGGGTGTCATTGAGCGCATTCAATCCGTCATCGTACGTCGTTCAAGCTCCTCAATCACTTTAACGAAATATTTGTTTACTTATTATTATTATTTAATGTTTGCGTACAAATAGTAATTAGGTTAAATTATTTCATTCATTATTATAAGAAATCTAAACCAATTAAAGCAAAAAAGGATAATAGATAAAAAATTACGTAAGACACATGGAATTTTGATTTTTTATGTCTAAAAAAATGATATATTTCATTTCAATCCTTAATACACTAAGTTCTAAAAATATTTTACTTTAAAATAAAGGTTTATTGTTTACCTTCATAATATAATTCTCTGTAGTAGTATTCGTGGACGCGTTTCACATTCACAAATTACACAATGATATCAAGATCCGAAACAATTAATTTTATTCTGACGGGATTCGAACCAGTAGCCCCAAAGTCAAACTCTTAGCCACTACGCTACCGAGCATTTAAATATAAATTGTCATTTAATTCATATAAAAGATTTATACAATAGTCATGGATGAGAAAATGGGAAAATTATGGGTTGATGGTTTTTATCATTGCATTGTCTATTATTCTTAGGTTGATTTTTTTACGTAAATAGAACAAGTTTAATATAAAATTTACAATATACTACAGCCAGTTACATGTCTTCTTCTGAACATATGCCTCCTCCATTGATTGCCCAAAGTACGGGTCCTGAGCCAACTGCATCCATCGACTACCTGCATGTTTCATCGGTTTTCAACTATTTAGATTGGCTTCGCCCAACGCTGTGATTGCCAGTTACAAAATAGTAGTTAATTGTTGTTGTTGAATTTTAGTATTGTGTTATAAGTTTAGTATAATTATTTGCAAATGTAAGTGTATTTTATCGCATTATTATGGGAGTATAATGTTCCAAATAACCTCAAAAATATAGACAACACTAAGTCTTTTATAAAAAATTAAAGTCATTCTTAACTGATAAAAGTTACTATCATTTAAGTGAATTTTTTATAGATGCGAATAAATAGTAAATGTATGTGTAATAATTATAAAAAAATAATAATATATTAGACTAGTAAATGTTAAGAAATAAGTTAGTTGGTATTTAGTATGAAGTAATTAATATTTAGTATTATAAAAAAAAAACTACCCCCTTATAAATTGCTATGCTCCTACGGGGTGTCACTTGATGTATGATGTATTTCTTGTGGCATGCAAATTATATAAATAAATAAATAAATATTTATCAATTTTGCGCCACATAATAACACATAAAACTTAATCAGGTGTGAGATAATTAGATCAAAGCTGAGTTGCAGGCGCGGGTTAGCCACATTGAAAAAAAAAAAGAAGAAAAAAGAACTGCTAAATGTTAACAGTGCGCAGTCACGCCATCCAGTTAACCCTTGAGCCGCAACGTGTTATTATTGAGCATTTATTTAATTTTTTAAAGAAAATATGTGAACTTGTTTTTTAACTGGACAAGGAAATCGGTTTACTAAAATACACATTGTTGGCACGCGATGCTCAGTAACTTAAACTTAAATTAGACTCGCATTATGTCGCAGACCTCAGTTTTGTGTAAATAATCAGTCTATCGCTAAGCAAAACAATGTTGCAATTAGTATAATTACAAGCTGTGAGGCCTTCCATTTTAGTAATCAGGGTTGACACCACATGTGTGTTCTTTGTTTGAAGGTGGGTTGGTTGCAGGTGTCCTCGAGAATTGTATGTTCATATACTGTGCATCGGCGGTGTAAGAATATCCACTTCCTCACAACGTCAGTAGGTGCCGTTAGAGGCGACAGAGGGAAACAAAACAGGATGTGGACAGCAGCATCTTCCCAATAACAACTAGAAAATAAAAACGCGTAAAAAGTGTGTCAACTATGGCCAATATCTCCCTCGACCCATGGAGCATCATGCATAAGTGGACTTTGATTTGGACTGTAATAATGGTGTTGAAATAAGACAGGAGCCACGGGCAGGAGCTCACATCCATGCATTGTGCCATTAAAAGATGTATAGGTCGGTATAGTATTAAAAAAATAGTTTTAATATTTTTCATGTCTTTAGTGATACTAAATAATCTCTATTTTACCCTCTCAGGGGTATTAATAACCTATGTCCTTTATAGAGGTTAAAGCTATCTATATTCCAAATTTCATCAAACTTTGTTTATCAATTTAGACATGAAAACGTAACAGACAGTCAATGTTACTTTCGTATTTATAACGTTAAGTATAGATTGCATGTTAGTCATTTTAATAATAACGTTCAACACTTGCCTTACTCGATATTCGGTAGCGGTAATCGCAAGTCATTTTATTTGATTTATGTAACAACAAAACTGCCTCGTCATTTTGACAAGAGCATTTTTAAAAATAAACATTTCGTCCACTTGTCGCCCCGTAATTATAGCTATTAAATCTTGAATAGCAATAAAGTGGTGCACAAAGGGAAAATATGTCACTTAAAATGAAAAACTCACGCACGTAGTGCAACCTGCTGATTGACAAACGAGGATCTGCGACCGATTGATGGTGAAACATTACTCCATAATACGTTGAATTTTTTTGTGGTGGCGGTCTATTGGAATTCATCACGCCATTCTATCCCGTAGGTGTCACAAGAAGCAACAATGGGAAATTAGAGAATGTCTTTGCCTCATCCTTATCTTATTCCACGGCAGTGAGCATGGAAGTGATCTTGAAAGTTGGTAGCGTGAGTTTATAAATGGGTCATTTCTCCTGCCTATGATGCTTCTGTTCGCGCAGCCGTACTCTCCCTGAATGGGCAGTTTTCATGCAGAGTCAATGATAGGGCGACGCAAGTGCGAGTGAATGTTTACATATAGCTCTATCGCTCAGTCACAGCCACAGATTATTATTATAATACTAGGTTGTCTCCAAACCAGCAAAGTGCACATGCGCACTGTTTTATTTGTATATTGGCATGATGCAAACGGAGCAATGACTAAAACATTAAAGGTTCTGAGATATCACTATACAGTTATTGAGAGTGAAAAAACGCCAAAAGTGTTACTATAATTTCAACGTTGTCAGTCAATAACCGTGTAGTGGCGGTTTAAGAATATTCGCTTACCTATATCGTCCCGTGGGTGACGTAAGAGGCGACATAGGGAAACTGAAACAGGAGATGGGCAGCAGCATCTTCCTGATAATAAATCAAAATAATAAACGCTGCAGTTGTCAACCCGCCTGCCAAGCGTGGCAACTATAGTAAAGTCCCCCATTTCAGGCAGTCTATGGGGAAGCCTATGTTCAGCAGTAGACTTTTATAGGCTGTAGTGGATGGAAGGACGTAGTTATTAAAGCAGCATGTAAACACTCACTGCCATCGAGAGAACAGATGTATTTCGGGAAGTTATTACGGCAGTGCAAATAGCAGTGATAGGACCATAATATAAATGAGGTATTATGGTTTTTCGAAAGATATCGGTATAACTGTCGCAGCCAACTAGCTTAATTAGCCTTTTTTTTATAGGATAAGGGTGACAAACGAGCACACTCCACCTGATGGTAAGTGGTTGCTGTGGCCCATAGACATCTGCATCTATCCTCAATCACGAATCAAAATGCAGATGCGTTGTCACCCGTGAGGACAAAGATGGAATGCCTCGTTTCCAGAAAAAGGTTCCGGTTCTCTACACCCACCACACTAAACATAGTAGCATTAATTTTTGCAACTTATTTTTAAGTAAAAAAAGTGCAAAATATAAATAATAAAACAGGATACAAAAGTGTACCTTGCTAAACGTGCTCTCATTGATAAACATGTCAGTTATTAATGAATAAATCTTTAATGACATGATTGATCGGTTACTTAAAGTTCATATCTCAGTTATGCCTTTTGGGGTTCCGCTTTTACAAAAAAAACCCTTGTGATTCCTTACGATGTTTTTCATCGTCGTGCACGTGTTAAATTAGGAATTAAAATTACAATTATCAATTTTATTGGTGTCCGTGGGAATCGAATTTGGGTTGCTCGGCTAATGCCAAATTTATTACGAGCACTTTGCCTCTTAGTTAACACGGCTCTAGATGCATGTTATTTTGTCTATGTAACTAAAATATATAGATTAATATTTAAAAAATAGCTCTTTATGCTTTACGTTAAAAAAACGCCACATTAAGCGTATCCCGACGCGCACTTGCCTGATATTTTCAATTTTATGTTCTGTTTGATAAAGGTTTGTTTCTCGGATTTTATATTCGAATTAATATTGATAAATAACCGCTATATATTATATAAATATATCAATAGATTTTTGTTTAAATACGACCTACTGCAATATGATACGATATTCTTTGTAGCCTCGAAATCTTTTAATATGTTACATACGACGATGTATGAATACACAAATAACAAAATTTGAAATTTTTATGAATTGGAAATAAATCTTGATTAAAATGTCTATTGATTTCCCTTGAAATACACAATGACACACAATCTGTTTTTGATATCAAGGTACGACCTTGCGTCAGCTATTCTTTAGTTTATTTGTACATGCGTGACTTAATATTTGCTTTACATTTTTTGAAACACGCAATACCCAATTTTCGGCCCTTGGTTTCGGTAATCATAACGTTCGAACCACTTCTTGAGTTTTACGTGCAAGTTTAAATTGAATGTATTTATATTGGACGTACTGCCTTGCTTCGTACTGTTTCGAGTGATATTTCGTAGTATCTCCGCAGATGTTTTCATTGATTATTTTAAAAGATTGTGATTATAATTGGCAGTATAAGAATTTCCACTACCTCATATCATCACGTGGGTGTCGTAAGAGGCGACAGAGGAAAACAGGAGAGGAGTCAGAGGGGATATGAGTAGCGGCATCCTCCCGATAACAATATAAAAATGTACAAAACTGCGGTTGTCAACCCGCCTGCCAAGCGTGGCAACAATGGCATAATCACACTGTAAGAAAATCTTTGGGGAGGCTAATATCTTCGACTATCGTATATAATTCTTGACTACATTATCTACTATAAACATTTAACTTGAGTCTAATAGCTTAACGACAATATTTAAAACTGATCTGTGAGAACTTTTGAGCAAAATCTGTAATATCGTGATACAGAATTTATTTTGATATGTTACGGTTTTATACGTTAAACGTCAAGGAAAAATTATATTGAAAAATAATACTTAACTTTTGTAATTTTATTGTATCTGATGAATATGTTTATAATTTGTTTTTATGTTTCAGATGAACCAACAGTGTAAAGTCTGCGGTGAGCCTGCGGCTGGATTTCACTTTGGCGCGTTCACTTGCGAGGGCTGTAAGGTAAATAACAATAATTTTATCGATGAGTAGATATTGCCAGCTGATAATGTGTCAACTCTTTAATATTTTTTTAATTGAAAAAATTTTATCCACAAGAGTAGGATTTTCTCCTCTTTCTTGGAGATGTTTTCGTACATAAATTGCACAAGAACAAAAATCCTGATTTAGAACAATTATTTGTAGGTTATTCTATTTTATTTCGTTTACCCATATAAGGTATACCTTTACATTATATTTGTATCCGCGGGTTGTAGCTGCAGGTGACAAGAGGTCAGTTTTTTTTCTCGCTTGACTATATATGAAACGCAGCAAGCGTGGCACTATACTGTAGGGAGTAGGACTGTATGATAACTTATTTTTTTTTAATTATTTTACATTTATTGCATATTTATATATTATCTTAAACAGAAAAAAAAACAAATACTATTGCTGGGAAAGCATAAACGCCTACATCGATATTTCAAAAACGATACAATAATATTTTTACGATTCATACTTGGTAGAGCTACGCTGCAGCTATATTATGGTTGCAGCTCAAATGGGTCGGCTCGACCGGGGTAAGACCACGCTCTCACAAAATATCAGCGTAAAATTGCAGTTTAAAGAACCGGAGACTTTTTTACCTGAAAACGAGGCATTCCATCTAAGTCCAGGGGTGACAACGCATCTGCATATTAATTCTTAATTGAGGATTAATGTAGATGTCTGTGCGCCATAGCATCCATTTACCATCAGGTGGACTGTGTGCTCGTTTATCTCCCTGTTAACATTAAAAAAATCCAAATTGACACAACCCACAATATTTTTACCCCATATCATAGTGTTAAGTGTGACAACTATGGCAAATATCCTCTATGAGGTAATTTGTGGAGGAGGCCTATGTTCAGCATTGCACTTTACTACAAGATGTGGCCATGGTATTCAAACTATTCGTGAATAGGAACGTCTACTACGTTCACAATACAAATCAGTCATTTTATTTTATTACTACAAATTGTTCAATACGATTTACACGATTGATGTTCTGATGTAACAGGCATCTGTCAGTTCGTTCTATTTTTCCGCCAATATAGTGCTTGGTATACGGAAATTTGCAGCCACTGAGAGTGACAATTTATACAAAAGCATTTAAAACAGAGCAGACTGACAGTTGAATGGCGATATGGAAACAGCAGTACTACGCGTCTAGAACGGAATATATCGTGCTGATTGCTGAAGTAGCTAGCAATACTTGGAATCATTTAAAAGCTGCTATACGCATTTGTATCGTGTAAAAAGTTGAAATTTTCCTATGTTTTTTTTTAAATTGTTATCCCTTGTCACGTAAATGTTATACGTATAGCACACTTAAAATTTAATTATTTAAAATTAAAATTTAATGTAAATGCATTCTACATACATACTTGCACATGGACTATCATCTAGACCCGGAAATATATTTATAGGTCACACAAATAATTGTTTCAAGCGCGCTACTATTCCGATAGATTTTTCAAAATAAATGATCTCTAATAATTTTGTTTGATTGTAAAGTATTAACCGTGTAGTGGCGGTGTAAGAATATCCACTACCCCACATTGTCCCGAGGGTGTCGTAAGAGATGACAGAGGGAAAATTAAACAGGAGATGGGCAGCAGCATCTTCCTGAATACAACTCAAAATAATAAAAACTGCGGTTACCAACTCGCTTGCCAAGCGTGGCAACTATGGCAAAATCACCACATGAGGCAATTTATGGTGGAGGCATTTCAGCAGTGGACTTCAATAAGCTGTAATCGATGGAAGGATGAATGTCATTATCCTATTTTAAAAATGTATACATTTATTTAATAACATTTTATGTTATGTAAATAAATTGATACAATATTTACTATCATAATAAAAAACCTAAATCTAAAAACTTAAATTATTATACAGTCCTACCTCCGCAGTGTAGTGATAAGAACGCTGGCTGCGGTTTCTTGCTAAATGGCTATTCTTAGCATTAGAGCGAGAAAATTAAACAAACTTGATAGATAAGAGGGTTATCTATCAAGTTTGTTAACTAATAGCTATTGTTATAATAGTTCGAATAATACATTTATTTTTCACATTTATGATGCTTATTTAGGTAATACCCATACCCTCTTTACCATACCGGGATTATGGTGTAACACTTATTTTATTTTAGGCACAGATCATTGAACAAAAATAGTCGAAGTGGCAGTGTGGACAGTATAGTCTAATATAATAATGTTCCTGGTTTAAATAACAGATTCCCATCAAATTGCAAGTAGTTTAAATGAAAACTTATGCTTTAAATCACTATGTTATTTTATTAAGCGTAACCCGTACGCTAGGAGCTTTTCTTGTATCATGAAGGCCGCATACATACATAAATTTCATACAAATATCCAGGATCCAGGACATACAAGTACCTGCGTACCGAACTGGAACCCGCGGCCCTCAGGGCCGCAATTTAACGTCAAACCACACTGCGACACGGAGCTGTTATTTTAAATTGAAATTCATAGATTGATATGTAACCCACTGCTAGGCACAAGCTTCTTCTCTTTTTTAAAGTATTAAGATGTGATGGTGAAATGATTTCAAAATATTTCTGAATTCCCTGGCTTAAAGATTAATTACTTCAAAAGCAGATCAACAGCTTACATCATTGTTATCATCTTTACAGCCTTATTATAAGTCTATTGCCTTACATAGGCCAAGGAAAGAAAGGAAGTTTGGTCTAGGGCCACCTGCGTCCATCGACTACCCGTATTTCTTACCATTTCGTCAGTTTGTTTAGCAACGGACCGCCCTAATACTTCGCTAACCAATACAACGTTGCATTCAAGAACCATTGGTTGCCTGTTCTTCTAGCTACATGGCAGCTTACATTGTCAGGGAAAATATTTTTTTAATAAATCTAAGGTTTATTAAAAAAATATTTTCCCTATTTTTATTTTTTGAGATATCTTTATTTCTCATAAGAATTTACAACAATAAAATAGTAACAAAACATTATATAGATACAGATTTTAGCTCTTATAATTTTTTAGATATGTTTTATAGATATGGGTAACAAACAAGAACACTGTCCGCCTGATGGTAAGTGGATGATTTGCCCCATAAATACCTACATCTATCCACAAATAAGAAACAAAATGCAAATGCGTTGTCACCCATTTGCATCGTTTTCAGTAAAAAGGGTATCCGGATATCTACACTCGCAATGCGAAACACAACAGCAATAAGCTGCTATTTCACCCTGGTATTCTGTGAGAGCATAGTCCTTCCCCGGTTGAGCTGATCTATTCGTGCTACAACCATAATATAGCTACAGCATGACTCTACGTATAAACATAAATAATAAAAATAAATTTATTGCGGCGAGGCATAAGCTCAGCAGTGTTTATTTAAAAATCTTTCAAAAAAACCTTCCAAAAACGCTGGTACGTCATTCCATCTCTCTCGATGTGGATACTTTAAGATGGCACTATAATTGCGCAATTACATAATGCAGAAGGCGTCCGCGTATAATAAATCGTGTAGGTAGTTAAATCAACTTTTTTCATTATAACTTTATATATAAAAATTACGTGTCACTTTGTTTATCCGCACCGAACTCCTAAACTACTGAACTGATTTCGATGAAATTTTGCACATTGTGTGAGTTTGGTCCAACTTGAGAGTAAGGATAGTTTTTATCCCGATAAGTGACCTTCAATATTTTTTATTGCGAATTTAAGGATTTTTATAGGACAGAGGGTCGCCGCAAAGGGCGGAACAACGTCTGCCTGGCCAGCTAGAACGAATCGCTTTCCCGCTTGCGAAGCGTGGCCTATGTCAGAATGTTATGTTAAGGAACAAAATTATTATATGATGATTATATTATAATCATATTAAATGATGATTATAATATAATCATCATTTATTTTAGAAATGTTTTTTTTAAATAAAGTTATTTTACCACACTAAATTTGTTTGTTAGATAATTTGTCAAGTCTATTAATTTACCTACAACCCATACTTTAGTTGATGGTTATGATTAATAAATAATTGTTTAGTACAACCCAATTCTTAATAACAATCACTTCTAAATCACAAGGAGAAGAGCAAATAGTAAAAGGCAAGAAATATGTCTATAAATTCTTATCAAAATAATTAATATCGTTCACATGTTAACGTCGCATGATTGATGATATGAGTCCCTGTGTAGCGGACAATATTACGTATTTGGATAGAAAATTTAATAAAGGTAGATTAGAATAATCGGTAGAGACGTTTATTTATTTATTTAATAGAAATTAAAGCATCCTCATCAAACCATAGTTTTTTTCGTATAGTTTAAAAAAATACTAGCAATGTTATTAAAATTACTAATATTATTTTTAACCACTCCTGGTAAGTTTAAACTGCTTGTGTTAGGAGTGGTTTTCGTCAGTAGTTGAATGGTGGATTCGAACCCACGACCTTTTAAGTCCGTGGTCCGCAAGTATAGTTATTTATAATCTATATGAATAACCATAATAACACTATTTTTATTTTTATATTAAAGTAATTTATATGTTATATTTAATCGAGTATATTGGACATTTATTTCCACATATTACTTGCTCAACCCTTAAACAAATATGGACCTCTTGCTTCCTCTCCACAGTGAAGAATTTGCTGTAATCGCCACGCAAATAAGTCTCGCCTCTGTATATCTGTAGCAACTACTCGTCGCATCGGTGATAAATTTTTAACTCTATCATAACATATTTAAATTTTTTTATTAAACGTAGCTTTCTTTAGGGTGGAATATATTTACTTTTTCTCCAAATCTCATTGTAACTTACTTGCCTATCTTGGTTGCCTTGTGCTGTGGTTTATTAAATAGGCGAGGCTATATAGCCTTGCCTATTTAATAGCGAGTAGCTTAATTGTAATGGTTGGAGAATATACAATAAACTTCTTAGAAGTGCTTAAGCTTAAAAATACTGTTCATGAAAAACCCAATAAAGCAGTTAACAAAAATGAAACAGTTAAAAATTTACCGACATTTCCAAACTTTAACAAAAATAATATATAGAATATGTGAATGTTCTTGCGAATAGTTGCAGTATATTATAACAAGTATATTTAAATAATCTTTAAAACTTTACTATTCTTTTTATACAATAAATGTCTATCTGCAATAGAGGCGATACGTAATAAGTCAAAAAAGCGGCAACCAGATAGGGAATTGTCGTCGCGCGACGCACCGCAAGCAATTTGCTACCCCGAATCAATTTGCCAGCTTTTTGTCGCACGATAATGTCGGCCGATTCAATTTTCTGTTAAGTGCGTTGAACGTGGCTCCCAGTGCAGTTGTTTTGCGATAACGGACTCGAGAACTGGATGCGACGATGGCACTGAGCCGGAATTATTCCGCTTCCAAGACAAACCCGCTTTAAAGGTCCGATGGAATTACGGTATTGGGAGTTAGGAAAAGATTTGTCAATGACTGTAATCGGTGTGTTACGGCTATCTTTTGTATTTTAACGAGCATGCTCTGAATCATCAGATATTCATTTTCTTTATACCTGACAGGTAAAAGCTTCAAGACTTATCTTTAGACAAATCGTGATCTAGTTTAGCTGTCAACTTTTAAGTATTTTTCTAATATTTTCAGTATTTTTAATTACTTTTTGTTAGTACATACATAATACATACATAAACACTCACGCCTGTCACCCAGAGGGGTAGGCAGAGACTACGGACTTCCATTTGTCACGATCCTGGCACACCTCTCTCGCCTCCTTTACATCCATATATCTGCGCATACACGCTCGTCGGTTAAGGGTACTCCTAATCTAACCTTTTTTCAATATATCGCCAATTTGGTCGATAAACCTTCGTCTAGGGCGTCCCTTCCCGACTCTGCCGTTCACTTCTGCAACATAAATTTGCTTCGTCACACTTTCCTCGTTCATTCTTTCTACATGACCAAACCACCGAAGCATTCCTTTCTTAATCCTGGTCACAAAATCATCTTGCAAACCACACTTTTCTCTTATCACACTATTTATCACCCTGTCATTCAGATTCAGCCCTAGCATACTCCTTAATGACCGCATTTCTACAGCATTTATTTTACTCGCATGCTTCTTCTGCCAGACCCAACTTTCACTACCATACATTAAAGTAGGGACTAACACAGCATTATGAATTGCCAATCGTGCCTTTTTTACACATTCTAACTCTTCACAATAGCGTGTAGAGCCCCATTCACTCTATTTCCTGCGTTCACTCGTCGTTCTATATCCTTATCATATCTACCATCCCTGCTAAATAAACATCCAAAATATACAAACTCATCCACTTGTTCAATCAACTCCCCTTCTATTTTTATTTATCATAACTTTTTACTTTCTTCTCTTTCAAAAACCATCACTTTCGTCTTAATTGCGTTCACTTTCATGCCCCTTTCTTTTAATGACCAGTTCATTAAAGTAACCATAATTTGACGATGCAAATATGACTTGATCATCGGCGTACAAAATGCATTTGACGGTTAACTCACCCATTCTCAACCCACATTCTTCAACTTTCAAAGTTTGCAAACAACTGTCCATAAATAGGTTAAACAGCCACGAGCAAGCTACACAGCCCTGTCTGACACCTTTTAGGATGCCAAACCAGTCCGAGTAGACCCCGTTGATCCTGACATAAGCACTAAAGTCCCTATAAAGAGACCTTAATGCCTGTATTTTTGTTAGTATTTTTTATTGTATTTTCTTTTTAATATTTTTAACTAGTTTAAAAAAACAAATGCAATGGTCACATATTAAATAATTAAAATTAAATAATGTGTTATTATTTAAAGTATTTTATCGTTGTTTACAATCATATTGATTCAAAGACTGTCAATAAATTTTTAACTGTTGTTTTGATATATTTTATGAGTTAAACATTATTTTTATATTACTTTATTGCACTTCATTAAATATAAACGCAGCTTAGTTTCATAATAAATAATTTTATTCTGAACATTTTAGGTTTTCACATTTTAGAAATTATAATATGACACTATAGACCGAAATATCAACTCTTGATTAAAAACAGTAACTGCCTAAGTATGTCCCGATGTTGGGCATAAGTGGTGAGGTGATATATACATAGGTGAGGATTTCACGATGCTAATTAAACTTATCGGCGATATTTGGATATACTAGAATTAATTTCAATTTCTGAAACATGCAGCCTTATTTACGTTGTTTCTATTCACGCCAAACACATGATAAATCACCATTTGAATTTGAGATCTTGAATCGAACTTGTTGGAAAATTTACATAGAGTCCATTTCTTCTATTACAGCCTGTAAAAGTCCACAGCTGAACTATAATACATATATTCAGTCTATAGCCTTATAGGAATATAGACTCGGGATAGGGATTTTAGATTGCCACTCTTGGTAAGCGGGTCAATATTTCATAATTTTGAGTTGTCATTAGAAAGATTCTGCCCACCTCCTGTTTCAGTTTTCCTCTGTTGCCCCTTACGACACCCGAAGAATGATATGGGATAGTGGTTATTCTTGCCTCTGCATGGTAAATTATACCCCTAAATAATTAGTTATATGGTTCGGCAGTGTTTTTACCTGTAAATCAGATTTTTTTTCACACTTTGGTATATTTGATGTAAGTATGTAATGGATGTATTTATTTTTAATTTATAAACTTTTGACAACACAGATAACAAATTTACTAACACCAAAAATTATATATCATAACACCTGCCTCTTTCTTTATTGCTTCATTTGACATTTAAAACAACATAACTAGATTTTATTTATAGATGAAGGGTGACCATTAATTTGACCATGATTAAGAAAGTTCGAAGCGTTCAAAAAGATATAAAAATTTTAAACAAACTGTTCGAGACGTCGTAGTTATAAATTGTATTGGAGTCACTTACATAAATTATAATAAAATTAATTATGGTATTGTTTAATGGTTCTTATTATGTATTTTATATCATAGACACTAACCCGTTATCTCATGGGTATCGTAAGAAGCGACAAAGGTAAATTTAACAAGAAATGGTATCTTTATTAATATTTAAAATAATAACAACTGCAGTTGGAACTACTAGGCTACTATGGAAAATATACCTTAAATAGAATAAAACTACTTTAATGGATTCTATTGCGTTTAATTATACTTATTTTTGAATTCCCGACATTTCGGGTGCTTTACAGCACCCATGGTCACGGGGTACTGTGGGAAATAATTATAATTAAACGCGATAGAATCCGTAAAAGTAGTTTTATTCAATGTGTAGTGTTCGCGTAAATATAAGAAAACATTAAATATACCTTAGTTAAGCAGTGGACTTTGAAGAGGTTGTAATTAATAAATTATGTATTTTCCTGGGATATTTTGACCACAGTGATATCTTTCGAATATAGTGGAAGTTACCAATAACACGTGATATGTACATGTTATATATGTTGCAACCAACTAGCTTATATAGTCTTTCAGTTAACAGCCTAACCTTTAGAAACGTAATTTAGCCGTCTCGTTTAATGAAATAAATAAGGTGACCATGTTAAGTAATGTCGCTGGTCTATGTCTAATTATACGCTATGTGTTATATTATATAAATGTATGCCGCACCATAACCTACTGTCGCTGATATCACAAGATAGGTGCAATGTTGTATAAGACGCATCTGCTGAATATCATTCAGGCCGCTAGTTGAACGGCGCCGTTTAGTAAAAAGGCTAGGCTTTTAAATGAAAGGCTAATTAAGCTATTAGTCTGTGACATGTATATGACATTTTTATTTATTTAATTTACACCTCATTCTTTCATTATTTTTTTGAAATCCTGTTTATCCTACAGACAGAAACCTCTTCCATAATATAGGTTTCTGTCAGCAATTAGAGCTCCATAACTAACACTTATTTTTTAAACATACTCGAAATGATTATAAAAAGTAATTTATAATTTGTCTCAAGTTTAAAATTTCGAAGTCGCATGGAAATATGCGAAGTAAAATGTTAAATTTAGAGCAAATATCAAAACTAATTAAGACTATACAAAAACCAACAACTTGTGTATTGCACAAGATTTCGAAGCCAGAACCTCTCGGGAAGCTCTGAACTTGTGCCTTTTGTGTTTCTGTTCAGAAGAAGTTGCGGTAGTCACAATCGGTAACATCATTATCATTACTAATTACTAATTACTGTTTTTCCGAGTGCATATAACCTTAACCTCTTTAAGGTTCGTGTTAACAGGCTTCTCCTGGGCAAACTCGCTCCATAGTAGATATAATATTTGCCCTCGGGCCAGATGGAGATCAAGGGTGAGCCCATTCTTAGTAAAAAATAAAAAGAAAACAAATCCACTTGGCTTGACATAGAGTTGCCCAATGGTTGTCGCAAAACACGCTCTTCAAACTCTTGTCACATAATTTAGTGCGAATGCTTTGCGTTTTCCAGGACGAGGATTCCACCTCAATATATACTCGCATATCGAATGAAATTGCTATTATGTAATTATATATTAATTATTTTAAACTAATGAGGGAGAAATTAGTTAAAAGATCCGATAGCTCATTTAACGATCGTAATGAAATTTATTTTTCTTTTAGCAATTATATTTTTGCTCATGGGGGGTGGGGGATGGATGGATCTGGATGCTGGTTGCTCAGGTCCATGCTTTGTGACATTCCTTGGGGGAGGCCTATGTACAGCAGTGAACTTGTGAAGGGCTGTAATGATGATGGTGATGAATAATATTTTTAGTTTGCAAGCGATAGCAATATGTAACTATTTCAACATAGGTAACTAGTAGGGGTTACCTATGTTGAAATATTATTATATCATTTATTTTCATTATCAACCACTTACGTACAGTTCTGTCTTAACGCGTTATTTACGTTCATAGACGTGACAGCGGTACAGTTTATTTGAAAATTTATTACGGAAACCAACAAAACGCTGATTAGATGTTTAACATAATTATTTATTTATTCAAATGTATTTAAAACAAACACACCAATGGAACAATGCGTGGGCGGAAAGCACTATCAGTGACAACGCTCTTAATACAATTGAAATAAGAGTCACATCGCAATGTCTTTATATAATTAAGCATTTGTCTTTAAACATGTTCAATATTTTTATTACAGTTACAAATTCGGAAGTTATAGGAGATTATTTTGATTGCCAAATTTTTAATTTGTGAGCATACGAAATGAGTATAGTATTATTAATTTTTATAGACCACCCAAATATTTATTTGTACTAAGCGAGCTAAATAATCTAAATCAAAAAATAAAGTATCTATAATTCTACAATGTTTTAAATGTTCACTAGGTGGTAAGACTCCTTTTCTTTCTAGCAGTTTGTCTGGGCAGGTAGCACCCTCTTACCGCCATATAGCAGAGTGTGCACTGCTGTGTTCCCGACTGAAGAGTATAGAGAGCCAGTATTATTACAGGCTGAGAGGAATTCCCTCTTAGTCCTCATTAGTGACAACGCATCCGTACTCTTCTTTGATTAAAGTTGGGTGTATGTGTCCACGAACTACATCTTTGTAGTTCGCTTATCACTTTATTTTAAACGTTAAGATTAAGTTGTATTAGCAAATGATACATGACAGATCTTTAAAAAGGTATCCAAGATTTTATTTTATTTTCTCGTTTACTCTCTACTGCTCTCTATTCTATCCAAATTAAGTCAACTTTTTTAGATTGAACTTTTAACTATTAAACTACTGGTTTTTAAAATAATCATTATGATGGCAGGAAGTTTATTTGAATTAATAAGAATTTTATTAGTAAATAACTTTAATATCTTTATGTATATAGTAAATATAATTATTGTGCTATCTACTAAAATAAATGTTTTTCATGGTACGATTACTTGAGCTTTATATTATTGTGGCATGAATAAATAATCACAAGCTGACACAACTAACTGTCGTATAAATCGGATAATCGTTTAAATCGAAAGCAACGAAGTTTCCGTACATTTCCGCATTTAACTTTCTTTAAGTGTCTGAATATGTTAGCCATTTAGAAACACACTGCATTTTATTTCCAAAATAAAAATACTTACATTAGCATATGATTATAATGACGGCTGAATAGCGAAGGCACGAAGGAATCACTCATGTTGTCATTATAAATTTGTATTTACATTTGCATTTATAATATCTAAAACGAGTAGGTATATAGCGTATTTCAGTAGCAGCACGGAGTCATGAAATTGGCGGTGTTTCATCCTATGTTGGTGCTGCAGCTGATGTCACTCAGTCGTCTGGAATGTCCGTCCCATGAGAGTGAGGGAATGGAAAGTTTAGCCTATGCTATGCATACACTCGAGCACTATGGTTTTTTTTTAAACTGACCACTGTGATCATAATTCCGTCTGCAGGACATTATTATTATATGAATTGTAAGAGTAATAATGCAGATGCATTGTCACGCCTACCAGTAAAAAAACGCCGAATTTCGTCTCATTCGCGAGTCAGCGAATCATGCTGTTATTTTACGGTGTTGTTCCGTTCCGTTCCTTTTCAAGTCTATACCCATTGGTTTTGCAGTTATAATACAGCTTCAGCGAGGCTCAACCACACACAGTGTGTTTAGCGATATCTCAAACACCATATTAATATAAATCATTCTCTTCAATCATTCAATTGAGCCATGGTAGCTCAGAAGCTAAGCGCTCGTTGTAAATTTCACAGTACGCGAGCATCCCGGGTTTGATCCCCGCTGGTACCAATGAAATTGTTAATTGCAATTTTAAGTGCTGATGTAGCACGCGCTCGGCGGTCAACATCGTGAAGAAACCTGCATGTCTGAGTAATAAGAAAAAATTTTTCGAAGACATGTGAAGTTCGCCAACACGCATTGGGGCAGCGCGGCGGACATTTCCTTGCCCTAAAACCCTCTCAGATATGAGAGGAGACCTGTGCCCAGCAGTGGGATGTGTATAGGCTGTAACTTTAACTTCATTCTCTTCAATCTTCTCATCAGTAACAATTTACAACTGGATATTGGCTCCGCCTATGATAAGAAAATTTGCCGTAATTACGACATTTGAAAGACGGATGGACGATCACACTTACAGACGTCTCACAAATGAGTATATGGCTCACCTCAATAACCTAATACTACGTGCTTGTTGCCGCCATTAAACATTTGCAACGTCTATAAATACGAAACGGTTATATTGCCATACCTACTGACATAGTGCAGCGGATAAATAAACTGCAGTAGCAATGAATCGGCCATATAACTCGAAGAACCGACAACCAAATAGGAAGAAAGATTCTTGCGTGGTAGTCTCGAACTCTCAAACTCTTTCAAACTGGCAAATCATCCAGGAAGTCAATGGAAACAGGTGTCTCAGGACCGTGCTTTGTGGCACTCCTCGGGAAGGCCTGTATTCAGCATAGCAATTGTGAAGGTTTGTAATAATGGTGATGAATATGTTATGGAGCATTCATTCAACCGCGTGCGTGTTAACAGACCTCACTTGTTCTCTAAATTATTTACTCCTCAGATTTGCAATACGCGTAAAAACGAAAAACATTCCTTATTTTTATTAATAAAAAGAAGGAATGTTTTTCATATTTGAGAAAGAAAGAGAAAAGTATTTCACATAAAAACTAAAAACCAGCATACCCTTTTTTAATTGATACTCAAAAGAAGATAAGAAGCATCAGTGTGAAGTTAACAAAGACCTTTGACCCGCTGACTCGTAAACGAGCTTTTCCGAATCAACATAACATTGCTAAGCTAAAGGTCTTCATGCTAACTCATAAACCCAAATGTCTTTTTTTCGGTTCGTTCGTCAATCATATTTCAAAAGCGAATGTGGTCAATTAACCTATGGACCCCGAACATTGGCAGCTGCAAGAAATACTAATAGCTACTGTATTTTACATGCCATAAATGTCAATTTATTCAATATTAATATCAAAATGTTTCGATTGTGACATCGTTTTATAATATTGCAAAAAGGACTGCTTTTAATAATATCGTAGACCGTTTTTTTAATGATGATGAATATATGTCGTACTGCTTCGGTATAGTCCGCTTTCACATAGATCGGTACGACCGCGACGCAGTGTTTACCATGTATAGATGTCTTAATTTTCCGTCAAGGATCAGCACAGCAAACGACGCTTATTATGACACAAAACAGTTTTTGCAAGTCAAAAAAAGTCAAGTCCCGACTGCGGAAGACTTTGCGACATGAAGCGACAAATAAGTCAAACAATACTATTTTTCTCAACATTGTAAAATGTATATGTAATATGTGTAATATGTATATAAGTAAAAAGAGTCCAAGAATGTGTATTATGGCCACGCATTCTCATAAATAAATCGTATTTATAATATCTTTTTCTACTAGGTATGCCAAGCTGATGTTCCATCGCAATCGTACAGACTAATAATTGAGAAACGACCATAAACAAAATAATCATGTTATTGCCTTAAAACCCATGAGTATAGGTATCTCCTATAACAGTGAAAATTTGGACTGACGATCGTAATACCTGAGTTCTCGAACCTTCAATCGTTGTTGCATACAGAGCAAATTCAGAAACCAGAATGTCAATAATAATAGAGTATACATCAACCAAGAAAGTGTTACATTATCATTAAAATTTTACACCCACGAGCGAAACTTATCTGCATAAAAATGTACTCGGGTAATTTCAGTGCATTTTTACTTTTTTAACATTGAAAATGTATCAAAAACTTATGTAAGAATATTGAAATTAAAGATCGGAACGGCGCAGGCGCATTCGATATTATAATGAAGTTTAATGTGGGGACGCGGTATGAATAATTTATACGCGGAGTTTTTGGAGTCTGTGAACGAACATCGGTATATTTTGAAACGAAATACCGTTAAGCGTACTCAAGTTTTTTTTTAATAAAAGGGGTGGTACCGAGTTTTTATTTCCTCGCACTTTAAGTTGTTTGTCAGCTTTTACACGTTTCGGTTAGGTATTCCTGGTATTTCATTTCTTAGTATCTTATTTTTATGGGTTTCCCACATTTCAGTAGAGAAGAAATTTTGTAGTCTTAAAATTTCTTATGTAAAAAGTAAATGTAAAATAACAGTCTATGTACGTCCCACTCCTGGGCACAAGCCTCCTCTTATTACTGATATGGTTTTAGGGCATTGAAGTGTTCTCAGCTCTGCCCCAATGAGTGTCGGCGTAGTTTACATGTCTTCGATTTTTTTTTAATTTCGCAGGAATGCAGGTTTTCTTACGAAGCTTTCTTTTACCACCGAGCACCTGGTAAATTAGCACTTAAACTTACAATTTGCAATGTTACCTCTTACCATACACGAGGCGATATAGGGTAGTGAATATTGTTGTATTAATTATTGTATAATATGTGTGGATTGTTGGTGCTGCCAAACAGTATTTGCACTTCTTATAATTTGGACTTCTATCTATAAAACCTTCCTTTTCGAATACGTCGTTCGGGTCGACTAAGAAAAATTCCAAGAGTATCTTTTAGCGTCCTCGGATTGCGGAAATAACCCACTTGTATTACTTGCTAGACTAGTAATATCCAAACTAGTAACTAAAAACATCGGATATGGGCGACGTAATGGTACTGAGATCGTCTATTTTCATGATAAGCAAATCTCCCCCCTGGGGGAAAGGAAGTGTCCAGCAGTACACTATAAAAGGACAGATGATGATAATTAATGTCAAAATATTCACAGGGCTAAATTACTGGCGTGACACTGAAGGTTTTGAGAACTCCCTAAAATAACAATTCCATTATTACACATAGTTTTATTTTTATAGAATAAGCGTGAAAACGGGTACATAGTCCACCTGATGGTTAGTGGATGCTGTGGCCCGTAGACTTCTACATCGATCCTCTATTTATAATCAAAATGCAGATGTGTTATCACCTCTAAGGACTTAGATGGAATACCCCGTTACCAGTAAAAAGGCTTTTTTACGCTTGTATTCTGTGGTAGTAAAAGGAAGTGATGCTACTGCAATCTGATAAATTAAAAATTGTCTGTCATTTGTCTTTGTAATACATTTCATGAGCCATAAAATTCTACTGACCTACAATCCATCTGATGATAAGCTCTAGCTCATGGACATCTGCAACTAATTTAAACAAAGAAGACTACAAATGCGTTGTCACCTCCGAGGCCCAAGATGTGTGCCTTATAGCTGGTAATTACTAAGACCAAGTAAAAGACTAGGTTACTAAAACCAAGGGAAAGTTTCCAACTGAAGACAGTGCTTTACTCGGTATTTCTATCGAATGCGACAATATACTTACATAACTGTATTGTCGCATTACATGGAATTATTTATGTGTGTAGCTATATCTTGGAAAAATAATAAAAATATTAGATAGCAACTTAAAAATATTTATTTTATTTGTTATTACAATTTGGAACATTTAAATATGACGTAAGCATTTTTCTATGGAGACATTTAATAGAGAAAGTTTAAAATAGATTATGTCACACAATTGTATGTGGTACCAATAATGCGTATGTCGTCATTTTTGAGGTGATGCGAACACGATTCCAAATTCAAACATCGTTAACGGACTCAACACTTTCTTTTCTTTTGTCAATGCCTCTAGCCGGTGGACAGGGCGTCTCACTATGTCGATCATTGAATCGATGTTGAATCGAGAGATGATTAAATCGGATACGAATTATAGCACTAACGGTAGTGATTTGTGATTTCCGAACGCTGATTAGATCTATTGTTGGATTTTGGGAGTTCAAATAGAGTGCTCATTAAATGTTCACGCGAAACTGACGATGCGAATGCGTGTAGTATTGAATCGATTATTATTGTGTGAACCGATTATACTGTAGGTGTTTGAAAGGAAGCGAAAGTGGGATGTCAGGATCGTCGCGGATCGCAATGACAATCGAACTGTCGAGACGTTAACATCACTTCACATTAACATCACTTAACTTTATTGTGAATTAATTTTATGTTTAACAGTTGTCGAAGGAATTGTAAAGGTAGGAAGCTTCTTCATGATGCTTAAAAGAAAATTTAGTTGAAGTTAATTTGTTAAGCATGTTTGACAATAAGTCAAGTTTCTTTACTGTTAATATTTTTATACATAAAGTGTATTTTTTTTAAAAGTCTGAGTACAAAAGCTCGCGATGCATATCATAGTACGGAAGCAACTCAAATTCGATCTCCGCCTGCGCACTGAATTTATTGGTTCTATTTTTTGCTGAAATCACGTGCTTGGCAATAAAGGAAAACTTAGAAAGGAGACTTGAATATCAGAGAAAAAAAACGCTAAACTATCCAGCACGCACTAGAGCAGGGCGACAAAGTGACTGCACGTTAACCACACATAAATGAAATGAAGCCAGTATTATGATGGATAAAGACATCTTTGTTTTTAATTTTATACCTAAGTACCCCTAGTTTAGAAACCCCCCTTTTATGTCTTAAATAAAAATTGAAGCAAACAACGTCCCACATAATAGTTTATTTTATAAAATGCCACTTAAAAAGACAAAAAAATTGTTCTACATTTAAATTTACATTTAGGAGAATTTTTATGTATACATATAGATGTATACATAAAAATTCTCCATATTACAATTAATGTGGTATAGACCTACATTAATATAAAATTGAAGTGTCTCTCATTGTACTTGCCATTAGGACACATTCTTGTCTGTCTGTCTTTCTATCCGGGCCAATCTTTGAAAGGGCTGAACCAATTAGAATGAAACTTCACGAACAGAGAGAGAGGAATGCCAGGAGTGGCCTACGGTATATTTTATCTGAAAAACTTGGAGTATTTTTTAAATGGAAATATTTATGAAATAAATGGAAATTAATGATTATTTAAAAAAAACAGGGTCCCTAGTTTAAAATAAAATTATTTAGTGTATATTAGAAACAAAGTGCAATAAAGCATAAAATACAAAATGAAAAATCTTACTCCCTTTTTCATACTTTTGCTCAGTGTTTGCGCTGCATCACGTAACAATCAAGAACATGAAGGCTTCTCAAATTGATCTTAATTCTCAACCTTTGGCATGTTTATCACCTCTTCTCAGAAAATGATAGGGAAACAGAAACAACGGAGCAATTGTATCAAATTGTGTGCAATCACCCGCAATTGAAATTCGGCGCACCACGTTGTCATTATCGGCCAATACGTGATTCCCTTAATTTGGCAAATAAATATGGTTGTAGACGAGATGAAAGTACAGTTCAGATAAGGCTGTGAAATAAACTTTGTAAAGTATATTCCATATCTATGATACATCAATTTTTTTAATATAATTAATTATGTCTTGGTGACTTCAACTATCAAAACTGCACCGCTGAATAATGACCTCCACTATATATTGCGTCATAGGGGATTTTACCATAGTCACCACCCTTGGAAATCACAGGTTTTTTTTAAATATTTTCGTTTGTGATTACCATTATAAAGATGCTGCCTATATATGCCTATCTCCTGTTTCAGTGTCCCTCTGTCACCTCTTAAGACACCCACGAGATTATATGGGGTAGTGGATATTCTTACAACGCCAGTACACAGAGCATGTGACTTTCTCATATTATTAAGAAAAAAGTTAAAGTTACAGCCTATATACGTCCCACTGCTGGGCACAGGTCTCCCCTCATTTCTGAGAGGGTTTTAGGGCAAGGAAATGTCCACCACGCTGCCCCAATGCATATTGGCGAACTTCACATGTCTTCGAATTTTTTTTTCTTATTTCTCAGCCATGCAGGTTTCCTCACGAAGTTTTCCTTCACCGCCGAGCACGTGGTAATTCAGCACTTAAAATTGCAATTAACAATTTCATTGGTGCCGGCGGGGATCGAACCCGAGTTGCTCGCGTACTGTGAAATTTACAGCTAGCGCTAATCATCTGAACTACCACGGCTCTGTTCTCATATTGTGTAATAATTAAAACATGATAACAATCGAGCCTCATCTCATATCTGAGAAATTAATGGGGCAGTTCGTTTACGGGTTGCCCTTTTAATTAAAAGTTAGGTATCCCTGTCTGAAACGATGATATTGTTATGTAAAATGACTGCCCTGTTGGTCTAGAGGTCGTAAGTGCGGCTGCTGATCATATGGTCCTAGATTCAATTCCCGGGTCAGGCCAAAAACAAGTTATTGAGGTTTTCTATCAAGAAATGCTCAAATAGCAGGTCGGAGTAAGGAAGTTGGCGGAGTTTCAGTTGTGGCCTCGGAAAGCACGTAAAGCCGTAGGTCCTGCGCCTATTCTCTCTCCGGTCGTGTTGGACTGCAGTACCACCGGAGTATGAGAGTGAAGGAATGGAAAGTGCACTTGTGCTTACGCACACATTCTAATTTCTACACACAAGGTAAACATATTTACTTGTGGCATGTTTGTGCAAACACAGAGATACTCAGGAACCTAGTACTCGTACATGCGGTGTACTAAACAAGCGCTCTGACCAATATGTACCGGAGAATTAATACACCACACAAATGCAATCTACGTGATTTAAGATGTCGTACACAGGAATAATTATGTTTATATACGTACTTCTGTGGCAATTTCGCTGATTTTGTACGATTGATAATTTTATTTGTATCGTTTGTAAACAAAAATTGATTTGTCTATTTCATGAAGAAACGACTACTCATTCAAATGTAGTATTTTAAAAAGCGGATTCATGTTTATGCATTTCATTTTAGATCCGAAAATTGCTTGACCAGTAAATTGACGCTAAATGTAGAGTTCTTTTGATTTTTTCTCATCAGTAATTCTTTATCAACGCATCTGCATTTTCTTTCTTATTTAAAAATAGATATATAGCATGATGACCGGATGGGCTGGCTCACCCCGGAATCGTCTGGTTCCTACCCCCCTGGGGTATCACCTAAAATAAGAATTATTAAAAAGTTAGTTTCATTATTATATAATTCTATAATCAAAATACACGTGCAAGCAAACAAAATGTTTTTGTTTAATTTTATTCAAATAAAGAAATATTCTGAAAATCTAAGGCCGAATTATGGATTATCAACACTTTAAATTAAAATTACTTTTAATGTGTACATTGACTACTTCGACTTCATCGGTCATCGCTTTTCAGAGTCCAGGTGTCGCTGGAAAAGCCTAGATATTATTTAATGCTCTGTGCTCATAGGTCACTCTTAAATTTGTAATTAAAAAACAAAATATGAAACAGTATACGAAATTTAGCTCCATGATTCAAATAGGCCGGGAGAATTTTTTTTCTTATATATATTTTTTTGTTGTAAGGTTTTTTTGTCGTTTATACCATTACCGTATAATTACTGATAGATTTACTGAATGATGTGTGATTTCAAATGTTTTTTTCAATAGTCCGTGAAATATATATCAAGACAAAACAGCGTTTATCTTGTATTCCGTATATTAGATATCTGTGTTTTATATATTAATGTATGTGAATGTGAAATATATCTTGCTTATTATACAAAGTTAGAAGCTTAAATGAATAATGGTCAAATTTCAACCAATAGGCGACCACTAGTTCTTATTAACATATTACTCTACAAAAACTTCGACAAACCAACATAAAATTCAAGGTCCAATAGTTAGACTAGTAAAGCACATGCCATCTCATTAGAATTCCAACAACACGCGAGAGTGGCGCGGTGTCGCAACGTGTTTCGCGGCACAAGCGGCGGAATTTATAGTTGCGGCCCAGCGGGTGACGGGATCGCCACTCAGTGCGAGCACTTTGTGACCGCTTGCGACGGTCGTACGCTCATAGTCAAGCATCCATAAAAACAGTATAGTATTTTAGAGGAATATCGTTGAGAATGTCACTAAAATTCCTGATAATTATTCACCGTCAGACATGAAATAAAATTAAATGGAAATATTTCGTTTTTCGACGTAAGAAATTTTAATTTCGTTTGTCACATGAAAAAGTATTTAATTTACTACCATTTCAAAATTAATCCTCTTTTTTGTCAGTTTTTAAAGGCCTATGATACAATATTCTTTGGAAGAAATTAGGAGAAATTGTTCCGTAGGTAATCAAAGCATGTTATAAAATTACACAAAATATACAAAAATAAAACCAATAAATGTATTGTAAGCTAGAGCAGATCAGTAACTTATTAATACGTACCCTTAGTTTTACCGCTTGGAATTTATCAATGCGTTTTTTTAGTTTTTCGAGTGGATTATCTTGCCAATTATTATTTTTCAATAATTTTATTAACTAGTGAAATTATTTAAACTATTTTGTTATTATAAAGGGTAAATTACTTCAGGTATTGACACTGTTTTCTGTCATATGTTATAACCACCTCTAACTCATTCACCACTTTCTGCTCTAGAAGAAAGAGTTGCTCTGTATTAATAACATAAAGAACTTAAATGATTATCAAAGTTTTACTACTAGGTCGTGATTTTTTTAAGAGAAGCTAATTAGTCAGAAAGCTAGCTTTTCTTACGATTTTTTATTCAGCAACTAGTAATAAACACCCTTAACGAACTTGTGCTATAAAGAACATTAAAATTAAATTGAGCCCCGGTCTATTTAATTTTAATGTACTACCACTGCTAGCTAAAATTCAAGCAAAAACAACGAAACGAATGTATTGCTTATTTGATTTAATTACATTAAAACTTGATCGTTTACTATTAATTTATTTATTGCGTTAGTAAATTTCTGTGTTAAAATTTTGATAGTCTATGTTTGTGTTAAATTCCTATTCCCATTTGAGTTCTCGACACCTATTAATATGATGCCCTGCACCACACCGAGCGAACTGCCGATAGGTATAAATAACCTCGGTCTGACGTCCCAATGCGTTTGCGCTTACCCTCGTAACCAATAAACTACCGTAGATGCACCGCTTGATATTTAATGCCTGGGAACCCAAGTCTTCGTTTCAACTTAGACTTTTACTCTATGAAATGGGTGTCGTTATTGGACGAGTGAAGTGAGTAAATCGAAGAAACCTCGCAAATCTTTCGCGACGCGATAAAATTCTGAAAAATAGTGTAAAAATTATTATTATCTTTTAAAAATGACATTTTACAAAAATAAATTAAAATAGAAATTGAGTCAAAATCAAAACCACACATTCCATTACAACCTATAAAAGTCCAATGCTGAACATGGGTCTCTACCATAAATTGTCTCATAGCGATTTTGCCATAATTGTCACACTTGGTTTTTAGTTGCATCTTCTGTTTCAATTTACCTCTGTCGTACTCTTAGAGTACCCACGAGACGATATGGGTTGGTGGATATTTTTACAAGGCCACGAAACGGTTAAACTAAAAATCAAATAATAATGCTAAATAATTTACGAAGTATTTTTTAACACCTACTTAATTATTGTTTATAAATATTAATAGGAGTAAATTTTTACGTGGTAGAGCCACGCTGCAGCTATATTATGGTTGTAGCACGAATGGGTCGGCTCGACCGGGGTAGGACCACGCTCTCACAGAATACCAGCGTAAAATAGCAGCTTAATGCTGCTGTGTTTCGTATGGTGAGTGTAGAGAACCGGAGACCCTTTTTTACTGGAAACGAGGCATTCCATCTTAGTCCTCAGGTGTGACAACGCATCTGCATTTAGATTCTTAATTGAGGATAAATGTAGATGTCTATGGGCCACAGCATCCACTTACCATCAGGTGGACTGTGTGCTCGTTTGTTACACTATACTATAAAACAAAATTGTATTTCCATTGAGTCAAATTGCACATATTTTTCGTCTCCGTCTATCAGGTATACACTGTGTGCTTAAATGCCTCGTAATCGTAAGCGTGAATGCTGATTAAGTTATTCGAATGGGGTCCGGTATTCAAACCCGAGATAGTGTCGGAACAAAATCACTAATCGGGCTTTTTTTCAAGAAATTCTCAGTAGGAGACCAAAGTTATGAAAATTCCCCATGCATAGGAAATCACGTAAAGCCATTAGTCCTACGGAGGGAATAGAAAGTAAGTACACATGTGCTTTTGTACACTCGTGCACTACCAGCACACAGGCAATACGGGCGTTTGACTATAATAACAATTTATTATATAATCATTACATATCCCAACGGGTCAGTATGCCGAAGTGGCAAAAGGTCGGCCATATAGTTCGAAGAACCGACAACTGATGGTGAAGAAAGATTCACGAGTGGCAGCCTCGTACAGTTAAGCGAAGTGTAGGGCGACACCTCACTAGATGGAGTGACGACCTGTTAAGAAATGCAGGAAGTCGATGGTTGTAGATGGTTTAAAACAGTTCTTTATGACTGCCTCGTTGGTCTAGTCGTTGTAAATGCGATTGCTGCTCATGAGGGTCCGGGTCCGAATCCGGGTCGAGCCAAAAATAACAGTTATTGAGTTTTTCAGTCAAGAAATTCTCAGTAGCTGCCCGGAGTCAGGAAGTTGGCGGTGTCTCATCCCCGTGCCTGGAAAGCATGTAAAACCGATGACCTTGCGCCTGATCTCTCTCCGGTCGTGTCGTTTTACCGTCTCATCGGACTATGAGAGTTAGGGAATAGAGAGTGCACCTGTGCTTGCGCATACACTTGAGCACTATAATCCAGTCCTGCGCCGATGGCTAGTCTCCGTTGTGGCTGACCGCAGTGACTGAAACTCGGTCTGGAGGACATTTATGGCATTCCTTGGGGGAGTCCACAGCTGGACTTGTTACCTATGTGCTGTAAAAAGACGATGACAATTTTGATATTATCATGAAATATTTTCTCTATATTATGTCATAAATTTAACTATATTTCCTAATAAACTAATCCCATAACCCAGATCATTATCATGGTCGCGTGACAGGCGCACTGCTCGGATTTCAAACAAGTTGAGTAGCGACTGCGCGTAACGCGATCGGATGCGCGTTTAGTCCATTTCACGCTCCATCGCGCGTGACAATATTTATACTAACACTTACATACGAGCACATGATACGAGCCTGTTTTGTTAGACAACATTGATCCACTAAGAAATTTAATTATTATATTAAACCTTAAATACTAATGTTTATTATTAATTAATTAATAAATTAATTTAATTATTAAATACTATTGTTTAGATATTAGTAAATTTGACTACAACATTAATTTGTGCATACAAATTTGACATATTTGTATCCACAAATGTTACAAATAATTTTACTAAGAATATTCTGTGACCCAAAACAGAACTTCTAAACTATATACGTGTGTGGAATGAAGTTGCTTTTTTCTTTTTTGTCACGTCATTGTCTTAAAGGTCAGAATTTTTTATATAAAATCGAAATGCCAAACGAACTTAAGTCCATCTGATATTAACTGGCTAGTGCCCAAGGACATCTGCAACCAACTTCAAAGAACGAATGCTGCAGATGCGTTATCACCCCTAAGGACTAATATGGAATGCCTTACATTTGTAATTAAACTGGCTTTTAGACTGGAACACAGCAGTTCGGCAGAAATAAGTAAGGGAGTGGTACCTACTGAGACTAATGGGCAGTAAGGGAGTCCTACTCCCTAGTTTACTGGATGAAAATGTAATATAATCTAACGATCCCGTCTGTTTGTTAGTTTGTTTGTCTATTCGTGACAACTTTACAATAGATTTAAAATTAACTTTCCGATGAACTCGTGCACTACCAGCACACAGGCAACACGGCGTATGACTATGATAACAATTTATTATATTATGATTACGTATTCCAACGTTTCAGTTTTGAAATAAGAAACTTTAAAATTAGCTGTGAACTGGATGAAAATTATATATAATCTCACTTTCTTACGTGTCTGTTTGTTTATTTTGTCTGTGTGCCATGAAGTGGCGGCGTAAGAGAATCCAATACTCCGTATGTCATTCAGTGATTGTTGTAAGAGGTGAAAGAGTTAAATGAAACAGGATATGGGCTGCAGCATCTCCCAAGTGACACACTTAAAGCCCGCCAACTTATTGCGCCGGCGCGGCGGACTATTTATAACATAACATAGACCTACCTAAAGGAATGCCACAAAGCACGGTCTTGGACCCATTGACATCTTGTATCTCTTACCAGGTCATCACTCTATTAGCATAAAATGTATGTACCTATTGATTTTTTTTATAAAAGAAATGAATAATAACTGAATCGAAATTGAAAGTCGAACCACACTGATTAATGAGACCTCATTTGTAAGACAAGAGTTGAGTAATTTTTTGTATCGGTCACTTCGTTAATAAACGTTTTGATTTCAAAAATAATTTGTTGCCAATTAAGCGCGAGGTTATTCAATAACCATGTTATTCTAATAAGCCATTTTATGACGTAAATATTTCTGTACATATTTACGACCACTTGTAGAATTTACAATAATCTCCCGAATAAAAATATTTTATTATCAACGACAAGTTTTGTGTTAAATGAAAACGAATAGAACAAAATTTAAATCTCATACATAAAGCTTAAATTTTAATAGTCTTTTAATAGGATATTACGTATATTATTAGAGCCACGTTGCAGCTATATTATGGTTGTAGCATGAATGGATCGGCTCGACAGGGGTAGGACACGCTCTCTCAAAATACAAGCGTAAAGTAGCAGCCGATTCCTGTGTTTCGTATGATGAGTGTAGAGAACCGGAGACCTTTTTTACTGGAAACGAGGCATTCCAATTTAGTCTTCAGGGGTGACAACGCATCTGTATTTTGATTATTATTTGAATATAAATGTAGATGTGTATGGGCCACAGCATCTATTTACTATCAGATGGACTGTGCGCTTTTTTGTCACCCTGATTCTATAATTTTTTATAGAAATTGAATGTTTTTAATGTCGTTTAACTAAACGACATTAAAAAATTCTGTGTATTAAATGAAATGCGTGTGCACAATAAAATATAACTAAACTTATCTCGAAAATCAAATGGTTCCCTATAACGCGTAGTGATGACAACACCCATAAATTTTCCATAAAACAACCATCAACAGGTCATCAAAATTTTAAAGCACTAAAGCGTCACTAAAACGCCCAAAACTCATCGAATGAATATCAAAAATTGCTTCGCGCGGGTGGTCCCCATTAACTAGAGAACACTGCCTTACTTGTCTAACCCTCGTTTACATATCCCACTGCACTGGAACATAAATTGTCATTACAGCAATCATTCGATACATTTTACCCATAGATGTGCTTGGTGGAATCGATTTGTTGATATCGATTCACGGTTGGGCGCTTATAAGTGGTAATACGTTTGAGAGTCTATTTGTAAGTAATGTACGATGATTTTTCTACTAGCATGGACGTGTCGGATTTAACGAATGTTATCCGTGATTTTATTGTGCCGTATCGACTTAATGTCGTAAATAAAACTCCGATGAGTCGATTGTCATTTAAATGTAGTGCGATTGGTTTTTAAGCGCGCACTTTTTAGATCTCAAATGCCAATGATAATATATGAATATCAACTATTACTTTGCTTCCTTGTCACAAAATTGTTATCTCTTTTTTGTTGGAATTATCAGTCGGTAATGATACAAATTTTAATTTAATAATATCTCATTAACACAGTTGCCACTTACTATACTCACGGGACGTAATGGGGTAATGGATAACGACACCAACACACGTATATCACAACTTTATATCAGGGTATTTTGCATAAATTGTTATTGTTGTTAGGCTTAAGATTAGGTTTAATTTTGTAGATTTTCGATGTTACATTTCTATATTTTATCATTTTGTATCTGTGTTGTGAGCACAAACCACGACTAAATGTGTTTTCTTACCTCGATTGTGTTCTAGATACAATTTAGGAACTAAAATCTTTTATTTTATACATTTTATAAACATACATCATCATCATCACTATTATCATCACAGCCTACCAAATTCCACAGTTGAGCAAAGGTTTCCTCAAAATAAATTGCCTCATAGAGGAGATTTGAGGCAACCGTAGTTTTTTCTTAATATTTTGTGTTCTTTTCGAAAATATGTTGTTGCCCAACTCTTGTTATACGAGTATTTGATGTCGGATAGTGTATTTTTGGTAAGCATTTTACAATCATTAAAAAGCATTTCATAAACAATAAAGGGAAAAAATTCTGAATGATCTGATGAAGAAAAGTGTACTTTGAGTACCACAAAGCACAAAATTCTAGATGTACTAAGAGTCGTAGTGTAAATAAATAGAAATGTAGTAATGATTTCATATATTATGCTCTAAGACCTCGCATAGAAACTGTGAGTGCATTACAAATCGATTGCGATTACAGACCTACAATAAAAAACCAACCGAATAGCAAGTACTCTGACCTAATCTACTTCACATTACATAACATAAACGCATCAGGAATAACAAGTGACGTTTTATCCGTTGCGTGCAGTGCCATCATCCTCGCCTCTAATTGTAACGTCTATTCATTACTACGAATTTGAACTATGCTTCCTTGGAATACAATTTGAAATCAATCATCTCCATTCTGAACTACAGTGTTTTAGTTTTGATACTAAACACTTTAAATTATATAAGTGATGTGAAAATAACATTAGTGGCGTTGTGATAATCTCGATCTAATATTAAAAGTATGTTTTTACATTACTGCGTTAGTGAAGGTTTTTCGTCTGGCACACCTTGAGAAGAAATGACGATATCGAATTCCGATTTCATTAAACGTTTGATTGAATAAGAATTCATAGGATACCTACGATGCTAGCCATATTACAGTTATATTCTACAATCCATATCACTAATACAAAACTAAAAAAGGAATAAAATAAAAGATAAGTTGCACATTGAGATTTTCCCATTCATTTTTATAGTTTCCTACTAGCGTTATCAACCGTAGAAAGCAACTTGGTCTTGGCTAACCCCGCTGATTTTTCATTAACATTGATCTTCTCAGACTTTAAAATATTATTCATAATTCGATCAAACAAAATTAATTAAACTACCTACTTGTAGTTTGAAAACAAGATAAGTTAATCTCGCTCTGTCGCCGCCAAATCATTGAATAAATAAAGCTCAACGAAGAAATATCACATATTTAAAGATGAAAACCAGATCTTTGCAGTCGTTAACACCAAATTAGGACATTACTATTTTAAATTGTAGCGTTTACATCGCTTGTGTCTTGAATTTCCAATGTGCGATGCACGCGGTAAGCGTATAAAATTGAATACAACAATGTTGGTTAAACGAGTGTTGAGTATCCGCCGAGGTGTTGATACAACATGGATCGAATGAGAATTAGAGATTTGATAAACAAATTTCGCTTTTCGACGATCTTTTGTATTAAACATGTTAATTACGTACTTTTTATGTTAAACATAACTACTCTAAGAAGATCCAAAAGGAAATAAAAATTGAAACTAAACAGTTTTAAACAAATATTTTATAAATAAATGCGATGATTTGAACAACCCTTGTTTTCTGGAAGTTTAAATTGTGACAGTATCATCATTTGTTCATCACATACTATCACAGTCATCTGCTAAACATATGCCTTCTCATAGATTGCCTTTTTGCTATTGTAAGTAACCACAAAAACAAAAGAAAGGGATGGCAACCACAGTTTATTTTAAAATTTTCTAGTTATCATTAGGAATACCCTGCTGCCCATCTCCTGGTTTACTTCGTCTGTCGCAACTTACGACACCCATAACGATATGAGTTAGTGGATATTTATACATATACCGCTTATAACATCACTACACAGTAATTACGGTACATTGTAATACTTACTTTACTGATATCCATTGATCGTACACTCGCGTGGATATGTGTTTATATGCAACACCTTACACGCTAAACCATGTCACTCAGTAGTTGTAATACCAATAATGTGCATCTGATCGATTTTCAACGACGTCGACAACTTCCGAGTAAACATAAGGTATTAACTGATCAGGTGATATTATAACTACACAAGTGTATGTATATACGTATAATCACATACTTCTAATCCTAACCTACATGTAAAAAGCGTGACGCATCTGTGATAAGATTTGAGGTAGAGAGAATGCGTAAAATAGCAGTTTAATGCTTGCTGTATTTCGGATGGTGAGTGTATAAAACCGGAAATTCTTTTTTGACCAATAAAGACTTTTTATGTTAAGCGTGACATCAATCACTATTTAGAAATTTAGTCGAGAATAGATTTAAAATTTTCATTTTAAGAATTGTGTGCTAGTTCGTCGCTCTTATTCTATAAAAAAGACTATGTAGATTTTTTTAGGGTGACAAACGACCACACACTCTACACGACAATAAGTGGATACTAGATACTGTGGTCCATAGACATCTCCATGTAGACAAAACCAGAACCGTAAACTAACAATTTCGGTTTTTGCACAAATATAGAATAAGACTTCCCAGTCTTTAAAAAAAATAATATTATGGATTTTGTTACACTGTCGTCTCGCGATGAACTTGTTCTTGATAAACAATATTAACTTATTATTTATTCTGCATTATTCTTGGATATAGAAATTCACGGGCGCGAGTGACATCACATTCGCATAATTATGCAACGCAGCGTTGTCTAAAGTTTAATTTGCTGATGATTTATTTTCTTAAGCATATTTAAGTAAGATTAATTATTATTTTATTTGATATTTTGTGCTGTGAATCGTTTAGCACGAAGTTATATTCATATAAATGTATACATATAGATCCATATTAAGAATTGATAAAATATAAAAATTTTATTAACTATAAATTCAATTTGTTTGACATATCAATTATCTATGTATGACCATTGCGTCATATATAGAAAATTGACTTCAAAACTACAATTCTATTTCAAATTCTACTTCATTGCTATGATTGAAGCATTTTAGCGCCAATAAATAGCGAACGGCGGCGTTATCGAATAAACAATAGATTATGTGATCCGAATTGTAATCGGTTCATTCGATTGTGCAAAAACGAGACGCACATTTAAAAGCGATTTGCAACATTGAAAGTCGCCGGCGGGAGTGATTTAAAAAACATAACGTTGTTATTCTTGATATTAAATTTATAACAAACTAGCTGTTTGTTTTTAAAATGAAATAAAATATATAATATATGAAATGTCAATATATATATGAATGTACGTAATAGTATGTATGCCTTGTCGTACCCCATAACATCTCGTAGGAAAGTGGCGAAAGAGAAAAACTGAAACAGAAGATGGACCGCAACATCTTCCCTTTGAGAGCTCAAAATAATAAAACACTGCGGTTTTTAACTCGGCTACCAAGCATATATAATATCTATGGGAGGGGCCTTTGTTCTGCAGCAGAGTTTTGAAAGGCTGTCATGAATGAATGAATAAATGGAAGTAAATACGAATTAGATTAGCGTGTCGTATTCTTTCCTGCTAAACTCCTGTTTGGTATTAAATAAAATGACTTTAACGATTTCTTACGCGATAAAACCCTTAAAATTAGTTTTATTTCAAAATGACGTTATCTAAGAATTATTTCATACAAAATTTGGTGGATGTTTTGCCAAACTGACAGTTATAAAGTAAAGTACTACCTAAGTTTAGTATAACTTCTGTATGTTAACCAGCGTAACAAAATTCATTCTCTCATTACGTCTTATGGGTGTTGCAAAAAGCGACTATTCGAAAGGCAGTAAAGATCTTAAGGCCTTCGATAGATGGCGTTATGTGATATTACATATCAGATTTGTAAAATATCTAGACTAACGATAAACAGCCTGCCAAGAGAGGCAATTGTGGCAAATCTTTCTATAATTTGATGGGTTTCCAATAATGCATTTGATTATTATGCACTCGTAATTATAAAGAAAAAGAAGATACACTATTAAAACAAATGACAAAAGAAAACATTTGAAAATGGCATAATTAATATATTATGAACCGCAACATTCCATTCACATTACAGACGCAGTTCATTTATAAAACATCTTGCTCTAATTTTGGTTCAATTCACTCTATATGGCATAGGCGACAACGATAAGCTTATTTATAAGGGCCGTAATTGTTTGTCAACTGCAATATGGCAATGAACATTTTGACACATGTCTATTTAGATAAGCGCAAGGAGTCTTGATCCTTGTAAGCTTGCTCGGGTAGCGGCGCGAGCGCCGCTTACAAATTACGGTGAATAGGCACGCGCGGGTATAGGGTTACCACTAAGTAATATGTTACAATTTTCGTTTAAATCTAGTAAAATTTAAGATTTGTTTCAATTTTATACATAAATTCTTATAGATTAAAATGTATTAATTAACCAACTAACATAAAAACCAGTTGACTTTTCTTTGTCGTTTTAAAAAAGCATTACTCTCGAACTAGAATTTTCTCCAGTATATATAATATATATCGAGTATATACAAAATATTTACTTATTAAGTATTCATTATTTAACGCATAAACAAAAACAAAATGAGCCGTTATAGCTCAGGGGCTAAGCCCTAGCTTTAAGTTTTACAGTACGCGAGCAACCCTGGGTTCGATCGCCACCTGCACTAATGAAATTGTTTATTGCAATTTTAAGTGTTGATTTAACACGTGCTTAGCGGTTAGGAAAACATCTCGAGGAAACCTGCTTGTCTGGTAATAAAAAAAATCATAAACCAGTGAAGTTTGCCAACACGCAATAGGGCATATTTATAATAGGCATATTCCCTTGCTCTAAACCCACTTTACTTTTTTTTACTTTACTTAACTTTGTAGTTATTACTTATTATACTAGAACTTGTTTGTTTATTTTTATTTATTTACTTAAACTTGATTGCACAAAAATATACAAAAATCGGATCGTTGCACAAAAATATACAAAGGCGAACTTAACGCGGAATTAATGCCTTAACTCTACCATTCAACCCATAAGTAAACAGAGAACACCACTTTGGACGGTGTAATAAGATTTGTAAGAGAACAAGTGGTAAAATTAATTTTTTTACAACTGAATTCAATATAAATAAAATGAGAAAATCATCAATGTAGACGTAGTCAATTAAATACGCATTTTTGAGGATAACTCAAAACTACTGGTCACATCTTGATCAAATTTATATGTGACCACAACAAAAGCATCAACTTACAAATAAAAAAGAATAATCATAATCGGTGTAACAAAAAAAAAGTTCTGAGGTAACACACTTAAAAAAAATACAGTCGAATTGAGAACCTCATCCTTTTTTGAAGGCGGTTAAAAAATGAAGGATCAAAAAGTAACTATATGAAAACCAACTAAGTATATTACTTTTCTATATACCCACGAAAATTGTAACAAACCATGTAAATTCTAAAATAAGTATGAACTAATGTAGTGTCTTCTAGAAGTAACTTATACTCCTATTTTAGTAGTAGCCTGTCAAAATTATGAACGACATGGAATTCTAGTAATTTTAACAGCGTTTCTGTTTAAAAACACAGAGTTGATGACCCTCATGTAAATACCTTGCAAAATAAGCTATATATCACAATTATTTATTCGTAGAGATGGACTTCAGGCGTTAACCCTTCGAGCGCAAAGTGAAGGATATATTGCCACTCAAGTGCTTTCAACTATACCGACGTCACATATTCACCTATTCGCAACCGCTATTGTATTTTAATTCACCCTGCATCAGGAATCATCAAACAACTATTTGTAATACACTCGAGTCCTCAAAATGCTACAATATAGCTCCAACTGCTTATAAATAAGTCTCATAAGCGTCAAATGATAACAGATAAAGGTTATATGTTAAAAGTAACGTTGTACATTTCGCTTGATTTCTATTGATTTGTCGAACTTTGAAAGCAAATTTGAATTTCAATGAGTTTTACTTGTAACGGTAATACGGTGGGGTGTATACAAGCTGAGGAGCGTGAAGAGGAGAGAGAGGAGAGAGAGAGAGATAAAGAAATGTGCGCAGCGGGAGAGAGAGAGAAAACGACAGTTATTGTGAACTGCAGATGTGCATTAAATATTTTTCCTATTTGAATTAAAACAAAATGAGTGTATGATTTACGTTGTAGAGCTATGCTGCAGCTATATTAGTAAATAGTTGTAACACGAATGGGTTGGTTCAACCGGCGGAGAACCACTCTCTCACAGATCACCTGCGTAAAATAGCAGCTGAGCTGTTGTGTTTCATGTGGTGAGTGTAGAAAACCGGAGACCTTTTTTACTGGAAAGGAGGCATTCCATCTTTGTCCTCACGGGTGACAACACATCTGCATTTTAATTCGTAGTCGAGGATAGATGTAGATGTCTATGGGCCACCGAGATCACTTACCATCAGGTGAACTGTGTGCTTGTTTGTTACTCTTATCCTATAAAAAATATTTGGATGACTCGTTATATCAGCAGCTCCGGCACCAGATACACACTCGGGATAATTGTTAGTATAGTCTTTGAATAACTATTTATTTAAAAGTAAGGTAACAAACGCACACACCGTCTATCTAATTGATAAAGTCCACTTACCTACATGTTTCCTTTATTAAGAATAAAAATTACGATGCCTTTTCACCCCGTAGACTAAGAGGAAATGCCTCGTTACCCATAAAAGGGTCAAAGTTCGATAAGAAATTGTTTGACTTAATTCTAAAAATAAAATAAATGTATATTCTTTTACGAAATAATCAAATATTGTAATATGTACATTCAAAAACTATCTGTACATACGGTACAAAGATATTGAAGAGTTCAAGCTTCTAAGTCAACGGAATTAAAAGATACGGGCATTTATAGTTAATCATTAAAACCTTTCCCTTTTGACTTATAACCATGCAATTTAGTAAGAAGAAAAAGTCGTTAATTTGTAGTTATATCACATGAAATTTATTTTGTACAACTAATATCTTATATTTGCAGTTAGAGCATCGAACGTAATGCAGACAGATGTAGGGGAAATCAATTTTTTAACTGCAAACTTAGATTTGACCTTCATTCTGACCCTTTCGCTAAAGCAATATGCGGTGTTTTATAAATTTTAGTAACTTAATTACTTTAGTGAAAGTACTTACCTAAATTTATACGGCACCAATATTTTGAATATCTACGTTGTACTTATACATAAATAATTGACTGCCTCGTTGGTCCTCATGATCAGCCACAGACCACTGTCTGTGGCTGATCATGAGGTCCTGGATTCGAATTCCGGGTCTACCCAAAAATCAGTTATTGGATTTTTGGTGTTTCAGCCCCGTGCTTCGGAAAGCACGTAAAGATGTTGATCCTGCGCCTGAACTCTCTCCGGTCGTGTCGGTTTACCGGACTATGAGAGTGAATAGAGAGTGCACCTGTGCTTGCGCATACACTTGGGCACTATAATCCTGTCCTGCGCAGATGGCTAGTGTCCGTAGAGACTGGCCGCCGTGACCGAAATTCGGTCTGGAAGACATTATTATTATTATTACATATAAATGAGCGAATAATAATCGCTAATACTAGTGATTAATAGATTAGTTTTTTTACTTTGTTAAAAAGCCCTCTTTTTATGGCTCTCAAGCAGTTTTACGTTAATATGCATAAACTGTTTAACATTTTTACTAACGCCTTGTTAAATTAAATGCTATCACGCGATCACTAATTTTAACGCGTCACGTATTAAAACACATATGAGCTCATACGTCGTAAATTTAAAAAATCGTTCAACTAGAATAATTTTAATCTCTTACGCGTTAATAAATTTCCTATTCACCGGCAACAAAGCTTAGATTTATGTCGCGTTTAAACACAAATTATTACAGCGTCCGTTCGTCTTGGTGAGGTGAGAAAAAAAGGTCAGAGCGTATCGTAAATATTGGCATAATCACTTTTAACTCTTAAACGATTGGGACTATGTCCAATTTTCTAGCAATACTTAAGCCTGTATAGAAATTCCTTCGTTATTGTAAATCTGAATTGAGACATTAAATTAAAAAACGAAAATTTTAATCATCATCATTATCATATGCCGCCCCCCAAGGAATGCCTTTATGAATTTTATTTATTTAATATGAATTTAAATAAATAAATTTGAATTTGAATTGGGATGCCACAAAGCATGATCCTGAGCCACCTGCATCCATCGACTTCCTGCATGTCTTACCAGGTCGTCACTCCATCTAGTGGGGGGCCGCCCTACACTTAGCCTACCGGTAGGAGGCTGCCACTCGAGAAACTTTCTTCCCCGTCGGTTGTCGGTTCTTCGAGCTGTGGCATGTGGTGAGTGTAGAAAACCGGATGTAGGCTTTTCGAAATTTTAATAAATTTTCGAAATTTATTTTTATATTTTCGAGAATTACCACACATTAAGCAAAATAGTTATATTAATATACGTACGTAAAATATTGCGCTAATATTATTTAATCTTTCTTTTCTTTTCTTTTTGTAAAACGTTACACACTAGGATTTCCTTATCGTAGAGGCAGTTTACAAACATAAATTGCATAAGGACAAACATCAAACAATTACTTTTAACAAATGTACAATTAATCAATGAAATTGTAAATTTAATCAATGTACAATTACTTGTTCCGTGCGGGATTCGAACCCGCTGCCCCAAGCGTTGCAACTCATTGCTAAGTCACTGCGCCACGGAGCCGTCGTTACGATTGGCAACTTAAATAAAGGCCTAAAATCTTATGATTTTCTGAAATAAAATTCAAAAATTATAATAAAAAATGTTTATGCTCCAAAGCTTACTATACTTTTAATGAATATTTTGATGACAAAGGACCATGAACGATCCAGTTCAACACCAAGCTAAGTAAATTTGTCACTTAACTATTAGTACAATGTATAACATAATATGTAGCTACATTGTTAGTTCTTTGGGATAGAACTGTAAGTGGTCTCATAGAAAATTACAAGTGTATTCATTAAACTAAAGATAGTCTAAATTTTATGTTTTTCGGAGATACACCTCAGCTTGTGACGGATTTGGGTATGTCATGTTCGCTAGGTTTCTGAGAGCAGTAGTGTCATGTATCGAATCGTCCACTTTCCTTCAATATGATCGAGGAGGGCGATGGATGCCTGCTCGAGTTCGCTTTCCACTATTGGCTCCAATTTTTAAGGTCTTTATTTCAGTGCATCATAGAACATGCAATTCTGTTCACTTTGGGTCTTTTATTGTTTACTATTCTATATATAAGTACTAAGCTATTATAATATTAACTTTAAAAAAGATAAAAGTACAATTACTTCGACGGAAGAAAATTTTCTTTACATAAGTTAAATGCAAATATAATTCACATTATTTTATTTTAATTTATGTTACCGGGTCCCATAATTTGACTTCATCCACATAAAACACTAATGTATTTGGAAAAACAAAAATTTCAAACATTAATTGCTAACAAGATTAGAGAGAACTGGTTCTAAGTGTGAGCACTAATTCATCATTTTAATTAAACGGTATGTCCGTCGATAAAACACATATTTCTCAATTTTTGAATTTTATTACAATTTTATCAGCCTTAGTTACCAAATGATCAGCATACGGTAGCACAACTGTTTGATTAATTTTTTTAAATATTAAGCATCTAACTGAAAATAAGAATAAAATACTGTGCGAAATTTAATATAGTAACTGGAAAGATACTCGTAGTAAATTGTTTGAAATAAAATAAAAAAATAAAAAGAATAATTCCAAAAAAATGTTATATATGCGTCGAAATGAAATTTAAGTAATTTCATTACATATCGACGCATAAAGATTATATTCTCATTCTTAGAATTTGTATTCCCATTCTTAGAATTTATATTCTAATTTTTAGAATTTAGATTCTAAAAGTCAATACTTACACTTTTTGATTTTAAGTATATTTTTGCAATTTAACTAAGAGATTCTTCCATTTTCCTCCTTTACCTCCTCCTCCTACACTCTGGTAAAGGATTTTGAGTCCAACTGCTCGACGCTTGTAGCCTGTAACTTTACTTTCACTTTTCAAAAACTAGTCAGAGTTGATTATTAAGACCACAAACTATCTGCATGTTCACTTAATTTGACAAAGCTGAACACAAGCCATACCATGGCGAATGGTTTTGTCACAATAAACGCCTATCAAATTGTATACCGAAAATTGAATTAAAGCTTAGTAACCGCACGCCAAAAGTGTTCCCTTTTACTTGTTATAAGCCAGTGCTTGCCTACAATCCCACCTGATGGTAAGTGTTAGATAAAAAAACATTGCGTGATACGCGGTTCAGTGCGACGCCCCATAGCGTCTCACTGCATGTTGCCGAGATGGAATGCTGTAGCGGAAAAGTAACCAACTTCTCACTTATACTGCCACATTAAAACGCCCTCTACACAATTTTTGTTTGAACTGTTATTAGGAAGATGCTTCTGCCCATCTCCTGTTTCATTTCCTTTTGCGCCTTCATAGGATGTAATGAGGTGGTGTGTTCTTTTACATCGTTACTACACGATAAAACCTGAATCCACAAAGAGTCTCGTGGCATCGCTTTTATATACGATAAGAATGAAAGTGATGTTCACTCACCGATTCGATGTGTGACAAGTTACGTTTACAATCAAGGCCGTGTGAAGCCAAAGGCATCTGGAATTTGTAGAATCCATTTATTACAGACCTTCACAATTCCACTGCTGAGCATAGGCTTCCTCCAAGGAATGCAACAAAAGTCGGTCTTGAGCCACCTACATCCATCGACTTCCTACATGTCTTACCAGGTCGACGGTACGACAATCTGTCCAGTGTAAGGCCGACCTTCACTTCACTTAGGTACATGGCTGACACACGAGAACCTTTTTAACCTATCAGTTATCGCATCTACAAAAAAAAATTACAATCATATTTAAGACAATTCTATAAATGAAAACATTAATAAAAATGTATTAAGTACGGTTCGTACTTTAGCCTCCTACCAGTCTTTATACTGGTTGCGGAGAAAGAAAAAAGCAAACATAAATTAAAAAAAACATAACGCCGCCAGGCCCTAATGACAAGCTAGTATAGTGAAGATTACTAGCACTCAGAAAGCTCGGCGCTCATTAGTAAACCAAACAAACGTATGGTTATGCTAACAATTTACTTCACATGCCCCGTGTTTGCACCTTGGCTGACCACTTAAGTGATCCGTTATACTATTAAAAGGAGACGTTTATCCTAAACGCATTATGCTTGGCTCAGATCTATAACGTAGAGGTCAATGAACCACTTCTACTTGGCCTTTGTGAAATTTTATTACAGATAAGGGTTGTTCGATTAAGCAAAACTCAATAGGGCGTAGAGACGATTTGTATTTTGAACCGAGTAAGGTCTGAAGTACACGTCAACCACAATACTAAAAAGAACTCAGTGTTGACTGACTTTCATAGATCTATACAACACGGTAGTCATTGCAAACTCAATATAACAAAAATCGAGTACTTATAACTTTTCATTATATCCATTAAAAGTCCACTGGTGAAAAGGAATTCCCAAAGATTGTTGCCATGCTTGGCAGGTGGGTTGGCTATCGCAGTTTTTTATTATATTGAGCTATTGTCAGGAAGATGCTGCTATCCAACTCGTTTCATTTTCCTCTGTCGCCTCTTGTGACACCCCCGGGTGTCGAGAGGCGAGAGAATCCACTACATATCAAATAATATTTTAATATATTAATTTATCATTCTTATTTTATTTTATTACAAGGCTAGTATTTATTGACAATTATCACCAAAAGTTGTTTATGAATGAAAAGTTTCCCATAGTTTAATTTTTTTTATTTGAATAAATCAAGTTACATTTTTCGCATTATGTTTTTTTTAATGCTCATTTCATGTGTTTTGCAGCATCTATGATCACGGGAGAGTTAACGTGGTTAGTCGGTCCTCAAATATTTATGAGGAATCATTGTTTTATGTTACTTAAGTTACTCCTTTTCGTAAATAGAATCGCATTGCATTAAATTTCTGATGGATCGATTATTTATTTCGCACCCGATCGTGACTATCATAATCGTGGTTCCAGACTTCGAATATTTTGTGCGACTAATCATCACTATAGTTAAGATTTCGACATCGTTGCAATCACGATAATGCACTTGTTGATTATGACAGGGGGATAAAATATTAATTAGAGGTGTCTGAATTCGTGCGCCTGAAGGCGAAAGGAAAATGCCTGCTGGTAAATAATTTTTAGTCCTGCATCGTCATCTAGTTATTTTCATATTTTAACCATTACCGTTACAGCAGCTTATCAAAAGTCCACTGCTGAACATAATCCTCCCCCATGCATTGCTTCATAGGGAGATATTTGCCATATTTGCAACGCTTGGCAAGCGGGTTGGCAACTGCAGTTTTTTATTTTTAGTCGTTATTAGGAAGACGCAGCTGCCCATATCCTGATTCGAGTCCCTCTGTCGCCATAGGATGGTAGGGGGTAGCGGATATTCTTACACCACTACACTATACGGTAAATAATCGTTTCTAATGAAATAAGTAACAACCTACTAAACGTCACACTACTAGACACAGGCATCCACCTATTTTAAGGTATGAAAGAGTCCAGTGTAATAGGAGATTTCACATCTCTTGAAATATTAATTGATGACCACGGGTACTACCTTCCGAATAATGTGTTTTTTGATAGCTGTGTATGTACCACCCATACTTAAAGGGTAATACTAAAAAAAAAACAAAAGCAATAAAAATAATCCAAGCAACTAATTGACGTTACATACAAACTTTCCCGAATTGACCGATTTTGACCACTTTCGAGAGCGCGTACTTGAGATATTTACCACGAAGATATTTATCAGCGAGAAAAACCAAGGTTAACAGAACCCAAAGCTGCGACCTTTTCGTTCGCAAACGTTATGTAATAACTCGACGTCCGGTTCAAATTAAAATTTTGCTCTCTTGTCGTGTGAGATGATTTACGAACGTAATAATTTTTAAATTTAAAAGTAGGGTTTCGAATGAAAGGAGATTAATCTTCGATATCGTTTGTACAAAATTTCATTTAAGCCTTGGTACATTAAGAATTCTGGGTCACTTGCAGTCCTGATGGTAAGTAGCTACTGCAACACCTGCAACCAACATCAAACAAAGAAGGTTACAGATACATTGTCACCTCTGAATACTAAGATGGAGTATCAGCTAGGAGCAGGAATCACAGCTTGTAATTAAACCAGTTTTCCTACAATTCTAAACTGTAACAGTGGGTGCAACATAGCTTAAAGACAGACTGATTATCCCCGACAAATTCTGAGACCTACATAAGCCTTTTAAAAATATTGTTAGACAAAACTGAGGTCTATGACAAAACGCGAGTGCACTTTAGGTTTAAGTTACAGAGCATTGCGTGCGAACAATTTGTATTTTAGTAAACCGATTTCTTCGTCCAATTATACTGACCGTCTTTACACTTCAGACCGCGGAACACACAACACACTCTCTATACACTGCTATTTGGCGACATAAGTGAGATAGTGGTGCCTACCTAAACAGACTCCAAGTCGGAAAAGAGTCCACCTAGTATACGATCTGATTGTTCGTCAATTCACATGACTCATCCACCATTCTTATTTGTATCAATACTTGGCGGCAGGAATAGTTAAGTAAAAAGGAACCAAATAGCAGTGGAAAAGAAGTTCAACTACCTAGTACTACCTAGTAGACTTAATAATTAGAGTACTATTTTTTTAAATGAATTGGTATTCTTGGGTTCCTAATACAACTGTAAACGTAAATACTTCTGGTTGAAATATTGACTTTCTCCAAATGCCAATCTCTTCAGTGCGCGGTGCACTTTGGTGTACTATTTACAAATGGCAAAACATACACTCAAAAATTCCGAACCCTAATTTCGAAAACCGGTTACTGAAATCAGTATTACCAGTGCGGATGGCATAGCTTACCAACCTGCCTATCCGTGGTGAGTTTAGGAAATTGTTGTGTTGTGTGTGGTATGTCGTATTTAATATGTTTTATTATATAATATAGTTTATTATTTAATATGATGGACGGCTCTGTGGCGCAGTAACTTAGCAATGAGTTGCAGCGCTGAGAGCCGCGAGTTCGTATCCCGCACGGAATAAGTATTTGTATGGTCTACAAATAATTGTTCCGGGTCTGAATGTTTGTACTTGTGAAATGTACGTACGGATGGATCGTCTCCTGAACCGTGCTGGCAAAATCCTAGTGTAGGGGTAACGTTTTCTAAATTCCAAAAACAAACATTATTTATTACCTATATATTATCTTTGTGGCATTCCTATATTCAGCAGTGGACTTGTGATGGGCTGTAATGACGTAGGTGCCTATGAACCACATCATCCACTTACCATAAGGTGGGCTGTGTGCTCGTTTGTCGCCCTTATTTTATATTAAAAAACCGTCTTCCTTATGGGTCAGCGCAGGACTGTTCCCTGTTCTAAAGCCTTTGTTAAATGAGTACCCTAAGTAGTGGATTATATGAGGTCCATTAATCTACAATAAAAACGATAAAACCGCCTTAAAAATCAGAAAATAAATTCTAATGAGTTAAAAACAACATCATGTATATAAAAGAAATCTCAACATTTCAATATATTAAGAAGCAGTAGATTATTGATTAATTACTTAATCAAAAGTTATGGACAGCACAAATGAAATAATTTCGCGTGCTCAATCAACCACCTGTATATCAATTATGTCTATTACCATATTAATGAAAGAAAACATTAATAATTAAATTTTTATTTTCTAATTAGGTAAAAGTCGGCGGTGCATCAAAAGAACGGGACCGATGTGGAAATAGGAACGTTTTGATCATGATACATAAAACCAGCTATTATACCATTAAAGATTACCCACTAATTGTGTTATTTATACTCTAATACGGCTCTACTAAGAAGGTTATTACAACAAGCCTATTACGCTATTCGATGAACTTTTTATCGATAGATAGCCATAATGTTCACAGAGAAAACCGGTAATTAAGACCGACCCACGCTGTCTTTTATATCTCAATGATTAACAGTGGAGTCATCTCTCGTTTTTCCGCGAACTTGTGTCTGTGCGCGAGCGATCCTTGTTGACGAATCCGGTCCAGTTCAAAAGTTGAGATGAGACACGTGTCAATATTTTTTATGACCGCCTAGGTCAGTAGTTTGTGTACGTGTTATGGGTTTTGAGTTTGAACGTGAAATCTAAATCCATTTTAGGAAAAAGTACTGAGATATTATTATAGATTATTTAGATACTCTCCAATATTGTTACTTCTAATTATATCATAGAAGCTTTATATCTAACGTAGGATGATAGTGAGTTAGCGCATTAATTTTTGAGAGAGTTCCCTACAGTTCTACAAAATGTCCATTCAGATCGATCTTTCCTCCCAAGCGTTATCGCTTTGCTTAAGATGTCTGCTGCAATAAATGTTAAATAAATCATTATTTCATGTTCAAGAATCTTCTTTTCCAGCACTTATAAATCTGTCTTCAAGAAATTCATAATTAATGTTTATCAACGTATATATATTTTATATGTAATTTATTTTATTAAATAGTATTTTCAATCCAATTAGTTATTCCATATAATAATATGGTGTTCACGTTCTCGTTTATTTCATCATCATCACGCAATCACGCATTACTAACACCGTTCACTGTGATAGTTTATATAAATATATTATATTTATAATAATAATATATTTATCCTTCTATAAATATTTTTCTAATATCTTATTATTTCAATACATATAAAAATAGCAACAATAGCTGTCACAATTAGATCGACCATATTGAACCTTATCAATATCATTACCGTTATAACGCTGAAAATAATATAACTAACCGAATCTTCGATCGACTCGGCTTCCCACGACCTCAAAGCTACATTTCGCCGTGCTCTATCCAATTTTACTTCCTAGTTCAGACAAAAATCGATCCTATATTAAACGGAACAGAAGCTAGATTAGCGGTAGTAAAATCTGTATCTATTCAAAAGCGATGCCTTGTCCACACATGCACAGCAACACCTGATTACTGTGTGCGGATAGGTGACGGTATTGAATGGATAGGATCTGATATTTTCTAATTTGAATTTTGTATGTTTGCTTGAAGATTTAATTCAATTTGTTTTAAGTGTTGTAGTGTGGGTACTGACCAGTGTATTTATAACATGTTGGGAGGTCGCGGTAAAGTCGACAGGTGACGTGTTGCGATGCTCTGCCGCCGGTTTGCATGTGTGTGTGAAATGTCAGAGTTTACCTTCTAAGATTGAAGATACAATGGATCGCGAGGAGTTTTTGTTTACAATTTTAAATCAGCTTCCTAATTAAAATTTTAATTAGAGATCATTAATTATATTGTGGTAAAATCCCAAACTCACGGAGATTATTGGATCAATATTCATTCTTGAAGTTCCATTATGGTTTGGCTTTTATCATATTATTTTGCAGCTTAGAGGTTTTTTACTAGATTGCAGGACTCCTTTTCTGTATAGAAGTCCGTCTGGGTGTCCGTGCATTGTGTTCTAATGTGAAGGGTATAGAGAACCAATATAATTATAGGCTGAGAGGCAACGTATCAGTAGTCTTCTTTGTATGAATTTGGCTGCAGATGTCCATGGACTGCAGTACTTACCATCGGTGAAGTGTACGTTCGTTTGTCACGATAGTTTTGTAAAGAGAACAGAGGTTTAATTTAATTACATTTATATCTATTGTCAATGATATATTACAATATATACACCAATTAAAAATACCTATAAAAACCATAGTTTTTGACACAATTATGATTTTATTACCTAAAAATTCAATAGGAACTGCCGAAGAAACAATAAAACTTAATTATAATACTTAAAATGAATTTAAAAAACAAAGTGTATAAACAAAAAAAAGCGTAGGCCGCACCCTTTTATGTGACAGTGCGCACGAGATCTTTGCTACAGGTGAACCCATCTCTGTGTGCGTGAGGTCAGCGCATAGAATAACAGTGTATGTATGTGTGCGCTTTACCGTACGCTCACACTATACGCGGGGGAGTAAAATGACTTGACGAGAGAAACAAGGCATTAAATTTCAACGAGGATGATAAAGATATTACCTTATCAGTTAAATTATTTATTTGAATGGACTACCGAATTTAATTGTACAATTTATGTGAAAGAATTAAAAATAATATATTTTATATTTGTGTCAGATACCTATACAAAAATAAAAAAACGCGTAAAAAGTCAATACTTCTGCCATGTTAAAAAAGATCAACCCTCCCAATGACCACGCTGGTTACCAAAGCAATGGTTTTCAATACGTGAAAACTTCAAAGAACTTCTAAAAACTAGGAATATACATTTTTTTAAATATAAACATTGGAAAAATTATTTAATTAAGAATAAAATTTCAAAAAGAAATCAATACTCCTTTGAAGAATTTACTTTTTTATTAATTGTAGATTTTGTAATTTTGACAATAAAAGAAGATTAGCTAAAAGTCTTATCTTTACTAATTTTATTTCATTCGTTACTCACTTGCATTTCTGTTCATAACATTTTAAACTATTCGTACCTAATATGTTATGTTTTATTAACAAATGTCTAGTATAGCCTATATTTAGTATTGTGTAGATGATGGTACAAAAACTATTAATCCATATCACCATTACCACCACCACCACCCCCATCACGTATTAAACTATGCCTAAAACGCTAATTAAGGGTAACCTTAATTTGGCCCATCTTGAATATATCACCAATCTAGTCGATAAAATTCCGTTTAGGGCGTCCCTTTCCGACTCTGGCCCTCACTTGGAGAAGCGAGAGAGGTGTGTCAGAATCATGCCAAATGGAAATACGTAGCCTCTACCTAACATCATAATTGACAGGCGTGAAAGTTTATGTATGTGTGTATAAAATATAAGCGATTACTATAACGTCTTCATCCTCTACAACTGCGCGTAAATAGTCCACTACTGATACCGTTCCTTTGACGCTGATTCCCGTTTGAAGTCGGGATATTTAACACCTTATATATCGACGACTGCATTTGATCCTACAGTGCTGGCTGTATAAAGCTAAATTCACTCAGCGAGCTACAGAGAGGACTGTGCTTGGAAATTCTCTGCGTTATAAAATTTCTAATTACGTTATCTGCAAAGAATGAGTAGGCTGAACTGGCAAGAGGCCGGCCATAGCTCGAAGATCTTGTGGAAAAGTTGTTTACTGACAGCCATGCAGGATGTCAATGGATGTAATTGGTTCAGGACCATACTTTGTGGCATTATGATGAGCTGTGATGATAATAAAAGTACGAGATCGCTTTATCGTCGTTTATCTGAATCCAAAAGAGAGTCATATATTATATTGTTTTGTTTATTCCAAACTAAGTATTCGTATTCAATTAGAGTTTACAAAAATAACTCAAATGAAATAGAAGGAAACCAATTAGAGAGCTGTAACTAGTAAAAAATATTCGAATTGGATCAATATACTATTTTATATAAATCGTTTTTATATCAATTGGGAAACCAAACTCCTTACCAAAGCTAATTTTATTACGCTCGTAAAATTATATATCCACTTACTACATTTTTATTCAGCGGTGTTAAGCATTTTATTCTTTAGATTCAAAACTGTTACTGTTATAATATGTGTGTTTTTTTGTAAAATATAGTTCTTTTGCCGTGTGATGTTGGCGTAAAAATGCATCACCTCATTTCGTTTCATGGATGTCATAAGAAGCGACTACGGGATATGATCAAAAGATCTTGTACCTTCCAATAAATGAGGGTATAACCATTTCTTTAACGCTAGACGTAAAATACGCAGAATGGTGACTGGAAGCAGCATCAGCTCAATTACAACTGAGTAGAGAAAGAACGTTTTTACGTAGTGAGCCACACTGCAGCTATTTCTAGTTGATGCACAAATTGGTCGGCACGACCGGGGTAGGGCCACGCTCTCACAGAATACCAGCTTAAAAAAGCAGCCTAATGCTGTTGTGTAGAGAATCAAATAGAAAAACAATTCGTATGGTGAGTGTCCATCGGAGACGCTTTTTCTGAAAACGAGGCATTCCATCTTAGTCCTTAATCGAGGATAGATGTAGATGTCTATGAGCCACAGCGTCCACTTACCATCAGTAAGACTGTGTGCTCGTTTCAGCCTTAATCAATAAAAAAACTTAAATTCTTAAATGATCTGCTTTATTTCAAATCTACACGCATAAAGTATTTAGCAAACACGATAGGAAAGATACAGTTTAGTCTATCCCATCGATCACTGCAATAACAGAGTACGTGTCGGTTGCCTCTAATAGTGAGTTGGTGTAATTACTAGTTCCACGACACCGGCACACTTTGTAATTGCACTATACATGGTCATTAATGTGTAAGATTATAATTTAAGTTAATACCCGGCTAATAGAGCCGTCTTCGAGATGAGAGGTGATCGACATGGGAAACGTTTTACCGGTGAATATGGTTCGGTCTAATTAATTGAAAGTTTTTTTATGTATTTCCGGATTTAAATGTTTGTAACGAATACGTGGGATCGAGTTCTTTGAGTATATCTTCTCTGTAATGTATGCTCTTTATGATTCTTATAAATTATAAACATTTTTAGTTTATTTGGTTGTTACTTAGACATCTATTTCATTATTTAAAAAAATGTTACACAGTATAATTTTCTCATGTATAATACAAGCGTTTTACATACATGAATTTCACAAGGACATACATCTAGACGCGGAAACATTACACCCTATAAACTTCCACTTCTGAACATAGGCTCGTCTTAGATTGTCTCAGAAGGCGAATATTTGCCAAAGCTACCATACTTGGCAGGCGGGTTGTCAACCGCAATTTTTTATCCCTAGTTGTTAATATAAAGATGCTGCTGTCCATCTCCTGGTTTGTTTTCCTCTGTCGCCTTTCACGACACCCCCAGGATGATATGGGGCAGCGGATATTTTCACATCACCGTTACACGTTTATTTAGTTATTTGTATACCGTAATAATTGTTCCGTGTTGGATTCTAACCAGCGACCCTTCAAAACCGCAGCCAAAATGCTCAGACACAGCGCTACCTAATATATTGTATTATTTTAGTATTTACTATAATATATTATATTATGTAATAATGATAGCCAATTAAATGCTTAATATAACGAAACCTCAAACCCGAAGGAGCATAGTTATTTTCCCAATTAAAAGTAAAAGTGCTCAAATACCTTTTTTATTATCAAATATTAGCTTCAAATGTAACTCGATACAATTATATACGGTCTAAAAACAAGTCTAGTTGCACGCTTTCACACAAAAAAGTCGCTAAAACAATTTAATTACCCATCATCAAAAAATATGATTAACATTGTCGACAATTACCGGCCAGTCCAAAATGAGGGGCTGTCATTGTGTACGAATGAATGGTACGACCCGAATATCGCTAAGCTATAGATGGCGGTGAGTAATTTATCAAATCTATCTATATTATCTTTACGATTTCGATCTAAGTATTTCTATAATTACATGAGGTAGCTGCTACCGATACGATTGTGGGCGCCTTCGGCACTGTTTTCTTTTTTTTATTATTTTGGACATGGGAAGTATTTTATCTGCAGAAGACGGCGCACCATTGATACTTTGTAATGAGGTGTCAATGTTCATTAAATTAATATGACATTGTGTTTTGAAAGTTTAAGATAGACGTTTTTAGAATATTTTTTATTCCTTTGTATAGATCTATTAAATTATATAATATTCAAAGGATTTAAGTAATTCTGGAATGGTTTTTATCAAAACTCATTACGTACTAGTGTTTTAACTACTTAGGTTAATCTGACCTTCTCAAAATCTGTCAAATGTTTTTTGAAAGGTCAAATTGTCAGAACAATTAGCTTTCTATACTTCATCATCATTATAGCGTCCACCAAGTAACGCTACAAAATACGGTTCTGGATCATACCATCCATCGCCTTAATAGATCGTTTCTCCATCTAGAGGGCGCAGACCTACATTTCGCTTACCGGTACGAGGTTGCCACTCGAGAACCTTTCTTTCCCATCGATTGTTGCACCTTCGAGCTATGTGGCCGGCCCATTACCAATTTAGCTTACTGATCCTAAACGGGATGATACCCTATGGTAATCGATTCTCTTACTACACCATTATGCATTAATACGTAAATAAGATTGTTTTTTTGTTATTAACACAACATAAAATATAATCTAACAAATACGAAAAATTAAAAAGTTGAAAATTAAAAATAACAACAGCCGTATCTAAGCCTAAAGTAACAGATGAATACAAATAAAAAAGAACACATTCATTAAGATTGGTTTCTCTACATTTATTACTTAAGCCGATTCGGCAGCCGGTAATCCCGTGTGATGATATCCAATTATCGATAAGACACGCTCGAATTTCAATAGATTGACTGACAAGCCGAAAAATTATAATAAATGTTTCATATTTTATATGCGGCGGAAACAATTACTAACGAAATAATTGATGGAACAATTCATAAGTGGTAGCGGGTGCCCAATTTTGATGGATTACATCAACAACACTATAATGTCGATTGGCAATTATCTTTTATTAAATAACCGAAGCCAGTGCTTGACTTCTATTCCAACTGATGGTAAATTCACTCTTTCTTTAAAGACATCTAAATTGAAATCGGATGAAAACACAGATGCCGGCAACTTATTCCACTCCTTTGCTGTACGCATGACAAACGATAAAGTATTTGGTCCGAATGCGTCTGGTTGTCGTATGGTGGAAGGGAGAGGGAGAAATTAAGTTTGTATTTACATATGTATTTAAAAAAACACAATTTTATAAAAAATCTATCTATAACAAACATTTAACAAGGTTTCGTAATGTTAAAGAGTACATAATTGGTAATAACGACTGGGTCATTTCCTTTGCGATCGCTGCCATGCACATTCTAAATGTTATTATAATAATGTTTTTTTCTACCAGTCGTGGTGCAAAGCGGTCATAAACTTGAATTCAGTTTCACGACATCCTCTGGGTACTTTAGAGCAGGGCCTAAGCACAGGTAATGAATCATCTAGGAGGCTTAATTAATTAAGATTTAACTTATATACTTAAAATGCAGCGGTCTTTGATTGGCTAAATAAATCACAAAAATCCATTTCATATAGATATATACATGTGTAATTGATTTCGAAACACTATCTAAAATAAATTAAGTAAGTATTAAAATCATACTTAACCGTTAGGAAGAATATGAAGAAAATGTTTAATAAAGCAAATGATAAAACAATTAAGATTATCATTAACCGACGACCATGTCTATGGATGTGAAATAGGCAAGAAAGGTTTATCGAGATCGCACTAAATGGAAGTCCTTAGTATCTGCCTGCCCCTCCCGGTAACAGGCGTGAGAGCTTTTGTATGTATGTACTATTAACATAATACTGAAAATTGATTACTATTCAGCAAGACATAATTGCTGAATATAGTTTTTCCATTTAATTAAAGGATTTTGTATATAATTTTTTGTCTCCCTATCTTAGATCAAGGATGAGTTACTTTATTTTTTCCATAGTTTAATGAAACTATTTTAGAGTTTGATCTCACTTTTTCGTTTATATAACTATTGAATCAAATCACAGAAAATAAAAAGTAATAATCCACTAATTTCAACAAATAAGAAATTAAACTGGGTGGATATTATTTCACCAAAATAAATTTCTTTACTATTTTAGCACTTTATTTATATTCTTATATATATATATATATATATATATATATATATGTGTGTGTGAAAAAATTATCATATTCTGAAAAAACAATGCAACATTATTTGCAATCCATAAAGTACAGTTAAGTATAAAAGTTAACAAGTATAAAATGAAAACGACGTCAATGACCGGACCAAAACACTCCCAAAAACGACTAAAAAGCTAGTCCCGCCATGCGTTCCATTACCACGTGATAAGAGTCTATAAATTTATCACCGCACCTTACACTGAGGGCACTAAATCTCGACAATCTATAAAAAGTACAATGTGACACCGCCTGTGTCCGATGACCCTAACAATAAAAAATGGTCACCATAAGGTCCGCTTACGAAACAAATGTAATCGTATAAGTCATACGCTCATAGCGGGATTACTTTTGATATTATTAAATCTCTAAGGGATGATTTTTCAATACTCAGATAAAATTTATTGATACAATTAAATTCAACATTAATAAATTAAAAATAAAACTTGTACGAATAAAATGGTTTAATCGTTTTACTTTTATATTCAGTCAGGTTGTAACTTATTCGACGGTTGACTTTTATCTAAAGATTGAAAAATCAGGCCTAAAACAAATAGTCAAATTCTTTCGTGTATCTTCGGATATTTTTACTTGTTTAAGGAGCGTTTCTTTAAAACCACATAAAATTTTTATAAAATAATACGGTTGTTTTCTTTAACTTTATTTTTAGTTTTATTTTTTTATTATGGTAATAAATGTTGTATATTTTCTTAAACTACTAAAATAAGATTCGATCGCTATTAGATACAAAGTATTTCATTTTATTTTTAATGTACGCTATTCATATGTTTTGATATTACATTTGCAAATTTTAAACAAAAACTTATAAAATGGTTATGATTTTTTTTTATTTCGATTTAGATCTTTCATTTTGTACCACACCGTAGCTGGTATTTTATCGACTCGTGCCCGACACAGATAAAACGTGAATAAATATAAAAGCGAGAGGCATGAAGGAGCTGAATTAATTAACAGAATTTTGATGTTGACCGCGAACGGGACATTTCACTGACATACGACAAATTCTTTTAATGTCTATGAAGAATTTTATGTAAAAGTGAAACAGCCAATTTTACTGAAACTAAAATTTATTTAACAAAATAAATATTTTAATTTATTTACGGGAATTAAAAACATCCCCGCGTATTTGCGGCCTAAAACATTCACGGTAATACGCGTGCACGCGCGCGTGAGATTCTTTAGCAAATAAAATTCCTTTTTCCTCTTCCACCTCAGTAAAAGACTATACAGGGTTATTTTGCAATAACCGGCCAAATTTGCAGAAAAGTTTGAAAATAAGTAATATAGGCAAATGGTGAAGAGTTAATACATTTTTAAAAGAAATCTCCAACATTCCGTCCTCTTTATCTTTTAGATACAAAATGCGTGGTAATGCATTATTTTAACTGATTTTAGTGCGCACGCACCCATTCGTAAGAGTCGATCGGTAGACGAAAATGTTGTTGCCCATAAATCACATTCAATTTGGGATAATTTCAGATAAAAGTAGAAGCCTTATTTACTCGTTGTTTCAAAAACTGCAATAACGCTATATTTTTTAAAATTCGAGTAAATAAGGCTTCTGCTTTTATTTATATATTTGAACTTAAGTTTAAAATTTGGCTACTCTTTGAAAAATAACCCTGTATAGGCGCACTAAATACTAAAGTATACACCATCATAACGCTATAGTGTGTTGTACGTTGAGTGAGAACTAAATATCTAATAACTGGTAATGACGCTTCCCTCGTGATTATAATCTAAAACGAAAAAATATATTTTATGACACCAATATATTATAAACCTAATTTATCATTTAGAAATAACAAATTTGTCAGCGGGCGTCCCCTGTATTCATATATCCCGTATTAAAATAAAATTTCACGAATTTTTGGTAAGAAAATGTATGTATGTTGCATAATGCAATCCACACCCACGCGTCTCTTCATTCTCAAATCGGTTGCTTGCACCGCGCATTCATAACTTTTATGACTATTTATATTGTTCGACATATCATAAAACTAAAATTTTTCGTCGTGGCGGGTACTTGTATGAAAAATTCATTTTTGAAAAATTTATTCATACGTTGATAGCTTTTGATGGAAAATGGTTTAATAAATATGACACATTGATCATGCAATTGCATATAACCGATTTATTATTATATTTTTGTTGTAAATTAAGTATTTTGAATAAAAAATATCGTTAAGGCCATTCGCAGAACACTCTAAAACATTTACTGTTTTTACTTTCTGCAAAATCTAAGGTAAAGGAGTTTGTATCATAGTATCTATAATATTTAATACAGAAGTGCTGTATAACTGGTGTTCTTTTTTACCTCGCAAGTAATTTATGAATGTAATGGAAATGGTTTCTATGGCTAAAGAACACCACCTTCTCTTCATCTCTTTCTTAATACCGTCTTACTTAATATCGTCTTGCTCTATATAGTCTTTTGACGTGACAACGTCTTATAAATTGGTTTGCCGGGTGACACTTCAAGAAACTGCGTTACGCTCCGCTCACGTTATGCGCTCACAATGAGAGCGAGTGAGAGGCACGCGTCCCTTCCACTCGGGCATGGTTAGCCCGCCTAAGAGCGAGAGAGACAGACATAATAAAATTATTTTACCACTCAAAGTCGTTGTCACGTAAAACTTTCGCCCGTATACCGACTTTACAGGCAACCAATATTTTTTTGCTATGTATACATTACTGTATTAAAATCTAAGTCAATCTTACTAAAGATTGGCCGGATAAACTTAGCTTTAGTTTTGTACGTAGATTACTGTTCTACATAATGTTCGTTTGCAAAAGAAAATCATCTTTATCTAAATGTTAGCGGGGAGGAACTAAGCCTACAGCTAAATGACACCTAGCTACACTTATGATTTATGCAAGTGTGTTGTTTTAGTTATTTTTTTTTTTCTAAATAAAATAAACAAAACTAATATAATTTATAATTTTATTTGCTTTTTATGTAGTTTGTTTTATTTCGTATAGTTTGTATATTGTCTGTAGTTTCGACGGCTTAAAACTTAATCTAACTAAAATAATAAATCTTTTAAATCTTGCCGATATTATCTCTTTTCAATTTACAACTCTTCGTCCTTAGATTTTTCAGTCCAAAGTAGAGCTTCCATGACCTAAAGGAAGATCTTTTAGTTGGCAATAGAAAATTTTAATGGCGTTGCATCTCTAACTATTCAAATCGTCCTATTTGGAAACTTTCTGTAGTAAGAGACTTTGGCTATAACTTTTCTTATGAACAAAATGTTATCCCCCACTTACCTCTCAGCGGGGGATCTGGGGGAAGTGGGGATCCACTTATCAACCTTTCCCTCAGCTGATATTCTTCCACTACTGTGCTATTCCTGCATAACTAGACGTTAAGTATAATCCTGTTTTTAGGTTAGGTTAAGAGTTCTAGTGAGAGCAGACCCCTGTGGAACTACGGCATAAATCGCCAAAAATTTAACAAAATTTTTCTAGTTAATAATTAACTCTTTAATCTACAATGAAGGTATGTAATCTATTATCGGCTGAGGGCGTCAGCCCTTTTGCAGCGCATTTTCAAAAGCAATATGTGACCTAAGAGCTTAAGAATTAAAAAAATATAAGGATAAGTTACAGTTAAATGTATTATTTGTATGTTAAAAAAATAGATTCGTCATATTATATTTATTCCTTGGAGAGTTTTTATGATTAAATTTATAAGAAAGTGGGAAAGTTAATTTAGTTTATTTAATTAATGGGGCCACCGAATATATAATTTTGAGGTCACAGAGACTTTATAGTTAATATTTGGTTGTAGTTGGGTACAAAGTAATTTTTCGCTCATAATAGTGCTTTGTTTTGCTTTTTATAAATGTCCATAACAACTAAATATGTTTGTTTAATAGTCACAAATGCGAAATAATTTACGCTTTCTAAAATTTAGGCACTAAGCACAAATTAGTAACAAAGCAAAAGTTTTCGACAAATATGTCTGTTTTGCAAATTATGCTTGTATTAATTCTATCGTTAATAATACGTTGGAAGCTTCAATCATTTAATATTCATTCAACAAGTTTGATCGAAAGCGGTATCTTGTCGTAAGCCATGATATCATGGAAGGCGCCTGACATATTTATTGTTTTTTTTTTTCATTTCACACTACGACAGGTTGAACGATAATTTAATATCCGCTGCAGTTTTTAACGGTTCATTAAGTTAAAGAATTGCCATAAATCCTTTATTTTGCATTTTATAGCCATGTTTACACGATCATGGAGAAAAAGCGCTTTATGAGCGACTTTGATGCTGTAAATGGGTGTTCGAACTGTAAAAAATCGCCTGACTATGTGGCCGATACATGTTATAAATTTAATTACATCTTGAAGATGAGATTAAAATTATTTTCTAAATCGTTTAAGTCTATATTAATAATGGGTGGAAGTGGGAATATCCCACTGTTTTCCTCAACCTTGAACATATCTGCGTCTCTAATGTTGATTAAAATAAAATCTAGCGACCGTAAGACAGCTAATCTATCGAGAAATGGTGAACCCTAATTTCACAGAATGTTGATGACAAAAGCTCTGAGATCACCAACTTGTCCGTCCAGAACTTAAATGTTGGTAAATTTTACAAGTAATACATGATACTTTTGCTATTTTTCCTTTTGCTATTGTGATAGCAACTTTAAAAATTACTAAAATATAAGGATACCTGTTTCTTTTGTCGTTTCTTATCTGATCAGAGATTTGATAGAAAGGATATTTGCCAAAAAAAATTTTATTTCCTTGCGTCGAAGAAACAAATATATTTCATTGAATGGAACTAATATTAATTTTGAATATAAATAAATATTTGGTTTAACATAATGTAAATTTTTGGAACATTGTACGTCTTGACAGGACTTGGAGACGCTAATTATGATTAGCTTTATGGATATATAAAAATTATTTCCCAAAAAGTAAATAATAAAATTAAAAAGTTAAAATTAAACGCGATATAATCCGTAAAAATTAGTTTCATTTAATGTGTAGTCTTCGCGTAAATATAAGAAAACATTATGTAAAGAATAAAAGTTATAAATGAAAATTTTATACATTTTCCAGATAAAGTAAACAAATAATAATAAATAATTAAATTTAATTTAGTTTTTTGTTTTAAAAAATGATTCATTGGCGATCTAAACTTAAATCCATAAAGAAACCTTGAGGTACGAGTATTGACCTGTTTCCTGTTTATGGGTTCGAGAATCGTCTAGACCACGGTAAATAAACAATACCCGAGTCATTAGCTAGAAAATAATATATAATACTGTGGAAAATTTTACAATTGGTATTATTGACATTAAAAGAATTGCTCTGCTTCAAAACCCTCTAAGAAATGAGAGGTCTGTTTTATGGCTTTATTTAGGCTGCACATTCATTGTAACACATAAATATAGTAGGAAACTGTTGTAATTTTACACGGCATATTACAAGTTGTCTATCATTTAACATTTAACATCGAACCAGTTTCTTTTATTTCTTTTCTTTTTTTTTCTTCATATTTAGACAAAAAAATTGTATATTGTATAAGATAAGAACTTCAATATTATTGTCAGTTATGTTGATATTTCAAGTTCCCGAAAAATGCGCCCAATCAAACGATAATAGAGTTGAAGGCAGAACTGAAACTATGGAAAATTGTCCCATTTCTAATGCTGATACGATGCTGCGGACCACAGGTTCCAATCTAACACGGAACAAATATTTGTATGTTCTGCAAATTATTGCTCCGGGTCTGGATGTTTGACCATGTGCAATTCATACACATGCTTAATAAGTCCCCATGATACAGGGGAAATTCCAAGTGTAAAGGTAGCCTTTTATAAAAAAAAGTTTTTATCTCTATTAAGAAACCTCAAATATTTCCAAATCCCCTGTCAGATTGCGAATGCCCTCAATTTTTATCTACGTAATAGACATTTCTCACACGTATCATACATTAATCGTTATATATCATGTTGCAAATTCAAGGAACAACTCATCGTCTATATGATATCATCGTTCAAGGTATTTTGAGGAATAAGGAAAAGAAATTCGAAATCTTGTGCCAAGTTATGAATGAATATTTCCTTGTCGTTTTACCTCTAGAAGATTGCTATTTACAGCCATCGCTGATTTTCTCATTTACGCAAATATTTATTAAAATGGCCCATTTGTAACTTAAATAGCGTCATTACAATGCAATGCGTTGATTGGCATTGGAAAAATATGAAATCTGGCATTAAAATCAAGTATGATAATTTTTATAACATTAGAATGTTAGATATCATCTTCGGCTATATCACCACTAACAATCGGGTGGGATGGTAGCCAAGTACTGGCTTATAAAAGAATAAAAATGGGCCTAAAATCCACCTAGTATCTTAAGTAACTTCTGGAGCCTATGAACATTTGGCCGTGGAAGGAAAAGGGGGATCTCCCGCCGGGAAAGGTGTTCAACACGGGGAGCGGCCAACGTTCCTGGTGGATATTATATATACTATTCTATATATACTGCTTTTACTTCGGAACTTTGATTTAGGCTTCGATGTATTTCGCTTGTAGCGCGACGACAGCGCCTCCACATCACCTCCCTGCTCAGACCGGAGGTCGATAGTGCAATCCGATTGTCGATGCGTTCTTAATGCCGGTTGGGAATGCATGCCGTACTTGGAAGTGATGCCGGTGAGAACGATGTGCCGGAGTAAGTGCCAGAAGTCTGCCTTATAAATCTGCGCTGATTTTAGATGAAGACAAGTTGGTCTGTCTTGCAGGAGCTGAAGACTGCAGAAGACGATTCTTGGGGTTCTTGAGGATAATGACGAAGGCTTGAAGTTGTAGTTTTCCGAAGGTTGTCGGTTGCGTGTTCACATCACGTCGGGGTGACCAGTTTGGCCGTGGAAGGAAAAGGGGAGATCTCCCGCCGGGAAAGGTGTTCAAACCGGGGAGTAGCCGACGCTCCTGGTGGTAGTTCGGAGCTATTCTATATGTACTGCTTTTACTTCGGAACTTTGACAGCGCGATTTAGGCTTCTATGTATTTTGCTTGTGACTTGACGACAGCGCCGCCATAAACAATTGCAACCGAGTCGAGTCACATAATATATAGAATCACAGCTGAGAATTAAAATAAAATCAGAATCACAACCTTAGTGTTTATGGCTCCTGCAGTTTTATGAAAAAATAGGTAAGAGGATGATACCTAGCTAGGAGTATAGGTAGAAATGAAGCCCTACCATCTAGTAACTATGCCGGACTGTATTTTAAAAATACGCCGAGTGGCGGTGGAACAGAATCCACTAACCCATACCATCCCGTGGGTGTTGTAAGAGGCTACAGTGGTAAGGTAAAACAAGGGATAGATAGCGGTGATAACTAGAATATTCTCTTTCAGAATATTAAAAACTGCGGTTGCAAACCCACTTGCTAAGCGCGGCAACTATATCCCTCCCGAAAGGCAATTTATGGTGGAGGCCTATGTTCAACAAGGGAATTTCGATAATAGAATGTAATGAATGATGAATGTATTTTAAAAATAGAAAAGCAGGCAAAAAATTTAAAGAAAACAATTTTTTTTGCATTTTGATATGGCTTTATCAGGTGTCACTTATTCATGCTACGCTCTTCATCTGTTTATTAAGGTCTCATATTTTGGCTCTGACTATGTCACTATAGAAGAATACTGAAAATTCTTCATAATTAATAATTATTTTAACTGTAGATCTACTTTTTAATTTGTGAGCAGTAAGCTAGCAGTATTATTATGTCTTGCTGCATGTTATTATGAAAATTTTGGTAGATTTCGTATTGTAGGTATCGTAAAGTTCAACTAAGAAGAATTCAGAAAAACTTAATTTTGCCTCTAATTATGAACTAATTTTTAATGTACGAAGGGTCCGATATTACTGTGACTTCTAAAGCAAGCAGCGGATTATTAACAGCGAGAAGTAAACGGTAATAAATAAAGCTAATAATATACGCAACTAGTAAGTATATATTTAACCAAGCAATAAATTATAAAAAAGTTGGAAACATTCTAATTAACAACGGTACGTTTAAGAAAGTTATGACGCAAGTACACAAAAAACTTCACGTACACTGATTTGCATAGATCACGAAGTCTAACGCGTAGGCGCGGGTCGTGAGGTCACCTATGAGCCGCGTCGGAATTCCTTTTGATACAGTTTTTTTTTTTGATGTTATTACTTAGGTTTTTGGTGCCTTTGACGTGACTACGCCTCACACCACAGATTCACATATTCGAAAAGCTTGCAGTATGAAAATTACCTAATGTATCAGGTATTTCTCTGAAGTATGATGTGTAATACATTTGTTGTTTTAAAATCGTTGTGTAGCATAAGACCTTTACAAAAACAAAAATAAACAAAATTGATTTGGAAACACTTTTAATTAATTCATGCTAGACCTTGTCGAGCTCAGCCGTGTTGTCGTCACGGCCAACCTTACTTGTTTATTATATAACGTTTATTGTGTTTTGTGTTTTTGCAAGAGTATCCCTAATATCGTTAAAACTTTTTCGTTTGCTGCGATACTTTCTGTATGAAGGATTAATCACCATTAACAATGGCAAATACAAGATCGGGTTTTATTTTGTTAGTATTAAAATTGCTTAATGTTAATATCTGATGTATTTTAACTGGTTGTGAGGCATTTCATTTTAGTCCATAGAGGTGTTACCGATAACGCATTAGTGGCAATTATCATATATATATCATAATTAACATATATAGTAACCTATTATCTCAAGAGGATCGTTAACTAGCTTGAGTCTCAAACATTGACAATATTACAATTATGTTAATTTTTACTTTATTAAAATAAATGGTATGGTTTTGTCGGTTTTACTTTTTTTATGACCTACAAATAACTGTTCCGGGTGTGGATCTTTGTCCATCTACAATTTATGTTCGTGAAACGCCTCCATGATATAAAACAAAATGCTAGTGAAGGTTTATCGTTTTAAAAACAAATTTATCTGAGTATAAAATAAAGATGTAAAAGTACTGACTTGATACTGGCACAAAGACTGTATTTAAACCAGAAAAAAATTTATTTTAAATGTCAATACTACACCCAATTAGCACTTACTCTCGACGAATCAATTTATACAGCGATATTTATATTAACAAATTAGGTACACTCGTCGTGTTAAATGAAACACGTTGAATGCTTCTCTAAATCAGGAAATCTTAAGCATTTGTATTCAGCTCTTGACTTTATGTATTAACTAAACAACCGTTTCGTTTAGTTTCAATGCAAGGCTATGTCGACACTCAACACACTTGACTTCTTCGGCCATTTATTAATGTTTTTTTTTGTCCGTGATGTAATAATTATACAGTTATGGAATCACTGGTTCATATATCATCGAGACGAATCGATTTGCGTAATTTGACCACTATTTTCGCTTGCTTTCATAAATACTTAACTGTTATTAATATACTATTTGAATTATTTTCCTAAGCCACAAATAATTAAGGGTTATTAAGAACTGATATTTTGGGATCATGTAATATCAGCGTTAGATAACTTATTTCTTTTTGTGGCTGGCGGTTAATTACCCTCAGATACTTTATAGATGTGAGACATTCAATCCACGATAGTTTGTTTAAGGTAAAATACCAATGTCAAATGAAAACAAACTTCTAGTACTGTTATACACAACCTAACTCGTCGATCATATTGACAAGTTTCAGCAGTAGTAAACTTTTTACGGACTAATAAGGAGAAAGAATTTTAGGATAAAAGTGTAAGTACTTTGACTCCATTTGAAGGTCACAAGAATAGTAATTACTAGTTACTAGAACCCTACTTCTGACTAGGAGCCCGTCTAGGTGGTTTTCACTCTCTAAATTATTCCTGCCGCCAAGCAGCTGCATGCTATTGAGTGTCTCTCTGAAACGCTTAAAAGCCAGTATTATTCCTGGCTGAGGATAATTTCATCTTAGCTCTTAGTTGTAACAACGCATTTGTAGCCTTTGCTTTAAAAAGTTGGCTTACGTTATATTCGTTTCACTAACTTTACATTTACCTTAGATGGACTGTTAGTTAGTTACCTTATCATAACAATGTATATAAAAAATCGCTTGATAAAAGTTCAACAGAAATATAAATTACTATTTAAATTTGCTACTTAATATTAAAAAATGTACTGCACTTGCATATTTTGAAATTCACAACTCAATCAAATCCCATAAATTGGAAGCTACATTACGTTGATTTTTATTTATTACTTTATCAGCAACTAATTTGTAATTCGGTGGCTAAATAATTGAGATATCCAAATGTCCAATGGGTCCATTAGTTTTTTATTACAACCGAAAAAAAATTAACAAGAGTTTAACGAGTCTGATGACTTTTTAGTGTACTTTTTGCGTCGGTTTTATCATAACACGTCATCTTCTAATTTAACCACACCTATGTTTACACATATAACTCTTTTTATTTCATGTTTTTGTCTTATTTGTGTAGTAGAGGCTAAAGAAAATCTATCAACGCATTTCACCCCATGGTGGTGTCGTAATAAGTAACTATAAGAAATGCCAGGAACATTTTGACGCCAGATAAAAACACCAAGACCGGCGGTGTTAAACATCGGGTGCAGTGATCTTGCCTGACTGCCAAACGCTTTTCTAACGAGAGAAGCCTTTCCTAGGATTGGTCTTTTACGGGCTGAAGATGGAAAAGTGAAAAAAAAAATTACAACCTAAATACATACGCTCGATTACTAGACACAGGTGTCCATATTTTGAGAGGGTTTTGAATCAGGAGTTAAAAGTGTGCTTTAGGTTAGCGCTGGGACTTACCCCAGCGTTAACCCAAAGCATGTTGATAAAGTTCACATGTTGAAATGAAATGAAATTAAATATATTTATTTCTTAGACGTAAAAAAATAAAATTTTGTTTATCAAATCTGGTTTTACCCCTGTTTGTTTGTAAATAAAAAAAAACACTTTACATCGATAGATGTTTACTAACGCAGAACCAGAACTATGATTATTTCAAATGTTAGTCAAACAATTGAAATATTTCCTTATGGGTCGATTTTTCATTCATCAATTAAAAGTAAATATACTATAACCTGGCCGAACATAAAAGTAAAAGAATAAAACTATTTTGTTCGTTCAATATAGGTTTTAAATTGTTTATACCTATTGTATTTTATCCTATGAATAACTTTTATCTGAGGTTTGAAAAATCTGCCTAAGACAACTGTCATCCTTAAATCGTTTGTTTTGTATTTTATTCAATGATAAATCGGTCCTTAGTAACATAAACACTGCCATTCATTAAAAATAATTCCCTTTAACAGCTTTTTAATAGTATTTTGGACATAGACCCTTTGCATATCAAACTACAATACAATAACAAAGAAACTGTAATGGTGTGAAAGTTATTCCAAATGTTTGTTTTGAGAGATCATCATCATCATCATCATCATTACAGCCTTTCACAAGTCCACTGCTGAACATAGGCCTCCCCCAAGGAATGCCACAAAGCACGGTCCCGAGCCACCTGCATCCATTGACTTCCTGCATGTCTTACCAGGTCGTCACTCCATCTAGTGGGGGGACGCCCTACACTTCGCTTGCCGGTACGAGGCTGCCACTCGAGAACCTTTCTTCCCCATCGGTTGTCAGTTCTTCGAGCTATATAGCTGGCCAATTGCCACTTCAGCATACTAATTTTTTGGGCTATGTCGGTTACTCTGGTTCTATTGCGGATATCCTCGGTTTTAAGTCTATCAAGCAGAGAGACGCCGAGCATAGCCCTCTCCATAGCTCGCTGAGCGACTTTGAGCTTTCCTGGCTACGGTTTTGAGAGATAATTGGGATAATTTCATCCTCCTCAGAGACCTCATCAGAAGCACCGTGTAAGTACGGTGTCACCTCTGAGTACTAACATGAAACGCCTCACGGCTTGGAATTATTACGGCTCGCTATATGCTTAAAACCGGAACATAGCAATGCAAGCACTGCTATTTGGCGGCAGTGGATAAGAGTATAGGCCAGGTAATGCTGCACGATCTACGCTCAGCTACTACACTAGGCAAATGGATACTCAGCAAAAATAGGTCATTCCGCATAATTATACGTCGTACAGACATCTTAACTAGTCAATTATGTGGTTCGTAGTTTAGATAAAAATTGAATAGACGTAATCGCGGCCATCTGCCAAGTGCACGTTGCTTATGCTACTCGCGTTACTCTCGTAAAGCAACTCTAGATCGTACTTCAGACAAGGTCTGGTATCGACTCAGTCGTTACGGTTCATTATAACAGCCTTCGTGGACATTTAAAAATGTAGGATATGTAAATTTGTTCGTAACTTTATAGGACATCTGCAGGAGACTTGGCAAATTATCCTTTGCTTTGTTGTTATATAAACACAAATATATAAGGTTTAGAAATGATTCAATCAGATGGTAAGTATATCTTATCTCGACTAAGAATCAAAATACTTATGAGTTGTTACCCCTGAGGATTAAAATGGAGTACCTTGTTACCACAAAAGGAAACAAAGCATCATCGCTGATATTATTCCGTAACCATCCTACTTTAAAGTTGACTGTAGGCGTCCATATACTATAGTAACCACAAATCTTACTACAAAACAAGGTCATATTATCAGATTACGAACCACCTTCTTACTTGATCTGCTTCATAAGTAAGAACAAGGACTAATTCATAAGGACTATATTATGTGAATTGCAGTACCAACCTTCTCGCACCTCTAATGCTGCTCCGCATCGCCAGTCTGGGTATTTTATATCTAGTGTAGTGGTTACACTACCATCATATTTACAGTTACCAATAAAGTCTATCAAAAGTCCACTGTTGAACATAGACCTCCCAAGATTGCCTCATACACATTCACCATAGTTGCCACGCTTGGCAGGCGGGTTGGCAAAATCAGTTTTATTTTAGTACTAGTTAGTATTAGTAGACACTGCTGCATATTTCCTAATTTGTTCCCTCTGTCGTCGGTTACGACACCCACGGAACGTTATAGTGAATATTCCTACACCGCCACTACACGGCCTTTTATTAATTTATTATATTATTCCTAGCAGATACTTCTTTATCACTAATATTATAAGTTAAAAACGTTTAATCGTATACGCAACATACAAACGTAAAATGATTACGGAACAGTAACGGCGTATAAAACATATGTCACCGCTGAACCACAGCGTTAGCTAACCCAGAGGTCAAAATTATACATTGCGTAACTGAAGATACCTGTTCCGGCTGCTCGAAAGTAACAGGTTAACCCCTTTATTAGTGTTATGTTTCTGCAATTATAAAGATCTATTTATAAATTCTGTTTTGTTCATATAAATACGAAATTCTAAAATTTGCTAAATAATTATTTAAATTGTGTAAGTATAAATATTTGGTGATGACTAAATATAGCTTGAAAAACCGACAACCGATGGGAAAGAAAGATTCTCGAGTGGCAACCTCGTACTGGCAAATGCAGTGTTAGGCGACCTTCCACTCACTCCATTCCACACAGATGGATAACAACCTGAGGATGAATCTCTAAATCGATGTATATACAATTTATGGTTCAGCAGAGGATTTGTAGTGATAATGTATGGATAAATGTACATATATATATATACATATATTGTGTGCGATAGCGATGCCTGATAAGAAATGAAAGCCCAGTTACTGGTAAGATTTGGTACTGATGGATTTCCCAAGGATTGTCACATATTATCACAGTCCTAAGTCACCCCATCTTGTTACATTATTATTATGTCAATTAGTTTCATCCTGGTATTAAAAGCAAATTGGTATGGTCTTGTGTTCTAGATTTAAAAGCATACAGTCCACATTTTGTTGGTTGCTACTACAGCCCTTGCGGTGGTGAAGGCATTGGGGCAGCACGGTGTACATTTCCTTGCTCTAAAACCCTCTCAGAAATGAGAGGAGGCCTGTACCCAGCAGTGGGACGTATATGGGCTGTAACTTTAACTTTTAAACAAACAAACATAAAAATTATTAAAACAAACACCAATCCACATGTTATGTTAAACATAATATACTAATCAAATTATAACCAAACTAAATCCTAAATGTAATCAAAGCAATGTGATTAAGCTTTATGTGTGCAGGTTTGGTGTAAAGGGACTAAACTGAGCATAATTTCGTTATACGTTTTTGCACGAGGCTGTGGTTTTCATTACGCCTTCTAGTGATTAACGTACTTACGATTGTGCTTCAACAAGTAGTTGTTAGTAATTAAATTTTAGATTAGTCTGGTAAATTTTTTAGCAATTTTGTTAATCACAAAAACATCAACGAATACGTAACAGTATCGTTATAATGAGAAACGATCTTCCGCGATCCCAATTGGCAAAATGAATAAATTAGCAATAAACAAAAGCCCGAGTTAAATTATTTGCATACGATTTTGAGTCTGGCGCCTTCTGTTCGGAAATGCGATGCGATTTCACAAATTTTCGTTTTAAATGAACAGGTACCTACTGAGGATTCACTAACAATATGTCATGTATGTTACTTCCGAAGGTTTACGAAAATGAATATAAATCACACACTTTATTTAACAGTTTATTATGTTTATGTATTTTTAAAAGAGGTGTTGGTTCACCGAAGAGCAATACGTAGCCTTGTTCCGCCTACTCCCAAGTGAAACTTATGATGATGAAGAACATATACAAAGGTCACTGCTGAATAAAGACCTTAACCTAACCTAATTTGGAAAGATATAATATACAAACCACCAATATATTTATGGTTAAAATGGTAGAGCCATTCTGCAGCTATATTATGGCGTAGCACGAATGGGTCTGCTCGACCGGGGAAAGACCATGCTCTCATAGAAACCAGATTAAAATAGTAGCTTAATGCTGCTATGTTTCGTATGGTGAGTGTAGAGAACCGGATAGCCTTTTTACTGGATGTGTGGCACTCCATCCAGTAAAAAGGGTATCCGGTTCTTTTGACACATCCATTTTGATTCTTAACCGAGGATAGATATATATGTCTATGGATCACAGTATCCACTTACCATCTGGTGGACTGTGTGCTCGTTTGTCACCCTAATTCTATAAAATTCAGACTCAAACACAACGGTGCACGCAATGCTGCTTAGCTGGAGAAACAGGAGGTACCTAACTAGATAGATTTTTAGGAAAAAAGGAGACTTACCACCTAGTAAACCTACCTATTGTTTTTAAAAGAAAAAAAGGGAAAAAATCATTTCAGTTTCTATTATTGTAAAAATAAATTACAGATTTAAGAAATATTATATATTATGTATTCGTTATGTTTGTATTTAGATTTTATTATAACTATCTTTCAAAAGATTTTCACAGATTAGGGATAGAAAGGTTATTAGTCATACTATACTCCAATAGTAATGATAAATGTTCTAAGAATCCACCTCGTACTGCGTAGGTGTGGCGACGATTCTCACGGCCTTTCGCATAATAAAATGCTTTTTCTTTAATAACAATGTATTTGAGTAAGCTTTCGTTTTGTGTCACAATTTGAAGCCGTAAGTTGGTTGAAGATTTGGATTTAATTTGTTTATACGCTTATAAATCTGCCTATGCATGTCAAAGCGAATGCACTTTTTGTATATTTTGTGATGGTTAATAGAATAGGGCGTTACTTTGTGAAATGCCATTAAATTAAAGATGATAAAATTAATTAGCTAAGTTTCACGTAATAAAATAAATTGATTTTAATTATCACGATAATTAATTTTAACATCTTTTAGTATATTTAGTGTTCGCAAAGTTAGTCGCAGGTATCCATCAGCTGCATTGCAAGTAACTTACAATCAGGTGGACAGTTCAGTTGTCAATTAAATTTTATTTAAAAAAAAACTTATAATTATTTAAAGAAGGAACGAAATAAAAAAGAGCCGTTAGCCGCTCGACTTATTTTATTTATTGTAATAGGCATTTGTTGTTGGGGGACTGTCCTCTGGAACCAGAACATTTACTTGACGTGTTAAAAAGATAGAATCTTTGTTCAGATAAGTTGGTGCACTTTAACTTCTTCGGCTATAACACAATTTACTATCAGGTGGTAGTCAAACACTTGCTTATATTAGTTTAAAAGAAAAATTAAAAGTACTTTTAAGATTTTTATGAATAAGGCCGTAAATCAATACATTTTGTTAATACTAGCAACGCGTCAGCACTACAAGTGTCTTGTTTACGCCTCCAACTAAGCTGGAAATGCATAGGCCTCACTGGATTTTTCCATCCACAGACAATTTGAAACCAATTGTTAAATGACAAAATCGATATCGAATCGACGACTTGTCCGATCTTGTGTCTTTCATTTGATAGTTTCTCAAATAACTGCTAAAAACTATTGAATGACAGGTCGGCTGGACGCGAGGGCAAGCTGTCAAACATATCGATAAGATGTTATCGATGATTTATTAATATAAATAATATGTTAGCAGATTTAATGAGTTTGCCCTTTACGAATGTTTCGTCAATTATGCATTTTACTACCAAAGATTGCTAAATCCGCTCATAACTAAAATGCGTTAGAGTCCGAGTGTATATTAATCAATGGGGTAAGTAACATATGTTTGAATTACAAAATCCTATATTAATATAATTATAATAAAATACGTTTATTATAGAGTAAACAATATTATAATTTTTACGACGCAATTTAAAACACATAATATATTTAGAAGAATATCATTAATTAATAAATGATTGTCACCCTTATTCTATAAAAAAAAATTACATGTGGTATGCTCGCAAATAATATATCAATTATTAAGGATATAATTTACTAGGCATACTGTAGTGTACTGTCCTGAAAAAAATGGGGATCTTATATATTTCGTGACTTTTATAATAATAATAAATCCTTTACTGTAGACCATGCAGTCGATAATTTGTTATAGATACTTCATATAACTGGGGTGCCTGTCCGACTCTACTCGTACGTAACCCTGTGCGGGTTGCACATGCACCCAGTGTACTCAACACAAGAAAGCACACTCGTGTTTATCGCTAATTACGTTAATAATGCTGTTGGCGCTTCCACGAAGCCTGTGCATCAGTGACGTAGTTCTTTTGCGAATAAGAGTGGAAAAAAGCTATTTATGAGTCCTTACCTAACCTAGTGACAGGACACTCAGAAATGCCTTAAAAATATTTTTTGCCGCTTCGCCGCGCCACAACGCACTAATCACTCCATAAATCTCTCTATACATATCTGGCTGTAACTGGCTGTAATTTACTTCTATATACCTGTGTGAAAATGTACTTTAGAATTGTATGTGTATATAAAAAGTTGTCTTCAAGGCAAGAGTGAAATAGACTTTTGTTAAGCTAAATCAGTGCGTTACCACTGCATTACCAATTACCACCAGGTTGTTTTTATAGCACTGAAGTGACAAACGAACTCACAGTCCACCTGATGATAAATGGCTACTTCGGTTTATGGAAAATCTTGCAGCCAACTTCAAAAAACAAAGACTATAGATGCGTTGGCACCTTTGAGGGCTAAGATGGAATACCTTTCAGCTTGTTACTACACTGGCTCTCTCTACCTTCTGCTATAATGAGCAGGAATGGATAAGAGGATGGTACCTACCAGACGGACACCTAGACAGAAAAGGAATCCTACTATCTAGTAGGTGACTCCTTGTGTCACGTTGGATTTAGCCAAGCACTGGATATAAATGTAAATAATGAATAAGTAAAGTAATTCTAAATATAAATCATTAACAGTAAATGGTTCTTCACTGCTGGCCGTATGAAGAAGCTCAAGGTCGCTCAGCGAGCTATGGAGAGGGTATTCTTGTGGTTTCTCTGCGTAATAGACTTAAAAATGAGGATATCCGTAGTAAAACCTGAGTAACCGACATAGCGTAATGGATCAGTAAGCTTATATATAGCTCGAAGAACCGACAACCGATGAGGGAGAAAGGTTCTTGATTGGCAACCTCGTGCAGGGAAGCGAAGTGTAGGGCGACCTCTCACTAGATGGAGTGACGACCTGGTAAGATATGCAGGGAATCGATGGATGCAGGTGGCTTGGGGGAGGCCCATGTTCAGCAGTGGACTCGTGAAGGGCTGTAATGAAAAAATTATGCACTTTATATAAGTACTCGTATATTGCAAGTGATTCGAATGCATATTGTTGATACTAATTAAGCGAATGAATAAGGCTTGCAAGTTATTAAGACCTGATAATTCGAAAAGCTTATTTTACAATAATTATGTTTCTGACCCCACAATCACGAAGGTACGGCATTATAAAATTACCAAATTTAGTATTCATTGATATTATTTATACAAATTATATACTAATACAAATTATACAAATTTAGTATTGATTGCATATAATTTGTTTGAAATACATTTTGCATATTATTTTTGTTTTAATACCGCACTTTGATTTTATTAAGTGTCATATGAAATAACAAACTGTTTCTATTTCGTATAGTTTAATTTGATGTTCTATTTATTTTATCTACAATTCTGAAACTATACCAATATTATATGTAATGTCCTCCAGACTGAATTTCGATCACGGCGGTCACTTTACAGAGACTAGCCATCTGCACAGGACTGGATTACAGTGCCCAAGTGTATCCGCAAGCACAGGTGCACTCTCTATTCCCTCACTCTCATAGTCCGATGGGACGGTTATCCGACACGACCGGAAAGATATCAGGAGCAAGACCTACGGCTTTACGTGATTTCTGAGGCACATGGGTGTAACTGAAAATGTCTTTATAAAAAATCCCAATAAGTGATTCTTGGCCTGACCCGGGATTCGAATTCGAGACCTTACAATCAGCTATCGCATTAACGACCACTAGACGAACGAAGCAGTCAATATTTGATGTACATCAACTCAAATAATATCTAATTTATATATACAATTAAATGTTGAATACTGATCGAATAAAACAAAACAGAAATACAATATTTTTAGTGACCAGTTTAGGGCATAGTCATATTTATATACCGTGCGACGACGTAGTGAGGAGAATTAGGTTACTGGTGAACATAACGCGCGAGTCGAGCGGACAAAGCGTGCATGCCGCGGCAGTGGACGGCGTTGCTCCGATGCGTGTTGGCGGACTTCACATGTCCTGTGGTAATGAAACAAAAGAGTTACTTTCAATAAGTATTATTTATAATCTATATTTAATAAAAAAATTGTTTCTGTCTCGTTTATGACATGCAGGTTTTCTCACGATCTTTTCCTTCCTCTACGTGAACGTTGTAAACCAGCACTTAAAATTGTAACCAAAAATTTCATTGGTGTCGGCGGGGATCGAACCCGGGTTTCTCGCGTACTGTGAAATTTACGGTGAGTGTATAGTCTCTTAGCTACTCCCAGTAATGGGGTGTAAATAGTTTACTGCTTCAAATATTATCAGATATGAGTCAAAAAGTTTAACCACTTTGCAACATACACTCGCCATACAGAGCACAGAGAGACCCTCGCTCGATCCCGTCGACCCAAACGTCGCAGGCACATCAAACAATGACACTACACCCACACCAATTGGGACAAGCACAAGTACATTAACGGATGGGGAGCGTCGCACCCGTAGACGGGCACGACGCGTTCTAGCACACACCGCGTACACACCGTGCACCCGCGTACCTGGGTGGTTCTCACCGCCCAGAACATCGACTGACACGAGCTAAGCAGTCAGAGGCGGGGGTTCGCACACCCCCACTCGGACAGCGGATAGATAGCTCAAAACACCTCAACAGAGGATACATGATGATTGGTAACAATACCAAATCATAAACCAACATCATCCTCATCCACATCATTGCCTTTCCCTGTGTCAGATGAAGTTGTAAGAGCCGCATAGGCTAACAGCACTTACATCACAGAAATTAGATGATACAGAGCACATGTCTAGCGCTACTTCAATACAGATTATTTTACAATACTTATTGAAAGTCAATTATTTATTTAGCACTGGTTCGGAACATACCTCCGTACAACCAGCAAGAAACCCAGCGGCATTATTTGTAGACATAAAATTTAACAATAATATTATACAAGTATTTATATGAATTACAATAAAACGACAGCGCTGAGTAGCGGCTGCGTAAGAGAATCCATTACCCCATATCTTCTCGTGGGTTTCGTAAGATGTGACAAAGGTGAATGAAACAGAAGATGAGCAACAGCATTTTTCTGATAACACCCAAAATAATAAAAAAATGCTTTGGCAAATCAGTCTGTCAAGCGTGGCAGCCATGGCAAATATTCCCTATATGAGGAATCTATGGTGAAAGCCTTTACTCAGCAGTGGACGTCAATAAGCTGGAATGACAATGATGAATAGAACTAGTATAGTACTGATCATCTCATTTCAAGAGATCATTATCACTCATGTCATTCATTATTTTCATTCGTGTATACCTTCATATTATAATAACCCTTTTAATACAGTTCTTCTAAATTTATTGATTGACAAACATAGAAATTTTCTGGGATTTTGTTTTAAAAACAAAACACCAAACGACATTATGATATGTCTAAAAATACAGCTAAAATAAGTGTGGCATCCGCAGAGCCATTAACTACTCGTGTAATGCTAAAAATACAACTAATACCCAGGTTTGACTGAAAGAGACGTTTAAGTTTTAAATAAATAGGTAAATAAATAAATAAAAAACTAGTACTTTACTTTTTATTTTTATATCTTGCACTTAAGTGATAATAAGGAGGAAATGATGGAGAGCAAAGAGTATATAATCACTATGTTTTATAGAGAATTAGATTTACAAGTCAGTGACAGATAAGTTCCAAAACGCATTAATTTAGACGTTACGCAACTTACTTCAGTTGAGTTCGAAAACAGAGCTCTCCATTCAGCTGTTGGGAGCTATACTAGAGTTTGATTACAATATGGTGTCAAACATAAAACTAATAATGCATTGTATTGTTATTTATTTTATCCATTACAGTAATTGTTAGCTAAAAGTTAAAGAGTCTTTCAGATAAAAGAAATTCAGGCCGACCCCAATAAAGAAATGTTAGCATCATCATAAAATATATATCCAGAGACAATTATCGCGGTAATATTTCTCGTAATAACAAAACTGAATCAAGTCACGTACAGTACGCAACGAGGACCGACGCCGCTCAATTAGAGGGTCGTATCTGTTACGCGCGATCCGCACCCATAAGGAAGAGAGGCTTATCTGAAATTTCTAATCTAGTGACTCACATATATGCGTTCGCAAAATTACCTCAATTTAGTTACTACGCTCATAGGACACAGTAATAAAACTGTGTTATTCCGTGTCAGAGAATCTTATACTTTCGCAACTAGTCGAAGTCGCCCAGATTAGAGTACTCGAATTGTTGGAATACATAATTTTGTCCAATTTTAAATGCTATCGTTGAGATGAATACTGGTTTTAAGTGCGCTATAAATATTATCTGTGGGTGTTGAAAATGTTTTCGCACTGTTACATTGACGTCTATATTTGTAACATAATCTGTCAAATTAGTGTATCTCGGTTTGAATGATGACCGTTCTGTCTGGTTCTATCGTAGTGGGCTAACTGTTTGTGTAGTAACTCATGCCCACGCTATGCGTTTATGTAAATCATTACTGAGAATCTTTTAAATACCTACCCAATACGTTACGATGCTTAGTAATATTTGTGTATTATATTGCGAAGATCTATCAATAAATGTTTTTCTTTAAAAATCTTTTTTTGAATTAAAATGCGAACTATCCTTTATGTGTGATTTTATGAGACTATTGTTTTCTTTTAAACGTGATGTTACCTTGACATGTGAAGAATAGTAGCGTTATATAAAATAATACTAATAAAAACAAACTAATTTAATATGGTTTATATAAATTTATGCAGTTCATAATCATAAAAATAATAAATAATGATCCCTAACTGATATTTCCTTAATTTGCAGATTACATTAGATTAAACAAAAATGCTAATTTTAATGCTACTTAACGTAAGACAAAAAAGGTTCGCTTAAATGCAATAAGCAATAAAAAATATTGTCATAATCGCAAATTATGCGACAGATCATAATTTAGCACTAAAAGCATACCGGCCACGGTAAGACCCAGCCAAACTGTAACACAATCACATATTTTACGCTTTTGTACGAGTTTAATTGGGTAAGAAAAGAGCAGAGGCCGCTCACAGCGGGGTAACTTCCAAATTTATTTAAAAAATCCGCATAACACTCCCATTACTTACGTCAAAGACGCAACAGGACGCAAGAGTACTTCTGCAATTTTAAGTGTGAGATACGACCTTATTCGCGATGACCCAGATTTCGATCGGAGCGCAACGCTCTTTATGATGACTTTTTGAAAAATGTAGTTTTTAATTTCGGACACGGACGGACCAAATTAAATGCATCTATATGCGATTCTCCTTAACTGTAACGTTTATAAATTGATGTTTCTTATGGGGTTCCGAACGAAGTCCGTCGATATTTTACGCTATATTAAGGAAACTCATATAAGAATTTGGAACCTGTTTTTTTAAAACTGAAACTACCTTTCTTAATTTCCATATATTAAAATTTTAATTTTCTTTTGTTGCAGTCTTTCTTCGGGCGAACATACAACAATCTACCTTCAATATCAGAATGCAAGAATAATGGAGAATGCGTCATCAACAAGAAAAACAGAACCGCTTGCAAAGCATGCCGGTTACGGAAATGCTTGTTAGTCGGTATGTCGAAATCGGGCTCAAGATATGGAAGAAGATCTAATTGGTTCAAAATTCACTGTCTCTTACAAGAGCAACAACAGCAGCATATGCAACAAATGCAGACCAGTAAATCGCCTCCCTCGTTTAATTCTACTATTAACCCATCATTCCTACCAACAAATTTGTTACCAGCTGCGGCCTTAGCAGAATATTACAAGAGTTCTGAAAAAAATCCTTTTAGCGAAGACGTAACGAGGCAAAGTGTTTCACCATCAGATTCTGGAGCCTCGTCAGCAGATCCAGAAGATGATAATAGTTCTAGAAGTACTAGTGGCTTAAGCATTTTTAGACCAGCATCATCTCCGTGCAGCGAAAAAGATGTTCGGTTGCAAGCTCTTAGAAATCAAAATAAAGATTTACGAAGAAAGAAGCCGTCAACATTGCCATCATCGCCTTTTAGCACAGCTACTGCCACACCTAGTTACCCTCCAAGACGAAGCCCCTTTTTACCGACGGCAATACAGAACTTTAGATCTATGCCACCTGGAATAACTACGTGGCAAAATCGTAATGGAGGAGATCTGTTACTTCATTCGCCAGCTGTTGCTGGTGTGGCAATAGAACAAGAACAGCCAATAGACCTGTCCATAAAATCGACTGCTGTTTTATTTAGAAGCCCTAAAAGAGATGAGATAAGTGATTCAGAACCTGAACTGAGTATTGACTTAAATGAAGATAATGGAAAGGACATGATGAAAAATCCCCTTGATTTAAGCCTTGTCCCGAAACGAACGGAAGAAGTTCCGATGACTGGATAAAAAAACTAATTCAATTCATATTTTATGATTCATAGGACAACGCAAATTCATTTTTTATGTATGCGTAAATTTGTTTTAAATTTTATTCCTAATTAGGTACACACATTTTTTAGTGTAAATACTCTGCCATACAGTATTTAAGTGATATGTGCATTCCTTTCTTCTAGATTACCTGATCTTACTACCATAATAATAGAAATACTTTTAGATAATCAAATAAATTTAAGTTTCAATTGTTATAAAATATAGAGAGCATAAAAAATATGTATAAAGAAATTTAGTTCCATTATAATACTGTAATTCTAAAGACGAATACGTCATTACTTCTTTAGCAAAAATTATTTACACAAGAATTAATTAAAATGTTGATTTCATACTAATTATAGAAATCTTGAAAACTATCACTATTAGTAATAGATGTCAAGCGAATGTAAAGGGTGTGTATAAGATGATGTTCGAAGAAGATTTGTACCAGGTGTTACTAATATAAGTGAATTTGTAAAGTAAAATTGCGATGAGCAGCTTCTAAAGCAACTTAAGTTTATGTTAGATATTTGAGAAGTGTCATGTTTAATGTGCCAGTGCCAAAAGTGCCAGTTCATATAGGATGCCAGTGCTAATGTTATTACCAGTTTTAATTTTATGTTTAATGGGATTAACGGCCAGTCGATTGTGAAGCTCAAAATTTTAAATGTACAAATAAATTTAAGACTAACTGTATGATATTAGATTATTTGATTTGAGAAAAGTTATCTAAGTATTTATTTTAGTATTTAGGCCAGTTTACTGAGTCATTTTATTTCATAAGTAATGATTAGGATAAATTAATTGTACTTTGTAAAAATAATTAGTCCATTTTGTGTTTGATATTTTCTCGCGTGTTACTATACATATCGTTGTTTGTTTCGTTTGTTAGAGATTTTTTGATACTTTTATATAATTTTCCTTTAATGATGCTTACGTCAATAGCAGATGTTTATTTAATGTATTAGTTACTCTATATTTATTTACTCAGTCTGAGTTTTACTTGCAACATTGCAATATTTTTCCATTGTCAGTTGAATCTGGAACATTTTTATATTGTGTCATATCTGTTAAAAAGTTACCAAAACCTGGTGGAATTGCATTTGTTTGCGTTCAAGCTATTTGTGTAAGAATGTAGAACTATACGTTTTAACGAATTAGAATAAGGTATAAAAATTGTTTCCATTATAAAATTGCAGACATTCCAGTATTTAAACTTGTCACAAAATACTTTAGGTACCGTTTTTACCGGAAAAATTTGTAGCATTTGCTTGAGCGTAATTACCACTATTCTCTAGTACTTTTTTTTAATTAACAATACGTTGGTTTATTAAATTATCACTTGATATGTAATTTTTATTGCAGCGATTACTTAAAAAAATTAAATCTTTTTAAATATCTGAATATTATAGGAACATGTTAGTAAAAAACAATTATGGAAAATTTCCACGTATATTTTTATTTACATATTTTCTATTTGACTAACTCTATGTATATGTACTTTATTTATGTTAATTTACAAAACATTACTCAGTATATATATAACTCAGTAGCATTCCTGTCGTGCAAGTTATTTTAATAATTGGTTGTTGTTGTTATCAGTGTGATATCGATATTTTTGTGTTTATATTTTTTACGTTTATAAAATAAATCTTAATATATTTGAAGGAAAAATAAACGTGAGAGCCATTATGCATTTCGTTGTTTTATTTATATTCTGCGCAGATTTTTTACAATTAATCATACTTTTATGGAACTTTTATTAAAAAATATATAAGTACATTTATAGCCATCGTATCATCTTTATCTTCAGCTTCTTTATAATCTCGTAATAGTCAAGTGTCGTAAGTGGACATGGACCTTTCCCATTTTAGAAAAGACTTGCCGCAATTGCCAAACCCTGCAAGCAGATATGCGACCGCACTGATATCCTTCATCTTTGACGCTGATCCCTGGCAGGTCTGGGTATTGCCCGTCTGCGTAAACGAAATCCGTATGACGGAAGCTGTTTCTTGTATTACCCATAATTACCTCTAATAACACCCGCAAAGCGTGGTAATATAAAGTGGCATTCTTTTATGCTGCAACCACGATGCAAATCGTCATTTGGCATCCAAAATAGCGAATGTAAAAAGTGTTAAAGATCTCTTTGCGGTTTACGCAATAAACCAAAAGGCACAAAGTTGCTCTTTTAACTTTTGTGTTACCTTTTTAAATTAATTTTATATAGTGACGTATATTTGATTGCATAACTTCAATTAAAGTACATATAATTTAAGGAAAATTGCACGTTCGCTGTTTTAATATGCTAAATGACAAAATTACTAAGATCTCTAAATGAAAAAATTCCTAAACCTTTCTTATATAGCATATAATGTACATTATCGAACATACCGAAACACACAAGATAAGAGTTATAATTAGAAATTACATTTTAAAATGCTAGATACAAATAATTAAGTGGATAGTAACAGAAGAGACGGCCTTAAATGCAGTTTTACTCCGATATCAAGGTAAGTTATATACATACGGGATTTTTGACAGAATAAGAGTGACAAGTAAGCACACAGCCCACCTGATGTTGTATTAAGAATCCTGTCCTCTATTAAGAATCAAAATGCAGATGCGTTGTCACCCGTGAGGTCTAAGGTGGAATTCCGCGTATCCAGTAAAAGTGGTCTCCGGTACTCTACACTCACCATACGAAACACAGTAGTATTTAACTACTATTTTACGCTGGTATTTTGTGAGAGCGTGGTGCTTTCCCGGTCGAGCCGACCCATTCGAGCTACAACCATAATATAGCTGCAACATGGCTCTGCCACGTATAAATGGATAAGAGCGTATATATCTGTACACACTATTAACTCTTTAACTGACAATAGAATTTAATTTTGTGACATAACTCTTCGCTATTGTGGGGGCGATTTCGAATAGTCGTCTTTATCAATGTATTTTCTTACACCGCCACCACTTTGCAAGCACCAGTAATATCGACACTACAATATACCTATTTCAAGCAGAAATTATTGTCAAATATGGGCAATTCATGGTAATTCAGTAGAATGAACAGTAAAAGATGTTTTTGAAATGCTATAATTATTTTGAAATTAATCAGTCGAATAATACTAATTTAGTAGGTTTTATCACACTCAACTGATTTTTAAATATCTTTGCTTTGAATGGTTTGCGGCACTTATGGTGACAAGATACTGAGATGTTGGATATCCACTGAAGTAGAACATAGTTAACCAAGGCTAACTTCAGCTTTAAATACGATGTAAAATAAATAGTTTACGTGGTAGAGCCATGCTGCAGCTATATTACTGGTATAGTTGTAGCACGAATGGGTCGGCTCGACCGGGGAAGGACCACTCTCTCACAGAATACCAGCGTAAAATAGCAGCTTAACGCTGCTGTGTTTCGTATGGTGAGTGTAGAGAACCGGAGACCCGTTTTGCTGGAAACGAGGCATTCCATCTTAGTCCTCACGGTTGACAACGCATCTGCATTTTGATTCGTAATCGAGGAAAGATGTAGATGTCTATGGGCCACAGCAACCACTTACCATCAGGTGGACTGTGTGCTCGTTTGTCACCCTTATCTTATAAAAAAAATACTTTGTGTTCTAAACTATCTTGAAACCTTTCAGTGGTACTTTTCTCCTAAACGGCTGGATCAATTTTGATGAAATTTTTATTTGTGTTTGAGTGGGTTCCTGGATAGTTTAGATTCACAATTGGACTCCGTAGTTAGCGCTGCTGTCGAGATCCAGAAATCATTAGCGAATCGCTAGTATATTTATATAAAAATGTCCTCCAGACCGAATTTCAATCATGGCGGCCAGTCTGAACAGAGACCAGCCATCTGCGCAGGACAGGATTATAGTACCCGAGTGTATGTGTGCTCTCTCTATTCCCTCACTCTCATATTCGGATGGGTCGGTAATTCGACACGACCGGATAGAGATCCTGCTTCCCGAAGCACGGAGGTGAAACACCGCCAACTTCCTGACTACGGGCTGCTACTGAGAATTTCATGTCAAAAAACCCAATAACTATTTATGTAACATCCTATATACAAGTAAATCATCTCATTTACATATATACATCACATAATCGTTGGTGGTCTGTTAGATATATTTACAGTCCTGAACGACTTGTGAAATTAAATTACTTGACCTGATAATATATTTGTTTTGTCGAGACGATGGTTCATAGCTAGGATCTGATAAGTTTCTATAGGTAGGACAAATTGTATATGTTGTTATGGACTAAAATGACTCAAATTAATTAGCACTACTCATTTGTCCTACAATACTACCTGGGGGTAATTGGTGATGAAGCCCTAGATGATAAATCACACTGCTTTAGCGCAACAGGAATGAATATACCGGAGACTTTTTTTTACTGGTAACGAGGCATTCCATCTTAGTCATCAAGGGCATCAATGCATCTGCATTTTCAATTTAAGAATCAAAATCTTCTTAAAGGAAGATGTATATGAGCAACAGCGTTTGCTTACCATCAGGTGGATTTCGTGCTTGCGTGTCACCATTATTCTATAAAAAAGTATAGATAAAAAGCTGGTAGCAAGCCAAATGTACTCCTTGGCTGAAGAGGAGCCGTTTACCTAAGAAAAAAACAACCACAGGTCTTCTGCTTCTTCATCAGCCCGTAAAAGTCCACTGATAGACGTGGGACCATTGTAAGGAAGATTATTCTTAATCATCACGCTTGGTAGGTGGATTGGTAATCACAATACGAGACGCTGCTCTCCGTTACCGGTCTGGGTTATTTGCGTCTGCGTTAAGGACGTGTTTGGAAAATTGATAGGTATAGAATCGAACTATTACATTGACACGGGTCACGCACACAAGTGTACGCACGGTTGGTTAGCTGCGGGTGCGGGAATCGTAATCAAGTAAAAACATTTTGATAATTTGAAATATTGATTTTTTTTTCTTTTTTCTTATACCTACAAAAATATACTTAGATACGAAATACGAATAGCTGCTCCAGAGACTGCTAGGCACTAGAAGCCCTCTACTAGTATTGAGATGGTGGCTGTGGACTTTGGGCTGGTTTTGTTAGTTATTATGAGACTTAACCTCCGGGCTTGGTGGAGAGACCTGATGGTGTACTTTGGTGACTACTACTGGAACTCCTGGACGAGTAGAACTAGGTGCCGAGTTTGGGCTCGTTTTGTTAGTTACGATGCGACCTAACCTCCGGGCTTGATGGAGAGACCTGATGGTGTACTTTGGTGGCTACTATTAGAACTCCTGGACGAGTAGAACTAGGTGTGCGGAGTTTGGGCTCGTTTGATTAGTTATTATGAAACCTAACCTCCAGGCTTGATGGAAAGACTTGATGTTGTACTTTGGTGACTACTACTGGAACTCCTGGACGAGTAGAACTAGGTGTGCCGAGTTTGGGCTCGTTTTGTTAGTTATGGTGAGACCTAACCTCCGGGCTTGATGGACAGATCTGCTGGTGTACTTTGGTGACTACTACTGGAACTCCTGGACGAGTAGAACTAGGTAAGCCGAGTTTGGGCTCGTTTTGTTGGTTATTATGAGACCTAAACTCCAGGCTTGATGGAGAGACTTGATGATGTACTTCGGTGACTACTGCTGGAACTCCTGGACGAGTAGAACTAGGTGTGCCAAGTTTGGGCTCGTTTTGTTAGTTATAATGAGAACTTACCCCCGGACTTGATGGAGTGACAGACACACCTAGTTCTACTCGTCCAGGAGTTCCAGAAGTAGTTACCGAAGTACACCATGAGGTCATTCTATCAAGTCCGGAGGTAAGGTCTAATCACAACTAACAAAACAAGCCCAAACTCGGCACACCTAGTTCTACTCGTCCAGGAGTTCCAGTAATAGTCACCGAAGTACATCATCAGGTCTCTCCATCAAGTCCGGAGGTAAGGTCTCATTATAACTAACAAAACGAGCCCAAACTCGGCACATCTAATTCTACTCGTCTAGGAGTTCCAGTAGCAGTCACCAATGTACACTTTCAGATAACTCCATAAAGTCCAAGACGAATATGCATTTATATATATATTTATATATAAATCCCACTTACTTTCAGCGAAACAAAATATTATAATAAAAATGTGTGATTATAAGAATAATAATATGATTTTACCTAGTCAAGTACTTATGTATCGAATTCGAATATTTTCTGTATGTACAGCGATCTATTTCAACTGCTGCCATCAGGCAGGCGATACAGTTTCCACTGACGACGGCGGCCGAGCGCGGACTGTGGTTTCGTCGAAATTTTTGTACAACAAATCAAAACTGGCACCAAAATAAAATAACCCTTATTGCAATTCATCCGTATTAGCAAAATATGTGAAAATATAAGTTTTTCTTTTTTTTCCGACTATTTGTGACATTTTGATAAAAAGTAAACACCACTATTTTTTATTGAATATGTCTGCCTACTTATAGTATTTTTAGAAATCTTGATATATGTTGATAATAAAACAAAAATGTGCCTAAACATGAGCCGGTATCGTTAATTTTGTAGAAAATGGCTAGGGAAGATTGTTTTTACAATATAAAAAACTATTATTTTCAACAAAAAAGTCACTACCATTTGGAGCTGAAGAACCATTCTATACGTGGTAGTTATTAGCTATGTTTGATTTGGTTTAGTTTTGTCACAAAATGTACCGAAAAATAGCATAATTTTGCCCGATTTGCAAACGCACCCTTAAGGATATGGTTATAACGCCATCTATCGAAAGCCATTACATTGTTCTGGCATTTCACACAGTTGTCTCCTACGACACCCACGGTTTAATAATATTAGAGTCAACAAGTCACTGACTGTGGTGGCAGCCTTAGCATTAGTGACCTTGGCAGATGAGGAGTCTTGAACCTGTAAAAATTAACAACTAGGTACATAATATCTGCTCCTTCGTATCTCGTAAATGTTAAATTCTCACCACTCCATGGGTTGTCTGATAGAGAATAACTCAAGGCATTAAGTCGGCCCTTTGTATTCTTTTATTTTAAGGAATGCAATAAAGAATAAATAAATGTCCACGGCTGGACATGGGACCGTTGTATGGAGTTGTATCGTCACGCTTGGCAGGTGAACCGTGTAGTGGCATGGTTTGATGTCGTAAGAGGTGACAGAGGGGAGCTAAAAGAGGAGATGAGCATCTCCCTGATATCGACTCAAAATAATAAAAAGTTGCTTTTACCAACCCGCCTGCATCTTGTGGCAACTATAGCAAAATTCTCATATAAGGCAATATATGAAGGAGGCCTAGGTTCAGCAGTGGACTTTTATAGGCTGTAATGGAATGGATTTGCAAGTCAATTAACGATCGCAGTACCAGATTTCTTGCACCATTGAACATCGGGGTAATTCAGATTCTATTCTGTCTAGTTACCTGTATTATAAACAAATAACAATTTCAATTTGTAAAAGAGATAGTAATACCGCCATCTATCGGAAACCTTAAGATTTACGACGAATTCGGGTGATGGATTCTCTCCACAACAATTTCATATAGGTATTTGCAGAAAAATGGAAAAGTATTTTCCAAGAATTGTCACCTCACAACGTAAATACTCGTAAATACGTTGTTTACAGTGAAGACATTTTCATTAACAGAATACTTAATAGGGATTTTTGTTGAACATAACATTTTAAAGGTTAATCAAGTAATATTAATTATGACATTCAGTGTCACGTGATTTTTTAACATTGTTTATATTACCAAGTAATCAGAGCAACCAAAATGTCGAAAAATATAATGCACTCATTTGTAAACTTGTAACTGTACGCTTATCCTAATAAGGCTCGCACACAATAAAACCTTAACTGATTTAATTGATATTATTAAGTCTTTCCGTTCCCAATCCGACACCTACCAATTTTCAGCCGCCAAAATTTAAAACCGGCCTTAAGTGTGGTTAGATAAGGCGGTCATATTATTTTCAAGGTGCAATCAAAGTGGCTTTGACGAGATTTTTGTCACTCAATTCATGCGAAGTCATGCAGCAGCGCGAGGTAACAAATCATCATTTTTTCGAAACGGCCGGCAGTCAGTCATTCCCCGATATAGCTGGGCTGTTTACGCGGGCGAAAAGAAATGTTGCTCGTTAGCGCGGATAATGGGAGCTTTGCATTATTGAGCGGTGTACGCTCGCGTAGAGAAACGTTTTGTATTACAACAGATTAAAAAGGTATAGTAAAAGAAAAGTTATTATAGGTTAGGTTAGATATAATAATATATTTATATTTAACTTCAGAGTTTTTGGAGTCGATCGTTCATCGCGTTGCGGGTTGGTATACAACATGCTGAACTTGTGATTCGGAGAAAAAGTTGTCGAAACACATACCATGCTGAATCACCAAATCTTTCTCTCTTCGCATCGACTATAGGAACGATAGTCGATAATTGAATATGCGAAAACAATCTTATTTATTTCTGACAAAAATGGCGCTATAACTAATTTCCAATACAAATATCTCTACTTGCAACGGGAAGCAGCGTCTAAGGTGGTTAATGACTGTTACTGTCAATTATCAATCTGTTTCTAAGCATGACGATTCAGACAAATCTTCCCTACAACGGGAAAAGCCCATGTCCACCAATGGGCTTTTAAAAAAAAAGGAGTTTGTAATAAGGGTTCGTTACCTAAAAAATATTCACCCTTATGTATTTACATGAGATCTTTTTTTAAATACGATAAAAATAATAATGTTTCTAATTCAACATATTATAAGGTAACATTTTCATATAAATTAAGTCCTACTCCTTTAGGGAAAATGCTAAGAACACTGACTATGTTTTATTTTAGAAATAAAAAAAATTAAATTAAATATTAATGAATAAACAAAATATAATAATATAAATGGTAATATTTATTGAACTTTTCAATTAAATATATATCGGCGCGTCTATAAAATACCGAATGGACCTAGAGTGAGCGTGAGGTTACTAGCGGAGTTTCATATCGATGGTGGCGTGGTATAATTGAGGGTATATCGAGAAACCCCCAATCATTTGTGCTGTATAAAGTTCAATGTATGCGCCGTGCGCGAGAGATTCTACCTAAGTAATTCGATGAGTGCTCAGACTCGTTGAATGACATTATCGTGGTTCTGTTTGTTGTAGTAATTCTCCTAGTGCAGACAAGGCAGATGGTGTAGCTGAGAGCCTACTCTGTGTTACAATGAGAATGATATATATTTGACTATACAGCACAGATTTAATAGAAATCAAAAAAACATGCGTGAGTGTCGTGGAACACTCGGTTGGAACGAAGTTCCTTTCGTAGTATATTATTATTGATTAACAAATACAAATAAATGAATTATTAGCGTCTATTAAAATTATGCTCATTTAAAATAAAATAATATTAATTTCATGGCAAGATAAGAAAAAGTGCGAGAGAGATGGAAATTATTCCATCTCGCTTCCTTATACCCGCTAAGGCCGTCTACACTACGTCAGAAGGGGTCGTGACGGAAAAATCTTACACTTTTTGTCGCCTAGCCCCCATCCACCAAATCCGTACCGTCCGATAAAGAACTTCGTTCTAACAATAAAAATTTCCTGGAGGCTTGTGTACGCGACTGCTCCACCGAAAAGGTCCAATTCTCGAGTACGATTTTAACGAGGAAATATATCGCCCTAATTGAGATTACACCTCGTGCAGTTGGAGTCCAAAAAATCATGTCGTTATAGCCAAAGATGGTGCTGATTTATTAAGACATCTGCTGAATAGACAGCTTGAAAGTGGAGCAGCGGGAACGTCGAAAAATTACTTTTCGGTCGACGTTCTTCAAATGGAATGCGATGCCCCACAGTATATTGCACTTCGCTCTGTGTACGTCACAGTTGCGATGAATTTTGATTATATATATATAGGAACGGAATACGACACGATGAAACAAATTGAATTTATGGTATACTACTTCCTGTTTTATTACTATGCTCTATGTAATTAGAGAGAACGGAGGTATAGGCGTAGAACGTAAGACGTACCATTAGGACGAGTGTAACTGAGCCAATTGTTTATCAAACTGCATATTAATAAAATATAAGTAAATTGAGTTAAGACGACGTTTATTTGAAGACCCATTCCCATAAATTTATATTATGGGGATGAAAAGAATGGCCACTACAGCCTAATAAACAAAGAAGGCTACAGATGCGTGTTCACCAATGAAGACTATTAACTGAACATTTTCACTCTATTCACAATTTCATTGGCAATTTTAATAATTGAATTTAATATTTGAAATCAAAATTTTAATACAATTTAGATTTACTTTTAATAAAATATAAAACATCAGTTTCAGTTCAATGATCTAGGTGGTAGGAATTTTTTATACCTAGGAGTCCATCTGGGTAGGTCTTACTTATTTCTGCCGCCAAACAGCAGTGCTTGTTCTGGTGTCGGAACACGTTCGGTATGTAGGGTATATTTACAGTTTGTGAGACAGTAATAACGATGATTATTAGGGTCTTTCACCATCCAAGCGTGGCAACTATGGCGAATATCGCCCCTATTAGTCAATCTATGGTGTTGGGGCGGCTATATTCATCAGTGGACTTTTTATGGGCTGCAATATATAAATAAAAGATTAATCCCGCGAATCATGTGTGATTGTAAAAAAAACACAGTGTAAAAATCCTTATAATATAAAAATAACGTTACATCAAATGTTATGAATTAATTAAATGAATAATTATAGCAAACATAAGCAAAAAAGCAGTCTCAAAAGTGACCTTTGTGCACAATTTTTGAATTTATGACCGCGCTGCTTTGTAAAATGTGATTTATTTATTAACCTAGTCCTATTACCTACCTACCTAGTCTGTATTCAAATTGTACAGCATTGATTATGTACATTTTATGATATGTAAACATGAGAACTGTCATTCTTATTTATCTAGCATAACTGGTCTGACTATATGACAAGTAAATTATTGTTTAAAACAACACGACTACAGTGATGACGTAATGATGTAGTATATAATATTTATCGGTTTAGTATTTTACACCTGCCAAAATTTTACTTTGGCAGCCAGGGCTGAGAATGTGATATGGCATTAAGTCCGCCCTGAATACATCATAAGTTTGAAATAAATAAAAAACTTCTTAACCTCTTCGAGCGTAGCGTTTCCAACAACTAATATGATACATAAGTAGATGTTCTTCGGTCTACAAATCGAAGGTGAGATTTATTAATATTTTTTGAGATAATTACGTCACCTCATTTTCATCAACAGGACTCATGTCTTAGTCAGATGTACACACCATTATTCCACGATAAGTTAATCGCGTCACTTGATATAAGAATCCTGATTATCAACACTTTCCATGTGTCAGAATACGTTCTTCACATAATTGTAAACAAATAAATGCTTCATGAAGTACTCAGTAAAATACCAAAATAGAGTTTCACAACACATTCAAAAAGTCAAATAACAATAATAAGAAACCTTACTTAATTTCTGTTAATACCGAAAAGAGTATCGAAACTAAAATTACGAGTCACACTGACAGTTTTTTACTCACCACAGCAGCAATTTCAAGTCCGCGAATATTTAATATTTTCTGTTCAAAATAATTACTGGTTTGTCACAGTGGGTAGTAAACGTCATATAAAATGCGTAAAAGACAACCCGAAAGGTTTCGACTTGACGCTTTATTGTGAATAATTTTTGTGTTCTTTGATTGGTTTTAAATTTTATCGATGTTTTTATATAATTTTTTAGACGCGTCACATCTCTAGTAACGACATAGACTCAACAACAACTCAACTCGCTATGGAGTATGACGTTGAGTTGTTTATTCTTTTAACAAATTAAAGACACTTTTGAGGAATTATAAAATAATATTGACATTTCCCTGGTTTTTCTTTAAGTTCATAAACTCTTTTAAATAAATGCCAGTCATATTCGCTTACGTCTTTATAATTATTGTTGTTGAATATATCATTAAAAAATAATAAATTAATGTTTTTTATTATACTTATAAAATGTATTCAATATTTATTATTCTAGCTATCTATTAAGCTTCCGACCAGTTAATCAAAATAAATATTTGAAAACTCAATTAAAATGCGTTCAGTTGTAGAGTATTGAACATACAGCATTATTAGCTTTTGCCCACGGTTGGGCCGTAGTAGCAGAAACACCTCTATGGTCATTTACCAGCAGTAACTTTTATTTACCATAAGATGCCTGGTTTTTTTGTCGCTCAAAGGCTAAGTATATCCATTCAACTTGCCAGCATTTTTTGCAGTGCAATGGTTATTTTTTTTAAAAAGGTAAGAAATATTGTACATATTTGAATGTTACGTAAATAAACCATTTTATAATTAAAAAATTAAAATTGATTCATATTATGTTAGTTAAGATTGGTCTATTATCTATTCATCGGAACAGTAAGATAAATTACTTATTACCGAGGGAGGTTATATAGTTATTGAACCGATACCAGTTGGAGATGAAGGTTTCAGGGGTATCAGTTTCAGTCATAGCGTAGGGAGCGATAGAGGTCGATAGCATAAAGGAAAGGCACAAGACGTGACATATTGTTGAGATTTTCGGAAAATTTAAAAACATCCTAATTTGAATAGAAAAGGTGGCGGGGTGTTGCTTTCTGCTGCAAAATTTCAACATACATCTAACTCATTATGCGTAGGTTGAAATAATTAAAAGCAGAAGATAGCCTGGGTTAATGATGAAGTAAGGAGGTCCAACTCCTTAGTACCTTTATCTCCATGAGTAATGCACAGCGCTGGAAATCAATGTTATATCGTATTTTTATACATGGTAGAGCAACGCTATAGTAAGTTTACGGCTGCGGCACGAATGTCGTCGGATCGACGAGGGATGGACCACGCTCTCACAGAATACCAGCGTGAAATAGCAGCTTAATGCTGCTGTGTTTCGTATGGTGAGTGGGGATAACCGGAAATCCTTTTAACTGGAAACGAGGCATTACGTCTTTGTCCTCAGGGTGATAACGTTTCTGCATTTTGATTCTTAATCAAGAAGAGATGTAGATGTCTATTGGTAATAGCATACAATTACCATCAAGTGGACTGTGTGCTCGTTTTCACCCTTATTCTATAAAACATATCATATTGTATAATATGTCCACATACTATCAAGTGTGTGTGTGTTGTCACCGTTATTCTATAAAAAAATATCATTATATATGTCCACAAGTGGACTCAGTGCTCAGTGCTCTTTAATTCATACGTGTTAGAGCCACGCTATAGCTAGTATATGACTGCGGCACAAATGGGTCGGCTCGACCGGGGATGGACCACGCTCTCACAGAATACCAGCGTAAAATAGCAGCTTAATGCTGCTGTGTTTCGTATGGTGAGTGTGGATAACCGGAAACCCTTCTTAGTCTTAGAAATCTTAGTCCTCATGGGTGTCAACTAATCTGCGTTTTGATTCTTAAACGAGGATTGATTTAGATGTCTATGGGCCACAAACTCGTGCCCGTTTGTCTCCCTTATTCTATGAAAAAATATGTTATTTATTTTCACATACCATCAAGTGGACTGTGTGATTATTTATCGCCTTTAATTCCATTAAAAAAAACTCGATGCGTCTCAAATGGCATCCAAATTTAAACCTCCAATAAAATCAGACGACACTTATTTTTTTATTTATAGACGTAATAAATTCATGTCACAAGCTTGTGCGGTAGAAATTAGCAAGCAAATTGCTTTCTTAGATAAACAACAACCAAGATTGTGTATTGACCTTTTTAATCACTATTAATTAATAGATTTTATGGAGACATATATTATCAATGACACGCTAATGTATATGTATGTATGTCTACATTTTATTTTTTAAATAAAAAATGGTCTTTAAACATAATTAAAGACCATACCTATTTTACATAACATAATTTTGTTATAATTATTTGTATATTTTGAAAAAGTTCTATAATCGAAGCGTGTGTTTTTTGTTGTGTGCTAAATTAAAAACGGATTTAAATGATTTCTTTTAAATTGCACACCGCCGTATTGGAACACCGCCAACATCAATGAAATTGTTAATTGCAACTTTTGCACTGCGGTGAAGGAAATCATCGTGAGGAAACTGCATAACCGAGAAATAAGTAAAGAATAATTCTAAGGTGTACATTCTTAAACTTTTAGTTTTAATATATTAAACTTTAAGACGAATCGTGTAGTGGCGGTTTAGGAATATCCATTACCCAAAATCGTCCCGTGGGTACCGTAAGAGGCAACAGAGGAAAACTGAAATAGGAGATGGAGAGCAGCATCTTCCTGATAACAACTAAAAATAATAAACAAGTGCGAATGCCAAACTGCCTGCCAAGCGTAGCAACTATGGCAAAATACCACCTAGGCAATCTACGGAGGAGGCCTATTTTCAGCAGTGAATTTTCATAGGCTGTTATGGATGGAAATGTAAGCCCGTTGTTGTAGACGTTCATATTATTTTTTCTTTTGTCTTTTGGACGGTTTCTGTAGACAAAAATGAAACATTAATTTATAATCAATATAAAATATAATAAATACATAAAAGCTTTGTATTCTCGTTAAAACATGAAGTCATTAAATATCTTTAAGGTATTAATATTCTTAAAATTCAAATATAAATTATTTACAAGAGCTTTGCCGTCTTAGAGGGACTCAAACCAACTTATAGACGTACATAATTTTATCGTAAATTTTTCAAAATTGTCCTATTGTATCGATAGGCAACAGGGGGTCGTTTTAATCTGTTTCCAATCCGATTCATAACGCGATAATAAAATTTATATCGCCGGATCGCCAAATTGTGTCAGTCGTAAAAATTATAATTCGGAACGGAGCGATTCGATAGCACATTATTGTCATATTACCGAAAGGTCATTTCAATAATTATGATATTTTAAGAATCATAAAGTCGTAAGTCAATTGGTAATAACTGATTTTAAGCGACACGAAGCTGAGAGTTTGGTGCGACATTTTACAGCGGAACTTATACAAAATTGCCGACGGTCCCAATTCTAGTGAAGTAAATGGCCCGTTAATTCTATTAAATATTTTCTTCTCGGCCTCGATCGGTTCTGATACAGCAATTGAAAGCTTATAAATAGGTACTTAATGACCCAATAAGTTAATTCTAACTGTGATTACTATATAACGTATAATGATTTTGAATTAACTCATCAAATATCTTACAAATTTTGTATGGAAGTATCAAAATCGTTAAGAAACAAAAATCGGTCATGTCAGAACCGTTTTCGGAAATACTTTAGATGCTTCTTTCTATTCCTGTTGTTTTCTGTTTGTGTCCAACTCGACTCTTGATGACGGGGGAAACACACCGCTGACCATCCCGCGGTGTGAGTGCTCCATGCCGGATGTGCGGTTCTCATAGCGCTCGGTTCGCAAAGCACTCCTCTCCCTGGACATTCACAAGTCGAGTGGGCCTGACGGAATCCCCCCAAATGTGCTGAGGACGTGTGCTCCGGAGTTGGCGCCGGTTCTAACGCGTCTTTTCCGATACTCCTACGCCTTAGCTCTTTAACACTAGCCTTAAAAAGTCAGAAAATCTATTATGGTTTCTTTTTTAATTCTCGAAGATATTCGCGGGATAAAAAATAAATTACATCATATACTATAATTACATTTAAGTTTTATTTTTAGCGGCCTTTTAGTTTTAGCGGGAATGGGTTGGCTCGACTGGGTAAGAACCACAGAATACCAGAGTAAAACAGCAGCTTCATGCTGCTGTTAATTATGTTGAGTAAAGAGAACCAGTGCCCTTTTTACTGGAAACGAAGTATTCCATCATAATCCTCGGGTGTGACAACCTGTTTACATTTTGATTCTTAAACGATGATAAATGTAGATGTCTATGGGCTACGGCATTCACTTACCATCAGATGGACTGTGTGCTCGTTTGTCACCCTTATTCCAAAACAAAACATCATATTATAGACTAAATGTCATCGAGAGAACTTTTATTTTATCACTGAATATTTCTCGAAAGACAAAAATCAATCGAAACTGTTATTCGAAAATCGATTTTACTAAGTGATAAAAATTACAGCTTATATTATAGGTCCTGCTGCAGAGCACTGGCCTCCTCTCATTTCTGAGAGGGTAGTAGGGCAAGGATTTATCCGTCGCGTTGCCTCAATGCATGTTAGCGAACTGCACATGACTTCGAAATATTTTTTATTTATTTTTCAGACAAGCAGGACTTCCTTACAATGTTTTCCTTCGTGTCAAGCATTTGATAAATCAGCATTGAAATTGAAAATTTTATTGGTGCCAACGGTGATCGAACCCGGGTTGTTCGCACACTGTGTACTTTACTGCGAGCACTTAGCACTTGAACCGCCACGTCTTTTATATCCATTTTTAGATTGATTTTGATACTTAGTTCAATTTTATTAATTGTGCAAATATTCCTGCACACAACAAATCACTTATAATTTTATGACATCAACGCTGTGACCGAAAAAACTTATTTTTATCTTGTGCATCGCATGAATCATTGAACGCTATAACGGATATCAAAATCGAACGATCTGATCTCGCATAAATAAGATAGGGCGACGCATAATTTGTCATTGACTTATTCGGGGATTTTCGTTGCCCGAAATTTTGCCTGGTTTATTTGATAAAATAAGTTTAAAAAAAGAACAAGTGGGCGTTGAATGCATTTTAAAGTAAAAAGACAAGTAGCTCACACTCTAACATGATCAATTTTGAGCTGACTTGGAGTGGTTGACGAAAGTACTAGTAATGGATATAGCTAGTACTTTCGTCAGTACTATACTCTTTTTAGGTTGTAGAGCCATACTGCCGCTATTAGAGTTGCAGCACGAATGGGTCGGTTCAACCGGGGAAGGACCACGCTCTTACAGACTGCCAGCGTAAAATAGCAGCTTAATGATGCTGTCATTCGTATGACGAGTGTAAAGAACGAAAATACTCTTTTTACTGGAAACGAAGCATTCCACCTTAGCCCTCAGGTGTGTTTTTATTCTTAATCGAGGATAGATGTTGATGTTTATGGGTCACGACATCTATTTACCAACAGGTGGACTCTCGTGGATACTCGTCCTTGTTGTGCACGTTTGTTTTTAAACGAGTTTTTTCTTATTTCTATACAAACACGCAGTATGTATAAACAAAAACTCTTTTAAAAAAAATAAACAAGTGGAGAGAAAAACATTGGATTGGTGTTCTTGTAGTTCATCCATCCATCACAGCTTATAAAAGTCCACTGCTGAACATAAGCCTCCCCTATAGATGCCTCATAGGGGGAATTTTGCCATAGTTGCCACGCTTTGCAAGCGGGCTTACAACCGCAGTTCTCTATTATTTTAAGTTGTTACCAGGAAGATGCTGCTGTCTATCTCCTGATTTGTTTCCTTCTGTCGCCTCTTACGACACCCGCGGGATGATATTATGGGGTAACTGTTATTAATATTCAATTGTGTACGTCATTCAGTATTCTAAATACATGCTTAATTTATGTTTACTACCCCAATAATTATTGATATATTAGGTATTGGCTCGTTCTTTTATGAATAATTAGATGTTAGACGGAGATTAAAATGCGCGATCTTGAAATTAACAAGATAATCTTCCAAACATCGATGGAGCATTTTGATTCGTGTTTTGTATGGTGGGCGTTGTAAGAAGTAATGAATTTATTCAACATTAAGGCCATAAATTATAATATTACCAATATGAAGTTATAAATTTCAAATCGGAGATGTTTCCAGGGATTTTAACCGTAAATATATGGGAAAAAAGTGCATAATAGCTATTATATATAACCTAACGAATTCCCACGACATGGGCTAATTAGCAGCTGAACTAAGTCAAAATTTGTCATTATGTAAAGCGAAAAAACGTATAGTAACTATCGATAGTTGAGAACAAAATAATATTGTACTGTGTGAGTAAGAAGGAGACAGAAGTAGGTGGACAAGAGAGACGATTCAAATGCGATACGACAACAAATATGTTAACGGAGATCTTTAGTGACATAAGCGAAATAGAATAGCTTTTTAGCAGTGGTAAGGAAGAGGGAAAATCTCCCGCCGGGCAAGGTATACAGCCCGTGGAGCGGCCAATGCTCCGTGTGTTGTTAGCACAGAGTTGTTGTATATATACCGCAGTACTTCGGAACTTTGATAGCGCGATTTAGGCTTCGGTGCGTTTAGCGCGACGACAGCGCCGCCATACATGTCTTTCATATAAATATTGAAGGCTCGTTAGGAGGAATGGGTACAGTTTGGGGTTACAGGGTTAAAAAAGGGGTCTTACGTGTTACACGCCTTCCCGCAAAATATACTACGACGAAATCAGTAAGAAAGCGACCCTTATTAAAACCGCAGTGGAATTTTCTCTTCCAAATTACGGTCTAGGACTTAAGACGAGGTTTGATCCTTACAGTGCCATAATTTTTGGCTTTGACTATTATTTTGTTGAAGAATCAGACTTGGCTTTTGAGATCTTTTGTTTTTAGCCTCCGTGAATACTGCTGATACTTTATTATCCATCCCGGAAAAAAGAAGCGGCGGAGAACTCTGAGCATTGTTCAGTTATTTCTTCATAGCGAATATTACAAGTTGATGGGGACACGCAACGAAAGTGTTTTCTTTTCTCTACCGATGAGTAGAGGGATTGGATTATATATTATGCGTAAAAAAGTCATTATTTTTTTAATATTAACGCTTAATTAGATACCTGATAAATTTAAACTCGTGTCCATACATTTAATGTACAGTAAAGACAGGTGCAATATCATCTATAAAAAAATACCTACCGGAATACCAATTCTAAAGGTATTGCTATAACTCTTTTCCTCTAATGGCAGCAAGCAACTCCTCCAGTGATATTTTCTAATTTTTTTTGTTATATTATTTCTTTTGTATTTTCTAGGATTATTGTCTTTGTAACAAAGTAGCACTGAACTAAATACATAATTTACAATTTTGCGTCTTTTAGTCAAATTATGATAGAGAAACCTATTGAAATTCAATAACGAAAAACTTTGATTACATCGGTTTCTAGTTAACCATACTGTCACCTAGAGGGGTAGGTAGAGATTACAGACGTCCATTGCGCACGATCCTGATATCTCTGTTGCTTCTTTTACATCTACATATCTACGCATACATGCTCGTCGGTTATAGATACTCTTAATATGACCTATCCAAAATACCTCATTTATAATGCGTGATATAGTTCAAAAAGCTTCGTTGTAGTTATCACCTCTCTTGTGCTTGTTCACAGCTGGTCAATAGCCATACACATTTGAATGTTTGAATTGCGTCAGCAGGTGTGAGTTTTTGACGGAGTTGTCCAAACTCATCACACTGAACAGGTGGGTTGATGAGCAAAGAGCCAATACCCATGCATTTGTAATGTTCATCACCAGTTCGTGGGATCTATCAATCTATCTAATAATCTATATAAATTAAGGAACTAATGCTTAATAATGTAGTATGGGTATACAATTTTAATTGATATAATTTTATGCACACCTAATATAATAACTAATACACTTCAAAAAGTTTATATTAAGTATAAAAAATACAGTTGAAATAAGGAAGAATTTATATGATAACCAATTGAATATCTTTGAAACTAGATTTGGGTAAGACGCCCACAAATTCTATTATAACAGCCTTATATGTGCTTTAGTTAAAGACTGAGTTTCTAAGCCACTTTCTTCACTTAACAAACCTAAAAGATCTCGAACGGCGAGATAGTCCCGGCAGACGTACTATCGCGATCCTAGCGCCACCTAGCGGGCGCGACTTATCGGGTGAAGATTTATTCGGCACACGCATCGAAGGTTCGCCACTACTTATTTTGGTATTGCCAGTGTGTAATGGCTTTGGGATGTTTATTTTATCGCTGAATAGCCTTTTAAGCCTAGATTTGCTCGCTATTTGTACCTTGTTTGTTTAACGTTATATAGCCTTGTATTTTGTTCTGGTTCTGGCATTAAATTAAGAAAGACGGCGTGTTACAGTATGCATTGTTCACTAAATAAAAGTGTGTTATATTTTTCGGTTGGTAAAATATTTTTTTAAAGAAACGTTACATACGCTACATAAATTGCAGAATGACAAACATCCAGACCCGAATCCCGTACGAAATAAGTATGTCATACAAATACTCGTTTCGTGGGGGTATCGAACCCGTGGCCTCAGCGCTGCAAGTCTGCTAAGCGACTGCGTCACCGAGCCCAAAATGCTTAGTAAATAATTTAATGCCTTTTAATTTCTAACGTTAACACGAATATGTGAGTAGCCTGAATGTCTAGTGTCTATTAACCATTGAGTTCTATGTACTACGTACTAGAAGCTATTCTAAACAAAAAATGTGCACTACTCTGTTTTTGCGCATGCGCGGGGATAGTAGATTTTAGTCTATGATTGTAGATAGCGTGGCATATAAACGAAGAAATGTATTTTTTCTATTGTAATATTATTACCTATTTATTCACTTGAACAACAAATAATTTTACTTATTTGACTACTGAATTAATAATTACGTTCAGGTTTAAACTTTAATTTGAAATCTCGTATTATTAGCGCAGCTCCACACTCTATGAATATTGAAGCCACACTAAATGACACTAAAGGTGTACGGATTGCAGTACAGTTCATTTGAGCATAGTGAATGTTCGGAATGCCAAATCTAGTACGTAGTACATATATATCGATGCTATTAACATATTGTTTAATAGCTCTGATACAGGAGATGAGTAGCGGCATCTTTGTTAAGAATTCAAATAATGAAACAACTGTGGCTGCCAACCCGCCTGCCAAGTGTGGTAACTATGGTGAATATCCCCCCATGAGGAAACCTAATGGGAATATCATAGTGTTGTCCTATCAAAATTGGAATTTTATATGATGTAATGAATAAATGAATAATAGATCAATTTATTATTGTTGTATAGTGTGTATACGTGGTAGAGCCATGCTGCAGCTATATTAGTAGTATAGTTGTAGCACGAATGGGTCGGCTCGACCGGGGAAGGACCACGCTCTCACAGAATACCAGCGTAAAATAGCAGCTTAATGCTGCTGTGTTTCGTATGGTGAGTGTAGAGAACCGGAGACCCTTTTCACTGGAAAAGAGGCATTCCATCTTAGTCCTCACGGGCGACAACGCATCTGCATTTTGATTCTTTATTGAGGATAGATGTAGATGTCTATGGGTCATAGCAACCACTTACCATCACGTGGACTGTGTGCTCGTTTGTCACCCTGTCCTATAAAAAAAAATCAAAGGCTATTTGTAACTATTTTGTCGCCAAAGTCAAATATAGACAAAACCTCCTAAAATCTTAACTTGACTTACTTAATTAAATGATGTTTAGCATAAAATTATTTTAATTACAAACTCTAATATGTAGATTCTCAATATAGTCTTAAATGGTAAAATTCTATTAATATACATCACATTTTCGATGATTCACAAAATTAAAGGCCATTCTCCAAATTACGATGAAATGATTAAAGAAAATAATTAATATGCAAATAGTCGTATTAATATGCAAAGGTATCAGAATCCAAATTCGGATGCTGGCGAAATTAAGGTAGTATTATTAATTCTTAACTAATTTTGTATATTTAGCTGTGAGAGTGGGACGCGATGTTCTACTTTCAATTATAATAAAAATATATTTAATTATAATAATAGTTATAACTTGAAAATAAGGTAACCAAGAAGCTTTAGTCTAATTTACGTGTCTAGTTGTTGACGCTTTGGATATTGGTATTTGACTCCATTCCCCAGAGCCCTAGTTGTCCACGTCAACAGAAACGTTATGCTGGACTTCTAAAGCCTCTTCGCATATTGACGAGGCTTTGAGAACGGTTTCGCACGCTATGGGAACCCAGGGGATAGCTCGTTTATTACTGGCGTTGAAAACTGTTGGTGGATATTTACACCAGATATAAAATATCCGATTTGAAATATAGTTCTCTTCTTCTCACAAGGACTCCCTGCAGTAGAAATTGTTGAAGCGATGATCGGGCTTTCACTTTTAAAAAGTGCTTAGTAAAAGTAAATTTTGAATAAAAATTGACTTTTATTTTGATATATAGGGTCAATTGACAGATTCAACTAAGCGGTAAAGTTTGAGAATTCAGTGAACTACCCTATATCATGCCGTGGGTCTTGTTAGAGACTACTGAGAGGGAAATAAACTTGGAGATTTACAGCAGCGTCTTAATAATTACAAAAAAATATAGAACTGCAGTTGCCAGCCAGCCTGCCAAGCATGACAAATATCCCTTCTATAAGAATATCTACGGGGAGGCCTATGTTCAGCAGTGGACTTTTGATAGTAAATAGTGTACGTTAACGTACACTAGCAGAAATACCACTGGATATTTTTTTTCAATCTTTACAGTAAATTAAAATAACAGCCTATAATTCGCCAGCACCAAAAAGTACTTTATTGCAATTTTTAATGCTGATCATACTTCTATGATCAACGGAGAAACATCGTGAAGAAGCCTGGTTGTATAGGAATAAAACATTATAATTTTATGTGAAGTTCGCTAACACAAATTGATGCAGCGCAGCGAACTAATTGCTCCATAACCCTCTTAAAAAGAGAAAAGGCCTGTGCCCAGCTGTCTGAGAGGATGTTGATGCAGGGAAGAGTTCGTGAGGGGTCACAACCCCATGTGATGATGTACGTTACAAACATGTCGACGATTTTTACTCACACACAGGCCTTTACTGGTGCTTTTCTTCGTCACTGGTCACAAAAATACCAAACGATTTCAATGGTGGAGCCGGAGATATTTTTTTTAAACTCTAGTTCCTAGTACTATGAAACTTATGATGCGATTTTCTCTTCAGCTACCACGGCTTTAATATAATTAATGAGTGTAAATGAAGAACACAATTCTTTATTCACGAGATTCTTATCAGTATCAGTACTAGAACAGTATCAGTAACGTCCTACAGATCAAATCACAGTCACGGAGGCCAATCTCAACGGAGACTAGCTGTCTGTGCAGGACATGATTATAGTGCACGAGTGTGTGTACAAGAATAGGTGCACTCTCTATTCCTTCACTCAAATTATGATGAGACGGCATTCTGATACTACCGGAGATAGACCAGTCGCGCACAACGCCAACTTCAAAGAAAAGTTCTTGACAGAAAACCCAATAACTGATTTAGACCCAACCCTGGATTCAAGCCCGAAATCACATGATCAACAGTCGTGCTTAAGATCACTAGACTGACGCGGCTGTCAAAGTATCAATATGTTTAATATCAACATTTTAAAAATTTGGAAAAATAGGAAATAATCTTTCGAAAAAATAATATTTATGATTACGTTGTACGCAATTCGATAGTAATGATGTTATGGTATCTTTTAAAATACAGGAGGCGCTTCAATGATTCTAGACTGTTTAAATAAAACCCGTTTGAAATCGTGGAAGTGTGAAACCGTGGCATAACGATTAATTGTACGTGCTATAGAGTTGTAAACCAAAGAAGATTAGATTTAGAAAATATTTAAAAGAAAAACAATATAATTTATTAAGTCATGTTTATGGGCCGGAAATATAAAAACATAAAACATTAACAATACTTACAAAAAAAAAAAAAAAAAGAAATCAAAATTAAAGTTGGTAAAAATTATCTGAAGATGACTCGTGTAGAGGCGAAACATCGTCAGTGGTGTGTCTTTCCTAGTTTAGTGGTGTTGGGAGTAGTGGTGCTGGGATTAGAGGTGACGGGGATAATGCACGCAATTGAGGGAGGGCGGGAGGTGCTCTTCAAACTAAGTAAGACACAACATTTTATTTTATCGAGCGGATGTACGCAAGGTAATTTTTACCAATTTTAATATGATGGATTTAAACAAAATAACGCCTGATGTAATGGTGTTGAAGATGGTGATTGATTTCTTGCCAAAAACAAACATAACAACAAATTAAGCCCAAAAAAAATCGCTAAGCAAACGGATCAGTAATAACTGTTTCTGACGTGTGCCACAAAAGTTCAAAGTTAAATATTTGGCCTATCCATAGATTGGCTCATTGGGAGAATATTTGCCATAAGTGCGAAGCTTGGCTGGCAGGTTGGCAACCAAAGTTTTTATTACTGTGAGCTGTTATCAGAAAGACACTGCTGCCCATCTCCTGTTTCATTTCCCCTTGTCGCCTCTTACGATACACACGGAATGATGCTATATCATAATGTTCCCTCATTGTTGTTCTGAATTTTTATACCGCCGTTTATCAAACGCCACAAGATTTTGCGAACGTTTTCTTTAGTCGACTATTATGTTAACACTAGGATATAATGGAGTGATAGAACAGAGAACACCGAAATTAATAATTATTGATGTCGTTTATTCGTTATTATAAGTTGTTAGTTTATTACCTATTTATGTAGTTACACATATATGTATATGCATTTATAACATAAATTTTACAACATTTTATTAACATAAATATTACAAGTTATTGTATACTTTTTTAAATTATTTTTTGAATATCAGCGTAAAATAGCAGCTCAATGCTGCTGTGTTTCGTTTGGTGAGTGTAGAGAACCGGAGACCCTTTTTACTGGAAACGCGGCATTCCATCTTAGTCCTCATAGGTGTCAAAGCGTCTGCGTTTTGATTCTTAATTGAGGATAAATGTAGAGGTCTATGGGTCAAAGCATCCACTTATCATCAGATGGACTGTGTGCTCGTTTGTCACCCTTATTCTATAAAAATACTTTATTCTGCATATCAAAGAAATGGCTAATTATAAAAAATATGCAGACAAAAATGTGTAGGCAGAAAACATGATGACTATACATACATGCTATAGTCTTTGACCATCCAATCAATGCTAGCCAAGGCTCAATAAAGGCACCTAATTACAGCACTGTCGTCACTGTTGTGTCTTCATTACCTCTAGTTGACTGATGACTGCGCTTAGAAGTTCCGCGTGAAAACAAATTAGTCGATGTAGCTACACCCGATCGGTGAACCGTGAATGAGCTCACGCTTTCATTCGCATTGTACGCACAATGTAAGAGTATTATTCCTTGACTTTTCCTTAATCTATTCCGGGATCTTATATCAACGAATCTCTTGTCATATTATATGCCTCGTATTGGTATTTATTATACAGTAGTATTTTGCTTTACAGGCGTCATTCTTATTCCCTTGATCAAATTGTATCATATCAGTGCAATTTATGTCATTTATACATAATAATATTATTTATTTATTATTGTTTTCTTCTTCACATTTATAGATCTTGCAGGTTCGGCAATTTTTTTTTTATATAGAAGAGGGGGTAAACTCACCTGATTGTCTCTGAGGACTAAGATGGAATGCCCGTTTCCAATAAAAGGGGTCGCCGGTTTTCTGCACCCACTATACGAAACACTGCATCATTAATCTGCTATATACATATGGCTATATATATATAACACCTTCTTACCTCTTACTTACTTACTCAGAAAAGAGAGTCTAAAGAGGTCTAGGAACAGCAGTGGGACGCATGTAAACTGTATCCTAACTCTTCACATCATATACATTTTTATATTTTATAAAACTAGCAAATCTTATAACGTTCGCCAATTTGACTTACTTCGTTCGTTTATTGACACTAATATGAAACTATAAAATTTATGAAATACACATTAAGCCACTTCATTACGTAACGCCATTTTAATTATAATGTGTCATTTGCACTTATAGTTTTCTACTAGAGTTAACGATTGTAGAAAGTCGACTTGGCTAACTCTGTAGCACCTCCGTAGCGCATCTCACCTTTGACCCGACGCCGGTCTAGTTATTTTACATCTGGTATTTACGAGGTGGCTTCCCGAGGCCGCGACATTCTTCTGGTCTTTTCTGTAATCGATTCTCACAAACGGTACGAAATTGGTTGTTGAATTATTTTACAATAGAATAGATTAGAGTACACAGTACACTGAGGAGTAAAGTTATATACTCACCATTTATTATTATGATTACCTTATAGGAGGGGGAGGGGAGGGGTTTTTTTTACTGTCATAGGTGCCATACTTGGCAGGTTTTTGTTGTTTTGAGTTGTTATCAGCAAGATGCTGCCGCCCATCTTTTTTTTTTTTTTTTATAGGAGAGGGGGCAAACGAGCATGCGGCTCACCTGATGGTAAGTGACTACCGCCGCCCATGAACAACTGCAACACCAGGGGAACCAGAGGAATTGCAGATGCGTTGCCGGCCTTTATATCTCCCGGTTTATTTTGGGTACAACTTTATCTCAATCTCAATCGCTTATTTCCTGTTTCGGAACATGTCAACTGTATGGTGATAAGTAAGGATTTTCGTACTGCGGCACAGGATATTTTTTTTTTACATTGAACTTGTCAGTCAATGTTAATTAGTATTAACTTTTATTATCAATAAAATTCAGAAATTTAATTTAGTATCTTGTGTAGGATTTCAAGCTTTTAGAATCAATTCTTGTTATTTTGTATAAATATGATATATTGCGATTTGACTATTATAAATATTATTAAAAATAGGTGGAAGAACTTAATCCGCAGACGATAGTTCATATACCTATAAGCTTATTATGTTAATATTATGTAGGTAATCTTTTAAAACGTAACGTTGTTACAATAATGGAAAACGTATGTATTGCGAACGGTAGTCATATCGCTTTAAACGATTTCTACCTGACAAACCGAACGTAAAAGGGCATTGTAATTTTATATTTTGACGGATACGTGCAACGTGCAATATATAATAATAAATAAAATTGAAGTGTCTATTAGTAATGTCAAAATAACATCTGTTTACTAAATGCATATGAAAGTATATACAGTACTTATAACAAAAAAAAACAATATTAAAAATTCTTTTCTGTCTGTCTGTTGGTTTGTCTGTCTGTTTGTTCAAGCTGATCTCCGAAATGGCTAATCCAATTTTGACGGGACTTTCACTGGCAGAAATCTGATGTCGTAAGGAGTAACTTAAGCTACTTTTATTTTAGAAAAACAATTAGATATCCGCGCAAAAAAATCCAAACCCATGAAATCCAACCGTAATAAATTCCACGCGGACGAAGTCGCGGGGAACAGCTAGTACAAAATAAAGTGATGTATTAGCACATTAGTAAAGAAATCGTACCGTAGTATTAGTTCATATACTTATTATGTCAGAAGTTCATATATTTAAAATTGCAAATAACAATTTCGATATTGCCAGCGGGGATCGAACCCGGGTTACTCGCGTTATGTGTATTGTCCAGCGAGGGCTTAGCCTATGAGCCACCACAGCTCTTATATTTTGTGTATTTTTACTATAATATAGTACAATAACCTTAAAAACATGTAGCATGATTCGTATTCATCCAGTTCTTTATTGAGATGTAATTCAATGCTTTACATTGATATGTGACATTACAGAGCGTAGCCTTATCTGGCACGACAATGAATAAACTCTGATAATTATATTCGTTTAAAATACTTTATTTCCTACCCAATGACAATCACAAAAAAAACGTACATAACATATGCAAGTAATGTCCTATAAGCATCACACTGCTAGGGATAGGCTTTTTCTCCTTCAGACGATAAGGAAAAACAACGCTACCCCAATCTATTTTGGTGGTCATGCAGGTTTCTCCACGATCTATTTCTTAAACGCCGAGCACGTGACCGTTACCGTTAACGTTACAGCCTATTAAAGTCCACTGCTGAACATAGGCCTCCCCCATAAATTGCCTCATAGCGGCGACATTTGCCAAAGTTGCAACGTTTTGCAAGCGGGTTGGCAAATTCAGTTTTTTTTAGTCGTTATTAGGAAAACGTTGCAGGCCATCTCCTGATTTATTTCCATCTGTCGCCTTACGACACACACGGGACGATACGAGGTAGTGGATACTCTTCTATCACTACAAAATGTATGGCTTTGCCCCCTCTTCCATATAAAAAAATGCAGTTACAATTTCACTAGTCCTCGCGGGAATAGAACTTACGTTACTCGCGTGCAGAGAAGTTTACGGCAAGTGCTTAGCCATATTACTACTACGGCACATAATGTCACATTTAAATAAAAGTGTTTTTTCTTCCAAAGCGTGCTCATAATCTTGATTTAATGTCTTTAAGAGGCACTTAAAATGAATGTTAACGACTATTAAAATGATTATGGTTTACGAAGATAGTCCTAGAAGAAGTAAATAACAAAATATAAACACGTTTCTAAGTGGTTGAACCATGCTGCAACTATATTGGTTATAGCACGAATGGGTCGGGTCGGTAGGATCACGCTCTCAAAGAATACTTCTAGCTTATAATAGCAGCCTAATGCTGCTGTGTTTCGTATGGTGAGTATAAAAACCGTGGAAGAAACGACGCATTACATCTTAGTCCTCATTGGTGACAACGCATCTGCATTTTGATTCTTAATCGATGATAGGTAGGCAAATGTGCACACAGTTGAACTGATAGTAAGTGAAATTTGTTGCCTATTGGCATCTTTCTACATTTATCTTTTATTAAGAATAAAAACGCAGACGCCCCTTATGTCTAAATGAAATCCCAATACGAAACACAGTTGCGTTATGCTGCTGCTGTTTTACGCTTATATTCTGTGAAGGCGTAGTCTTTCCACGCTTGGGCTGACCCATTCGTGATGTTACAATCTACCAAATAAAGACAGAAAACTTATGACCTAAGCTGAGGTACTAATATCATTTAGCAAAATCCAGTCACAGAATGAGACAAAGCATTTCTATTTCATAACGGACAAGGCATTATACCTAATAAACTATCCCTAATAAACCTACATTCAACAAATAAAGATTCATATCAAGATTATTACAAGAGAATTGCACTAAAAACGCCGTTTACTCGAAAATGATTTCACAAAGTCAAAGATCACTATGGAAATTTAAATTCAAAAGTCGACCGGGGCGAGTTCATCAGCGGTCCGAACCACACTTATCTCCTTTGTCATTTTTTCGTTGCAAATCAAGCGAAATTGATGACCTGCAGTCATCTGATACCGCTAACAAGCGGTAGCAGATCGGAACGTGCGATATGCCTGATCACTCCTCAAGGATATAAGGCAATGACGTGTACAGAACTACTGCATATTTTGGGTGCGTTCAACGGGTGGGACAAGATCCTATCTTGGGGGGACGGGAGTGGAGAAAGTTATTTAATTTTCTTACTCCAAATTAGGTCTTTACATTTATGGTATTTGAATAAAATAAAGAATAGTAGATAATTAATATAATCAGGCTTTACTTAGATCGCGTTACTAAGATATTAGCAAATTAATTTTTATATTTATTTATTTTTGAGATTAGTAGTATTTTTAACCTATGTAAATTTAATAAATAATATTTTATGTTCATATTCACAAAAAGGCCTATTTCAGAAATGGGCTTGTGAAGGTATGTAATGATGATATTGATGATTTTTTACAAAGAGGATCAGTTATAACCCAGTACTTAAAATTTCACACTGAGAGAGCAAACTGGGTGCGTTCTTCCGCTAAGAAATTGTTATTTTAAGGGAAATAAACCTATTAGGTTATTTACCTATAGCTTTAAGCTTGTAGCCGCCGCTTGTAATAAGGCCGATACCGTCTAATTATAAAAAGTTGTTTAATGATCGGGCTTAAAATACGATTAAAAAAGAGTCCTTCTAACTAAAGAAGTCATTTTGCGCGCCACATCCTGCAAAATTTGTTATTTAAATATAAACTACTTTTTGCCATCATTACAGCTCATTTCAAGTTCACTGCTGAACATAGGCCTCCCTCAAGGAATTCCACAAAGCATGGTCCTGAGCCATATGTATACATCGACTTAGATCTCTTACCAGGTCGTCACCTTATCTAGTTAGGCCCATCCTATACTTCGCTTACCGGTAAGAGGTTGCCAATCGAGAATCTTTCTCCTCACCCGTTCAATCAATTTTAAAAGACTTTTTAGTATGGACGAATATATATATGATGAGGTGTAGTATATATATATATATATATATATAAATCGTGAGGTGTTCCCTCACGATTTCTAGCCGCTGCTGCGGCTTGAGGGGTGCCTTTGTGATGTTGGTCAAGGCAATTTTGACATCACGCTCTAACGTCACGCATCCAGACGCCTGGAAGTCAATGCTAAGATAGCGCCAACGTTCCACGCAAGAAGTTTGGGGTAACCACCTACTGGTCAATGGATTCCTACATCCCTACCTTTGAGCCTGCAAGCACACGACATAAGCCAGAGCCGAGACTCGCTCCATTTCTAGCATAAAGCCTACCTCTTTACCTTTACGTCCATCGCCATGTCCTATTAAATAGCATAACAGTCCATTTAATAGCATAAATAAATTTTAACTTAACTGAGTTGTTAGAATCAAAATAATGTGAACAGTTGCTAACTTATGCATGCAACATTACGAGATAAGCTGGTGAAATGTCCTCTCCATTACGTGCCGACGCAATAAGCAATGTATAGAAGCAGCGAACTCGCTGCAGTTGCTCGCTGAGTCGTGTGTAAATTAAAGATATGCCACGCTAGCGGAAAACACGCGAGAGAAATGAAACAACGAAATTAATTTATAACGACGCTAAAAATGTTTTAATAGGTTGAAAGGTATTCATTATAATTATAGTTTATCATCCATTATTATAACCGATGGCAATATCTATGTCTATCGTTCGTTATAAAAGTTACAGCCTATATTCGCCCCACTGCAGGGCACAGGCTTCCCCTCATTTCTGAGGGGGTTTTAGGGCAAGGAAATGTTCGCCGCACTGCCCCAATGCGTGTTGGCGAACCTCACATGTCTCCTGCGATTTTTTTTCTTATTTCTCAGACATGCAAGTTTCCTCACGACGTTTTCCTTCACCGCCGAACACGTGGTAAATCAGCACTTAAAATTGCAATTAACAGTTTCATTAGTGCCGGCGGGGTTCAAACCCGCTCGTTATAATTTTGAATTAAATATTAAATATCCATTACAGCCTATAAAAGTCCACTGCTGAACATAGGCCTCTCCCATAGATTGCCTCGTAGAAGAAAAGTTGCCATAGCTGCCACGCCCGCCAGGTGGGTTCGCGACAGCAGTTTTTTATTTACTAGTTGTTACTAGGAAGATGCTGCTGTCTACCTCTCTGTTTTTTTCCGTCCATCACCTCTTACGACACTCACGAGACGATATGAGGTAGTGCATATTCTTACTCCTCCACTATACCATTGTAAATAACGTTACATTATATTATAATGACATTGAGCCTTGTTAAAACTATTACTTACTGACTCCCTTTTTGTCAAGGGGACGGTGCATTCACTGCTGTGTTCCGGTCAAAAGGTATATGTAATTACAGGTTTCAGGGCATTCCATAATAGTCTTCAAAGGTGACAACGCATCTGCAGCGTTCTTTGTTTGACGTTGGTTGCAGTTGTCCATGGACTGCAATAGCTACTTACAATCAAACTGACTGAAGGTTCGTTTATCACTATAATTATTTGACACATCCGTGACGCAGTGGCTTAGCTATGAATTGCGGCGCTAAGGGACTGGGGTTTGAATCCCGCAAGAAACAAGTATTTGTATGGCCTACAAATAATTTTTCCGGTCGCTCTACAAGTAATGCTTGTCTTTGTGGAATTTATGTATGTAAACTGCATCCACGATACAGATGAAAATCTTAGTGTTACTACCACTGCTATCCTAGGGTAACGTTTTTTTTTTATAAAAGAAAATATAAACACAAAAATTTTGATCAAAGTCGGTCCAGCCGTTTAGGAGGACTTCAGTGACAAACACACCTACAGAAGAATTATATAAATATAAAGACTATGGTAAAATGTCACTTTGAATAAAAGTAAAATTTAGAGAAACTAAAACAGTGACTAAACAGTAAACAGTGATAGTGATAACAATAGGTCGTAATCATGAATTTATTGTGTTACCATCGGTTCTTCATACGTCTGCCAAATATCAAAAGGCTCAGTTTGTTAGGGTAATTTGGCTCAACGTGAACATTAACTACAATATTTGATGACTGGGGTGTTTATTAATTTATAGCTCAAAGAAACGAATTATAGTAATAAGGTTGCAGGAGAATGTAAAAATGGTTCATATTTAGCATGTGTAATGCTAAAACTTGTTGCTGAAAAAAAGTTACAATTATAAGTATCTCTTTTCCAAAATAAATGATTTGCCTTTATTATAATGATATTCTCTTACACTTAATGTAGTAGTAACACAACCTGAAGTCATTTAAATGGATAAATAAAACAAATATTTTATTACTGATAGTATTTCAACGGGTTCCAGAGTGCGTTTCCTGCGATGCAGAATATCAATGCCGCAATTGACGCATCGCATTGGTTCCTCATTTCCACTAGGGGCAATAAGATCGTACGCGGGAGCATCAATGTTCATGCGAAGGTTGTCATTTAAAACCGGTTCAACGTTTAACAAAATAGCGCCAGGGTCATCGTCATGAGCAGATTCAGTGTCGAAGGGTAAAGCCGGGTCTTCAATTGGAGAGATATCGGAGTCCACTATAACAAAAACAAAATACTTCGCAAAAGTAACCGAAACAACATTCACAATACACGGAGGCAAAGCGAATGTTTTATATAAAATTCATTTATATATTTTTAATTAATTTATATTTATAGTTTAAATTAATTTTTCAATGTATAAATGTCACTATCTACATGACACTATATATATGACAGTTGAGGCTGCCAGGTAATAAAAAAAATCGATTTGACAACAACCGAACTAATATTATAATGGGATGTAAAATGATTTGCAGGCCAAAAACGATGAGTGTTTTGTTTGTATTTTATATATAATTAAGGGGAAAATAAATATAATAAAACCTTCTAAAAATCACTTGAATCTACATTCCCAAGAAAATACATTTTTTTAACTTCAGATTTAGAAATCGATTATTTTAAAAATCGATTATTAAGACTGTAATCACAATTATTATTATTATAACAACACAGAATCAGCCTCCAACCAAAAAAATGGCGAGGCGTTATGAACTCAATCGGTTTAAATACTTATTAAACGACTTGTTTTTACATTTACTTTCCTACTACGACAATTAAAAAATTATTAATTTTAGATTTAATTATATTTTTTGGTAAAAATACTTTATACAGAACAACTTGTCCACGTTAGGCCAAGAATGAGCAATTCCCTTTTCAGACGACCAAAAGTGGATGACAAGTGAAATAGAAAAGTCGGTTACATTTATACATAGGTACATATATACAGATAGAGCTAATATTAATCTAGAGGAATGTTAAAAAAAATACTAATTTTAATAAGAGAAGGTTTGTGTTGGGTGAAGTTTCTGTTGGTGGACATCACGTGTCCTCGACATATTTTATACCACTGATATGCACGTTTTCTTACATTGTCACATGCCATTGGTGCTATCGGGGATCGAATCCCGGTTGTTCGTGTACTGTTAGCGCTGTAGCGCTTAGTCCCTGAGCTCGTAATGTCGTATAAATAAAATATAATAGTCTCGCTCTTGATCATAATTCAGTGTCTTAAAGAGGCTCTGTTAGATGTACGTAAATGTATATCAAAATGAAGAAGGCGGTCGGCGGGTCTTCACCCCTTTGTTGTCGATATTCCACGCATTAGAACCAAGCGGTTTGCTTCGACTTTTGAAATGCGTACAGCAAAGGAGTGGAATAATTTGCCGGCGACTATCTTTCCGTCCGAATACAATCTGGGCGTCTTCAAGGCAAGAGTGAACAAGCTTTTGTTACGCTAAGACAGTGCGATTTACCATCTAGGGCTGCATCACCACTTACCACTAGGTGAGATTGTGGTCAAGCAATGGCTAATAATAAGTTAAAAAAAGCTTAAGAAGACTGTCTTAAATGTAAACCGTTTCAAATAGTTTTCTTAGGAAAGAATACCTATCATTTTTTAATTTTGTTAAATGTAAAAACTAAATAATAACTTTAAAGACTATATATAATATAACAGATAGTTTCTGTAAAGTCTGTCAATACATTTAGACAAGATCGAGATAAACCTATAAAGAGGGCGAACAAGTTTCAAGATCCAGATTCGCGGACAAATTGTCTTAAATGCGGACGGCAAATTTCGAAGTAAAAAGCAAATCATCTGGCAATTAGCTGATTAATTGTTTAATTAATTGTACACTCTGTGGCGACATTGCATCCGGCCGGGGCGAGTTTTTTGTTGAGTGACAGACTGGAAAGATTTTGGAATCATCGCCGTTTTTGTACAACAATTTCGGAGCAATAGCGGTAGATAATTTGTAGCAAATCAAGACGAAATTCAGGGACGATTAACTTTCACGGTTATTTTGTCGAAACTTTTATGTAGGTAGTTGAAGAAACAGTGAAATGGTAGTTTGCAAGATAAAAATTTAAGATATCTCCATGTTTGGTCGATTGATGAAATTGCTTTTAGGTAAGTGACCCACTTCCATCCATCGATTTCCTGCATCTCTTACCAGGTCGTCACTCCAACTAAGCGTTACCCATAAACGTCATTAATTGAAAAAAATATATTTCTACCAACTTTTTTTATCATATTCCTGCATTGTCATCCAAACTTGAGCTATATTCAAAATTTCGACTTTCCAGCTCATCGGGAAGTTAGTTTAAATTCATTTGTACCATTAACGTACAAATAACGGTAATGGTACAAATGAATTCACAGTCCAAATTTAGGTAAGTGAGGCATTGGTATGCTAAAAACAACACAATTGGACCACAATGTTACTTAATTACTTTGCAAAATAGACATATATACTTCAATGAGGCCCGTAGACTATTTTCACCTCGGAGTACTAGAATCGAATGCTTCGTTCTCTTAGGAGAATCTCTTTCTTGTCACTCACCAGTAGTAAACATATAAAAGTCTTTTATACGTGGTAGAGCCATGCTGCAGCTATATTAATAGTATAGTTGTAGCACGAATGGGTCGGCTCGACCGGGGAAGGACCACGCTCTCACAGAATACCAGCGTAAAATAGCAGCTGAATGGTGTTTCGTATGGTGAGTGTAGAGAACCGGATACCCTTTTTACTGGAAAAGAGGCGTTCTATCTTAGTCCTCACGGCTGACAACGCATCTGCATTTAAATTCGCAAACGAAGATAGATGTAGATGTCTATGGGCCACAGCAACCACTTACCATCAGGTGGACTGTGTGCTCGTTTGTCACCCTTAATCCATAAAAAAAAAAAGGGCTGAGGTCAGAGCTTCGCATACCTTTCATCCGTCCATACATCCATTACAGCATCAAAGCCCGCTATTAACCATAGGCTTCCACATAGGCTGCCTCATTATAGAGATCTTTGCCATAGTTGCTACGCTTGGACAGGCTCGGGCTTGGAAGATGCAGCAGGCCTAGCGTGTTTCCCTTTGTCGCCTCTTATGACACCAACGCGACGATATGTGGTACAATCCGACACCATCACCAACACCAACGGGACGGTATCGCTACAGCGTCACTACATGGTAGCCACGGTGGCCACTACGCTTAGCATACGTTCGTTGAACAGGTCCAGAAGTTAAAACAGGTGATCAGAATGACGAAGCCACGTTACGAAGATAATTAGTAAAAATGGTTCCGCTGCAATAAGAATCACATACTTTTTTCATAGAATATGGGTGATAAACGAGCACCTGATGGTAAGTGGATGCTGTGGCCTATCTATCCTTGATTACGTATCAAAATGCAGATGCGTTGTCACCCGTGAGGACTAAGATGGAATGCCTCGTTTTCAGTAAAAAGGGTCTCCGGTTCTCTACACTCACCATACGAAATACAGCAACGTTAAGCTGCTATTTTACGCTGGTATTCTGTGAGAGCGTGGTCCTTCCTCGGTCAGGCCGACCCATTCGTGCTTCAATTATTCCAGTAATATAGCTGCAGCTGCTGCAGGCATAGAACCTCCGTTTGGAATGTGCTGTTATATTTTTACCGTCCATTTAAGAACACATAGACCAACAATATTTAACCTAAAATGTAAATAAATCGATTAAAATAAATGATAACTGTCCAAACTTGAAATGACACTACGAACAATTAAATACGACTCGGCTCCATTAACGGCTGTTTAATCGACGGCGCAGTGGCGCAGTGGCGCAGTGGCTTAGCAATAAATTGCAGCGCTAAGGTCCGCGGGTTCGAGTCCCGCACGGAACAAGTATTTTTATGGCCAACAAATAATCTGAAGGTGTAATAGAATGTAAGGGTCTGGATGTTTCTTTTTGAAATTCATATATGTAACCCCCCCATCCCCCGATACAGGAGAATATCCGTTAGGCGGGCTTTTAATGTAACGTTTATTTTTTTAAATATTGAAATTTATTTTTCAGTAAAAATAAATTTGTAATAACTTTTTTGACGGCGTTTGATTATAACTTTCAAATTTTCCGATGTTTCGGGCATTTCATAGCATCCAGGGTCGTGACCCTGAGCGTCAAAAGTGTTTGAAGTCCTGATGTCATAGTTTACGAAGACTGCCTTAAACTTTTAAATAGTAACATTTAAAGAAGTTCACGGACACTTAAATCCAACTTCGAACAAAGAAGTCCGTGGATGTCTAAGATCCCTCAAACTGGAATATAACAATAAAACAAAACCCAAACAGACTTTTAGGCCCGTATTCAGAGACATGCTCAATTTTAAACTAAACCTCCACAACCTTTTTACGTGGTAGAGCCATGCTGCAGCTATATTAGTAGTATAGTTGTAGCACGAATGGGTCGGCTCGACCGGTGAAGGACCACGCTCTCACAGAATACTAGCGTAAAATAGCAGCTCAACGCTTCTGTGTTTTGTATGGTGAGTCTAGAGAACCGGAGACCATTTTTACTGGAAACTAGGCATTCCATCTTAGTGCTCAAGGGTGATAACGCATCTGCATTTTTATTTGTAATCGAGGATAGATGTAGATGTCTATGGGCCACAGCAACCCTTACCATCAGGTGGACTGTGTGCTGGTTTGTCACTCGTGTATTATAAAAAAATATCGAAGTTTGAGTCAATACCATACTATGCTCCACAAACTTTGACATTGTGTAGCCAAAGTTTAATACGAGATTGGCTACACAATTGTCTCCGAACACTGGCCCTAGGAGAGAAAAAAAAGGAACCTTACCACCTAGAAATCATCTGAATTACGTGTTGAACATCACAATTCATTAAATGTAACTTCATTACGTATGGGCTTCACGAAATCCCTTTTTATATACAATTGTGAAACGATGCACGACGCGTCGTCATCTTCAAAATCCAGTCCAGTATTAATTGCGCATTGGATTTCTCGAGGCGTAACCAAACGCAGGTAAATTGTTTTATTGCACCGTGAATGTTAATGGAATGGCAATACCAATAAGAGACATTGCAGCTTCGATCCAAGTTACGGCAAAAGCCGGTGCGACAACACATTCTTATCCCAATTCGCCTTCACATAGATGTTTTGAATCGAAAGGTCAGTAGAAAGAACACATTATTTATTTCTTACTGAATTGGTAAAAAGTGACAAACTAACTTACGGTACAACTTATGGTAAGTGGAAATGCAGCCCTTGGACATTTGCCCTGATTTTTGAACTTTCACCTCTGACAACTAAGATGCAATGCTTCACAACTATAAACAGCCGGTTTAGTTCTGTAACTAAACTGGCTTTTTGGCAACAGAAATAGATAAGAGGGCAGAATAGGAGCCTTACCACCTAGGAATATAATATATAGGAAGTTTTTAAATGGGAAGATTATTTATTATATATGAAGAATAAGGAATTTTAAAATAACATTTTTTGATAATTTCTGCGGATGCCAAATGCAAGACAATTTATTTTATATAACAGTTAATTTGTGGAAATTCATTAGAAATGTTTATATGATTATGTTTTCATGGTCAACTCCAACTCTTTGGGTAGTGTTAGATTAACATCAAGAGAGGACTGTCAAAACTACTTGTCGCATTTTTTAAATCAAAAATCCCAAGATTTTCTACAGCAACGGAATTATGTCACTACCTACAAGATGGCAACAAGTTATCGAACAGAATGGCACATATATATTATAAAAGTAAAGTAATGTGGCAGCTTATTTACGTTCCACTGCTGGGCACAGGCCTATTCTCATTTCTGAGAGGGTTTTAGGGCAAGGAAATGTCCGCCGCGATGCCCCAATGCGTATAATTAAATGTAATTAAACTTTGAAAAAAAAAAACTGTCCTGAATTTGTATATAAAATACGAAGAAACTTTTTCCCCACTTTATATGTTGTGTTTCTTACTCGCACTTGGCATTATTTTTATAATTCTAATTTTGAATATTATAAGCCAGCGTCTAACTACTCTCCCATCTGTGCACTGTATTAACAAAACCCTTTGTACTCTTTTCTTTCTTTATTTTCATTTTTCACTTAATAAATACGCTTTTAATAAGTTAAATAATTTACGAATCAATCCAAGAAGTATTAAATAATACGTGTAGGTTCCAGCCAATGACAGAAGCCAAAAGATTTTCGCCTGACAGGTGCTATAAAACTTTATGAGGATCGAACCCGTCGCTCCGCGGTTCGACGTTCGTTTCGCCGCAAAAAAATTGGAGCATGCGTATACAGTCTGCTCATGAAAATTAATAAGTATTTCGTCAGAAGCTCTCTGTCGGTGCCTGCGCCTTTTTGGAATTTTTGTCCGCAATTTGTCCGGGTATAATTGAATTCAGGGATAACATTTGCCGCTATGTATCCAAGTTGGTAACGATTTGAAAAAAAAAAATTGCTATTTTTTCGGTAAATCTATCTGGTAACAAGTAACAAGTAAACAAATAAAATAATTGTATTTTTAATCAATTGAAAGTGATTATGCCTTGTAGTGGTAATTAGAATGAACAAGTCTATAATGGAATGCCATATTTTTATTCAAGTAATAATGACAAACGAGCACATAGTCTACTCAATGGTGAGTGGTAGTGGCATAACACCTACATCAAAAATCAAAATCAAAATTCAAATGCAATGTTACTTCTGAATATTAAAATGCACGCCATTAAAAATGATCACCGATTCACGTCTCTCTCCATTCAAAATATATATTGCTACGTGGTAGAGCCATGCTGCTGCTATATTAATAGTATAGTTGTAACACGAATGGGTCGGCTCGACCGGGGAAGGACCACGCTCTCACAGAATACCAGCGTAAAATAGCAGCTTAATGCTGCTGTGTTTCGTATGGTGAGTGTAGAGAACCGGAGACCCTTTTTACTGGAAAAGAGGCATTCTATCTTAGTCCTCACGGCTGACAACGCATCTGCATTTAAATTCGCAAATGACGATAGATGTAGACGTCTATGGGCCACAGCAACCACTTACCATCAGGTGGACTGTGTGCTCGTTTGTCACCCTTATTCTATAAAAAATATGAGAGCATGGATCTTATATAGTTAAGCCATTCATGTTGTAATCATAATATCTAGCTCTGATTTGCGACCTATTGCGATACATAATGTTAATTCATATTATTTACTACTGCATACAGCTTAAACGAGCTGTGGTAGCTCAGGGGCTAAGCGCTCGCTGTAAAGTACGCGAGCAAACCGGGTTCGATCCCCGCCGGCACCAATGAAATTGTAAGTTGCAATTTTAAGTGCTGATTTACTACGTGCTCGGCGGTGAAGGAATATATCATGAGGAATCTTGCATGTCTGAGAAATAAGAAAATAATTTTCGAAGACATATGAAGTTCGCCAACACGCATTGGGCCAGCGCGGCGGACTTTTCCTTGCCCTAAAACCCTCTCACAAATGAGAGGACGCATGTGTCTAGCAGTGGGACGTAAATAAGCTGTAATTTAGAGCTTAAACCAATAAGATACAAAACCTAAACGTGCTCCATAAAATTTCATCAATTTCAATGCCTCGACGCCGATTAAAACGCAAAAACAATCGACTACCATTTTTCTCAAAAATTAAGTTGAAAAACCCGAAAACCGGAGACGCGCCGGTTCATCGCTGCCATATTTGGCCGCAGAACGGGCGGTCGGTATAAATGATTCGAAATTGTTTCCGTGAGCGTACGAGACAGCACAAAAAACACGTGTCACAACAATAAATCATTCGATGCTGGCGAGTTGAGTTTACTCGATTAAACGTACTGTTCGATTTCCGATGCGACGGTTACATACGAACGCCTGAAACTTATAGATATATTATACTGATAGATATGACATTTAACAATATTTGCTGATGCGCAGACTCTAAATATGTATTCGTGTGTACGCGCTTTAAAAAAATCGTTACTTCTTATTCATACTTTCTTTTAACAATGAAATATATGGATTTATTACAATGTTTTAAAAAATCGTTACATACACTAGGACCTCCCTTGTTGTATAATTGATCTCCAAACCGAATTTCAGTTACGGCGGCCAGTCTCCAGGAAGAATAGCTATCTGCGCAGGACAGAATTACAGTGCCCGAGTGTAAGCGCAACCACAATTGCACTCTCCATTTCTTCACTCTCATATTCCGATGGGACGGTAATCCGGCACGACCGGAGAGAGTTTGGGCGCAGGACAAACGGCTTTTAGTGCTTTCCAAAGCACGGGAGTAAAACACCGTCAACTTTCTGACTCCGGACTGCTACTAAAAATTTCTTGAAAGAAAAACCCAATAACTGACTTTGGCCCGACCCGGAATTCGCACCCGAGACTTCATGATCAGCAATCGTGTTTGCGACCAACGAGGCAGTCGTATGAAGTCATATCTTTATTACAATATTATCAAAAAAACTTTACCCCCACACTAGGACTTTTCCTGTAGTGGCGGTGATGTAGTTTGACATACACAAATTACCATACCAAGAATGTTTGTTTTGGAGGCCATACAAATACACTCGCTTTGTGCTGTAATGGAACCTGCAGTCCGCAGCGCCTAAGCCAAATTCTTAGCCAGTGTGCTACCAAGTTGTTAAAACAAAAAAGTAACTTCACAACACATATACCCTTTCATTCTCTATATCTTAATTAAACTCAAAAATGAAGATATATTTTGTCATTCCTGAAGACGAAGATTGTATGCCCCGTTAGCTGTAAAAAGTATATTCGGAATTTTTTTTTATAGAAATAGGGTGACAAACGAGCACACAGTCCACCTGATGGTAAGTGGTTGCTGTGGCCCATAGACATCTACATCTATCCTCGATAACGAATCAAAATGCAGATGCGTTGTCAGCCTTGAGGAATAAGATGAAATCCTTTTTCCAGTAAAAAGGGTCCCCGGTTCTCTAGACTCACCATACGAAACACAGTAGCATTAAGTTGCTATTTTACGCTGGTATTCTGTGAGAGCGTGGTCCTTCTCGAGCCGACCCATTCGTGCTACAACTATGCTATAAATATAGCTGCAGCTTGGCACTACCACGTACAAAATTTTGATGATGTGATGTTTTCACTCGCCATACGAAACAGAGTAGTGATGCTGTATTTCACACTAGTATGTGCGAGCGTGGTTCTGCTGCCGTCAATCCGACCGATATGTGTGGTCAGTATATGCATATAGTGTGTACAGTATAATAATGCAATATGTGGCTCAATGACACACAAGAAAAAAAAACAAATATGATAAATACAATAACTGAAGGTAGCCGGGCTAACTATGATATCGGGACGTCAAACACCTCAGTCCCCCCCGTGACCTGTGTAAAGCACCCGAAACGTCGAGAATTAAAAAGTTAAAATTAACCGCGATATAATCCGTAAAAATTAGTTTCATTTAAATACGATAACAAAAATATAAACAATAAGCATAATAAAAATGATCGATGTGTCAACTTCTTTATTTCATCGCATTACATAATGGCATATCTATAGGTTTCAAGTCGATGCATACCCGAATGTCTATAGAGAGTTGTAAAGAAGAATGTCGTTCGGCGTTTTTGTTTAAAGCCTTTCTGAAGCTCCTTTTTGCTTGAATAATATATTTGTGTTACATTGAAAGGTTGTGTGTCGCTTCCTTATTTATTGATGTTCGTTATAACTGTAAAAAGAAATTAACGTTATTAATAATGTCCAACGGGATTATTAGTGGTGCAGATTTTTTTGTGTTAAAGCGACCAAGTGTACACGATCGAAATAAAAATTTAAAATAAGATGTCGGTTTGGGGTCTTGAAAATTTATAATTTATTTATTTACAAATGTTATTTAATAATAACTTTTTCTCAAAAAAGTGTATTTTTTCTATTATGCTTTATCACAATTTTATCATCTAATGTGTACGCACGCACACAGCGTCATCTGATAATCATAACTGACCCAATCACAACACTTCCATTTATAAAATATATTTGGAAAGAGCTGGTACAAACCGTAAACCACGGGTTGCTACTGTGTATGATAAACAGAATATTTCTTTACGTGGGTTTTATAACTTATGTAACTTACGGCTCCGTGGTGCAGTGGCTTAGCAATGAGTTGCTGCGCTAAGGGCCGCGAGTTCGAATCCCGCACGGAACAAGTATTTGTATGACCTATAAATAATTGTTCCGGGTCTGGATGTTTGTCCTTGTGAAATTTATATATCTCTATAATTTATGTGCCCCCACGATACAGGAGAAAATCCTAGTGTGGAGGTAACGTTTTTAAAAGAAATAGAAACTTAATGCATCTTTGTGACAACAACATCTTCAAGGAGTAGTTAATGCACAACAACGTGGTTATTAATCCCTTTATATGGATCTGAAAAGGATACTAATCACTAGTTTGTACGGCTTCATTTCTGACTAAAAATGCGACTGATTAGGTGCACCACTTTACCAATTTTTATCCAGTTCTGTATACCAGTTTAAAGAGAATGGAGAGCGAATATTATTACAGGCTGAGTGATTTTACATCTGAGTAACAACACATGTTTGTTTGTTTGATGTTAGTTTTATAGGCTGCAGTATCCACTTATCATCAAGTAAGCTTTCAGCTTGTCCGTAACTCTAATACCGTCTGTTTAAAAAGTTTTTTTTTTCAAATTCTATTTCATATTTGCAATTTCCCATTTTGGGTAACATTCGAACTCAAGATGGCAACTTGGTTTACTGTTAATATATATTAATAATAGTAAACCAAGTTGACAGTTAACAAGTGAAACTATCTTTCTTAAAATAAAATATAAGGATCACATAAAAATTATTGGTTGACGCACAAGGAGAAATTAACAACTGCTTGTTGTGATAATTGTAAACCTAAGGCGCATTAAATCTTTTTGTAAGGTCAGTGTCATGTGGTGAGAAACCAACATAGGGTTTCCTCTCATTAACGTCGTCACTCGATTAAAGTAAATACTATTCAAATAGTCGGACCTCCTATAGACTCAAAACTAGCAAGACTTTAAATTATAATTTCGGCAGTATCAGAACATCAACTGTTGGGTTCTGGTTTTATAGGTAAGGTAATAAGGCAGAGTAAGAAATCATTCTTCCTGAGTCAACCAACTAACATAATATAGATTTATAGAATGTCAAACCTGCTTAGGTCGTATTTTGTTAATGTGTATGCTTAGATTTAGGTTTCTAACTCAGGCTATGGGGTGGGGAATAGGTCTTCTTGAGCCGTAAAACGCGATTTTTTTAATGTTACCGCTTGTAAAAGAGTTAGTCTGCTATTTTAAAGGCCGTTTTTAAGACAAATTAATAGCGCAAAATCGCATCAAAAATTCTTATTAATCCTATTAAAAATAACCGTATTTCCTAGTAATAAGACACAACAAAACATCAGATTAAAAATTAAATACTTATTTAATATTAATATTTTTTACACTGAGATTCAATTCCCGAAACGACCTTACGCAAGCCATGTGCACTGAACACAAAGCCATCAGGTCGTCATGTGTCACGAAAAGAATGTAGTTGTAGCATTCTTTATAAAGTGCGTGACAGCATAAGGCTTTTGCAAAATTATTTACTGTATCAATTATTAAAATTGCTCATAATTAAGAAATTTCTCATGATTTTTTTAAATTTTTAGCATGTGTTTCAGGCGTTGAACACGCTTAGTTCTTCCGTTCACTTAAAAGGGAAATTTTTTTATATGGAAGTCCAGGTCATTTTTTTTAGTAAGTGATCACTACCACTCTAAACACGCTACAGATACGTTGCTGGTTTTATTTATTTATTTATTTCCGCCAAGGATACCACCACCAACTTTTCTACGAAACTTACAATCAGTGCATAGTTTTCGTATAAAATATAAATCATTATTGTTAAACGAACAGTTACGATTGTAGTTTGTTAATATCAAATTTAATCTCTTTATATTTATATGTACATTTATGTATGTTTTAGTGCGTTTTAATTGTATTTTTTTTGTTCTTTTTAAAAAAAATTACCACCCCACACTAGTATTTTCTCATGTATCGTGGAGGCAGTTTACAAACATAAATTGTACAAGGACAAGGACCCGGAACAGTTGTTTGTAGGCCATATAAATACTTGTTCCGTGCGGGATTCGAACCCGCGGCCCCCAGCGCTGCAACTCATTGCCAACCCACTGCGCCACGGAGCCGTCAGAATGAAAGCATTCTTATTTCTTTCGTTCATACATCATAATTATACATATCTACTTACATTATTCTCTTTCCATTCGGCACGTAGTACGGATAACCTCCTGGTTCTGTTTTATTACATGCAAGATGGATGCGGCAGCATATGTTAAGCGTATCTCACAGGTTGCTATTTTGTATCAGTGTTTTGTTCCAAATTTAAATTATTCTTATATTCTCGGTTCGCGGAATGCAATGGAATGAGCAAGCATAAACATCCGGTGCAGCTCCGCAAATATAAAACAGTTGTGGACCAAAATTAGTTATAAAAGAATGTTGGAAACGAATATAATAGTGTATGTACTTATATTATTATTCTAAATACTTAAGTATATATTAGGTCCTTACATATGAAATTGGCGTTTTGTACGGGAGAAATATAAAGTCAATTTTCTTTTTGTAAAATATATTTAATTAATCAAAGTATGCACCGTTGTTATCTATGCACTTTTGCCATCTCATAGGTAGTTCATTGATCCCTTTACTAAAAAAACCATGGGGACGAGAATCAATAAACTCTTTGAAGGGAGTTTGGACTGCCGCATCGGAGTTGAATTTTTGTCCTTGTGAGAAGTTGTCCAAATTCCGGAAAAAATGGTAATCTGTTGGGGCAAGGTCCGTGGAGTACGGTGGATGTCGCAGACATTCCAATTGTAGCTCATCTAACTTAGTGGTTGTTTGTTGTGCAGTGTGTGGTGAAGCAGCAGTGGCCTAGAGCGATTGACCAATCTCGGTTGTTTAGCAGCTAGTTCTTCCTTCATGGTTTGCAGTTGCTGACAATAGTTATCTGCCGTAATCGTTTGGCCAGATTTTAGAAAGCTGTAGTGAACGACACCGGCGCTAGTCCACCAAACACTCACAAGTAACTTTTTCCTGAATCAAATTTCGTTTAGGGCAGGATTTGGCTGGGTCTCCAGGGTTCAGCCATTGCGACGAGCGCTTCCGATTATCGTACAGTATCCACTTTTCATCACAAGTAATGGTTCGATTTAAAATCCCTTCATTATTGTGTCGGTTGAGCAAAGTAACACAGCAGTTGACGCGTGTTTGCAAGTTCGATTCACTCAATTCATGAGGTACCCATCGTTCAAGTTTTTTTACTTTCCCGATTTGCTTCAAGCGGATTAATACTGTTTTATCACTTACGCCGAATCCTGCAGCTATCTCTGAAGTGCTTTGTGATGGATCCGCTTCCACAATAGCCTTTAATTCTTCATTTTCCACTTTGGTCTCCGGCCGTCCACGGGGTTGGTTGGTTCTGAAGGTCGAAATTTCCAGAACGAAAACGTTGAAACCAAAAACGTATCGTGCTTTCTTTTGCGACACCAGCGCCGTACACATAATTAATCCTTCGAGCTGTTTCTGCAGCACTGGTGTCACGGTAGAACTCGTACTCGTAAATATACCGATATTTCATGTTTTCCATTGTGCGGTAATAAGCGACGACAAAGAATAAAATAATAAGGAAAAAACAAATGAATGACTGTTTTCAAAACTCAATACTATATACAGTATGAAGAGAGCAACAATGAATATATGCTTAAATCTAAAGCAATACAATTAATAGGTGAAAAATGGCTAAGTGCGTGTCGGGCCACGCACAATGTAGAGTTAGGGTTCCGTAGTTGCCCGTCACAATACGTGGGCTTTCTTGATAATGAGAATAATAAGTGAGTTCGCGGTTTGACCGCTATAACGACTAAAAATGTGCTTAAATAGGAAGATGGTAACTGAAGGACTTATTTTCTAATCAGACTTATAGGGAGTGGTATTCAAAAAAGATTAAAAAAAAATCGATTTTGAAAATAATACAATTTACATAAAGTCATTTTCTATGGAATTGTAACGAAATTTTTACTAATCCAAGTGCATTTTATAAGTTAACGTTAACTTATAAATTCTACTTAGCTGAGATAGTTTTCCTTTTAACTTCATTATATATCCTACTATTGCATATTCTTTTATATTTTCAAACACAGCGGTTCAGTTGGTAGAGGGGGGTACACATGACTGTAATGAAAAATACCGCTTTAAAGCTAAATATATCGCAAACGGACCCCAAAATCGAAAAGATGTCGTTCCACACCCCCAGTGATTTTGAAAGACCTAACCAACAATACCTCACACGATGGAATAGACGGCTAAAAAAAAACATCCTCCATTTGCTTGTATGGGATAAATAAAAATGTTTTTTAAGATTTTATTTCACAGTTTTGTAGGCGTGATTAATATCTATAACTATGCCAAATTACAGATTTGTAGCACCTAGGGTCTCTGAGTAAAATCACGGAAGGACGGACGGACGGACATGGCAATACTATAAGGGTTCCTTGTTGTGTAACTACGGAACCCTAAAAACTGGTGCCTTAACTAGGTAAAACCTGTATCTTAGGTCAGCAGGTCCCCACCTACAGGAGTATCAACAGGTGGGGATCTACAGGTGGTGACAAAGTAGATAGAGCCTTCGTAATTAAACAATAAAACAAGATACACTTATGTTCTAGTTAAAGAACAATATAAAATAAGACAATGGTGTGCTAAGTAGCAAAAAGAGACAACAGTTAAATATTGGTTACAACTGTAGATACTATATTTTGCTTTTTAATATTAGCTTTTGGATGCACATAATCGGGTACCGCTACCTTTACAGCCTATCAAAAGTTAGTCCACTCCTGAATATAGGCCTCCCCATAGATTGCCTCATAAGGGGGATGTTTGTCATAGCTGCCTCCCTTGGCAGGCGGGTAGGCAACTGATTTGTTTCCCTCTGTCGCCTCTTACGACACCCGCAGGATGATATGGGGTAGTGGATATTCTTACACCGCCACTAAACGGTAATATTTTCCAGTTATAATTAAAAACACTCCTGACCACCTCTTGGTTTGTTTTCCTATACGTCTCTTACGACATCCACGGGACGATATAGGGTAGTGTATATTCTTACATCGCCACTACACGATTAACAAAAATATATTTTAGTTAATATATTTCTAGGTGATCTTCAAACTGGTATTGTAAATTTTTCATAATAGGTCCGAGGTCAAAAAAAACTTGAATATAAGATAACGGCGAGGTATCATGCCGGCCTATATGGTGTCAACCGAAAAAGTACAACTCGTAAATAACAAACACGTTCGCATACGAATGCAAGACACCGCCGGTCCCCGTGGAAAAAATCGACTCAGTAATTAACCTGGACAATGCTCTCATGGAAGCGCTTTCATACTTTGGATACTCCGCTTCACTGTCTACGCGAGGAAATTCGTGACATTGTATTCCACCGAGAATTGAGCCATAAATACTCTAAATTTAATTTTCGTTTGTTGTTTCTTCGGCAGAATTTGCATTCGGGCCGGCGCGATTTGGTTTCATTTCGTATTCTTTACCATCGAGTTCTTTTTGCGAAGACGTATCGAGTATTTTCGTACGACCCGTTGGTAAAATCAATATGTATTTATCTTTACTAAACTGATACTGGAGACGATCGAATCTGCTTGGTGCAACTGCATTTTTGTTAAGTTCACTTTTTGTATATTTAAAATCGTTCTGGTAATATCGGACGCTAATATCACGTTTTGGTAATTTACGATCATTTTGGTATTGTATATGTTTCCTTTAAGGAGTGGTTAAATTTTTATCGCTATATTTATAGTGCACAGGTTCTTTTACACATTATATTATGGGATGGGGAAAAGATATCATATTATTACAAATTATTTTGACTCTTAAACCACATTTTACTGCAAATTCTACTAGGAATTCAGGAATCAATTGCACTTAGAACAAACACACTGAGTCACTCACTCACGCTAACCACCACCTAGCTTAAGTATGAATGGAAGAAACATAAGTCGTTTTAGAAGCCTAATGACAGTCATAGCTCATCCAAGAAAAAGCATAGCGACCTCCTAGACCTAGCCATGAGGTCTTCTCTTCGTTCAACGTGGGTAACTCAGCCAAGGAAAATAAGCCCACCCCTCCCCCAGCCCCAAATAGGACAGAAATAAGACCCATTCAGGCACAAAAGGTCTCTTACTCCACCCTGACCGTCTAGTAAACTAAAACGAGCCACCAGTAAGAGTATTACAAACATTATAGACGAAACATCATTGCCATCACATCTCTATTTCTTAACACAGATCTCTCCTGAATGCTGCCATATAAGCAATCCAGAGCCAGCACTCCATTCAACTATCCCAGTAGAAAGCTGACACTTTCTATGCAAAACCTGTCTTCCCTATAAAAATACTTACCAATATATTTTTATGAACTTACAGTCTGCAGTCCATTGACACTTGCAGCCAATTCCAAACAAAGAAGACTTCAGATGCATTGTCATGTCTGAGGACCAAGATAGAATACTTCACAGCCTATAATAAAAGGCTGTAAAGCATTCCGGTCCGAATGGTAGAGAGAGTAAGTGTAATAACACTGTATACCATACCAATACCATTCAGACCGCAACAACAGCATTGCTTAATATGTCCAGTAGTGGACTTTTACGGGCTGAATAAATAAGTTCTATTGATAACTTCCGGTCCCATTAAAATTAAAAAAATATTACGTTTGTTACCAATCTAAAATAAATATAGAATATCTCAACCATCTATAAAATGTACCGGTGTGCATACAACTTTTACAGACGTAAAACAATTTTTCTTTAATTATTTTATCTCGTACAGATAATAGTAATAATCGTAGTAATAATTTTTGCATCCTTGAATTTGTCACCATACCGTTACAATTTTGAATCATTGGATCATAAAAATACATTAAAAACCAAACCGCTATATTCTATAGACTAATAGAAAAAAACAGAAATTGCAATTGAAAGCGCGAAAGATCTCAATCTGAACATCAATTAAACGCGCGAGGCGCGTCTGCCCGCGGCGCCTGTACACTGTACAGCATCGTGACTACTGGACCGATGTCTAATAGCAGCACGAACTCGTGGGAACGACTGTTGCTACTGTGACCGACGGACAAATCGTCAATGTGGTTCTGCATATCGATTCCTGGATTTTTTTTTCCTAATATACACCGACAACTGTTATTGTTGAGGATGTGGGAAAATGTAAAAGCACTTTACAAAGAGAAATGCAGTGCAGGTTATTCTACCAAATCTTATAATCCCCTAAATGTACTTAAGTTAGTAACTAGTACCATTTCAACCAAATATGAGTATAAATATGATAATTTCTCAATGTATTACTTTTTGTGATCTAATGATTGAAAATTAAAACAGTATGAGGATAAATTTAAGGATGCAAGAATTTTTACTGTTTTAATAATACGTACGTACGTTCGTTTTGTTACTTAATAATACGTACCAGATAAAATACTAGTTGATCAATAAGATTTCGGAAAAAGGACACTTATCAATGAGTTATACAAATGTGTTCTATTTATTCGAACCTTAAATTCGTTAGGATCCAAGGCCAGACAAAAATAAATTAAAAACTATACCCAATTTTTTTTTCCAACTTAACATTTGTAAGCCAGAAAAATACAAGTTCCGAGCGGGATTCAAATCCGCGGCCCTCAGCGCCACTGCGCCACGGAGCCGCCTAAATTCTAATTTTACTTCTACTATATATGAGATTTGCCGCGTTGTTGCGATGTAATAAAATACACTACCAGATTTCACTCCGTAGATGTCTTAAGAAGCAACAGAGGAAAATGGAGCAGGAGACCAACAGCATCTTTCTGATTAGAACTTGAAATTATCAAAAACTGCGGTTGCCAACTCGCCTGCTTAGTGTAGCAATTGTGGCAAATATTACCACTATGATGCAGTCTATGAAATAGAAATGTTTAGCAGTAGACTTTTGATAGTCTAGAATGAATGAAAAAAATATACGAGATGGTTCCACTATTTTTTTTTTATAGAATTAGGGTGACAAACGAGCACACAGTCCACCTGATGGTAAGTGGTTGCTGTGGCCCATAGACATCTACATCTATCTTCGTTTGCGAATTTAAATGCAGATGCGTTGTCAGCCGTGAGGACTAAGATAGAATGCCTCTTTTCCAGTAAAAAGGGTCTCCGGTTCTCTACACTCACCATACGAAACACAACAGCATTAAGCTGCTATTTTACGCTGGTATTCTGTGAGAGCGTTGTCCTTCCCCGGTCGAGCCGACCCATTCGTGCTACAACTATACTATTAATATAGCTGCAACATGGCTCTACCACGTAAGAAGAATTTAGTAGTAGATGTGATAATTGAGGCATTACCAATAATTGTAATAAGTATATATATAATATTATGTATATATTTATACATTGTATGTTTAAGTAGATTTGTGTACTTATTTCTAAGTCTGTATTAATATATTTATATTATAATTACATTGGTATGAAATATGTATAGAATACCTTATAAACGAGTATATATATTCTGGTCTATCCGAACTTCGTAAACATTTTTTCATTATTAGTTTATTTTTGCTGCACTACCTCCCATATGTTTATCTCTGCTTATCCTAATGGTTGACTGGGAAAGAATGTCTTAAGGCATTAAGTTCACCATATCTACGATAGTATTTTTGTGTATAAAAGTTTAAATAAATAAATAAAATAGTTCTCTCTAACACGTACACTACGAATTAGGGTAAAGAAATTCTATGTCGTCACTACATAGTGTTAGAGAACTTAACTCACTATCCTAGTAATTATTTACTGTTGGGCAGTCCTGTCCTATACTTAATCTGATACTACGAAAGGTTTTTTAAGAGTTGACTTCTCTTTGGGTAAAGGTGACGATAAGTTTTAAGCCTTTATTTATAACTCAAGATCATAAAGTAATTTTACGGCATGCGATAACGATAAGCTACTATGTATTTAATTGCAGTAAAATACTTAGTATTACAAAATTTCGCGACAAACCAACAATTTATTTTTTGTTTTTATAAATCATAATATTATCTTTTTGCATGCTATCCTATGGCTTCATAAACATTGCTTTACATATCCTTTTTAATTTAAAATTTGAACTATTACTGTGTAAAGTGAAATATTACTGAAACGTCTTTAATGATCTACTTTCATGTTGCCTTTGTTTTTTTTTATTTGTGTTTATAGAATAAGGGTGACAAACGATAACACTGGGCATCTAAGTACATCTATCCTCGCTAAAGAATCAAAATGCAGATGCATTGTGACCCCGTAAAAAAGGTCTCCGGTTCTCTACACTCACCATACAAAACACAGTAGCATTAAGTTGCTATTTGTACGCTGGTATTCTGTGAGAGCGTGGTACTTCCCCGGTCGAGCCAGACCCATTTGTGCTACAACCATAACATAACCACGGCGTGGTTTTGCCACGTTATGTAAATGCCACATATCTTACACAGTGAACATTCTAAGTATTACATTGACGGAGATTGTATTTGCCCATCATAATACTTCACAAATCCATTGCCGAACATAGGCCTACCTTAAGGAACGTTACAAAACACATTCCTGAGCATCGTAGGAAGCTGCGTATCTTACTTTCATGTTATGCTACCTCTTCCTCGTCGCTATATACCGATGATTAGATTTTTATACGGATTTCTATTGGAAGCCATAAGATCTTTTTGACATACCGTAGCCCCTCTTACGAGAGCTATAAAACGCAATGGAGTGATGGAAGTCTTACACCGCCACACGGCGATTAAAATTCATAACATTTTTATTTATAATAAAAATAACGTAAAGTATTTTTATTATAAATACTTTACTATACTGTTTTACTATAATAGTTTTACCATTACGTTATATGCTTATAGGATACTCATGAAATAATACTCATACTATAGAGACTTCAAATTGAATACAGTTGAACTAAAGCGGAGACAGAAGCTAATCTTAAATGGCGCATTTAAATTTCCCAGTCGCCATGTCTAAATATGTGCATGCAATGGAGAGGTGCGAAGATGCTATCGGTCACCTCGCACGATTTATGAACCGTCATAAGACACGCCGTGATGATTGGGACACTTATTATATTAAGGTCATTTGGGTTATTTGAATATAGAAATTATGGAAATCTTTATTCACTAACCTTTCAACATCTCATTATACGCTCTCGAAGCTATCGGTGAGCTCAATGTAAATATAATAGTTACATCCATGCGATTTTTTATATACTAGACAGCTACGTGGTTTAATGTTTATCGTTATCGCCTATGCAGCTGTTGATTTTCCATAGCTGAAGATAGGCCTCCCCCATAGGAGGGCTTTACCATAGTTGCCATGTTTGGCAGGCGGGTTTACAACCATCGTTTTTATTAGTTTGAGCTGTTGTCAGGAAGATGCCGACCATCTTCTGTTTAAATTTCCCTGTGTAGTCTCTTACAACACCCACGGCACGATACGACACAGGGTACCCCATAGGGTAGGGATATTCTTATAAGACCTACAAATAATCATATCAGGTCTGGATGTGTACCTGTGCAATTTATGAATACAAGCCGCCTTCACAATACAGAAGAAAATCTTTGTGTCTAGTATCTTCTTTCAAAAGTAGATAAATTAAATTACATGGTAAGCTAAACTCTAATATGTATACTTTTAACTATATTTCGTCGTCGCAGATTTTAATTATTACTTATTTGTGGAACGTTATTCCCCACTATAGGATTTTCTCCTATATTGTGGGAGTGATTTACATTTCTAAATTGTACATTATTAAAAATCCAGATCCGGAATTTGTAGGCAAATAAAAACACTTGTGCCGTGCGGGATTCCAAACTGCGGCATGCAGCGCTGCAACCAAACGATTCCCTGGTGCGCTAATGAACCGTCAATCATGATCCCAATAGAAGCAAACAATTTTACAAAAACATGATATTTTGTGATTTTTGTGTCTGCTTGCTTCTGATATTGAATTATCCACCTCCGATCTTAGATGGGGACGCATTGGGCACCAGTTGATTATGATAAACGAGTGGTACTGTGTTCTCTCGTACACTTGTGATTCTGTAATGTCTGTTGTACAGTTTTTTTTTTGTAAGAGTAAAATATTTTTCAATCTAAGAGAAGTTTGCAAGACTTTACTCTTATACTTGAATTTTCTTCTCTATTGTAATTGATCTTTAAGTATATTCTTACAACTTTACATCACATCCACATGTCATTCCGTGGGTTTCGGAAGGGGAGACAGAAATGGGCAGCAACGTCTTAATGATAACAATTCAAAAGATTCAAAAAAAACTGCGGCTACTAACCCGCCTGCTGAGCGTGGCAACTATGGTTAATATGGGGGATATTTGCCAAAGCCTTATCATTTATTAGAGGTAATCTATAACAGGGGCTATGATCAGCGCAGTGGACTTTGATAATCTGTAATATAATACTACTTAATACGCGACAAACCAGAGTTTGATCACCGCTACCCACAGTTATCCCAACTACCGAAATTTTTAATTGCAATTTTAACAGCAGATTTAGTACGTTCTCAGCGGTAAAGAAAATCATCGTGAGGAAACCTACAAGACTGAGTAATTAAAAATAATTTCAGGTCATGTAAAGTCTGCCAACACGCGTTGGAATTGTTCCTTGTCCTAACTTTTTCTTAGGAATGTGAAAAGACCATGTGACCAGCAATGGGTCCTTATATTGGCTGTTAAATATATTTTTACCGGAATTGAAACCGCGATCTGCAGCGACAAACGCCCACTGCTCTGCCGAATCATCAAATTATATTAATAGAATGCTCTTCGCAATGAAATGCGATATTATTCTGAAGAAATCAAAGGAGGCGAAGAGATCATTAAAGGTATACATTTCTTTGTTGATTTGTTTGAGGGTGATGACACATCTTTTCGTCATGTATTTTGCAAAAGTTGAAAACAAAAATGTACAACAATTGCGTGTTATCAGTGATTACAAATGGATCACCGAATTGTTTCTTCTATGCTAACCAACAAAAAAAAAACGGTAGCACCAAATAAATTTTTACATGGTATAGCTATATACATGCGATACCTTGAGGATCACCAGCTGATTAGTGACCGCCAGTACGGTTTCCGTTGCGGTCGCTCGGCTGGTGATCTTCTAGGTTACCTTACTCATAAATGGGCGGAGGCAGTAGAGTCCAAGGGGGAGGCGTTGGCTGTTAGTTTGGACATAACGAAGGCCTTCGATTGGGTTTGGCACAAAGTGCTTCTTACGAAGCTCCCTTCCTATGGGCTTCCCGAGAAATTGTGCAATTGGATCACCAGTTTTCTTGCTGATCGGAGCATCAAGGTTGTAGTAGACGGTGCATGCTCCGATTACAAGCCGATTAACGCTGGTGTTCCACAAGGCTGCGTGCTATCACCAACGCTGTTTCTTCTGCATATCAATGACATGTTGCAAACCGGTAACATTAATTGCTATGCAGATAACAGCACTGGTGATGCTCTATACACTGGCCGTGCCAATATTTCTCGGGAAAACGTCGCCGAGTACCGGTACAAACTTGTGTCTGAAGTCGAGACTTTGTTGAACAAAATCTCGGACTGGGGGCGACTAAATCTAGTCCAGTTCAATCCCCAGAAGATACAAGTTTGCGCGTTTACCGCTAAAAAGAACCCCTTTGTCGTATCTCCTCAGTTTCAAGGCACTCCCCTTGTTGCCTCAGCCAGTATCGAAATCCTCGGCGTCAACATATCGAGTGACGTGCAGTTTCGTGGTCACTTGGAAGAGAAGGCCAAATTGGTCTCTAAAAAGCTTGGCGTGCTCAGCAGAGCGGGACAGTATTTCATGCCGGCACACCGCCTGTAACTTTACAAGGCGCAGGTTCGGCCGCACATGGAATACTGTTACCATTTCTGGGCTGGGGCTCCCCAGTGCCAGCTCCTTCCATTTGATCGCATCCAGCGTAGAGCTGTTCGAATCGTCGGCGACCGAACTCTTTCCGATCAGCTTGAATCACTGGCACTGCGAAGAAATGTTGCATCGCTTTGCGTATTTTATCGCATTTACCACGGGGAGTGCTCTGAGGAATTGTTTGGACTAATTCCAGCCGCACAATTTCACCATCGCACATCGCGACAAAACTCGCGATACCATCCATACAATCTGGATGACTGGCGGTCCACCACAGTGCGATTTAAAAGAAGTTTTCTTCCTCTCACAACTTCCTTGTGGAATCGACTACCACCAGAGATTTTTCCGGACCGATACGACTTAGAGACCTCCAATAAAAGAGCGTACTCTTTTTTAAAAGGCCGGCAACGCATCTGCAATTCCCCTGGTGTTGCAGTTGTTCATGGGCGGTGGTAATCACTTACCATCAGGTGAGCCGTATGCTCGTTTGCCCCCTCTCCTATAAAAAAAATATGTTTGCAGCACGAATCGATGGGCGATACCATACACTTACTATTAGGTGGAACGTGTGCTCCTTTCGTTGTGTCACCCTTATTCTATTAAAAATTGCTCTATCGACTGACAACCAGCGATCTAAGACAGAATATGACTCTATCAATAGACGGAATTCAAAAAGAAAAGACTACCCCAGGAGGGTACCAACACCCCTAGTAATGGAGAATCCCTCCCTGAGCATCCACGGTCAGGCTACCCTTTTCGTCCTGAGCGTAGGTGCTCAGGCTGCCCCGCGTATTCTGGGGGGGGGGGCAAAATCCCGCTCTATACTAACACTGCACGGGGAAAACAGAGCGATAAAACGATGGCGACCCCTGCCACGCCATCCGTGGACTTCTGCAACACCAGGGGACTTTACTCGAACCTTAACGCCGTCCACTGCCATCCAGAGACGGCGAAGCCACCCTTGCTCTTTTTAACCGAGACGCAGGTGTCCTCCCCGGCTGATACTTCGTACCTGTCCCACCCGGGATACAAATTATAACACTTCTTTGTGCCCCGGGCTGGAGTTTGCGTATACGTTAGAGAGGATATCTGTTCTCGACGCCTCGGCAGTCTTGAAGGTACGGACCTGTCCATCCTTTGGCTACGCGTAGACAGCGACGACCATTCCCGCGTCTACAGATCCCATCCGTAGAGATCGTGATACTTGGCGATTTTAACACCCACCACGCCGAATGACTCGGTTCACGTTTAACCGATCATGCGGGGAGATTTGTTTATGACTTTGCCTTGGCATATGGTCTGACACAACTGGTTACTTCGCCTACGCGGATTCCAGATATGGAGGATCATACACCTTCCCTGTTGGACCTTCTGCTGACCTCTCATCCGGACAGATATCACGTTTCCGTCGATGCCCCTCTCGTCTCTTTAGACCATTGTCTGATCCGGAGTGTGGTGCCACTCATGCTCCCCTCGCGGTTGCGTTCTGCAGGCTACCGCCCTGTTTGGTATTACAGGTCGGCGGATTGGGACGAAATGCGGTCTTTCTTTGCATCCTACCCATGGGGGCGTTTTTTCTTCTCGCCAGATGATCCCAACGCTGTTGCTGACTCTGTCACTGGTGTGGTGCTACAGGGAATGAAACTATTTATTCCATCATCTGTGGTATCTATCGGAGGCAGATCTCAGCCTTGGTTTGGTCGCTTCTATAAGACTGCATTACGCAGTAAGCAGGAGTGTCATCAGGCCTGAGCTGAGGCTCGGGATGTAAATACCAGCATGCTTAAAAAGAAGTATAACTTCCCCTTTAGGTCCTTCAAAAGAGTTATTGCCAAGGCAAAGTATGAGCACATTGGCAGAATTGGCGAGAAATTAGTTCATATTAGGCAACCAAAGCGACAGCCACTGCGCCACAGAGCCCATTTACCTGAAGCACATAATATTTTTTAAATTTAAAGTTTCTAAGGAAACCTACAGAATATTTGTCAAGAGCTTGCTTGTTATCGTGATGATAACGACAATATTATAATTCAAGAATTTCGGTTGTTCTAGCTCATACAATTAATTTCAGATTTTAACATCTAAGTTAGCGTGGTTACAGGCAATATATATATAAATCCTGGAAAACTTGAAATCAAGCAACAGTTAATGGCTTCAATTTTATTCGCAACTAGCTATCCGCCCCGGATTCACGCGGGTGATTTCTGGATCTTGACAACAGCGTCAACTCCGGTAGTAGGTTCAATTGTAAATCTAAACCATCCAGGGACCCATTCAAACACACACAAAATATTTAATCAAAATCGGTCGAGCCGTTTTTGAGTTTTAGCGAAACTAACGGACAGCATTTGATTTTTATATACAGATATATTAACATTGTGTTATGTTTCTGACTTCTAGATATTTTTATTAGACATAAATGAGCTTATAATTCGTTTTTTCTTAACCAGCCCGTCAAATTCCACTACTGGACTTCAGCATTTCCAATTGTAGGAAAGGTATGCAGTCGTCATCACGCTTGTGCAGGCGAATTGGAACTCACCCACGACGCCAGTCTGGATAATATACGAAGATATGGTCATTCATTGGACAAAATCATCTATCAAAGTCCATGAGGACTTTATGTCATTTCCCATATATGTGTAGTTACTTCGTTTAGTTGGTTACTTGGTGAACCTTCATATTCAATTTTGTGATTTGGATCTACACGTGTACTTATATTGATTTTAAACTAGTTAATCCCGACGCGTTGCAGCCGCAGAAGAAATAATTGTGGAAATATCGTTTTAAATTTGCAAGAGTTAGAATATTGTTTAATTAGGAATGATAATACGTTCATTGAAGTTGAAATATATAATATAACTTCCGAATTTTTTTTTTCAGTACGATACGCGCGCCACCTACTGTAAGTTAATTCTATTGTGCCTATAACCTTCGCGCAAGTTCAAGCAATACGTTGGCAAAGTTTTACCGCAATCTGATGAACGGTATAGCAGCGCATAAAATACGAACAAAAAATTTTTTTTTTTTTTATATTAGATTCTCAATGCGCCTCATGGCGATATAATAAGAACAACCATACAGATATGTTGGATACCTGCAATAAATAAATTTGTGATAATTTTATTAAAAATCGGGAATGTAAAACAAATCTCAGTTATGTCATATTAATAAATTTCTAAACTTCACTAATATTATTAATACTATTGTTTATTGTGTTACTTTTTGTAATAATATAAGTGTTAAAATTTATTAATGTAAATTTTTTGTTACTATATCACAATTAAATTAGATTTCAACAAACGGTTGGTAAGCATTATATATATTTTAAAAAGGAAAATTATATATTATTTTATTTAAAATTATTGAATAGATTATGTCAATAGTGGGGATGAATTAATGCCTTTTGGTCGTTAAGGATTATGTCTTCATTAAAATGTTTTAATTTATTAATTTCAAGAACTTTTAAAGCATAAAATTTTAACACTTTGCTGGATGCACGTAGAATTTTAAAATTCAACTGTTGATATTAGTGTGGTGACATGTGTTTAAGTACTGTGCAAATGCAGAATCATTTTACTTTGCCATCCAACTTCTAATGTGTTCTTAATTCTGGTGCCGGTTTGTCATGTATATTTTTTATCATAAATATCAAAATTGATCTTAAAATAAACATTCGTATGACCGTGTTTACAGTAATCACACCCGAAATATCCGGGATTTTAACGACATTATACCGCAATATAACACGCTTAACGACCGCATAACGACATCGTCACGATTCGCATAAAATGACATACGACTCGATAAACGACATGATTGTATGTTCCGAAACAACCAATCTCAACAAAAAAACAATACAAAATGAAAAAACATATACAAATGACAGGTGTGGTCGGTCGCTACCTTAACGTCACAAAACAATGTAAAAGTCGTTAAAACATATTCATGACGATTTTACGGCGGCCGAGTGTTAATAAAGATAAGATTATAAAGGTAATGTTTAACTAAACGTTTATGATATTATAATATATACATGGCCATTATTTAATTAAGGGACAGTTAAAAGCACTTGAAATTTATTAAGGTTGGTTGACATTAAAATTTTGTTTAATTGTATAATTTTAATTATATTTATTATTGTAAGTATTTTATTTATTGCTTGAAAGTGGCGGCGAGAATCCACTACCCGAAATCATGCAATGGGTGTCGTATAGGCGTCAGAGGATAATTGAAACAGGCAGCAGCATCTTCCTAATGACAACTAAAATAATAAGAACTGTATGGTGATCATTTGAGACCCAGCGTCCAAGTCTATGACATAACATAACATAACATAAACACTCACGCCTGTCACCCAGAGGGGTAGGGAGAGACTACGGACTTCCATTTGGCACGATCCTGACACACTTCTCTCGCCTCCTTTACATCCATATATCTACGCATACACGCTCGTCGGTTAAGGGTACTCCTAATCTGGCCCATTTGCAATATATCGCCAATTTGGTCGACAAACCTTCGTCTAGGGCGTCCCTTCCCGACTCTTCCGTTCACTTCTGCAATTCCGTCTATGAATAAAATTTATACGTGGAAAAAAATTTTATACGTGGTAGAGCCACGCTGTAGCTATATTATGGTTGTAGCACGCATGGGTCGGCTCAACCGGGGAAGGAACACGCCTTCACAGAATACCAGCGCAAAATGGTAGCGTAATGTTGCTGTCTCTCATATGGTGAGTGTAGAGAACCGAACACCCTTTTTACTGGAAACGAAGCATTCCATCTTAGTCCTCAGGGGTGAAAACGCATTTGCATTTTGATTCTCAACTGAGGATGGATGTGGATGTCTATGGGCTACAGAAATCACGTACCATATGGTGGACTGTGTGATCATTTGTCAACCTTATTCTATAAGAAAAATTAAGCAATCGTTGGGGAGAGCCTATGTTCAGCAGAGACACTGATAAGTACGTGACTGCAGCCCATGGACGCCTGCAAACAACTTCAGACTAAGAATGCTGCAGATGCGTCATCACCTCTGAGGATTCTTTATGCCCTTCGAACCGTAAAACGGCAGTGTAAGCACTACTATTTGGCGGAAGAAACACGTAAGTGTGGTGATAATGATGATATGATGATTATACTTGTATTTTTTTAATTATTTCCATAACTCGCGGAATTATAATATGATTGCAATATTTGTGTATTGCAGAAAATTTAAAATGTTTGTTTTTTTTTAATTTTTTTAGTAGGCATCCATGTTTGTGTTGTTCCTGTATACGGACAATTAATTTTACATTTTATTGGCGTTATCATAAACTGTCAACACCAAGAAAACCACAGAAAAAAAAACACAGAAATAGCAAACGGATATGGAGCCTTAAGGAAAAAACATCACATGTTTACAATATCGGGGTACACTGAGTAAAATTTTCGCAACGCATCTTCATCTCGCTGATCATAAAAACGACTGTCAAAGTGCCATATTAAATATTAAGTTTCGGGTAATTATATTTTATTAAAAAGATATATTCGTCTGATTAATAATCAACGTTTCATTTTACGACCGCTCGAGAAGCTAGTGACATTATTTGTGGACGCAATAATTACTGTTAATAATTGCCGAAATTTAATATATTTTCAGCTGAATTTCATCAGTCATCAGCTCATAGATTGCCTCATTTTGCCTCATTGGAGTGATTTTGCCATAGTTGCCACGCTTGACAAGCGCGTTGCCGCAGTTTTTTATTATATTGAGTTGTTATCAGGAAGATGCTGCTGCCCATCTCCTGTTTGATATTCCCTCTATCGCCTCCTACGATAACCTTGGGATTTTATGGGGTAGTGGATATTCTTACACATTATTATTAAATAATAACCTTTGTTTTATATTAAATACCATCGTAACTTTGTTTGCTAGACTTTGAAAATTATAGGCTACCCTAAATTGACGTCAAAAATTTTCACGACAAAAGTGCGAGATGTCCTGCCAAGAGTGACGATTATAGGCAAATCCGTCCTATAACGGGAGACGTTCTTTTGAATCTAAAGCTGTCGTGTTAAGGTTTAAATTACTATTGATAGGTTATGTTGTTTATTAACCTATGAGTGAATTGTATGCCTATGATGTTAGCCTTTATGCCACGTATGGACTTTTTCGAATAATTATAAGCCGTACATGATTATAAGCTCTTATAAAAATTTGCCCTGAACAGATCTAAATTAAAGAGAATTAAAAGATACTAGAACTATTATCTACCATTCTTATTTGCATCACAAACATTGAATTACATTGAAAACATAAAAAGCATATAATTACAAAAAGATATGCAACTTATTCGAATAAGACACACCTCACACTGATACAAGATACGTGTTTCAATTACGTTTAAGCATATGGCACTAGTATGATCTGAATGCACTCTGTGCTCCCGTATAAGGGTAACTTATTAGCTGCTCTAGAAAAAGATAAAACTAAACGGATAGATTGGTGTGTTACACTTGGAACCAGGGCGATTTGAATATTGTGCATTTACATTTATTTTTATTTTTGGTGATTAAATAAGTTGGCAAGCGGTGTTGGCGTAATTTCATACAGAGAAGGATACAGATGTCACCTTTAAAGACTAAGATGGAATATCCTACGGTCAGTAATTGCTCTGGCTCTCAAACAACCGGAACACAGCAGTGCATCCACTACTGCTTCGCGGCAAAATTAGGTATGACGTATGCAATAACAATCGCCAATACACCTCCTGCCAATCATGGCTTGTGGCAAATACTTCTCACAATGTTAAAAAGGGTCTATGGTTCTCTACAATCACTATACGAAACAGCACTATTTTGCTGTTTAATACTGGTATTCTGTGAAAGAATAGTCCTAAACCGTTCGAGTCGATTCGTTTTTACTGCCATTATATAGCTGCAGCGTGGCTGTATCATAAAATGACTGGTAAAAAAATAAGAGTAACAAAAGTACTATAACAAAAAAGTGGCATAAAGATGGCAGCTTTACTTTAAAAGGAATAAATAAAAACATAATATGTAGAAGCGTGGTGCATAATGGAATACAACACAAATATAGGATCTATTCCACATATCCAGATCGTATGCGTCCAATAAATCAGTCTAACCAAATAAAGTAAGCATACCGACCCTTTAAGGAGCACTGATCCGAATGTAACACGGACGGAATAAAGCATGATCCTGACGTAAATTTATATTGATTTGATCTCTTAGGCAATAAGGCCTAGACTACTAGGTATTAAATATCTACGATTGCGTGAACAGAAAAAACATACGAGCTTATGCATCCGTTGATACAGGTGTCGGAAAAGTCTAGACATGTATCGCTTTCCAACGAGGAACTCTTTAAAAGGACGGGATCCATTTTAATGGGAAATTTTTTTTCGCGCTTATTGCAAAATAGATCGCTCTGCAAACTGAGATAGAAAGAACAGTGTGCTATTAATTTAGTATCAGGTCTCAACTAAGATCGAAGATTGCATAGAAATACCAACATTTGATCTATATATGAAATTAATTTTATTTGACGCCATTTTGCTCATGATACAAAGACAGTGTAAACGTTTGGTCGCTTATTATAGTTGACTATTTAAAAAAATACTATTTTCTGACTTCGTTAATTAAAATGATTCAAGTAATTTAAAAAAATTAAAATAATTTTCAATATTAAAATAGTTTTCGCTGATTTCTGAAGTCGGTGCTATGTGATAGTGTATCGAATAAATAAAGCCCCGGAATCAGAAGTTGTTTATGCTACGAGTATTAAAATTATTATGTTCATTTTAGGGTTTGAAGTCGGTGTTTTACGTTTAAAATTTGTTTTGAATAAAAATATTTACAGATTTTATCGCGTTTAATTCTTTGCAGCACCCATGGTCACGGGGGGACCACGAAACATCGGGAATTAAAAATAAGTAAAAGTAAGTAAAAATCTGTAAAAGTACTTTTCATGCGTAGTTTTCGCATAAATATAAGAAATCATTAATTTCTTTTCATGTTTTCCTTCACCGCCGAGCACGTGGTAAAGTCAAGTACTTAAATTGTGTCGGTTCCGGCGACGATCGAATCGAAGTTGCTCGCGTACTATGAAATTGACACAAGTGTGTAGCCTCTGACCTACCCCGACTCTTTTTCTTCAAATAAAATACTTCGCATTCTAATACAAACTGGATTTCCTTAGATATAGTTCAAAATCGCCGATTTGTTATCTTCGTCATCATCATTATAGTTGCCTTTTTATTCTTGTTTCTTGACCATTTATCACTTAAGTAATATAATATTTAGTTTCAGTAATGTGTTTATTTCTATTTTGCTTTTTTTCTGTAACCGCCTTTGACGTTATCACTGCCCTAAGGTTGACAGGCAAGGAAAAGTGTTCCTATATTGTGTAAGGTTCAATAAAGTATAAATTAATAAATAAAACTGCGTTATCCTATTTTTCATTTTAGCATCCATATATATACTATAATACGAATCTTTGAACCTACACGGGCACGAGTCTCCCACGAATGACATAATATTGTAATATTGAGTGTATCTTCCATTTCGTTTGTGGTGAGAAATATTTAAACTATAATTATTAAATAAATTATTATTATCTACATTTCAATTAATTAGGGGTGCTCAAAAAAGGAGAACGTTTCCAATACGACTGAAAGTTTCTTATTGTATGTATGTTACATGAAATCTTTGTCAATTGTTAACCCATTTAGATGAATCTAGTTCGGATGACGCTTTAATGTAACTACTTAGACGACATTGAGTTTGTGACATTTCTTAGATCACTCAAAAGGGTTAGAAAATTACTTTTAATAAAAAGTGAAAGCCGACAAACACCTAAATAGAATAAAATAATTTTACATTCTGCATTATACACTATCTCCTAGTACCGATTGCAGAATTGGAATAGAAACAAAATTACTTTTCATTAAAAGTTAATTTTTCCTCACACAATCAAATGTTACTATCGATTTGATTAACAAATACAAAGGTCACACAAAATAAACGCAATGAACCTTGACAGACGTCTTTAGTCGTGCGCGCCGTAATAACCAATATAATTTAATTCAAGATTACAAGATTCCCCGCAATACGATTTCTGTCAAAGGCACACATAAAAAATGTTGTTAAGCACCGATAACACGTAAATGAAGAGGAGGGTACGATCGCAACTAATTATTATTGCGGATATGAAAATATTTTGAAGGAGGTGACATACACTAATAATTTTATTTTTGGAGAAGGAAACAAAATTATTTATTATTATTATTATGTCGAATATATTTTTTACGTGGTTGAGCCATGCTGCAGCTATATTATGGTTGTGGGTCAGCTCGAACGGGGAAAGACCACACTCTCACAAGATACCAGGGTGAAATATAGCAGCTTAATGCTGGGTTTCGTGTGGTGAGTATAGAGATCCGGAGAGTCTTTTTATTGAAAATGAGGTATTCCATCTCAGTCCTGAGGAGTGAAAACGCATCTGAATTTTGATGCGAATAATAATCCTTTTCGAGGATAGATGTAAATGTCTATGATCCACAGCGTCCACTTACCATAAGATGATCTGTGTGCTCGTTTATCACCCTTATTCTATAAAAATATACAAAAGGCTAAGTCGTTGATCATATACCCTAAATAGTCTTTTGCTAAAAAGAAAGGTCTGGAGTCACCTGCATCTTCGACTTCCTGTACATCTCACCCTATCACTCCATGTTGTCATTATTCATTCATTCTTCACTAGTCCACTGCTGAGCATAGACCTCAGGCTTGATTTTTTAGTCACCCGAATCCATCCACTTCCTGAATGTCTAAACAGGTTATCTCCATATCTAATGGCGGGCCGTCCTACACTTTGTTTACTACACTTAGCACCGCTTTCTTCACCATTGGTTGTCAGTTCTTCATGTAGCATAATTATATTAGAATGACATAATAAATACGAATGCACAGGGATATGAATAAGTCATTTGCTTGTTGAGAGAAACCTCTATAATTTTTTTATAGAATGGGGTGACAAACGAGCACACAGTCCATCTGATGGTAAGTGGATGCCGTGGCCCATAGTGGCGTGTTTTATCTTCGATTAAGAATCAAAATACAGATGCGTTGTCACCTCTGAGAACTACGATAGAATGCCTCGTTTGCAGTAAAAAGGGTCTCCGGTTCTCTACACTCACGAAATACAGCAGCATTAAGCTGCTATTTTACGCTGGTATTCTGTGATCGTGGTTCTTTCCCGGTCGAGCCGACCCATTTATGCTACAACGATAATATAGCTGCATCGTGGCTCTACAACGTAAAATATTAAAAATGTTACGTGTTTTTAACTAACCTACTAGTTTCTTAGAAGTTACATTGTTTTCTTTGCTTAGCATTAGTCTGACTAATGCCTATAATATTCATATTTTCAATATAGGTAAGATTTTAATTATTGTGTGGCGTTGGAGTAAGGGAAACAATTACCCCATTTTATCTACCGACTTTAAACTCGACGAGGTACTCAATCCGACTCTATGTTTTTCTTTTTTTTATGTGTGTTACCTCATAACTTCTTTCTGAGTAAACCGATTCCGATGATTTTTTTATTTGAAAGCTGGTGCTTCATATGTGGTCCCATATAAATTTGAACAAGGTCTGACTAATAGTTTATGAGTTATTCTTAATAATTTATTTTTACTATCTTTCTTTCAGACTTATTAACTTTTTGAGATTCAGTAGTAACGCAAGTGGGAGCTTAGAAAGTTCATTCAATTCATTTGTAGTCGGTCGTATAGCTCAAAGAACCGAAAACCGATGTGGAAGAAAAGTTCTCCAGTGACAACCTCGTACCGCTAAATGAAGTGCAGGGCAGCCCGCTATTATATGGAGTGGTTTTCTGGTTAAACATGCAGGAATCAATGAATGCAAGTCAGGGCCGTATTTTGTTGCATTTCTTGGTAGACTTGTAAAGAAACTTGTAAAAGTACTCAGGGATGATATATATGACATACGTGTCATTCTTTGTTTTAAGTTTGTTGTATATTTCCACGGACTAAAATAGCCTCTAACTGGTGAACTATAAGCTCTTTGTAACTTTAATACCTATGGCGTAATCACAATTGATGATGAGTGGATTGATGATTATAGTACCAGATGTCTTACAACACTGACGCTGCTTACATATGGTGACTGGTGGCATACGCGTTTATTGTGTTAACATTTATCAGAAACTCTTCTTGGCGTTTGCTATACTTGACTCTCTATCCAGGGAAGAGGTAATTTAAGCGGTGTATACATCTTCATATTAAGCTAGGGTTCTCTTACGTCGTCAAGTTCTCTTCTTTCTTCTTCTTTAACATCTCCATCGGCGTTTTTATAGAATAAGGGTGACAGTCGAGCACACAGCCTACCTAATGTTAAGTGGAAACTCTGACGCATAGATATCTACATCTATCCTCAATTAAATATCAAAATACAGAATGCTTTGTCACCCCTGAGGACTAAGCCGGAATGCCTTGTTTCCAGTAAAAAGAGTCTCCGGTTCTCTAAACTCACCATACAACTCAGCAGCATTAAGCTGCTATTTCACACTGGTATTCTGTGAGAGCGCGGTCTCTCCTCGATCAAACAGACCCATTCATGCTACAACCATAATATAAGTGCAGGGAGGCACTACCTCGTATAAACTACTGAATATAGGGCTTTATAATGCGCTAAATAACACAGTTTTTAAAAGATTTGCCTTGTAAAATTAGTAAGAGCAGAACCGATACCTTGGTACTCTTTAGTTTATTAGCAGGATGCACCACCTGCAGGTAAGGCTGGCTATTAAAGTAAGAAAAATTGTATTTTTAATAGAATAGCAAGCGCCTCACTCGATATGTAAGGGACATCTAAGGGACAATAATGTAAGTTGTGTCAAACCGAAACAACGCTGGTGACAGTAACCTCCATGACGTGGTTATGCACAATGACAGGAGATTCCTAGAAAAACACATGGTGGTGGATTGCCGACCGTAGGATGTGGATGGAATTTGAAGTTGAAACATCTCAAACAAAAAGAGTTTTGTTAAAAATAGTGATTTACATTCTGTAAACGCTAGGAATAAACACAAACTAGTTATACAGTTACTCGACTCCGAGAGTCAGTAATGCCAACATGGGGCAATGTATACAACAAAGTCCCGAAAAATATAAAGTACTTATCTATATGAAAAAAAATGCCAAATTTTTTCAACTATTGGGTGTTGAGATAAACTATTAAAGAGTACATAATTTGATTACAAAGTGATCGCTACTATGATGTTTCTAAATGTTTTCATATTTAATTGTACAACATATTATGTTGTAAATTAATATTAAAAAGAGTTTGCTCCGCTGGGGTTTTGCTGTTTATTCGAGAACAGAGGTTTTTTTGCTGAACCAGTGGTAAAAGTATAGGTGAGTTTCAATAAGTATTCTTCAACTCTATCTAATATATAACAATTAATGTTTGTTTGTTCGTATTTTATGCGCTGCCATACCGTTCATCAGATTGCGGTAAAACTTTGTCAACTTATTGCTTGTAATTGCGAGATTATACGCATAGTACAATTAACTTACAGTAGGTGGCACTCGTTTCGTACTGGCAAATTTATTTGAAAGTTATATGTCATTCAATTTCAAAGAATGTATTATCATTTCTAATTAAACAATATAACTCTTTCAAATTTAAAACGATATTTCCACTATTATTTCTTCAGCGGCAGTAACGCGCCTAGTAACTGGTTACTAGCTAGTATTATATTAAAATTACTAGCTTTTACCCGCGGCTTCGCTCGCGTGGTCTTCAATTTAGAAACATCATTAAATGCTATTTCGCGCCTAAGTTCGATCACTTTTAGAGACACTTCGGTGTCTGTGTATCTATGTCAGTTTGTCTTTTTGAATTCCCAAAGACTATTGGACCTAGATGATTGATAATTGACATATATATAATATACTACAGGAACACGTGAATAAATAAGTTTTTCAGAATTGCATTAATTGCATATGTCTAGAAATATCTGCAATTTTTTATATTGGACGTGTCTTCCGATTTATCCATAAGAAAAATAAATTGTCTTGGAATCAAAATTCACTATAATTATTTACTCTTTACATTCATTCATAATTAAAGTTAATTTAGTTTTAACAAAATAATGATGAATTCATGGCCTTATATGCGATATTTCATTAATATCATTGTTCCCATTTAATATTGATTGGCACCATAAAATAGTTTCTGATATTTTTTCTACGTTCGAGTAGACTTCAAAATTTCATAAATGCTCTGATAATGATGAATACTACACATGTAATAAAACAAATTTTAATAAATCACGTTACATTTTAACTTTTATTTAAGCGGGTTGTACAAAACACATCTTTGGAAGAAAGTTCGATAAAAATTTGCGTAAAAGAACATATTGCTGATGTGAAGCACCGACGCTCCGAGAGGTCTGAAGTATGTAAATATGTTCAGTATTGTCCCGACCATTATATCAGATCTGATAGACAATAAATCTCCGCACCGATTCCTACCAAGGATGATTCCCGAGGCTATTGAAATTAAAAACATCCTAACTTCAAACCCAAGCATACTACTGCTAGATTTCAAGATCCAGCCTATTTGACAATTTATGGGGGAGACCTAAGTTCAGTTCATTTGACTTTTGATAGATTGTAATGATAACTACTCTTTCGAATCTTTGCCACCGTTAATATTTACGGTAGTGTGAAAACAAAAAAGTAATAGCTCCAAAAATATGAATGAAATAAAAACAGCACAATTGCCCCATTAAAACTACAAAAAGTAGCAGCTTACATACATGTCACTACTAGGCACAGGCTACAGAGCTTTTGGCCAAAAAAGGGCAAACGCGCGATCACCTCAACTGGGGAACTTCTCAGATATGCAGGTTTCTTTCACCGCCGAGAACGTAGTAAATCGACACTTCAAATTGCAATAAACATATATGTAAGAATATTTAATAATGCTTATGTACTATGAAATTTACGTTTGGATCAGTTTGATTACCGCCTTTGACAAGTAAAATAAAATAAACCTTTGTTTAAGTAAAATCTGCTATCTTTGGTATTTAAAGTATTCTTTCGCAGCAGCCTGTTCATTTACATATCTCATGTGAGCTATGAAACCAGGATTGTCACAAAAATCTTGATTTGTCGTATAATATGAAAACTCAAAAATACAAAAATCTTAAATGATAAGCTGATTTATAAGTCTCATTAAAGATATAAAAACTAAAGTAGCACCTTACATACGTCTCAATACTGTGTACAGGGCTCCTCATTACCTACGGTGTTTGTGGGCAGAAAAAAGTATATCGCAATCCTTCAACTACTACTCAGACATTTAGGTATGCACACGAAGTTATTTTTCACCACTTCACCGGATATGTGGTAAGTCAGCACGTACAATTTCCCATAACAGATTCATTTGTCCTCAAAGGACTCGTACACGTTTTGCTCCCTTGCCGTGATGAAATCTCACGGCGAGCTACACGGCACTCGTATTTGTTTAAATAAAATTCATATAAACTGAAACAAAGCTTTTGTACGATTGTTGACCATATCTACCTAGTAATTAGAAACCCAATGATGCCACGAACAATTCCATCAAATAGAGATAAAATCACACATTGCACTTAATTTGCAATTATTTACATCAGATACCGTGATAACATATGAAGTTGGTAAAATGAATCCTATGCCGACAGACACCCAATATATTCAACTAAAGAGCTTCTCTCTAATCTCAGTTTTGTGTACACAGTACTGGATACTGTGCACACAAAACACACGTGTTATGTAACAGTGTTGTTAGCCATTTTGCCAAACGTGATAATTGTGGTAAATTATCCCGATAATGGCCACCGGTATAGATATTTTAAGTGTGATAATTTTTGATGCTGCACGAATAATTATTCAGTAGCATTCTAAAATTTAATTTTATCAGTACTTATCATTAGTTTATTTAGCAGAAAGTAGAGGGCGCTATATTACATTAAGGCCAGTAGTTTTTGCGTGAATCGGTAATACACAGGCAGACAGACGGACAAAATTCCAAAAACCACTAATGTGACTTAAGTATCCTTTATTTGGTCCCCTGGACTTGTTTATTCCAGGAAATATTAGAATTACAGGTACGACTTTTCTACAAATTTATTATATGTATAGATTATTTGAAAAACACCCGTCATCCCGTTTATTAACTAACATAATCATATACAATAGAAAATTAACATCTAAAGGAAGAAAAAGAATTAACCTTCTTTTTAAGTTCCGTAATCGGATAAAAGTAGCCTATAAGTTGCCCGAGGTTACTAACTACCTACATATAAAATTTTATTGAAATCGGTCTAGTAGTTTTTGCGTGAATCGGTAACACATAGACAGACAGACAGACAAAAATTCTAAAAACCACTAATTTGGCTTCAGTACCCATTATTTAGTCCCCTGTACTTGTTTTTTCAAGAGTATATTAGAATTACAGACACGAATTTTCTACAGATTTATTATATGTATAGATTCTACTCTCCTATCACACGCCACCCAATTACGAAATAAAAATAAGTGAATCACAACAATCCTTTCCATAGATCATTGAGTATTTTTTCAAATAAAATCAAAAATTCATTAGCACAGTTCATACCCGATTGTTTACTTAGGATGTCAAACATAAATGCATACCATCAGACGCTGATCTTGTAATAAACGAAACATTTATGTATCAATACAAGACCAATCCTACGCACCGCAAACATAATTAATGCCGGCTAATAGCTAGAGCAAACTGTCACCACCTTCCGAAGACAGCTACTTAAGAAGTTCTGGGACTACGCACTAAAGACTAAAACAAACATGGCGTTCTGTCAACGTAAGAATTTAATTTATGTTGGCTCGCATCACCCAAGTGATGTGTGCGTGTTTTTTTGACTCCATACAATCGGACCACACACGATGCGTGTCGATTAGCCGTTGATGAGATAAGGTTGGCGCTACAGCTCATTCAGAAAGATAATCTCGTCGTGTAAATCTTGATACTTTATCATTATGGTAATAGATATGTTGTAGAATATCAGTAAATAACCGTTGTATCGAAATTTTTAAAAGAAACATAACTTGAGCTCTCACGACTGTTACCCAGGGTAGGCAGAGACTACAGACTACCGTTTGACACGATCTTGATACATCATTCTCGCTTCTTTCACATCCATATAACTACGCATAAATGCTCGCCGATTAAGGGTACTCTTAATTTGGTCCATCTTCAATATATCGCCAACTTGGTCGTTCAACTTCCGTCTAGAACGTTCTTACCGACTCTATCGCTCAATTCTGCAGACAATAACAGCAACAGCAAAAGAAACTTTTTTATTCAATATAGACTATAAATAATACCTATTAAAAGTCACTCTTTTGTGTGAGTTTCCACTGGTTCGGAAAAAACCTCTGACCTGGATAGAACCTACAAGAAACGCAGCAGGACTTTAAAAAAAAACAGGTTACAATCAAATATGTTACACAATTAACCACACAAAACAAATTAGAAATAGCTTGGTAGCGATCACCTTATTCCCAGGGGTTATTATCATCCATAAATTCCTTAATATTATAATAACCCTTTTTATAAAAACATTGTTTAACAAAGTGTTTGTCAAAGTAAATTGTTAATCCGATAAATGTTTGTTTTTTTTTTAGTTTTTATTTAAATAGTCGTATAACTAAGTTCTTTTTAATTAAATTGGCTGAATTTTATGACAATGAATTTAAATTTTCAAATCATTAAAATATTTGGGTTCTACTTAAAATTACTATATTTTTTCATCAGCCCGCAGGGTTGACTGGTAGAGAATGCCATAGGGCATTAAGTCCGCCCTTTGTTACCGCTAGTTGAAGATGTTTGCAACAAAAGATAAATAAATAAAAAAATGTGTGTGTGTAATAGTGTACACACGTAAGAAGTGAAACTTCTATATGACATCATTTTCTACTATTTACTACTTAACAAAAATTGGTTAAGAAAGTTTAAGCAAAAAAAAATATTTCGTATTAAATTCAAGCTATTTTATTGTCATAGAATAGAATAGAATAGAATGATCACTATATATCAATACAACATAATACTTATTGAAAGTCATTTTTTTATTCACCACTGGTTCCGAAAATACCTCTGTCCTGGGAAGAACCAGCAAGAAACCCAGCGGGACTTTCTTTAAACATATTTCACTTTACAATAACTTTGTTTTTTGTTTGTACAAATTTTAAATGAGCTTTAAAAGAACCAGAATGGTGGCGATCACCTCATTCCAAGGGTTTTTTTTTTTCACTTATATTAGGTCCTTACATATGAAATTGCCGTTTTGTACGGGAGGAATATAAAGTCAATTTTTTTTTTGTAAAATATATTTAATTAATCAAAGTATGCACCGTTTTCATCTATGCACTTTTGTAATCTCATAGGTTTTTTTAGTAAAGGGATCATTACTAAAAAAACCATGGGGGCGAGAATCAATAAACTCTTTGAAGGCGGTTTGGACTGCCGCATCGGAGTTGAATTTTTTTCTTTGTAAGAAGTTGTCCAAATTCCGAAAAAGGTCCGAGGAGTACGGTGGATGTCGCAGACATTCCAATTGTGGCTCAATTAACTTAGTGGTTGTTTGTTGTGCAGTGTGTGGTCTTGTGTTGTCGTGAAGCAGCAGTGGCCTAGAGCGATTGACCAATCTCGGTTGTTTAGCAGCTAGTACTTCCTTCATGGTTTGCAGTTGCTGACAATAGATATTTGCCGTAATCGTTTGGCAGATTTTAGAAAACTGTAGTGAACGACACCGGCGCTAGTCCACCAAACACTCACAAGTAACTTTTTCTGACACAGTTTTCGTTTAGGGCAGGATTTGGCTGGGTCTCCAGGGTTCAGCCATTGCGACGAGCGCTTCCGATTATCGTACAGTATCCATTTTTCATCACAAGTAATGATTCGATTTAAAATCCCTTCATTATTGTGTCGGTTGAGCAAAGTAACACAGCAGTCGACGCGTGTTTGCAAGTTCGATTCACTCAATTCATGAGGTACCCATCGTTCAAGTTTTTTTACTTTTCCGATTTGCTTCAAGTGGATTAATACAGTTTTATCACTTACCCCGAAGCCTGCAGCTATCTCTGAAGTGCTTTGTGATGGATCCGCTTCCACAATAGCCTTTAATTCTACATTTTCCACTTTGGTCTCCGGTCGTCCACGGGGTTGGTTCTGAAGGTCGAAATTTCCAGAACGAAAACGTTGAAACCAAAATCGTACCGTGCTTTCTTTTGCGACACCAGCGCCATACACATCATTAATCCTTAGAGCTGTTTCTGCAGCACTGGTGCCACGGTAGAACTCGTACTCGTAAATATACCGATATTTCATGTTTTCCATTATGCGGTAATAAGCGACGCCAAAGAATAAAATAATGAGGAAAAAACAAATGAATGACTGTTTTCAAAATTCAAATGTACCAGCTATATGAATTTATAAATTTGAATTTGGAATTCTTAACGAAAGAGGAGATATTTCAGATCAAAGTGGTCAGTACGACAAAACGCTAATTTCATATGTAAGGACCTAATATATTCTTTGATATTATAATAACCCTTTTGTACAATTTTTCTTTAATAATCGAACAGTCGATTAAAATCGATTGATAATTGATAGCCTTAGTTCGCATTATCGATTAATGGATTAGATAAACAATCGAATTGGCACACCATTGGCGCGTGACGGTCGAGCGTAACAGAAAAGTGTGACGATTTTTTTCTCCCATACGTTGATATAGCAGTTTCACTTCAAAAATCCACTGATTAATACTGATCTCTCCCATTGCAGGAAGGATTTGTCATAATAACCACAATTGGCAGGCGAATTGAGATCGCAGTTCTAGAGGTCACGCACCTTTGTTCATTCTTTGTCGCCAGTATGGACTTTAGGTCTGGCGTAAACGAGATGGTATCGACAGTAGAACCAGAGTAACCAACATAGGCCAACGGCTTATTAAGCTAAAGTGGCAATGGGCCGGCCATATAGCTCGAAGAACCGACAACCGACGGGGAAGAAGGTGTATCCACCTAGTGGAGGCTGTCCTCAACTAGATGACCGACCTGGTAAAATATGCAGTCGATGGATGCAGGTGGCTCAAGACTACGCTTTGTGGCATTACTTGGGAGAGGCCTATGTTCAGCAGTGGACTTGTGAAGGGCTGCAAAGGTGACATGAAGCGAGATGAATATACCGCAATCAGTCTGAAGCTATAAGGCTTTCTGACATTTCCTATAGTCGCCTCTTACGTCACCCACGGGACAAAAAAGTGTGATGGATTCTCTTACCACCACATTCTAAAATTATTAAGTAAACATAAACAATTTATTATAAATACTATATATAAATAATATTATGATTAAACCGATTGTGTGGTTAAGGGGGAATAAATCAACGTGTGGAAACTATTTTTTATAGAGGATAAGGGTGACAAACAAGCACACATTCCACCTGATGTTAAGTGCATGCTGGGGCCTATAGACATCTACATTTATGTATCCTCGAGAGTGCAGATACGTTGCCACCCCTGAGGATTAAGATGGAATGGTTCGTTTCCAGTAAAAAGGGTCTTCGATTCCCTATATTCACTAGGCTAAACACAGCAGCATTAACCTGCTATTTTACGCTGGTATTCTCTGAGAGCGTGATCCTATCCCGGTCGAGCCGACCCATTCGTGCCACAACTATAATAAGATAAGAAGTATAAGTTGATTAATTATTGTGTGCTATAAGGGGGATAATCCCTATGTGAACACCAAAGCACGATACATGTGCCGTAAAATAACGAATAGGTTTCGCTATAATTGAGGAATGATTCTAAGGGACTTCCGTTGTTCTGTTCTGTTGCTACAATAAGAATAACTGTTTATTCCTTTTTCTGTAAGGATATGCAAAACGTTGTAAATTCGGCTTTCGCCAAAGTCCCTTTTTCGTTTTGCGTAAAACGATTCCACGTTTAAACGTTTAAGCCAGAAAAAATCGTTCAAATTTATGCACGATATCAGCCATGTTTCACAATGCGCCCGCGCAAACCCAAAAACGTGCGCCTTAAAATAAGAACATCACTTAAATAACTTACGGTCGCGCATCGACAATTTATTGTAAAGACTTTGAGATCTTATGAACGGTATAGTTCCTACAATAAAAATAACTGTATACATCTTAAAAACGCTACGGAATACCGCGACCTTAAATGTATTAAAAATTACGTATATAATATATTTTTATTGTTTTCACGAACATGTTTACTAATTAGCAGGAAGCTTTTTTAATATTAACTGAGAAAAGCTTGCATAATTAATTTCTATTTTCTTAACTACAATCATTTGTTTATACTTATGAGCGTAAGTAACACAAATAAAAAGCTGTTACATTTTTTTTTACAAATTGAATAAAATACCATGTGAGTCGTATACAATCATAACATAAATATAATCGTAGCATATAAATAAAATTGAAAAGTATGTCTGTGATATTCAAAAAACTGCCTTTATTCGCAGGGGGTTATTCGCATGCCAGACATAAATAAACATGTTTAAAAATTTTGTCTGTCTGTCAGTCTGTCCGGGCTTATTTTCAAAATGGCTGAACCGATTGTAATTAAACTTTGCAAGCAGATAGAGCGCAATGCCAGGAGTGATCTAGTCTTTTTTATCCGAAAAACTTGGAGATTATAAAATAAATGGTCTTTGGTTATCTTAAATCTACTTAACGCCACATTAGTCGATCCTACCAGGCGAAGCCGGGGCTGGTAGCTAGTAATCTATAAAATATAAATAATATTTATGTTAAGGTTACAATATTAGTAAGATATATAAGCAGCTCTTCTTATAATTTAATAGTCACTATTTTAAGTACAAAACTAAATTTAAAAATTGATGCTGCCCTAAGGGGCTTGTAAAAACCTTAATTTGAAATACCTATGTTTTTTTTTCTTATAAGATAAGGGTGAAAAACGAGCACACATTCCACCTGATGGTTAGTGGTTGCTGCGGCCCATAGACATCTACATCTATCCTCGATTACAAATCAAAATGCAGATGCGTTGTCTCCCGTGAGGACTAAGATGGAATGCCTCATTTCTAGTAAAAAGGGTCTCCGGTTCTCTACACTCACCATACGAAACACAGCAGCGTTAAGCTGCTATTTTACGATTGTATTCTGTGAATACTACTAATATATCAACTATACTACTAATATAGCTGCAGCATGGCTCTATCACGTAATTAAAATAAAAAATGTTTCAATAAAAGTTTGTTTAAATCATAGATGTCAATACTTCTGATATCTATGGCATTTATTTTACGCGTATTTTAGTTGTTATTATAATAGTGTTTGAAACAAGAAAATAAAGTTAAAAAAAATCTTGAGTTCATGGCATTTAGGTTTTCATTTACTTTTTAATCACATATTGCAAAATTTTCAAAATTAGGCAGTTTTCTAAATGTCAGATAATTTTCATTATCTGTACTGACTTCACTTTTTATTACTTAATCTTATTCATTTTATTCCTGTTTTGTTTTCTATTTTACCCTCATTAATGAGAGGATGCTGTCCTCTCCCGCTATCATTAATACCATAAATGGACCATGAAATGGTCGCTCGCACAGCAGTGAGTATGTTTATACAAGGTAATAAGTTTTTTCCCTAAATAGATCATTTCTCATTTGGCTTTGTCATTTTGTGTTTAAAGTTTTTTCTTGTTAGTCAGTCTTACATTCATGCCTTCACGCTTAGCATTACTTGTGTCATATACTCAGTACGCAGAAGCGTTATCACGCGTCAGGCTTTTATAACTTTGGATTTAACAATGAAATAAAACAAAATCAAAGCTTACAGACTGTAAATTCAAGAAACTCTCGAAATAACATTAAATTTAATATCTTCTTTATGTACTATTTACGTTAAATGGGATATTTAATTTCTTACTCATTGCGGAAATTATATCCTTTCGATCAAAGTAATACTTAACGTGAAATTATTTTAGATGACGAAAAATTGTACTGTTTTATTATTTTTAATTTATATTTATAAAATTTTACAAATAGAAATTACAAATAGAGAATTCATGTTTGACAATTATATAAAAATTTACAATAATTCTAGGTGGCAGGACTAATTTTCCGGATAGGAGTGTGTCTGGGTAGGTGGGTGGTACCTTCCATATTACTGCCACCAAATAGTGCTTGCTTCCTTGTTCCGGTCAGAAGGGTATAAAGAGCCAGTATAACAGAACAGGCTTCAAGGCATTCTATCTTAGTCCTCAGAGGTTACAACGCAGCTATAGCCTTCGTTGTTTGAAGTTAGTTGCAGGTATCCATGGACGACAGTAGCCACTTACAATCAGGTGGACTCTAATTTCATTTACCATTTTATAGAAAAATTTAAATTATAACAATATGTAGCGACTTGTTATCTTCTTTCCAGGAAATGCAATAAATATAAAAAAAAATCTAAAGAGGTTACGGTATGTTGGAATAATAATCTAAGAAATATGAGAATATATATTCCTGGCCTCAAACACAATCGCCACGACACTTGTTTAGATTTACAGCGGGAATAGAATTATTGTAGGCAGCAGTGCATAGTACACACCTGTCAGCAGCTTTGAATGTAGTAACAAAAACAGGCCAAGCGAAGAGCCACGTACACGACCCGAGCGGAGACATCATCCAGCAGGGTGAAGGTGGAGAGCATTGTGATAGACGTGGCGGATTACATTAAATGCAAAATTATATTTTATTTCAAATATATTTGAATATATTATATATTATTAATAATAGTATAGTTGTAAGCTTCTAGATTTTTTTTTTAATCTGCCGTCATTTTTTCATAGACTGATCAGCGTCGTGCGAACTTCAGTTGTCTCTCTTGGTTATCTAGCTCGGTCTTTCAAATACAGCGCGAAAGCTATAGATCGTTAACCCTATCCTTTAAATTTCTTGCAGCCCAGATATCATTAAAAAACATAAACACTCACCCCTGTAACCCAGAGGATAAGCAGGGACTACGGACTTCCATTTGGCACGAGCCTGACACACAACAGATATCCTTTTATGAAAGATTTCATCTTAAAACATCATTCATATATCGGTAGTCTCCATGTTGTTTTATCGATTACTATAACCTCACCCTTATCCCGTGAACACGTACAACCCGGGAGCGTTACAAATCATACGTAAGACAGCGTTTACCGCAGTAGGCACGCGGTGAGAGGACTGGATACATGCTCCTTTGATTTAGTCGGCAAATGTAGGTTGCGGGCGCGGTTTCCGCGTTTCACAGTACCCTGTGTTTGGGGAGTCGATTTACATCTAACTTTGTCCACATATCAGATTCGCTACTGAGATTGTGAATTCTTTCTTTCCTCCTTTTCTGATTAAGATAAACACGTTCTGATGACACGTAAAATACTAAAACAATGTTGCTTATGGTTTTTTTTCTGTTTCAAATTTGTAAAGCCATTACTACAGTTTCCTTCTTAAGTCCGCAGTTGATTAAAAAAAACGTATCACGCAAATTGCTTCATCATCATCGTTGTTATAGTTAGTAGACTGTACGCCTTCTCCAAAGATGGCCACAGATATTCATTGACTAGTAGAGTCTACCCATGAAGTCTTAGCTGGACTGTTAACTCGTCTGTCATTTTTATATCACCCTTTCAGCCTATGGAATTTCCATGAGAACATAGATTGCCTCATCGTGGGGATACTTGCCGTAGTAACCAAACAATGTTTTCTTTTTTAATTTTATTTAAAAAAAGTATTGAATAGTTCAAATAGTATATCGATAAGACAATGTTTTTCTGTAAAAGTAACTTCGTAAACAAAGCATTTTATTATTATATAAAAATAATAATTTATTTTGTCCAGCTGTGGGAACGTGTGGGCTATTATACTAAAGAATAGAGAATAAAAACTCTTCTTTTGACAATAATGCAGGATATAAACTTAAACAAACAAAACATTAAAACACTGGGAAAACTATAACTTTCCCAGAGATAAGACTTAAGCTGAAACGATTTTTCGCACTTGTAAAACCGTGTATTGTAAATTATATCCAAATCGTTAGTGCCGTTTTCGGGAACGCGATTACAAACATACAGTAACAGTATATAAATACAAAAACTATTGTTCACAACTGTGAATATATGTTTTTATATTCAAAGTACAAAAAAATTTCTAAATAAAAATCTGATAAAACTATTACCATAAACTTTGACACTTAAAAGCTTCAAATGGTGGAAACGATGACAATGGAAATGCAACATCCTAGACAAAATTAAACACGAAGATGGCGTGCATTTCAGATATACTAAGATGTTAAATATCAGTAGAAGAGTTACCGTCATAGCCTAACGGATCAGTAAGCTAAAATGGCAATGGGCCCGCCATATAGTTCAGAAAACTACCAACCGATGGGGACGAAAGTTTCTTAAGTTGCAGCCACGGTAAGCGGTAAGCGAAGTATAAGGAGCATCTCTCCACTAGATGGAGTGACGACCTGATAAAGCGTACAGGGACCGATGGATGCAAATGGCTCGGGACCCTTGGGCGAGGCCTATGTTCAGTGGTGGACTTATAATGAATAAGGGCTTCAATGATGAAGTAAATGACGATGATGAAACTGTGAAACTTTTCAAGAAATAAACGGTTTTCTATCTAGAAGCCATACATCGTAGCGAAGACTAATTAATAATGGAAATAAATTTTCTCATAGATACCAGACCTAATTACCTTTAAACGGTTGAACATCGACTTTTTATTTCTCTACAAAACAATTCAGAGCTGAGCACAGCGACACATACGTACAGAAAGACGCATCAGGACATTTCCCTAATTAATGACCTAGCAAACGACGCCGCGAGCCGATCGAACGAAAGCGGATGCAAAAAGAGGAATAAATACATCTTAATGGTTCACCATCCATTAAAAAAAAACTTTGCTATTACAGAATTAATTTATTAATTAACCGCTTCAACAGTTTCGCTATGTGAAACGTATTAAAATAATTTTTAGTATCATTGATAGAATATACGTACCATAAACGTGTTAAATATTTTAAAATTAATGTTTCACATCTATAAATGAAGTTATAATGAGCACATTACTATCATTAATGATATTTAATTGACACTAAATACATCTTGTTTATCTAAATTCTTCTATATATAAAAAATACTAATATAATGTTGCGATGGTTTGAATATCCTAAAACTAGATTTTGCCCGCGAATTCGTCCGCGTGGAGTTCGGTTATATCGCGCCCATGTGTGAAAAAGAGTCTGCTGGTACAAGCCACAATTATAAATGGATGTCGCGGGCAAAAGCTAGTAAACTACAAAACTTCTTTATACACCAAATTTTTTGCTAATCTATTACTGTGTGTAATTATCAGACTACTGGGCAAGCTTACGCGTGAGCAAGCCACATAGAATTGCCCGTGTGAAAAACAATTTTCTCTCAAGTCTATACCGGCAAATTTTAATGTCTGCCTTTGTGATTTGTTTATGGTCATTGCAAAGCAGACTTTGAGGGGAAACTGTCTTCGTTTGAATTCAAAGTTCACATCCATTTATAATTGTGGCTTCCACTACATTGCGATGTAACGTTTTTACTTTTAGTCTGGATCCGTTGCACAGTTGAGGAGGTTTTAAATTTCGCAACAACATCCTAGGAGTGCCCACGAGCAGAATAAGCTTATGATGTGGAAGACCCGATGGTTTCAGTGAATTAAGAAATTCGACAGGGTAGTTAATTGCGTCATCTGTGTTGACCACAGAGTCTATTGACGTTTATACCATTCCTTCCTCATCAAAAGACGTTAACAGAATATCGTTGATTGTCGCTGCTTGGTCGTTTTTCGGGGTTAGTATGGCATGTTCACACAACCATTCCATTGGCTTATCGTGGATATGAGCAATATCTGGGTAAATTTTGGATATTAACTCCTGTAACGTAAATACAACTGTGCACAAATTATCAGTGATGGTTATCATTCCGTCATTTATCGGGTAATCACCGTTGCCGATTTCAAGTAGGAGATTCGCAATTCCACCAGCAGACTCTTTTTCTCCTAAGTGTACCCGCATATTTTTCGAGAACTTGAGGATTTTAATTAGAGGCCATAAAGACTTAACTTCATCTCCTCTAGTTCCTTTTGGCACTACTGGTAGAGTTTGTCTAAAATCTCCAGCCAGCAAAACCGCTACACCACCCATTAACATCTTGTTTCCTCTTATATCTTGTAGAGTTCTGCCTTAAAGCCTCTACGCCACCCTTATGAGCCATGGTTATTTCATCCCACACTATCATTTTCGTATGTTTTAATACTTCAGCAAAATTACTTTGTTTCGATATATTACAAATGGGAGTATCAGCTGTTGTTAAATTGAGTTAACTTGAAGGTAGCATGAGCAGTTTGTCCACCTCAAGCAGTGTAGCTGCGATCCCAGAAGAAGCCACAGCCAAAGCAATTCCGCGAGTACTTCTAACTTTTACTAATAGCAAATTTATGAGGAATATTTTGCCTATTCCACAGGAGCATCTAAAAGAATATTCAAATCTCATTTGATTAAATTTTGTGTTAATACTAAATAGTATAGATAGTATAGTATAGTAAACTGCTTTTCTTCGTCATTCAGTGATCATTCATTATTTTTAACTGTTACCTAATGATGCTAAGTCGTACCTTGTCTCTTTAAGAAACTCTCTATTTTCAAATTGTTGTTCTTTGCTTGGCTGAGGTAACCCATACTCTTTTAGTAGCCGACCACCCAACGCTAATACGGCATCTTCTATTACGGAAATGCATTTGTTAAATACCACATCTGTTATGTGCTCTACATCCACATCTCTCTGTCTTTCTAATTGCCTCTTAAAATCTTCAGATAGTTATTCTTTGACTTTCTCCCAAAGCCTTAAAGGGTCTGATACTTGGCAGAACACTAAAATAATCGTAAAAGATCCCGAATCATTTGCTGTGATTGGCAAAGTACTGCCTCTTTCATTGCTGCGGAGTGTGGTTGTTGGAGGATTATTCACTCTTTCACTCAGATTTTGCTCATTAAAATAAACCCTTTGCCAATTTTCCAAATGAACACCGAGGTGGACTACGGGAGGAAACGCTCATGAATGGAAAATTCAAGGATTCGCAATACTGCCTGTGATGAACTTATATATCTTATTTATTTATTTTATTTATTTACAGACGTATTTTATTGATTTCACCGAATGACAATATTCCACATTTAAGTGAGCGTTAAATGTTTTTAATAATACTGGATAATAAGGGACTACTCAGCAATTATCTATGGTTGTGCCAGTGATATCAACAGAGAACCCACTGTCATCTAGTAAACGTCTCTTATACTGCGGATAACCATCTTCACCAGTTTGAGTTTCCTTATGAGAGCCCTGGGGTATCGTTTACTTCACATTTTATCTTTTATACATGGCGACTTTCAATTTAAAGTTCCACATGAACCATGTATCATATTACATTTAACGATTTCTTGAAGCTCTGGGTCACGTGTGGGATCCGGTATTTCAGTACAAATTATATTGTCGATTTGATCCGGAGTAATACGTTTGTGAAGCCATAAAAGAATATGAATATGTGGAATACCTCTTTGCCATTCCGTTGAGTACATATAGCATCGCACTTCACTAAATATTTTGCCCTTTGTCAATAAGTTCATGATCTTTTCAGATTTAGTCGAAACACCCTCGAAATTATATCGTGTCTATCATGAGATTGTTGTCCTTGAAGCAATTGCTCTTTATCTCGTCCCAGCGGGATTGCATGTGAAAGTGATAAAAGATCAGGCCGGTCGTAATTCCTAACATAGATCATAGCGTCCTGTGTTCTTTCGTGCATATACCTAGATCCCCGTAAAGATGATGGAAGGACAACCATTTGTCCTAGTTGGTTGGCTTCTGCGTCTTGTCGTCCAATAATATCTTTTAAATGGATGTAACTATCAGCACGTAATTTGGCTTGATTATTTTTGATATAATTTAATCTCTCTGTTTCCTTTCTTTATTATCGTATTCATCCACCAAATATTGCCTAAAAGGGCGCGATAGTTGACTAAATAGTTATCTTCTCCTTCTTTAATCATTATTCTATACGAATAGAAGCTTGCAGAAGAGACAGTTTTATTAAGCGGCAACTTAGTTGTGGGATCGCGTTGTGGTATGTTAATTGAATACCCATCATCCCTCAGCAAAACAACAATGGATACTGTAGCGCATCATATGCTAGATGTATCTCACTAATACGCTGAAGTGAATTACTTCGGCTCTCGAGGATGATGTCCTTCGATCAAATTGTTGATACACTAACACTAAAGCCTCTTCATTTGTAGTTGGTGCATTCATCAGACCTGAGACTGCCTCGTTGGTCTAGTGGTTGTAGTAGTGCGACTGCTGATCATGATTTCCCGAGGTCGAATCCCGGGTCGGGCCAAAAAGTCAGTTATTGAGATATTCTTGGCCTTGTACTTTAAAGTTGGTGAAAACCATCTGCTGTTACCTGTTTACCACCAAAGAAGTCATCTGAAACAGGCATTTTACGAATATTACCCATCAAAGGTCATGATCTGGGTTTCGATCATTAATCAAACTAAAGATTGGTTCAGGCAGTTGTTTCAACCGATCAAGTTGCACTTTTCCAGCGCTGCAACACATACCAGGTGTCTCATCCTTCCATTTCAGCGCATTGCACCACTGACACTCGTATGTCATAGAACCCAAGGCTACACTGCTGTCAGTTCTATAAGCAATATCATATTCCATAGCGGAATGGACCTTGTTTTTCATAAACGCAGTGTAATGTTTTCCTCATACCGTGACTTAATTGCTCTATGCACTTGTTGATTCGCAGTTTGTAATTTGCAACAGGTTATCTGTGTGCATCGATTTTTTTCTGATAAGCGGACACAGCTTTACGATTTGAATCTGGCTTGTTCTGCCTATATCTTTCTCGTGCACTTTTAATTGACTTTTCTTGTGTAATAAGTAAATCTCGACCTTCGTTTATTTTTCTTTTTCATATTTTAATGTCCACGATACAGATTGATCTGTTTCGCTGGTTGGAGATGATATTTCACTGTTTACAAAGATGTAACAGTTAAATGGTCAAGCTCTGAAAAGAATCACGCTTTTCGACAGGTACCCCATGCGACGCTGTGTAATTTTCTTCGCAACAATAGGCAGACAGGCGTCAAAATGTCCATTAGATAAATCATGGCTAAATCGTAATCGCCTTACTGGACAGATATCTATTCCGGACTCTGTGTCTAGCAGACCGTTTCGATATACTTCAAACCGAAATGGAAATATTAATCCTGCAGCTACCAATTCACAAAGTCCACCGTAAGTTTCATTTTTAACATATCGGCATAATATTCATTTGCTGTTGAATAATTATCACCATTTCTGTCGTGGGTCATAACTGAAAACCTAGGCCAATATTTTGCCTTTTACCACAATTTACCACAAATTTAACAATTTGTGAACGCACCACCATCGCATTTTCTTGGGTTGACTACATTAAAATAGAAAATCACGAAACAAACAGGCGCCGTCACCCATAACGGTGACGACAGTACGTTCTTCCATTTTACTTTAATATTAAGAGTTTCTGTAGTCATTTTTCAGTGAGAAAATACTTCTATCAACAATACCTAATCACAAAGCAAATCAATTCCAAGTTTGAACAGTGGTTGTAAGAAAGACAAAATCAAGCAACTAATCCGAAACACGAAGCAAATCTTGAACCGTAAGCAAGCAAACAAATTCGAAGTCTAGTCAAATATCCGTTAACAGTGAATAGGTACCGTATGTGGTACAGGTTGAAGCGCTCATTCACCATTCACTTTATTATTAATTCGAAAAACACAACGTTACCGCGTTCTAAACCGATACCAACACCATGTATTGGTAGGGATTGGAACTTGAAGATCAATACAAAATAGGTAGGCACCTAAGTGTTTCTTTGATTTTGCCATTTTATTAATTTGTAAAAATATATTTGGTGTGGTTGTTTATTTTCATTGTTTTTAATTTTTAAATTAGTATTTTTTGTCCAGGTGTAATTTTGTGCAATTTTTGTACAAATCTTCTTGTCTATTTTGTTTTATGTTTTGTGCAGTAAAATTATATTTTATTCTATTGTAATAAATTAAGTTTAAAATATTTATCAATATAATTTACGTTATTTACGACCCAAAACCTTAAATGACACCCAAGTCACACAATCCAAGATGATTTTACATACAAATATATATCGGTTTCAAACCATAATCGATGCCATTTTCGTAATTAACGTCCCAAAACCATAAAACGACACCCATATCGACATGATTGAACATCGCACCCCACAGGGGATGATGGTAGGTATTTCCGTCTGCTACGTTGGATTTTGAAATAGTTGTTTTCGTAATCAGCGACCCGATTAACCATTAAAACGATACCCATGTTGATTTTCAGAATTTGTCACCTTTTCCACCTTTTAGGGGTTGATTTCTGAAAGAGCCTGAAACACTTGTTTACTCATTTATTGATAGGAGTACTCCTGTGAAGTTTCGAATAAAATAGTTTAACTAATCTTTTTCCCCATACAAACTTTCAACCCTTTTTCATCCCCTTAGAGGTTGAATTTTACAAACCCTAGGACACGTAATTGTTTATTTCTAATCTTTAACCTAAAACAAAGTTTTAGGCTTCTAGCTCTAAAATGACGGACTTCCATACAAAATTTTAACCCTTTTTCACCCCTTAGGGGCAGATTTTCAATCCTTTCTTACCGGATGCCTACGTCATTAAAATGTCTGTATGCCAAATTTCAGCGAAATCCGCTCACGGCTGTGCGTTGATAGATGTGTCAGTCAGGTTTGCCTTTTTATAGATTAAGCGAATCTCAATTTATAAAATTAGTCGTATTTATTATTTTATTACATTTTGGAAAATATTGAATTTTATAAAAATACTAGCGAGCGCTCCAGCTTCACATGCATGGGATCTATTGATGTAGTCATTGTAATTTTCAAAAAATATTCATCAGTGACCATTTCTTTTATCAATTTTTCGATAAAAAAAATAATATACTCAAAATTTTTCGGATAAAATGAATCCTAGATTACTCCTGGCACTGCTCTCTATCTGCTCGTGAAGTTTCATCGCAATCGGTTCAGCACTTCCGAAGATTAGCCCGAACAGACAGACGGACGGACAGGCAGACAAGAATTTACAAATGGCTATTCATGTCTTATTGGCATGCAAACAAGTGGTAAAATTAAAAATGTTGTACAACCGACTTCAATATAAATAAAATGAGAATATCATCAATGTAGTCGAACTCAATTAAATACGCATTATTAAGGATAACTCAAAAACTACTGGTCAGATCTTGATCAAATTTATATGGGACCAGCTTTCAAATAAAAAAAGAATAATCAAAATCGGTTCACCTAGAAAAATGTTGATAAAAAATACAGTCGAATTGTATAGCTCCTCCTTTTTTGAAGCCGGTTAAAAACCCCTGAGCTTGATAAGAGGCAGTTATTTCAATATTGCAGATAGACACTAACAATTTCATTTATACTCGAATGTATAGATTAGGAACTTATTTTAAATGTTATATAAAATTTAATAATATATATTTATTTCTATTGAAAAAATACTATATTAAAATTATCTCATGACGTTCATGGCATTGCAAAAATGTGATTAACTAAAAAAATAAAGTCATTCAATAAGAAATACTGCTTAAATACGGCGTCAAACAGCGAACTTCCGCTAAATTAATTACAAGGGAAGAAATGTTAACGTCGTTAAACTCTCGCAATGGGTGGTCAACTAGCTCTCGATCGCGGTACGCTGCTGCCACAGAAGAGCCAGGCGACGGCGGCAAATAGGAGACAAATTAAACCTTAGGTTAGCAAAAGAATCAAAACGAGCACTATGGGCTTTTACAACTCGCGAACAAAATTTCGATATGTAGAAAATATTGCCTTGTCTTGCTATCTTACAGTAGAATCTTAGGTAAAAAATAATCTATGGGGGAGGCATAAATTCTATGGGGAGGCATAAATCTATCTAAAAATATGAAATACTAATAGAGGTAAAAATATAAAATACTCAAACGCTGCTCAATATTAAGATGCTGAAGTCTTGTACTGTCTCTATCACTTTAAGTCAAAATGACTGTGACATCACGAGACTTAACGACATCTTAAAATTGAGTAGCGTTTGATTGTTTGACCATTGGTCTCGATGAAAAACAAAATTTTAATTAAAACCTTTTTTTGTACAAGTTTATATACATTTTGTTTATCAACTCTCACACAAATAAAGATATACATAACTGCGTCTGTATTTACTCATTTTTAGCAATAAGTTTATTTATTTTTTAAATGTATTTTTTAACGGACGTTTATTCACAAATATAGGGCCAGAATCAAAGACAGTTCCATCGTGCCCTGACCTATGCTAGGACAATACACATAAAAACTACTACCGCGAATTTTTTCAACTATGAACGAATGATTGTTCGTTCGCTCTGTGAAAATGGCGTGCTAAGAAACATTCAGTGCACAGAGTGATCTTTATGTCGTCCGCTCAGCGACAACTAGTGGCTGTTCACAGGCTTTGTATTATGCGACGTGCGTATACCTCCACTTGAGTCCTGCAAAATAAAAGCATTGAATGAAACGATTTTAAGTTGAATCGATGAAACACACTTTTTTTTATTAATATTATTAAAAACAATAATATTGTGAACGTAATGTGCATATATCACATAAACATAATTCCTACATGTATTTAATAGATCGGGGAAAAAATTTCTTCGTATTTTGTTTGTATAAAATTTAAGAATAATCTCTTTTGTTGTACTGTTTGTATACTGGCTGGTTTTAATATCAATACATATGGGACATTAAGAAAAAGAAAAATAAAAAGGAAAAACACTTTTCCGCCATTTTTCAATTGTTTTTCTGTCCGCCAAAATGAGTGAATCTAACGAACAAATCCGATACATTCTGAAGATTTATTACAATAAGGGACGATGATAAGGTCATTTCCACTCACTTTTTTTAGTCACACTAGTTTTAGTGTATTATAGTGTCTACGAGTGGTTAAATAAAATTTTTTGTACAACCGACTTCAATATAAATTATTAAGGATAACTCAAAAACTACTGGTCAGACCTTGATTTAATTTACATGGAACCACACGAGAAGCACCAGCTTTCAAATAAAAAAGAATCATCGAAATCGGTTCACCGAAAAAGTTATGAGGTAACGCACATAAAAAAAGACATACAGTCGAATTGTGTACCTCCTCCTTTTTGAAGTCAGTTGAAAAAGGAAAAAATGCGACTCAAGTTGCGAACAAATTTGTGACGTTTAAATTTGGGACCTAATGCAGTGTCAGTAAGAGTTTCAGTCTGGGAATTTTGATGTCAAAGATGCAGCTCGCTCTAGTTGCCCTCATACGGATAAAGTCGATGCAATTTTTGAAAAAGTGGAGCAAGACCGGCATATTAGTAGTTACGACGGCATATTAGTAGTTACGACGGCATATTAGCCGAGGAATTGAGGATTGACCAGAAAACAGTTTTGACCCATTTGAAAATGTCTATGTATACAAAAATGTTAGTACTACACGAGCTCACTGAAACAAAACCTAATGAATCGTGTACTCATTTGCGATTCTATATTGAAACGTAATGAAACCGAACTATTTTTGAAAAGATTGATCACTGGTGATCAAAATTGGATCACCTACGACAAGAACGTGTGAAGAAGATCATGGTCAAAGGGTAATCAAGCTCCACAGACTGTAGCAAAACCCTAATCCGGGTTAACACGCAATAAGGTGATGCTGTGTGTATGGCGGGATTGGAAGGGCATCGTTTATTATGAGCTTTTACCGCCGGGAAAAACCATTGATTCGGATCTCTACTGCCAACTAATAAGACTCAAGCAAGAAATTGAGAAAAAACGGCCGGAATTGATCAACAGAAAAGGAGTGCTCTTTCATCATGATAACGTCAGACCACACATATCTTTGGCCACTCAGCAAAAGTTGAGAGAGCTCGTTGGGGAAGTATTAATGCATCCACCATATAGATCTGACCTTGCAACCTCAGATTTTCACCTGTTTTGGTTTCTTCAGAATTCTTTGGGTAGTGTTAGGTTAACTTCAAGAGAGGACTGTCAAAACTACTTGTCGCATTTTTTTAATCAAAAATCCCAAGATTTATACATCAACGGGATTATGACACTACCTACAAGTTATCGAATAAAATGGAAAATATATATTATAATTAAATGTAATTAAACTTTGAAAAAAAATCTTGAATTTGTATATGAAATACGACGAAACATGTAAACTTATTACGAAAAACTGATATCTTATATTAGTTCTAAATAGTATTTTTATTTCTTTTTTTTCTGACTTATAGATTAAAACATTAGAATGGTATTTATAAAAAAGTAAAACCGGAAAACCTGTATCGTACTTAAAAATTAGTAAAGAAACTTATATGGGCCCTTCGTTCGTCGTTAGTCGTCATTAAACCTTACCCACATGGACATTATACATGGTCAAGTTACTAATTATTAAGTTAAATAATAAAAGTTAAGAAAACATAAGATTTAGCACATTCAAGGTACGACATTTTAATATATTAGAAGTTTTTATGGACGCCATTAAATAAGCGGACTTCTCTTTTTTTTTAGTAAATATCTTCAAAACTACACAGTTCATAGTTCTCGAAGGTGGTAGCACTTCTTTTCCCCCTAGAGTTTCGTTCGGGTAGGTAGAACTCTCTTACCTATTTCTGACGCCCAATAGCAGTGTTGGTACTGCTGTGTTCTGGTCTGAATGGTATAGAAAAAGCCAGTATAATTATATTATAGTCTCCACTCCACACAGCGGTTTGAAAAATTTTACAAAGATTTATTTTTAAAATACGCTTATACTATAGTTTTTGTGTTATAGCATGGTGCGGTTGACAGCTTACACTTTTGGCGTGTCTAGACATGGAACATTGTTAAATCGATTTAAAAAAGCGATTAACGATAAACAAAGCAAAGCAAAAATTATCGATTAGCTATCGATATAAAAATTAAAACCAAAACATATATTTCTTTATAAACTACAATGCATGTGAAATTAAGTTAAAGTTTAATACAAATTATGATATAATAGTTACATAATAGCTGTTCCCGGACCTCGCCCGCTTGGTATTTATTACGATTGGATTTCATGGGTTTCAATTTTTTGCGTGGAATTCAATTTTTTTTTTCTAAAATAAAATTAGCCTATGTTACTCCTTATAACATCAGCTATCTGGCAGTGCCAGCTATAAGCCGGACCAAACCGACATTAAAACATACATTTTAAAAATTGTTTTTGTATTTTTGTTATAAATACCGTATATACTTTCATAATATGTATTTATTAAGAGGCTGTTATTTTGATATTACAAACAGACACTTCAATCTATAGATTATACTATGTATTAATTTGAAAATAAAAATCACCTTCTATTTCATGTTGATTGCAACATTCATTTTGACATTTAAACAAATAAAATGGCTGCCAGCATCTGTAATTTTCAATACGGCGTAGACTGCACCGGCAGCTTTTCGAGGTACGTCTGCTAGCGCCTTTTGCTTTGTTGAACGATTTTTTGATCGATTAGTTCCAATTCCAATACATATATACGTAATTCTGTTTAGCGTGACACATCACTGTCGTAAGTGGGTGGTACCCATCCATGAAGTACAACAATATCTGTATGACAGTTTATCTAAAAAATACGAAACTTTATAGGCGTGAGCTCTCACCCGCACCATGCTATAACGCAAAGACTATAGTGGGCATAACATCTAAATTGTTAAAGTATTTATTGTACGTAATTAATACGTATGCAGTAACACATTTACAACATACGTATTACTTTTAATACCGTATCTTAATAGAAAACATAAAGTCAAAGAAATAGCAAAATATTTCATAAAATAAAACGCGATTTTCATGGCCCTGTGTGGAAGCTAATTATACTAAATAGAGCCTAAATTAAAATCAGTTTATTGCGTCGTTTGGCCTTTATATGGATTGATGGGTGTACAGCATTGAAAGAATTAAGAGCGCGGATGCTATGTTGATAGTGATACTATAACTGTACAATTACAGAAAGTTTCTTAATGAGACAGTATATTATGTTGTGATGCAATTATTTTAACCTTTCGTGGTAGGATAGTGTGAGATTTTATGTATAAATTCGAAAAAACTATAGTCTTATTTATAGCCCTCTCAAAAATGAGATGAGGCCTGTGCCCTGCAGTGGGACGTATATAGGCTGTAATTTTAACTTTAATTTATTTTTTATATATAAGAGAGGGCAAACGAGTATGCGGCCTACCTGATGGTAAGTTACTACCACCGCCCATGAATAACCGCCCTTTGAAGTTCCCTATGTCTTATAAGGAATAGTACCTAATCAGACTACTAGCTGAAAATGGTAGCTTCATAATCATTACCAAAAAGTAGTTTACTACTGGCAATGTGTTTTCCCTTTTATTCATCTTCATCATGTAAAAGTCATGCTGCATCTCCTTTGTGGAGACGACTTACCATAATTGTCATGCTTTATCGGCGAATTGATGATTACAGTACATTCTTACATTTTTGACGCCGCTTAAAGTAGCCAGAGCCAGAGTAAGTATTTTACGCCTGAGATTAACGAAACAGTCAAACAGCACCAATCTTAAACTAGATAGAACCAGTGATTTCTGGATATCGACATCAGCGCCACATACCGTAATAAAAATAAAAGTTTATTTTTTAGTGCCGTATGCGTCCATTCATCCGATTACGACGAATCTTTGGTGAGCTGCCGTGTGCGCACCCGCGAAGGTTTCTTTCAAAAGATGAATATTTTGTTTATAAAAATGGACTTGCACTCAACCTGTTAATAAGTGGCTACTGCAGCACATAGATACCTGATATTAACTTTCAACAAAGAAGACTATAGCTGCGTTTTGATTCGTAATCGAAGATAGATGTAGCTATCTATGGGCCACAGCAACCACTTACCATTAGGTGGACTGTGTGCTCGTTTGTCACACTTATCCTATTAAAAATAACGATATTATAAATAATTAAGTATCAATGGGCACTAAGATCTTTTGCTCAATAAAATACTTAAGATTATATCTACATTCAACTCGTGCTTTTTAATTTTTAAGGATTTCAACACACAAAAGTAAAATAAGGCCTGTCATATTCATGTGTCACCTTGTTTATCCCTCCGCATGACTGCTATATTTGTCATGCACTTGAACGTAATAAAGTGTACTATATTTGTCACTTATAGTTAAATATTCTGAATAACAATAAGTATGCAGTTGTTTTCTCCTCTTATAAGCTCATAAAACACGAAAACAGATGTTAATTATAACCATCGATTCAATGTACTATTCCAGTTGCACTAGCTATTCAACTTGCTATGTAGTGCCCTTTTGATAAGGACGTAAATGTTTCTGTAAAAAAACATTTCCCGATTCTCTACCTGTCGCCAACCATCCTATAAAGAATATTTCAATTTTTTGCCGCGAAAATTTTAAATTTAAATGAAACTCATTAAGTATTTTGCTTCATCAACATGCGCATATTCGAATTCGACGCTTGTTTTTATAAAGGTGTATTCATTGAGGGAGCATCCTTGGTATTAAAGACAAATTTAGGCAAATTGGGCGGTACGTTGGTGTATAATTCTTTGCTGTCAGAACGAAACTCCGTTGACATATGTGCGACAATTTCATCAAATGGGGTCACGATATTTATTTTAAATTGTCAATAATTAATACCTTTTATTTCCTACAGACCGTGCGATATATTATTACAATTAATAATTCATAAAGTCGGTCATTGTTGTAGGTAGTCATGATGACGGACCACCGTGAAGGATGTGTGTTTTATAGATACGAAGTTTAAAAAAAAAATTATGTTAAATTGTTGTAATGAGGATTCATTAAATATAAAGTCCATGTCGTTATTATACTCACATGGGTATTTAAACAGAAAGTAACATTTTACCCATATCGGCTGCAGGAATGAAAGTTATGAAGAATATTATAATCCATTACAGCCTATAAAAGTCCACTTCTAAACGTAAGCCTCCTCCAGAGATTGCGTCATAGAGGAGACATTGTGATAGTTTTCCACGCTTGTCAGCCGGTTTGTAACCGCAGTTTTTTAACTATTTTGAGTTGTTATTATTAGGAAGATGCTGCTGTTTATCTCCTGTTTCAGTTTCTCTCTGTCGCCTCTTACCACATCCACGAAACGATATGATTAGTGAATAATCTTACACCTTTAAACATTTGAAAAGAACTGTGATATTTAGCGTTAATAATTTTATAACTACGTATTTGTGTTCAAGAATCAAAGAATATTGACTTCCGACTTTGTGGTATGAGTGATTAGCAAACCTGAAAAAAATTTATACTACATTATTTACACTAGGAATTTCTCCTGTAGTCCTCCCTTCTCGTGAGGGCAGTTTAGCAGTTTACATACATAAATTTCACAAGGACAAACATCAAAACCCGGAACAATTATTTGTAGGCCATACTTTTTCCGTGTGCGATTTGAACCCACGGTCCTGCAAATCATTGCTAATCCACTGCGCCACGGAGCCATCATGAGCAAACCTACGTTTACCGAATGCTACCCATTCTTACTTAATCCCCCAATCGGTTTCTTTGTTGTTTTCGTTCTTGACTATTACTAAGGCATTACAGTGTAATAGTAAGAAGCTTCTTGTTTTTTACCGGCCCGTATGTCCACTGCTGAACAAAATGTCCCTTTCGTTGTACGTAGGACTTGCCTTAATCATCGCGATTAAATCCCGTGTGGTGGCGGTGTAAGAATATCCACTACCCCACACCATCCCGTGGGTGTCGTAAGAGGTGACAGAGGGAAACAAATCAGGAGATGGGCAGCAGCGTCTTCCTAATAACGACTAAAAATAAGAAACTGCGGTTGCCAACCCGTGCGAGGTAACTGTGGCTGTGTAACGGATTGATGATTGCAGTCACGTCTGGCATTTATGTGTAGCTGGTGGAAGGAAAAGGGAAGATCTCCCGCCCGGCAAGGTCTTCTGCCCGGGGAGCGGCCATTGCTCCAAGTGGTAGTTCGGAGCTATTCTATATACTGCTTTTACTTCGGAACTTTGATAGCATGATTCAGGCTTCGATGTGTTTCGCTTGTGGCGCAACAACAGCACCGCCATATATGCGAGATGGTTATATCGCTATTTAGCGGAACATTTTTCTGGCATTTTCCATAGTCCCATCTTACGACGTCCCATATACGTGGTAGAGCCACGTTGTAGCAGAAATGGGTCGACTCAACCAGGGAAGGACCACGCTCTCACAGAATACCAGCGTAAAATAGCAGCTTAATGCTGCTCTGTTTCGTATGGTGAGTGTGGAGAACCGGAGACCCTTTTTACTGGAAACGAGGCATTCCATCTTAGTCCTCAGGGGTGACAACGCATCTGCATTTTGATTCTTAACTGAGGACAGATGACAGATGGGCCACAGAACCTACTCACCATCAGGTGGACTGTGTGCTTGTTTGTCACCCTTATTCTTTAAAAATAACGACATGCGGGATGAAATTGGGTGATGAATTCTCTTACGCCACCAATCCTACTAGCGTCATTAAAAAATAAACACTACAGAAATGACAAGTGGAAGTCACCAACACAGGGTAAATGAACACTCCCATCTTTCAATTTACCCGAGGTATATATACTAGTGGATCAGCATCAGTAGCGCAGTGGTTGAGTATTTGGCGCGTCGCTGCGGTTCGACTGTTGTAGGTTCGAATCCCAAAAGAAATGATTGTTGGTCTGGATTTTTTTACATGTGTCATTCATATATGTAAAATGCCTCCACGATACAGGAGAAAATCCTTATATGTGAATTACGTTTTTAAATTATAAAAAATGTCATCTCATTACATATGTATTTAGCCTTACATAACTTTTTTCAATACGCACAACACGTCGTGAAGATTAATTAAGACCTATTAAGATTAATTAAGTGTGTCATGAAGTTCTTAATCGCCCTTGAATAAGTGTGAAAGAATTGTGTGCTCACCGTTGATTCTGCATTCTTTCCAGTCCAACTTCAATTTCCATCCAGTACTTTTGTAAATAGCTTTACAAGTTTACACTTTATATGTATATATGTATATTTATAAACAAGCTACATTTAAATACCAAGAAGGAAGAGTTGACGAAATTTTACTGGGTGGTAAGAGTCCTTCTTTATCAAAGAGTCCGTCTGGATTGGTCCTGCAACCTTAACTACTTTTCCCCCAAATGGCAGTGCTTGCACTGCTGTCATTCAATCTGAAGAAAGCCAGTGTAATTACAGGCTGTTAGATGTCCATCTTAATCCTCAGAGATGACAACGCTCTTGTAGCCATCATAGCTTAAGGACGGTTGTAGGTGTCCATAGACTGCAGTAGCCACTAACTACCAGGTAGGCTGTAAACTTACTTACGAAGTACTTCATCATTCATCATTATCATCATTACAGCCCTTCACAAGTCCACTGCCGAACATAGGCCTCCCCCAAGGAATGTCACAAAGCACGGTCCTGAGCCACTTGCATCCATCGACTTCCTGCATGTCTTACCAGGTCGTCTCTCCATCTAGTGGGGGAACGCCCTACACTTCGTCCGCCGGTACGAGGCCGCCACTCGAGACCCTTTTTTCCCCATCGGTTGTCAGTTCTTCGAGCTATATGGTTGGCCCATTGCCACTTCAGCTTACTAATCCTGTACGAAGTACTTAGTCACTTCAATTTTATAAAAAAAAAGTTTTAATACTAGCGCCTGAACTCGGACCATTGCCGTAACATATTTCAAATATACGAACATAAATTTACCGTATTCATATCCCCATACTTGGTACAAAAAGTGAAAAGGGAAATTGCAAATTTACATACACTCTTCAGAGTGAACGAAAACATCGTGTGGAAGCCTACATACCCAAAAGTATTTTGCCAAAGTCCTTTGACAGCAGTGAAGCACCGGGGCGTATTACTCAACATACTTTCTTCGAGTCTTCAATTTAAAAATTGACAGTTCGTTTAATAACATAAACATTACCGTGTGGTGATAACGTAACGTTCTTAAGTTGTAGTCACACTGCACTTACAATACAGTTTGTGGCTGCTCAGAGTTCAACTCAACCGCGGATGACCAAGCATGGAAGAATAATGCCATTATATTTGCAGAGTGATAAGAGTCGTGGGCGTTCTTAGTCCTCACAGGTGACAACTTATCTACATTTTGATTTTTAACCGAGCATAGATCTATTAACCATATATAAGTATTTTTTATAGGATAAGGGTGACACACAGTCCACCTGATGGTAAGTAGTTGCTGTGGCCTATATACATCTACATCTATCTTCAACTACGAATCAAAATGCAGGTGCGTTATCACTCGTGAGGACTACGATGGAATGCCTCGTTTCCAGTCAAAGGGTTCTCCAGTTCTCTACACTCACTATATGAAACACAGCAGCTTTCAGCTGCAATTTTACGCTGATATTCTGTGAGAGCGTGGTCCTTCCCCGGTCCAGCCGACCCATTCGTGCTACAACTATACTACTAATATAACTGCAGCATGGCTCTACCACGTATCTACGAGTATAGACCATAGCACCCACTTCCGATCAGGTGGACTGTGTATTCACTTCTGGTGTTGTACTTTTCAAAAGCTCTATAGGAATAACATAATTTATGCATTCATTTATTAATTTTAGCCTGACCACTGCTGGATGAACATAGATATACTGCAAAGATTGCGTCGTAAGAGGAATATTCACCATAGTTTCAGTGAGTTTTACCTTGGCAACACCAGTTTTTAGATATTTTGAGTAGGAAAATACTGTTGCCTATCTTCTGTTTCAGTTTCTCTCTACCACCTCCACCTCTTACGACACCCACTTGACGACATGAGGTAATGGATTCTCTTACGCTGCCACTACATGGCAATAATATTATATAATCACATTTCGTAATCATATAATATCACTAAATATAAAATTTTACAAACATTTTGGTGGAATTTAATATTTTTAACTTCCCCACAAGTAGGTATTCTAAAGATGCTTTTTTTACCGCCTAGCATATGTTATAGCACTAATTTTTATTGATTAGATTTATTGATTAGATTTAATCCTCTTTAAACATAATTCTATAGCTATATGTAAGCTATAAGTTTACCTGTAAGGTACAGATTGCGGATGGTGATGATGGTAAAGATTGTGAACAGTTAGGTTAATAAATAGGACATACTATTTCAAGTGCATTTATATTCAAAAATTTCAATTGTTAGTATTACAATAAACTGTCGCCCAGAGGTGTAGGCGGACTTAAATTTGGCATGATCCTGATACATCTCTCTCACCCCTTTCATATTGATATATATGTGATACCTGTGATGCATGTGATGCATCATTATTCATATATCATACGTCTTGCTTGTCGGTCATGGGTTCTCTTAATTTTTTTTAATTGAATACCGTGTGACAATCGAGCACACAGTCCAAATAGTAAGTGGATCCTGTGGGCCATGGACAAAGATGGAATGCCTCGTTTCCAACAAAAAGGATTACCGGTTCTCTACACTCATCATACGAAACACTGCAGCATAAAGCTGCTATTTTACGCCGGTAGTCTGTGAGTGCGTGATCGTACCCCGGTCGAGCTGACCGATTCCTACTACAACCATGATAGCGTGGCTTTACCACGTTGTAATCTGCCCATCTTCAATATATTGCCAATTTGCTACTAAAACTTTATATAAGGCGTTCCTTCCGACTCTGCTAATTACTAAGGCAGCAGAAATTTACTTTGTTACTCTTTCCTCACTTTATCGTATACAGGTATTTGTTAATTGCCAACAATTTACTTTCAACGATATTAAACTCTAATCCGATTCGATATTATTTCTACCTTTTCTCAAAGTAATCTACCGTGCACTGAACTCGAAAATCAATTAATACGCAAAACTTTTGTCCGTCTGCCACAATTTATCATCGTAACTTATTCTCTGCGGTCGGTAAAAGTAAAAAAACAATGCGAGTGCTCGGTAACGGAAGCATTTAGAGATGTCGGTTATAGATATATCGATATTTTTATATATGACGAGATTTTAACTGTAAAAGTTTTACTTCCAATATCGGAACTAGTTACAAATACTCAGTACGGATACAACACAACATGAGGTTGCATGTTTTGTCTGTAATTAATTATTTTGAAATTGTAATATATTTTTAAAACACTATAAAAAATATGATGAATATGGTGTTGAAGGATACATGGTGTGGAAGAGTTGAGTGAAAATGTATTCGCTTAAAAGTGGACGACCCAATCCGACCATTTTATTAAGTTCAACATTCTGTAGCTATCTTAAAATCTTAAAATGTCAGTAGTAAATTAGTTCAACAATGCAACACCCTTCGACTGTGAATAAAAACATGTACGACTTATCAGAAGCCAAGTTTTTACAAGTAGTACTGAAATATAGCAAAGCTGGGAAAGGCTAATAGTACATTTACTGATAATACGGTATTAGTTTTTAGTCAACCTACTTACATCTTAATCATCGATTATATAGAGTGAAGCATAGCAATCACTTGGGGTCGCTACGACCTGAAGCGTAAGTACCTTGTATACCGTTACCGCCTATTAAAGTCCACTGCTGAACATAGGCCTCCCCATAGATTTCTTCATAGGGGATATTTGTCATAGTTGCCACGCTTGGCAAGCGGATTGACAACCGCAGTTCTTTTATTTTTAGTCGTTATTAGGAAGACGCTGCTGTCCATCTCCTAATTTTTTTCCCTCTGTTGCTTCTTACGACACCCACTTGATGATATGGGGTAGTGGTTATTCTTACATCGCCACTACACGGCCATTAATAAAGACATAATGTTCTTTAATACAGGTCGTATATTAAAACTAAATAAATAATGAAATGAATAACTTGTGTCATATGAATAGCGTTAGAAATTAAAATACCTAAGATACAAAAAATAATACAATACGGATAAATTATTTGTGTATTCAGATTTGATTGATTTGTGCTACTGACATGAGTTACTGAAAGAAGTATTTTCTTAAGTAAAGTGAGCTTTCTCTTGCAGTTTTTGAAAGCAGTGATATGTATTCCAGCTCAAGTCGTCGAGGCATTGTATGCAAAAATATTTGATAAATGACATACTCTTGACCGAATTTCGACCACGGTGACAATTTCCGAGTATTTGCAGAATATATAAATTGCGCAGTAAAGTATCATGAATATACACGCAAATATAGCAGCCTTAGTCGCACCCCAATCTAACCCTCATGCGATACGTACAAATGAAGACTAGAATGCTGGACGTAATTTTCAAATAGAGTGGTTTCGGACGCTTAAATCTTGAACTGATCTTATAAAATTATTTATATAAGCCGTTGGCGAAAAACAGCGTAATAATATCAGGGATCTGAACAGACAATTTTATCGTATGATATATATATATATATATACATTCCATACGTGGTAGAGCCATGCTGCAGCTATGTTAATAGTATAGTTGTCGCACGAATGGGTCGGCTCGACCGGGGAAGGACCACGCTCTCACAGAATACCAGCGTAAAATAGCAGCTCAATGCTGCTGTGTTTTTTGTTAGAGGCGTTCTATCTTAGTCCTCACGGCTGACAACTCATCTGCATTTAAATTCGCAAACGAAGATATATGTAGATGTTTATGGGCCACAGCAACCACTCACCATCAGGTGGACTGTGTGCTCGTTTGTCACCCTTATTCTATAAAAAAATATACAAAAGATAGTTGTCCTTAATACAGTCTAGAACAGAATTCTCCATTGATAAAACTGTCTTGTCTATTCATATTATGGAAAATTTCTTTATGTCGAAACCTCCCACTGAGTCTTAGCCATAAATTATTCGCAGAGACACTACTTGCATAATTAACCTCGTTTTGTTAAGGAACAGGTGTTAATTGAAACAATTCCATGAATACATTTAGCTACATCATACACTGTCTTCGTCTTCGGGACACTTTCACAAACCCTTATCCAGGTTAAATAAATAACTTCTCGCTGAGATTGTTTGCTGTTTCACTTTCAAATACAATATTTGTCATAAGTTGACAAAGCACAGTCTGTATTGTAATGCAAATATTGGAGGAATAAGACACAAATAATTTTTATAGAAAGGTATTATATGAAAATAGTGAATAATTTTTATCTTTTTGTCGTTGTTTTTGTTATACTTAGCTACTTAACAATATAGCATCTTAATCAAGCCCAGTTATTATTTTTATTCTAGTTCGATGTAATCTCCAGACTTAAATAATTGTTTCCGGGTCCATTCGTATTGTGATTGTCTCTGTGTTCTTAACATTTTTTCCATTCTATGCATTTGTCACAGTAAAATATCAATATAAAAGTCAAGTTTCAAAGTGGGCTGTATAATGTTCCTTAACTGTTTAGAATTCTTCGCTTGTTTTGTATATTCTGCTTTTTGTGATGTAAGTGTTTAGTGACGACATAATATTATAAGTCGAATATACATTATATTGCGTTGTCACTAAATACTAAGTCGCTCAATACGTATCAAACTAATCTGTTAAGTGCTAGTTGAATATTGCCATGTGTAGATTTAGATAGACCTACTAATATCTTCAACTTCTTCAATTCTTGAGTAGTTAGTTTTTCAACCGATTATTCTAGAATACCTCGTTTAGAACTAGTACGATGCCGAGGCAAATATGAGTCTCTGAGTGATGACTACATATTTGTGACATTTACTGTAGAGACAATCGGTCCGCGGAGTCCACGTGCGGTGAAGTTCCTAAAGGAACTGTAACCGCGACTTGTCATCGCTGCTGGTGATAATAGGGGTGGTTCTTTTCTCACCAAAGGCTAAGTATAGCCATTCAGTGAGGTATCGAAACCAGCGTTATATTACGGTACGTAATAATAATATATAATTTATTTGACCGCGGCGAGTAGGATTGTATGATAATTTAAGTTTTTAGTCTTAGTTTTTTTTATTATTGTAAAAAATATTGTATATTTTAATGTTATATAAATAAATGTTTATTATAGAATTGAAATTCAGTAATAATTACCTAGTATGTATAATAGTATATCAAATTTCATATTGTTTTATTTAGTATATAAAAGTTTTATTAAAAGTCTTACGTAAAAAGTACAATAAAACCACATTTAAATATCTTAGGTTGTGCTAAGTAAGGATTTGATATTGTAATCATCAATAAATCGTGATAATAAGGCAAGTCGCCCTAGCTGAAAGGAGGTGTTCAGCACTGAACTATTATGATATGATATAAAAAACACTTAAGTTAGAAGATATTGCATGACAATTTTTTTTAAAACCTTTGTAAATATTTTCTCCATTTTTTAACATCCAGTAATAATAATCTTTCCCATTGCTGGAAGCAAATAATATTGACGACAAAATTGTTCATTTGAACACCCAAATTCTCGACCTATTCCATAGGCACGCCCCAGTTCGAGCAGTCAGATTACGCCGACCTCCTGCACCTGGATAACTGACAAAATTTGTATAGCAATGGTAAGAAGAGATCGAGCTTTTCACATTTTTAAAAAGAATTGGAACAGTCTCACCTTTCAACACTATAAGCGAGCACGAAACCGCTGTAATGAGTCGGTAAGAACTAACAAACGCCGCTACATGCACAATAGTATTTTAAACTCCTCTTCTGCAGATATATGGATGTTCCTTAATTCCCTGGGATTTGGAAAATCACATTCCAATTCTCTAATCCCAAATATTTCACTCAATGACTTGAACATACATTTCTCTTCTGCTTTGCGTCTGCATTACTTCACCAAAGCTACGACTCTGCAGGAACTTAATTCCATGCCTTTTTTATCCAGTAATTCCTTCAACTTCAGTTCAGTGACTGATGAGGATATAAGAAAAGCCATACTTTCAATAAAATCTTCCGCAACCGGCTATAATGAGGTGAGTAGATCTACGATACTTCTCATACGAGTATATATCATTACTCCAGTTCTCACTCACATCATCAATTTCTCATTTTCTACTGGTGTTTCCCGAAGTTATGGCTAAAAGCTTTTGTCTTGCCCCTTGCTAAATAACCAAATACATCGCTCCCTTCCCCTTTTAGACCTATTTTTATACTGCCGTTTCATTCCAAAGCCCTTGGAATTTGATTGAATCATTGGTACACAAAAAAGTCACCTCTTTCATTTCAAAATGGAACTTTCTTAGTACATATCAGTCAGGCTTTCGCGCGGATCACAATACTACCACAGCATTACTTCAAGTTACAGAAGACTTTAGAGAGAGCATGGAGAGGTCATGTTTGACTGTTCTTGTTCTTATTGAGTTTTCAAACGCGTTCAATTGTGTCGATCACGACTGACTCCTTGGATTACTTTCACGTCTAAATTTCTCCTCGTCAGCGCTGAACTGGTTTTCCTCTTATCGTTGGTGCGATCTGTCTCTAGGTGTACCGCAAGGCGGCATTCTTTCTCCTCTCTTGTTTTCGGTGTTTATCAATCTTCTATATACCCACCTTCAATGTTCTTACCACCTCTATGCTGACGATCTCCAGTTATACTCACAAGTGTCCTTGGCTAAAATTGATACTGCTATCGCAGCTATTAATCGTGTCTTACAACGTATATCAGACTGGTCACAGCGCTTTGGTATAACGGTAAATCAAAGTAAATGCCAGGCTATCGTCATTGATAGTCGTCGATTGGTGTCACAACTTAGTATATCTGAACTACCATCCATTTATTACGAAAACTGCGTAATTCCCTTTTGCACAAGTGTCAAGTATCTTTTAAATGGTTTAATTATTGACCCTTCTCTTAGTTGGATGTTACAGGTGTCAGAGGTTTGTCGTAAAGTCACAGGCATACTTCGTTCCATCTATCGCCTTAAGTTCTTTTTGCCTCTTTCAACTGAACGTCTTCTCATTAAATCTCTTAATCTTCCATTATGTGACTATGCCGAAGTTTGTTTCATTAATATTTCTCAGGAGCTGCTAAATACGTTGGACAGATTACTTAACAACTGCATACGATTCATCTTTGGCCTGCGCAAATGAGATCACGTTTCAGAATTTCGCTCTCAGTAAAAGTGGTTGACTATACGCCAGCGCAGAGATTTCTAAATCTATCCACTCTGTTTTCAGTTCTTAATGATTCTTCCTCATCTAAAGTACACTGACACTCATTTTCTCAATCTCCGTCCTTCACACAGTTTATTACTTTCTACTCCCCTCCACTATTCTGGGTTTGTCAAATTCTTTTACAGTTACTTCTAATAAATATTTTTAAAAGAAAACTATACGAACATATCCGTAGCTTACAAAGTTGAGTCAACTTACTTTATACGTTTATAGTTATTTATGTATACATTTATTGAGATATATATGTGTGTATTTGTTTATATACATATATATGTGTAATTATATATGTATATGTATGTATATTTGAATTGAATTTGATCATGACAACTTAACTGCCCATAACTAACTCACTCTCTGTTCTACCCAAACTACTAGAGAATGCCATATAGCATTAAGCTCGCCTTTTTGCACAAAATCTTTGGTACAATAAAGAATAAAATAAATAGATAAATATCTTTCTGGTAATGGGTTTTTTATAGAAGAAAAGATTTGCCGTAATTGTCACACTTGGTATGATTATTGGTGATCGCAGTAGGAAATATCTCCTCATTCCTCAATTCTAACTCATTAAAGGAGATTAGAAGTTGGTTTACGATTATAAGTAATATTGCATATTTTATTTGATATTATGTTGATGATTTTTCCCAACCTGGTGATGGCTTAATTTTTAAGCCTCTTTAAAAGAGGCCAACCATAAAAAATCAAAGTAAGACTTAAATTTCACTCGCACATCTTAATATCTACAACAAATTTAACACAGTCTATTGTGTTAAAGACCGGCAAAATTCCTTAAAGTATAGTTGCTGATGCTTGTAGATAAATATATGCTGAACTAAAGGCGGTAGCTAAGAATTTGCTGAAACAAACAACAAAGTAAAGTGTAGCCATATATTGGAACAAAGCCTATTTATTATCATGTTAATAGGAACGGCTAATTAATGAGGTGCGTGGAACTCGCTCGACCGCACTGATCCTTCCCGGATAGCCTATTAGGTCTAGAAATCGAACACTGCACCTAGGCGCAACTCAGACCAGGCGCGATCATTTTCTTCAGATAGTTCTTTAAAAGACGCAAGATGATAAAAAAACTATCCATTTTGTAAAAGGATCGTTGTTTTAACTAACAACAGTAATTATATTTTAAATATATCAAAATCGAGCATCAAACTAACCAATTAAATTGAATGCTCTGTGCAGTTATGCTTCCACGATTTTGATAAGTGTAAAATTGTATTTTAGGATAATTTTATATGTTACTTATAATTACATTTCTTTTTGTACCATGCTTGAAGTTCTTAGGATTTTACATTTCATTCCGTTTTTATTAGTTAAAATATTTAAAAAAAATGTGTGTGTGTGTACTTATGTAAAAAAAAACAAAAAAAGATTGAGAGACAATTAGCCACTGAAGTTGTTGCTTTTAGGTTTCAGTGTGCGCGCGCATCGTAATAACTTCATGGTGTCGTATTTAGGCGTCGGTGTGCGCGCGCATCGTAAAAAATTCACTCTCATAATTTTTCCCGAACGCCCCAAAAGAAGTATAACTTCAAAAAGTCTAGTGTTTTTAGACGAAGGCCTATAATTTATTTCTTCATTAACATATAAAAATTATTTAATTTTTATTTCGCAAATTTTCATTTTAATAAATGGTTCACAAGATTAATCTAAATTTTTTCTATACACGTTTTTTAACTAAGTAAATTAAGATTAAATATATTAAGTGTAGGTCTCTGGGATTTACGATTAAGTACAAGATATAGACATTGGCATTCAAGAACACATATTGCGATCATATCTCGCGATATTTATGTACATGCTTATCTGTATCTGTTCGGTTGCTCTTACGAATGTGATAAAATATAACACAGCTGGATCTGTCTATTTAATCGTTTATTTAAGAGCACTCGAAATAAATAATAAGCGTAAGTTGTCTTGTTTATAACTGATCATATAGTTCAATTATTAAATATTTATTATTATTATTTATAAAATAATAATCGAGGTTTTCAATATATAATATAGGAAAAATTTGGTAAAATTTGAAGATATTTAACGTTTTGTTATTGAAGATTTTTAATTTACTGCATATAGTTATTGTACATAATAAGAAAGAAAATTCAGTATAGTTATGAAAAATTCTTGTGGTGATTAGATTTGGCAAAATAATAAAAAAACTTTAACGAAATTTAAAAAAAAAGGCAAAGGCAAATCAAGTTACCATAATAAAATCAGACGTTACTTTTATAAAAGTGACAAACAAGCGGAAAGCTTAGGTATTGCAAAGTCCATGTCTCCTAATGATTTCTCGTTTAGAGGCGAAAGACGACATATTATTATCGACGGTGGATGTGTTTAACAGTAGTTGTGTGGAGGATAGTGGTTTTGTGCTTAGTAGTGGAAGTGATAGTACTGGCAATTGTGGGAGGGTAGGGAGGTGATAGGGAAAGTGCTTTTCAAAGTAGGTAATAAACGCCATTTTAGTTTTCACGCAGATCTTAGTTAATTATTTTTACATCATTAATTTACAAATTACTTTTATGTTTCGAGGTCTATGTTCAAAAGGAGACTTGTGGTTTGCTGTAACGATGATGATGATACGATGATGATAAATCTGTGTGTTCACGCTCATTGCTATGCCATTTCCTACCCTTAATTTCTTGGTCTTGTTAATAATTGTTCGATCAACGCTTTAAAACACTAGAATCAACCTCATGATAACTAAAAACCAAAAGGTGGCATATTCGTTTTTAAATAGATTTAAATAACCATAATCATCATCATCACAACCATGACAGTCCTTCACAAGTTTATTGCTATACATAACTACCCCTCAAAGGTACCGGCAACTAGCGGCTTCTTACGTAGCTTACAAGGTCATCAAATCATCCAGTGAGGGGGCGCCTTACACTTCACTTACCGAAGCTACGATGCTGCTATTAAAGAACCCTCTTCCCTATCGGTTGTCAGTTCTTTGAGCTATATGGCCGGCCTATTGCCACTTCAGTTACTGATCCATTTTGTTATGTCGGTTACCCTGCCTCTAAATACGGATACCATTATGTTCTATAACTATAAAATAACCATAAATTATAGTCTTTATATCTTTTTAAAGATTAGTCCCCATTTTAATCTTTTTATTAACAATTATTACATATCACTCCATAAAACCTTGAATAAAGGGACAGTTGTTCGCTTAACAGAAATTTAAGGGTTCAACAAATGTAATTTATAATATGGCTCATTGGTATTTACGTCTGATTAACAAAATCGCCGACACAAAGTTTTATTGCTTCCATAACTTTTTCATATCGTTTCGAGATCGCTCCAGCCACGTTCTTGTTAAGATGACAATAATTGCTTCCACCGTAAACGCATACAATTCTAGATGTTATCCTTATTACTACTAATATAATAAAGGTCTGGTTAAGTGGATGTTACCGTGTTTGACGATGCAACTTTTGTTAATAAAGTGACGTCTGGTATGGTTAAAACACTGAGAATACTATTAATGTGTCGTTCACGTATTGTTTTGTGTGGATTTTTTACATCTACAAGCAACATTCTTTCGATATCAGAATTAAAGATAAACATATTAAATCATTATCATCGTCAATAATGCCCTTCTACTGCTGAACATATGCCATCGACTCCCTGCGTGATTAATCAGGATGATGTAAGTCCATATAGTGACAGGTTTCCTCTGCGCTAGTTTAATACTACCACGCGAAATCTTGTCTTTCTCATCGGCTGTCGGTTACTAAATTCTTTATCTGGAACTAACGTTTATAATATCTCTAGCACTGTGGAATATATATAACCTGTCTTGTCTATTCAAATTTCTTATTTGCAAAATATGACTATGTAACTTAAAAATAATACCCTATAAAAACTACTGACCTGTGCTCACTGCAGGGTACAAACCTTTTTAATTTAGAGATATGCAGATTAATTAATTATGTTTTCCTTCACTTTTTTTTAATAGGATAAGGGTGTCAAACGAGCACACAGTCCACCTGATGGTAAGTGGTTGCTGTGGCCCATAGACATCTACATCTATCCTCGATTACGAATCAAAATGCAAATTCACCCCTGAGGACTACGATGGAATGACGCATTTTCAGTAAAAATGTTCTCTGGTTCTCTACACTCATACGAAACAGCAGCATTAAGCTTCTGTTTTGCGCTGGTATTCTGTTAGAGCATGGTCCTTCGCCGGTCGAGCTGACCCATTCGTGCTACAACCATAATATAGCTGCAGAGTGACTCTATCACGTAAATATATTGTGTAATGTATGTATAATGTATGTATTGTCATACATAAGTGTGATCGATAAATTATGCTTCTTTTCCTTAACTATTGGCCCTTAAGCCGATCACATATTACATCTTGATTAAGTTTTAACGATCAGAATTACGTGTTCAAATAAAGTTTTAACATTAAGATAAAACCTTTAAGGTCATCACAAATCCGCCGTGCTTAGCATTTGTGCCTTTTTGTTCGATCGAAAAATTTGAATTGCAAATTCCACCTGTGCCAATACTCTATCAGCGCTAAGTATCTCATATCGGGAACATCGCATTTTGTACTAACGGTGTAGAAACAGTTTTATTAAAGGCCTTTATTAATTCAAATGGAATGTACCTTGTAGGATATTTAAAAGTGATTGAGAGCGAGAGGGAGGATTTAAGATTTACAACGTTATATTTTTTTTAAGAAATGTAATTTTTTTCAGTATGTGATTTTTACTGAAAAAAAATGACGTGCCTTTTAATATATTTATTAATTATTGAAAATGAGTTTAAAATGTTTTATTGTAATTTATTTTTTATAGGATAAGGGTGACAAGCGAGCACACAGTCCACCTGATGGTAAGTGGTTGCTGTGGCCCATAGACATCTACATCTATCCTCGATTACGTATCAAAATACAGATGCGTTGTCACCCCTGAGGACTAAGATTGAATGGCTCGTTTACAGTAAAAAGGGTCTCCGGTTCTCTACACTCACCATACGAAACACAGCAACGTTAGGCTGCTATTTTACGCTAGTATTCTGTGAGAGCGTGGTCCTTCCCCGGTCGAACCGACCCATTCATGCTACAACTATACTACAAATATAGCTGCAGCATGGCTCTACCACGTTATAAATAAGTTGACGTTTGGCGGCAATGTTAGAAATCTAAATCTTTGATCGAGATGGACTATCTCAATCGACTGTTTTAATGGTAAAGATTCAACTTAGGTAAGTGCTAGAAATCTTGTGTCAGCTAAGATGCTGCTGTTACTATTTTGTGTACAGAGAGGTGCCTAATTATGTTCTTCAGACCAAATTTAGGTCACAGCGGCCAGATCTGAGCAGGTTAGGAGAAATAAAAGCACGTGTGGCGGTTGAAGATAAATTAAAAATAAAATTTACTGCTTAAATGTAAATAATATTGACTTCGTAAAATATAAATAAATAAATTGTTTTCTTTTTTTGTTGCAAGCCGAACACTGTAATTTAGGGTAGTGGTAGCTAGTGATTTATATACTCCTTGGTGATAGCTCAGGGGCTCAGCACTCGCAGTAAATTTTACAGTACGTAGTCGAAGATATGTGAAAGCCGCCAAAACGTACTAAAGCAGCGCGGCAAACTAATTGCTTCATATTTAATAACATCAGGCGTTATTTTTCGGAAATCCATTGTATTAAAGATTTCAAAAATTAATCTGCAGTGGCGTGTCTTTCTTAGTGTAGTGGCGTTATGAGTAGTGGTGCTGGGATTAGTGGTGACAGGGATAGTGCACGCAATTGAGGGAGGGTGGGAGGTGCTCATCAAACCAGGTAAGACACATAATTTTATTTTCTTACGCAGATGTTAGCAAATTGGTTTTTGAGATCTTTTTGCTTCATATTTTATGACCTCCAGAAATGAGAGTAGGCCTTTGCTCAGTAGTGGGATTCAATTCAAGAAAAGTATAACCGTTTAAATAAAAAAATACTTTCAATAAGTATTATGTAATAATCTATATTGAATAAAATCATTCTATTCTATTCTCTTCTATTCTAATGAAGATCAATTTCTATACAAGATACTATTTTGATCGCCGTAATTCACGCCGTAGGTTAAAACTTCGTACACGTATTATAGATCTATCCTCTCAATTTAGTTTTTTATAATACTTAATTGTTAAACGAACTAACAGTCCACCTGATGGTAAGTGGTAACTGCAGCCAAAGACACCTGCAACCAACTTCAAACAAAGAAGGCTATAGATGCGTTGTCACTTCTGAATACTAAGAAGAAATGCTTCACCGTCTGTAATTACACTGACTCTCTATACCCTTCAGAACACAGGAGTGCAAGCAATGGCATTTGGCGGCAAAAATAGAAAAGAGGATGATAGACGTACGCCTAGGCAGAAATGGAGTCCTACCACCTAAAAAACGACTGAAACTACACTAAACTAAAACCACTAAAACTACACTAAACTAAAACTAGCAAAACTTGGTTGTAAGGTTAGGTTTTTAGCGAGTGTGTCACGGCCGACGCAGAACCTATTATAACACATGAAATAAAACTCACTTCATTATTAATAACTGATAATATTTAGTGATAATTTTATTTTGTTAGTGACATATTTTTGGTGGTAGATCTATTTCTTTATATGCAGAAACCATTTAAGATAATTTTGAGCACCGACGAGGTTGTATAGTATAGGTATATATAAAATGGAAGCCCGTAGTTTCTGCCTACTCCTCTGGTGACAGGCGTGAGTTTTATGTTATGTTATGTTCTTAAAGCACTTTAATTTGTGATAGCTAAAATCATACATCATGTGTAACTCGTATATATCATGATATTAAATAATAAATATACTGTCATTTCATTAAATTAACTCAATTTCAAAAAGTCACTATTATAATATTAAAGGAGACTGCCGCATATCAACTTTCATCGAAAGTTACACCATCAACGAAATCGGCCAAAGGGACCGCTCCCTCAATTGATTTATTGACCTCCGCTCACATGCAATTGAGGTCCCTCGATATATCTCAAGATATCTGCGAACATCTTCTAAGAACAAGTGGTTTATATTCTATGTTTGGTAAATCAACCGTTATTTGCTTAAAACGAATGTCAGTTCAATCTAACCTTTACTTAATGTAACTTAAATGCTTAGAGTATCGATGTTATTGGTTAATGTATTAACTATATTTGTCAATGTAAGACACTCATTAAAGTACTTAAATCTGCAATTGTTAAAGCGATTAAAGACTGCTATAAACAACTTATAAATGCTTAAAATAATCACGATTTCTATGTTAATTTATTTATCTATCAATAAATATTTTAAACTAGCTGTTCCCCGCGACTTCGTCCGAGTGGAATTTATTACGATTGGATATCATGGTGTTTTAATTTTTTTGCGCGGAACCATTATTACTTTTCAAAAATAATAGTAGCTTTACTTATTTCTTATACCATCAGCTATCTGCCAGTGAAAGTACCGTCAAAATCAGTCCAGCCGTTTTGGAGATTAGCCAAACAAACAGACAGACAGACAGACAAACATTTTAAAAATCATTTTTTTTCTTATAAGCCGTATATTCTTTCATACGCATTTAGTAAAAAGCTGTTATTTTGACATTATAAGCAGACACTTCAATTTTATTTATTTATATAGATTAATTTCCAACAGCTGTAATCAGATATGAATTTCGTGCAAGTTTTAGTTACATTCGCGAATATTGGAAGTTCAGTGATAATCTTGGATCTTAACCTCGTAAGAGAACAAATCCAAAGAGCTCCATGTTCAGCAATGGAGTTTTTAGGGTGATGATGATGAAGAAATAGATGTATTATATGTCCATGTCCTGTGTCTACTTATCATCAGGTGAACTGTAAATTCATTTACTCTCCAGCTAATAGAGAAGTAAAAGTAAAAGTAAAGTTACAGCCTATATACTTCCCACTGCTGAGCACAGGCCTCCTCTCATTTCTGAGAGAGTTTTAGGGCAAGGAAATGTCCGCCGCGCTGTCCCAATGCGTATTGGCGAATTCACATGTCTCCGAAATATTTTTTTTTCTAATTTCTCAGGAATGCAGGTTTCTTCACGATGGTTTCCTTTACCGCCAAGCACGTGGTAAATCAGCACTTGAAATCGCAGTTAACAATTTCATTGATGCCGGCGGGGATCGAACCCGATTTGCTCGCGTACTGTGAAATTTACAGCGAGCGCTTAGCCCCTGAGCTACCACGGCTCATAGACAAGTACAAAGAAGTATTTTAGAAGTTTACTAGGTGGTAAGACCCCTTGTCTGCCTTGGAATCTGTTTGAGTGCCACCCTCTCACTTATTTCTGCCACCAAATAGCAGTAATTGCACTGCTGTGGTCCGGCTTGAAGGATGTAGAGAGACTTCTTAGTCCACAGTCGTGACAACGCATCTGTAACCTTTTTGTTTGAATTGATCATAGGTGGCTGCATTTCCCATTTACCATCAGACGGACTGTAATTTCGTTTGTCACTTGAGTTTTAAATAAATAAATAAAAAAATATATCTAATAAATACATGCAAAAAATTTCAAACTAAAAAGTTTTAGTTATCAGAATAGGTGTCCTGCCACCTAGTTGTCTCTTACCATCAGATGGACTAGTAGCTTGCGAGTTACTTTAATGCTTAAAAACACAAAAGCCGGTTGCACTTATTTTAGTACCAATTTAGTGCGCAATTTATTTATTAAGCATTTTACGGCTCACTTACGCAGCTCCTAAGCTTCTGGGTGTGGCATTTCCGGGTCACGGGTTCGAATCTAAAGTACTACAAGTAATTTAGAATCTGGATGTTCTTTCAGGTGCAATTTACGTATTTATGCCTCCACGATAAAGGAGGAAGTCCTACTGTGGAGTTTTGGGTTAACATGTTTTTAAAACATAAAATTTTTAGTTTATCAAGCGTACAAAATTTACTTTGCTTATATTTAGATTTAACTATGGGCTAGCTGGCGCGGCAGATGTAACTTTGATCTTTCTGTTAGGTATTGCAATGAGTTTCACTCTTAATTCCCTTCGAACCTTTTGCACTGTAATTGTATTATGTATTGTAAACATTGATCACAGCGCCACCTATTGGTTCCAGATTTTGTGACATTTTGGCACTCATCAAATATGTATTATTATGAATATGAGTCATTTTAGTCCATAATTATATCTTATTAATAAATTGAGTACAGTGCCACCTATCGGTTCTTTGCGTAGCTGTGAACCATCTTATCGAAAAAACCAATATATTGCGTGAATATTACACCTTAATTGGTCATGTTGTTAAGAAATTACACGATCGCACATCATTACAGACGCACCAGCGATTGTTTAAAGGCGGCTCTTCGCGTTGGCCAACATAGTGGCGAATGTGTTCGCAAAGATATTAGCCAAGAGTTTGTGATGGCGTCCACACGTTGGAAGGTCGTTCAGATTGCTTCGGTTCAGGCCAATGTGCGGACGAATTTATTTAAATGGATATTGAGGCGCTAACGGCTGCTGCGGTTTATTTATTCACAGCATACCGCTACTGCGTGAATGTGTATAAGGAAAGGGTGATCAACAAGAAATGGAAAAAGAAATTTGATTTCTTATGTTCCACAAATAATTTTCGGCTTGGTAGAGCTCTATAAAGCGAAAAGTTTCTTCATTGGTCATTGTTACTGCCATTTTGTAGACACTAGTTACGATGCGAGAATATAAAATTTAAATCAGGTGCGTGCCATCACTTTGGGAGCTCGTAGCAAACTAAACGTGCGCCCAACGTGTGGACGCGGCGGCCAACACTCTGCCACAACCCTTTTATCTTTTGTAAAAAATCGACACCACACGAATCTCGCGCCAACTTGTGGGCCATCATTCCAATACATACCAAGTGAAGCACAACCACCTGCTCTACACGATGGCCATCGTTATTGGCCAACACTTTCGCCACTATGTTGGCCAACGTGAAGAGCCGCCTTTACAGTACCTCGGAGACCGAATTATGCTCGGCGTGAGAAAAAAATATAATTATTTCAAGGTGAAATCTACCTAAAAAATCTTGGAAAATAAAACATTATCTAAATACAAAATATTCACCCAAATCGTTAACCAATTACAGATAATATTTACAAATATTCAAGAATTCCGCGATTAGAGTACGAGTGAGTTGAGATATGATATAACAAGTGATTTTTTTATCTTGTACTAAAAAAATATATCACGTTTTTTTCATATTCCTACATTGTCACCTGATTTTGTTCAAAATTTCAAGTCTCTAGCTAATCGGGAAGTGCTTGAGTTGCAAGAATCCACCCGAAACGACAAACAGACAAACAAGAAAATGACTTAATAAAACGTGGTAAAAACATAAGTACTATTGCACTACATATATTTTTGCAGAAATATAATTCCTAAAACTACTAAATAAATTGCCCAATCATAGTGATTAATTAAACAACGGCTCGAAATTAAAATCTAAGAACAGAGATATCATGTTATCATGTATTTGATCGGCAAGTATTTCGCCATGAGATTTATTTTAGCTTTCAATCTCATAAGCGCCTTTCTTTTCCAAATATGGCTTTGAAGATGCCCCAACGCACAGCAGCTATAGGTATGCGTTCGAAAGTACTAATTTAGGTCTGCGAACGTTGGCTCAGTGGCCAGTGTTTTACGTTTTTTTTTCTTCTGTCAGGTGCGTTCTGAGTTTACCGTAATCTTAAACCGAATTAACCGAATAATTATAAATTTAAAGACATTTTTCTAGTGTCACTATTACAGTTTTATATTTTATGATAAATTTAAATAATATGATATCTCTTTAAGTTTTATTGTTTATTAATTACTTATTTGTACTAAAAGTATGAGGCAATTTGTGGGGAAGGCCTATGTTCAGCACTGGACTTTTGATAGGCTGTTTTGAATGAACGAAAGAAAGTAGGTATTTAAGTAGTTTAGACAATTCAAATATAAGTTATTAGTCAAGCACTAGCTTATAATTGTAAAGATATGCTTAGATACTGAAGGTAAGTTACTAAGCCAACTTCAATTGAGAGTTCAATCGAATGAATCAACTCGGCTGGAGAGCATTGGGTAGATTAGAACACATTTTCTAGTCACTTATTTCTCAATACTCAAAATTAAGGTGTTACTTGTTGTTATGAAAAACAAAATACATAGATTTGGCGGGGATAAGGTGCGGTCAGAGAATGGCACGCAACTATTTTACTTTGGATATTACACGCATGAAGAAAAGTTTTTCTGATATGAATACTGCAATCTGAGAATATATTTGTGATAGTCACTCACCAATAAAACACGAGATTTGAAAGACCACAAAGTTGCAAAAGATTCCAAGAATGATTAATGAGGCTGTGAAAGTTAAACACATCCTAGTTTCAATAGAAAGTATGGCTGGACACCACTATCGACTTGGGATGCAAATCTAGGTATACCGTGCAGGACATAAAGGTATTGTGAACTTCAGGATAATTTGTGTTCTGCGTGCAAGATCAAAATTAATTATCATAAGCTAAAGGTTAACTTAAATACTAGGACGTCAAACACCTCATTCTGTTGTACCCTTCCCATGGGTGATGCTTCAGATCACTCAAACGGTGTCCTTTTTATACGTGTTCAAGCCATGCTACAGCTATATTGTGTAGATGTAGATTTCTATAGGCCACAGTATCCACTTATCATCAGGTGGACTGTGGTGTGTTCGTTTGTGACCCTTATTCTATAAAAAACGTTGGGATTATAAAATGAGAAAACAGAACGTGATAATATCCTATATTACTATTATAGCCTAATTTATGGCCATTCTACGTTTGTGTAAATAAGAGAAAGAATAAACGGTTAATCTAAAGAGCTTTACAACTGGAGCGAAACGCGGAACTATAAAGATGATTTAAATCCCGCAACAACGGCTTCCGAAAACAATCCGCCCGTTTCACGCAGCTCGCTTATTAACATGCGTATATTGGACCAAAAAAACCAAGATGGCCCTATCAGAACGCAACTCACGTAAGTGGTTTTTGAAGGAAAACCTATTAAATTTTATGAGTGTTTTCCATACTCGCCCTGCTCCAATTTTTTGTTTGCTTCGGTATGTTTTATTCTTGGAATTGATGTAAAATATTCTAGATGTGACAATCCAAAATAAATAAATAATTAATCGATAACATAAAAAGTCATTTTTTAAAACATGGCTTCCATTCAATTTTTTATTATAGTTTGATATTTTTTTTCCTCAAGCCTTAGTAGTTAGGAGTCAATGCAAGGCAACATAACTTTGACAACAATAATTATGATACGAAAATAATAAAAAAAATAACAGGGTATTTGTATTATAAATTATGGCTCCAACTTCCTGATAGTTCTGAAACCTATGAACAGTTCAGGACATAGATTTTTTTATTCAATAAGATTGTAAATCATATTTATTAAAGTCATTTTTGTAAGTTTTATTTTCAATTGGTTTGGAAAATATCTCTGTTCTTGGAACAAATAGCTAGGTAGCGATCACCTTATTTGCATAAGTTATTATTCATAATTCGTTATTCGTTAATATTATAATTTAGTTTTTTATTTTGGTGATATAAATAGTCTCAAAACTGTACGCGTTATTTTTTAACGATTTGCAACTATTCTGCTATAAGATCTGACGTAACTTAGAATACACTCTTAGAAACACGGAGAGTTATAACACAACCAAGCTCAGAAACGTACAGTTTGTATTGTTTCCAAAAATTTCTGGCTATAATTCAAAGTAATGACCCGCAGCGCAGTTATGAGGTACTCAAATTGCTAGGCGATGCCCTCATCCTTAGAGTGAACTTAAATTCACGGACAAGGATATTATGATTATTTAATTTTGTGACAAATATTACCGTAAATATCACCATATAGTGGCAGTGTTAGAATATCCACTATGCCATATCATCCCGTGGGTGTAGTAAGAAGTGGCAGAGGGAAACAAATCAGGAGATAACCTATTACCTAATAACGACTGAAAATAAAAATAAACTACGATTGTCGACGCGCTTGCCAAGCTTGGCGGTAACTATGGCAAATATCCAAATACCAATATATCGTCGTTGCAAATTTAAAATCTCCTATGTGTCATTTTCTATGAAAATGAGATTTACAGATTTTTAAAAGCTATTTTGAATAGCTGCCGTTTGTAAAAACACCTATGTGAATATCTTATTGCTTCACTGAAGGACGTCTCATTTATAAAATATCTCAAGTGTTCTTCTCGGTTCTTCGAACTATATGGGCGGCCCATTGCCATTTCAGCTTACTAATCCGTTGGGCTATGTCACTCTGGTTCTACTGCGGATATCCTCATTTCTCAGTTTATCGCACCTTGAGCTTCCTCATACGGGGAGCAGTGAAGGACCACGTCTCAGTTCCATAGGTCATCACCGGCAACGCACTGTGGTTGTACAGTTTCAAGTTTTGAGGTATACCTGACGAGAAGATGTGCCGTAATTTCCCGAACGCTGCCCAGCGGAGTTAAATACGTCGATTGACCTCACGGTCGAAGTTGGACTTACCTAGTCGGACTATTTGTCCCAGGTAAACATACTCGTCAACAACTTCGAGCTTAGTGCTACAAACAACTACCGGCATAGGTGTGACATGGACGTTATACATGATCTTTGTTTTGTCCATGTTCATCTTAAGACCTATCCGTTGGGAGACACTATTGAGGTCATTGAGCATAGTGATTAGGTCCTCCAGCGATTCTGCCATAAGTAATATATCGTCGGAAAATCGAAGATGAGTGATGTACTCACCGTTGATGTTAATACCGTATCCTTTCCAGTCCAGTAGCTTGAAAACGTCTTCAAATGCAGCGGTGAAGAGTTTCGGGGATATAACGTCACCCTTACACCTCTCTGCAGTTGGATAGGTTCCGTACTCTGGTTCTGTACTGGAATAGCCATCGCAGCCCTACTGTACAAACACTTCAGCACTTCGATATATCGACAGTCAACTTGGCACCGCTGAAGGGACTGCAGCACCGCCCGAATTTCGACGGAATCAAAGGCTTTCTCATAGTCCACATACGCCAGACGTAGTGGCAAATTGTACTCCTCGGACTTCTGTACAATTTGCCGAAGGATATGTATGTGGCCTATGGTGCTAAAGCCTTTTCGGAAACCGGCTTATTCGGGAGGCTTGAAGTCGTCGAGTCTGCATGCGAGACGATTCGTAATGACTCTCGAAATCAGCACGTAGACGCGGCTCAAAAGGGAAATCAGTCTGTACTTCTTTAAGAGAGCGTTGTCGCCTTTCTTGAAGAACAAGACCGCACTTCTGCTCCACGCCTCTGGTGACTTACGCAACTTCAATACGAGCTGTATTGAAGTTGCGTAAGTCCCGCCGCATGCATTTGGAGATTTGTCTGTTTAGTTGCGTGTACGCTGTCAAATCTGTTGAAGACTGCAGCTTCATTTCCCCTCTAACAGCCATGAGAATAAGAGTGTGATCAAAGATTTTTTGTATTCTTCTGCGGCGGGTTTTGCAGCACTTAGCTCCGACCGCATGGACAGTTTCCACGAGCTTGTCATTCATATCGTCCAACAGAATTGTAATTGATAAGAATTAACATCCATTTCATGATTCAATTTCATTCATCCCGGGAACTTAGTCTACATTTATTGTTATTTAGTTAAGTATAAAATATCTTAAATTTGTATTTTGTCAAAATATGAAAGGGCAATACCTCGTTGATTTATTAAACACAACAAAAATATTAACTTTTATTTTAATTAATGTCCTTTCGAAAACTACTATGTGACAAAAATCTTACAATCAAAATCTCCCATGTGTAAAAATAATTAAATAGGCTTTATCGTCAGCTTTACTCATTAATACAAAACAATTCCTCTTCATTTACATTTCAATTTCTAGTTTCTACTAAATAACCAATGGAACTAAAATGTTTTCAAAGAAAATTTTTCAGGGGGAAGTTTTTTGCGTTTTTCTCGATATGTTACTTTTTACACATGGGAGATTTTAAATTTGCAACGACGATATGGTAATAAATGGGGGAGGCCTATGTATAGCAGTGGACTTTAACAGGCTGTAACGGTACCGGTAACGATATTGAAAATATGAACGGTTTTGATAAACAGACACCTCCAGTAATAAATATATCATGGACACGCATGGGCGGTTCAAGTCACTGTGCCGAAATCTTGATCCTCGTAAAATTTTATGTGTCTTGGACAAAGCGAATTTTGTTAATTAACCGTTTCGCCTGCTCCAAGGTGTACCCTCTTGTGTGATAGATAATGTTTTCTCTTTTTTTATCTGTGACTCGAATCTTAATTTCAGTGCAAGTCATGTGGTGGTTACATATTTTTGAAAACAGTCCAAGATGCATTTGTGCGATCGCGAAATTTGAGTTGTGTCAATTTGGGTGGCTCTTTGTATGTTATAATTGGACATGAAACATTTTGTCTTTATAAATAGGGCACTGACCCTTGCATACGTAAGACAATGTAAACTACCTATTGCAACATGTTGGCGGTTTACTGAAGCAAAACTTATTACTGCGGTTAGCGAGTCTCACTAGTACGCCAGGTTTTTTCCTAATCACCACACGATTAGTCGATGTAAATACCTTCTTAATTTTGAACCCCACCTAAGGCCATCAGTGAAAATGATTAGATTTGTAGAATTTCTTTCTCATAAGAAGATTTTTGTCATAATACCTAAATTTATCTAATATATAAAAAAAATATTTGTTTGTTCGTATTTTATGCACTGCCATACCATTCATCAGATTGCGGTAAAACTTTGTCAACTTATAGCTTGCACTTTCGCGAAGGTGATAGGCATAGTACAATTTACTTACAGTAGGTGGCGCACGTATCGTACCTACAAAGGAGATGAACTTGGTTCCATACAAGCTTGGGCCCGGCGTGTTCAAATAAAATCTTATTTTGAAGATTTAAACATTTGCTATTTATGTCAAAAAATCATATTTTTGTAGAACCTGGGGTTTTGTTTTCATTTTATGTTTTATTATTTGTAGGTTATGTAATAAAATCACTCGTTGCTGTAATAAGTTGTTTAAATAAATTGAAAATAATGCAGTTTTGTAGTTATTATGAAAATATTGTATTATAAATCTTAACCTTTTTAATTTTTTAATTATTTTCTGCAATTATTAATAAAATATCATCTACAAAAGCAGCCGGAGGCTGTAAATTGTCTGTTCTATTCTTCCCAAAACCCAAGTACCAAATTATTGTCATTATGTGGACGCAACAATCTACTGTCCTGTAATGCGAGAGAAACGCCAAGGGTCAAGTTAAATTAATGCACGAAAGTAAAACCACGAAATATATTCACAAATACAACCACAATATCAAATGCGCATGAAAAGTTGAAACTCGAAGTCCTCGAAGTTATAAAGTTAAGTCTCCTTCGGAACAGGCAATGATCAACGACCATACAGTCTATTCAATCGTATCAGATATTATTCTAATGTTTTTTTAGTTAAATAAAATGGTCTATTCAATTGATTTTCTAAATTGATTTCCTTAATTCAGTATTAATATCTACAGATTCGCATCAATATTTTGATAATGAAGGCTTATTTTTTACAAAAAATAGCCTTCATTATCGAATGTCATAGACATTATATACAGAAAAATATTTAAAGACGTTTTGTTTTTGCTATGGTAAAAGCGTTAGTTTTCGTTTTTCAGTTTAAAAAAAAATGTTTTTATTAATGTCCCATAGATCACAGAATTAACCTTTTAATTATGCTTATAATTTATCGTTTTATTACCTTCATATTTTTTTTAAAACTGTTACGAACGATGTCAAGCACCCAATTTCATACATCTCCTTTTGAAAGTAATATATCACTCAACTTTAATAAATGTTCCTAATTAAACAATATAACTCTTCCAAATTTAAAACGATATTTCCACAATTATTTTTTCTGCGGCAGCAATACGCCGGGTACCAGCTAGTTTACCTATAAAATATATTGTACATTAAAATTTAATTCTATACGTATGACATCGGATACGAAAATAAGAGGTCAATTACGTGAGTGCTTTACATAGTCTTAGTTTACTACAATTAAAATTTAAAAGTACATCTCTATATTTAAAAATCAATTGCTGTCCGTTAGTCTCGCAAAAACTCGAAAATGGCTCGACTGATTTTGATGAATTTTTTGTGTGTATTTGAGTGGGTCCCTGGATGGTTTAAAAACCCAGTTGCACCCGGTAGGTGGCGCTATTGTCGAGATCCAAAAATCATTCGTGCAAATCCCGGGCGGAGCGCTAGTATTTTATATTAAACTCAAACATATTTAACACATCAAATTTAAACAAATAAATCACCGTGTTGGAGCAGTTTTATAGAATCAAAAATATTGTGGCCGATAAAGAGTAGTGTATCATACAGAGACCGGCAACAGGGAGCAGCATTAGAGGTGCGTGACAATGGAGATACAATGGGAACGGTAACTGTCCATAACTACTAAGGCCTATATAGAGAGGTCCCTAGCTACTACGTAAGCCAGTACTGACAAGGATCCGGGTCTATCTCCTTGCCGTCAGAATTTCTGTAAGCAGAACAAGGATTATTAATCCTCTCTGACGAGAGATGCGGAACCAGGAAATAAGCGAAATAAGCCGTCAAGAAACTATTACGAGACCATAGAAAGATGATTTATTTTACAGAAAAAGGGTGATGAACGAGCACACAGTCCACCTGATGGTAAGTGGATGCTGTGGCACATAGACAGCAAAATTTATCCTCAATTAATAATCAAAATTCGGATGCGTTGTTACCTGAGAACTGAGATGGAATGCCTCGTTTCCAGTAAAAAGGGTATTTGGTTCTCTACACTTACCATTCAAAACACAGCAGCATTGAGCTGCTATTTTATGCTGGTATTCTGTGAGACCGTGGTAGGACTCGGTCAAGCTACCCATTCGTGCTACAACCATAATATAGCTGCAGTGTGACTCTACCACGTAGCAATATCAAAGGAAACCAAAGTTGACGTACTGTTTGGTTCGAAACAGACTAAAAAATGCTATTAATTATGCTCTTTTAATGAGGTATATGACTGATACGTGCAGATTCCATGGAGCGCGCACAATAAATTCAATATTTACGAGCCACGAGAACGTGATGCTATGTCGAGCAATTGTATTGCAAAGCTGCATTTCTGTTTCGGAAAGTCATTTTTAAACAGTAAGAGCGGTGGTTTGAGCTAAATTAATGGCGTGAAGTAACAACCTTTAATTATTTTAAATGATTTATGTTAATGAAGAATTAAATAAACAGAACTCAAAAGGCAGTTATATGAAGTCAATTATGACTTTTTATTAGAATCAAACCAAGAGACTTCAATATAAATTATTAAGAATAAATCAAAAACTACTAGTCAGACCTTTATCAACCTTTATCAAATGACCATTTATATGGGACCACATGAGAAGCTCCAGCTTTAATATAAAAAAAGAATCATCGAAATCGGTTCACCCAGAAGAAAGTTATGAGGTAACACGCATAAAAAAAAAGAAAAAAAAATACAGTCGAATTGAGTACGGTCTTCTTTTTGAAGTCGGTAGAAAATATTGTAGTGTGACAGTGAATGTTCATCTTGTAAAAAGCGTAACGCATTACACATTCAGAAATTACAAACGTGTTAGAGCCGCAGCTATATTATGGTCGAATGAGTCGGCTTGACTGGGGAAGACCACGCTCTCACAGAATACCAGCGTAAAATAGCAGCTTAATGCTGCTGCGTTTCGTATGGTGAATGTAGAGAACCGGAGACCCTTTTAACTGGAAACAAGCATGCATTTTGGTTCTTAATCGAGAATATATGTAGATGTATAGGGACCACAGCATGATTTACCATCAACTGGACTGTCTGTTCGTTTGTCACCCTTATTCTTTAAAAAAATTACAATTCGACCATACTGTAATATTGTAATACGTGTAGGTCATTATAACTGAAGGACGTAACTTGATTACATCATAAAACCAAAATAGATTAATTACGTAAACGAACAGCAACACTGCTTATCGCAATCTATTCTGGTCAGTTTCATGAAAAAATCCTCTGTTTGCTTGGTATAGCGGAATAACCGTAATAACCGACTTCTCTTTACTTCTATATATTATCTGTTTTAATATCTAATCACCATCTATGACATTTTTTTCTACCCGTGACGTAGTCGATGCGAATCCTTGTTGTGAATCTCCATTGGAGTTAACTTGTTGACTTTGAGATCTGGGTGTTTGTGTGACGATTAAAGCAAGTTCTCTCTCCAATAGGAGAGGTCCAGGTCCGGCAATGGACTTTTACGGGCTGATGAAGATTACTTCAGAAAAGATTCGGAAGTTTTCAATGTGGTCAACCAGCCAGAACCAGAAATACATATGTTTTAACAATTTTTAAATTTGCAAACAAGCTTACAGTGTACAAATTTTAAACATAGAAGGTTTCGAACAAATCCTCACAGTCTTTAATAATACCCATATAGCTGTGCTGCTTGATGACAAAAAAGGTAAGACGTTGGTACTGATTCCAAAGGAATTCTAGCCAAATAAGAAACTATTATCTTCACTTATACGAGTACTGTGAATTATATCACCAGTACTACTCCTTAGGAACTGTATCCATGATTCACCGTCTGGTGATGGCGTAGCGGAATCTATTATTGTCTAATAGCGTCTATTGATGACTTAAAAGAATTTGGAATATTCCAGGAAGATATTTTGGCTTCTGATAGATAACTATCTCGTGTTTCTTTGATCTTAAATATCAAAACCGACAACCAAGAGTACGTAAATGTAATCCTCCAAACCGGATTTCGGTCGGCGCGGTCCTCTGGATGGAGATCAGGACCAAGGGCTTTACGTGCTTTACCAGACAGGTGAGATATCGCCAAATTCCTGTCTCCAGGCGGCTACTGAGAATTCCTTGACAGGAAAACTCAATAACTGGTTTTGTGGCCCACCCCGGGATTCAAACCCGGGACCTCATGAGCATCAGTCAAGTTCACAACCACTAGACTAACGAGGCAGTCAAGTGTAGTAAATATAGAAAGTCCCCATATAACAGGCCGAGGGCCGTAATCAGAACTGAACTATTAAAGTCGGATGAAGAAGTGAGTATACTAAGTGAGACTACTTACAAGTTTCCGGCAATAAAAGGAGAAGAAATAATTTGTATCCAATATTAAATATACAATACAACGGTATATTTTAGATAATTTGTATCTTAAAACACTTGGGTCAAAAATATAGTATTTTGTTTATCATGTCTATTACATTTTTTTACTAGAATAAGTGTGACAAACGAGCACTCAGTTCACCTGATGGTAAGTGGATTTTGTGGGTTATGAATCAAAATGCAGATTCGTTGCCACCCGTACCATCTAAGATGGAATGCCTCGTTCCCAGTAAAAAGGGTGTCCGGTTCTCGACACTTACCATGAGAAACAGCGTAAGAGCGCGATCCTACCTTGGTTGAGCCGAACCGTCCGTGCTACAACCATATTATTGCTGCAGCGTAGTTCTACCACATGTATTTTATGTAACAAACAACAATGCAATACGGCCATTAATTAATATGTAACTGGATGGTGTATGCTTGTAAATTTTATTTTAAAAAACCGTTTTGATTTTTTAAGTATTATTAGTTTTTATTGATTAATTCATTATAATTTAATATTAGCAATTCATTTTAAAACGAATATTTTAAATTTCCTAACAAAATCTATTACATTTTATATTGACTTCACACCTCGACCTGAAAGAAACGCGTCCAACACAAGCGTACAATTAATCTTCAAGTCTCGGTAAGGTAAAATCCACTTCTACAAATTGAAGAGCGCCATAAATAACGGATAGTTCATGAAGCGCGGATTTGCTTTCGTATTTAATAAATTTTGCGGATTTGCTTTCGCATGAGCTTAGCTGTCTTCAAAGTTATGTGGTTGTGGTATTCATAGAGCTTACATAAATAAACAAAAAATTTCCACCTTAACTATTACCTAAGACGCAAAGGATTACATACTCTTTATTTTTACCTGGATAAAATAGTGCATATGTGATACTTGCTTCATCCAAAGAAGGTATACCAGAAAAGGAGGTTTTAACAGTCACAATATTTGTCAGGCAATTGCACGATAAATATAGCTGGGTTTATGTCGTGCTAAGGATAATTTTATTAATAGAGGAGACAAATGAGTACGCGCTTCATTCGCATTCGCTTCATCATGTGATCACCGCCGCACATTAACGTCTGCAACAACATGCAAGTCAGTTTCAAATGTGCCATGTCTGGAAGTGTTTTGTCGTACAATCTGCCAAACATGTCGATTAAGGCAAATCCTTCCTACGATGGAGGAGGAGAAGATGAAGAAGATCCTATTTGTCTGTTTAATTTTTTCAAAGATCATGGTAAATTACAAAGTTTGTATCTTCTCTTCAGCATCATAATATAGTGTATATAACGTAAGCAGGAGTCACAGAGTCCCAGCCATTTTATTAAGTGTCCATTGTGGTAGAATTACTATTTAAGTGTTACTATCTTTCCCATATCTTATCCTAGAACGTACAAGTGACACGTTTCGTGAGAGATTTGCAAATGTTTTTTTGCTATGGAATTAAGGCGATATTCAGGAAGTCGATGGATACAGGTGGCTCAGGACCGTGCTTTGTAGCATTCTTTGCGGGAGGAATATGTTCAGCAATTGACTTGTGAAGGGCTGTAATGATAAATGATGATGATGGATTTCATATCTCACAGCTTATACGCTACTTTTCATATCTGGATAATTTACATTTGGTATATACGATGATAGTACTGCCATCTGTATATATCTGTATATATAAAAAAGGGTGTTATAATTTTGACTATATTTTATTTTTTTAATTTTTATTACACGTTATCTCCGAGACTAGTTAACTTACTAAGTTGACTACTTAGTTTTGTATTGAATTATTAGATTTTAAATAAGATTGCGAAAACCGTGCATAAAATTGTGATAGTAAATTTTTGTTCTATACGATTCGAACCAGAGAAAAAAAAAAGATAACTATTTAGCTATTATATGAATTAACCAAGAGAGTGGATGGCTTCATACAATTAAAACGTCTTGATACATTAACAATTGCAAAGATATTGTACTTGTTTGCACCATTACAGTAAAGTTTATAACATATTCTTTAAGGGCGTTTTTATTTTAATACTGGCCACCCAATTGTATAATTTAGAAACTTTACTTCGATTTTAAACTAAAATTTTGCACAAAAATAACCGACACACACACAGAAATTTTAAATTTTCTTTTCTATATATATACCACCTTGCGCTGTTTGAATTAAGCAATGTTAAGTGTCGATTCAATTCGAATGAGTTGCATGGAAAATTAATTCCATCGGTCACTTAGCCCTGCGCGGCAGAAGGAGTTCCGGCGTGCCTGATATGGTTTTATTAATTGTTTTAGATCGTAAATAAGTTACTGGTCTCTGCGTATCAGACACAAAGGGAAATTGTTAAATTTTTAGTATAAACTCTGGTTGTCTCTTATACAGTTTGCAGAATCATCATATGATGCTTACTAAACTTAGATTAGGTAGTCACATTAAAACAATGTTTATTTATAAAGCTCAAGTGACAAACGAAATCACAGTCCACCCGATTGTGACTACTGTAATTCATGGACACCTGCAGTGCATTGCTTTTGCCGCAAGAAATAGGTAAGAAAATGGTGTCTCCCCAGACGCACTCCCGAGCAGGAATGACGCCCTACCACGACTAAATACCGATGTAAGGAGGATTAATCGTTGCCCTTGGCAGGTGTATTGACAATCGTATGACTAGACGTTAGACATGTGTCAATCGTGAATGACTCGTTCATTAGACCCGGGTCACATAAAAGTGTTGACGATTGCAATTACATTTTTGAACCGGATCAAACCATTGACAGGACCTACGACCAAAGAGTATAGTAATGTCCGACGCCGACATTATCGAGCTAATCCCACAGATCACAGAGAACTGAAATTCGAAATTACCCATTTGAATGAACGACCCGAATGACCCGGTTCTTAAGACGAATCAATACTTGAATGATCGGGTCTCTAGAAAGGAATGAATGACACTATGTCTACTAGACGTCTTGCACCTTAGACGCTGCTCCCAGTCACGGATGTAGATATGTATGTTACGCCTGTCATAAATTCGTTTATTCTTTTTTTTAACGTTATCTCCACAATAGGATTTTCTTCTGTATCGTGGGGGCAGTTAGGACAAACATCCAGACCCGGAACAATTTTACGTCAATAGTCTAATGGTTAAAAGTGCGACTACTGATCATGTGATCCCGGGTTCGAATCCTAGGTCAAGCCAAAAATCAATTATGAGGTTTTCTATTAAGAAATTGACAGTAGCAGCTCGGAGTCAGGAGTTAACGGTGTTTCAACCCTGTGTTTCAAATAATATTAGAGCCGTTGGTATGCCCCTGATCTCTCTCCACTAAGATTTTCGTCCCATCGGGCTATAAGAGTAAAGGAAGTGAAGAGTGAGTACAACTGTACTTGCGCACAAACCCGTGCAATATAATCCTGTTGGGCGTAGATGGCTAATCTCCTTTGAGACTGGCCGCTGTGATCAAAATTCGGTCTGGAGTACATTATTATTGTTTATGGGGTATTCACAGATTATTCTCATCTGATTGAGATTAATAAATACATAAAAGAAAATGATAAATATACATTAAAGTAGTAAAATAATAAAAGATTTTACTACTTTAATATATATTCATCATTTTCTTTTATGTATTTATTATTAGTAAGTAATACATAAATAATTAAAAACCCAATCAAATGGTAGCCCACGGCAGGAGAGACTAAACCAGCTTCAGCCAGCTCCTGGTATACAATCCTCAATCCTGGCTACTAGGTTGTATCTGTGCAAGTATTCAGAGCTAGAAAGCACCGAAAAATCAGAGATGACATGCGTAAGTGGCTCACCAGGATGGCGACAAACTCAACAGACGTCGACGGTGTCAACCTTTAGGATGTATCTCCGATAGTTGTTGGTCTTAATAACCTGATCCTGTAACGAACAGACAAAAACCTCGGTTTCCCCAAAGTCAAGTCTAGGCTCGTGTAGAGCTCTTGTAGAACCTCCCGTGGAGATCTTTCTCTTTCAGACACTCTGTACTGCCGAGTCCTGCCATTGCTCTTTGGCTAAGGATATAGGAGTAATTCCTTTGTCACACATAATAACGCCCTTGTAGAATGACTCATCAGATTTCGTCAAGAAGTATTTAATTTTATCATTATCATCATCATCATCATTAAAGCCTTTCAAAAGTCCACTGCTGAAAATAGCCCGTCCCATTCAGAAATGCTACCAAGCACGGTCCTGAGCCACCTGCACCAATCCGTTGGAATCTGTCGGTCATTTTGGTTTTATTGCGGATATACTCATTTCTAAGTTTATCACGCAAAGAAACCCCGAGCATAGCTCTCTCCATAGCTCGCTGAGCGACCTTGAGCTTCCTCATACGGCCAGCAGTGAAGGACCAAGTCTTAGTTCCATAGGTCATCACTGGCAACACGCACTGGTTGTACAGTCTCGTTTTCAAGTTTTGAGGGACACCTGACGAGAATATGTGTGTCGTAATTTCCCGAACGCTGCGCAGCTGAGTTGAATCCGTCGATTGACCTCTCGGTCAAAGTTGAACTTACCTAGTCGGACTATTTGTCTCAGGTGAACATACTCGTCAACAACTTAGAGCTTAGTGGTCCCAACAATTACGGGCATACGTGTGACGTGGACCTTATACATGATCTTTGTTTTGTCCATGTTCATCTTAAGACCTATCCGTTGGTAGGCACTATTGAGGTCATTTATTATGGTATTTTTATTACGTAGTAGAGCCATGCTGCAGCTATATTAATATTACAGTTGTAGCACGAATGGGTCGGCTCGACCGGGGAAGGACCACGCTCTCACAGAATACCAACGTAAAATAGCAGATTAATGCTGCTGTGTAGAAAACCGGAGACCCTTTTTACTGGAAAATAGGCATTCTATCTTAGTCCTCACGGCTCACAACGCATCTGCATTTAAATTCGCTAACGAAGATAGATGTAGATGTCTATGGGCAACAGCAACCACTTACCATCAGGTGGACAGTGTGCTCGTTTGTCACCCTTATTCTATAAAAAAAAATTGAGCATAGTACTTAGCTCCTCCAGCGATTCTGCCATAAGGACTATATTGTCGGCAAATGGAAGGTGAGTAATGTACTCGTCGTTGATGTTAATACCGTATACTTTCCAGTCCAGTAGCTTGAAAACGTCTTCCAATGCAGCGGTGAAGAGTTTCGGGGATATAACGTCACCCTGTCTTACACCTCTCTGCAGTTGGATAGGTTTCGTACTCTGGTTCTATACTCGGATAGCCATCGTATCCCTACTGTACAAACACTTCAGCACTTCGATATACCGACAGTCAACTTGGCACCGCTGAAGGGACTGTAGCACCGCCCAAAATTCGATGGAATCAAAGGCTTTCTCATAGTCCACATACACAAGGAAAAGTGGCTGATTGTACTCTTCGGTCTTCTGTACAATTTCCCGAAGGGTATGTATGAGGTCTATGGTACTAAAGCCTTTTCGGAAACCGGCTTTTTCGGGAGGCTGGAAGTTGTCGAGTCTGCGTAATGACTCTCGAAAACAGCACGTAAACGCGGCTCAGAAGGGTAATCGGTGTGAAATTCTTCAAGAGAGCGTTGTCGCCTTTCTTGAAGAATAAGACCACCGCACTTCTGCTCCACGCCTCCAGAGTAGTCCCACCATGGAGGACGGAATAAAGAGTATAGAATAAAGAGCTTCTGAAGGACTTCAAGTACCGGTTTTCCACCCGCTTTCAGAAGCTCCGCTGTAATTCCATCCTCGTCAGGGGACTTGCCGTTTTTAAGGTGCTGGAGAGCCATTCTAATCTTGCTCAGACTGACGTCCGGGATATCATCGGAATAGTGTCGGATAAGACTTGCTCTTGAATCGTTACTCATACTTGCGTGTGGCTCTAACGATGACGTGTACAGCTGCCCATAGAACCTCTCAATCTCACTCAAAATCTCAGGTGTCCCGGAAACGATGCAGCCACACTCGGTCTTCAGCTTTGACAGTTGTCTCTTTCTGACAGACAGATCTCTGGCAAAGACTTTGGAGCCTTGGTTCCGCTCGATTGCTTCTTCAATACGAGCTGTATTGAAGTTGCGTAAGTCCCGCCGCATGCATTTGGAGATCTGTCTGTTCAGTTGCCTGTATGCTGTCAAATCTACTGAAGACTGCAGCTTCATCTCCCGACTATCAGCCATGAGATTAAGTATATTATTAGTATATAAGTAATGAAAACTGTTTTGTAACTCGAGCTGAAAGGTTTTGGGACTTTGGATTAGAGCACGAGGGGGACGGAGCGTTGACTTCATTAGACGTTTAGGTTCAGTGTGCCTCTAACCATTCGGAGATCGCTGGCAGTTTTCACCCTCGCGATCACTGAGACATCATTGTATAGTTGCCGTCTAGTCGTCATAACGAAGTCAATCTAATTTCTTGTCGTGAAGATTTTTTTTGTCGAAGCGGTACCACGTGTACGTCCTGTGGGGCCGCTTCTGGAAGAAAGAGTTCATTATAAAGAGTCCTTCTTTCTCCATGAAGTTGGCCAGCTCCTAGCCCCTTGGATTCCGTTGCAACTATTCCGAATTTCCCTACCTTCAGCTCACCGTTCTCTCTTGTGCCTAGTTTTGCGTTGAAGTCTCCTTTTATTATTTTTAATAATTAACATCGTATAGTGGGTTTTGGAGGAATGCATGTCTTTAGAGATATCTTCATAAATTTCCTCCACCTGCTCATCGAATGTGCTGAGGTTGGTGCGTAAAACTGTATGACCTTCAACGAATACCCTTTGGTGATTCTGAATATAAGGTACACAATCCTCGTCGACAAACTCACAATCTTTACAACGTTGTTAACGAGAGATTTGTGGACGATAAATCCGACACCTCCTTGGGACAGATGGTCGCCCTCCCGGTGATAGAACAAGTTGCTGGATTCGAGTATTACTATGTCCTCCCACTCTCTTCGGACCTCAGATAGTCCTATAAAATCCCAGCGCAACTTGTCTATCTCTTCTTCCAGCTCCAGGATCTTCTCGTCAGTCTTTAGGGTGCGTGCGTTGTATGTTGCCAGGTCAAGTCGTCTTAGGTGGTAACCGAACCTCCACTGGAGATTCTTAGCACCCCCTGCCCCGCCGTTACCATGGTTGTCACCATAGCCAGGTATAGCGGGGCCGCTGGTGACTGGAGGCTCTCATCATGTTTGCCATAGTTGCCACGCTTGGCGAGCGGGTTAGCAACCGCAGTTTTTTTATTACACTATTGCTGTTATCAAGAAGATGCTGCTGCCCATCTCCTGTCTGTTTCCCACTGTCGCCTCTTACGATACCCACGGGAAGATATGGGGTGGTGGATATTCTTAATCGTCACTACACGGCAACGGCACTTCCGATGGCTACTTACCAGTACTTACTTTAGAAATCTACAATTCTCAGGAATAAAATGAAATACTTGGGAATGTAGAAGACGACCAACAGGCACTAGAGCACCGCGGCGCACTTATAATAGTTATAAGAATATTTAATAAACGGTCCACTTAATATTCATAATAAAACGCTTAACGCTTTTAACGAATATAAAGATAAAGCTCACGTTAGGTCAAAACATAAACCAGTATTATACTTATCAAACCTTATAATATGAGCAGGCGCATGCGACGTCAAGGTCCAAGCATCAGTTATGGCCATTGAATGGTCACTCAACATTTGCTTAAATTTTATACTCGCGCATACACTAGTATGAAATACTGATGTCATTAAGTATATTATTATTTTTATAAAAATGATGTGACACACGAACTCACAGTCCACCTAATGGTAAGTGACTTTTGCAGCCCATGGACACTAGCATATTTCAAACAAATAAGTCTACAGATGCAAAGTCACCTTTTAGGATTTATATGGAATGCCTCACAACTTATAATTGAACTAGCTCTCTATACGAGTACTGTTAGATCGGAACACGGCAGTGTAAGCACAGCTGTTTGAAACTGACTGCCGATGGCTACTTACCAGACGAACTAATTATTAATTTTTTTTTCTTTCACTACGGCCTATCAAAAGTCCAACTACATAGGCCTCCCCCAAAGATTATTTCATATGGAGTATATTTTCCGCAGTTGCCACGTTTGGCAGGCGGGTCGGCAACCCCATTATTATATTGTTATTATGTTCTAATCAAGATGGCGCTGCAATCTCCTGTTTTATTTTCCTCTGTCGTCTCTTACGATATCCACGGAATGTTATAAAAAATTATTGCGGATTCTTTCTTACTTCATTATCTTTTCAATAATTCTCAGAGAAAACCAGCGTAAAATCGTGTTTCCTATGATGAGTGTAGAGAACCGTAGGCCCTTTTTACTGGATACGAGGTATTCCATCTTAGTCCTCAGGGGTGACAACAAATCATCATTTTGATTCCTATTCGAAGATAAATGTAGATAATGTGCCAAATTATCCATTTATCACCAAGTGGACTTTGTGCTCGTTTATCACGCTTATACCATTTAGAATAATTAATTAAGATTTGTGCTTAGTGGTAGAATGTTTACAGGCTATGAATTTCAAATTCCTTCGAGGTAAACAGTCGCAATGGCTCGGTAACTATATTTCTGCGGCGGTCTGATACTTATCTTCAATAGGCGATGTCTCGGGCAAACGTATGCAGTGTCCCATTGGGTAAAGATCGGAATACCAGCGTCTATTCGGCGATACGGAAGACGGACCGGGTACCAAGTGATAGGTTTATGTTTTAGTAGATTGGCAGCGTTTAAGGAACGCGTTTGGATGCTATCGGCAAATGATGAATCTTGAAGTCGCTTGGCAAAATGGCGACCTCTTGTTCGGTTACGGAGGGAAACCTTTTAGGCAAAGGTTATCTAGGGAAAACGCTGGAATTCCAAGACACGCTATATTTATCCATAACGTGATAATTTTATACTTGAAATTCACTTGATTTCAGTTTATAGAATGGTCGTACAATTCGTATGGACCAGGACCACTTCGATGTAGATTTACTATAAAAATTCATCCCTCACTTCTAAGTAACGAAAAGCTTTTATCATGGTATCCAGCTTCTAATTTAATAGTAAACGAGTTTGATCGATCAATCCTCGCATGCACTAACTCCAACTGAAATTATTAGATCAAATTTTAAATTCTGATTTAACCACGTGTTCGGCGATGAAGACAAATGTTGAGTGAAAACCAGCATATCTGAAAATGTTTAAAAGTACATGAAATTCGTTAATTCCAACTGTACTTGTGCAATAGACTGTTTTGTGCTACAAACCGGTTGGAATTGAGACATATTATATAGACTGTTAGTTTACTTAATACTTTTATTAAAGGAAAATGCAAAGAAACGTAATATTACAAAAAATGCCTGTGGTTCATGACAGAAGTCGAATGGCGGATTCGAACCCACGACCACGTCCGTCTAATTAGTATATTAAAATCTTCATCACCTATTTTTCCACCCTTACGGATCAAATTTTTAAAAAATTTATATGGCACCACCCTAGTATCATTATAATTTGTATTAAATAAAAAATCGGTTCATAAATACATAGGTTACGTTTGAACATACAAATATGTACTTATAATATACACAGACGAATTGTAAACCTCCTCCTTTTTGAAGTCGCTTAAAAATGAGATAGTATTAGATGTATTAAAAAAACATTTCATTACAGTCCATAACAAGTCCACTGATGAACATAGGCCACTCTATAGATTAAAGGAACCCATAAAGGGTGCATATGTGCTATAATTCCACGCTTGGCAGGTGAGTTGGCAACCGCAGTTGTTTTAAAAAAAATATTGAGATGTTATCAGAATAATAGTGCTGGACATCTGTTTCATTTCACTCCGTCGCCTCTTACAACACCTACGAGATGATATGGGGTCGAGAATTCCCTTATGCTATTCCTATATTCCACAACATGGTAGCAAATTGTTGAACATTTTTGAAATATTTGAATTCTCGCAAGCAAGAAATCAAAATATATCGATAACATTTGATCAGTTGGCTTTTATGGAGCAAAGATGCTCAAAAATTCCAAATAAAAAAATTAAGCTTATTTTCTGGTTATTTAAGGAGTCGTAACTATAAAAAATTATCGTTTTCACCATTCAAGAATATCAGAATTGTGGTATAAACAGTCAATAACAATTACGGCTGCCTTGAACAAATACATTTTACAGTAAAACTTGTAAATCGAATCATTATCGTAAAATGAGCAGTTGAGAGTCGTAAACGTTTCTGGTTGTCTCGATATTTTTGAGATGATCTTTATTTTATCGTACGTTTTACCAAATTTGATATACTTGTTATTTCACTTATATATGAAGAACTTATGAAAATTCTTACAAAGGTTCACTAACATAGTAAAAGAAAATTGATGATCAGTGAATTTTTTGTAATAGAAGAAGGGGCAAACGAGCATGCAGGTCACCTGATGGTAAGTGTCGACTGCCGCCCATGAACAGCTTTCAACACCAGGGGAATTGCAGGTGCGTTGCCGGCCTTTTAAAAAAGAGTAGGCTCTTTCTTGATTCGAACCGCTCTGCGCTAGATGCGATCAAATGGAAGGTGTGAGCACTGGGGAGCCCCGGTGAAAGCTTATGATGCACAATTTCTTAGGAAGCCCATAGGAGGGAAGCTTCGAAAGAAGCGCTTTGTGCCAAAACTGCTCGAAGGCATTCGCTATTTGCAAACACGGCCAAGGCCTCCCCCTTGGACTCTACTGCCTTCGCCCATCTATGAGTTAGGTAAGCCAAAAAATCACCAGCTGAGCGAACCCGACCGTAACCGTAAACCGTACTGGCGGTCACTAATCAGCTGGTGATCCTCAAGGTTCCTCATGAGCTGGCAGTTTATAATTGTTTCCATTATTTTGGAGAACAAGGAGGTGATAGCGATAGGCCTGTAGTTGGATGGATCTGAGCTGTCGCCTTTTTTAGGGATCGGGTGCACCAAAGCTGTCTTCATGAGTTCATGACTACGCATAAGGAGTAGGAGTACCGGAAGAGACACGTTAGAACTGGCGCCAACTCCGGAGCACACGTCTTCAGCACAATAGCTGGGACTTCATCAGGCCCACTCGACGGCCAGGGAGAGGAGTGCTTTGCGCACTGAGCGCCGTGTAAACAGCACATCCTGCATGGATCACTCAAACCGCGGGATGGTCGGCGGTGTGTTCCCCCCGTCATAGAGAGTCGACTTGGACGCAAACAGGGCTAGCAGATCGGCTTTCTCTTTTGCGGCATGGGCCAGTGAGTCTTCCTCCTCCCTGTGCAGAGATTAGTTAGAAGTTCCCTTAAACAGCCTTAGCGAGAGATCATAATGCATGTTTTGAAGTCGAATTAGTTTCTCAAGTAGGACTTTGCCTTGGCAATGACACATTTGAAGTACCTGGAGGCGGAATTATAGTAACGGATGGAAATAAAAATATAAAACACATAATAGTGATCGAAATAAATTTAAACTACAAACTCTCATGTACATATAAAACCGAGATATGATCCTTCACTGCTGGCCGTGTGAGGAATCTTAAATCTCACTCAGAGAGTTATGGAGCTAAGCCAGAAGTTTATCTACATGATAAAATCCGTAACAATAATATCAGCTGTACGATAGTAAGCTGAAGTAGCAATACGCCAACCATATAGCTCGACGAACGGACAACCATTGAGAAAAAAAAGGTTCTAGAGGCCCAGCTTCCAGCTTCTTATCGGAGAGCGTAATGTAGGTTTGCCTTCCAATTGATGGAGTGACGACCTGGTAAGATATGCAGAAAGACGATGGATGCATGTGGCTCTATGTTAAAATGGGGACACAACATTTGTAAACCGACAATTAAATTGCATTTTGGCCAAGGTTATGTTTTCTGTTTTTTTTTATGAATAAGAGTAACCTTGCTGAAATCGATATAATATATATTATACTACAATACAGAAAGGAAAACAATCACAATATATTCAAAACTGAAATAGCAAACCTGTGTGTTACTGCAAAATATTAGGGTTTGGTACCTAATATTTTGCAATTATACAAATTCCTTCTCATTATTTCCAATTAATGTAATGACGATCCAATTTCAGGTTGTAAGCGTATTAATGATCTCATTATGGTGTGAAACTCAATTTGGCGAACGTCGAATACGCTGATAATAAAATTATTTTTTAAATGTTTCCAATTTACATTATCTCACAGTTTTAATTGCGCTCTTCTGTTAAGTGAAAACTTGTTGAACATTGCATCGCTTTGGCAGATACATAAACTTAACGTCTTTGACATTTCGTTAACGATTAAACCGTTTCGGTAGTAGGCATGCTTTTCAACATCTTGTTAGACATGATTCTGAATTGCCTTCATAATGTTTTTATATTTTAAAATATTTCAAGTTTAAAAACTTACGTATTTGGATTTCACTTATCAGTTTTTGTATATATATTTTTTATTTTTAACGTATTAATTGCCTGATGTTTATTCACTAATGTTATAATATTTGACTGATAAATAAACGTGCTCGTCGGTAATTGAAAATGTCGTCATTTACATGTGTAAACTATTAAATACCTCATTTTTGTTCTTCTTAATCCTGACGGCCCTTTGCATTATCCTGTGAACTTAACATCTTTTAAATAATCGGAAGGTGTGGCCTTACACCTTCCGATTATTTTGTTATTTCGTTTGAACAAAATTCACTATCATTAAAACATTAAATAAAAATAAGAATAAATGCAGCTTTTACAACTCTCAAAGTAGACCGCAATTTCCATTATGAAAAGCATATTAATAGTCTAGCGACACAGCCACCTACTGGGTCCGATTGTAAATCTAAGCCGTCCAGGGACCTACGCAAACACAAAAAAAAACATCAAATTAGGTCCAGCCGTTTAGGAGGAGTTCAGTGACAAACATACGTACAGAAGAATTATATGTATATATATAAAGAAGATAATACAATAGAATGGGAACATTTTTTGAATTTATATTTAATTTAATGTTTGAAACTTATCTTTAATGAATAAGTTTCCGTAAAGTAATGTCTGATTTTATTTATTAGTTTAATAGTATTTAAGCTCATTTTTCATTATATTTTTTATTTTAACTCAAGATCCAATGCATTCGATAATATTTCCGACTAGGCCAACCGAAAAAAACTACGAAATCAACAATTGAGTTTTAAATCTTTTAGATCCTATTAGATATGTTTTCCTTCTCAATGTCGGTAGTTTTTTAGTTTGTAGCATTTAAAGTAATATTATATCCACATAATATGTAAATTATAGACATATAAATTTACAAAAACGTTCGTAATTCTACATAAAATAATTTGTTTAAAAAAATATGAATAAGGGTATAACACAGTCTTTCTCAAAGAGGGCGATAACGCCACCTTGTGGGCGTTGGAGACCTAGAGGGGGGAGTTAAGGTACCCAGAAAAAAATGGGGGCGTTGGCGTGGTTTAGGGGCGCGATGGTTGATTTGTAATTTCATTTAGATACTTTATACTATACTACTCAATATCGAATAATTAGTTTATATTTCTGCCCTGTATGATGGTATATAAACTAGAAATACTTAACATAGATTTCGTAGGATAGCCCGTACGCCGTACGCAATCAAGTTGTAACAAGTTTTTGTTAAATAACGCTATTGGTTCAATCCGGTAACAATCGGCTGGTTCATCGATACTTGTCTTAACTTGCTCAGTACGATTGAGTGTCGAAAGAGATAAACGAGTTTGTGCGTGTTTGCCTTATTCCTGTCGGTGCGTGCTGTATTTAAATCCTATATAAAAGCTCGTAATAATTTTTTATGTTCATTAATGGTTTCGCGCGCAATCTTTAAACAAGTATTTATGTTCAACACTTTATTTACATATTTGTAAAAAAAAGCCATGTCGGAAGCAAAAAAGAAGAGACGGTTATATAGTGCAGAATATATTAAATATGGATGAAATTTCGACGAATCCATCTTTGCCTTTGTGCCTTCTTTGTTCAAAAACATTTTCAAACGAAGCGATGAAGCCTTCAAGACTTCAAGATCATTTGAATAAAATGCATCCAGATAAGAAGGATAAAAATGTAGCCTATTTTCAAAACCTAGAAAAGAAGCATAATACTCAGCCAAGTGTATCAAAACGTTTTTCGGTGGCTGCTAAGCAAGACGATGACGGACTTCGAGCTTCATACAATATCTCTTTATAAATTGCTCAAACAGGTAAACCACACAACATCAAAACGTTAATTTTGCCGGCAATAAAGGAAGTTATAACTACTGTTCTCCATAAACCGGCGGCAAACATAAATCTAAAAATTCCTTTGAGTAATAGTTCTGTGCAAAGACGAATTGATGAAATGGCTGAAAACATTGAAGCGTCATTGTGCAATCATCTAAAGACTAGTCAATTTTCAATTCAGTTGGATGGGTCCACTTTACCAACTAATGAAGCATTGTTGCTGTCTTACGTGAGGTTTATTAAAGATGAAAAAATATGTCAAGAACTATTATTTGCTAGAAATTTAGGGACAGACACAAAAGGAGAAACCGTACTTAAAACACTGGAAAAGTTCTGCGATGAAAAAGGAATACCCTTGAAGAATATCATATCAGCTGCTACAGATGGTGCTCCAGCTATGACGGGGTGTCAAAAAGACTTCATAGCGTACTTAAAATACAAAATTCTAGATGTGCTTGCTGTACATTGCGTTATACATCGACAACATTTGGTTGCTAGAAATTTAAGTAAACGACTGTTTCAATAATTGCAACATGTCATCAAAGCAGTCAATAAAATCCGAAACAACTCTTTAAATTATAGATTATTTAATGAGCTTTGTGTTACTAATGATGAAGATTTCAACCAATTGATTTTTCACACAGAAGAAGGAAATTGTCTGACTCGATTTTACAATCTGTTTGACTCTGTCGTAGAGTTCTTGGAAAACAAAGGCACAGAATTGCGCAACAACCTCATCACATCAAAGATTGATATTGCATACCTGACAGACCTTTATAAATTGCTTAATTATATGAATCTCCAACTTCAAGGCGATGACTTGAACTTAATAAAAACAAAAAATGTCGTCGCTGCTTTCGTAGCCAAGCTGCTCTTACACAAGAAGAATATCAGACGTGAGTTCCATAATTTTCCCAATTTATCAGTATCCTGCAACAACGACGACTTGCTTGTCTACTGCCAACATTTGGAAAATCTCCACTGTGATTTCATTGAAAGATTCCAGGACATTTTGAAATTGGAAATACCAGACTGGTTGTTAGATCCTTTTTCAAATGTCAACATAGCAGTATCACTCCAACTGGAAGAAGAACTTATAGAACTGACAACGAAGAAGGAAATAAAAATCAAATTCAAAAATGGCTGCCAAGAAGTTTGGCTACAAAAGTCAATCCCGCAGTTGTACCCTGGATTGTGGTCGATCGTTCAACGATTTTTGATAGCATTCCCATTGTCATATTTGTGTGAACGTGGATTTAGCGCGGTGAAAATGCTGCTTACTAAAAAAAGAAACCATTTGCATGTTACCGAACGCGGCGACTTACGACTATTTTTGAGTAAAATTGAACCTGATATCAACAAACTTGTTAAAAATCATCAAATTCATCCATCTAATTAGATTAGTTTTAAAACTAAAATTGATTACCTATCTATACTGTTCCTTTTAATTTGATTAAAATATATTCTTAGTATTATAAAGTTGCGTTTTAATTGCTCTCACTGGTAATTATGTCTAGTTTAGAATGTAAGTTTATACACCAGAACCGACTAATATAGCACACCATAACTAAATTAATTAAAGTAATGAAATTGTGGTTTTTAAGTTTTAGGAGTGTATAAAAAATTGGGGGGTGCTGAAAAATAATTGATTTTCAAAGGGGGCGATAAAATAAATAAGTTTGATAATCTCTGGTCTAACATGACAACCGAGCACACAGAAGACACTATCAATCCTCGATTAAGAATCTAAATGTACATGCGTTGTCACTTTTAAGGGCTCAAATGAAATACGTTACAGCCTGCAATTATGCTGACTTTCAAACACTTCAAAGATGAGAACAATAACTTAAATTAAAAATTTTAAAAACCCCTGCAACAAAAAGAGCTGATGATCTTCAAACGGCTGAACAGAATTTTTTGAAACATAGCTAAGAAAATTCTCGATTAGGACACTTTTCAAACGAAAAAAACTTAATCAAAATCGGTTCATCTGTTCAATAGCTATTAAACTAAACATAATATGACACCCCTCTGTTTTCGTCGGAGTTTAAATAACCGGCGAAGTGCAAGTCAAACTCGCACGTGAAGGGTTCCGTACCATCGTAAAACACGTTTCTAGTAGGGGGAGGCTCCTTTAATTTTAATTTATTTTTATTTTTATTATTTGTTGTTACGGCGGCAACAGAAATACACATTATGTGAAAATTTCGACTGTCTACCTATTACGAATCATGAGATACAGTCCGCTGACAGACAGACGGACGGAGAGCAAAGGCTTAGTAATAGGGTCCCGTTGGTTACCCTTTGGGTACGGAACCCTAAAAAGTATCTGCGAGTGTCATCACTAGACAAACATAACCCAGGGTTTCGTTTCAACAAAATCTTTTTTTTTTACAAAATCCTTGCATACATAAAATTATACGCTATTTATTAAATGCATGTTTGTCAATAGCATTATGCCTTTTTGAAACCGTTTAAGGAATATAGATTAACACTACCATAAAATGCAGTACAATACATAAATGTATCACCATTAAAACTATATTAATAGTGCCTTCACCTCATTAAAATGGATCCTAAACTATAGAATAACAAAAATCTTTGTCTCAATACTATCAACAACCATTCAGAGTATCCACACTAAAGGAAACACAGAGGACAATGTTGATTAAACGAATACCTAAGTAAGGAGTCGGTTCAATAATTGCTGGCTCCCATTTAGACGTTGTATAAACCATTGAATAGAACAATTTGTCGGTGCACCCTTTAGGAGTTGCTTTAAAAGAGTCGACATTTCCAAAGGTCTGTTTGGATCGTTCTGATACCTCGTTAGTTATCTTGGATTGCCGCTAAATAATTGTAGCAGAATTGTTTTCAATTTTCATTTGATCTGAATTAAACATAAAAGTAATGTCAGTAAAGTTCAACTTTAAACGCTTAGATACCCAAATCACTAAAGAAATAGTCAATGAGATTTCAGTTTTAACAGTTGGAAATAGAATTTAATTTAAAATAGGGGTTTCGTTTTTATTGTTATTAACCGATTCGGAAGTTTGAATCTTAAAGTACACTTTTTAGAGTGTATTGTGTAATGACAACGGTATGAGAATAAGTTTTTAATGTACGTCGTAAGTACGGAAGCGGGAGCAATTTAACTGTCCATAGTCTTTATTTACTGGCATTGAGTGATATATTTACGGACAAATGTGATAGTTTAAACAGCAATTCTGTTGTATTTGAATTATTCCTCGAGAAGTTTCACATTCATGGCTTGAACAAGACACATGTTTTGTGTTTAAGTCTTTCATTCCATTATAAAACGGAACGATTGATTAAATTAAAATAGATTACCTTTTAATACCTTGTCGTGTTGGTTATGTTAACGTGGTAGAGCCACTATATTTTGGTTGCAGCACGAACGGGTGGGCTCAAACGGGGTAGGACCACGCTCTCACAGAATACCAGCGTAAAATAGCAGCTTAATGCTCCAATAAGTCAGTTATTGTATTTATATCAGGATACCCAAAATTTTCAGGAGCAGTCCGGAAACAGGATGTTGCAGGTGTTTCATCCCCGTGCTACTGCGCCTATTCTCTTTGCCGTGCAGTTGCAATTCTAAAGGAGATTCTTCTCTATGAGAATGAAGGAATAGGGAGTTCACCTGAGCTTGCGCACACACTCGTGTATTATATATATATATATATATATATATATATATACATATATATAACTGTACGTGTACGAGTGTAAAGTCTTGAACAGAAAATCTTAATATAATAAATCGTAATCAATACCGAGGCCTTTAATTATACCAATTAAATAATCGTTTAAAAATCGATTGTAAGAATCGATACATGAATCTGTTCACTTAATATATTACCGCATTGCGTGCAGTAAGCTCAAGTGATTTATCGATTTAACAGTATTAGCTTCTCAATAGAAAAATTATGGCTACAGGATGGTATGCACTCACGTATCTCATTTCAATAATGTTTTGAACGAAGCCTTCAGATTACGATGATATATGAGTGCATTAATAATAATAATTTATTCAAATTTTTCTTATATGTTAATTTGATGTTCCAGCGAAGTTGATCTAAGCTAATTTTGCTATTTTTTTTGTCAGTCTTACTGTTTGAATGAATATACAACTTTCCCCCCGCTTACTAAAATGTTATTCACTAAAACAACGAAGAGATTTCTCAAACGTGGAAGAACCACGCTGCAGCTATATTATGGTTGTAGCACGAATGGTACGGCCCGACCGGGGTAGAATCACGCTCTCACAGAATAACACCATAGAATGCAATAGCAGCTTAATGCTGCTGTGTTTCTTATGGTGTATGTAGAGAACAGGAGACCCTTTTTACTGGAGGCATTCTATCTTAGTCTTCAGGGGTGACAATGTATCTGCATTTTGATTCCTAATCGAGCATAAATGAATATGTCTATGGGATACATCATCCACTTATCAGGTAGACTGTGTGCTCATTTGTCAACTTTATTCTATAAAAAAAAAATCGGTAAACTGCGTATCAATTTGTTAACTCATCGCCTTATATTCACTCGCGAATCATTGGTTTATATGACAAATGAGCACACTGTCCACCTGATGGTAAGTGGATGCTGTAGTAAGTACTACGTCTATCATTCATATTGAATTATAAGATGCATTGTCCCGCCCTGAGGACTAAGTTAGAATGCACTTCCAATAAATAGGATCTCCAGTCCTCTACACTCATCATACGAAGTACAGTACTATTATGCTGATTTTTAAGCTGGTATTGTGAGGGTGGTCCTGTAATGTGCCTGAGTGGTCTGCACTGGTTGAGCCAACCCATTCATGCTATGCTTCACTATCACGAGCTCAAGCGTGGCTGTTATACACTTAAAATGCCAAAGAAGTATTTTACACTACACATAAATACGAAACAATCATTGCATGAAAATTAATAAAAATGACGATTAAAGCAGGACGGGCTAATGATATTGAATCATGATCATGATAAGCTATTATGATAACGATAATATTATCGTTATCATAATAACTAATTCTTCATCTTTTTATATAAAAATGCTTTAATTTTTTAAGCAAATCTAAAAAATGGCATAAGTGTGACAAATCTAAAAAATGGCATTGTTGTGACAATATTAAATATTCTTTTATTATTTGTTCTATATTATTATTAATTCTGCATTGTATACATTTAAAGAATATTATTACTAATCTGCTGCCGAATATAGGCCTTTCTGGAAAGCTGCCTGTAGAAATTCAATATAGCATCATCACTTTTTCGAGGCCACCACACTTCTGCATTATAGTTCTGGAGAAACACCCCTGTACAAGACAATTAAATAACTTTAGATGAACCCTTTTTAAGAAACAAAGAAAGAATAATTTATCTTTAATAAAAAGTAAAAAGGCTTCAAAAATAAAAAAATAAATAATTTCCACATAATAGCTTCTGAAGTCAGTGCTTAAAATAGTGTATCGAATAATCACAAGTAAAGCCCCGATTTCAATGCTATTATGTGTAAATTATTGTCTTTAACTTTGAAATTGATTCTTCTTTATACAAGAAGTTTAATTATTTTAGACTTTTGAGTAGTATAAAGTACATGACAAGTTCAAGGTAACGACTAGAATCTCGTTTAATAGATACATTAAAATCAGCATTCTCTGTTTTTCTACAGATGGATTTTGGTCTTTCAATTTATATGAAAGCACTCTAAGTATAATCTATTTAATAATATTTTAATATTAAAATCGGTTCAGCCTTTTACGAGAAATCGGTGAATATAATTAAAAATATACGCGTCCGTACGTGTATGTATAACCTTCTCGGATTTTCGAAATCGATTAACAAATAAACTCGAATCAGAACAAACATCAAGAAAGAACGATTTTATAATTATATTTTTTCATACTCCTAGTATAGTAACAACAAATTATTTATTTATTAACAAGTTTTAAGTGTTTCGTTACTCGGAGTACTATTTTACTACATTGAGTGTTATTTGGAGTAGAAATGATTTTTTTTTGTAATAACCAGAGCTGGGTATGTGCTGATATGAAGTCGCTGGGAGAGGGGTCGGACACGTACACTTTTGTCAGTGATGTGCATGGTTTCAGAAGGTGGCTTGACCATTGCCTTGTAACAGAGCCGGCATGGAGATCGATTGTCAATGTTAGGGTGATACATGATGCGTACTGGTCTGACCATCTACCAGTGGCGGTTGAATGTAATTTAGAATTGGTCATACCTAAAATTACTTTAAAAAAATAAAATTAATAATAAAGTATTATGGGGGGAACGGAATAAAAAACAAATTGAATTGTATAAACAAATCTGTAAAAGTAACTTAAGACCTGTGCGGATAGAAATTGTAACCAAATTAGTCATAGGATAGTCACTAATCTATATATATATATATATATATATATATAAAAGGCAAACCTGACTGACTCATCTATCAACGCACAGCCGAATCTACTAAACGAATTTCGCTGAAATTTGGCACACAGACAGTTGTAATGACGTAGGCATCCGCTAAGAAAGGATTTTTGAAAATTCGCCCCCTAAAGGGTTGAAAAAGGGGTTAAAATTTTGTATGGAAGTCCGTCATTTTTAGAGCTAGAAGCCTGAAATTTTGTTTTTGGGTTAACGATTAAAAATAAACATAATGATTTCTTATATTTACGCGAACACTACACATTGAATAAAACTATTTTTTGCTGATTTTATCACGTTTAATTTACTATTTCAATTACATGACATGGGTTGCTGTAAAGCACCCGAAATGTCGGAAATTAAAATAGTAAATTAAACGCGATAAAATCCGTAAAAAATAGTTTTATTCAATAGAAATAAACATTTACGTGTCCTAGGGTTTTTGAAAATTTAACCCCTAAGGGGGTGAAAAAGGGGTTGAAAGTTTGTATGTGGAAAAAAGCTTAGTTAAACTATTTTATTCGAAACTTCACAGGAGTACTCCTATCAATAAATGAGTAAACAAGTGTTTCAGGCTCTTTCAGAATTCAACCCCTAAAAGGTGAAAAAGGGGTGACAAATTCTGAAAATCAACATGGGTATCGTTTTTATGGTTTATCGGGTCGCTGATTACGAAAACAACAACTTTTTCAAAATCCAACGTAGCAGACGGGAAATACCTACCATCATCCCCTGTGGGGGTGCGATGTGGTTGAAATGTCAATATGGGTGTCGTTTTATGGTTTTTTGGGACGTTAATTACGAAAATGGCATCGATTATGGTTTGAAACCAACATGGATGGAAGGATGGATGGATGTATGTTTGTATGTAAAAATCATCATGGGTTGGGTGACTTGGGTGTAATTTTTAAGGTTTTTGGGTCGTAAATAATGTAGATGATATTGATAAATATTTTAAACTTCATTTATTAGAATAGAATAGAATATACTTTTATTGCACAAAAACATAAAACAAAATAGACAAGAAGATTTGTACAAAAAATTTGCACAAAATTACACATCAACAAAAAAATACGAATTTAAAAATTAAAAAACAATGAAAATAAACAAACAAACCAAATATTTTTTTTTACAAATTAATAAAATGGCAAAACCAAAAGATTTACTTAGGTACCTACCTATTTTGTATTGATCTTCAAGTTCCAATCCCTACCAATAGATGGTGTTGGTATCGTTTTAGAACGCGGTAACATTGTGTTTTTTCGAACTAATATTAGTGATTGGTGAATGAGCGTTTCAACAAGTCCGGTCCGGTCGTGCGCTCGCGGGGTCCGCCGCCGACCGAGCATCCGTCCCCGTACGGGTCTTCTCCCTTGGTCGGCACAGTTTCTTGGAATAGAACGTCAGTCCCGTCCCGTCCCCCTCAGCTGGCGCAGCCGCCCCCATGCGGTTGCGTTGGTTGGTGGTACGGTTGAGTGCCCTCCACACTCCCGTTCCTGCACGGTCGAGTTTTGCCCTCCCGCTCGGCTAGCACAGCCGCTCCCGTGCGGTTGTGCTTAGCTGTCACGCCGTCGCCGTGTTTCCGTACCCATGAATATGGGTTTGGGCGACGGTGGGAGCCTTCCCGTCTCCACCAGTCGCCCCCGTGCGGTTGCGTTGTGCGCCCCGCACTCACCGTTGGACGGTGAGTGCCTTCTCTCCCTGCCTCCACCCGCTAGTGCCGCCGCCCCCGTGCGGTTGCGCTGGCAGTCAGTGCTCGCCGTCCCCCGTACGGTGAGTACATTCTCGCACATGCGATTCCCCTCTCCATCTCTCCAGCACCGTCGCACTTTGCGGCTGTGTTGGTTGATCCGCGCTTCCGTCCCCGGACGATTGCGCCCCACGCCTCCCTCTCCCCGAGGGAGGACGTCTCAGATACGACGGTAGAGCCTTCGGGCTAGAGTCGGTCCCAAGGTGGTGTTTAGTGGGTAGGCACTTCTTCAAAGTGAGTCCCACATAACCACGCAGCCGGCTGCGTGGTATGCTAGAAGCATTCACCACCTCCCTCCCCCGCTTCCGGAGGGTGTCCTTGCATTGGGCGCAAAAAAAAAGCGTTTCAACCTGTACCACATACGGTACCTATTCACTGTTAATGGATATTTGACTAGACTTCGACTTTGTTTGCTTGCTTACGGTTTAAGATTTGCTTCGTTTTTCGGATTAGTTGCTTGATTTTGTCTTTCTTACAACCACTGTTCAAACTTGGAATTCGATTTGCTTTGTGATTAGGTATTGTTGATAGTAGTATTTTTTATCACTGAAAAAATAATACAGAAACTCTTAATATTAAAGGAAATATGGAAAAACATACTGTCGTCCCCATTATAGGTGACGGCGCCTGTTTGTTTCGTGCTCTTTCATTTTTAATGTACGAAACCCAAGAAAATGCGATGGTGGTGCGTTCACAAATTGTTAGATTTGTGGTAAATGATTGGCCTAGGTTTTTTAGTTTTGACCCACGACAAAAATGGCTATAATTATTCAACAGCAAATGAATATTCAGCCGATATGTTAAAAAATGAAACTTACGGTGGACTTTGTGAATTTGTAGCTGCAGGATTAATATTTCCGTTTCGGTTCGAAGTATATCGAAACTGTCTGCTATACACAGAGTCCGGAACAGATATCTGTCCAGTAAGGCAATAACGATTTAGCCATGATTTATCTAATGGATATTTTGACGTCTATCTGCGTATTGTAGCGAAGAAAATTACACAGCGTCGCATGGAGGTACCTGTCGAAGAGCGTGATCCTTTTTCAGAGCTTGACCATTTAACTGTTACATCTTTTTTAAACAGTGAAATATCATCTCCAACCAGCAGAACAGATCAATCTGTATCGTGGACATTAAAATATGAAAAAATAAAAAGAAACGAAGGTCGAGATTTACTAATTACACAAGAAAAAGTCAATTAAAAAGTGCACAAGAAAGATATAGGCAGAACAAGCCAGATTCAAATCGTAAAGCTGTGTCCGCTTATCAGAAAAAAAATCCCGATGTACACAGCCAAACTGTTGCAAATTACTAAACTGCGAATCCACAAATACATAGAGCAATATTCAGTCACGGTATGAGGAAAACATTACACTGCGTTTATGGAAAAACAAGGTCCATTCCGCTATGGAGTATGATATTGCTTATAGAACTGACAGCAGTGTAGCCTTGGGTTCTATGACATATAAGTGTCAGTGGTGCAATGCGCTGAAATGGAAGGATGAGACAACTGGTATGTGTTGCAGCGCTGGAAAAGTGCAACTTGATCAGTTGAAACAACTGCCTGAACCACTCTTTAGTTTGATTAACACATAGATCATGACCATTCTATGGGTAATATTTGTAAAAATAATGCCTGTTTCCAGATGACTTCCTTTGGTGGTAAACAGGTAAGAGCAGATGGTTTTTCACCGACTTTTAAAGTACAAGTCTAGGTCTACCATTTAATTGGAAGTATATTACCAGAAGCCGAATATGACGCTCAGTACCTTCAAATATATTTTGTAGGTGAAGATGATCGAGAAGCAAAGATTCGATGTTCTAAATTTCCTAACTTAAAGCCAAATTTAATCAAACAATTGCAGAATATGCTGTATCAAGTGAACCCGTATATAAAAGATCTTAAAAGTTCCGTTGATAAAGCCCCTCATTCAGTCATACAAAGTTGTCATAGACCAGAAGAACATAGAGGTAGGTACAATGCACCAACTACAAATGAAGTGACTTTAGTGTTAGTGGATCAACAATGTGATCGAAGAGGCATCATCCTCGAGAGCCGAAGTAATTCACTTCAGGGTATTAGTGAGATACATCGAGCATATGATGCGCTACAGTATCCATTGGTGTTTTGCTGGGGGTATGATGGGTATTCAATCAACATACCACAACGCGATCCCACAACTAAGTTGCCGCTTAATAAAACTATCTCTTCTGCAAGTTTCTATTCGTATAGAATAATGATTAAAGAAGGAGAAGATAACTATTTAGTCAACTATCGTGCCTTTTTAGTCAATATTTGGTGGATGAATACGCCAAAATAGAAACAGAGAGATTAAATTATATCAAAAATAATCAAGCCAAATTACGTGCTGATAGTTACATCCATTTAAAAGATGCTATTGGACGACAAGACGCAGAAGCCAACCAACTAGGACAAATGGTTGTCCTGACTAAAGGTGAAAAAGATAATGAACTTATTGACAAATGGCAAAATATTTGGTGAAGTGCGATGCTATATGTACTCAACGGAATGGCAAAAGCGATGTCTTCCACATATTCATATTCTTTTATGGCTTCACAAACGTATTACTCCGGATCAAATCGACAATATAATTTATGCTGAAATACCGGATCCCACACGTGACCCAGAGCTTCACGAAATCGTTAAATGCATGGTCCATGTGGAACTTTAAATCGAAAGTCACCATGTATAAAATATAAAATGTGAAGTAAACGATACCCCAGGGCTCTTATAAGGGAAACTCCAACTGGTGAAGACGGTTATCCGCAGTACAAGAGACGTTTACTAGATGACGGTGGGTTCTCTGTTGATATCAAAGGCACAACCATAGATAATCGCTGGGTAGTCCCTTATAATCCAGTATTATTAAAAACATTTAACGCTCACTTAAATGTGGAATATTATCATTCGGTGAAATCAATAAAATACAACGTCTGTAAATACGTAAATAAAGGTTCAGACCAGGCATGAGGATGAGAAGGATGAAGTTAAAATCTACACAAGTGGAAGATATACATATAAGTTCATCAGAGGCAGTAGGGTGAATCCTTGAATTTCCCATTCATGAGCGTTTCCCTCCAGTAGTCCACCTCGCTGTTCATTTGGAAAATATGCAAAGGGTTTATTTTAATGAGCAAAATCTGAGTGAAAGAGTGAATAGTCCTACAACAACCATACTCCTATCCTTTTTCGATTTGTGTAAAGTGGATAACTTTGCAAAAACATTGCTCTACCTAGAAGTACCTGCATACTACGTTTGGGATAAAAGAAAGTTCCAAAGGAGAAAGGAGGAGCAAACGTTGAAGGCTGGCCAGGGGTCAAAAAAGAGCACGTTCTGGGCAGGGTTTATACTGTGCATCCGAACAATACAGAATGCTATCACCTTCGTATGCTTCTTCATGATATCAGGGGCCCGATTTCGTTTGCAGCGCTAAAAACTGTAGATGGTCATGATCAGCATTTGTTCGCAGCAATGGAAGAGGCAGCACTTTGCCAATCACCGCAAATGATTCGGGATCTTTTTCCGATTATTTTAGTGTTCTGCCAAGTATCAGACCCTTTAAGCCTTTGGGAGAAATTCAAAGAATACCTATCTGAAGATATTAAAAGACAATTAGAAAGACAGGAAGATGTAGATGTAGAGCACATAACAGATGTGTTATTTAACAAATGCCTTTCGGTAATAGAAGATGCCGTATTAGCGTTGGGTGGTCGGCTACTAAAAGAGTATGGGCCAGCCAAGCAAAGAACAAAGAAAATAGAGAATTTCTTAAAGAGACAAGTTACGACTTAGCATCATTAGAAAACACAGTTAAAAATAATGAAGGATCACTGAATGACGAACAAAAAGCAGTTTACAATCAAATTAACACAAAAATTGACTCAGATGAGGGTGGAATATTCTTTTTAGATGCTCCCGGTGGAAGAGGCAAAACATTCCTCATAAATTTGCTATTAGCAAAAGTTAGAAGTACTCGCGGAATTGCTTTGACTGTGGCTTCTTCTGGGATCGCAGCTACACTACCCGAGGGTGGAAAAACTGCTCATGCTATGGGATGGAATAACCATGGCTCATAAGGGTGGCGTAGAGGCTTTAAACAGAACTCTACAAGATATAAGAGGAAATAAGAAGTTAATGGGTAGTGTAACGGTTTTGCTGGCTGGAGATTTTAGAGAGACTTTACCAGTAGTGCCAAAAGGAACTAGAGCAGATGAAGTTAAAGCGTGTCTTAAGAGATCCACTTTATGGCCTCTAATTAAAATCCTAAGCTCTCGAAAAATATGCAGGTAAACTTAGGAGAAAAAGTGTCTGCTGGTGGATTTGCGAATCTCCTACTTGAAATCGGCAACGGTGATTACCCGATAAATGACGGAATGATAACCATCCCTGATAATTTGTGCACAGTTGTATTTACGTTACAGGAGTTAATATCCAAAATTTACCCAGATATTGCTCATATGCACGATAAGCCAATGGAATGGTTGTGTGAACGTACCATACTAACTCCGAAAACGACCAAGCAGCGGCAATTAACGATATACTGTTAACGTCTTTTTTAGGGGGAAGAAATGGTGTACACGTCAATAGACTCTGTGGTCAACACAGATGACGCTATTAACTACCCTGTCAAATTTCTTTATTCACTGAAACCATCGGGTCTTCCACATCATTAGCTTATTCTGCGCGTGGGCACTCCTGTTATATTGTTGTGAAATTTAAAACCTCCTCAACTGTGCAACGGAACCAGACTAAAAGTAAAAGCATTACATCGCAATGTAGTGGAAGCCACAATTATAACTGGATGTGCGCAAGGGGAAACTGTATTTGTACCAAGAATTCCCTTGATCCCGAATGATCTTCCCTTTGAATTCAAACGAATACAGTTTCCCCTCAAAGTCTGCTTTGCAATGACGATAAACAAATCACAAGGGCAGACATTAAAATTTGTGGGTAGACTTGAGAGAAAATTGTTTTTTACACGGGCAATTCTATGTGGCTTGCTCACGCGTTAGCTCGCCCAGTAGTCTGATAATTTTGGCACACAGTAATAGATTAGCAAAAAATGTGGTGTATAAAGTAGTTTACTAGCTTTTGCCCGCGACATCCAGTTATAATTGTTGCTTGTACCAGTAGACTCTTTTTCACACATGGGCGCGACATAACCGAACTCCACGCGGACGAAGTCGTGGGCAAAAGCTAGTCTATTATATAGAGATATTGTTAAGTCTATGATCGAGGCAGCGATGCTTATTAAGGATTGCAGAGAGGTTCGAAAGTGCGGCTATATTCCTGGTTGGTACCAGTATGCTAGGAACTCTCCTTGGGAGGCTCGTACTCATTTAAAGAGATAGCTGCTAAATGGAAAACCTTATTCAAGATATACATGTAAGGCTATCACTTTCACTAGGAAAACTTTTAAGAAAAATCTTAAGTCACTACAAAATAATCAGGAATAGGTAAAAATGGATGTACTGGCAACCCATCATGATAATAAGTCGTTTAAACAATTTTGGAAGCAGGCGAAAAAATTTAATCCGAGGCCGAGTCTCCCAGAGAGTGTGGACGGCAAAGTAGAAGCGATAGACATTGCCAACATTTTCAGACGCATTCTAAGGCTTTACCGCAAAAGGCGATGCTCCACGCTGTAGGTCCTTCATCAGATGAACCAATTAGAGCAACATCGAAACAGGTATCACAGGTGTTACGGAACATGGTGAAAGGTAAGTCAAATGGACACGACGGAGCTAGTGTGGAGCATGTAAAACACGCCGGCCGTCATTTGTGTAGAGTGTTGTCAATGTTTTTCACTTTTTGTATAATGTTTTTCACTTTTTGCCAGATGATATTTTGAGAGCAGTTGTGGTACTAAACGTAAAGAACAGAACAGGAGATATTAGTGATAAACAGAACTATAGACCCATTACACTAACTACCATATTGGCCAAGGTGCTTGATGGTGTATTGAATGGTTATCTTGCTCAGTATGTGCCACTCGAAGATGCCAATTTTGGGTTTAGGTCGGGTCTCTCGACTGTGAGTGCAATATTATTCTTAAGCATACCGTCAAGTAGTATACTAATCGTAAAACGCCGGTTTATGCCGCCTTTTTGTACCTCTCAAAGGAATTCGATCTGGTCAATTATGACAAACTGTGGGTCAAACTGAGAGAAAATAGTTTGCCGGAGGGTATAACAATTATTTTCGAGTACTGATATAGACAGCAGACCAATTTTGTAAGATGGGCAGATTACCTGTCTGATTCTTATTGACTAAAGTGTGGAGTAAGACAAAGAGGGCTGAGCTCTCCTACTTTATTTAAAGGAGCTAGTTCGTGATCTTAACAACACCCGTGTAGGTTGCTCCTAGATGGTTATATAATCAACAACATTAGTTACGCCGATGTCATAGTGTCCTTAATCCCATCGATAAGTGCCCTACGTAGGCTCTTGGGTTTGTGTGAGGCATATGCTGAAACATATAGACTGACGTATAACGTCAAAAAAGCGAGTTGCTGGTGTTTCTGGCGGGGCAAATGAATCCTTCATATGTAACACCCGTGACACTAGGTGGGGTTGCGCTAAGACGAGTCTCTCAGTTTTTTTACTTAGGATATGTTGTGAATGAGAACTTGACTGATGACCTAGACGTGGAACGTGAACGCAGGGGGCTCGCGATTCGCTGTAATCTGCTGGCTCGTAGGTTTGCCAGGTGTTCAAAGGCAGTCAAAACAACAGTGTTTAGGGCCTTCTGCCAATCATTTTATACCTGCTGCCTATGGGCCAACTGTGGGCCAACTGTCGCAGCGGGTACGGGTGAACGCTCTGAGAGTTCAGTACAACGTCTTCAGGATGTTAATGAGGCTGCCTCGCTATTGTAGTGCGTCAGCGAGGTTAGCAGATTCACAAGTGAATGGCTATTATGCCATAATTAGAATAAGAGCAGCATCGTTGATGCGTAGAGTGAGATACAGTCCTAACGGCTACCGAGGGTCATTGCCGAACATGTTGAGAGTCCTATCTGGAGGCACTGGATTCGCCTACATATAGGATAATTATAGTCTGTTTCTGTTTAACATAGTTTTCAAGTTTCATTGTATTACTAACACTCTATGGACAACCTAGTCTGAAATAAGTTATAAATTCATTAAAAGTTACAGGTCAGACGTCTTAATAATCATCCATTACTGCCTATGAAAGTCTACTGCTAATCACAGGCCTTTCCCAGAGATTGATATATAGGGCGGTTTTGCTTTAATTGCCATGCTTGGTAAACGGGTTGGCAACCTCATTTTTTATTATTTTGAGTCGTTATTAGGAAGATGCTGCTGCCGATCTCCTGCTTCAGATTCCCTCGGTCGCCTCTTACAGGGCGATATGGAGTAGTAGAGTAGTAGTAGAACCCTTGCTATGCTACTGAGTCTTATTAAAACAATTATCTTTAATTTTAATTATTAATTTTAGTCTAGTTTTGCATAACGATCCCACAATATCTTGAAGCCTTGCGGTGCTACCAATACGTCGAATTGCAGAATATTTTTGTGGAATTCCTCTAGATAATAGCAAATTTTGTTCGTTACACACCCACAGTCAAGCGTTTTTCTGCTGTTTCTGCGTCGTTTTGCTGCTTTTTTGTATCAAAAACCCTAAAGTTTTTGATACAAAAAAATGATGGCTGAGTGCTACTACCGGTTTGAGACCCTATAATAAATAAGATGAAATCCAATACAATCATACCACTACAAGTCTTCATGATACTGTAAGCTTAGCTGTAACTCGAACAACACCTCAAAAGAAAGTCAAACCACCTCCCAGAGTCAAAAAGTTAATTTACAAGAAATATTATAAATACATTTATTTCAGTTCCACGCTTATATTCACAAAATACCAAACTAGAAAACAAAATAACAAAACAAAAAATAACAATTTTAATAATGAGTTTGAGTTCATATTGCTCTTAAATAATATAACGTAGTTATCCTAAAAATGTTTTACTGGCTAACAGTTCTTAAAAGTAATCTTGATTTTTTGAAATTTATATTTCCTTTCCAGTTGTTAAAGTAAAAAGTGGTAAAATTAAAAATATTGTACAACCGACTTCAATATAAATAAAATGAGAACATCATCAATGTAGTCGAAGTCAATTAATTACGCATTAGTAAGGACTCAAAAATTACTGGTCGGATCTTGATCAAATTTATATGGGACCACATGAGAAGAATCATCAAAATCGGTTCACCTAGAAAAAAGTTCTGAGGTAACACACATAATTTTTTTTTTAAATACAGCTGAATTGACAACCTCCTTCTTTTTTGAAGACGGTTGAAAAGGACAGCAATGAGTCAATTCCTGTAGGAAGTAAGAAATTTTCATTTACAGATACAAAGTTGGTCGTGTACGTGAGATATGAATTAAACGATCAAAGATGGGCTTTAGATCTTTCAATGGGCCCCTATATCTTTTTAATTGGATAAGTTTTTGCGCGTTATTTAAGCTGAAAAAAGTAATATAAACGTAACTTGAATGGAATTTCATTCATCTTTGCGAATGAGAGTATGGTCTAAGTTATAAGATACGGCGGTATTTCTTTTATAATATATATAACAGTGATATCTATAAATTGTTACGTGAAGGGAAAACCTTTTTTTTAATTTTAAATGTTAATTTTTTAACTGTTTGTGGAGTATGTCAAGGCAAAAAAGCGTTTTTATTTAAATATTTAGTATATATCTGTTCATATTTTTTTTTTTGATACCTGTTTTTATTTATTTAGTGCAGTTGAAAGTTAAATGCAGTTTGTTTAATATATAAATACAACGTTGACTGTCTCCTTGGTCCAGTGGTCGTAAAGGCGATGGCTGATCATGAGGCCGCAGTTTTAATCCCCGGTCGGGCTAAAACCAGTTATTTGGGGTTATCTGTCGAGAAATTTTCAGTAGCAGCCCGGAGTCAGGAAGTTGGCAATGGTTCACCCCCATGCTTTGGAGAACACATAAATTCGTTGGTCCTCTCCGGTCATGACGGATTACCGTCCCATCGGTCTATGAGAGTGCACCTGTGTTCGCGCACACACTAGGGCATTATAATCCGTTATAGTGTCCGTTTAAAGTGGGTGCTGTGGTCGAAATTCAGTCTAGAGGACATTATTTTTATTATTAATATACAAACTTTAAATTCTGATAAATTACGGTCGAAAATCGACCCCTGGGTTAGAACTAGTTATTATAAAGTGTTGTATTATTAATAATGCCCGTCTCATTTGTCTGCGATGCACCGTGCTAACGAGCGAGACTTCAGTTACCAGTGATGGCCATATTATATCCATTTGAGGATGGTTGGACCGAAGCCCTATACTTATGATGGGGTGTCGCTTCTACGTTCACAAATTTGGTGTATTTAATGCACTGTATTAAGTTTAATTTTTAATAGAATTGAGGTGACAAACGAGCACACATTCCACCTGATGGTAAGTGAATGCTGTGGCTCATAGACATCTACATTTTTCTTCGGATAAGATTAAAAATGCAGATGCGTTGTCACCCCTAAGGACTACGATGGAATGTCTCGTTTCCAGTAAAAAGAGTCTCCGGTTTTCTACACTCACCATATGAAACACAACCGAAACAAAACGAAACCTTAAGCTGCGAGAACGTGTCCTTCCCCTGTCGATTCGACCCATTCGTGGTGCAACCATAATATAGTTGCAGCCTGGTTCTACCACGTAAACTACTCATGAGTATGGACTTTTGAAGTTAAGCATGGCAAATGACGCTTAAAACTCCTACATCCAACAGTAGATTAAAAAGACTGATAAAGAACATAAAGAAAGTATGGGTCAATGCTAGTCCACACCAATTTAACAGTGTGCAAATAGTGGTATCTATTACATACACGCAACACACTAGCAAAATAAATGCACATCATTCATTCATTAGAGCATAACAAAAGTCCATGGCTGAACATAGGCCTCCCAATAAATTGCCCTTTTGGAGGAACTTGCCACAGCTGCCACTTGGCAGGTGGGTTAGTAACCTTTAATAAGAAGATGCTCATCTCCTGTTTCGTTTCCCTTTGTCGCCTTTGACAATACCCATGATGTAGGAGTTTACAAGAATGCGCCAGATAGCGGTATAAGGTAGGGTAGTGGATCCTCTTACGCCGCAACCACACAGCATTACTTTATTGTGTATTGACAATGTCTTGTTACAACCATGTAATTTTAGCCCTCTACAAAACCATGTTGAGAAATAAATTTTGCTAAATAATGAAATCACAATTGGCAATTTCATTTTGATAAGCGTATTGATAAGCGCGGCTCTCCACATTTCATCGTAAACATTTCATCACATGCAGGTAGATTACAATTTTAAATTACGTGTCATTTCAAATTAATTCAACTCGCTATTAGTTTATGACCTAAACTTGGTGATTAAGTAATGTAGATTAGTAAGTCCAAAGTTTCAAACGTATCTGTATACGCCGATACTAAGTGGTGTATTTTTTTTTATCTTTATCATAAAATTCTATGAGAATATATCACTTTGTATCCCGATTTGTTGCCTCCAAGCAGCGAATAGATTTTAAACGACCGTTTGTCTCGTAACTAGTCAGATAAAGTTTCTTGCAGTACCTAAGTGGTGTGGAATGTTTCATATTTTCATGTTTTCTTCGGTTTCATTTATCGCAAAGTTTTTTTCTAAGCATTAAACATAAATTACCTCCGCATTTGTAACAAAATAACTCAAACGATACATTCATTGACTAATTTAGAGGAACGCAAAAAAAAGGTTTATATTCTTCTGTTGTAGGTACTGTATCGTACGTACTGGCCACAAACATTAGAATAAATTATATTAAAGAAACAAGTTTTGGAATTTTTTTTTCGAATTTCATTTGTTTTTAATTAATTATTGCGTTCTTTCATACTGCGAAAACTTTTGCTGACTTTTGATTTGAGTTTAATTTTAGATTTTGTTAAAGTTCTTGCCTTGTTTATCGTATTTTGTCTAAATTGTTTTTGCAAATAAACTGAGAATGCCAGATCTAAACGCCACTCACGTTGTTAGGGCTGTTGCTTTAATTGAAACTGGGCACACTTACAAACATGTGGCCCAAACATTACGAGTATCAAAATCTGTGGTAAACTGCTTTGTCACGTGGTATCGGCAGACCGGACAGTATACGAGACTCACAGGAGACGGACGTAAACAGAAAACTGTGGCCAGAGATGACCGGGTTCATCGTTACCGTGGTGCTTGGAAACCGGACTTTAACTTTTTCTGAGGTAAGAACGAAGCTCAAAGAAGTTTGAGGGGTTACAGTAAGCACAGAATCTGTGAGAAAAAGAACAGAATAAAGACAATAAATTCACACTTGCCTGCCAGAGGCCCCTTTCTTGCCACATGCTATCGAATAGCTCGAATTAATTTTGCTCGAAATCACGAAAATTGAAATGACAAAGCTTAGAGTCAAGTTCTATTTACAGATGAGTCCAGATTTTGCTTGAAGCCAGATAACGGAAGGATTAAAGGATAGAGAGATGCCTGGGAGAGAGGTACGATCTGTGCATCATCATTGGAAAGGAGGCATATGGTGGAGAGTCAGTTATGGTATGGGAAGTTATTTGTATAAGGACACGTACGGTACCGAGAATGAGTCACTAACAGCAGCACGATAAATGTAACAGATATTTTAAAAATCGAGTGTCATTTGTCACTTTTATAGGAGAGAGATATACTTTTTTGCATGATAGTGCACGCCCACATACTGCGGTCGTAGTTGTTCAATACCTTCGAGACGTTGAAATCAATAGATCATGAATGGGATAAGCTTGGAAGACAAATTAAGAAAAGAAATTTTGCAACCGTTAATTTGATAGATCTTAAAAACGCGTTGTAGAAAGAAATACAACGCAATCTCTCAAGATTTAATTGATAACTTGATTACTATGCCAAGGAGGCAGGAAGCAGAGCTATAAGAAGTACACAAACTATGTTATAGCCTTTCCTAAGCATCTATAAAAAAATATTAATGCAGCTGCAACCACGGATCTGAGCCGTATCTGTGAATGGGCTGCATCCTTTGTACTATTAGTTAGCAGGTATTTGCATAATAAATTAGAAGTTACATCACTTCCTCACGTTTCTTTTAACGTCGTTCCTATAGCCTTTGCCGATACTGTCAAAAATGTATTTTCACAAAAAATTTGATTACCATGTATCATGGTCCTTGCATATTGCTGATGTTAGTAGTAACTTCCGCTTTACCTTACATTCACTTAAATGTCTTCAAAATGTCTTACACCTAAAAGCTGAAATATCAATCTCGCTCACACTTATTCTACCTCTGCTTCGTTATCCTGACGCTTGTTAATTGGATGCTCCTCCTTAATAAGCTCAACCGCTTGCAAAATTAGTGTATCTGAATCATATTTGGGCTCAGGAAGTTTGACCAAATATCTCAGTTTCGCAAGCAGCTCTAGTGCCTCCCAATTTCACTTCGTATGAACACTTGATTGTTGTGTCTCCTCTATAACATCTTGCACAATCCATCCTCTCCTTCATACTTTAGAAGCCGATTTTCTTTCACCCATCCTCCGTATCAACCATGCAGATCAATTGTTAAAACTCTGCTCAACTTTCACGTCCATAATTCCGGTTTTTACTTTTATTCCTTTTCTGTTCACGCGGTTAGGTTATGGAACTCACGCCGAATTTCGAATAGCCATATATTAGGCAAAAGTATTCGGCCGGGAAGGAAGTACTGTTAATTCTTCATAGCGTCTATTCTCTGAAGCTGGGGTTGTCTACGATAAGAATAGGTTTAAATTACTGCTGGAAAATGAAGAAAACTTAGCCTTTCTGCACACTTATCTTCATACGTTTATCTGATAGTCCTTTTTATAATTTTTGTAATATGTAAGTTGATTATGTACCTCATCATCGTCATCATTACAGCGCTTCACAAGTCAACTGCTGAACCTGCATCCATCGACTTTCTACATGTCATATCAGGTCGTCACTACATCTAGTGGGGGGACGCTCTACACTTCGCCTGCCGGTACGACGCCGCGAATCTTTTTTCCCCATCGGTTTTCGGTTCTTCAAGCTACATAGCCGGCCCATTGCCACTTCAGCTTACTAATCCGTTGGGCTGTCGGTTACTCTGGTTCTCTGCGGATATCCTCATTTCTAAGTTTATCATACTCATACGGCCAGCAGTGAAGGACCACGTCTCAGATCCATAAGTCATCACTGGCAACACGCACTGGTTGTACAATCTCGTTTTCAAGTTTTGAGGTATACCTGACGAGAAGATGTGTCGTAATTTCCCGAAGGCTGCCCAGACGAGTTGAATCCGTCGATTGAGCTCTCGGTCGAAGTTGGACTTACCTAGTCGGACTATTTGTCCCAGGTAAACATACTCGTCAACAACTTCGAGCTTAGTGCTCCCAACAACTACCGGCATAGGTGTGACATGGACGTTAAACGTGATCTTTATTTTGTCCATGTTCATCTTAAGACCTATTCGTTGGGAGGCACTATTGAGGTCATTGAGCATAGCGCTTAGGTCCTCTAGCGATTCTGCCATAAGGACTATATAGTCGGCAAATCGAAGGTGAGCGATGTACTCGCCATTGATTTTAATACCATATCCTTTACAGTCCAGTAGCTTGAAAACGTCTTCCAATTATGTACCTATGACTACTTTTTTTTTATAGGAGAGGGGTCAAACGAGCATGCGGCTCACCTGATGGTAAGTGACTACCGCCGCCCATGAACAACTGCAACACCAGGGGAACCAGAGGAATTGCAGATGCGTTGCCGGCCTTTTAAAAAGGAGTAGGCTCTTTTCTTGAAGGTCCCTAAGTCGTATCGGTCAGGAAAAATCGCTGGTGGTAAACTATTCCACAAGGAAATTGTGCGAGGAAGAAAACATCTTCTAAATCGCACAGTGGTGGACCGCCAATCATCCAGATGGTGTGGATGGTATCGGGAGTTCTGCCGCGATGTGCGTTCGTGAAATGTGGCGGCTGGGATTAATCCAAACAATTCCTCAGAGCACTCCCCGTGGTAAATGCGAAAGAAAATGCAAAGAGATGCAACATCTATTCGCAGCGCCAATGAATCGAGCCGATCGGAAAGGACTCGGTCGTCGACGATTCGAGCCGCTCTGCGCTGGATGCGGTCAAGTGGAAGGAGCTGGCACTGGGAGCCCCAGCCAGAGATGGGAACAGTATTCCATGTGAGACCGAACCTGCGCCTTGTAAAGTTGCAGGCGTTGTGCCGGCATGAAATACTGTCCCGCTCTGCTGAGCACGCCAAGCTTTTGAGGCCAATTTGGCCTTCTCTTCCAAGTGACCGCGAAACTGCACGTCACTCGATATGTCGACGCCGAGGATTCCGATACTGGCTGAGGCAACAAGGGGAGTGCCTTGAAACTGAGGAGATACGATAAAGGGGTTCTTTTTTAGCGGTAAACGCGCAAACTTGTGTCTTCTGAGGATTAAACTGGACTAGATTTAGTCGCCCCCAATCCGAGACTTTGTTCAGCAAAGACTCGACTTCAGACACAAGTTTGTTCCGGTACCCAGCGACGTTTTCCCGAGAAATATTCGCACGGCCGGCGTATAGAGCATCACCAGTGCTATCATCCGCATAGCAATGAATGCTACATTTGCAACATATCATTGATATGCAGAAGAAACAGCGTTGGTGATAGCACGCAGCCTTGTGGAACACCAGCGTTAATAGGCTTGTAGTCGGAGCATGCACGTCTACAACGACCATGATGCTCCGATCTGCAAGAAAGCAAGATCCAATTGCACAATTTCTCGGGAAGCCCATAGGAAGGGAGCTTCGTAAGAAGCGCTTTGTGCCAAACCCGATCGAAAGCCTTCGCAATGTCCAAACTAACGGCCAATGCCTCCCCCTTGGACTCTACTGCCTCCGCCCATCTATGAGTCAGGTAGACCAGAAGATCGACCCCGACGAAAACCGTATTGGCGGTCACTAATCAGCTGGTGATCCTCAAGGTACCGCATGAGCTGGCAGTTTATAATGGATTCCATTATTTTGGAGAACAAGGGGGTGATAGCGATAGGCCTGTAGTTGGACGTGTCCGAGCGGTCGCCTTTTTTAGGGATCGGTTGGACAAAAGCTGTCTATCATGATTTTGGGACTACGCCTAGGGAGTAGGAGTACCGGAAAAGACGCGTTAGAACCGGTGCCAACTCCGGAGCACACGTCCTCAGCACAATTGGGGGGATTCCGTCAGGCCCACTCGACTTGTGGATGTCCAGGGAGAGGAGTGCTTTGCGAACCGAGCGCTGTGAGAACCGAACATCTGGCATGGAGCACTCACACCGCGGGATGGCCGGCGGTGTGTTCTCCCCGTCATCAAAAGTCGAGTTGGACGCAAAAAGTGAGCCTAAAAGGTCGGCTTTCTCTTTTGCGGCGTGGGCCAGTGAGTCGTCCTCCCTGTGCAGAGATGGTAGTGATGGCTTACAGAAATTCCCTTGGACAGCCTTGGCGAGAGACCTGAATGCACGGGTTCCCGAAGGAAGGCGAACTAGTTTCTCGCCAATTCTGCTTATGTGCTCTGACTTTGCCTTGGCAATAACACTTTTGAAGGACCTGGAGGCGAAGTTATACTTCTTTTAAGCATGCTGGTGTTTACATCCCGAGCCGCCGAAGCCTCAGCCCAGGCCTGATAGCACTCCTGCTTACTGCGTAATGCAGTCTTACAGGAGCGACCAAACCAAGGCTGCGATCTGCCTCCGATGGGTACCACAGATGATGGAATAAATAGTTCCATTCCTGTAACACCACATCAGTGACAGAGTCAGCAACAGCGCTGGGATCATCCGGCGAGAAGCAAACCCGCCCCATGGGTAGGATGCAAAGAAAGACCGCATTCCGTCCCAATCCGCCGACCTGTAATGCCAAACACGGCGGCAACCTGCAGAACGCAACCGCGAGGGGCGTGAGTGGCACCACACTCCGGATCAGACAATGGTCCGAAGAGCTGAGAGGGGCATCGACGGAAACCTGATATCCGTCCGGATGAGAGGTCAGCAGAAGGTCCAACAGGGAAGGTGTATGATCCTTCACATCTGGAATCCGCGTAGGCGAAGTAACCAGCTGTGTCAGAACATATGCCAAGGCAAAGTCATTAACAGATCTCCCCGCATGATCGGTTAAACGTGAACCAAGCCATTCGGCGTGGTGGGCGATAAAATCGCCAAGGATCACGATATCTGCGGATGGGACCTGTTGTATCAAGGAATCTGTAGCCATTTGTACGTGGTCGATGAGTTGGTCTGTTTCGGCATTACCGCTATGGGACCTATAAAGGCACCCGTAGACGCGCGGATGGTCGTCGCTATCTACGCGTAGCCAAAGGATGGACAGGTCCGAACCTTCAAGACTGCCGAGGCGTCGAGAACAGATGTCCTCTCTGACGTATACGCAAACTCCAGCCCGAGGCACAAAGGAGTGTTCCAATTTGTACCCCGGGTAGGAGATACGAAATATCAGCCGGAGAGGACACCTGCGTCTCGGTCAGAAGAGAAAGGCCGGCTTCGCCGTCTCGAGATGGTAGTGGACGGCGTTTAGGTTCGAGTGAAGTCCCTGATGTTGCAGAAATCCACGGATAGCGTGGCAGGGTCGCCTTGGTCTTGTTGCTCAGTTTGCCCCGAGCAGTTATTGTTTTGAGCGGAATTTTGCCCAGAATACGCGGGGCAGCCTGAGCACCCACGCTCAGGAGTGGAGTAGCATGGTCGTGGATGCTCAGCGAGGGATTCTCCAGGGGTGCTGGTACCCTCCTGGGGTAGTCTAAAATTTAATTCCGCTACCATGTTGATGGGGGGGGGAGAATTGGGCCTCCGGTCACCTGCACTCACCAGACGAAACGCAAAAGCAGAGCTTCCACTTCACGCCGGTATTCTGTGAGGTCGTGGTACTAACCCGGCTCGAGACGGCCCATACGTGCAACAGCAAAAGCTGCTGCGTGGCTCTACCACCGTTAACTTTAGTGATTACAAGAAAAAAATGAATATTTTCAATTTACCAATTATCTGACTACAATAAAACCTCTCACTTAGTTATTCGGTATTCGGCCGAATAGTATCTAGATATTCGTTATTCGACCGGATAGGATAAAAGTAACCGAATAGGCCGAATACCGAATAATAGGCGAATATTCGTTGAAGTCTAATTATTATTATTTAGTATTGTATTATTTAAAATAATTTACATAACATTATGTATATTATTTGTTCATCTGTAGTAGAGTATTGTACGCACTAAGTTTGCTTTTTTAATAAATCTTCCTTTAAATCTCCGAAATATCTTCCAATAGACCCACTACGGGAAGATATTTCAGTAAATTATGGAATAAGTAGAACCTTTGTACGAACTCAATATATGAATGTTTCTGTATCTTGTCGTGTATACATAAATAAATAAAAAAAGTATTTCCTGTAAAAATTTTCTTTTTTTCTTAATTTGGTTAATGTTTGTCATTTGATAGTTTGTTTTTTTTGACGTTTTTAATTTACAATTAACGAGTAATAAGCAAAATCCAAATTAATAAACTTAATTGTCACAAACGTCCATGATATTTTGTTTTATACACACTTTGTTTGCGTTCCTCTAAATTTGTCCATGAGTACATTTAAAACAACTTTTATTTAGCCTTATTTTATTTAATAAAATGCATAACATGAACTAAGATTCAATGGGATATTATTTTCTTCGTGTTCAGCTGATCTTCTCATAAAGGGAATAAATAATGAATTGAAAGTTATAAATGTGACTATTTATAGTTAACTACATACAAAATATACATTCTATAGTATTATAATATTAAGCAGAAATAATAGCAGAATGCAATTTGTTTAATATTTAAGATTTGTTCCGACACTATCTTGCGTACTATGAGAAAGTCTTTGACAATATATTTTTATAGGATAATGGTTACAAATCTACCTAACGGTAATTTTGTGGCCCATAGTTATTTATGGGCCACAAACATGTGTCCTTGATTAAGAATTGGATGCGTTGTCATCTCTGAGGACTAAGGTGGTATGCCTCGATACCAGTAAAAAGGGTCTCCGGTTCTCTACACTCACCATACGAAACAAAGCACAGTGAAGCTGCTATTTCACATTGGCCTTCTGCGAAAGCTTGGTCCTATCCCAGTCGAAACGAGCTATTATAAAATTTAAAGGACTTTATAATAATCTACACGTTTGTACGTAAATCATCTCTATAAAATCAAATTAGAAACGGTTAGCAAATATTTCATAATGCATTTTGATATCTGAAAGGGATTTGCGCTTGTACAACGCAATGCAGGGTCAGAGATCGGTTATTAAGACAAACCATTCACACATAATACCATATATGCAATAAAACCTATTTGAGTCCAATTAAAAGGGAATGAATTGGCACCTCCCATAGGGATATCAATAAACCGCGGACCAATTTGCGTATACACATAGCCTCAGGGATTGTTACAAAGACTAAGCCGTCAATAGATGGGACACTACGATTTTCTTTCTCTTCATTAAGACGTTTTATGCTACTGATGCACATGGACCACTTCTGTTAATGCAATTCCTCTTCTACTTTCTCTTTATCAGTCCATAAAAGTCTATTGTTGGAGGAACTCTCGTTGCAAGGAGATTTGTGAATTCTCGATCGCAATACCAGTGCACCAGACGTTTCGCGCCTAAGACGCTTTTGGCCGTCGCCGGTCTGAGTATTTTACATCTAATTAAAAAATTGATTATAGCGCCATCTACCGGACGCTTTAAGATTTTTCTGACACTTCAAGAAATGGGGTGATGGAATGTCTTACTAATGCCAATTTTTCTTTCTAATATGGAAGTAACCATTATCTATTTATTGAAAGGCGTTTTGCGTCTCGTCAGACATTAATGCGTATTAACAGACTTTCCATGTATCTAAACATATTTGTTAATTTCTCGCTTTACTGGCCTTTTTTCATCACACTGTCAGCAGTATAATATGTAACAGGCCGGTATCTACCAAACTCTTAGGCAGAAAGGGAACTTTTCACCCAGTATTTGTATCTAAATAATTAAATATAAATATTTAAAACTATTACATTTGTATCGTACAATGATAATGAACTTTTTTTTCATTCACGACGTTTCGGGTGCTTTACAGCACCCATGGTCACGAGGGGGAACTGAAGTGTTTTTTTATAGAATAAGGGTGACAAGCGAGCACATAGCTCACCTGATAGTAAGTGGATACTGTGGCTCGTAGACATTTACATCTATCCTTCACTAAGAATAAAAATGCCAATGCATTGCCACCCCTGAGGACTAAGATGGATTGCCTCGTTTCCAGTAAAAAGGGTCTCCTGTTCTCTACACTCACCATATGAAACACAGTAGCATTAAGCTGCTATTTTACGCTGGTTTTCTGTGAGAGCGTGGTCCTTCCCCGTTCGAGCCGACCCACTCGTGCTACAACTATAATATAGCTGCAGTATGGCTCTACCACGTAAAAGTTAAATTAAACGCGATAAAATCCGTAAAAATAGTTTCATTCGATGTCAAGCATTCGTAAATATAAGCAATCATTTTTATAATGAACTGTTTGTAAGCAATGGAAAATTTAATAAGTCCTCTGAAAGGCTGCAATTCTACCTGCATCGAATCTTAGTTGCATGAATATAAGATAAGTTACTTCTCACACTGTCTAGTAATTTATAGAGGAAGCAATGCCTACTGCTATTATGGTCGGCGCTTTATCAAATAGAGTGTATTTCGTGTGAATGCTTCGTTCAACTTAACGCTCAGGACACAATAATTAAAATAAATAATTAATACAAAATTTGTCCCCTTCGTAAACAAAAAACACATAATTAATTATGATATAAATTTAGTGTATAAAATATTTTATTCTTTTCGTCTAGCTACTTCTAAGTAATTTAATAATTATTTTTATGTGTATTGTATAATTTTGATATTTGTTTTTTTTACCTAAAAGGTAGTGTTTTGTATGTTCTTTGAATTGATTTAAGTCTACAGAAACATTCTAATTATTTCAAAGCTTGACCTTTAACCTACCTTTAAAATAAAAAATAAATAATATATCTCTTAGACAAAATATTTAAATCAATATTACGTTTCTGTTTGTACAAAATGTTTAAAGTGTATTCTTAAAATAGATAAATTAAGGGATTAAATCCACAACCTTGACTTATAATCGTGTAGCCAGAGCTGCATAATTAACTCGAGCTTCGCCTTTTAATAAATAATATCGAGTAAAACCGGGTGCGCTCACAGTATTGGCCGCGACATCGCATGTCGTCACGTACGGGACCCTTATATTTATTTCAATATCGGATTTCAATTTATTACACAGCCGGTTCATGTTAGCACTTACTATCTTTGAAAATTATTGTACTAAACCTTCTCTTGTGAGAGTGGCAATGAACGAATAAATTTACGGACTGTTATACATGCAGCCCACGTAAACCTTTTCTTATTAAATATTTGTTTTATTATATGATTCATCACTAGCTTTATATAATTATTTCGCTGATATGATCATATATGGAGCCTCAGACCCAAAATGAAAGTTAGACGGAGTGCTACGTATATTTCGAGTAACGCAAAAAAGCATTCTCAACTTCTTGACACGCACGCACATAACTTTCTTCTTTCTTTCTTTATCTACCGGTAAAAAATTACTGCTGAGCGCAAATCTGTACCATATTGGTTGCAAATTAATTAAGATGCATTTGTGTATATGAGTGAGTGTTCTTACAACTGAGCATGGTTTAGGCTTGGTTTGTGCGTCATTAGAAAATATACGCAACGTACAGCAGCATACTAAAGCAGACAATCGTTTTATTACACATAAAAAAGCCACTTTATTATAGTAAACAGCCTAAAGATTTTATGAAAATGTAACCGGAATCATAAAATCTGAAAAAAAAGTTCTTTTGATATTCGTGAATTGGCTAATGTAATATGAAAAAAAAATGCGTATAAAGAAGAACGAACTGCAAAAAAAATTTTTCCTCAACCTTAAAATACCTATAAATGCTGAATGTACCTACAACTTTCTTTTATACTATTAACTAGCTGTCCCTCGCGACTTCGTCCGCGTGAAATTTACTACGATTTCAAGGTTTTTTTTTTGCACGGAACCCTGATTCTTTTTCTAAAATAAAAGTATCCTAAGTTACTCCTTATAACATCAGCTATCTGCCAGTGAAATTCCCGTCAAAATCGGTCCAGTCGTTTCGGAGATTAGCCGGAACAAACAGACAGACAGACAGAGAGACAAAAATGTTAAAAATTGTTTTTATGTTATTAGTACCGTATATACTTTCATATGCCTTTAGTAAAAAGCTGTTATTTTAACATTACAAACAGACACTTCAATTTTATTTATTTGTATAGATTATTGACCAGAGCACTATTTTAACTTATAATACCGGTGAAAACTACTAGACAATCGCTTTTAGTTTGTTTTTAGGTTATTGTGATATTCATATTTTAATAATTGTTAATTTCTCAGTATTGCCGTTAGATACGGTAAAACTAATATTACCATTGTAATCTATTAGTTATAAGGCATAAATTGACATGTGTTTCATTAAGTTACGCCTGGTTACGGTGGTTGGCCCATTCAAAATACAAAAAGAAATTGTCTCCTTCCATAACACCAAGATGTTCTAAATGCTACAAAAATATTCTATAAGCCTAACTGACTGACTAACTTTTGACCATGGCGACTATATCCATATATTCATATAATCGAAAGCCATGACCTACGCAGGATAAAATATATTTATATTGATAATAAACCACTGTATTTTAAAAACATTAACCACTGTAATGTATGCCTCAAAAATGATCTCTCTTCGGTCGTGTCGGATTGTCGTCCCATCGAACTAAAAGAGTGAGAAAATATAGTACCGAATAGCAGATGTTTCGTATGGTGAGTGAAGAGATCCGGAGATGCGTAGGCATTTTCCTTTTTACTAGTAACAAACGCAGGTACGATTATTCTATCTTAGTCCTCGGTAGTGAAAAATCATTTCAACTATGATTACCAACTAAGCGTAAAAAGACTAGCCACCGTGATCGAAATTCGGTCTGGAGGACATTATTATTAACCACTGCATTTCCACACCTGTAGCATGTTACTCGTCTTAACCTGATGAGCAAGGCATCTGCATGAGCAAGGACGCATTATGTCAGACTCTCAATGACCCGAATACCATGGTGTTCACCTTCGCTGCATGTAGGCAGGACTACGAGAACGCTTTCACACACATCTACAGCGCTAGTCGACCCTTGGCTTTTAAGAGACCCCAGAGTTTAATGCTGGTTCTTCTCTAATAATTTTCTCTTCTTTTCCGAATTGGTGTAGAATTTGACAATCATTAAAGCTTTAAACAAGCTAAAGTCAAAAGTTTTTATTCAATGTATAACCCCCTCTCTTCGGGTATAGTATTCACGCAACTATAATAAATAAGAAATCGTAAAACAATATTTACTTGCCGTTATAACTAGCTCAATACATAGACAATTATAAATATTTCGTAAGAATAGAACCGTGTGAGTGCGCGAGAGTTATTTGAAGATGAGCGAACTCAGTTTGCGCGCAAACAGTTAACCGGTTAACTTAACCGGTCATTGTTGACCCGCACGTGACAAATGTTAATGTTTGTTTGGCACGGAAACTTCTAACGGTTTTTAACCTGTGGTATGAAACTATTTGATACGAGAGCGTGAATTCATTAGAAATTAAGCGTGGAGATTTAATATATCATTTTGTCGCTGAGAAGAAATATACTCAATGTTTTATTTCAGTTCGAATGATAAAATAACTAGTAAAATTTTAATTCAGGTACCTTTATCCTGATATAGGAATTCTATTCTCATTTCTACCATCGTTTAATCCCCTCAAGAATTGCAATGCACTATACATCTTTAATTATCAAAAATTAGCAGCTGTGACCACTCATAATCAATGACGAAGATTGCGACCACAGCATCCACTTATCATTAATTGAACTGTATCTATATGAGACAAACGGGTCACTCTACTTTTATGAAAAAAATACAGGTTGTAAATGACTGTTTTTTTTTTATTTCTTATTAATTATATTTTTATTTCAATTAACAACAGCTTAGCTTCTAAAACTTTACAAATTTTTGTTACAAGGAAAGTCAATTACAGTAAACCTTGATTTACATAATGATATTAGAGAACGCAGTGTCAAATATTTAGACGTGGTAGAGCCTCACTGCATCGGAGTCATGCTGCAGATTTATTATGGTTGTAGCACGAATGTATTAGCTCAACCGGGTAACGACCACGACCACAAAATACCAGCAAGCAGCTTAATGCTGTTGTGTTTCGTTCGGTGATTGTAGAGAACCGAAGACCATTTCTGCTGGAAATGAGTCATTTTGATTCGTTTTCAAGGATAGATCTACATGGCTATAAGCCACAGCATCCACTTACCATCAGATAGACTGTGTGTTCGTGTGTCACCGTTTAATCTATAAAAAAAACAAAACGTGGAAAAAACGAACGAGAAATGAAATAATTAAAAAAATCAAAAAACCCGACTGCAAAAAAGACAATTTTAAAGTAATGCAAAGTGCATTTACTAAATCGACCGATACGAGATTTTTACGCAATCAAAAACTTTTTAAATCAATTTATTATTCCTAATTAAATTTAAACTTATAACTTATATATATATATATTTGTAATCTCCTTTTAGTTTACTTTATTTTGATACCCTACTCGATAGGTTTGGTTATTTTTTTTTTTTTTTTTTATTAACGTATTACTGTTTCGCGTCAAAAATCCGCCATTTTGTTTATTTTGTCAAACAGATACCTAAGAACACTTGGGTTTTTAAGACGAATATAACGATACTTTAACTGTCGAAATCCATCCAGCCGTTTGGAAAATACGAGCTAATAAATAAATTTACAAACGTACAAGATACGCGCGAAAAACATAACCCTTCCTTGGCATTCGGGTAAAAATAAGTTAAGCAATCTTAGGGTATTAAAACAATCTTAAACAACGTTGTTATACTGGTATTTAACAAAAAAAATATTCTCGTAATACTCATGGTGTGACCAGTTGACATGTGATAAATAACTCGCTAATTTAATTGCAGAGTGATGAGTGAAAAATTCGTTATTTTTTTTTCGTAAATTGTAGTCAATCAAAACATATTGTTCGTGGCATTTTCTTGTAATTATAGGAAAATTGTTAAAAATTGCTTGTTAACAAGTTGTTTTTATGATTACCTCATAATTTTTTTAAAAAGTTTAAAAGTACAATGTAAAGACCTGATGTTTTTATAATTTTTTTTTTATAGAATAAGGGTGACAAACGAGCACACAGTCCACTTGATGGTAAGACATGCTGTGGTACATAGACATCTACATCTATTCTCGATTAAGAACCAAAATGCATGCTTGTTTCCATTTAAAAGGGTCTCCGGTTCTCTACACTCACCATACGAAACACAGCAGCATTAAGCTGCTATTTTACGCTGGTATTCTGTGAGAGCGTGGTCCTTCCCCGGTTGAGCCGACCCAATCGTGCTACAAATACTAATATAGCTGCATAATGGCCCTACCACGTAAAGAAATTATAAGCTAATTGGTTACCACGTAAAAAAAATTAAAAATTGCCATCCCGCTTTGTATCCCGCTCGGAACGAGTATTTTTGGGGCCTACAAATAATTTTTCCGAGTCTAGATGTTTGTCCTTATGCAATTTATGTAAGTATATCAACTGTCTCCACGATACAGGAGAAAATCCGAACGTAGGTATAACGTTTTTTTTTTTTTTAAGAAAAACGAAAGACTAAAACAAAACAAAGCTGTGTTACTTGCCTAGCACGAAGTAAAAGGCAACTAATGAATTATATGGTTCGTAAATGGTGATGGGATCTTCCTATCACTTGAACTCATTTATTTTGTTTGGCTAACCGTCCAAGTAGCTCGCTGCTCTTTTGGCTCTGCCTCTCCCCTTGGGGACTACAGACGCGACGCCACGTGTAGAAATTCACTGCTCACACTCTTTGAAATATATCCTGTAGAACACCGAGAGGCTGATTACCTTGCCCCTGTGCTTCAGACTGAAAATGTTGGGTTTAATCAGATTGAGGTCATCATTGAATTGAGCACGCTTCCTTTGAATTCAAAGCTGCTAGATTGCATTTTGCATCACCAGAGTGATGGAGTGGTAGTCCATGCACGACAGAGCATAATATGTGGCACCAATACTTCATGCACAACCGAACTCGAAAATCCACAATTTGCGTAACTACACAAGCTAAGATTCGAATCTATGTAATTTGAACACTAAACCTCTCTTCATTGAAACAATAACCTATAAATTGTTCACTTAAGGACTCACTGACTAGATTTTGCGCTTACAACTGTCAGACTGTTCTGGTGACCATCCATGGCAGTCCTGTTTTTTATTTAAATTAGAGTTAGAAAACGAGCATGCGGCTCAACAGATGGTAAATGACTACAGTCGTCCATGAAGTCCTGCAACATCAGGCGAATTTCAGGTTCGTTGTCGACCTTTTAAGAAAGAGTATGAGTTCTGAGTTATTTATGAGTTTTGTCGCGATGTGCGATAGTGAATTTTGCCGGCTGGAATTAGTCCGAACAATTCCTCTGAGCACTCGACGTGGTAAATGCGATAGAATATGCAAAGAGATGCAATATCTCTCCACAGCGCCAGCGAGTCAAGCCGATCAGAACTCAGTTGAATTGAATCAACAGTAACTGTAATTAGACGAAACACAGTGGAATTCACAAGCTGCATAGTTTGTCCCTAAAGCTGTATGAAAGCAATTGGATGTGTATTCGATAGTGCAAATTGAAATGAAATTAACTAATAATATTTCTACTTAAGAAATTAAAGTGTCGTTTAGTAAACATCAATGGCAAACATCATGACCCGTGTAGCGGCGGTGTAAGAATATCCTTTACCCCATATCGTCCCGTGGGTGTCGTAAGAGGCGACAGAGGGAAACTGATACAGGAGATGGGCAGCAGCATCTTCCTGATAACAACTCAAAATAATAATAAGCTGCGGTTGCCAACCCGCCGGCCAAGCGTGGCAACAATGGCAAAATTCCCTTTGTGAGGCAACAGGGGAAGCCTATGTTCAGCAATAGACTTTATTGGCTGCAACGGTAAACATCATTAAACGTATTTTATTCTACTAAGTTAAAAGCAAGTACTATACATTACTTTCTTCTGTAGATTTTTACTAATTCCTAATAGTTTTTTTAATAGAATTAGGGTTACAAACGAGCACACAGTCCACCTGATGGTAAGTGGTTACTGTGGCCCATAGACATCTACATCTACCTTCGTTTGCGAATATAAATGCAGAAGCGTTGTCACCCGTGAGGACTAAGATAGAATGCCTCTTTTCCAGTAAAAGGGTCTCCGGTTCTCTACACTCACCATACGAAACACAGCAGCATCAAGCTGCTATTTTACGCTGATATTCTGTGAGAGCGTGGTCCTTCCTGGTCGAGCCGACTCATTCGTGCTACAACTATACTATTAATACTATTAGTATTCCTAAGCTGTCATCAAAGCCACAAAAGAATTTCGTAGTAATAGTCCAGTCATAAAAATTTTTTCGCTTTTGTAAACATTTGATAAACAGATAAGATTAATTAAATGAAGAGTGAAAATAACTTGAAAAATGTATGTATGTATGTGTGTATACACAAAATAATTTTGCTTTTTGTTTCAGGTAGTACTCACATGTACCTACTACCATAATAATAATCTAAAGACGATATTAAAAATGTTACTTACATCTAGGCAGAGATACTCCGTCAGGTGAACGATCATTACAGATCCGAAAGGGTCAATTAACCTTACGGGTTTCGTATCGAAACTCCACTTAGTGTAATAAAAGCCTGCACGTACGAAATTGTAAGTCGAAAATAATAAATTTTACGAAAACCCTACCGTGCCATGGTTATGACACTTAATTGAAAATTCGGTTATCGAGATCTCCCTTATAAATACTTTCGTAGAAAAGCTCAAATGTGATAGGGTTGTCTGTTGACAATAATAAATAAATTTAATTCAAGTTTATTGATGAAGTTTATTTAAAAAATAGTACTGATCAAATAAGTGATGAAAAGAATTTATTATCATGATATTGACATAAAATATGAATACATGAGTAATTTAATAAACCACAAACCCTCATAAAAGATGGTCAACTTCTGACACTGTTGATTCGCGAGGCTTTTGAAATGAAGAAAAAGTACCACTAATTTTAATAGAGAATACTGAATACTACCATCGGCGTGGGATTCGATGATCAATAAAATATATTTTTACATACATTAAACGAAAAATTAATAATTAAATACGAAAGTAACCCGCATTAACTTCAGGATATCAAGTTTCACATGATTATGGGATAACAATTAATAATCAATTAAATTGACAATTAATTATGAATTATTCGATTTAAGTAAAAATAGAACTAAAATGTAATGTCTATAAGCTACAATTTTGATTGTTTTCTTTTTTTTAAATGATACCCCCACTAGGAATTTCTCCTGTATCGTGGAGGCATTTTACAAACATAAATTGCACAAAGGCAAACTTCTAGACTGGGAACAATTATTTGTAGGCCATACAAATAATTGTCCTGCGCGGGATTCGAACCCACGGCCCCCAGCGCTGCAACTCATTGATAAGCCACTGCGCCACCGAGTCGTCTGTTTTTCTAATTGTTACTTATTTTATTAAAAGAAACAAATTAGTTTGCCAAAAAATAAAGAAGTGATAGTTTCGTAGAATTGGAATCACGACAAGTGATGGTATTAAGCAGCATGCCTATTAAAATTAAATAGGTTATGTTCAGTAGTGGGCTTGTGATGGGCTGTAGTAATAATGGTGATGATGATGAACATAGAATACAGTACAATATGAGTAAAAAAACTACTTATTGTAATTATTTATCCTATTATTTGAGCTAAGTTTCAAATCTACCCTTCTGCCGATATTCGTAGGATTTATTAAAATTTTGTCAGAATCAGAATCAAAATCAGAATAGAATCGGAATAGTACAATTATAAGTACGCTATGTATATTCGTAATCTTAGTTTTTTTTTAATAGATCATACAAATTTTAATTAATATGATACATATTCTATAATACACATAGACTACAATCACAGAATAGATAATAAAGGCATGCTAGTAGGTTTTTTTCTCATTTTCAGGTAACATAAATGTAACAAACAAAGTTGTATTTACAGTGCAAGCTCTTGCGCTCTTATCAAGTTTTGAGTGGTAATAGAAGTTGTAACTTAGCGCCTCTTACTTATGTTTTGTCTCATTTTCGACGGTAACGCTGTAATTGTGACAAAAATTGTTGTTCTTTATAAAATTATAGTGGCAGTCGAATTTATTTATAGTCCACCTGATGGTAAGCGACAGTAAGACAGTTCCGTCGACACCTGTAACCAAATTCAAACAAAGATGGCTACAGGTGCGTATGCACCTCTAGAGACTAAGATGGAATATCTCACAGCAAGTAATTATATCGGCTCACTTAATTACATTATCCAATCGTATGTCAAAACAAAATAACAAACGTGGCAACTAGGGCAAATAACCCCTCTATGAGGCAATCTATGGGGAGGCCTGTGTTCAACAGTGGACTTTAATAGGCTGTAATGATATGTCGAAACAGAATCACCGTTACAACACGGTAAAAACAAAGATACTTTGCCCTAACCTTAGCGTATGCAGTGCCGAGACAGGGCAGGTTTTTATTATTATACGTAAGAGAATCCAATCATTTCGCCCGGTGGAAGTCATAAGAAGCAACAATGGGCATTGCTAGAAAAATCTTATAACTTGCAGTACCGGCTCTGATTTCATTTACGAGAACGGCGACAGGTACCAACATGAAAGGTGCGAGACTGGTACTGGGATCATCAATCCTTCTGAAAGAGTTATGGAGCAATTAATAAAACGCTTTTCCAGTGCACTTAACATGTTTCGAAATATTTTTATTCCTCAGTCAGTTTTCTTCATCGCTGAGCACCTTGTTAATCAGCACTCAAAATTGCGATTAAAAATTTCATTGGTGCCGGTGGGATCGAACTTTGGTTGCTCGCGTACTATCAAAATCAAGTTGTCAAGCTCACCTAGTCCAGGGTAATGATTGAGACAGATCATTCCTTCATTGGGAGAGACTAATGTCCAGCAATAGACTATAAGAGATTGATAAAGAAAAATAACAAGAAATATTAACCAATCGGATAAAAATTTATAATTTTGGACTGAAGGTAGCCGTGGTTAACTATGACATTGGGACGTCGAATTCCTCAGTCCTCACCCTGACCATGGGTGCTGTAAAGTACTCGAAACGTCGGGAATTTAAACTAAGTTAAATTACGCATAAAATCCGTAAAACTTAAATAAAATATTACCAATTTGTTATGAAAATTTTCCTCCATTGTCTCAAAGTTCTCATAAGCTGTGAGAATTTGGTTTCAACTTCACGGATTATCACTTCAAGGCCATGCTTAAGGCATTAATGGCAAACCTACGATAAGCAGTAGACTTGTTAAGGATTGTCATGATAGTCATCATTATCTTATTGTCGACGATTTCTGTAATCGACTAGCATTAATGCAGATTTAGCATATTTCGCTGTCTGTGGAATAAAATAATATTTCTTAAACTATTTTCAATTTATTTGATTTTCACGAAACGCCCAAGACTACAACATCATCGAAAATAGCATTAGATAAGAAAACGAAAGCTATTAATAATCTATATTTCTCCTTTGAACCCTTTCAATATCACAAAATGAGTCGCACTATTTGAAAACCACCGCGTATATTAATTTTAAATATATTCAAGGGACACAATAAATATAACATGCCACTCAGAACTTTCTATTCCTATTGGTATTCAACCTAAAGGAAACATTAAAGGCTACACGCCTCACCTTTGAATAAAACGGAATAATATCACAGTTCTAAACGCCAAGTATAACAGAACCAAAGTCAAGTCCAAACAAAATGATAGGCACTGTCAAGAATAAATTATAGGTGACATTTAATAGGACTTATGAAATATATAAAGTTATATTCTAAATGTAAATTGATATTCTTCATTTAATTATTTATTATTGCCTATCAATTTTCACTGCAGAACATAGGCCTCCTACATAGATTGTCTAATGTAATATTTGGCATTGTTATACCACGTTTAGCAGGCGGGTTGGCAACCACAGTTTATTTTGAGCTGTTATCGATACTTAATTATACTGTTAACGATTTTTTCATTTCCTTCTGTCGCCTCTTCCGACACCCGCGAGATGACATGGGTAGTAGATACTGTTCTACTACACAGCGCTTTGATTGTTCAAATACTCTTAAATATGTGGTATGGTTTAGTAAAACATGGTTTAGAAAATTTCATAACAACTTATGATCTGTTTTAAGAATAGAATGACTTTTATTCAATACTAACGATCCGCTTCGACTTCGTACGGGTGAATTCTGGATCTCGACAACAGTGCCACTAACCGGATCCAATTTTGAATTTAAACCATCCAGGGACCAACTCAAAGACACAAAAAAAAATTTCATCGAAATAGGTCCAGCCATTTTCGAGTTTTTGCTAGACTAACGGAGAGCAATTGATTTTTATATATAGAGATAGATTACTAGAAAAAAGTCATTTTAGCTTTTCCAATGGTTCGGAAAAAACTCTAGGAAAAACCGCGCTAAGCTAAACCAAATATCCCATCAGTTCGAAATGTTGCCCCTTATATACTTAAGGAATTAAACACTAACTAATAGTGGTCACTAAGATAGCTTGTAGGACGTGCAATAAGTCGATATGCAGGTGGCTCTGGAAATTGTTTTGTGACATTCCTTGGGAAAGGCCTATATTCATAATATATTAATTGGAGTTCTGACACTTTTTAGTAGACGTTCGTAGATATTTCTTGATGTCGTCATCATCCATTACAGCCTATTAAAGTTCACTACTGAACATAGACCTCAACCATAGATATACCCTATCATATTTTTAGGAATTTTGCCATAGTCGTTTGGCAGGCGGGTTGGCAACTGCAGTTTTTTAATTTTGGGTTGTTATCAGGAAGATTCTGCTGCCCATTTTCTGTTTCAGTTTCTCTTTGTCACCTCTTACGACACCCACGGAAACGATATGGGGTTGGGGATATTGTTACATCACCACTACACAATAACGGTCTTTTACTCATAGGTCATGGATGGTTTTCATTTTCTTTTTCTTTTTCTTTTTAAAAACGTTACCCCTAGGATTTTCTCCTGTATCGTGAGGGCAGTTGACATGCATAAATTTTACAAGAACAAACATTCAGACCCGGAACAATTACTTGTAGACCATACAATACTTGTCCTTGTCCTTGTTGTTGTGATACGAACCCGCGGCCCTTAGTGTACTCATTGCTAAGTCACTGCGTCACGAAGCCGTCGTCATTTTATTTAACATTTTTATAAATTGGCTTATAATTTTGTTGTAGTCAATTTCGGTCTGGGATTTTGTAAAATATTGTAGCAGGTGTTTCAAGTTGACTGCGAATCAGCAAACAAACACTTTAAATGATTTTGTATATAACTTATATTCTCGTAATCGTACATACTACATATGCAATATTTTCAAAAGCCTCAGGATTTGGAAATAATATCTGGGTATCTTTTGTTACATCGATAGCATTCCTGGAGCATATTTTATCGTGAAAAATAGCTATATTTTGTGCTCTATTTTGGTTCTATTGAAAATTCTAATGAATCAAAATTTGTAATCAATAAATTGACGATGTGAATATTTTTGTTAAGCCTTTCCTGCATGAGAACAGTTGTTTTATAACAAAGAGAAATGATTGCAGTTGCTGCGACATTTTAGTAATTAATGAAGTCAAAGTTTATCTTGAAACATTTTCTAACAGATTACTAAACTCTTTTAATTTTTAAGAAGGTTGTGGAGCAAAAAATCTCTGAAATTCAGAATTCCTCATGATATTTTCTATTACAGAGTTATCACAGAAATTGTTTCAAATCAGCATTTCAAATTGCAGTTGAAATTTTATTGATGCCAGCTATTCAAGTAGCTACAGTCCTAAAACCCTTTTATTTTCTAGACGTGCATAAGATACTCTGGCCACTAATCTACCGTTATAACAGGATATGTCAATGCATTGAAAATCATTAGGTATGATATCATGCACTATGTTAGCTGAATATAAATAAAAGCATTCCTTTCCTGTCCCTCGTCAAACTTTATTTTTCACTTACTCACGCAGTACGCAGTCCACGTTATACTTCAATCAGTCAAGACTAAAATGGATGTTGACTACGAGACTAGGTAAGCAATTTTAGTGCTAAGCAGAGCGGTATGAAATAAAGGACAAAGACTAAATAATATAAAACAATGCGTAAAACAAGATATCACGTACCTATAAAAGAAAAATAGATTCACCACTGGGATATGATATGCAAAATTATACCATACATGAATTACATACGCTTTTACGCCTGGCAGAAATTATGGGAGTCTATTAATTTGTCATGATTGTGACATACTTATCTTTCATCTTTCACATCCATCTATCTACGTATACATACTCGTCGGATTAGGGTACAGAAATTATAATAAAAATATGTACACCATAAGTGGTTTCAAACTGGCAAAGATTGCCAGGCTTATTCTGTCATTATGGAAAATATCGTATGCGATGCGAAGATGTAAGAGATTAATGTAAAACTTAATACTGTAATTTCCAATAATGGTAACAGTGATAAGACGGTACTTCTATAAGAATCGAGGGAACAGGAATATTTAAAACAGGGTGTAATACTTAATTTCATCAATAAGTCAATCAAATTTAAAGATTAGGCTGTTTCTCGCTTAACTCTACAGACACAGGTTTAAACCAGAAGTTGAATCCATCGCCGATGCACTCATTAAACAAAGCCACACAAATCAGGTTGGCCAAAAGGACCAATAATTTCACAAGACTTATGATGTCGTCGCTCCAATTATAATGAAAACAATCATATCATTAAGGAACCTCGGGCGCTCCATAAAATTGTAATCGGGCCACTAACAATTGGCAGACTGATATTTAGTGATGGCATTCTAATTGGATGTAGTATTTTCAACAAACCAGACTTTTAATGAATGTGTAATAAAATTAAAGATTCTGATAAATTATAAAGTGTAGGCAAATATAAAACAAAGACTCAAAAAACGAGCGGCAAAAGTACTGTACTATTTTTAAAAGATAATTCCTAATTACGAGAATGAATATTTTGTACCTATTTGCAGAAGTGTTTATAGTGATCACAATAATAGTTTTTATTTTTTATTTATATCAGAACGAAAATAATTTAGAATATATTATATCATTTTTACATTGTGCTTGTGAAGCAGAAGTACATCGAAACAGATTGCTGCTGCTTCTGCTTAGAAACCGACTGAAGCCAAGACAAGAAGAGAGATAAAAAGTGATCATTGGAAGAGTAAGTATTTGGATCATTATATAAATAAAATGTAATAGAGCAAGCAAGAATAGAGTGAAAAAAAGTAAAGCAGAGAGGGAGCCACATTGCAAATCAGTAAATTGCGATCTGTTAAAGAGTTAATACTTCTCTTTGTTTGTCGCTCCGCTCATCTCCGCGCTTCTCTCTCCTATTCATTGTTACAACTGCTTGCTTTATCAGGTTTATATTTTAAACTTTTCTTATTTTCTCTATGAATACTATCTCTAAAAATGTTAAGGTGTCTTGACTTTATTTTTTTAAGTGCCAGCCTATTTAGCACCCGTTGCAACCTTCTGACTAACAAAGAAATTAATGAAAATCCATTCAAAAGCACTGACACAACATTTCACAGACCATTTATGGGGAACAGCATAAAAGTACGAGTATATCAGTTTGCGCTCACCATTTTATGAGAAGGTATTTTCATGCAGCATTGCGACTGTGGGTGAATCTTCAAAGAAATTCTTGGTAGCTAGCAAATTTTTACAAGTTCTAAGTCGAACAGTAAACCTAAAAGAGAGTGAAGAACAAGAAAAAGAAGTTTGGTCAATTCTCGTCTGCTTTCAGCTCGACTTCGCTTTATGGGATCGAACCTTCACCAATCAAAGTCTATTATAAGCAGATGAGAGAGAAGACGAATGACTTAATGGGCACTATTCACCGAATTGAAATGGAGTGAAGCAGGCGCACTAGTGTAATGAAGCTTTGTTCAAAGTTAAAAGTTAAAAGGAGTAGAAGAGTAGAAAGAGATGTGTGGTGTCGCGTTCCAATATTACGAGTAATTAATATTAATAATATCCTCCAGACCGAATTCCAGTCACGGCGACTAGTCTCAGCGGAGACGAGAGATCTCAATAATAGAGGATTATAGTACCCGAGTATATTTCCAAGTATAGGTGCACTATGTATTCCCTCACTCGCACAATCCGATGGGAATCCGGTTGAGGGAGAGATCAGGCACAGGAATAATGACTTAACATACTTTTCGAGGCACTGGGGTGAAACACAGCCAACTTCCTGACTCCGCGGTACTACTGTAAATTACTTGACGGAAAAACCCAATAACTGATTGTAACCCGACCCGGGATTCGAAACCATATTATCAACAATCGCTTTTGCCAGTAGACCAACGAGGCAGTTAGTACACTACTAATATTAATACCTATTGATAATACGATTATATTTTATTTTCAAGTTTCACTATGCAGACATACTCACCTCAGAGCAGTGCACTTAAATATTTAAAAAAAAACTAGCACACTTAAAACGTTCGTAACACAGCCATAAAAATTAATTTTATTAAATTTGCGGTAAATTATTAAATCACAAATCAAATGTATGCCATTACCGATGTGATACGTCAAACGACTGAGTATTTCATCCTTTTGTTGACGTGCCTATTGGTGGTAAAGCTCGTCCATGGTTCAACGCCGAATGCGCCCGTTCTGAAAAGCAAAAGCATATGACGTACTTACCTTGGGTCAATGCCCGAGACTGCAAAGCTCCGGATGTTAGCCATAAGAAGAGAGCCTTTAACCAAGCCGCCAAGTCCTGCAAAAACGCATTACGGCAGGCCAGGTTCGACCGCATTAAACGCATCGGTGCAAAGCTCTCTGTCAAACCATCTAGCAGTAGAGCTTCTGCCGGTCTACATTGCCTCCGCTGATAAAACCAGATGGATCACTGGCGCATGCGGCTAAGGTGAAAGCGAACTTATTTGCTTCTCTTTTTGCTTGCAATTCGCGTCTAGACAGAAGCCATAGCGTTCCACCTTAATTAAATCACTACAGTACGTCTATGTCAGAGGTCCATATCAACAACAAGGAGGTTCTTAAAACCTTGCTAAGTCTAAACGTGAACAAAGCTATTAGAACTGATGGTATTCCAGCTATAATAGAATAATATAATAGAATGTAAGTATACATAATAGAATAATGTCAAAGGCGCACGACGGACTGCCATTTCCAAACCACCTGCGAAATGTGACTCAATGAGCAATTTTTTTTTTAGGTAGAAATGGCCTAAGTTATGCAGTGAACTGTATCGGGTAAAACAGGTAGGACTTATGAGGCGAATATCCAACGTGAATGTGAATTATATATTTTTTTATAGTATAAGGGTGACAAACGAGCACACAGTCCACTTGATGGTAAGTGGATACTTTGGCCCATAGACATCTACATTTATCCTCGATTAAGAATCAAAATGCAAACATGTTGTCACCCCTGAGAACTAAGATGAAAAGCCTCGTTTCCAGTTAAAAGGGTCTCTGGTTCTCTACACTCACCATACGAAACACAGCAGCATTAAGCTGCTATTTTACGCTGGTATTCTCTGAGAGCGTGCTCTTATCCCAGTCGGACTTACATATTCGTGCTACAACCATAATATAGCTGCAGCATATTTGGCTACAATAATCTATTTTTTGTGGACGTGTACTGGATGTGTTGGAATAAAAAAAAGATCTGTTTCCTCCGACCATAGATTGTCGCGTAATTGTTCAAGTTGAAGATATAACTCTTCACTCCTGACTGTCCACTATAATGAACAACGTATTGTGAATTTAAAAGCGGTACACAGGCAGATTTAGACTGATAGAGCTGGCTCTCGTTAAATGTTTCTGAGTTACAACGGGCTATACAGGCATACCGACACGCGTGCTCAGCGCGGGCCAAGCGACGATTTACGTTTCTCTACTGTGATCGAAGATGTCAGCTTGATTGAGGGCACTGTATTGTTGCTGCGAGGTATTAAATGTAGTAAATATAGCATAACATTTATTTTTGCGCAGAAATCTCAATAAGAAAATATAATTTTAAGATTAGAAAAATCCAAGTTTTAGTAAAAGACATTAATGTTTTAGAAAGAGTAATGTCACAGACTACATACTCGTACGTAGCTGAGCACAGGCTGGTCTCATTTCTAATGCACTTTTTAATTAATTAAAATAAGGGTCACGTGCGCACAGTCCGCCCGATGGAATCCTGAAAATGGATCCATGAAAATGCAAATGTGTTGTTACACCTGAACACTAGTATGGAATGCCTCGTATCCAGTAAAAAGGGTCTACGGTTCTCTACACTCACCATACGAAACACAGCAGCAATGAACTCTACGAAAATTTCAGTTTTTCGAATCGTGGAAGATGTTGAGATTTATACAAGAATCTATATCGTCAAAATTAAAAAATATCTCTGACTATGAATTAGAAAGTACTCATTTTGCAACTATGTACAAACAGTGAATACCCCAGATATTGGCTACATAAACTGGATCATAAGCACGGTCGATAATGATAAAGTAATAAAGATTAAGAATTCCCAAGTCATAGCAATTAAATCTCGCAAAGAATATTTTAAAGATAACATTAAAAGTGTTTAAAAATCCGTTAAATTGTCGTAAATTCTAAAACTGATTGACTGAGTAATTGCTCATGTACAGCCATTATTATATCAAGAACAAGAAATTCAAGGAAATATCGATCTTAAGTTTAATACATAAGATTAATGGAAAACTTGGAGGATATGTATTCGACTGTAACATCAATCAAGATATGTAGCAACATATACTCCAATTACCGCAATTATGATATCGTTATCGATACCTTTATATTCGCATTTTAAATCATTACGTATTGTGGTATCTATTTAGGAATAGCTTTAACAATCGATCGTGACCAATTGAAAGATTGATTTCTCGCTGCACTTATGAATAAATTGGCAATAACGAGCTTGGTTTGCCAAGAAGAGAATTATTTAGTTATATTTGGAATCTATACACCTCAAGTCTTAGGTTGTAGCTGATAATTCAATAAATAATACACAGTCGAAGATTTGGGTTTCTATATTACACAACATGTCTTTATAATATTATTTACTGTAAATGACTGTTATGTAGCCCTATGATCTTATCATGAACTATCTGGAATTCCTTATATTAAAGAGCTACATTTTTGGTTTATGAAATATAATGACCATTTCTCTCAATATGCATAGAATCATTATCATTATCATCGTCATTACAGCTCTTCACCAGTCCACTGCTGAACATAGACCTCTCCTAAGGAATGCCACAAATCACGCTCCTGAACCACACATTCATCAACTTCCTGCATCTCTTAACAGGTCGTGGCTCCATCCAGTCACTTGAGCTATGGAGAGGGCTACACTCGGAGTTACTCTGCGTGATAGACTTCCTAATGAAGATATTGACAGTAGAACCAGTGTAACTAACATAGCGCAACGAATCAATAAGCTGAAGTGGCAATAGGCTGGTAATATAGCTCGAGGAATTGATAACTGATAGGGAAGAAAGGTTTTTGAGTGGCAGTCTCATACCGGTAAGTGAAGTTCTTTTTTTTTAAAACACTAGGATTTTCTCCTGTATCGTGGAGGCAGTTTACAAACATAAATTGCACGAGGACAAACATCCAGACCCGGAACAATTATTTGTAGGCCATACAAATACTTGTTCCGTGCGGGATTCGAACCCGCGGCCCCCAGCGCAATAACTCATTGCTAAGCCACTGCGCCACGGAGCCGTCAAGAAGAAGTGTAGGGCCGCCCCCCACTGGATGAAGTGATACACATAATACAGGAATAAAAAAGCAGCATATTGCTGCGATATTTGTGTGCATGGCATTCCAACTTGTTCTTCAAAGGTGGGGACAATTTTGATTCCTAATCGAGAATAGATGTGGGTACTAAGGGACCACAGCATCCACGTACAGTTAGGTGGACTATGTGTTTATTTGTCACCTCCACTTCTATAAAAATAACGTTCTGAATTGAAATGATATAAGTCAGTCTACTATCACTAGTCCACTGTCGGTATATCTAGAAATTAATTGATTATTTTTCTTTTTTAAAAAGCTCCACCTTTATATTGCAGGGATGAATTTCCGCAGTATTTTCTAACTTCTTGGCTTAATAACTTGAGCATTAGTAAGGCACAAATATCAAAAGACTCTATAACGTGTGAAAGAGAATATGCCAACTTTCTCTGCACATTTCAACCTCACCAGCACGTGATGTTCTGTACTAACTAACGAAGAAGGCCCCAGTGATGAACTGATGCGAGAAAATATACGCATACCGAACCCATACATATATATATATAATGTCCTCCAGACCGGATTTCGGTCACGGCTGCTCGTCTCAACCTAGACTAGCCATCTGCGCAGGACAGGATTATAGTGCCCGAGTGTATGCGCAAGCACAGGTGCACTCTCTATTCCGTCACTGTCATAGTTCGATGGGAGGGCAATCCGACACGACCGGAAAGAGTTTCGGCGGAGGATCAACAGCTCTACGTGCTTTCCGAGGTATGGAGGTAAAACACCGCCAATTTTCTGACTCGGAACTGTTATTTATAATTACTTGACAAAAAAAAACTCAATGACAGATATTTTGGCCTGACCCGGGATTCGTACCTACCACTAAACCAACGAGGCAGTCACACATGTTGGGTATGGAAGATCTCTAAGGTAAGTCTTCATCTGCTTTTTTTACCAGCCCGTAAAAGTCTACTGATGAACATTTCTTAACCTTAACCTTAATCGTCACGCTTTACGTTTGATGATCACAGTACCAGACGTCTCACACCTTTGATGCTGCTGCTGGTCTGGGTGTTTACGTCTAGTGTAAGCGAGGTGGGTATACTACCATTTAGTTTAAGAATAAAATAGATATTCCTTGCAATTAACATGAGATGAATATTTTACGCTGCTTCCTTCCATATGCCAGATATATTTTTAGCAACACAAACCATTGACCGTAAATATGACGAGGAATAAAACTTGATCTCTACAGGGACTTGCACTGATAACTCAAGAACTGGCTGCTCGTCTAGAACTTCATGGTACGTAAGCAGTCCAAACGTCCCCTCTCAGCAGCATAGCATTACCAGCCTATCTAAACTTAGCTGCTAAATATAGGACTCTCTCATAGATTGCCCCATATTCCACAGTTGCCACGTTTGGTAAGTTGGTTGACAACCGGAGTTTTCTATTTTTATTCTGCTATTTTCCGATGCTGCCCATTTCCGGGTTGCCCTCTGTAGCCTCTTACGACACCAACGGGATGATAGGCAGTGGATATTCTTACACCACCACTACATGGTTACACGGTCCCGGCACCAATGAAGTGTTAATTGAAATTTTAAGTACTGGCTAACCACAGGTTCAGCACTCAAGCAAAAACAGCAGAAGAAACCTGTAAGTCGAAGAGTAAAATATTTCGAAGACATGTAGTCGCAATACATACTAAAACAGCGTGCGGTCTTTTTCCTGCGCCATAACACTGAAGTAAATGTCAGATCATTGATTAATAGACAGATGACACAGAAGCATATTCTAGAATAACCAACTGTGTTTTTAATTTCTGATATTTATTCGTGTCGAAAGTTGTGTCCTCAAAGAATAATATCGATTCTTAACATTCATTATATGTTTAATTGAAAATATTTTCGCGATCCTGATCTCATTAGCCACACGCGCCATAACTTTTCCGCATATAGACTTAAGATGAGGACGGATGGGACATTAAATCAACTGTTTAACCTTTTAGGGCTAATGAAACAAAAGCGTTCTTCGCATGATCCTTTTTTATATGAAACAAAATAACTTACACTGAATGAGTATTATCGTGCACTCGATACGTACATAAAAGCCAATAAATATTGAAAAACATATTGATATTTACCACCCAATAAAACTTTTCAAAGAAAAAGTAACCTTATATGCATTATAATAGAGATGCACTATAGTAAAATACCTGTAAAGCAACTTGGTTCAATGAGTAGTCAAGATCGTTCATTTGTTGGCTGCGTATATATTATGTGCATCGATCCGTTACGTGTATCCAAATTTATTTGAGGAATCGAGATCTCGAGATTTTAAGGACATTGTCTCGTATCCATTATACTACTTTTTTGAGCGCGTTTCGCGAGGAACTATGTACACACTTATACTGTAAACGACTCACTAAAGCTTTAACACTGTACATCGTTCTCGAATAAAATGTCAAATGTAAAGAAAATTACCCTTTTACAGCGATTACAGCTTTTGTCGAATAATTTTTATGTTATTAGTATAACTATTTTCTTATATCGCCTCGAACACATTCCACAGATGGACACGTACTGTAAAATTTAATGATCAATTTTTTGTTAACTCGAAGATAGTAAACAAATATTAAATAAAATAAAATGGATTTAGATCACGGCGGCCAGTCTTAACGGAGACTAGGCATCTGTGATTATAGTGCTTAATGTACGTTGAATGAACACACATATGTATACACATGTACGCTGAATGAACACATGGCGAGAAAACCTGCTTGTCTAAGAAAGAAAATATTTCGAAGGCATGTGAAGTTTGCTAACACACGCTACAGCAGTGCGGCAAACTATGTTACCTCTAAGACTCAAGAGCAACAAGCCTTGCCTGGATGATTTTTTGTATAGAATAAGGGTGACAAACGAGGAAACAGTCCATGTGATAGTAAGTGGATGCTGTGTAACATAGATTCAATATCTACCCTCAATTAAGAATCAAAATCCAGTAAAAAGGATCTTCAGTTCCAAACACTCAACATACGAAACGCAGCAGCGAGAAGCTGCTATTTTTAGCTGGTATTCTGTGTGCAAGCATATTTGCACTCTCATAGTCCGATTGGAGAGACATTAGACGCACGACTAACGATTTAACGTGCTTTTCGTAGCACACGTATGAAACACCGACAACTTCTTGACTGCTGCCGAAAATTTATGCTAGAAAGATTCTATAATTGATTTGGCCCGACTCGGAATTCGACCCTGACCCTACATTATCAGCAGTCGTGTTAGTGACCACTAGATGACCAACGAGACAGTCAAATAAAATTCGACGATACCGTGGCGCAGCGGCTTAGCAATGAATTGAGGCGCTGTAGGCCGCGAGTTCGAATCCCGCACAAGACGAGTTTTATAAATAGTTGCTTCAGGTGTTGTGCCACGTTTGACCGTATGAAATTTATGTAATGTAACTGCCTCCACGATATAAGAGAAAATCCTAGTGTGGAGATAGCTTTTTTAAAGAAGAAAAAAAGTTATATTGGAAACTTGACATCCAAAAAAAATTTTTTTTGTACAAAAATAATCCCATAAAAATAAACCGAAAATAACCCAGCTTAAATCCAGTCCTAAATCAGATTTGAGCACAAGATTCGAAACTGAATTCTGCATGCACAGAGTTGCAAAATAACGAATAAGATAAAAGTGCCCCATATAACATTTGAATGAGCCACCGTATTCAACAAACGCCCAATACAATCCCGAACGCCATTAACACCTTTTGCGTCAATCACCAAGCAGCCTTATGCCCGGGATCACCCACTTTTACGTCAATCTTTACTCCCCGCTATCTAGTAACTGAACACAGAACGGATCTAAGATGTTATCGGTCCTTCAATAGAATTCCGCGCCTTAACCGTCTTGATAGTTAAGGCATCAACATACCTCGCTATATTAATGGATATTTTTTTTTTTTGACAAATTATGCTCAAGCCTAATTCATGCTAACGACTTAAGAGAATTGATAATCCCTTTTCGTACATGATTAGGTTATTTTTTTTAAACAAATAAAGATTACAAACGGACACACAGTCCACCTGATGATAAGTTACAGTCACCTATAGGCATCCTGCCTCGATTCGGGATCCGATTTTCATCAATCCCTATACGAAACACAGCAGCTTTATGCTTCTATTTTACGGTATTTTACACCCCCATGGCGGCCACTCCTCAACTCAACTCAACGGGAGGACAACTCTTCCCCTTTTTTTCCTTTTTAGGAACCTCCTCCCCTTCTAGTCCGATACGCAGAGGCCATGGGGCCAGGAAAAACGAGCACTGGGAAGCACCGTTGCCGAAGCCTTCTTGATCATTCTCCTACCTTTGCATCTCACCACTATCTTGCATCAGCGGTGTGGAACGGCCGACCCATTTCATGTTCATTAATACTTAATTCTGCAGCGTGCAGGCTGGTATGTTAGTAAGGAGGATATATGAGGTAAGGAAAAGCTATACGATACTGGACTTTTCCAGATTCATGAATCAAATGGAGACATTATAACATATATTGGGCGCCTCGGTAGCGTAATGGCTATTTAAATTAAATTAAAAACTATAACCGTTTCTTGTTAGACTAAGTATGTCCATATTTATGATTATGAGGTTTACCACAATGTTATTAATAAAATATTGTGAAAAATACTAACGATAAGGGATTGAGCCTTTTAATTCATTTAATTCGAATTTGTGGCTAGGCATTGAGTTGCGGTGCTAAGGGTCTCGGGTTTGAACCCCGCCTACGAGTGTTTGTGTGGTCTACAAGTAATTGTTCCTATTGTGGATGTTTTTATATGTGCAATATCTGTACTTGACAACCGAATATCGTCATTTCATTTCATTCTTGATTGCTCTTACCCTAAAAAGATTGGATTATGGAAATCTTTATTTCGGTTAACTCTGCCAAAAAGACGACGGCATTTGCAGCCAATGGAACGCTAAAATACAACATAAACAAGAAAGAAAAAATAATTAGTTGTATTTAAATATATTGAATTAAAAACACACTTGTGTACAGAGACACAAACACAAATACAAATATATACACACATTATGACTACGCCTTAAGGGAGGACTCCCTGACAATATAAAACCGACGTGTGACCGAATGGCGCCCAGGCTAATTGTTTCAAAAGCAATAATTGCCTTTTCTAGCCGTAATGGGCCTGTTAAGGTATCTTGATGCTTCTTGCAAAAATCCTTTCTTGGAAAATACATGAAGACTGTGTCATTTGATACATAGAACGGGAAAAATATAGTGTGTTAAGAATTCGTCCATGGCTCGATGAAAGATTTACGAGAGATCTTAAACAAAGAATTAATTTATGCGGAACTGAGTAATTGATGCTCGACTCTAAGGTGACGGCGTGGGCTAGTGTTTATGGTATCCGGATACGGATGGATCTATTTGAACTAGGGCTGCCAAACTTTTTTATAACAACTACCTATAGTAATTATTTTCGAAGCTATTACGTTTAATAATATAGCAGATGGAAAAAATAGAAAAAAACATATTATAGTAGCTATGTTCATGTGCAGGGGCTGTGTAAGAATATCCACGAACCTATATTATCGTCCCGTGGGTGTCGTAAGAGGCGATAGATGGAAACAAGCCAGGAGATAGAGTACAGCAGTATAGCTGCGTTTTCTTAATAACACTAACATAATTATTAATTAATAATAGATATTTTACAATAAAAATAAAATATTAAATTGCTATATAGGTGGCGAAGCTATTATATTCATATCAAAGATTAAGTCATGAGTCTGTAAAAAAAGTCCTTTCGAAAAATTTATTTCAAACATACTAGTAAATATACTATTGAATGTGTGTCAACTGCTCAACATAGGCCTCGCCATATTTTGCCTCATGACGATAGTGTCTGCCATAGTTGCAATGCCTAGCAGGCGGATTGACAACCGCAGTTTTGACAACCACGGAACGATATGGGGTAATAGATCAGAGGGCTAAATATCAGAACACAATTAAGAGTTGTCACTTTTGATTAAATGCTATGCCTCGTTATTAGTAAAAGGGTCTTGGTAAACCTATTAGTTACAAGGCCACTTACTTCATTTCTAACAAACAAAGGTAAATGAAACAAATTTTTACGGATTTATCGCGTTTAATTTAAACATTTTGATTCCCGATGTTTCAGGTGCTTTGCAGCACCCATGGTCACCGGGGGGACTGAGGTGATGGACGTCCCAATTTTATAGCTAGCCTTTTTTCAATAACCTTCAGCTATTGAATATTAATTTTTGGTAAAATGTAAAGTTGTTGTATTCTAAAATTATACTCTGACATATCCATAATTACCGTAGCATTTCCTTTATCCGCGCGGAGAATCGTGAGCTCTGTTCTGTTGCGTAAGTTGTTCAACGCTAAAAATTCGTCTTTGGGAAGGTTAGGTTTCGGCACTGAATTTTGACGTAGCATAGACGAAATATCTTGACGTATGACCTCTTAATCTGCCTTTCCGATATAATATTACTCAAACGCTGCCTCACATCATAAACAGAAACAGAGACAGATTTTTTTTATTCAATATAGATTATAAATAATACTTATTGAAAGTCACTCTTGTTTAATTACCATTGGTTCGAAAAAAACCTCTGGCTATCTATTGTGGAAGGAGGAGTTCTATAAGCAAGTAAACGTTGTGGCGATGGGCTCACCTGTATCTCCTATAGTCGCCGATATATTCATGGAGGACTTTGAGTTGAAAGCCCATATTACTGTTCTTATAATGTCGAGACTACAAGCGGTACGTAAACGACACTTTCACAATTTTACCATCAGACAAAGTAACTGCAAGACCGTCTTAACCCCATATAGGTTTCTTGACGTGGTAGAGCCATCTGCAGCTATATTAGTAGTATAGTTGTAGCACGAATGGGTCGGCTCGACCGGGGAAGGACCACGCTCTCACAGAATACCAGCGTAAAATAGCAGCTGAACACTGCTGTGTTTCGTATGGTGAGTTTAGAGAAACGGAGACCCTTTTTACTGGAAAAGAGGCATTCCATCTTAGTCCTCACGGGTGACAACGCATTTGCATTTTGACTCTTTATTGAGGATAGATGTAGATGTCTATGGGTCACAGCAACCACTACCAACCGGTGGACTGTGTGCTTGTTTGTCACCCTATCCTATAAAATAAGGTATTATGAGATACAGTACACAATGAAGTTAAAGGCAAATAATTATTTAGCTTTAAACATATAGCTGACGTAAATTACCGACGTTCCAGAAAGTGAACATGTTCAAGGTCGACCCCGACATTACATTAGATTTGATAGACCACAGATTTTCGCAAAAGAACACCGGGAAGGAAGCAAAAGAACAAGGATGATTCGCGGAGCTATTGAAATTAAAAAAACATCCTAATTTCAATAGAAAAGATGGATGGGTGCTACCAACATGGGTGCTGTAAAGCACCTGAAACGTCGGGAATTAAAAAAGTTAAATTAAACGCAATAAAATCTGTAAAATTAGTTTCATTTAATGTGTAGTGTTCACGCATATAAGAAATACTGTGTTCTGTGTTCACGAATAAAAGAAGTCTTTACTTACATATTCTTTATTGCATTCCCTGTTACCACACTATTACTAAAGAATACAAAGGGTGGACTTAATGTCTTTAGGCGTTTTCTACCAGTATTCAGTTTTAAAGCTAAGCTAAGGTAGTAAAATGGTTTCTAATTACTAGTTTTCGCCAGGACATTGTACCGGACAGTCAACTTTGTTACTCCACGCTCTATTTCACAGTGGTCTAGCAAACATGACTCCACACTTAAACAGCGCTTAGAAACAGTTCTAAGTGATACAGGTGCAAATCAGACATGAAAACAGACTAAAACTCACTACCGGCTATTAAAATTCGAGATATATTTATTATTATTCGTTTGTTGCTTCAATTTCTAGATTATATTGAAAATTTCGTTAATAGTGAAAGTAGTGAAAAGTGATACGTTACGTTTAAAATTACAGATTCTTAGTATTAAATAAAATATAAGATGAAATTAACAATTAACAATTATGATACAGGAATATCATAATTGTTAATTGTTAAATATAATAATTATAACATTTAACAAAAAGTAAAAACCGACTTCAAATTGCTAAAAAAAAGTTATTTATTTTCTACCCTTAGGGGTGGAATTTTTTCTCCAAATTTATTTGGGAACACCCTTGAAGTATAACCTACTTAATTAAAAAAATCTAAAATCGGTTCTCAATCTGTGAAGATATCATATGAAATTCCTTAAACAATAGTCCAATATGAAACTTTTTCCCATATTTTCCACCCTTAGGGGCGGAAGTTTTTCTTCAAAATTTAATGCAACGACCCTTGAGGTAAAGCGTATTTGCGAAGATATCGCGTAATATACATACAAAAAAAAAAACATACTCTCGAATTGAGAACCTTACCCTTTTGAAGTCGGTTAAAATCCATTGCTCTCCGTTAGTATCGCTAAAAATCAAAAACGGCTCAAACCACTTTGATGAAATTTTTTGTGTGCATTTGAGTGTGTCCCTGGATGAATTAGATTCACAATTGGGTTCGTTAGGTGGTGCTGGTGTCGAGATCCGGGTGCGCGTTGGGCACTTCTTTGTAAAACCCTCTCATAAATGAGAGGAGACCTGTTACCAAGAGTGGGGTGTATATAGGCTGTAACGTTACTTTTACTGCATAATTTTTACCACAAATGTATCCTTTCAATCAAAGAATCAAGATATTTTAAACAGCCTGCATACACAAGAAAAAAACAGAAAGAGGCAATATTAAAGCAAATTATAACAGTACTGGATGCGGTTAGCACATTAAATTGGAAACAGCAATTTCTTCTTTCATTTTGATTTGTTACGATGTGAACTTTTCAGAACATCAACTATGTATGTTGCGTTTTGTTGTTTAATACATCCGTAATTAGGTCCCGATATAATTTTTCGCGCGTATTAATTCACCGCCACTTGTCTCGCTGACAGCTGTCATTAAATGCGTCCGCCATTACGTTATCGGAACGCGGCGAATTTCACTTAACTTCTTTGTAATTTTGATGCGATTTCGGAACGTGACGTCGACACCTTACGGTCAGTGTGAATTCTGAAAAAAGTTAAGTATACAGCGTTTCATGTAAAAAAAATCTACACATGTACTTTATTTTTCCTTGCATTAATCTTGGAAGGTTTTCTTGTCGCAGCCTCCAGCGAATGTATTATATAGTAATATTTATAAGATGGGGTTACGACCTAAGGATATGCAGGAAGAGCGAAAGACTAAATTACACTAAGAAGAGGGAAAAACTATTCTTGGACTCTTCTTGAACACTTCTCGGACAATTCCTATTTATTATTTATTGTACACCCTCGGGAGTGACCATAATTTTTATTTTTAGTTGTAGTAATTCTTTGTCAGTTCACATTACGTATTTTGTACCAGGTATAAGGTTAAGTATTAAAAAGAAACTGTAATTGTAGCGTTTTTAAACAAATACAGGAACAGATGATACTAAGCATTGAAATGAGATTAATCAAACAATAAACATATTGAAACAATAAAATAATGTATGATGTAAAATGAAGGTACAGTAAGCGGTCATTTGGCTCTTAAAGCGATTTCTCCTAGACAAACTTTTTTCTCCAAAGAACTATTGTTCACAAAGGAATAACAAGAGGGAAGTGTACCTAATTATACTCTTACATTTAAAAAAAAAAACGAGATGAAGACAATCGAAAATAATACAAGAAAGGAAGTACAGCAGGAGTGTGTTGGGAAAAATTATAGTTCCAAGTAAGAAGCTATGAGTAGATTTCTTAAGGCAAGAATAGATTACGACGCATATGTAAAGGTAAGGAGTTGCACAAGCATACCTATACAGTTGTAACGGAAAATGATTTTTTGCTTGTTCTATGAATTATAAAATATGTAGGCATAACTAATAAATGCTTCTTGCTGTCGTACGATAGTACCTTAGGATATTTGTCGCTAGTCACTCAAAAAGGACCCGGTCATAGGAACATCCTACGACAAGCCTAACCGCGTTATCTCTGTATATAAAAATCAATTGCTCGAAAATGGCTGGACCGATTTTGGTGAATTTTTTTGTGTGGGTTCAAACCCACACAAAAAATTCACCACTCAAGTGGGTCCACACAGAGACCACTCAAGTGGGTCCCTGGATGATCTAAGCTATTCACAATTGGACCCGGTAGGTGGCGCTTTTATCGAGATCCAAAAATCACCCGTGCGAAGCCGGGGCGGATCGCTAGTCTCTTATAAATTAGTTCAATATTTTATTAATAAACTTCCACCTGGGACTTCATTACCACTTACCCCAGGGGATTGTAGTCAAGCACTGGCTAATTACTATTTACTTTACTCTTACTGACTTAAAATAAGTTTCAAAAATAAGTAAAATATACTTTTCTAAGGTTTTGGCGTTCAAACTAATAGTTTGATAAGATTGAATACCGAGTACATGTTATTAGATCACGTAACTGTACGTATACGTATACTTAATTGACAATACGGACGCCCATGTAATCCCCAATATCGTAAAATACTTCAATATAAAATCTTTGAACAGTGTATTTAAACAGGATCTCATAATTTCATTGGAATTACATGATCGATACAGTTTCTCTTAGCCGTGTAGCGAATCTGGAGTCAGTTGTAAAAATAAAGGTTTATTCTTTTACTGTCTCGCACATTCGTCTCTCTTTGCATTCTTACACAAATCTTATTTAGTCAGGTAATCACAAGTTCGCTACCACCAAAAAGCAAAATCAAACGATCGCTCTAGAAAATTTCTTCTTGCAACGGTTGCAGCTCTATCAACGGATATTCTTATAATCTTGACGTTCTGCCGATAACTTGCAGAATTATGCCATAGTTACGTAGGCTTTTTCTCCAGTTTGAAAGCCATACAACAAACTATAGTTTTTATCTAGTTTTTATAATAATCACTTATCGAATAAATTAGCATGATTTTATGTCTCATTGCACACCTCGAACGCGAAGCAAAAGTTGAACTTTATTGTCGACTATTCAAGGTCACGCTACTCGCTCACATTAAATCGGGATTTTTATTTTTTACTGCACTAACATGTGAAGTAAAGTGCACTACTGAACAATAATGACTAAGCCTGGTGGTTTTATTAAGTTTTGCAACACGTATTATGTAATAATAATTTTAAAAAACATTTTTATTTTGATAAAACTTGCAGTTTAAGTTTTAAATTAAGACAAACAAGTTTAACGTATCTATAAGTCAGAATACTTGCAAAAGTCGAAATAATGAATGACACACTAGTGGTGCTAAATGAAATATACCTAAATGATTGTCGTACAGTGGAACGGTTATTAAAGTTCATTATGGTTAATATCAAGTTTTGAACGAAAATCGATTTTAATGTGTCGATAGAAATTTTGAGTCCGATTAATCTTCTAAGTTTGATCGTAAGATTTAAGAGCACTGACTACTAATGTAAGGTTAACACATTAAGCAATAACATTTTGAAATTATTTTCATTACCTAATTCAAGTTGGAAGCATTAGCTAAAGTCAGTTACCTAGTCATCAAAACGCCTCGCACTCGTTTTTACCCGACTGCCAAGGAAGGGTTATGTTTTTCGCGCGTATCTTGTATGTTTGTAAATTTCTTTGTTACCTTGTATCTTCCAAACGGCTGGATGGATTTCGACAGTTAAGGTTTATATTCGTCTTAAAACCCCAAGTGTTCTTAGATAACTGCTTGAAAAAATAAACAAAATGGCGGATTTTGACGCGAAATAGTAATACGTTAATAGAAAAAAATTACCCAAACCTATCGAGTAGAGTATCAAAATAAAGTAAATTAAAGGGAGATTAGAAAATATATATATAATTTATATGTTTAAATTTAATTAGGAATAATAAATTGGTATAAAAGTTTTTGATTGCGTAAAAATCTTGTTTCGGTCGATAAAAGTGCATTACTTTAAACATTGTCTTTTTTGTAGTCGGGTTTTTGATTTTTTAATGATTAGATCATCGATCTGGATAATAGGGTACTCGATTGTAAGAAAGGAACAACGGCTGGGATTTGAAACTATAACATAGGGGCCAGATAGTCTGATCCTAAGGCCAAAACATTACTATCGTGTGGTTATATTATGCAATTCATAATACAAATTAGTTAAGTTTCGGGAGCGATGCTAAAGCCTTTTAAAAAAGAACAAATATGTCTCGATGTCATTTATTATCTATTTCATTACAATAATGAAATTTCAAATGCAGACGCATTTATAGGGTTGTCAAAACATGTCTGTGTACTGAAAGGTACACCTTGGTTTGACCAGAAAAACAATTATACAGTGGAGTCAGCATCTTCTGTATTGTTAAATTTCATGACATGTTTTGAGTAATCTAATATCAAAAGCTTAGTCGGCACAATTCGTGACCAACTTGTTATTACTATGATTTTCTCCTTTACGTGGAGGCAGTTTACATAGATAAATTTTACAAGGACAAACATCCAGATCCGAAATACTTGTTCCGTGCAGGATTTGAACCTGGCGGTTCAGTTGCTAAAGCACTGCGCCACGGAATCGTCAAACTATAAGAAAATTAGTTCGTAATTTACTAAAAAATCAAGAATAGTCTGGCATACACTATCATAAATTAGTTACTATAATTCTTATCACCCACAAACGGACCCAATTTATGATATCGCCCGATCTAGGCAACTCGACGGCAGCCACCACAGAGTATCGCCTTTCCATCTAAGAATGTACATAACTGTTAATAATATTTAATAGCGACTTGAACTCGGGCTAATGCCTTCCGGTGTACGTATCGTTAATCTTTCGAACTGTTTGATCAGCCTGTATAACGTTAACCAGTGCGATATGCGTTCTCTTGGAGAATTAAATATAAAGTTAGCATGTTTCCTGTAGTCAATGGTAATGAATTTATTATGTACTTTGTTACAAATGTACCCGGAAAAATACTACAGCAATTTGTTTTTAATTAAGCATTGGAGTGATTTTGGAACTGCTGTTTCGTATGGTGAGTGTAATGAATCGGATACTCTTTTAATGGCAACGAGACGTTCCTTTGAATCTTAGTTTTAGAGGTAACAACGCATCTACATTTTGATTCTTAATCGATGATAAATATAGTTGCCATAGTATCCACTATCAGGTGATATGAAAAAAATGATATTTTTCAATTTCATTTCATTTTTCATTTAATTTCATCAGTCAGGTGAACTGTACGCTCGTTTTTCACCCACCTATACTTATATAAAAAATAAACATGCTAATAGTCCACCGGATGGTAAGTCACTACTGAAGCAAAGAAAAGTGTTGTCACCTCTAAAGACTATAACTTTTCATATCGTTTAAACCTAAACGTAACTATTTATGTTTAGTTGTTTGGTAACAGTGGAGTAAGTGGATTTTATCTGAGTAGGTACCAACCCTCCCCAAATAAAATATACGCTTAAAAGGATAATTTTTTGTAATATATCCAGTATCTGTTCTATTGTCAGATTTATTGTGCTTACTCTATTTTTCGCAAGGTGAGCGTAAAGAATCAGAAATCTTTTCACTGAAATCGAGGCATTCCGTCTAGTCCTCAGTAGTGACAACGCATCTGCACTTTGATCCTAATCGAGTATGTAGCTATGGGCCACATCATTTACTTATCATAAGGTGGTACAGTCGACAAAACTGCTCGTTTATCACCCCCATTCTCTATGAGGCAATCTATGAGGGATGCCTAAGTTCTGCTGTGGATTTTGATAAGCTGTTATGAATGAATTAATATGTGGAGGCAATGTCGTCATCCCACAAGCGAAAACACGCCGAAGCCTAAATCACGCTATTAAAGTTCCGAAGTACTGGACTATATATAGACTTGCTCTGTACTAATACACGGAGCATTGGCCTCTCCCAGGGCTGAAAACCTTACCCGGTGGGAAATCTGCCTCTTCCTTCCACGGCCAAAGTGGTGACCCCGACGTGATATGAACACGAATCCTACTGATCTTCCAGTTTTAATAGTTTTTTCGACTCTTTAAACATAGAGATATGTATGTTACATTATGAATATGTAAGTAAATATTTATCCATGATACCGATATGTGATAGAATGCATGCGAGATGCAGTACGCGTGCGCTGTCGCGTGAACACCATACTGCGAATCTCGCTCGGGCCATACTTACATTATAAAGCTGCGTTTATAATAATTCTTTTTTAATTTTTACATATTTTGTTTGTATTTGCTTGTATTATTAAAGTATTATTTAAATGAATTATCTAACCTATATCACTGGTCTTAAGTCGTTAAAAAAATATCACTGCTGAAGATGAGCTTCTAATATTACAAAAGGATTTGCCACAATCGCAACGATTTTGAATTGAAAACCCAGCAAAAACCCAACGGTACATAATTTTTTTGAAAAAGAACAGTTTACAATCAAGTATTATGTTGTTACATAATTAACTATACAAATCATATTAGAAATAGCTTGGTAGCGCCCACCTCATTCACAGAGATTATTGCCATCCATAAATTCCTTAATATTACAATACGATGACGGCAGCCGATCTCAACAGAGACAAGCCATCTTTACAGGACAAGATTACAGTGCCCAAGTGTATGCGCAAGCACAGGTGCACCCTCTATTCCCTCGCTCTCATAGTCCGATGGCATGGTAATCCGACAAGACCGGAGGGAAATCAGGCACAGGATCAACGGCTTTACGTGCTTTCCAAAGCACGGGGGTGAAAAACCGACAACTTCCTGACTCCGGACTGCTACTGAGAATTTCTTAAAAATAACTGATTTTGGCCTTTCCCGAGATTCGAACTCCGGACTAATGATAAGCAATTGAGATTACGACTACTAGACCTACGAGGCAGTTTATAAATGTATTGAGTAGCCAAAGCTAATACTTATATGAATTTGCCTAAATTTAAGTCTTAGAGACTCTTTAGGTTTTAAATAGTAGATTGTTGTTAGGAATAAAACAAATATAATTTCAGTGTCAGCGGCGTTACCCCATAGCGAAATAACCTACGACATTATGCTATGGAAATAGCTAAAATAAACTGGTCTAGCTGTTTCAATGTTCGTGACATTTTCTAATCTTTTACAGCATATGCTGGAGAACTAAGTCTACTTGCTAGTGTAGATATATAGCAGACCTATTAAAGCTTTGTATATGGAGTGATTTAAAAAAATGGTGGTATCAACAAAACTCAACTTTTCCTCTTCCATATCACAAAAACAACAGTATATGCCAAATATAAAATAACAAGATTGGCTGGGGAGCAACATTAAATTGGCGAGACATCATCATGGCGATAAACGGCAATCCTAGTTACAACGGAAGAGTTCTATTCTATACCCAACATTGGATTGTTACGGGATAGTAAAGAAGATGAAGAAAAGGACGAAGAAGTAAATTGTCTTTAACTATATGAAAATATATTAAGTGTGATCAGAACCTAATAGTATCTTACTTGAAAGGCTAAATGATTTATTGGTATTTTATGATATGAACGCAATCAATATTAAACTTTGCAATCTATCGACGTACTGTTACGCTTACGAATAGGCAATGGCCGGTTTTTGTGGCAAGCGTTGCAAACATTCCGACAATTTCTTACAAGAACTTATACGGCGACAATATTACTGATCAGTAATTAAATGCATTTTTTCTCAGGCTTCGTAAACTACACACAGATTTATTTTGTACGGATTTTAGATTAATAGCAAGCACCCTTAAATTACTTTTTTTTTCAATATGGCATACATTCTGTGCAGTTTATTTTGGTGTTTAAGTAAGTAAGACGGAAAACTGCGTACATTACAAGTGAAGTCGAAACCATGCCCAACTTCTTGACGCCCTCACATATACATCTTTCTTCATTCTTTCTTCAAAGACCCGTAAAATTTCCGTACTGGACGCACACATATGCACCGAAAGCCATGTCATTGGTTTCAAATGTGTACTTGTGTGCATGTTCCTATAAGTTGAGCATGGTTTTGGCTTGGTTTTTGCATCACTTGAAATGTACGCAGCGATCTGTCATTACTTTTTGTTGGCATGAGCAAGCACCAAAATAAACTGTATTTATATAAATATAATATTATATATATATATAAATTACAAACATATGAGAATGGAAATAACAAGTGGTAAAATTAAAAAAAAATGTACAACCGACTTCAATGTAAATAAAATGAGAACATCATCAATGTAGTCGAAGTCAATTAAATACGCATTATTAAAGATAACTCAAAAATGAAAAAATTGAAAATTTTTTTTTCACCTTCAAGTAAAAATAAGTAACACACATAAAAAAATACAGTCAAGTACCTCTCCACTTTCTTGAAGTCTATTGAAAACACCATCCACTGCTTCCCACAAATCTCTGATATCTGAGATGGTTTTGGAGCTGGAGAAAATCCACCACGATTAACCAAAATTAGTTTTTTTTTATAGAATAATGGTAACAAACAATCACACAGTCCACCTGGTTGTAAGTGGATGCTGTGGCCCATAGACATCTACATCAATCCTTAATTAAGAATCATAATTTAAATGCGTTGCCAACCCTGAGGACTACGATGGAATGCCTCGTTTCCAGTAAAAAGGGTCTCCGGTTCTCTACACTCACCATACGAAACACAGAAGCATTGAGCTGCTATTTTACGCTGGTATTCTGTAAGAGCGAGGTCCTACCCCGGTCAAGCCGACCCATTCGTGCTACAACCATAATAGCTGCAGCATGGCTCTACCACGTAAAACATTGAGTCGAAAGCACAAACTGCGGCCAAAAAACTGGGTATTTTAAACAAAGTAAAGCAATACTTCACGCCTGGACAGCTTCTAACTTTATACAAAGCTTAAGTCCATGGAATGCATGGAGTATTGTAGTCACCTTTGGGATGGCTCAGCAAATCATCAACTTGCCGCACTAGACTCAGTGCAACGCAGAGCCAAGAGGCTAATCGGCGACAAAAAGCTGATGGAAACTAAGCTTCACAGCTTGGCTCACCGCCGCCAAGTTACTTGTTTGTCGGTCTTCTACAGGTTGTACTTCGGAGAGTGTGTCCATGAGCTTCATAACCTCATTTTACCCTATAAAAAAAATGTTGGTGCCAAGGTTGAGGTTAGCACTCAACTGTATGCCGAGAAGCTCGAGATGATCAGTAACCTCTACAGATGAAAAAAATCCATCATAGTCCTCAAAAGTGATAACCCATCTTTAGCCTTCTTCGTTTGAAGTTGGTAGCAGGTGTCCATGGAATGCGGTAGCCAATGACCATATAGATGGTTGTAATCACCACGCTTGGCAGGTAGATTGATGATCTCAGTGCTAGATTTAGTACCTTTGGTGTTGCTCTCACCAGTCCGGGTATTTTAAATTTAGGATTAGACTACATTGTTAACCAAAATGTCACGCAAAGAACGAAATGGGTTGCCAGATCGCATAGCATATATAGCAATAAGCTAAGTAATAACTTTTTATCGTAAAACTGTAAGAAATTTCTGTTAAGCGTAGGACTTCCTATACCACAAAAATAAAGATATGAATAAAAACCATTTCGATTGTAGTTTGCATATCTTTGAAGATAAAATAACTGAAGAAAGTTTTAATTTGGATATATTTTAGTGAAAAATAAATACACAATTTTTTAAATATATTATTTTAGTTGATCCCGTTTCTCTACATCATTTCAGAGACGGTGTTTGGTGTTCTATTTTACACAGAATATGCGCAGGCCTTTGCCACCATCTGAAAATCAAGCGGTCGGTGGCACTCCACACTTTTATTGTCGATATTCCACGTATTCGAACCCAACAGTTTGCTTCGTCTCTTGTTGCGTGCAGCAAGAGTGTGAATATTTTGCTGGTATCTGTCTTTCCATCCGACAATATTCTGCGTGTCTTCAATGCAAAAGTGAATAGGCATTGGTTAAGCTAAGACATTGCGATTTAACGTTTTGGAATCTATCACTGCTTACCACCAGGTGGGATTGTACGCAAGCTGGTCTACACAAATAAAAACAAATCGCCGATGTTAAAATTACGAGCTAAGGTTGATCCAACTCCGAAATTAAAAAAAAAACTGTGCAATATTTCTCCAAACTAACTTCCTACACCACAAACAACGAATTTAATTAAAAGGAAACTGCTTTCGGAACTTAATTGGTAGAACGACAGGCAATATGCATAATTTCATCAGACTCCCACAATTATCTTGTTCGGTGTCTTCCTTATTCATTTGCAATTTAAGTGACGCTCATGAAATACTAAATTGATTTAAGAAGGCTCACTAAAATCTTATTAACGTTTTTAGGTTTCGTAAACAGACATAGTAAAGATTAAAATTAACCCCTACATCATTGCTATAGTGACATTGAAAGATGGAATAACCATTACAGATCATGTTGGATTGCCATCTGATCGGACGATGAGAGTGAGTGATTTCTGCGGAGTTTCTTTCTCTGTTTCTTCTCCGGACAAAACAACTCGTTTTGAAACATTAGGAGCTTAAATAATATGTGGAAGTTTTATAAACTAATTTTTTTTATTTCTTATGTCAAAAACAAAAGAGCTTATCTAGAGCTATCTTTTGGAAACAGAGAACTAGAAAAGCTGACGTATCCTAACGCATCAGTAATCTGAAGTGATAATTATATAGTTCGAAACTGACAACCGAACCGACCAGTATCCAGTATTGTATGTTTGCATGTAACTCAACATAATAGTTACAAAATATTTAACTTTTTTGTTATAGCAGAGAAAGTTTCGACAATTTAAGAGAAGAGAAGATTTAGCCTCCACTGTACCGTGTTAATTGTTTACACTGTACCTAATTTCTAAGTGGCAGCATTCTTTTACCGCCGAGTTCGTCTAAGTAGGTACCACCCTCGTACCTACATATATATATCAACAAATAGCAGTGCTTGTACTGTTGTGTTGCGGTCTGAATTAGTATACAGGGTTATTTTTCAAAGAGTAGACAAATTTTAAACTTAAGTTCAAATATATAAATAATGATATACCGTTATTGCAATTTTTGAAAATACGAGTAAATAAGGCTTCTACTTTTATTCAAAATTATCCCAAATTGAATGTGATTTATGGGCAAAACGTTTTTGCGTGTGTGCGTGCGCTGTAATATCAGTTAAAATAAAGCATTACCACGCATTTTGAATTTAAAAGATGAAAAGGACAGAATATTTGAGATTTTTTAAATCAATATTTCTTCACCATTTGTCTATATTACTTATTCTGAACCTTCTCTGCAAATTTGGCCGCTTATTGCAAAATAACCCTGTAGAGACCTAGTATAATTACGGGCAGAAGAGCATCTTAGTCCTCAAAGTGACGAGGCATCTGTAACTTATTTCTTTAAAGTTTCTTGCAAGTGTTCATAGGCGACATGACAAACAAACTTACCATCAGGTGGACTAGTAAGTTCGTTTGTCACTTCAGCTTAATATTTAGAAAACCTATTTGATGATCAGAATAATTAAACTTTATTATATACTACAAAGTTTTTATGATGTAAAAGCTTAGAAGGCCATAATAAGTAATATCTTAAACGATTTCCCGTTTATCCAGGAATGGTATGGATGAAATTTTCTAAAGAACGATATAGCGGAACCACGATAAATAGAGCTGTTGACTCTAACCTCGGAACATTTTAAAATGGATATTCAAACAGTTTGGACGAGAAGTGCGAAGGAAGTGAAAATGAGTTTTATTTAGAATTAACGACACAATTACAAAAATTACTTTAATATCTCACTAAGTTATTATATTAAATTAACCACACAATTGAAAAAATAATTCGAAGACATTCGAAGTCCGTCACGTTGGGGCATCGCGGTGGACATTTCCTTGCCCTAGAATCCTACAAGTAATGACAAGAGGCCTGTGCCCATGAGTCCACTTCTTTACTTTTATACAATTACGAAATTTCTTTAAAATATAATTATAATTATCGACTACAGCAAAACTTAAACAATGTCGCGTAACACAAGTTAGTAGTGGAAGTTATACGACTTCAAAGAGTCGTAACATAATACATACGTACATTTTAAGCCCGCTGCGGCTATATTATGGTTGTAGCATGAATGGTTCGGCTCGACCGGGGTAAGACCACAAACACAGACAAAGATAAAACACAGCATAATACTGCTATATTTTGTATGGTGAGTGTGGAGAACCAGAGCCCTTTTTATTGGAAACGAAGCATTTTACCTTACTTCTCAGGGATGACAACGCATCTCCATTTTGATTCTTAATCGAGGATAAATGTACATTTCTATGGGCCACAGCATCCACTTACCATCAGGTGGAATGTGTGCCCGTTTGTCACCCTTATTCTATTACAAAAAATAACATAATTTCTTCATGGGGGCAATGTTTAAATTTTAGCAACTAAGTTTCAGAAAAGTTGCACGTCCGATCTATCAGAAAGTTTAAATTTTTTATTGCGAAAATTGCTTCAAAATGATTACTGCTAAATAATACATCATTAACCCCTGGAAATTAAGTTAACGCTACCATGTGTTTGATGTTGTGTTTTTATTTGTTTTCGTATTTAATTATACAACATATTATACTGTAAATTATTATTTTAAAAAGTCCCTCTGGGTTTCTTGTTGGTTCTGTCAAGAGAGAGGTTATTAATATTAATTTTGTAAGTTGATTCCTATCTGTCAGCGAGTGATTAATCAAAGTGAGTTTAAAAAAATTAAAAAAAACTGTCAGTCGTAGGACTGCTCGTCAGAAGTAAAAATTTCTTAGCTTCACAAACTTATAAACATTATTTTTGGGTGATTTTTAGGAAGTATTTTTTATTAGGAATTATTTTTATCAACGTATTAATATTGTTATAAATTTTTCATTTATTGAGCTGTTTTACATGAAAAAGAAACATTTATAAATGCATCTCAATTTTATAAAATTTAATCAATTGTATTTTCAACATTACTTTCATTAATTTTATGTATCTGAGCGTGACGGTCACGCGAGTTCAGTGCTGTTCCCCATCCCAAAAGTGCCCAACGTGCCTGAAGAAGTTTTGACTTTAAAATACTTATAATACGATACCACCTCAACGAAATTTCGCACTTCCACTGCTCGCCGTGAGAAACAGTCCGCTCGTGAACTGAGCCATCCCAGTTTAGAAGATATCGCACCAATCGACCGATATCGCGCGTCGCGCTTATGATGCGTCGTCCGGTCCTCCTTGCGCTGATTTATTCGCTCAACTGCCGTTCTGTGTCACGAACCTCCGTGATCGGTCGCACGACACCGTTTCAACGGTCCTGTCCCTGTTTGCAACTTTCAACGATTTTAGGGAGTATAAATTGTTTTTCTCGAGTCATCTACTATCGCATGTTCATTATTTTAAATCGTCAGCTATACTGCTTGTGTAAATAACACTATATCCTGTCACATAGCGTGGGCTACGTGCAGTAAATAAATATACCGTCACCGTTACATCTTTTCAGAAGTCCACTGCTGAACATAGGCCTCCCCCAAAGATTGCCTCATTAGGACATTTGCTATAGTCGCCACGCTTGGCAAGCGGGTTGGCAATCGCAGTGTTTAGTGTTTATTTTCTAGTTGTTATTAGAAAGGTGCTGCTGCCCATCTCCTGGTTTGTTTCTCTCTGTCGCCTCTTACGACATCCACGGGATGATATGGGGTAGTGAATATTCTTACACCGCCACTACACGGTACAAATAACATATTTTATTTCAAAATAATTACTTATAGAAAAATATATACCTGTGAGAGCTAAGGGAGCAGCAGTAGCTGAAAGGCTAAGCGGTCGCTGTAAATATGACAGTACGGGAGCAAACTGGGTTCAATCCCCGCCGGCGCGAATAAAATTGTTGATTGTAATTTTAAGTGTTAATTTACCACGTGCTCGGCGGTGAAGGAAAACATCGTGAGGAAACCTGCATGTCTGAGAAATTAAAAAATATCGCGGTGTACACTTCCTTGCCTCTCGAGAAGAGGTTTGTGGGACGTATATAGGCTCTCTTTGACTTTAGAAGTACAAATCAGGAGATGGACAGCAGCGTCTTCCTAACAACGACTAAAAATAAAAAACTGCTGATGCCAACCCGCTGGCCAAGCGTGGCAACTATGGCAAATATCCCCACTATGAGGCAATCTATGGGGGAAGCCTATGTTCAGCTGTGGACTTTAATAGTCTGTAACGGTAACATTATGTTATTTATCAAGTCTGTAGTCTGTGAACATATTAATAAGGATCGTCCACGCCATTACAGAACGAGAATTTCTACCAAGGATTTAAATTTTTTCTTTTAAATAACATCCAAATTAATAGAGAAGATGGCCAGGTGCTATTATATGGGATTAATGGAATTAAATGCAAAGCGTAATATTACAACGCTTCAAGATACTCTAAGCTTTTCGGCGTAGATCGGACCATAATATTAAAAAGCTACTGGTAGTTTAGACCCACTATGAGATCAGGGCCTCAACATCTCAGGCCCCGTAACCACGGACCCATGGACCCGGAACGTTGGGAATTAAAATAAGTTACGATAAATAAACGCGATAAATTCGTAAAATTAGGTTTATACAATGTTTAACATTCGCGTAAATATGAGAAACCATTATAATCACCCTACTTGGCATTAAGATTGTGTACATGTTTTTTCTTCAAGAGTATGTATATTTTGTTTATTAGGCTGTTTATTACTTGGTGGATACGGTATGCCTTATCTAGTAGTCTCATTGGTTATAATATACTCAATACCGTGCATATGTCTTGGCTCGTCATCAATATTCAGGACGGCAATCAACATATTTTCATAATTTATAACAATATCATCGTCAAGTGCAAGTGTGTGTTATTTTTCGACTTAACTCTTAAATTCTATATTTACTTTTTGTAGGTTTTTAAATAAAACTATATTTCTTTGTATGTTTGTATGAGTAAATACCTCTAAGGAAGTGTTTTTTACTAGAAAGGTTTTTTTATGTAACTTGTTTTTTTTAAGGATAGGGTGACATACGAGCACACAGTTCACCTGATAGTAAGTGGTTGCTGTGACCCATAGACATCTACATCTATCCTCGATAAACAATCAAAATGCAGATGCGTTGTCACCCGTGAGGACTAAGATGGAATGGCTCTTTTCCAATAAAAAGGATCTCCGGTTCTCTGCACTCGTGGTCCTTCCCCGGTCGAGCCGACCCATTCGTGCTACAGCTATACTACTAATATAGCTGCAACATGGTTCTACCACGTAAATATGACAGTACAGGAGCAAACTGGGTTCAATCCCGCCGGCGCGAATAAAATTGTTGATTGTAATTTTAGTATTAATTTACCACGTGCTCGGCGGTGAAGAAAACATCGTGAGGAAACCTGCATGTCTGAGAAATTAAAAATATCGCGGTGTACACTTCTTGCCTCTCGAGAAGGGTTTGTGGGACGTATATAGGCTCTCTTTGACTTTAGAAGTACAAATCAGGAGATGGACAGCAGCGTCTTCTAACAACGACTAAAATAAAAACTGCTGATGCCAACCCGCTGGCCAAGCGTGGCAACTATGGCAAATATCCCACTGAGGGCAATCTATGAAGCCTATGTTCAGCAGTGGACTTTAATAGTCTGTAACGCATTATGTTATTTCAAGTCTGTATGATAAATAACATGATGATCACCGGATGGAAGTTGAAGCAAAGAGAGCATGGCTTGATTTACTGCAACAAGCTGGTAATTCGGCGGTATGAATGATGAGATTGAAAAAAGAAAAAGGCAGACTTTAGACTTATAAATAAGAGAGTAAAAGAAGTTGTTGAAAGGAAAAAGCAGAAAAGAACGGATAAGAATGATAGAAGGATATCTGATAACTTCCAGGCAAATATTAAAATGTTCTGAAACTCGTAAGAACTGCCAGAAATTCGAAACAGCCTAGAATGAATGCTATACGAGACAGAATGGCTGTATGCTGAATGATGAAGCTTCGAGTTTAAAGAGATGGAAGGAATACTTTGAAAGCGTGTTTATGAGTGAAGTCGTCTGAATTAAGTGAAATAGAAATTTCGAAAGAAGTGGAAAGGGTAGAGATAAGTATAGATGAAATAATGAAAGCAATGAAAAGCATGAAAGCAGGTAAGGCAGGCGGATATGATGAGTATCACTCGAAATGCTAAGGCTGGAGAGGGGGTGTGTAATTCACTGTACACCTTATTTAATTTATGTTGGGAACTGAAGCGGGTACCGGAAGACTGGTGCCAAGCCGTTATAGTCCCAATATATAAGAAAAGGGTCAAGCAGGACTGTAAAACTACCGTGGTATCAGCTTGCTTAGCATTGTGGGTAAACTTATGCTAAGGTGTTAATTGAAAGAGTTATGGAAGAAACTGATGGAAAAATTTGGGATGTGCAAGCTGGATTTAGAAAGGGATGGGGTGTACGGATCAAGTCTTTTCCATGCGCATGATGCGGAGAAGTTTTGCCAAAACCAGAAAGTTTTGTGCGTTCATGGACTTGGAAAAACTATGACAAGTGGACAGGAATATGTTATGGCAACACTGAACTCATTTGGTTTGAGCTGGTTTGATACAGGCATTAAGTCTCTTATAGGGACTCTAGTGCTTGTGTCAGGATCAACAGGGTCTACTCGGACTGGTTTGGCATCAAAAGGTGTCAGCAGGGGCTGTAGCTTCCCGTGGCTGTTTAACCTATTTATGGACAGTTGTTTGCAAACTTTGAAAGTTGAAGAATGTGGGTTGAGAATGGGTGAGTTAACCGTCAAATGCCTTTTGTACGCCGATGATCAAGTCATATTTGCATCGTCGGCGGCCAGTTGCAAATGATGGTTACTTTAATGAACTGGTCATTAAAAAGAAATTGTAGTGACATAAGTAAAACGAAAGTGATGGTTTTGAAGAAGAAAGTAAAACGTTATGTGAAATAAGAATAGAAGGGAGTTGATTGAGCAAGTGGATGAGTTTGTATATTTGGGATGTTTTTAGCAGGGATGGTAGATATGATAAGGATATAGAACGACAGTGAACGCAGGAAATAGAAGTGAATGGGGCTCTACACGCTATTGTGAGGAGTCAAAATGTGTCAAAAAGGCACGTTTGGCAATTCATAGTGCTGTGTTAGTCCCTACTAATGTATGGTAGTGAAAGTTGGGTGTGGCAGAAAAGCATGAGTAGAATAAATGCTGTGAAATGCGGTCATTAAGGAGTATAGGGCTGAATCTGAATGACAGGGTGAGAAATAGTGTGATAAGAGAAAAGTGTGGTTTGCAAGATGACGTTGTGACCAGGATTAAGAAGGAATGCTTCGGTGGTTTGGTCATGTAGAAAGAATGAACGAAGAAAATAAACAAATTTATGCTGCAAGTGAACGTGAGTCGGAAAGGACGCCCTGACGAAGGTTTATCGACAAATTGGCGATATATTAAAATGGGCCAGATTAAAGTACCCTTAACCGACGTGCGTGTATGCGTAGATATGGATGTAAAGGAGGCGAGAGAGGTGCCAGGATCGTGCCAAATGGAAGTCCGTAGTCTCTGCCTACCCCTCTGGGTGACAGGCGTGAGTGTTTATGTATTATGTATATGTATGTAATCAAGTCTGTAGTCTGTGAACATATTAATAAGGATCGTCCACGCCATTACAGAACGAGAATTTCTACCAAGGATTTAAATTTTTTCTTTTAAATAACATCCAAATTAATAGAGAAGATGGCCAGGTGCTACTATATGGGATTAATGGAATTAAATGCAAAGCGTAATATTACAAGGCTTCAAGATACTCTAAGCTTTTTCGACATAGATCGGACCATAATATTAAAAAGCTACTGGTAGTTTAGACCCACTATGAGATCAGGGCCTCAAACATCTCAGGCCCCTCGTAACCACGGTGGACCCGGAACGTTGGGAATTAAAAATAAGTTACGATAAATAAACGCGATAAATTCGTAAAATTAGGTTTATACAATGTTTAACATTCGCGTAAATATGAGAAACCATTATAATCACCCTACTTGGCATTAAGATTGTGTACATGTTTTTTCTTCAAGAGTATGTATATTTTGTTTATTAGGCTGTTTATTACTTGGTGGATACGGTATGCCTTATCTAGTAGTCTCATTGGTTATAATATACTCAATACCGTGCATATGTCTTGGCTCGTCATCAATATTCAGGACGGCAATCAACATATTTTCATAATTTATAACAATATCATCGTCAAGTGCAAGTGTGTGTTATTTTTCGACTTAACTCTTAAATTCTATATTTACTTTTTGTAGGTTTTTAAATAAAACTATATTTCTTTGTATGTTTGTATGAGTAAATACCTCTAAGGAAGTGTTTTTTACTAGAAAGGTTTTTTTATGTAACTTGTTTTTTTTAAGGATAGGGTGACATACGAGCACACAGTTCACCCGATAGTAAGTGGTTGCTGTGACCCATAGACATCTACATCTATCCTCGATAAACAATCAAAATGCAGATGCGTTGTCACCCGTGAGGACTAAGATGGAATGGCTATTTTCCAATAAAAAGGATCTCCGGTTCTCTGCACTCGTGGTCCTTCCCCGGTCGAGCCGACCCATTCGTGCTACAGCTATACTACTAATATAGCTGCAACATGGTTCTACCACGTATATATATTAGACGAATTACATTGAGCTTTTAATATTGCTTACAAACGAACTTACCGTCCACCTGATATGTAAGCGGCTAATGCAGTCCATGGATTCCTGCAGGCAAATTCAAACAAAAAAAGCTACAATTGCGCTGTCACCTCTGAGGACTAACATGGAATTCATCACAAACTATAATATACTGGCTCTCTATACCCTTCAGACTGTAACACATGAAAACAGTCACTGCTACTTTGAGGCAGACTTCTAGCCAAAAAAAAAAAAAACACCTAGTATGCAATCTCACAGTGCTTGAATTTGTCAATCAATTCACATGAATGATCCACCATCCTTGTTATCATAAACTTATTAATTTTGTAAAACTAAAGGCAAACACGTATTCGTTAATATAACTTTTATTATTTCAGTACAGTAATCTCAGTGTAAAAACTGTTAACAATAAAATAATTTTATCAATACTTTGTGCAACAACGTAAATAATTTAAAAGCCGATTTGCAATTAAATTGCGTTGCTGTAATAATTAATATACTGAAAGCGATCTCTGTACTTAAATTACGCTTCATTTGGTTACGCGTTGGTTTAATTTCTCTCGATTCTTGATTGTAAATCGAATCGCAGTGAATCGTTGCCAAAACAGTAACTGATGATCGATTTGGCAACGCGAATTGATAAAGGCTATAAAATTTTATGGCTTTTACACGTTACGTCCAAATACTTTAATTGGTTTATGGGACGTACGCTCACAGTCGATTTTTATGGTGTCATCAAGCTAAAATATTTCTCATAACTCGCTTTTATTAATCGATTTATACAATTAACGCAATAAATTCAGTTTAGCCTTACAATGGGTAACCTACATTGAACTTATACGGGCTATTAAACAAAGAAAGAAGAAAGATGTGTATGGTTAAAGCATTTCTTGAAATGTACGCAGCGTTTCGTCTATATTTCTTTGTTGGTTTGAGATGTAAGTATGTATCTATGTATATACTTTATTGTACTCCACAAAAATACTAAAAATATACAGAAAAAAACCTAAGAGGTAGGTACAATATGGCGAATTTATTGCTATAGACTATAGGTCTTTGGCCGTAGAAGGAAAAGGGAAGATCTCCCGCCGGGCAAGGTGTTCTGCCCGGGGAGCTGCCAACGCTCCTTGTAATAGTTCGGACCTATTATATATTAGGTCCTTACATATGAAATTTGTGTTTAGTACGGGAGGAATATAAGGTCAATTTTTTTTTGTAAAATATATTAAATTAATCAAAGTATGCACCGTTGTTATCTATGCACTTTTGCCATCTCATAGGTAGTTCATTGATCCTTTTAATAAAAAAACCATGGGAGCGAGAATCAATAAACTCTTTGAAGGCGGTTTGGACTGCTGTATCGGAGTTGAATTTTTTTCCTTGTAAGAAATTGTCCAAATTCCGGAAAAAATGGTAATCTGTTGGAGCAAGGTTCGGGGAGTACGGTGGATGTCGCAGACATTCCAATTGTAGCTCATCTAACTTAGTGGTTGTTTGTTGTGCAGTGTGTGGTCTTGCGTTGTCGTGAAGCAGCAGTAGCCTAGAGCGATTGACCAATCTCGGTTGTTTAGCAGCTAGTTCTTCCTTCATGGTTTGCAGTAGCTGCCAATAGATATTTGCCGTAATCGTTTGGCCAGATTTTAGAAAGCTGTAGAGAACGGCACCGGCGCTAGTCCACCAAATACTCACAAGTAACTTTTTCTGACTCAATTTTCGTTTAGGGCAGGATTTGACTGAGTCTCCAGGGTTCAGCCATTGCGACGAGTGCTTCCGTTTATCTTATAGTATCCACTTTTCAATACAAGTAATGATTCGATTTAAAATCCCTACATTATTGTGTCGGTTGAGCAAAGTAACACAGCAGTGGACGCGTGTTTGCAAGTTCGATTCACTCAATTCATGAGGTACCCATCGTTCAAGTTTTTTTACTTTCCCGATTTGCTTCAAGTGGATTAATACAGTTTTATCACTTACCCTGAAGCGTGCAGCTATCTCTGAAGTGCTTTGTGATGGATCCGCTTCCACAATAGCCTTTAATTCTTCATTTTCCACTTTGATCTCCGGCCGTCCACGGGGTTGGTTCTGAAGGTCGAAATTTCCATAACGAAAACGTTGAAACCAAAAACGTACCGTGCTTTCTTTTGCGACACCAACGCCGTACACATCATTAATCATTCGAGCTGTTTCTGCAGCACTGGTGCCACGGTAGAACTCGTACTCGTAAATATACCGATATTTCATGTTTTCCATTGTGCGGTAATAAGCGACGCCAAAGAATAAAATAATGAGGAAAAAAACAAATGAATGACTGTTTTCAAAACTCAAATGTACCAGCTAAATGAATTTATAAATTTGAATTTGGAATTCTTAACCAAAGAGGAGATATTTCAGATCAAATTGGTCAGTACGACAAAACGCTAATTTCATATGTAAGGACCTAATATATACTCGCTGTACTTTGGAACTTTGATAGCGTGATTTAGGCTTCAGTGCGCTTCGCTTGTAGTGCGATGACAGCGCCGCCACAGGGCGATCTCTTCTAGACACACTTAAGGATACCTATTAAAGCTATGGAAAAATTTAATTATTGAACGGTGGGAAGTGTTGTTATGTGGCGTATAATAAACTTACATGCCTAGTAAACACCTATATATGACCTTAATAAACTAAACTTAGCGTAACTATATTAAAATAACATAATATCTTTACTGCGCGTCAACTGTCTGTTGCATAGAGGTTTTTCTCTGAGTGTCTAAGGGTTTGTGTTTTACCACACCAATCGATCGATCGTCGATCGATGGTGGAATGGATAAGTCGACGTCGATCTATAGTTTGTACCATACCGATCGACCGATGACATCGATTGGTAGTAGAATGGATTAGTCGACGTCGATCGATAGTTTTTGCCATACCGATCGACCGTTGGCATCGATCGATGGTAGAATGGATTAGTCGACGTCGATCGAGCTGTTTGATTATTCGAGAACCGGCCCCGCTTCACCGACCGCTATTTAAAATGTCTTCTAGATGAATTCAAGCTATCTCTGGTCTTAAAAAACGTTAGCATCCAGAGTCTTCTGCGTTTACTTCTCCGTAATAATAATACGAGCAAGAGCGTACTGGCCAATATAAACGCGTCCTCTTCTGAATACACTTTGAAAAATACTGATGACACACCACCACATCGATTAATTGTCGATCGATGATTGAACAAAATTTTATCGACCAGTATTCGTCGATCAGCTAAGCTACCATACCAATGGATCGACATCGATCGACATCGATCAATGGCATCGATTGACGATCGATCGATTGCTGTGGTAACACCCTAACGTAGACTACGGAAAATTATCTAATGGAAAAAAACGTCTCAACTAAAAGAGACATCTTTTCAAAATTTTGATTACCCAATTAATACTCATTTATCTCGACCTCGTCCTAAATTTGATTTTAAAAAGTAGTTAAATCGAAAGTAATGGATGGCGACTTAAAAAATGCATCCCGTATTTTATTCTCAGACGACATCCTGGCTCCTCGTAATGTCGAAATTCTTGAAGGCCTTCGTCAGGAGCATCCTTCGGTCAATCCTTCTCAAAGTTTACCGCTGCCTCCCAAGACTTCTCTGCAACCTTTACAAATTTCTGAAAAAGACACTTTAGAAGCAATTATGTAATTTTCTGATTGCTCGGCATTGCCGGAATTACGCCTCAACATCTTAAAGATCTTGTAAGCGCTTCAGCCGGTGACGCCGGCGGAGTACTTCTTAATGACATTACAAAATTATGTAATTTTATGCTTTCTGGTAAAGTTAATCCTAATTTCATTCCATTATTATATGGGGCAAGATTAATGTGCCTTCAAAAAAAGGATAACGGTATTCGTCCTATTGCCGTTGGTTTAGCTTTTTTGGTATTAACTTCAAAGTTAGCTTAATGTTAATGTATTAACATTAAGCTACAGCCTATATACGTCCCACTGCTGGGCACAGGCCTCCTCTCATTTCTGAGAGGGTTTCAAGTTAGCTTGCAGGCACACAATCTCTAACCTTAAGACAAAATTTCAGCCTACTCAACTAGGCTGTGAGGCGGCGGCACATTCAGTGCGTACATTTTAACAAACTCTGATGCAGATTTTCTTGTGAAGGTTGACCTAAGGAATGCTTTTAACTTTATCGATAGGGCCACCCTGCTGAAAGAAGTGGTTAACAATAACCTCGAAATTTGTCATTACATTTGGCAATGTTACAGCCAAAATACTAACTTGTTTTACGAAAACCATATTATCGATTCTGTTCGTCGGCGTTCAGCAGTATGACCCACTAGGTCCAACCCTTTTCAGTTTGGAAATTCAACCCGTTATTTCAAATTTGAAATCCAAGCTGAATGTCTGGTACCTGGACGACGGTACACTGGGAGGTAAAGCACATAACGTCCTCAGTGATCTTACTCATATTTTCGAAAATTTAAAAATATAGTATAGCAATAAATGTGAAATATTTTTTCCAATAATTTATCTAGTTCTAACAGAGACACTTTAATTCAAAAAGAGAGATAAAACCCTAGTGTGGGGTGCTACTTGCGTAGACACTTTGGCGGCCTCTCATCTCAAGGGTACCTCGTTTAGAGCCGGGGCGGCATCAGAGGCAGCTGAACTGAGTAATTGACGCAAATATGAGTCTCTGAAAGATGACTACATATTTGTGCCATTTGCTGTAGAGACTATCGGTCCGTGGGGTCCACGTGCGGTGAAGTTCCTAAAGGAACTCTATCTACGACTGGTCGTTGCTGCTGGTGATAAGAGGGCTGGTTATTTTCTCGCTCAAAGGCTAAGTATAGCCATTCAGCAAGGAAACGCAGCCAGCTTTCTTGACACGATACCACGGGGAGTAGGACTGTATGATAATTAAGTTATTCGTTTTAGTTTTTCTTTATTATAGTTTTTTAATATTTTAAATGTAATTGTGACATTAAATTTAAGTTCTCATTTATCTCAGATTGTGGGCCTGTTGTTATTATTATTATTTTATTTAAGAGGGGGCAAACGAACATGTGACTCACCTGATGGTAGCATATGAGTGCAAGTCTGCAGAGTCTTGAGAAGGTACGAATTGAATTACGAATCCTTACCGAAGTGGCATTGTTGTGTAATATACAAATAATTAATATGTGTGTTTTGTATGGTGATTGTAGAGAACCGGAGACATTATTTACTGGAAACGAGGCATTCCATCTCATTCTTCAGGTGAAGAGCGTAGATGTCTATGGGCCACAGCATCCACTTACCATAAGATGAACTGTGTACCTGTTTGTCACTCTTATTCTATAAAAATTATAGGTTTTCGTTGAAACCTTACCGGCATACATTAACAAAATATACCAGACTGCCCATGAAGTGACGATTTGTTCATGTAGTAGGTATGGAAAGTATGTAGTATGTAGGTGGTTCAGGGCTGTTCTTACCGCAGTCTTTGAGAAGTAATGATCAAAATGACAATACAAGTGGTATGGGTGATGATAGTCTAACTTGAATTTACTTATTACCTTTAGAGCCTAGCAACTTAAAAAAAATTATTACCTCATAGGGGGGACATTTGCCGTAGTTGTCTCGCTTGGCAAGCGGGTAAGCAATTTTGAGTAGCTATCAGGAAGATGCTGCTACCTAACTTCTACTTCATTTCCTGTTATGCCTCTTACGACACCCACGGTATAAAATGGGGTAGTGAATATTTTTACACCGTCACACAGGGTGTATTCAGCTGGGTTAATTTTGTATAGAAACTCCATATTCTTAAAATAAAAACGCAAGTTTTAAATTTATTACGTAGTCAAAATGAGCAATGAGCTTTTCTTCTCTCTGGTCATTCATTTTAACAGCTTTCTTTTTGTTTGATAATTTTATGTTAATGACAAGGCGAGGTGTCAATTCTCGCTCCACAAGATCATTTCGTACCCCATGTACGTAGCATCCGGTCTAAACAAAAACCGACTATAACGCCAACTGCGTCCCGCATTCCGTGACATTCATCAACACCTTCAGGTTTCATAATGAGCAATTAAATGATACTTTTTAATCAGTGAGAAATACGCAGTTTGTGTTTAGCCAATGCACATTACGATTATGGTGCTGTCATAAAACTTGCGCAAGCGTAGATTTGTTAAGGGAATTGATAATGTATTGATAAGAAAATGTCAATATTTCGTTTCATTGTTTTGATTTAAATAGAATATTACCATGCGCGTTTCGCTTCTGATGATGCGTCGTCGTGGATATTGACGAACGATAACACGATAAGTGTTGTATTATCGATGGTGGGGCAGACTTTCTAGTGTTATAGTGGGGAAGTGATGCTTAGCTTGCAGTGTTACTATCATCATTACAGCCTACTGTGAAATTAAAACTTCCCGAAGACTGTAACAAAGTAACCTATATTCATGAAATTTATTTCCATTTTCATTGTATTTATCGGTTTTGTCGGGCTTTTGTCGGGCTGTTTTCTTCCCTATCCATTTTCAGTTCTACAAACAATGTGACTTTATCGTCTTGATCGCTTACCAGTGGGACTTTATCTGATATATTTTTTGATTTGTTGTTGTGTCTTAAACTACTTTCGCCAAACTGCAGGGCAGTTTTTTGGAGAATACATCTCCCACTTGCATTCTGTATACATACTGTAATTAATATCCTAATCTTGGATTTAAGCTTAAAATAGAAAAATTTATTTACACTCAATGTAGTAGTTTTATTTACATACTTAATTATCTATATCTACGTATTGCAAGTGATAAGAAAGCTTATACGAAATTTCTGTCTCATTCAATAAATCAGTTTAAAATTCGTTCTACTTTTATTTCTTCTTTTGATCCTTATGAATAAAATGTAACAAATTTGATGTTTTATAAAACTCATTAATGCGATTCATAAAACACGTAACGCTGCATGCACTGGATTAAAGGAAAAAGTTTGACGAAAAAAGGACCACCCGAGTTGAGTTTTGATTTGAATTATCGTTTTTAATGTCGACTTGGTCTATATATGAAATTAATGTTTTTGTTTGTCCAGTATGCTATGTATAAAACTTTGGTGAGTTGCGCACAGGCGAAGGTTTCTGACAAATAAAGATTTGTTTTTTCGTTCTATGCGTTCTTCTTCCAATCATCCAATTAAAGTGAGTTTCAACTTTGATGAGTTTGGTGAGTCGATCGAGTGGTACCAAGTGTATTTGAGGTTGGAATTTAGGGACGCGGCATATTCACCATACACCAAGTTTAATCCATTGATTATTAATCACTACAGTTAAGTGTAAGACCTATAATGTAATTTTTAGAGACGGGAAAGATTATTACTCGTGAAAGGGACAATGAACTGGTTCCTTTGTATTTAGTTTTAAAGAACCATATAATTTTCACATCTAAAATGAATGAAGCTACAAAAACAAAACGGTTCCGTGGCGCAATGGCAAATGGAGTTGTTGCGCTGGGGCCCGCGGGTTAGAATCCCGCACGGAACAAGTATTTGTATGGCCTACAAATAATTGTTTCGGGTCTGGATGTTTCTCCTTGTGCAATTTGTGTTTGTAAACTGCCTCCACGATACAGGAGAAAATTAAAAAAAACATAGTCAATACTTCTCCTTTATCAGTCCATAGATTTAATTAAAAATAAATTTAACACAGATTAAAGGACATGCATGGGTACTGTCAGGAATGTAAGTTACAACATTGTAACGTAATGTTCACCGCCATTTTACAACTGAAGCTGCTTTATTTGGTGTTTCACGATAATCCCTTGTAATGGGTTCGGATTTAAAGGCAAATAATTTGTTTCGAACTGTTGGATTATTCGTTAAGGTGAGAAATTACGATCGAACGGATTAGATGTTTTTATTACACCTATATTGCATTTAAAAGATTAAATTATACAGGTTTTTTATACTATTAAGAAGTATTTGTGATAATTTTATCATAAATAAAGAGGCATTTAAGCATTAATACAGTCTTAAAATTTTATTTTAAATAATGTTCTCTTAAATGGTTAGTAATATATTAATCTGAATTTCGAACGGCTAAAGAAAATCTATCTAAATAACATCCGGGAGTTTAAAAGTTAGAAGTCTGTTTAAGGTTACTACCCTACTTGGTGGTACTGCACCTTCTTACCCATTTCTGTCGCCAAGCAGCAGTGATGTGCTGCTACGAGTAGGTTCCGGCTTAAAGGGAAAAAAGAAATATAAGTTAGGCTGTAATGTATTTTATCTGGAATCACAAGGCCTGTCATCTTAGTATAAAGTTGACTGCAAGGTGTCTTTGGATTGCAGGACCAACTGACCATTGCGTATAATAATTTGTAACTCAAATTAGTGATAGGTGCAGAACTAGATTTAGAAAAGTGAAGTTTACAAGACACTATCTTTTATCTCAGTGTAAGATTTGAGTAAGGAGCATAAATATAATTAAAAAAATGTATTAAGTTTTGAGGAGATTATGTCAGTCATGACCCCCAATGAACCTTCCCTAGATACGCGTCTAATTACTGACGCTGCACACTTATATTCTAAAAGGCCCTAAAACTACCCAGATAAATAGAGAAATAACAATTTGTGTTTTGCATAAACCCGCGCTATACTGCAACGAAATCACCAACTAGCGTAAGTACACATTTTCTCTTCACCTGTTGGAGCGACAGTAAGTTCAATGTCCTATCTTTCAACACATACCGAATGCTACACTTAAAATTGAGATCAAATTACAAAGAGGTACAATACACCAATTAAAACAGTTAGGGACCGTGACGTGGCAGAAACTGCTTCTGAAGGTATTCAGAACGCATGCCCCTTTATTCGAATCTCGTACCTTTATTTTTTTGTGTGATCTTTTCATTTGATTCTTTAGTATTATGCGACTTATCATTTTAGGGTCAAGAAGACTGTCTGAATAAGACGCTGAATTGTTATGAACTTAAAGGCAAAAAAATATGCTCAGGGCAAAGGCTGACAAATGAATTGAAGTGGTATGAATCCCAAATTGTTATGACAGTGTTAATTAAAACCGGTTGGCTATTAAGGAGTGTATCTTCTTTTAATTGCGTATCATGGTGGCGAAAGTATCCTACAACAAAGTTACAGGTTTTAGTTTCAAACCACAGTCGGAGCCAATATATGTGCTATTACTTTATCTTAATCTGTATTTAGAAATATTTTCGAGTTTTGATAAACATTGAAAGTTTCTAATACCTACTTCAATCAAAACTCGTACAAAATCTATATAATTCTTGGCTTTTCAAGAGTGTGCCTGCGTGTTAATAGTAGGAAATTTGACACTGCATTGAATATGTTTTTGTTTTATCGCATAAATATATATTATTATACTTAACCATAATTAAAATTTCATACCAATTTTCATAATTTTTACGTGGTAGAGCCATGCTGCAGCTATATTAATAGTATAGTTGTATCACGAATGGGTCGGCTCGACCGGGGAAAGACCACGCTCTCACAGAATACCAGCGTAAAATAGCAGCTTAATGCTGCTGTGTTTCGTATGGTGAGTGTAGAGAACCGGAGACCCTTTTTACTGGAAAAGAGGCATTCTATCTCAGTCCTCACGGCTGACAACGCATCTGCATTTAAATTCACAAACAAAGATAGATGTAGATGTCTATGTGCCACAGCAACCACTTACCATCAGGTGGACTGTGTGCTCGTTTGTCACCCTTATTCTATAAAAAAAAACTACAATTTTCATTGTTTTGTAAAGGCAATTAACATGCATAAATTACACAAGGTCAGATATCCAATATGTCGGAGGAAAGTGGAGCAGGGAGTTAACTTTAGAAAAATAAACATAGAAAATGTTTCATTAAAGAAACTTTAATAAGTGCTTATGCAGTGACTTCCGTGCTCATAATAAATGTCATAAGACAACCCCACACTAATTTCATCGCGTTTACTAAAATAAAGATCGAAGACTGATACGATTATGTTGAAATTAAGCTATAACAGTTACTCATACTGAAATGGTCCGTTCGATCTCGATGCAACACATAAAATTTTATATTTTAGGTTGTGGTGACTAAAGCATAAGAGAAAGCGAAATAAAGTCAATACAAAGGGAAGCCATGTGATTAGAATCACTGCGGTTGTTAAATAATAACGTTGACTGTTGTCTTTGTGTTGAAGTTTTCTTTCATTTGCTTAATTTTCTTTGTACTTGCATTGTCCTAGACAATTGCATTAGAAAAAATGAGAGCCACAGTCTTAATCCTGCAATAAAAAAAATCAAAGAATGTCTTTGCAACTGCAGAATTATTACAATACACAAGCTTGTACATTATGGTGATAATAAATATTATATATTTTATGTAATTTAAATAATGTATTTTATCTTTAAATCCGTATAGGGAAAAAAATCTTTATAAATATATATACTTTCATGCAATCGCTTCAACTTTTAACTTAAATCCGTCAAAGACTGCCTAAAGCGCGTGTCGTTTCCTGTAATGCTACTGATAAACCGTGTTATGCTCAGCCGAATTAAGTGTCATAAATGTTAAGAGCCATCATAACATTTTACGTGGACATTACCACATGGTCAAATAATCACCTCGGTCCACCTGGTAAATGTTTCGAAAACGACCGATTTCTTATTTCTACCCTTAATACATTATGTATATTGCAAGGCTGAGAACATCATATTATCTTGAACGTTCGATATTATGAACAGCTTGTTTTAAAGAAGTAGTATAATAAAATAACAAAATTTTAACTACAAATGGTTTTTTTTTTTTGTTTTGTGTGTAAGGATTGTGTGAAAAACTTATCAAAAGTTTGTCACACAATCATGTTTCCCTTTAAGTTCCGTTTCCTAGAACGTAGTAATAACAGTAAGCTTTACGTAAGACCTAAGTATGTATTCCCATCTCATTTTTAATATTTTGGAAAGCATTAAAATGTTTTCATAAATGTACTGGATTTGATTCCATCACACAGAGCGTTTTGATTGTTTTATTTTTAATTTGCTGTGTTACCTACTTTTAATACCGTTTCAGCAGGTTAAGCACTCACCGAAAGTCTCAAAGTAGGCTAGCAACTCAGGTTCGAATTCCGCGGCACCAATGAGATTAATTGCAATTTTAAGTACTAATTTATCACGTGCTCGGTCGCAATGGAAAAATTCATGAGGAGACCTTCATGTCTGAGGAATAGATATTTCTATGATATTTGAAGGACCTACCTCATACAAGGACTGGAGTAGAGCACCTTACTAATGGCTCCATAATCCTCTTATAAATGAAAGAACGCCTGTTCCCAGCTGTGGGAAGAGTATAGACCGTAACTTTACTTGCAATGTGTTCCACAAAACTAATACAACGGAGTTTATCGTGTTTAACCATACTTATTTTTCCTTTTTTTTTTAATACCTGACGATTTGATTACCCGGAGTACTGAGATGTTTGACGTCCTAATCTCACATTGGGCCTAGACTACTTAAAGCTTGTTAATATTTTGGTCCAATCTACGCAGAACGAGCTTAGCTTAGTATCTTGAAGTTTTGCAGTGGTATGCACGGGTTTGGATTTAATTCTATTGATTATGAAATTCCAACCATATGGTACCAACCAGCCATCTTCTCTGTTGACATTTGGATGTTTTTATTTTATTTTAATAGCCTCGCGAATCATTCTTAGTAGGAATATGTGTTCTTTTGCAAGGATTTGTGGTTTATCAATTCTGATGTAATTGCGGGGACGATCCTCTAAACATACTCACAAACTGCAGATTTCTCAGAGTATCGTTGCTTCACTACAGGTATTTTGTATTGTTGTAAAGCATTGGAAACATCGGGAATTAATTAAAAGATTTTTAACGCTATTAAAATCCGTTAGTTTTATTCAACAAGTAGGGTAGTAGTCGATTTACGTGTATTTTGTGAAACTCAGATTTTTTGGTGTATCATATTAGATTTGTGTTGCCACAGCGTGCGTGTGTACTCTCCCGATATGGCTTAAGTTGCAAGTACATTCCTGTAATTGCTTCTAATGAGATGCATTTAACCATGCGAATAAGCTTAGCATCTTACGTAGAATGTTTTGCATTGCTTTATACGGTTATGTGCGTTGAATCTGGACTAATTCATTTTCTAATCTAATAAAGCCAAAGGTCAGCTGTATGCAGGCAATTTCCGCGATGGTCTAGCTTCTTGAGTGTGAGACCATATCTATGATTAGTTCTTTACGTAACCTTTTGATGAGTTGTGTTAGATTTAATTAATCTATATTTTAAATGGTGGGTATATAATAATCAAATATTTTCAAAATTGAAGCAGGAAGGTATAGAATATTTTGTAAAATTTGCAGTGGTCGTTTTTGTAGTGGTCGTTAACCCGGTTACTGATCACGAGCTCCCGAGTTCGAATCCCGGATCGAACCAAAATCAGTTCTTCTGTCTAAAAATCTCAGGAGCAGCCCAGAGTCAGGATGTTGGCGATATTTCACCCCTGCACCTCGGAAAGTACGTAAAGCCGTAGGTTCTGCGCCTGATCTCTCACCGGTGGTGTCGGATTACCGTCACTTCGCACTATGAGAGTGAGGGAATAAAGTGTGCACCTGTGCTTGTATAAACACTCGGGCTCTATCTTGTCTGTATCCTGTCCTGCCATTCGGTTTTGAGGACATTATAATTTTTTACAGGACAGGACCATTTTTTTAATTTCAATTAGAGCCTATAAAAGTCCACTGCTGATCATGGGCCTTCCCCGTGGATTTTGCCGTAGTTGCATAATATTGTAATATTGTTTTTTTTTTATAAGTACATACCAGGGAAAATTATGTGATTATTGTTTGTACGTTGACCAGCAAAACCTAATGTTATTTAAATCAATATAATAAAAGTGAAATAAGGTCCGCTTCACGCGGGAACTGTGCTCACGTCGTACGCCCGCATTAACGCAAAAACAGCGCAAATTGAATGCGCTCAGTATATTATCAAGCAAATGACCGATACAGTTTGTGAGGTGAGCAACAAAGTAGATAGTGACGGGCCTGTGAATATATTTAAAACATGCTTCAGTCTTTCGTACAAATCAATCAATAGAAAATATTTTAATTTTGTACATTTAATTATTACAGTTAAATTATTAAGTTCAGCAAAATTTTGACTAGATAAATCACACCATTGTATTTTTAACGACAACAATTTTTTATAGAATAATGGTGACAAACAAGCACATACCACACATTCCACCTGATGGTAAGTGGATGCAGTGGCCCATAGACAATTCAGATTTAGAATCAAAATACAGATGCGTTGTCACCCCTGAGGGCAAAGATGGAATACCTCGTTTCCGGTAAAATGGGTCTCCGGTTCTCTACACTCACTATACGAAACACAACAGCTTTAAGCTGCTATTTTGCGTTGGTATTTTGTAAGAGCGTGGTAATATAGCTGCAGCGTGGCTCTACCACGTAATATACTTTTTTTCAGTGTTAAACAAAAGTATTTATAATTTATCTTTTTAACACATTTTTATTTGTTTGACCTGTGTGTATGTATGTATGTGTGCATATAATATGTATGTGTATATTAATGTAATGGAATTTCATAATTCAAATTTCACCCACTTACGGACGTCTGTATAATTTAAAATCTTGCAGACGTTTAAGAACCCATGATAATACAATCATTTCATGATTATTTCCGTGTTTTCTTACTGAGATCATCACAGCTCATGAAAAATTAATGTTGTTGAAGTGTTTCAGCTCTCATAAGTATTATTATTGAATAACCGTTATTGTTACAGTCTATTAAAGTCCACTGCTGAACATAGGCCTCTTCCATAGAATGCCTCATAGGGGGGATATTTGCAATAGTTGCCACGCTTGACAAGCGGATTGGCAACGGCAGTTTAGTTTTATTTTTTGTCGTTATTAGAAAGGCGCTGCAGTCTATCTCCTGATTTGTTTGTTTGTTGATTCCCTCTGTCGCCTCTTACGACACCCACGGGATGATATGCGGTAGTGTTCTTACACCGCCACTACACGTTAAATTACTGAATAAATAGTAACTTAATATATCAGATGTTGAAATGCAAATAAAATCAAGGCTTGAGTACACATGAAACCAAAATCTTATCCAATTCGTGGCATTTTTTTAAAATAGACAAATTTTAATATTTTTTTACGATTATACATTTTCCTAATATGAAATTTTAACGGTTATTTATTTACATAACATTAAAATATACAATATTAATTACCATAATAAAGAAAAAATAAAACGATAAACTTAAAGTATCACACAGTTCTGCTCCCCGTGATATAGAACCAAGAAAGATGGCTGTTTCCTCGCTGAAAGTCTATAATTAGCCTTTGAGGGAGCGAAGATAAATTATATATCACCCCGTTAGTGTCATAAAAGACGATACAGAGAAAAAAAACCAGTAGATTAGGAGCAGTATCTTCCTGTTAATAAATCAAACGAATAAAAAATGCGGTTGCCAAGCGTGGCAACTATGGCAAATATCCCCTGCGAAGCAATCTATGGAAGATTTCTATGTTTAGCAATGGACCAACTTTATCAATTGAAATATCTAAACATCAATCACTAAAATAGTCAAGACCATCTGGTTTTAATTTCTTTCATGGACATCACTAGTTACGAAGGAAACACGTTTGTGTAGGATAATCAATCAAAAGTTGTGTATTGAATTTTATAGAGGTAACTTTAAATTATTTTATGATACTCATATAGGCATTATTAAAAGGCATGGAGGCCATTCCAGGAAAATGGTTCGGTGTTATTGTAACGTGCATAACTGGAGTAAAATCTTGCACCCGGGTCCTGCATCTCTTACCATACCGTCACCCCATCTAGTGGAGGGAGCGCTCTACACAGCGCTTACCAGTAATATGTTGCCACTTGAGAACCGTTTTTACCATCGGTTGTCGGTTCTTCGAGTTATTTGGCCAAGTATTTGCTACTTCAGGTTACTGAACCGTTGGGCTATATCGGTTACTCTGTTTCTACTTCAGATATCCTTATTTCTACGTCTATCACGCAGAGCATCTATCACCATTGCTCGCTGAGCGGCTTTGAGCTTCCTCATATGGCCAGCAGTTAAGGACCATGTCTCAGATCCATATTATATCACTGGCAACATGCAACGGTTGTACAATCTTGTTTTTTTAGATCAAATTTTGAGGTATACCTGACGAAAAGATGATGTCGTGATCTCCCGAACGCTGCCCAGCCGGGTTGAATCCGGTGATTAACATCTCGGTCGAAGTTGGACTTACCTAGTCGGTAAATTTGTTCTGGGTAATTACCTACTAACGGCATTGGTATGAACGTTAGACATGACCTTTGTTTTGTCCATGTTCATTTAAAGACCGGATAGGTCTTTTGAGTTGGGAGACGTTAACGTAACACCCGCATATGAAACTCCAAATGAAATTAATTTTGGTACTTAAGTAAGTATATTGTATTTAACTTAATTTTTCCATGCCGTCGTGTTCAGCAAAACATGTTAATTCCACTTTATTTAAAATGTATTTATATGTCTATTTATGGACGCAAGAAAATACATTTTCGTTTCTAAAACGTCACTTTTTTAATCTACAATAATTCTGACGAAAACTCCGCAGAAATGCTTCACTTTTTGTCTTTTTTTTTTGGATATATACGAGTATAATAATATTGAAATAAAATAGTCCTTTAACTAATTAAAGGAAATTCTATATTTTTTACATAATAAGAAAAAAACTAGCATCTAGGTCCAACTGATGGTAAGTGGATGCTGTGACCCATACACACCTACATCTATCGCCGACTAAGAATCAAACTGTAGATGCGTTGTCACCCCTGAAGACTAAAATAGAACGCCTCGTTACCACAAAGGGTCTCTGGTTCTCTTTACTAATCATACAAAACACAGCAGCGTTAAGCTGCTATTTCATGCTGGTATTCTGTGAGAACGTGGTCCTTCCCTGGTCTAGCCGACCTATCCGTGCTGCAGCCATAAAATTTTATGGCTGGCTTTTGGATATTTATGTATTGATTTTATGGCTATTTGATGAAAAAATATATTGGTCACAGCATCCTCTTACCATCTGGAGTTCTATTTCAATATACGTCTTATATTTTAAAAATATCTGGAAAAAAAAACAATTAAAAGTAAACAAATCTCAAACACCTAAACGAAAGCCACTATTCAAATTCTATATTTGACAATGACCTCTTGAAAGAAAAAATAAGAAAATCCTTCAATGTGACCTGACTAACAAGCCCTAGTAAGATATAACCAGTGTCTTTCAAACAAAAAACACTTTATCTCCGTCGATGAATCCGCCGACGCTGGCTAGCATTAAAAAAAAACAGGTCCCATAAAGACACATTAACATCCTTAACATTTACGGAGAACGCAATGGAAATCGGACCAGAACATTTTGGACTCCATGTTAATATGCCCAATACATCATGTGAGATGAACGTTCGGGTCGATATTTTACTCGCTCGTTACATTTTCGGGTGCAATAACCGTTAAGGTGGGGAATTAAGTTAAAAATTGAGCAAGCACCGAATCGCCATTTTGAGATGAATTCCGTAGAAAATTATTAATTTTTAATAAAATTTTTAATTGCTGTCCAGATGGACTCCTAGATGAAATGAATTTTTCAACTTAGTGGAACTTCGTGTTTTTTTTTTATAATTATTATACACTAGTTTCTGTATCTCAACAATAGTGCCCTACCGGGTTCAATTGTGAATTTAAACCATCTAGGGACACATCCAGGGACATAGGATAGGACATAGTCAAACACACACAAAAATTTCATTAAAATCGGGCCAGCCATTTTTGAGTTTTCGTTTTTGTAATGGACAGCAATTGATTTTTATATATAGAGATAACACATGTATAATAATTTAAAAAAAGACTCTGCATGGCAACGGTAAAACAAATCTGTTTTAGCGAATACAATAAAATTAAAGTAAAACAAGTACATATGTGTCGATCCAAATCACAAACGAAGTTTCACTAAGTTCAAAAATTTATTTCGACTAGGATTACGTCAGGACAACATATTTGATAAACCATACAGTAGCATTTAAATGTTATTGTTAAGTCATACCAGGTGGTAAGACTCCTTTTTTGCCTCGAAGTCCTTCTAGGTCTACCACTTTTATCTATTTCTGTCGCCAAATAGCCTTGCATGCACTGCTGTGTTGCGGTCTGAAGGATATTGAAAGCTAGTATAATTACTGGTAATGAGGCATTCCATTTTCGTCCTAGAGGTAACAACGCATTTTTATGTGGCTTTCTTTATTGCCTGTATTAGCCACTATCAGGTGGACTGTAAATTCGTTTGTCACTTCAGTTCTATAAAAAAGTGACAACGATCACCAATATAAAATATTTAAAAAAATATTGCAAAAATTTGTTATTTCAGCCGAAAATTTAGTAATTTTTAACGTGGTAGAGCCACGCTGCAGCTGTATGGTTGTAGCACAAATACGTCGAAATTACCGGGGTAGGACCACGCTCTCACAGAATACCAGCGTAAAATAGCAGCTCAATGCAGCTGTGTTTCGTATGATGAGTGTAGAGAACCTTAGACCCTTTTTATTGGAAACGAGGCATTCCATCATAGTCCACAGGGTGACAACGCATCTGCATTTTGATTCTAAATTGAAGATAAATTAATGTAGATGTCTATAGGCCACAGCATCTTCTTACCATCAGGTGTACTGCGTGTTCGCATGTCACCTTTATTCTATAAAAAAGAACAATGATAGTCTGCCTATTTGGAAACAGATGTTTGGACGGACGAATTATTTTATGACTGCATCAGCTCGTAACTTTCCACTGCAATACATAGACCTGATGGGCCATGGCAGGTGGATTTGATATCACAGGAAAAATCTACATCATTTGGGATTTTTATAGTCGCTTCTGACGACACCTACGGTACGAAATAACGGATTTTCTTACGCTGCCACTACAATAAGTGGAGAAGCGTTTTAGCATTTCATCTTACTTCTCATTTTCATTTTCAAGCGGAGCTATGTGCCAAATAAAAATAATAATTTTACCACTGAACCCTAAAAAAGTAAAATCTTTGTTGATTACGTTAACAATCAAGGCTAATGCAGTTTTCGCGGGTTCGCAATGCAACGCTATCAGAAAATTCGTGTTTTTAATTTATTTTACAGGTGAGAACAACCTTTTGTTATTTAGGTCAGAGTCGTGAAGAATCATAATGACTTGGTTATTAATTTTATGGCACTAAATACTTATTATTTCCCTACAAGGTGCTAGAATATAAATCATGAATAAATTGATGATTTTGTGTTAAATAAATTGCTAATATTTACTCCAGACAAAAGTCGACAGTAATTTAATGAATTCAAATCAATGCCAAAGAAAAATACGTAAGAACTTGTACCAAATAAGGAGCTCACGTTTTCAGCACTATTGTCTGATTCTAATAAACTGGTTGACATTCAGGAGAGGAGTGCTCTGTGCACATAGCTCTGCAGAAACCGAATGTCCTGCATGGAAACCAAAATGCATGGATTTCCGATGAAAGACTGACTAGTTTCTTGCTAATATTGCCGATGTACTCTGGTATTATGGCTAAGCAGTATTCTGGCTGCATTACGAACGGGTTGGTTTGATCAAGGAAGAACCAGCTTGAATTAGCAGCAAAGTGCTACTGTCTTTCATATAATGAGTGTGAAGAACCAGAGACCCTTTTCTACTGATTACGAGGCACTCCATCTTAGGACGTGACAGCGCATTTGCATTTTGATTCTTAAGCTATGTTTTTTTTTATAAACGTTTATTGTCTATGGACCACTTACTACTAAAGGTAAATTCTGCGCTCATGAATCACTTCCTTACTTTTATAAAAAACCTTAACAGCAACTCTTTTAAGGGACCTGGAAGCAGACTGTGCTTCTTTTTTAAGAGCGTGTTCTAGTTTGCATTGTGGAAAGGCACACCGTCCTAAGCCAGGTAACTCTCTTGCTTACTGCCTACTCTACTATAGGATAAGAAGTAATGCAAAATCGATTATTCATATCACGAAAAATCATTTAAGTTACCGTTACCGTTACAGTATATATCATAATTTCACTGCTGAACATTGGCCTCTCCCCCGTAGATTACCACAAAATAATGTCCTAATCCACTTGTATTCATCTCATCCTACGCTGCATGATTTATCAGGTCGTCGCGTCACATGATAGAGAGACAACACAATGCTGTACTAAGGTACAATCGGGCACATAGTCCACCTTATGGTAAGTAAATGCTGTGGCCCATAGACATCTACATATATCTTCAATAATTAAGAATGAAAATGAATATACGTTGTTACCCTAAAGACTAAGATGTGGAATGCCTCACTTCCAATAATAAGGGTCTCCGGTTCTCTACACTCACCATACGAAACACAGCAGTATTAAGTTACGCTGGTATTCTGTGAGAGTGTGGTCCTCCCCGGTTGAGCTGACCCATTCGTGTTACAACCATAATATAGCTGCAGCGTGGCTCTACTACGTATAACTTGCCAGAACTATGTGATCGGCTCATTGCCCCTTAAGCCTACCCATACCTTAGGCTATTACAGTTACTTCGATTCCGCAGCGGATATCCTCGTTACTGTACTGTTGTTATTTTCTTACGTAAGGTAACTCCGAGCCCTCAACATAGTTCGCCGAGTAATTTTGAACTAACTCATGACACGAGCATACTGGTTTCTAACTCGTTAAGACTTATGAATGGAGTGATCTCTTTAACAAACGATAAATGTTTACTTACGACCGCCATTACGGTTCGAACAAGCCTTCTGTTCTGTTCTAGTGCGAGGAAGTTTTGAAACACGGCTTCAACGTCGGCCAGTAAGCTAAATATTACGGTCAACACTCGCTATCAAATACACTAACCAGTACACGGAAGCGAAGATGCTCAAGGATATATTTATGAGGTGCATTCACATGTTTCTGTTGAGTATGGTGTATTATAAAGGTCCGTTTACACTCATTTTTCATTAGAACCAATATCTTACCTTCTACCTATATGTCAATACCAATGTTGAATTAAAATAATTTAACTTTGATTTTATCATTGTAAATAATATCGCAATATTAATAATAATCGAGCAATATTAATTATTTTTATTTTTATTATTAATTTTCAAGTCGCTCAGGTGGCTCAGCACCATGCTTCGTGGCATTCCTTTAGAAAACCTATGTTCATCAGTGGACTTGTAAAGGGCCGTAACGATGATGATGACTGTTATAACTATTATTATATAAAGTGTCTTGGGATACTTTTAATAAATATTAATCTCTGCAGTTTATTTGTAGAAAACATCGTCATCCATTTCATAAAAGTTTTAATTTTCTTTAGTATTTATTTAAAGAAAACATTTGTCAAAAGTCATTAGTGTATCACGTCTTTACGATAAGTATGAAGAAGCAACCAAGCACTCGAGTAAGCTTTGTGATAGTTTGAAATATTCCCTTATTTACATGCACCGCGGCATTCCGAGGTGGCGAGAGTTATGCATCTGACCCTTAGACTGTATTTGCAAGTTTATATGTTTTACAGAAAGTCCCTAGTTTAAGGATCGATGATATGGAAACGGTATTTTGTTACCATTTCAAATTCCATTTTACTGTTATCATTTTCTTTTTTACAGAAATAGGGTGACAAACGAGCACACAGTCCACCTGATGGTAAGTGGTTGCTGAGGCCCATATACATCTACATCTATCCTCGTTTGCGAATCAAAATGCAGATGCGTTGTCACCCCTGAGGACTGAGATGGAATGCCTCTTTTCCAGTAAAAAGGGTCTCCGGTTCTCTACACTCATCATACGAAACACATCAGCATTGATCTGCTATTTTACGCTGGTACTCTGTAAGAGCGTGGTCCTTCCCCGGTCGAGCCGACCCATTCGTACTACAACTATACTATAAATATAGCTGCAGCTTGGCTCTACCACGTAAAACTATGTTATAGCAACAAGTTTTGATTATTACCAGTAATCATGATATGGTCCTACTCCTCGCAGTACACTGCCTCGTTGGTATAGTGGTCGTAAACGCTATTGCGGATCATGAGATCCCGGGTTCGAATCCCGGGTCGGGTCAAAATCAGTTATTAGGTTTCTCTGTCAAGAAGTTCTCAGTAGCAGCCCGGGGTCAAGAAGTTGGTGGTATTTCACTCCCGTGCCTCGGAAAGCACGTAAAGTCGGTGGTCCTGCGCCTGATCTCTCTTGGATTAGCGTCCTATTGGACTATGAGAGTGTGCATACATTTGGGCACCATAATCCTGTTTTGTGCAGATGGCTAGTCTCCATTGAGATTGGCAGCCGTGACCGAAATTCAGTCTGGAGGATTTTATTAATATAGTGCCAAGAACTCTGGCTGCGTTCCGCACTAAATGGCTATACTAAGCGTTTGAGCGAGAAAAGAAGAAATATGGTTAAAACTGATTTTAAAACTTCATAGTAAGTGAACTCCACAGAGCGATAGTCTATTCAGCAAAAAAATAAAACTGTCGTAAAATATACTATCAGATAATTATAATATTTGCGCCAGTTTCTCGATTGATCCGCTTCTAATGAAATTCCAATCCTTATCGAGCTACATACGTGTAATCGGGTACATGAAAATCGAGGAAATAATTATTGTGTCAAAAGTCGATCCAAAGCATGACATCGTTCAAAAAACTCGACGACAAAAACTGTCAGCAATTTTCTTTATTCGATTAATTGGCGCTCCAAGTGGGCTTTCAGCAGCTATGCATATATTTTACCCTTAAGTAAGGTGCCGAAAGATGATTTAAACCAAAGGAAATGAAACAGCCTTAGTTTCAACGTAAGAAATCAAAGTAACGTTTGTCGCTTGCATTTTTTTAATTAAATACTTTTACGAAGTATGACTATGATCGTAGAAGAAACTGCGAAAGAGACCCCAAACTCTTTAAGTCAAAAAAGTCAGAAAATGAGCGTAATGTCGATCTTAAAAAAAAATTGGAACAAATATTTGTGTACACTCCTTACCAACTCTCATTATTAATTATTTCTTAAATAATAGTTTTCATTTATTATTTTAAAATCAATATATTCTTTCAAAATAAATGTTTGCTTAATGTATTTAATTAGTTCGTTTGACACTAACATAAAACTAATACCGGTTATTTACATCCTTCACGACTCTGATCTAAATAACTAATAGATGTCCCAGCTGTAAAATAAATTAAAACACAAATTTTCTGATAGCGTTGCATTGCAAACCCGCGAACATTGCAATATCCTTAATTGTTGACGTCAGTATGAAAAGTCAGAATGTGTCAAAAAAAGCACGTATGGCAATTGGCGATATATTCAAAATACCCTTAACCGACGAGCGTGTATGCGTAGATATATGGATGTAAAGGAGGCGAGACTGGTGTGTCAGGATCGTGCCAAATGGAAGTTCGTAGTCTCTGCCTACCCCTCTGGGTGACAGGCGTGTGTATGTTATGTTATGTTAACGTCAACAACACTGACACTATTTTAGCTTTCAGTGGTATCATGAAATTCTAAATTGGCCTCTAAGGAGCTTGGCGTGCTACAGTACTTGGTGTGGGACAGAATTTCCTGTATGCCCACCACGAATATTCGATCTTACATGGAATACAGTTGTCAACCTTTGGTAGCACTTTAGAATCAACGTCTACTTCACTGCATCCAACGAAGAGCGACTCGAGCGGTCGACAAGTGAATTATTTCTGATCGGCTTGTTCACTAGACTCGTACTGACTTGTGTTGTGTAAATTGGGATCGTAGTGAAGCACTGGTTAATAACAGGTAAAAAAAAATTGTATTAGTGTCAGCTATAAACCGATTTCTTTTAATAATATCTTTTTAGATTACAAAGTATTATCATAAGCAAAAATGATCTTATTCACAAAACACTATTTTGATGTTGACATTTGAAGCTTAGGTTGTTGACAATGATTTTTCATTAGATTAAGGATAACAAAGGAGCACACAGTCCACCACACACAACCACAGTTACGGATTTTATCGCGTTTAATTTACTATTTTAATTCCCGACGTTTCGGGTGCTTTACAGCAACCCATGGTCATGGGGGAGACTGAGATGCTTGACGTAATTTCAATAGTCTCGCGTATCAGCCTATTGAAATTAAAAATCATCCTAATTTCAATAGAGAAGATGGATGGGTGCTGCCATCTGCTTGGCATCCTATAATTAACAAAATTAAATCCAAACCCAAGCATACCACTGCAAGACTTCAAGATACTGTAAGCTCATTCTGCGTAGATCGAACCAAAAATTAATATAAAAAAACTGAAGGTAGCCGGAATAACTGTGACATCGGGACGTCAAACATCTCAGTCCCCCCCGTGACCATGGGTTGCTGGAAAGCACCCGAAACGTCGGGAATTAAAATAGTAAATTAAACGCGATAAAATCCGTAAAAAAATATAGTTTTATTCAATGTGTAGTGTTCGCGTAAATATAAGAAATCATTTAGTCACTTTAGTTTAATATTTAAAAAAAAACTATTAAATTGAATGGCAGTGAATGCCATAAGGCATTAAGTCCCTTTGTATCCATTCAAAGTGTTTGCAATAAAGGATAAAATAGCACATTGGAAGTAAACCTTCTCTTCTCAAGAAGCTATGAGTGATCCATTTAATGTCGTCGTGCTATAATCAGCGGATTTTAAATCATAAATAACAATTACTATAATTGACTTGAACGGCGTGCGGACATTTTTAAGATGAATTATATGTTTACTATTAATATTGAGCTGATATCGATGATAAATATAAATGATTTTACATCGATTTGCGCTAAAGGTTAATAATTAATCAATATTTATGAATGATAATCAATTCCTTCATGGCTCTTGTCTCTAGAAAAACGAACCATTAATTCACAGTTCCTCTTTTGATACCAATCAACAGCTGTCTTAATTATTATACTGTGTTTTATTGTATTGAATCAGTGAAGCGCTAAAATTATATGACTTTTGAAGATGGAGTAATAATAATAATGTCTTTCAGGACAAATTTCGGTCACGGCGGCCAGTCTCAACGGGGACTGGCTATCTGCGCAGGTCATTATTCCAATGCCCAAGCGTATGCGGAAACACAGGTGCGCTCTCAATTCCTTCACGCTCATAGTCCGATAGGCCGGTGATCCGAAGCGATCGGAGAGAGATCGGGTGCATGACCAACGGCTTTACGTGCTTTACGTGCTTTCATAGGCACGGGGGTGAAACACCGCTAGCTTTCTGACTCCAGCTTCGTACTGAGATTTTCTTGTTAGAAAAATTCAATAATTAATTTTGGCCCGACCCGGGATTCGAACCCGGGACCTCATGAATAGCAATCGCGTTTACGACCGCTAGATCAACGAGGCCGTCAAGATCCAGTAGTGCGATTATGTAATTCTGGAGAGAATCGTTGAATTTGGGAATCACTCCGCAACTCTGAGGGCATAGACTCATCCATGCCCATCAATTTATGCACTCGTTCCGAGGCTGAAACACCACCGATATCTGAATATGTCACAAAACGTAGGTATCGATGAAACGGACTAGAAAAAAAAACAATCAGTTCTCAATCTATTCTTTGCACGCTTGACAACATTTTGTGAATTAGGCATGCATTTTCTTAATATGCACCTGAACGAGCAATCTTGGACCCAAGCATCCCTACCCATCCGTTATGGTGGTTTAGGGATTCGCAAAATTTCCAGTGTCTCTTTACCAGCCTTCCTATCTTCTGTCCATAGTTCAGCAAATCTCATAAGTAAAATTTTAAGGGCATCCCCTTCAAACTTTGAGATTGCTGGCCTGGAAGAAGCTAGAAACGCTTTCTTAATTGCATGCCCTGGTCAAAATTTTCCAGTTTCTCCAAATTCACAGAGGAGCTGGGACGACATAAACTGCAAATTGACTTATGACAATCTTTTGAGCTTTAGTACAGGTTCGGCGCGTGCTAGGCTTTTGGCCGTGGGTACGCATGAGGCCGGCTACTGGCTTCACGCGTACCCTTCGTCAAATACAGGAACATTTCTTGAGCCTGACACGCTCCGAATCGCAACCTGTCTACGGCTTGGGGTTCCGGTCTGCGCTCCTCATAAATGTCCGTGTGGCAGTGACGTCGACAAGTTAAGACATCACGGACTATCATGCCAAAAAGTGCAGGCCGCTTCTCGAGACATGCAGCACTTAACGATATCATACGCCGATCCCTTGCCACCGTCAAGGTGCCAAGTCTCTTGAGCCGTCTGGTATCGCAAGAGACGATGGCGAGAGACCGGACGGTATGAGTTTGATTCCATGGAAGATGGGCCGGGTGCCTGTATGGGATGCAACCTGTTCAGACACGCTGGCCCTTCCCATCTACATGGAACCAACAACAGAGCTGGTGCGGCTTGTGAAGCGGCTGAAAAAGCTAAAGCATGCAAATACAGGGGTCTAGGCTCCGAATATGTTTTTGTCCCATTCGGTGTCCCGACCCTTGGTCCGTGGGATCCTAGCGCTATAAGGCTTTTTAAGGAAATAGCAAAAAGTTTAGTCGACGTCACAGGAGACCGAAGAGCTGGCAGCTACCTCGGACAAAGAATTAGTCTAGCTATTCAAAGGGGGAACGCTGCCAGTATCTTCGGAACCTTGCCTAAAGGCCTCCTTTTAATAATATATTTTAGTTATTATAATATATTATTTTAAGGTTTTAGTTTTAGGTTCATTGTTCTAGTATATATTTTGTTTTAATATTATATATAAAAATATTGTATATTATGTTATGTAAATAAATAATTTTACATTCACAAAATGTTGTCAACATACATGGACTCACGAGAATTTCTTGACCGAAAAATACAGACATACAGACGTAGACTCAGACCAAACTTTACGCCCTGGATTGAAACGTCCGCACTGTTATGACATACCACAGGATGCATAAGAAAACAGATAATTAATGATTAAAAATAAACACGATAATAGTATCTACTTATAAATAATACACTTTTAGACATTGTCATCTGTCTACAAAGTACAATTGAAACAATTACAATGTAATGTTCGATTGATAGAAAAGCGAGAACAAAAGTATCTTCTAGCGTATTACAAACACTTTTGCTTTTACAATTTTAACTGGACAGTTTAGTACCTTTTTGCTTAGAAGGTATAACCTTCTTCTGCCATTAAGCATTAGTACAACCTCTGTAGTTTCTATAATATGAAGAGCCTTTATATTTTATAATAATGGACTCTGGCGCATTACGTCTTATTTCCTTATTATATTGGTGTTACAAGTGAATAAATGATTTCGCAAACCATTTTCGCGTGGGCAACGACGGATAATGTCGAACTCGCGCCTATTTAAGCCCCACTACCTTCGCTGCATCATGCGGGGTCACGTGAACGCATTCGAACACATCCACAGTCCCACCATTACCAGTCGCCACTTCGTGGGCTTTCCTTGTGAAAACGCATTTATCGTCGAATCGGAGAAATTTTAACCACTTACTATTAGCTTGTTTCTCACTCTATAATACTTAATGTACCCCAGACCAAATTTCGGTCACGACGGCCAGTCTTGATTGAGAGTAGCTATTTGCGCAGGACACGATTATAGTGCCGAGTGTATGCGCGAACACAGGTGCACTCACTATTCTCTCACTCTCATAGTCCGTTGGAACGATAATCCGGCAAGACCGGAGAGATCGAGTGCATGATCAACGGCTATACGTGATTTTTGCTATAACTGAGAATTTCTTGACAGAAAAATCTAATAATTTTTGGCTCGACCCCTGATTTGAACCTGGGACCTCATGCTCAGCCATCACGTTTACGCTCTATTGTGCTATATTAAAAATATCCGATGATTTTGAAAGTATTCAGTGAGGGAACAAACCAGTTTATTTGTAGAAGTACAAACAACAACAAGGTAACAAACGAGCACACAGTCCACCTGATGGTAAGTGAATGCTGTGGCCCACCCACTTACCAGTTAAAAGGGTCTCCGGTCCTCTTCACTCACTATAACAACTCACAGAGAAGTATACACTAGTATTCTGGCGAGTGTGGTCCTTTCTCGATCCAACTAACTAATTTTTAACAAAAAAATAAATTAATAAGAGTAGTAAATAAAACGGGAACATTCTGCTGTACATAAGCCTCTCCCAGGAAGATTTTCTAAGCCTCTTTCATTCAATGGACGTAATAAACATACTTCACGATTGCAGTATCAAAAGTCTTGCATTTGACTTCTTTTTGTAACCTGGGTATTTCACCTGCCATAATACGTCGCGATTACACCACCATCTAGCGGCAATTATATTTTTTAGTTCCTATTTGCGCCTCTTGCGACACACAGAAAACAAAATGGGATGATGGATTCGCTTGCGCCACAACTTCATAGGTATTTTTTTAATTATATTTTGTTTATAGAATAAGGGTGACAAACAAGCACACAGTACAATTAAAGATTTTCAATTAAGAATCAAAATGCAGATGTGTTGTCACCCCTGAGGACTAAGACGGAATGCCTCGTTTCCAGTAAAAAGGGTCGCCGGTTCTCTACACTCACCATACGGAAAATAGCAGTATTAACCTGTTATTTTATGCTGGTATTCTGATAGAGCGTGGTCTTTCCCTGCTCAAGCCGACCCATTTGTGCTATAACCATAATATAGCTGCAGAATTTCTCTACCATTTATCTCTTAAATAAAAATATGTTCGCTAGGTATTCGTATATCTACAGATATCATAGCGTAGGTATAAAATACAATGGCTCAATACAAGAATCAACATGATTTCAAGTTCATGCATCCCACCTTAAGTTAACAGTAATGCATAATAACAAACCAACAGGTGGTAGTTCAAATATCAACCAAATGGAGACCGCAACACAATAACTCGATGTGTTCGAACTCAAATCGATACTAGAAGTGGTATAAATAACATTACTTTTGACATCGGAACCGTGAGAATCGATTTTAGTATCGTGTCTGTGAACCGCTACCTTGTAGCTATTTTGACATTATTATTTGCATGATATATAAGTGGAAGAATTATTGTTAAGCAATTATTTGGTCTCCGTATAGTGGCGGGTTGAATCCAAATCCGGCAGGTCTGCCATCACACCTCCTGAAGTGAAAAGTCGGTACACCCATTACAATATTGAGACATTTAAGCCCACACAGTATGTGCAATAGCACAAGACTTTTAATAAAAGAACTAAATGACAATGTGATTATTAACAACCATCTTCACTGAACCTGAAGCCGGATTGCGTACATTCCACATATTCCGATCATACCGACAGATCTACCTATACCTTTTAAGCGGCTTTATATATGCCTCTTAAATTATCGTTTGCCTTCAGGGACAAACTTTCTCGCTGGTGGATATCGACGTGAGAATTTCTCATAAGTCAATCGTCAGGCATACCTCAAAACTTCAAACAAGATTGTACAGTCAATGCGTGTTGCCAGTGATGACTTATGGAACTGAGATGTGGTCCTTCACTGCTGGCCGTATGAAGAAGCTCAAGGTCGCTCAGCGAGCTATGCTCGGGGTTTTTACTGCGTGATAGACTTAAAAACGAGGATATCCGCAGTAGAACCAGAGTAACCGATATAACCCAACGGATTAGTAAGCTGAAGTGGCAATGGGCCGGACATATAGCTCGTAGAACTGACAACCGATGGGGAAGAAAGGTTCTCGAGTCTCCAAAATAGTGTTTTTTTTTTCATTTCTCAGACATGCATGTTTCTTCACGATGTTTTTCTTCACCGCCGAGCACATGATAATCATCACTTAAAACGCATTAAACAGCTTGTCTAAAATGTTTTAAAATGTTTAAAATGATCCCAATTTGAATCTAAAATTAAAAGCGATCACTTATTCCCTGAGACACGGCTCTGTAGATACCCATAGAAATTGTATTTTTATTTTATAGAAAACGATCAAAACGGGGACAAACGAGCATGCGGCTCACCTGATGGAAAGTGACGACCGCCGCCTACAAACAACTGCAACACCAGGGGAATTGAAGGTGCGTTGCCGGACATTTAAAAATGAGTAAGCTCGTTTCTTGAAAGTCCCTAAGTCGTATCGGTGCGGAAAAATCACCGGTGATAAACGATTCAAAATTATATAATTTACAAACAAATCTACATAAATATCTATCAAATATAACCGTTGTGTTTAGCAACCGAAATCACAGTTGCACGATATCAACCATTCCATTTGCAGACCGTTCACATGTTAGCGAAGGACGGACATGTTGACATGTGACGACAAATCCCTACCGGAGGTTGGCGCACCTATCGGAACCCGATGCTTATCAATTCAACGAGATAACATCTCTGACGGTCCCACATGCATTAGAATTTTGATGCGCCCTTGTTAGCCTTATTCCTGGATATGTCTCGAGCCTTTCAAAAAGTGCACAATGAGATGGCTTTGATAGATTGGATAACCAAATCGTGGTCTAGAGTTGATTTTAATCGAAGCCAACATTTGTGCAAACATACAAACTATTGGTTATCCGGTTAAAAGGTGTTGTATTATCCTTGTGACTAACACTGCACCCAAGCCTTCATATGACCTTATCAAAATATATATTTTTTATAGTAGTAAGATAGACAAACGAGCACATGATTCACCTGATAGTAAGCTGATGCCGTGGCGAACCCGAGTTGCCCGCGTACAGTTAAATTTACAGTGAGCGCTTAGCTTCTGAGCTACTACGGTTCTTGAATATTGTATACCGAGTGGATGAATGGAACATGGATATTTGTATATTACACAAAGTGTCTGTGTTAAGTGAAAAGCTAATAAAAATAAAGGTTTTTATTATGTCTCACCAACAAAAACGATTCATAGTGAGTACCAAATGTATAGAAAAAACTAGCTAAAATGATTAAAAAAATTTGCAAATTACGCAAAATAAATAATATTAACATATCTATAAAATGTATGTTCTAGTTTACCCCTGGTGGGACTCGAACCCACAATCCCCGGCTTAGGAGGCCGATGCCTTATCCATTAGGCCACAGGGGCTGTTGCTAACATTAGTGAAAACAGTTTACTTATTACAATATCACTATTTCATACGTCCCGTGCGGACGTTTGTAATCTTGTCTGAAATTTTTACAATATTATGCCTTATTAAAAGTGGAATAATAAAAAAAAATACCATTATTAGGAAGCATAAGATAAGGTATACGGATAAGGAAAAACATGAAAAAGTAATTAAAAATGGATATTAACTATGAGCAATAAAATCTATTTATTAATATGTGAAGGAATAACTTTGAAATCCTTTTTAACATATTTCGTACACGGAGGAGTGTGAGATTTGGCATAATTAAAGTTTATATGGAGAAAAAGTGCAAAAAGTTAAAAAACTCATATATATTTAATATGTGTGACAAATACATTAAATTAAATTAAATAAAACATACATTGCTTGTGTAATATAGTGCAATGTCTATGTATAAGTTAGTGAATTCAGGTAAGTAAGTACAAGCATATACTAGTATGTTATTACTTTACAAACAAAGTCAAATAAAGTCTGCGATCAAACACTCGTACAAAGTACAGATTTTTTATGAGAGAGACGTTGAAAGAGAATTACAAAATATTGCCAACAAACAATTAGTGACAGATTGACTTAATAGCTGGGAATTTATGTGATTTCAAATGTTCCTTTTTTAATATTGTGTGGAATGAAGGAAAAGAGCCTACTCCTTTTAAAAGGCCGGCAACGCATCTGCAATTCCCCTGGTTCCCCTGATGTTGCAGTTGTTCATGGGCGGCGGTAGTCACTTACCATCAGGTGAGCCGCACGCTCGTTTGCCCCCTCTCCTATAAAAAATAAATAAATGTAATACAAGGCAGAAAAGCGTATATTATATTATATTTTGTATATAAGATGTCTCTGTTTTATAGATTTATGTGCAGTTGACCACTTAAATTGATACTTACGTGTGTTGAGACCCTTTTAAGTTTAAAAGCAACTTGTGTTACGGGTACTCTTCCAGATCATAATATATACTTGTGTTGAAAACAAAAGTTAAGTACAATAGATAAAACTATTTTATAATGCAAACGCAATAACAGGTGTATTGACGTGTTTATGTATGTGTGAGTGTGGGCGTGCATTGAAGCTCTAAGAGTCCGATGAATCTGTAACAGTCCGATGAAGCCGTAAGAGCCAAAAGGCTAACAGCACTAACATCACAGAAACTAGACGTAGGTGCATGCGTGCGTGCGTGCATGCGTGCGCGCTTGTATGCGTGTTGAAAATAGCCCTGCGCCAAGCAATGCCTTTAAGGCACAGCTGAGCCACCTGCATCCATCGACTTCCTGCATCCCTTACCAGGTCGTCACTCCATATAAGAAAAGTAGAGAATGCTTAAAGGCATTGAGTCCGCCAACTGTATAGTTCCCCCATAGATTGGATTTCTTCTATAGTTGCCACGCTTGGGTGGCGGGTTGGCAGCCGCAGTTTTTTATAATGTTTTGTTGTTATCAGGAAGATGCTGCCAATCTCCTGTTTAAGTTTCCATCTGTCGCCTTCTACGACACCCACGGGTCGATATGGGGTAGTGGATATTCTTACACTGCCACTACACGTTTAAAGGTTTAATTACAATTTTTTTTTTTTAATAAATCGTAGTGCAGCTAGATCATAACCTTTCACGCTCTTGAAGTTGAGGTCGCAATTGGACGTAAAAAAAGTAAATTTCGACCAAAGGTCACTTGAACGTAATCGATGAGAAACGACAGGTAATAATTAGCAAGAGGCTAATAAATAACGTTATACAAAAATGACATAAACCCCAGCGCATGAACCTGAACTATAAATAAAACGCCCGGCTGATGGCTGATGTATTGCTTCTGATATAAATTATGAAAAGGAAGTTACTGGGGCTATAAAGTCTCGTTTCATCTGACACAGCGTCACTGACTCAAAAGGACTATTTCAAATTTAATTCTTAAATGTTGTGTAAAAATATAACACGAAAAATAAAATAATTGTAATAAATTAAAAAAAGTAATATTAGAATTTAAAACTTTTGTTTAATTTTAGGTCCTATGATCTAGTATTTCTAGTTTTAGGGTTCCATAGTTAAACGACAAGGGACCCTTATAGTTATTTTTTGAATACCACTCCCTATAAATTTGCTTGGAAAATAAGTATTTCAGCTCCCATCGTCCTATTTGGGCCAATATTAGTCGTTTTAGTTAAACTGCGTACTCACTTAATATGCTCATATTATCAAGAAGGCCCCTTCTAAATTCACGAATAGTGACAGGCAAATCCGGATTTCCTCCTCTACATTGTGCGTGGCCCGACACGCATTTGGCCGAATTTTTTACTTATAAATCCCATGAGTATTTTAGAAATGTTTGTATTGCAATAATCTTTGTCATTGTATTAAAAGCTAACACGCTTTTATATACCAAATACCCCAATCTAAGGAAAAAGGAATAATTTAATGAAATGAAAACAAAAATTAAATAAAGTGATTCTTGGCTGAGGACATCTTAATATTCTTAATCTGTATAGTCCTATCGGCCTATCAAAATTCCACTGCTGAACAAAGGACTCTCCCATATATATACATAACCATATAAAATCCTTAATTTTAAATTTTAAATGCCGATTTATCACTTACACAAAGGTGAAGGAAACCTGTATGTCTAAGAAATAAAGTAGCAGCAATATTTCCAGGAACAGCGCGGGGTTGTAATGGCGCCGCTCCATTACTCTGTCAGAAACATGAGACAAAAGATGAGTCCTGTGCTCAATAGTGGGACGTCTATAGGCTGCACCTTTTAACACTGACAATTTGCTAGTAGCAACTTATTTTTTTATTTCTTCTTTATAGGATAAGTGTGACAACGAACACACAGTCCACCTGATGGTAAGTGAATTCTGTGGCCGATGGACATCTACATCTATCCTCGGTTGAGAATCAAAATGCAGATGCGTTGTCACCCCTGAGGACTACGATGGAATGCCTCGTTTCTAGTAAAATGGGTCTCCGGTTCTCTACACTCACCATACGAATTGGTATTCTGTGAGAGCGTGGTCCTGCCCGGTCGAGCCGAACCATTCGTGCTACAAACATTATATACTCGTAGCTGAACGGCTCTACCACTTACAGTTATTTGCAAGATTATGCTTTTTGCGTTTCCGCGTTGGTGGCTCTACAAACTAATAATTATTACATTGCGTATAAATAATTACCTCATTAAACTTTTAATAACCAACTCCTGTACTCCAGCCGAATTCTCTCATCAGAAAGATATTGAAAAATATTCGATAAATGTTGGCTCATCAATTTTAATGAGCACTCTATCTGGATGCCTTGGAACTTCATTACACCGCGAATGGGCCGTGCCGTTGATAAATCGGTCAACTTGTTTTCAAAAGGATAATAAGCGAATTCGGGGCTCAGCGGGGATCCCAATTTGGATATTTAAATCCCTCGGCTCGGACTCTCTTCATCTATGCAGATGAATTGTTCTTACTTTCAAAATAGGAGTACCTGCACTGCTGTTTTCCGCTCTGTGTGAAGGAACCGGTATAATTACAGCCTGTGAGGCACTTCATCTTAGTTCTCAGATGTGACAATGTATTTGTATCTTTCTTTTTTCGAAGTAAGTTGCAGGTGATCATGGGCCACTTACCATGTGTAAGTTCGTTTGTTAATTCATATTTATAAAATAAAAACCTTAATTGTAGGTTGTAGACGTCTTCAAAGACAAGTATGAATAGGCTTTTGTTAAGCTATGTCAGTAAGCTCTTTACCATCAACGGTTACATCATCACTTACTATCAGATGGGATAGTAGTTAAGTACTGACTTATATGGCATATATAATAATTAAAAAAATATTACAGTTTACATTTTTACAGAAAAAATTAAAACAACGGTATTTGTGTAATTCATTACACATGGTAGAATACTTCTTATTTAATACTAGCTGTTCCCCGCGACTTCGCCCGCGTTCAATTTAGGGTTTTAAGTTTTTGTGCAGAACCCTAATTCTTTTTCTAAATTAAAAGTAGCCTAAGTTACTCCTTATAACATCAGCTATTTGCCAGTGAAAGTCCCGTCAAAATCGGTCCAGCCATTTCGGAGATTAGCCGGAACAAACAGACAGACAGACAGACAAAAATTTCAAAAATTGTGTTTTTGTTATAAGTACCGTATACACTTTCATATGTATTTAGTAAAAAGCTGTTATTTTGATATTACAAACAGACACTTCAATTTTATTTATTTGTCTAGATAGATTATAAATAAATAATACTCATTATAATTTATGTTAAAACTGATTCGGAAATTGTTCTTTTTTACAAAATAGCTTGCAATTAAATGTTGTTTTAAAATTAATTCTAAACACACCTTAGAAGCAATTAGGTGGTCAAAATGGCCAAAAACCAAAAAATTTAAAATTCTTATTTCAGCTATAACTCCGCCTCTTTCGGAGGTTCTTACACAGTCTTTACTTCCCGCATCCCACTAGTTGTTCTTAAAGGAATAAGTGTTGAGTCGAATAACTGGTACTGGTAAAGTGACTGCCTCGTTGGTGTAATGGTCGTAAGCGCCACAATTGATAATAACATCCGGGGTACGAATACCGGATCGGGTCAATACGAATCAGTTATCAGTAATTCTCAGTAGCAGATCGTAGTAAGGTAGTTGGCGGTGTTTCACCTCGGTATCTCGGAAAGTACGTAAAGCCGTTGGTCCTATGCCTGATCTCTCTCCGGTCGTGTTGGTTCGCCGCCTCAGCGGACTAGGAGAGTAAGGGAATAGAGAGTGCACCTGTGTTTGCGCATACACTCGGGCACTATAATTCTGTCCTGCGCAGATGGCTAGTCTCCGTTGAAACTGGCCACCGTGACCGATATTCGGTCGAATGGATATTACTGGTAAAGTATATAAATAAAAAGAAACTTTATTAAAAAATGTAAATAGATTTTTAAATGTTATATAATCTATGTCTAATCTATGAGCAACACGGGCCACCGGCGGACCGGAGGAGAGTAACCGTAGCGTTTTTTCCGATCTTTTATCCCGCCTGCGAGGCATGAAAACTGTGACAAATATCCCTCTATGTTCAGCAAGGAGGAGGGAGGCCTATATGTTCTGCAGTGGACTTTAGATCGGCTATTTTAATGAATTGATGATGAATGAATGATTCAAATTATTAATTACCTAGGTCTAATGACACGCCTTGATAGCTCAGATGGTTAGCGCTCGCTGTAAATTTCACAGTCACACACCCGGGTTCGATCCACGCAGGCATCAATGAAATTGTTAATTGCAATTTTAAGTGCTGATTTACTACGTGTTCGGCGGTGAAGGAAAACATCGTGAGGAAACCTGCATGTCAGAGAAATAAGAACAAAAAATATTTCGAAGACATGTAAAGTTCGCCAACACGCATTGGGGCAGCGCGGCGGACATTTTCTTGTCCTAAAACCCTCTCAGAAATGAGAGGAGGCCTGTGTCCAGCAGTGGGACGTATATAGGCTGTAACTTTAATGACACGCCTTGGGAAAAGCCTAAGCCCAGCTGCAGGCTGATGATAATGATGATGATAATCAATGTCTAAGTATAGCAATACTATTTTAACTGTCAGTTATAGTTTTTTTCATTTGTTCCAATAACTCACTAACTGTATAGAATGGTTTCCGAAACGCTTCCCTCGATTAAATTTATACTATAATCCACCAATTTATATCCCACGTCATTTAAGAATGCAAAATCTAACTAAGCTATAAATTCTGTATACATCTCCATTGCCATAAGCTGCTTATAACTGAATACACCGCTAGCACGAAATGAATTTCAACTGCCTTATTATAATATGTCTTACTTTGGAATAGCACGGTGGGCTTTAAAAAGCGTTGTCATACTTCGTAAGTAACATGGCACCAGAATTGATTTTTTATATATTTAAGTTTAAGTGATATAATCTCATCAACATAATTATTGTCCTTCACAAATCCACTACTGAACAAAGGCCTCAACCAAGGAATGCCACAAATCAAGATCCTGAGTCAGCACCCAACGACTTCCTGCATGTCTTACCAGGTAGTCTCTAGTGAGGGGCGGCCGTAAATGTCACTTATTGATCAGGCTATATCACTCGAGAACCATTATTTTCCATCGTTTGTAGGTATATGGCCGGCCCATGGCTAATTGAACTTAGTGATCCATTGGGCTAGGTCGGTTCATCTGAATCCATGGTAGAAATACTCATTACGAAGTCATGCAGAGAAACTCCGAGCATAACCCTCACTCGTTGTGCGACCTTAAGCTTAACATTCGGCGGGCAGTGAAGTATTAGATTAATATGTTATCACAGGAAACGCGCACTGATTGTACACTCTTGCACACACACACCTAATTTATAAAAATGAATATTTTTTGTACATATTTTATATATGTAGGAAAATATACCATTCATCCGTTTACGACAAAACTTTGGTTAGTGTTTGTGCGCCTTAAAACTTTTCTGTCAATAATTAAATTTAATATTAAACTTAAAAAAATAAAGTCGATGTCGGCGCTAAAACATAGTGCATAGAGGAATTAAAGCCCTGACTTTAGAGTGCAAATTTTTTTTTTGAGGGTCGACTTTTAATTTTTATTAAAAGTTAAAAATGTTGTCCCTTTTGAGTGGACTAAATAATATCACAATCTCAATGTTAAAAATTTCGTCGCCTATTTTGCCAACTTTAGGGATTAATAACGTAACTAAGTATAACTTGTTTAGTAAAAAAAGAGTCATCAAAATCGGTTCACAATTTACGAAGATATCGTGTCACTTATATACAAAGAAAGAAAACATACTGTCTAATTGTAAACCTCCACTTTTTTTTTAAATTCCGTTAAACAGAGGCATTGTTCCACATGCCGGGTACAGCTATTTTTTAATTATTACGTATACAGGGTTATTTTGCAATAACCGGCCAAATTTGCAGAGAAGGTTCAGAATACGTAATATTGACAAATGGTGAGAAAGATTAATTAAAAAAAATCTCAAACATTCTGTCCTTTTTATCTTTTAAATTCAAAGTGCGTGGTAATGCATTATTTTAACTGATTTTACTGCCCACGCACACATTCGTAAGGGTCGATCGGTAGGCAAAAACGTTGTTGCCCATAATTCATATTCGATTTAGGATAATTTCAAATTAAAGTAAATGTATGTATATGTATAAAAGGCAAACCTGACTGACTCATCTATCAACGCACAGCCGAAACTACTGAACGGATTTCGCTGAAATTTGGCATACAAACAGTTGTAATGACGTAGGCATTCGCTAAGAAAGGATTTTTGAAAATACGCCCCAAAGGCGTGAAAAAGGGGTTAAAATTTTGTATGGAAGTCCGTCATTTTTAGAGCTAGAAGCCTGAAACTTTGTTTTTGGGTTAACGATTAGAAATAAACATAATGATTTCTTATATTTACGCGAACACTACACATTGAATAAATCTATTTTTTGCGGATTTTATCGCGTTTAATTTACTATTTCAATTACATGACATGGATTGCTGTAAAGCACCCGAAACGTCGGAAATTAAAATAATAAATTAAACGCGATAAAATCCGTAAAAAATAGTTTTATTCAATAGAAATAAACATTTACGTGTCCTAGGGTTTTTGAAAATTCAACCCCTAAGGGGGTGAAAAGGGTTGAAAGTTTGTATGGGGAAACAAGATTAGTTAAACTATTTTATTCGAAACTTCACAGGAGTACTCCTATCAATAAATGAGTAAACAAGTGTTTCAGGCTCTTTCAGAATTCAACATCTAAAAGGTGGAAAAGGGATGACAAATTCTGAAAATCAACATGGGTATCGTTTTTATTGTTTATCGGGTCGCTGATTACAAAGACAACAACTATTTCAAAATCCAACGTAGCAGACGGGAAATACCTACCATCATCCCCTGCGATGTGGTTGAAATGTCAATATGGGTGTCGTTTTATGGTTTTTTGGGACGTTAATTAAGAAAATGGCATCGATTATGGTTTGAAACCAATATGGATGGAAGGATGGATGGATGTATGTTTGTATGTAAAAATCATCATGGGTTGGGTGACTTGGGTGTAATTTTTGAGGTTTTTGGGTCGTAAATAACGTAAATGATATTGATAAATATTTAAAACTTAATTTATTAGAATAGAATAGAATATACTTTTATTGCACAAAAACATAAAACAAAATAGACAAGAAGATTTGTACAAAAAATTTACACAAAATTACACCTAAACAAAAAAATACTAATTTAAAAATTCAAAAACAATGAAAATAAGCAACCAAACCAAATATATTTTTACAAATTAATAAAATGGAAAAACCTATTTTGTATTGATCTTCAAGTTCCAATCCCTACCAATAGATGGCGTTGGTATCGTTTTAGAACGCGGTAACGTTGTGTTTTTTCGAACTAATATAAAGTGAATGGTGAATGAGCGCTTCAACCTGTACCACATACGGGACCTTTTCACTGTTAACGGATATTTGACTAGACTTCGACTTTGTTTGCTTGCAACCACTGTTCAAACTTGGAATTCGATTTTCTTTGTGATTCGGTATTGTTGATAGAAGTATTTTTCTCACTGAAAAATGACTACAGAACCTCTTCATATTAAAGGAAAATGGAAGAACACATACTGGGGATGACAGCATCCCCATTATAGGTGACGGCGCCTGTTTGTTTCGTGCTCTTTCATTTTTAATGTACGGAACCCAAGAAAATGCGATGGTAATGCGTTCACAAATTGTTAGAATTGTGGTAAATGATTGACCTAGGTTTTCAGTTATGACCCACGACAGAAATGGCGATAATTATTCAACAGCAAATGAATATTCAGCCGATATGTTAAAAATGAAACTTACGGTGGACTTTGTGAATTGGTAGCTACAGGATTATTATTTCCGTTTCGGTCTGAAGTATATCGAAACGGTCTGCCACACAAACAACCGGAACAGATATCTGTCCAGTAAGGCGATTACGATTTAGCCATGATTTATCAAATGGACATTTTGACGCCTATCTGCCTATTGTTGCGAAGAAAATTACACAGTGTCGCATGGAGGGCCTGTCGAAGAGCGTGATCCTTTTAATAGCTTGACCATTTAAGTGTTACATCTTTTGTAAACAGTGAAATATCATCTCCAAACAGGGGAACAGTTCAATCTGTATCGTCGACATTAAAATATGAAAAAATAAAATAAACGAAGGTCGAGATTTTATTAATTACACAAGAAAAGTCAATTAAAAAGTGCACAAGAAAGATATAGGCAGAACAAGCCAGATTTAAATCGTAAAGCTGTGTCTGCTTATCTGAAAAAAATCCCGATGCACACAGGCAAGCTGTTGCAAATTGCCAAACTGCGAATCCACAAATGCATAGAGCAATTCAGTCACGGTATGAGGAAAACATTACACTGCGTTTATGGAAAAACAAGGTCCATTCCGCTATGGAATATGATATTGCTTATAGAACTGACAGCAGTGTAGCCGTGGGTTGTATGACATACAAGTGTCAGTGGTGCAATGCGCTGAAATGGAAGGATGAGACACCTGGTATGTGTTGCAGCTCTGGAAAAGTGCAACTTGATCGGTTGAAACAACTGCCTGAACCACTTTTTAGTTTGATTAATGATGTACACATAGATCATGACCATTCTATGGGTAATATTCGTAAATATAATGCCTGTTTCAGATGACTTTGGTGGTAAACAGGTAACAGCAGAAGGCCGGGTCTACCATTTAATTGGAAGTATATTACCAGAAGCCGAACATGACGCTCAGTACCTTCAAATATATTTTGTAGGTGAAGATGATCGAGAAGCACAGATTCGATGTTTTAAATTTCCTAAGCCAAATTTAATCAAACAATTGCAGAATATGCTGCATCAAGTGAACCAACAACTTCCCATCAGGTGGACTGTGTGTGAATTATTTTAATCATTTTACTATAGTACGGGGCTGGAACCAAATCCCTTATTCTATACTAGCGATCCACCCCGGCTTCACACGGTTGATTTCTGGATTCAAATAACAACGCCACCTACCGGGACCAATTGTGAATCTAAACCATCCTCTAATCAACTTAATCACACACACAAAATCACAATCGGTCCAGCCGTTTAGGAGGAGTTTACTCACATACACACTGACAGGAGAATTATATAATATATAATATGCATGTATTATATATATAAACCTTATTCTTGAATCATTCTGTATTTTGATGAAAACCACATAAAAATCCGATGTTTTCCGTGCGTAGTTTAAAAGATTTAAGCGTACAGATGGCGGGAAGCGACTTTGTTTTATACTATCTTTAAATTTTCTGCTGTCATTTTTTTAGCTTTTGTAAAAGATTACGGTTCCAAATTTAAATACACAGAAAATTAAGGCAACTATACTTAGGTACATATGACCGCAAATTATACATCTCTCCAAGAAATAAAATGATCTTTATAAGGACTAGAATACTATTTCACTGTCGTATTAAAGACGATAATATATGTTAAGCTTTCTTTTGTCAACCATATATAAAACTTTTCAATAAAAAATCTCATGATCAATGAATCATTCCAACGAATTCAGGTGAATGTAACTTGTAGATACAGTTTCATTTATTCCTTGTAATCTTTACTTAATTTTATTTGTCATTTCGATGCTTAAAACTTTTTTTAAATACTATCAATGCTATAAACATTACTAATATGCCCTTAACCCTGGTAAGCTTTTCCTGGTAAGCTCCTGGTAAGCTTAAACCGCTTGTGTTTTGAATCGTACATCGTAATCGTACAATCGATAGTCGAACGGTGTATTGGAACCTACAACCTTTTGAGATCACGGTCCGCACACTACCATTAGGCTACTGTCGTTTAAAACTAAAAAAGTAAAATATAACTAAAATTAACAAAGGTAGAGCCATGCGGCAGATTTTGGTGTTGCACGTATGGGCTGGCTCGAACCGGGGTGGTACCACGACCTCACAGAAGACCAGCGTGAAGTAGAAGCTCTGCTTCTGCATTTCGTCTGGTGAGTGCAGGTAGCCGGAGGCCCAATTCCCCCCCCCCCCCTCCCTTGTCACGCTATCCGTGAATTTCTGCAACATCAGGGGACTTCATTCAAACCTTAACGCCGTCCACTACTATCTGGAGGCGGCGAAGCCAGCCTTGCTCTTTTTAACCAAGACACAGATGTCCTCTCCGGCCGATACTTCATATCTCTCCTACCGGGGTACAAATTAGAACACTCCTTTGTGCCCCGGGCTGGAGTTTGCGTGTACGTCAGAGGACATCTGTTTACGATGCCTCGGCAGCCTTGAAGGTACGGAACTGTCCATCTTATGACTGCGCGTAGACAGCGACGACCATCCCCGCGTCTACGGGTGCCTTTATAGCTCCCATAGCGGCAATGCCGACACAGACCGACTCATCGACCACATCCAAATGGCTGCAGGCTCCGTGCTACAACAGGTCTCATCCGCAGAGATCGTGATGCTTGGTGATTTCAACGCCCACCACGCTGAATGGCTTGGTTCTCGTTTAACCGGTCATACGGGTAGATCTGTTTATGACTTTGCTTTAGCATATGGTCTGACACAACTGGTTACTTCGCCTACGTGGATTCCAGATGTGGAGGACCATGTACCTTCTCTGTTGGACCTTCTGCTGACCTCTCATCCGGACGGATATCAGGTCTCCGTCGATGGCCCTCTTGGCTCCTCGGACCATTGTCTGTTCCGGAGTACCGTGCCACTCACGCTCCCATCGCGGTTGCGTTCTGCAGGTTGCCGCCGTGTTTGGCATTATAGGTCAGCCGATTGGTACGGAATGCGATTTTTTTTGCATCCTACCCTTGGGGGCGGGTTTGCTTCTAACCGGATGATCCCAGCGTTGTTGCTGATTCTGCCGCTGATGTGGTGTTACAGGAATAGAACTTTTGATCCATTATCTGTGGTACCTAACGGAGGCAGAAACCAGCCATGGATTGGTCGCTCCTGCAAAATTGCATTACGCATAAGCAAGAGTGCAACCAGGCCTAGGCTCATCGATGTCTCGGGATGCAAATACCAGCGCTCTTAAAAGAAGTATAATTCCGCCTCCAGGTCCTTCAGAAGTGTCATTGTCAAGGCAAAGTCAGAGCACATCGGCAGAATTGGCGAGAAACTAGTTTGTCTTCCTTCGGGAACACGTGCATTCTGGTCTCTCCCAAGGCTGTCCAAGGAAACTTCTGTCAGCCATCTCTCCCATCTCTGCACAGGAGGACGACTCACTGGCCCATGCCGCAAAGAATAAAGCCGATTTGCTGGGCTCTCTTTGCGTCCAACTCTACTCTTGATGACGGGATTGAATACACCGCCGACCATCTCGCGGTGTGAGTGTTCCATGCAGGATGTGCTGTTTACCCAACGCTCGGTGCGCAGAGCACTCCTCTCCCTAGACATCAACAAGTCGAGTGGGCCTGATGGCGTCCCTCCTATTGTGCTGAAGACGTGTGCTCCAGAGTTGGCACCGGTTTTAACGCGTTTTTTCCGGTACTCCTACTCGCTCATGGAAGACAGCTTTGGTGCACCCGATCCTTAAAAAAGGCGACTGCTCAGATCCGTCCAACTACAGGCCTATCGCTATCACCTTCTTGTTCTCCAAAGTAATGGAAAGCATTATTAACTGCCAGCTCATGCAGTACCTTGAGGATCGCCAGCTGATTAGTGACCGCCAGTACGGTTTCCGCCGAGGTCGCTCAGCTGGCGATCTTCTAGGTTACCTAACTCATAGATGGGCGGAGGCAGTGGAGTCCAAGGGGGAGGCGTTGGCCGTTAGTTTGGACATAGCGAAGGCCTTCGGTCGGGTTTGGCACAAAGCGCTTCTTACGAAGCTTCCTTCCTGTGGGCTTCCATGAGGAAAACTGGTGATCAATTGTGCAATTGGATCACCAGTTTTCTTGCTGATCGGAGCATCAAGCTCGTAGTAGACGGTGCATGCTCAGATTACTAGCCCATTAACGCTGGTGTTCCACTAGGCTGCGTGCTATCGCCAACGCTGTTTCTTCTGCATATCAATGACATGTTGCAAACCGCTAACATTCATTGCTATGCGGATAACAGCACTGGTGATACTTTATTTACCGGCCGTGCCAATATTTCTCGGAAAACGTCGCCGAGTACCGGGACAAACTTGTGTCTGAAGTCGAGATTTTGTTGAACAAAGTCTCGAACTGAAACGACTAAATCTAGTCCAGTTCAATCGCCAGAAGACACAAGTTTGCGCGTTTACCGCTAAAAGAACCCCGTTGTCGTATCTTCTCAGTATCAAGGCACTCCCTTGTTGCCTCAGCCAGTATCGGAATCCTCGGCGTCGACATATCGAGTGAGGTGCAGTTTCGTGGTCACTTGAAGAGAAGGCCAAATTGGCCTCTAAAAGCTTGGCGTGCTCAGCAGAGCGGGACAGTATTTCATGCCGGTACACCGCCTGCAATTTTGCAATGCGCAGGTTCGGCCGCACATGGAATACTGTTCCTCTCTGGCTGGAGCTCCCCAGTGCCAGCTCCTTCCATTTGATCGCAGCTTTTCGAATCGTCGGCGACCGAACTCTTTCCGATCGACTTGACTCACTGGCACTGCGAAGAGATATTGCATCTCTTTGCGTATTTTATCGCATTTACCACGGGGAGTGCTCTGAGGAATTGTTCGGACTAATTCCAGCCGCACAATTTCACCATCGCACATCGCGACAAAACTCGCGATACCATCCATACCATCTGGATGACTGGCTGTCCACCACTGTGCGATTTAAAAGAAATTTTCTTCCTCACACAACTTCCGTGTGGAATCGACTACCACCAGAGATTTTTCCGGACTGATACGACTTAGGGACCTTCAAGAAAAGAGCGTACTCCTTTTTAAAAGCCGGCAACGCATCTGCGATTCCCCTGGTGTTGCAGTTGTTCATGGGTGGCGGTAATCATTTACCATCAGGTGAGCCGTATGCTCTCTCCTATTAAAAAAATTGCATACTATATGCGTCCCAGCTGGGCACAGGCCTCCTCTCCTTTCAGAGAGGATTATAAAGCGATTAGTAAATTAAACTGCTCCGTCCTTGTAGGTGGACTTCGAATATCATAAACATATTTTTTATTCCTCAGATATGCAGGTTTCCTCACGACTTTTTCCTTCATTGTCGAGCACGTAGTAAATCAGCACTTAAAATTGCAATAAACAATTTCATTGGTGTCGGCGGAGCTCAAACCTGTGTTACTCATGAACTGTGAGATGGTGTGATTAGTCCTTGACACTGATCCAGTGCGTGTTCGCGAATAAATCATGTCCTACATTTCAGGAATACAGATTTCCTTACGATGATTTCATTCACCACCGAGCACGTTCAATCAGCACTTAAAAACAGGTTCCTTGCATACTGGTCCTTGCGTTCTTGGTACCTGGTGTAGTGGCGGTGTAAGAATACCCCATATCGTCCCGTGGGTGTCGTAAGAGGCGACAGAGGGAAACTGAAACAGGAGATGGGCAGCAGCATCTTGTTGATAACAACTCAAAATAATAAAAAACTGCGTTTGCCAAGCGTGCCAACTATGGCAAAATCCTCCCTATGAAAGGACGCATGTGTTCAGTAGAGGCTGTAATGGATTAGTCGCTTATCTACTCACGGCTTAAAAGTCAATCATCAACACAATTATCATTATAGCCTTTGACAAGTCCACTGATGAACATAGACCGCCCCCGAGGAATGCCACAAAACACGTAAACTTAAAAAACATATGACTTAGCTAATCTCAAATTATTTTAAATACACTTATTATACGTTAAGCTACCACGGCTCAGGGTTTAGCGCTCGCTGTAAATTTCATAGTACGCGAGCGACCAGGGTTCGATCCCCGCCGGCACCAATTAAATTGTTAATTGCAATTTAAGTGCTGATTTACCATATGCTCTGCGGTGAAGGAAAACATCGTAAGGAAACCTGCATGTCTGAGAATATTTCGAAGACATGTAAAGTTCGCCAACACGTATTAGGGCAGCGCGGTGGACACTTCCTTGCCCTAAAACCCTTTCAGAAGTGAGAGGAGGCTTGTGCCCAGCAGTGGACTGATTAGTCACACTGCGGAATTCCTCCGTCGAGTTGACGAACATTCGAATACCCTGACTGGCGTTTTGTACCTTTGTGCAGTAAATCTTTTTGGAGTCCAACCAGTTTGATAGGTTGTTCCATTTAGATTTGTCTTGGACGATGATGGGTGGCTTCGGATTTTCCCTACGTTCAGCAGGGGACCCTTTCGCTGCGGGCTTAGCCGCAGGCTTAAGGGGTTGAGCGCGCACCGCGAGGGCAGGTATTTTTGCCGGAGTGGTGGGAGGGGGCCGAGTTAGTCTCGGCTGCCTTTTTGGGGGTTGCGCGTTTGCGCTTTTTGCCCTGAACGAGGGTGAAGCCCTCGTCTTCGGGCTTGGACGGTGCACGTGTCTCGGTCTCCATGTCGGATCCTGATTCGGCATCCGAGAAGACCGGAGAAGGGCTGACCGGTAGACAGCGCGGAGGGCGCGTGGAACGCGACGTCGTAAATTGTGTTAATGGAAACGGGGGTCGTAGGTCTGGTGCTCGATGACAAAAGGTCGTCGATCCGAACCGTCCCACGATCGGCAGGGGGCCAGACTCGTTGGTTAGAGGGGCCGGCTAGAGGTGCGGGCTTAGGCGCAGGTTCGGGCACGGTCACGAAACGTGTAATGATCTATGCAAAAAACACAGCCCAAATGTGAGGGCAGGCTCGACTGAAAAAGTCTATTAGTCAATTTAGGCTTCGGTGCGTTTCGCTTGTGGCGCGACGACAGCGCTACCACAGTGTAATCTTTTAAAGATTAATCTTGGTCACTGTATTTACAACAAGGCCTGTCACATAACTATTATTCTGATCATCATTATTCTGATCACTAAATCAATATATATTTGTAAAAGTTATAAGTTACTTAATATTAATGCTTGATTACAATGTCTTCAAAGCAAGAGTGAATAGGCTTTTGTTAATTGCACTTCACCATCTTAGGCTACATCACCACTTACCATCAGGATAGTAGTAAAGCGCTGGCTTAGAATAGTAAAAAAAAATCAATTACGTAGAATGAGTATAGTGAATTATTCAAGGAATGCGTTGTTCAGCGCATTCTTGGATAGATACTTCCAAAATTGGATTCAACAGCTTGCAAAGGAATGTAGATCGTAATCTTCTTAAAAATCTGATCTGATCTACACTAAAAAGGATAATAATATAATAATGCATAAATTCAGTACATTAAACAAGATAAATATTAAACCATACTCGAACAAATTAAATGATAAGCTAGTTTATAATTTTACTTCAATACAACTTTCTAAATTAAGTCTATGAGTCCAATTATCCAAACCAACAAAAGCATTAATTCGCAGCGCATTCGACGCGCACGCGCATCTGAGTCGTAAATATGATCTAGATCAGTTGCATTACGCTGAACCCGAACTGAGAACCAAAAGGGATCACACGCCCATTGTGTGTGTGTGAGAGAGAGAGAGAGAGAGAGGAAAGAAGTGTTTTCATACTCAATACAGTCACCGGAGGAGAATTATTTTAATTATTAAATATGAGAAAGTTAAATAACTTTTTCACTCGTAATTAAATGAACATACTGGAGCACTTACATCACATGCAGATTTGAAATTATGATGATTTATAAAGTATTTAAGTTAATAAAGATTTCCACAACTTTTTATCTCATGGCGGGGAAGTTAAATTGTTAGAAAACTGTGAAGATTAATGTATCTTGTTGAAATATTAGTTGAATTAAAAAAGAGTTCACAATGTGTAAACAATCAAAGAGCACACCAGGGATTATGAGGATTTGTTTTGTGTATATGTGTGATAAACTAGTAACCGAAAATATTTTATTTAAAATGCAATAAGCAGACTACATTGCCACACATGAGACAAAATTAAAGGAGTAAAAACCGTAAAGTTACAGCCATTATTGTCCCACAGCTGATCACAGGCCTCTTCTCATTTCTGAGAGGGTTATGGTGGAAAGTAATCCTCAACAGTAAATGTCATCCGTCCCGGCTATGTGTCAAATATTACCAATCTGTAATTGTCATCCATCGCGGCGGTCAAATCCGGACATTTTCCGCCATTTAAAAAAAAATACTGGAAACTACTATTATACTTCGCTTTTAGCACTATTTTTATAATAATACATAAATTTAGAACATTAACATTAAAACATTTTTATTATATTTTATTGTACAAACCATAACATTATACCCATATATTTAAATAAAACACGAATTAAGTAAATTAAAAAAAAATTCTCCCCGTGTAAAATACAGCCGCAATGGTTGATACATATAAGATATAATTATATATATCATTACATGATATATATATATATATCATATAATGTTGAGGGGTTATGGAGTAATTTGCACCTAAGGCAAACAACCATGCAACTAAAAAAATCTTGTCATCATCCAAGCACTATCCAAAAGTCAACAAATCCTTGACGCTACATTTACGAAACTACAGGCAATATTTTAGTGAACGAAACAAGAAAATATGCGGTAACTTTATTGCTGAATGAGACGATAAATTCACTTACAGGTTCATGTAAGATGATAACCTTATTTCAATAGCGAGTAACGCGTGCATCCGACAGTATTTTGTAAGAACAATTGGGTGGGTATCGGACTCAGATCACTTTATGAAGTAAATTCTCGAAATACCGTAAGTTCTTATTTTCCTGTCTGGATATTACTCAAAGTTGCCACGCTTGGCCGGAAGTCAACCGCTATTACATTCCAAAATCCTAAAGTTTGTTAATTCAAATTGCAGACATATTCATGACTTCCAATAGATGGCAGTGCAAGCATATATCAATTGCAGCCAATAAGCAGGTATTCTACGGAGGAAGACCTATGCTCAGCAGTAGACTTTTATAGGCTGTAATGGTAACGGCATGTCTGGATTAAAATAATATTATAAAACACGCCTTTTTGCGTGTAAATTAAAGAAGAGAAAAGTGTCGGTCTTAATCCAATGCAAATTGGTAGAATTCAAATGTCCCTGAAATAGTTTTTAAATTCTCAGACGTGCGATTTTCTTCATGATCTTGTAGTTAATCGCAAAGTATGTTACAAATCCGAACTAAAATACAAGTTATCAATTGAAAACAATTGTACACTTTGTCACAACTTTAAATTATATCTGCGTAGAACAGGATTATAGTGCACAGTGTGTGCGTGAGCACAGAGTGCACTCTCCATTCCCTCAGTGTCAAAGTCTAAAGGGACGGCAATCCAATATGACTGGGGAGAGATCAGGCGCAGACCCATCGGTTTTACATGCTTTCCGAGGCACGGGGGTGAAACACCGCCAACTTCCTGACTCTAGGCTGCCACCGAGAATTTCTTAACAGAAAAAACCCAATCACTAATTTCAGTCTGACCCGTGACTCGAACCTGGGACCACATGATCAGCAGACGCGCTTACAACCACTAGACTCACTATACTACCTTATTGTGCTGCATCCACAATTCTTCCACAGCCTGGCTCTAACAACACCATGCACCACGTACATCATACATCAGAGGAAATGCGGTCCGAGAGACTTTTGAAAATTTGGTATTTGAAGAATCTATCGCTGTCGCTCTGCGAGCGCTCGGCATCCGATAAGGACAACTGCAGGTCCGACTGAATAGCCTAAATAAAAAGGCATAATGCGAGGTTTGGCTCTTTACCATTTCCTCCTCCAATATTGGACCAATTTAAAAGATATTTCATAAAGTGAATAAGAAAGATATACACTGTGTCCCTATGTTTTTCTTTTTTCAGTATTAGTTATCAAATTTGAACACTAGGCCTCTGTTGACAGATTGTTGACTAAATAGGCAATTTTGAGCATTTTGTAAGGGCTCTAGTACTTATAAAGATAATGTATCGTCAAAAAGGAAAACATAGGGACATAGAAGAGGTTGATATTTATTATACTGTAAAAACTCATTGCTGTAAGGTAATAAACCAGAAAGAAAACAGGCGAGAGCGTTTGTATGGAGAAAAAACCACCCGCATTTCCTCTTGAGACTTGCCACTGCAAAGAGAGAAATGGAGAGATCAATAACTTGATAAGCTTCCTAACCCCTAAATATAAATCTTACTTCATTTTAAGTTGAATAAGAAAATAAAGAAGAAGCACAAGAATATTCTCAATTAATTATTTAAGCCAAAACATTCGCATCGTCAGACCTAATTCAATACTTTCGTGTGTGGGTTGCTACAAGAACCGCTCCATTTAAAACGGGATCATTTATTAAAGCAAAATGACGCAACTGACCTTTACGATGATTTATTTATCTGTACATCTGTTTCAGACTACCCGGTAAGGCGGTTTAAATGTTGCCTGTCTCTTTTATACAGAGAGATTTTTCTTATGAGTAATACCAGATACAGGTAGTGGGCAACGGGGTGGGCATATTTAGGAAAGGACTACACTCTCACAAATATAAATATAATCACAAATACATAAGCTTTACTTTCCGATTCCTATAAGAAGAATGAAGAATAATATGACAAATTAAATATGTATAATACCTGAAGAAGTAAAACTTTTTAATATATTTTCGAACAAATCTTTTGTATAAATAAATATAACATATCAAATACTCGCGTCTGTCACCCAGAGGGGCAGGCAGAGACTGCTGACATCCATTTGCCACGATCCTGACACACCTCTCTCGCTTCTTTTACGTCCATACACTTGCATGCTCATCGATTAATAGTATTCTTAATTTGGCCCATTTTGAATATATCAACTTATATATAAAAATTACCTATATACGAAAACACCCAATCACAGCGCGCATACTCAAGACAAAGTAGCAGCTTGTACTCCTTGGTCTTCGTATTTCAAATTGGCCGAAGGGTATATCATTGATAACATTATTATATTCCGGTAGGTGTGAGAGGTAAATATTTTATACCTTTCTCTTTTTTATCCAGGTTGGGTATTATGTTAGTGTCCTCCTGGCGTATTATTATCGACTTCGACATTTTTCCAATATTTTATATAAATCGGAACCTATCAAATGCGCACGATATTTGTGTGTCACAGGTACACAAACATTGGAAGCACTTACTCGTCACATACCTATTCCCGATGTTACCTGTTCATCATCACTGCATCCTGCCCTACTAATATAGATCGAAATTAGGATAGATAGGTATAGGATGTGTACAATGAAATACACATGAAAAACACAACTTTCACAACGCTATCAAATCTGAAAGCAAAAATTGTGTATGTTCCCAAATATTGGTTAAAATTGTGAAAATTCATTATTATAACGTCCTCCAGACCGAATTTCGGTGTATGCGGTACACGATATGGCGACGTGTTTCCTATCTCGAGCGAGCGCTGCTGAGGTTACTCCAATATCACGCTGCATGCACTGCCGATCTCCACTGTAGCTATACCCTAACGCTTCAAACCGTATCAACATAGCGGTATAAACATGTGAGAGGGTGGTACCTACTCAAATGGATTCCTAGACAAAATGGAAGCCTTATCACCTCAGTCATTAAAGCATGTCAGAAGTCCACTGCTGAACGTTAGGCTTTCCCGTAGATCATTATAGCAGGATGGGGTATAGGTAATTACCATTGCTGCCACGCTTGGCAGGCGGGTTGGCAAAGGCATTTTTTAATTTTTGTTTATTTTTAGGATGATGACCCTGCCATCTCCTGTTTCATTTCCTTCTGTCGTATCTTACGACAAACATGGGATGTTCACTAACACTGACAGTTCACTTCACCGAGTTCTATGGTAACTCCTTTACAGTTCAGGCTACACGCCTTGGAACTCCTTGCCCGATGACATCAGAAAAGCTCCCAATAAGTTTGCTTTTAAAAAGTCGGTGCGTAATCATCTATTAAAGACAACACTTCTTACATGAATCATTCATGTCATTTATATTGTTAGACGTATATATTCATAGTTATTTATATGTACTATTTATATATGTATGTTGATATGTATGTATGTATGTATGTATATATTTGTATATATGTATAATTAGGAGATATTTCTACAGTTTATTTATTGTATATATTTGTAAAATGTATATATAACGTAATTAATTATCATTTTATTTTGTTTTATTCTATATTGCTACACCTAAGTGAAATTCTCACTGTTGACTGGTAGAGAATGCCTCAAGGCATTAAGTCCGCCCTTTGTATTATTTTATATTAAGGAATGCAATAAAAAATAAATAAATAAATAAATGATATGGGGTAGTCAATTACGTCTACTATATATCGTTACAAGATAGCGGACAACCCTATGAATAGAAAATATTATTTACTTAATATCACGTGGTGATTACACAACTATAATGTCCACCAGAGCGAATTTCGGTTACGGCGGCCATTCTCTACGGAGACTGGCTATCTACGCAGGACAGAAATGTAGTGCACCAGTGTCAGTACTCTCATAGTCCGATAGGATTGCAATCCGACACAATCGGAGAGAGATCAGACGCAGGACCAACGGCTTTACGTGCTTTCCGATGCACGGGGGTAAAATCCGCCAACGTCCTGGCTCCAGGCTGCTACTAAGAAATTCTTGACAGAAAAACACAATAACTGATTTTGGTCCGACCGATTATTCGAATCCGGGACTCCATGTTCAGCAGTCGCGCTTCTACGGATGACGATGTTAAAGCCCAGAATAACAATCATAACTAATTTAGGGTAATAAATAAGTAACATCGATAAACCAAACTCATAACAAGGTACTAGATTAAATCGCAATCACAGCGATATTTTCGAAATTTTTATTGCATAATTGCAGTGAAAACTTTAACAAATCAAAGATATAGTGACGTTCGACTGCTTAAACTATGAACATTTTAAGGTTTAATTTATTCCGTCTCGTCCAGGGTCCGACCTGTCCCGGCTTCCCCTGGTGAGATCTATTAATGTGGCGTTATTTTTCGATTCGTTTTATTTTCAATTTCTAAAACCTCATTTGTTTTATGATAAAATATCGCCTATATCACTCCTGATATTACTCTCTATTTGTTCGTTAAGTTCCATTCAGCCATTCCGAACATTAGCCCGAACAGATAGACAGACATACGAAATTTTAAAAAATGGTTATTAATGTGTTATTTATGTTTTATACGTGGTAGAGCCACGCTGTAGCTATACAGGGTATTTTTGAAACGCTCCCGAAAACGAAGACAGATGATAGTACTAAGGATACCGATGATGATGGGTCACAAAGAAATTCGATCGAGGAAAAAAATCATCTTTTCACAACGTTTTATTAACTTTATTCACGCTCCATCATGTTATTACAGTTATTTGAAACGATATTTCACACAAAAATCATGAAAATACTGAAAAATAAAACCAGCAGTGAAACTTTAAAAGAAAATCAGCTGACAATAGGGTCAATATCCTCGCGGGCATCGAACTCTTTCCTAGATCGGTACGAAACAATGCATTAGGTTATACTACTTACTCACTCTACCCTTCCTTTCACACACACGCTGCTTCGTGTCGCCTCGCGCTGTGGAATTTACATGCTTCAAGGACGTTACAATAATTTTAGTTTTTGAGACAGTGCCATGTTGACTATCACGAGCGATAGTTGAATTGTTTTGTTTATTAAATTATTATCGTTATTACTTGTTATTTATTAATTAATGATGTTGTTCTTGTTGTTACGTTTTGTGTTTTTGTTTGGTTTTAATAAGGTCTAACGCGTAGGTACGTTTATAGTGCTCGTGAATACGGCAACATGTTAATGTGCCTTGAAGAATCTCATAAGGTCACGGAGGATCGGTAGCTGTTTCATACCTAATTTTTTAAATAACTTAGTACTGAACTGATCTGAATAGGTACATAACTGAATACTAACTTATTCTGGACTATAATTTTTTTTATAGTATAGGGTGACAAACGAGCACACAGTCCACCTGATGGTAAGTGGTTGCTGTGACCCATAGACATCTACATCTATCCTCAATAAAGACTCAAAATGCAGATGCGTTGTCACCCGTGAGGACTAAGATGGAATGCCTCTTTTCCAGTAAAAAGGGTCTCCGGTTCTCTACACTCACCATACGAAACACAGCAGTGTTAAGCTGCTATTTTACGGTGGTATTCTGTGAGAGCGTGGTCCTTCCCCGGTCGAGCCGACCCATTCGTGCTACAACTATACTACTAATATAGCTGCAGCATGGCTCTACCACGTAATCAGAATAATAAAAATACCTACACAATGGATAACAAAGCATGACTCTAACCTTGTAAACATTTTATTTAAGTATTTTTTTCATTAGCGGGGAATCGAACCAGTTATTTGGTTTATTTAACCTGTGAATTCGAATTAAAGTGGCTACGTGGAGACAAGCACAGTGGCAAAATAGTAGGTTAAGTAGATAAGTTAGGTATTTAGACAAGTGTTGTAAATTATTAGGTATTGTGGTACCATCGCTAGTTGCGGGCCGCGCGAATTCGGCGCTCACGCGTACATTGACCCTAGTCAGCTGATTGTAATTCAGTAATTCCACTGCTGGTTTTATTTTTCAGTATTCTCATGATTTTTTTGTGAAAGATCGTTTCAAATAACTGTAATAACATGATGGAGCGTGAAAAAGTTAATAAAACGTTGTGAAAAGATGATTTTTTTCCTCGGGATCAATTTTTGTGACCCATCATCATAGGTATCCTTAGTACTATCATCTGTCTTCGTTTCAGGAGCGTTTCAAAAATACCCTGTATTATGGTTGTAGCACAAATTGGTCGGCTTGACTGGGTAGGACCACGCTCTCACAGAATACCAGCGTAAAATAGTAGCTTAATGCTGCTGTGTTTTGTATGGTGGGTGTAGAGGACCGGAGATCCTTTTCACTGGAAACGAGGCATTCCATCTTAGTCCTCAGGTGTGACAACGAAGCTGCATTTTAATTCTAGGATAGGATAATTGTAGCTACGATTATAAACATAGAACAACACGGGCCACCAGCGCGGAGGGAAGTAGCTATATCACTTTTTCCTGATAATAAACTGTCTGTCACTTTTTTAGTTTTTATTTTAGTTTTTATTGATTTTTTTTAATTCTATTTTATTTAGTGGAAAAATATTTGTTAATATTGAGCATATATCTGCGAACACTGTTGTTTCTAAAACACGTTTTTGTAAAAAAAAATTGATACAAAAATTGGTAGCCTAACTTAAATGATCTTCCACCAAAAATATCTATATTACTCATCAACGAACGTCCGTAATATTAATAACAATAACGTATCATAATATTTGATAACAAAATATGGTTTGTTATATGTTTGATAATTTGACTTATTTAAAAATAATTATTTGTTTCATGTTTTGTAATAAGTTACAAGCGTTGTTTCATCGTGCTTCTCTTTATTTTCTATGCAGTTCGATAGTGATGGAATAGACGCGTTGATAAACGGATTTACGTCGCTTTGCTCCGCTAATCGCACAAGATAATAAAAGACAGCAAAAGTCACTACTTACGATACGAGACGTCGCAGCTTAAGGTAAGCTCGTGGTAGCGTTGGGTGTAATTTTACAGTACGCGAGCAACACAGATTCAACCCTCGCTTACACCAATGAAATTGTTAATTGAGATTTTAAGTACCGATTTACCACCAGCTCAGCAATAAAGCAAAATATCATGATGAAATGAGTTAGAAGTTAGAATTGATGGCACTATAACGATCCCGTTAACACCAGACGTAAAATACCCAGATCAGGCTAGACCAAGGAGTAGCGTAAGAAGTGCGAGATGTCTGGTAATGTGATCGTTAATCCACTGCCAACTCTCACGATTTAGGCAAATTCTGCGTACAATAGGAGAGACCCAACTCTAGCAGTGGACTTCTACAGGCTGATGAAGAAGAATTTTTGAAGTGAAAACTTCTTTAGATTCGTTGTGATATGAAACTCGATAAAACGAAAAGGTGACACTAAAAGAGACAAACATACAATACAGCTAAAGAATTTAGTCTGCGAGAGAATGAGATAGAATATATTATAGTAAACGACAATAGCCTAATAGCAAGGTGCGGAACGCGAACTCAAAATGTCATGAGTCCAATCCGTCATTCGACTACTGTCGTGAATCACTCCTAACACAAGCATTTTCATCATGTTAATAGAATTGCAGGATTTTTTTAATAAACCTGTGTTTTCTATTATCTGTCTCCACTTTGTACGCTTGGTGCTTTATGGTTAATATAAATTTTAATTGTAAAATAAACAGTATAAAATTTATAACTTTATAAAATAAATAAAATTAATCATATTGAATAAAATTATCTTAACCAAGCAGACAAACCAGATTTTACTTAGTTAATAGAAAACAAATTACTATAATAAAAAGCATTGATAAAAAAACAAATATGGAAACCATACATTATCCCGAATCCAGAACTGTGAGTTGTGGTGTTCCCCAGGGAAGTGTTCTTGGTCCGTTCTTTTTCCTTGTTTATATTAACGACTTACCTTTAGTCACAAACTTCCACATGATACTTTTTGCAGATGATTGTACTGTCCTTTTCATGACTACAGATTTGACTGCCTTAAATAATGAAATGAATGAGACATTTAATAAAATAATTAATTGGTTGAATCTTAATAATCTTAAAATAAATATAAATAAGACTAAATGCATGACTTTTCAAGGACAGAGATCCACTCAGATACTACATCACTTTGATACAAATATTGGTAAAACTAATAACACAAATTTCTTAGGTTTGAAAATTGATAACATGTTAACATGGAAGTCCCATGTTGATATAGTGTGTACGAAACTTACTAGGTTTTCTTATACACTTCGACAACTTTCTAAAACTACCAATATGTCTACACGGCTTACAGCATAATATAACGGTTAGTAGATTCTACACTAAGGTATGGTATTTTATTTCAGGGTAACTCCATTAATAAGGAAAATGTTTTTAAAGTACAAAAGACGTGTATACGAGCTATATGCAATCTACAGCAAACTGAAACATGTAAACCATCTTTTAAAAAGTTAAAAGTATTAACTATTATTTCACGATATATTTTAGAGGTCACCATGTTCGTAAAAATGAACATTCATCTTTATGAACACCATATTAGTGTGCGACACACAGATAAACTCTGCTCTGTTGCAAGTAGAACAGCGTTATTTAACAAAAGCGTATTTTTCATGGCGCCAAAAATATATAATAAAATACCCAAAAAAAATCAAAGATATAAAAAAAGATTTCTTTAGTGATGATTTTTTTGATACCCAATAGTTTAAATTAAAGAAAAATCACAGGATCAACCATTAAATAAATAATTTATCTTTTGCTATACATAAATATTAATTTTATTACATTCTATATAATTTTTATATATATTTTTTAAATAAATTTAAAAATTTTATGAAAAAAGAAACAATTAAATGTGTCACTATTTATTTGTGTTTGAAATATTGCATGGTCATTATTTAAAAATGTGCATAATAAAACATAGTCATTAATTATTCAATATATTTGTGCCATAATTAGATTTCCTACATGCTTAACTCTTTTTCTCAAATTCTATATCCACTAATGTTATTTTTTTTAGGTACTTACTTTAATTGATTTCCAAAAATATTGTACTTCGTATGCCCACAGAGTGACACATAGTTGAACTTGATTTATATTCACTCACCTTCGATTTGCCGACGATATAGTCCTTATGGCAGAATCGCTGGAGGACCTAAACACTGTGCTCAATGACCTCAATAGTGTCTCCCAATGGATAGCTCTCAAGATGAACATGGACAAAACAAAAATCATGTTTAATGTCCATGTCACACCTATGCCGGTAGTTGTTGGGAGCACTAAGCTCGAAGTTGTTGACGAATATGTTTACCTGGGACAAATAGTCCGACTAGGAAAGTCCAACTTCGAATATGCAGAAAGTCGATGGATGCAGGTGGCTCAGGACCGTGCTTTGTGGCATTCCGTGGGGGAGGCCTATGTTCAGCAGTGGACTTGTGAAGGGCTGTAACGATGATGATGATATATTTATGTATCTAATATCTATGTTATCCACGAAATAAATGATATTGATTTGATTTTATTTTGTTTGACCAATCCATTCATAACAAGTCACGATTTCATAACTACAGGCCATCTGGCATTCATTTCACGTACCACCTGGAGAGTCAAACAATTTTTGTTCGATAAAATAACTATACCTATAGAATGAATTAGATGGCGCTATTACAAAGCAATTTTACTCGAAGGAAAATATTCGTTTGATTTATTAAACTAAAATTTAGGCTCTACATGTCTAAAAATAAGGATTGTAACATTTATTTGCTATAAAATTAACTTTTATCTTAAATTTTATGTCGCACATGTTGTTGAAAATTATCTGTGATGTGTTTAATTATTGTGTCTATATCGCGGACAGGGAACCTGTTGAAATAATATTCATACTTAGTTAGGTACCATAATATGAAACTCGTGTCATTTGTTCATTTGTTGAGATTGAAAACTTGGAGGCTGTTCAATATGTTATGTAACAGGTATATGTAGGATTAAATGTTATATATTTTTAAAATTTGTAACAATATTATAATAAATAAACACTACGATTGCCCTATTACTGCTACTCTGCATTCGTCTCATTCTCTCGAAGTTTAGTTTCCTGAAGCTTTCACTTCTACCGCGTGTGCCTACACACATGTTTTTTTTTAAATGTACTTAGGTACCTATTTTTTGTGGTCAACACATTTAACGGACACAAAAATTTCATACTGTAAGCAACCTCGGTTCAAGGAAATGTGCGTAAGTCGACAAATAGGCAGTTTACCCAGAGTTATGGATATTGAAAAGCACAAATCAATTTTATGTCTTATTTAAATGCGATGTGTAGTAGCCGACACTACCTCGCACAGTGAAAAATATGGTAACCTTTATGTGGCTTCATATTTTTCGCTTATTACATATGTTTTTAATGAACCGTTTTAAGATTACGTCCGCGAACATAAAAAATAAGGTACCAGTTTTCTTTCTGGGTAATAATAACCAGCACATACCAGTAAATTGTGTAATGGCGGTGTAAGAATATCCACTACCCCATATCGTCCCGTGGATGTCTTAACATACGATAGAGGGAAACTGAAAAAGGAGATGGACAGCAGCATCTTCCTCATAGCAACTCAAAATAATAAAAAACTGCGGTTGCAAACCAAGGCGTGGCAACTATAGTGAAATCCCCCAATAAGGCAATCTGTGGAGGAGGCCTATATGGAGCAGTGGACTCTAATAATATGTAATGGATGGATGGATTTACCACCAGGTGGTATTGTAATCAAGCACTGGCATATAATAAGTTTTTTTTTATAAAAGCCAGAAGGCGCATACAATTGAATTTGACATCAATAGTGTCATTACACTAGTGACAAGCGGGCACACAGTCCACCTATCTATCCTCAATAAAGAATCAAAATTCAGATGCGTTGTCACTTGTCACCCATGAAGACTAAGATGGAATGACTAGTTTCCACTGAAAAAGGTATATGGTTCTCTACACTCACCATACAAAACACAGCAGGATTGAGCTGCTATTTTACGCTGGTATTCTGTGAGAGCGTGATCCTTTCCCGGTCGAGCCGAACCATTCGTGCTACAACGTTCATTCGTTAGTATTGAGTTAAAAGATTTTTTTTTGTAGATTAAGTGTGACAAGTGAGCACACGGCCCACCTGATGGTAAATAGACGCTGTGATCCATAGAAAACGCAAGTGCGTTGTCACCACTGAGGACTAAGATGGAATACCTCGTATCCAGTAAACAGTGCCACCAATTCTCCACACTCACCACACGAAACACAGCACCATTGAGCTGCTATTTTACGCTGGTATTCAATGGTATGGTGTTGATTTACTATTGCATTTCAGTCTGTTAAAGTCATAATCTCTATCTGCTTGGAGGGACTATAAAATATATACAACAAGATAAACCCTTCTTTCCAAAAACTACAAGTAACACAAACATTGTACATTAAAACTAATCAAAAGTCCACTGCTCAACATAGAACTTTCAACAACAAAGGGTTTCTTTTACGCGGCTTACAGCAGGTTGAACTGACAGAAATCGTCACATAAGGAAAAAGCGTTATGCACCCTCCAGCCGACCTTTCCCTCTCTTTCTCTTTCTCTCTGTCTCTTTCTATTATATACAGTTGTATGTGTGTGTACGTGCGAGTATCGAGATTAATATAATAATTCTTAATTTTATTTAGATAAATAAAATAATGAATAAATAAAAGATAAAAAATTATTATTTTTAATCAATAGCAATCTACATATTAAATCACGTTTAGAGTTGAAAAAATAACGTAAGAAACTTCGTTCCTGGCGGGGGTTCCCCGACCGCACAAGTTTTTTGTTATTTTATTTGTTATCCACCTCCTGCTTCATTTCCCTCCGTTGCCTCTTACGAACCCACGGGATATTATTGGGTATTGGATTATCTTGCGCCGCCACAATACGGTGGTTAAACTTTATATGATGATAATATAAACCTTATTATAATAGATCATAACATGTATCTAATTCTGTCTAATAAATATAATTAATTATGGTGATTTCGAATTAACATACAATAACGAATCGCACTATAATGCTAAATGTTATTCCAGGAACAAGTCGAACGATTTATTTAGACTGATCGTAAAACAGTGCTATAAATGCAGGTTTAGCACACCAATTAGTAAGATTGGTAGTAAGAGTTACGGTGTAGTTACTGACGCTCTAACAGGAGCTATATTATCCGAGCTAGGGCTGGTCGATACTGATCCGTTCATTGACATTAAAATTATTATTGATGATTAAGGGTTTTCCCTAGCATTGGGAAACTGTAACAGTCCGAAAGTTTTTAAAATTAAAAGGTTCAATTCTTTCAATATTATATTTTAATTTATATAAAGTTAACGATTATATCTTTATAATGTAGGCGACATTAAGGTGGCACAAGGGCATCTTAACCTACTGTCACTGATATTGCAAGGTTGGTGTAATGTTTAATTAGACGCAAATAGCCTAACATACAATTCCATCTTTTTATTACTCTGCCCAATAAGCTTTTAACGGGCCTTTTTCATAATGCCCGGTCAATTAATTATTTCAATAGTTTTTATCACATTGCCTACTCATATTGGGGCAATATGAATATAAATGCCAAATTAATCACTTGGTCCATAACATATACAACTACATACTATGTGTTTATCTACCTTATTAAATATAAAATAAAAAAATATCTATAAGATTTTCTGAGAGAGTTTAAAAGCAAAGAGTCAGTCGCGCTGCTCAAATACATGTTGCCGGACTCATTGCTTCATATAATGTCCTCGAAATATTTATTCCTCATGCAATAACTCACGACGTTTTCCTTCACTGTCGAATACGCGGTAAATATTTTTTCATTTAAATTTTATTTAATATTTAAAATTGAAATCCACAATTTCATTGATGCCGGCGGGGTTTTTATATCGGCGAGCGCTTAGTTCCTGAGCTATCATGGCTTTCGGAAATGAGAGGAGGCTTATGCCCAGCAGTGGAACTCATAGATAAATAAATATGTAGCACTTGAATAGGCTACAGCTTTACTTTACTTTTTATCTCATAACGTTTTGTTTATGGATGCCACATTTTCCAGTGCCATAATATTACCACTAAATGATTCGCTATCTTAATGACTTGCATTTTAATTACACAAAAGATAAAAAAGGGAAATTTTTAAAAATTATGTATTTTATTTTTTAATATACTGGTATATTAGGTTGTTTCATATTCTTATATTGTCATCCGATTCTAAAATACCTTTTTTTTTATAGGATAAGTGTGACAAACGAGCACACAGTCCACCTGATGGTAAGTGGTTGTTGTAGCTCATAGATATCTACATCTATCATCGATTACGAATCAAAATGTATGTAAATGTAAAATATTTGAATGATATAAATTCTTTAAATATTTTCTTCAATATATCGAGAGAATTTGAAGAAAGACTGAAATTTTATATTTGTTAGAATTACTCTTAGTAAATCGTCGTTTTTTTATATATTACCCATAAAATTCTACAATTAATAGTACACATTAAACACAGCGCAAGCCACTGAGGTTTTGTTGCTGTGCTTGAGTTCGCTATGCTTAAAAAAAAGAAAATACACAACCTTTACCTATTCATATAACTTATTCGATCTTTGCTATCCAAAGAACTCACTAGAAACATCTTTAGTTTGATTTTTATATTTTTTTCATTAATAGAGTTCCTAAACTCAGATTCCAATTTATTTATGATTCTAGGAAAAACTATATAGCGGTGCGTCTGCCGTAAGTGTTCCGCGGTGCTGTCATGACTAACTTGCCGCGAGTGATCGCCCGATTACACTTATCATATTCCACTTTTATGTATTTTAATAGAATTATTAAAAAAATCTTCTTTAAGAAGTTGGAATATGAACTGCTCGTGCACGGGTAGTACGTTGCAATATTTAAATACATAGTTGTATTTCATTTGACGAAAATTGTTGTTTTATGTTAGGTGAGACCACTTGTTTTAATATTCTTATTTGAAGAATATATTATATCCCATCCAGATATGTCTTGAAAGTTCACCCATAACTGGAGAGGCCATAGCTGACTATAGAGTTAGAAAACGCATTAAATATAGCAGTCGTTGATCGGTCTTAAAATTTTATCATTTAACAGGAAAGAAACTTTAAACTAATTGATTGATAAAGAAACGTTCCTAGAGTTACTCCACTGAGTATTACACAAGTCTATTAATAGAGTCATACAGCAACACCGGTAGCCGGTAGGCGGTGCTTCATTAATCTTGGATTACCGACGCGAGCTTAGATGCCCTATCTCTCTTGTCCAGGACTCCCAGTAGCGATCAAAGATTATTATTAAGTTCTCGTTATATTTATCAATATTTGTGTTTAGCATCTCAGAGGGCCTACGCATTAAAACATATTTTATATGAATTTATTTACTTATGTTTTTGGAACGAAGTTCTTTATCGGACGGTACGGATTTGGGAGATAGGGGCTAGGCGACAAAAGTGTAATATTTTTCCGTCACGACCCCTACTTACGTAGTGTAGACGGCCTTGACGGCTATAAGGAAGCGAGATGGAATAATATCCATGTCCCTCGCACTTTTTCTTATCTTGCAATTAAAGAAATAAAATTTTATTTTTAATGACGCTTCATTTTAATAGACGCTAGTAATTCATTTATTTGTATTTGTTAATCAATAATATAATACGTTTATCAATAATAATATACTAGGAAAGGAACTTCGTTCCAACCGAGTGTTCCACGACACTCACGCATGTTTAAAGATTAATTGCTTGTTCGTTCATTCACAGGCTATCAAAGTAAACTGCTAAACATAGGCCTCCCACATAGATTGTTTTATTGGGAGAGATATTTTCCAAAGTTGCCAACCTTGGCTGGTGGATAGACAACCGCAGTTTTTTTATTATTAAGTTGTTATCAGTAAGGTGCTGCTACCCATCTCCTCTTAATTTCCCTATGTCGCCTCTTACACCACCTACGGGTTGATTATCTTATGCTGCCACTAAAGTCTAAGGTTTACTATTACTTACATTAAACAAATATTTATTACTATCACAAATTTAACTGTCTTACCGATTAATCATAACGTACTATATATAATATAATAATCATCATAATTTTAGCCCTTCACAAGTCCAATGGTACTTCTTTTTATAGGATAAGGGTGACAAACGAGCACACAGTCCATCTGATGATAAGTAGTTGCTGTGGCCCATAGACATCTACATCCATTCTCAACTACGAATCATGCGTTGTCACCCGTGAGGACTAAGATAGAATGACTCGTTAACTTAATTTTAACGTCAAACACGGGGGGTGTTTGACGTCCCAATGTCATAGTGACCCCCGTTATCATGGGTGCTGTAAAGTGCTCGAAACGTCGGGAATATAAAATAAGTTACAATACGCGATAAAATCCGTAAAACTAGTTTTATTTAAATGTGTAGTGTTCGCGTAAATATAAGAAATCATTAAGGTTACAGTATTTCACAAAATGATAATACGTAATGCTGACGTGTTTCGTAAGGTGAGTGAAGAGAACCGGAGACCCTTTTTAACTGAAACGAGGAATTCACGAGGAGGGCATTTTGATTCATATTGGGTTAGATGTAGGTGTTGGGCCATAACATCCAGTTACCATCAGGTGGGCTGTATGCTCGTTTTTCACCCTTAATCTATAAAAATCTATAAAAAAACGTAAAGTAAAGCCTATATTATACATCCCACTGCTGGGCACAGGCCTCCTCTCATTTCTGAGAGTGTTTTAGCGCAAGGAAATGTCCGCCGCGCTGCCCCAATGCGTGTTGGCGAACTTCACATGTCTTCGAAATATTTTTTTTATTTCTCAGACATCCAGGTTTCTCACAATGTTTTCCTCCACCGCTGAGCACGTTAAAAGTACGTAATAAACGGTAAATCAGCACTTAAAATTGCAATTAACAATTTCATTGGTGCCGGTGGGGATCGAACCCCGGTTGCTCGCGTACTGTAAAAGTTACAGCGAGCGCTTAGCCACTGAGCTACCACGGCTCAAAAAAACGTAATAAGTAAAAACCAACGAAGAAGACATATTTAATTTTTGCCCATTTTCGCATCTGTCGTAAAAATACCACGCAATTATTCTATGACCTTTATTATACTAATAATATATGAGACGATTCGTCATAACCAAATAACTGCCACGTTATATTTCACCCGAGTTCTTATTGTTCGTAGGACTTCCGGTCATATTTCCATAGCGCTCTCCTTGTTATATTTACGTTATCTTTGAAAGGCTAGATATATCATCAGCAGACTTAACTGACGTTTGCGTGTAGTTTATTCTTAATCTGTGGATTATTATATTTCATAATAATTAATAAACAGATTTAGAGCAGACTGTAGTTTCTGTACTATGCGGATCTGGGTTCGATCTCCAGTGCCAGAATTGATAATATTGTAAATTTATTGGGCGTTTTTGACCTAGTCAGTCAAAATTGATGAACATAAATTTAACGCGTTGGCTTCGTCATCCACGCTAAACAAAGAGGCACCCACATGGTTGGCCCAAGGATAACGCTGATGCGACGTAAAAGAGCCGCCGGGAAGCTTTTGTGACTTTTTTTTTGTAACGTAGTTAGCAATGGAGTCATAGATCAAATACGGCGCTGAGGCCTGGAAGGATGGTGTGATTCCAGTATGGTGTGTAGGCATTTCTCCATTATAAAAAGGTAAGCGATAAAATGCAATGCGCAATGAAACGCGACACAATACAATTCTTTTTTTTATTTATTATACTTTAATGCAAACACCTGGATCTATGGGTTATAAAGGGCGGAAATAATTCCTTAATCCATTCGCTATCAGTCAACAAAAAGGGTACCTATATATATGTGGAGTTAGTTGTCACGTTGATAAGTTTGCGATAACATTTTAACTCTTTAATTCCCATGCCTATGTTTATCAAAAAAATAATACTTTCTTTTACTATATGGTACAGACACATTTAGTATAGACCAAAAACATTATAAAAATAAGACAACTACCCTCACTTATTTTTATAGGGCATTGTTTAAACATCTCATAAGGTTTTTTCTTTCGTTCTGTAGGATTGAAACATCCGTTTTTATAAAAGAAATATTTATTGACATATAAGAAAGAAGCTCTTATTACCATGGAATTTTCAACGTGGTAGAGCCATGCTGCAGCTATATTAATTGTATAGTTGTAGCACTAATGGGTCGGCTCGATCGGGGAAGGACCACCCTCTCACAGAATACCAGGGTAAAATAGCAGCATAATGCTGCTATGTTTCTTAAGGTGAGTGTAGAGAACCGGAGACCCTTTTTACTGGAAAAGAGGCATTCCATCTTAGTCCTCACGACTGATAACGTATCTGCATTTTGATTCGCAAACGAGAATAGATGTAGATGTCTATGCGACACAGCAACCACTTACCATCAGGTGGACTGTGTGTTCGCTTGTCCCCCTTACTCTATAAAAAAAAGATCCGTAACAAGTATTTGTAGGCTAGTAGAAACCACGGCCCTCAGCGCCACAATTAATTTCTAAGCCCGTGCTACACGGACCTGTCATAATAAACGGCCTTACTCATTTACTCATAAAAATTGACGTTAATTTAAAAGCTTTAATTTCCTCTCTCTCTCTCTCTCTCTCTCTTTCTTTTCACTAAATGACAATAGAAAAAGACAGGTATGGAGATAATTAATACTCAATTTAAGTAAGCGATATTCTACGATTATATTACTTACGAAGATCTTATAATTAAGATCTTATAAAGACCGCATAGCGTGGTGTCGTATCGTCATATCGCGGTTGGTCGCTCTTCGTCGCAAAGAGTTACTACGTTTTACTTCGTCGCTTACTTTTCACAAGTCCACTGCTGAACATAGGCCTCCCCCAAAGAATGCCACAAAGCACGGTCCTGAAGCACCTGCATCCATCGACTTCCTGCATGTCTTCACCAGGTCGTCACTCCATCTAGTGGGGGGACGCCCTAGACTTCGCCCGCCGGTATGAGGCCGCCACTCGAGAACCTTTTTTCCCCATCGGTTGCCGGTTCTTCGAGCTACATGGCCGGCCAATTGCCACTTCAACTTACTAATCCGGACCCTCTCCAGAGCTCCTCTTATTAGGTCCTTACAAATGATATTAGAGTTTTGTCGTACTGACCACTTTGATCTGAAATATCTTCTCTTTGGTTAAGAATTCCAAATTCAAATTTATAAATTTGTAATATTTGTACATTTGAGTTTTGAAAGCAGTCACTCATTTGTTTTTTCCTCATTATTTTATTCTTTGGCGTCGCTTTTTACCGCACATTGGAAAACATGAAATATCGGTATATTTACGAGTACGAGTTCTACCGTGGCACCAGTGCTGCAGAAACAACTCGAAGGATTAATGATGTGTACGGCGCTGGTGTCGCAAAAGAACGCACGGTACGTTTTTGGTTTCAACGTTTTTGTTCTGGAAATTTCGACCTTCAGAACCAACCCCGTGGACGGCCGGAGACCAAAGTGGAAAATGAAGAATTAAAGGCTATTGAGGAAGCGGATCCATCACAAAGCACTTCAGAGATAGCTGCAAGCTTCGGGGTAAGTGATAAAACTGTATTAATCCACTTGAAGCAAATCGGGAAAGTAAAAAAACTTGAACGATGGGTACCTCATGAATTGAGTGAATCGAACTTGCAAACATGCGTCGACTGCTGTGTTACTTTGCTCAACCGACACAATAATGAATGGATTTTAAATCGAACTTGTGATGAAAAGTGGATACTGTACAATAATCGGAAGCTCTCGTCGCAATGGCTGAACCCTGGAGACCCAGCCAAATCCTGCCGTAAACGAAAATTGACTCAGAAAAGTTACTTGTGAGTGTTTGGTGGTTTAGCGCCGGTGTCGTTCACTACAGCTTTCTAAAATCTGGCCAAACGATTACGGCAGATATCTATTGTCAGCAACTGCAAACCATGAAGGAAGAACTAGCTGCTAAACAACCGAGATTGTTCAATCGCTCTAGGCCACTGCTGCTTCACGACAACGCAAGACCACACACTGCACAACAAACAACCACTAAGTTAGATGAGCTACAATTGGAATGTCTGCGACATCCACCGTACTCCCCGGACCTTGCTCCAACAGATTACCATTTTTTCCGGAATTTGGACAATTTCTTACAAGGAAAAAAATTCAACTCCGATGCGGCAGTCCAAACCGCCTTCAAAGAGTTTATTGAATCTCGCCCCCATGGTTTTTTTACTAAAGGGATCAATGAACTACCTATGCGCTGTCGTCGCGCCACAAGCGAAACACATCGAAGCCTAAATCGCGCTATCAAAGTTCTAAAGTTAATGCGCTATATATAGAACAGCAGTATAATATATAGAATAACTCCGAACCACCACTCGGAGCATTGGCTGCTCCCCGGGCCGATCACCTTGCCCGGCGGGAGATCTCCTCTTTTCCTTTCTACGGCCAAAGCAGTATTGAATCTCCCATTCTTGTCAAAGTATAATCTCCCGGGCGTTAATACCTTCGACTATGTATCCGTGAGTTATGTGACAGAACTCGTGATTGCCAGGTCGGCCTTGTGGTAGACTGCTGATCATAAGGTTCCGGGTTCGGATCCTGGGTTGGGCGAAAATCTGTAACCTATTACGTTTTTCTTACAAGTAATTCTCAGTTGCAGCCTCGAGTCAAGAATTTTGCGGTGTTTCACCCCCGTGCCTCGGAAATCACGTAAAATCGTTGGTCTTGTGCCTGATCTCTCTCCAGTAGTGTCAGTTTACCGTCCCATCGGATTATGATAGTGAGAGAATAGGGAGTGCACCCGGGTTTTCGAACATACTCGTGTACTATAATTCTGTCTTGCACAGATGGCTAGCCTCCGTTGAGACTGGCCGCCGTTACTGAAATTCGCTCAGAAGGACATTATTATTGCTGCATCACGAAAGGGTTGGTTACAACAGAGAAACTCGTATGGAGAAAGAAGAGAACCGAAGACAATTTTTATCAGTAACAAAGAATTCCATCTCAGTCCTCAGAGGTAAGAAAGCATCTGCAATTTGATTCTTAATCAAGAATAGGTAAACCTTGTGTATATGAGTCACAGCATTGTAATTACCATCAGTTGTAGTGACGGTGTAAAAATATCCCCCTCATATCGTACCGTTGGTCGTTGTCGTAAGAGGTGACGATGGACAGTAGCTTTTACATGATAAGAACTAGAAAATAAAAAACTGCAGTTGCCAACCCACCTGGTGACAAGGCAACAACTGTGGCAAATAGGTGCCCCAACCGTAAAACAGTCTATGGGGAGGTCTATGTTCAACAGTAGCCCTTCATAGGCTGTAACTGATGGATGAGGTCGAACGACAAACAAACATACAGCCGTTCTTTTTGTATAAAAAAGTTAAAAATATATAGATTTTACTATAAAGCATAAATAACAAAGAAGACAGGACGTGTAAATCACTATAATCCAATCAGAACCATTTAACGCTGTGCTACATTAATTGTTTTACACTAAATCTATTATTATGTTCAAAGTAATTAATAACCTTAAAGTTATTATTACAGTCAATGTTAATGTTCTCACGTTAACTAGATTAGGTATTGTAATTAATCTATATTTTGACAAGTAGAGTAGCGAGAGGAACTTGGGTAACAAATTTCTATTACACATTCGTCAGAATAATGTGCATTCTTTTTTATAATTTTCAAAAACGAAAAGTCACCATTATCTTATCGGTTCATCACAAGTACACTGCTAAATGTTTTATGCCTCTTCCAAAGACTGTCGTAAACACACAGTCCTCAGTCACCTGCATCCATAAACTGCACTTATAGCGCGTTGATGTGACAAAAGTTGTCAAAATAAATTTTAGCCGACATACACTGTGCTACGAGACTATAACCTTCTTTTCAGTCATGTCGATTCTTTGAGCCACATAACCGCCCTTCTTCCACTTCAGCTTACCAAACCGTTGTGCTAAGTCTTTTACTCAACGTCTAATTCGATTTTTTGTTGAGTATTTCCATAGAATACTATAATACATAAATATTTCTATGCCGAGAAACTTCAAGCATTAGGTACCTATATTTTTGCGATCGAGCTTTCTCACACGGCCAGCAGTGAAGGTCCACGTTTCGCTTCTTTAGAAATATACAATCTATAAAGTAAGTAAACTATATATTACACGTTATCCTACTAAAAAGTTACATTTAAAGGTTACGCTTTATAACTTGAAAACAGTGCCTATGCTATGAGCAATAATGCTTAAATTTAACTTTGCTATTAAAATCGTGCAGGCGTTTGGTTATTTAAAATATTTTTACAACTCTCTGTTAGATCTACAGACTTTTATAATAAAGTATATTTTCATTATTACATATTCAAAGGCTGTTATGAATTATCGAATAAAGGAAAAATATCGTTTGTACTATTTACGATTAATTTTTCGGCAATTAACCACTTCGCAGGAAACAGGATCATGCCAATGATCGAAATGAGAAGCATTATTAACACCACTTAGAACCAAGGTGGAATTTCTCGTTACCTATAGAAAGGGTCTTCGGTTCTCTACACTCGCCATATGAAATACCCCAACAATAAACTGCTATTGTACGTTAGTACCTATTCAACGACAGCGTGGTCCTTCCCCGATCGAGGCGACCCATTCGTGCTGCAGAGATAATACAACTGCAGCGTGACACTACCACGACTTTAAGGGTTCTGTTCTTTTCTTTTCAGGTACTGGCTATCATTCAGTTGCATGAATTAAATAAATGAACAGCATATTTAAGCGAGTGACTAATATTAACAATACATTTTCGAATGCTCATTTTACATATACAATACTCCATATTCCGAGGCGGTGCAAGTACAATAAATCAAAAGAGGGCGCGTAGGTGGCCCCACAAGGCAACCTGCAATTACCGATTAACCGCCTCGTATCGCGTTCGAAACCGAAATTCAAAATTCAAATTCATTCGGACACCGCCCGTCGTTGAAGCTGCACGTCTGATAAGGCTATGCGAAATTATTGTTACCTTTTATGGTCAGTATAAAAAAAAGCTGGAAAAATTTAATTAGGGCAGTGTCGCTTTAATTACATGTTTTTTTATAATAACTTTCGAGTATGAAAAGGGGACCCAATACGTCAATTTTTTTTTAATGTTTCGCCCACAGTAGGATGTTTCCTACAGTAACGTAGAAGCGTTTTACTGTTACAGGCTATTAAAGTTTTATTTACATAAATTGTAAAAAGACAAAGATATAGACCCAGAACAGTTATTTGTAAGGCATACAAACACTTTAGTTCTGTGCGAGATCCGAAACCAGTCCAAACAAACAAACACTTATCCACTGCGCTACTGAGCCTAAGATTTGAGCCTTTCATCATTATCGTGGTGATGACCTTTATATCTAGCCTAAGAATCAATTTAGATTAGTACCATCACAGCTTAGGTCTTACCTATTTCTGTGACCAAGAAGCAGTACACCAAATGCTGTGTTCTGTTTTGAAGAGTAAGAGAAGCAGTGTTATATCAGACATTACAGAATAGAACTCAATAGATTTCATTGCAGTGGCATAACATCACATATGTTGTAAAATAAGTTGAAAATGCATCTTTTGTATTTTTTTATACTCGTAATAAGAATCCACATCCTTATGCTTTTAATGACGTCATACTAATTGTATAAAATATTTTTTTTTTAAAAACGTTACCTCCACACTAGGTTTTCTCCTGTATCGTGGGGGCAGTTTACATACATTTTCCGAACCAGTAGTAAAAGAAAAAATGAATTTCAATAAGTATTCTCGTAATCTATATTGAATAAAAATGTTTCTATTCTATTCTATTCTAAATAAGCAAATTTAGACGTAGATTTTTATTTTTTAAATTGCGGAATTTTAAATAAGTAATGCTCTTCAAGTGTTTAGAGTTCGTTGTGGTCTTCATAATATATTAGATAAAAACTAAAACTACATTAAATAAAATCTATACTCGATCGGTAACTTTTAAAACGGTAATTGTGCAGGTAGGAAATTTACATGCCAATGCAAATGGACAAACACCCAGATCGGAATTAATAATTTATAGATCAAATAATTGTTTCGGTTGCTAATCGAACCAGCGGCCTATGATAGCGTTACCACAGTATAAAGATTCATACTTTATACTGTGGCGCTACAACCTAACAAGACAATATTATCTTGAAAACTGGATGTCATTCAATGTTTTACTTGAGTTCATATACGATTATAAATTCTGTATTTAATATTGCATGCAATTATATCATGCTGCCCTGTTTCGTATTGTGAGTGTAGAGAATCGGAGACTACCTATTTTTACTAAAAACGAGGCATTCCACCTTGTGACAACGCATCTATCTGCATGTTGAATCTTAATCGAGGATAGATGTCACCCTTATTCTATTCATTTAAAAAAATCCCTCCAATAACAAAATAATAAACATATTCAACAATATTTGATTTGACTATTATACACAAGTAATCTGTAAATGGCGAGAAATAGAGACTTATTTCGTCATAATCAAGGAAATCTGAGATTTATAATTTTTATTTTATTTATATATTTTGTATGTAATTGAATAAATATTTTATTCTTTGTTAAAATGGGTAATCTTCACCATCAATACCTTAAATTTCATGTGAACGATATCAGCCCCTGTGGCCTAATGGATAAGGCATCGGCCTCCTAAGCCGGGGATTGTGGGTTCGAGTCCCACCAGGGGTAAAAATATTCACGTTTTGTTTTTGTTATATAGAACTCATGTTATAATTTATAATATGTTATATGCAATTTTTTTTATTATATATTATGGTAGAGTCTTGGTGAGCAGAAACTTTAAATTTCATTAGGTTACAATGTATGAGCTTGGAACTATTGTGGACTCTTTGTCTTTTCGTATTTTTTTTTAAATATAGTAATGCAAATATTACATATTACTTCCAATAAATTATGTATTTTATACTTAAGCATATTACACGATAGAATTAGTTTTTAATTATAGTTTCTTTTTTATTATTATAAAAACTTTTATTGTATTTGGTTTTAAATTATTTTGGAAGAGATCGTAATAATATAGGTATTTTTTAACATTAAGGAAATTACGATTTCTTATATTTTCACTAATAAACTAAACATAGAATAAAACTAATCTTACAGATTTAATCGAGTTTATTTTAACTTATTTTACTTAGTTTTGATTCCCGGTTTTCCGGATGCTTACAGCACTACAGATCACAATATTAGAGAGCCGCGGTAAATTAGGGGCTAAGCGCTCGCCGCAAATTTCACAATACGCGGAAGTTCCGGGTCCAATCCCGCCGGCACGAAGGAAATTGTTAATTGCAATTTTAAGTGCTGATTTACCACGTACGCGATGAGAAAAAACATCATGAGGAAACATGCAAGTTTCTGAGAAATTAAAAAAAAAATAGAATATGCAAAGTCCGCCAATATGCATTGGGGCAGCTCGGCGGACATTCCCTTGGTCTAAAACCCTCTCAGAAATAAGAGAGGCCTGTGCCTAGCAGTGGGGCGCATTATTATAGGTTATAATTTTCGAAGACTTAGAATATACTGGCGTATCTAAGTCTATGATAATTTTACGTTACTGTACGTTAATATTTACATAAGTGTTCGAAGTTGAGGAGGAATTGCAGACGTTTTTTAAAATAACCGGCTAAGTGCGAGTCGGGCTCGCACATGAAGGGTCCCGTACCATCGTAAAACACGTTTCTAGTAGGAGAACCCCTTAAATTTTTAATTTATTTTTATTATTTGTTGTAATGTTGCAACAGAAATACACATTCTGCGAAAATTTCAACTGTCTACCTATTACAGATCATGAGATACAGCCCGCTGATAGACAAACGTGGGTTCTTTCCTTAAAGGTCTTCCAAGACATCATATCAGTCCAAAAAAAACTAATTAGCCTAACAAGTTAGTTTGTATAACTAACTCGTATAGTTACAGCCATGTACGTCCCAACTGGGCACAGACCTTCTCATTTCTGAAAGAGTTGGAGCAATAAGCCCTCAGCAACCATGGATTTTTTTATATAGAGTACGGGTAACAAAAGAATATACAGTCCGCACGATGGTATGGCACGTATGAATGTTCTGGTCCAATAGACATTTATCCTTGATTAAGAAACAAAATGCAAGTGCGTTGTCACCACTGAGGACTAAGATGCAATGCCTCGTTTTCAGTAAAAGGGTCTCCGGTTCTCTACACTCACCATACGATACACATTAGCATTAAGCTGCTATTTTACGCTGGTATTCTGTGAGAGCGTGGTCTTTCCTACCCCGGTCGAGCCGACCCATTCGTGCTACTAGAACCATGAGGTAGCGCCATGGCTCAACAACGTGTTACATCGCTCTACCACCTGTTATGCCAGATTTAATAAAATACCCGAAGATTGAGCGGGATTAAAAGTGGAAAACGTCTAGTAATGCAATCGCCAATCTAATATTTAAGCGTGGCGATTACGACGATTAAACTAAACTCTATAATTGCAGAGGTACGAAAGTAGACGCGCTGATAATGTAGAAATCTATTCATACATAGCAGTCTATCAAAAGTCCAACGCTGAACATAGGTTTTCCCCATAGATTTCCCCATAGGAGGATATTTGCCATAGCCACGCGTAGCAGGTGGGTTTGGTAACCGCAGTTTTTTATTATTTTCAGTGGTTATGGCGAAAATGCTGCTGGCTACTACTAACCTACGGGACGAAATGGGGTAGATTCTCTAACGGCGCCACTACACAGCACGAAAGAAGTAATGCAAACAAATATCAGACCAGCAAAATGTTTATTAGGTTTTTCAAAATTATATATAATATATATATCATAGCTTAATTTTATTGAGGAACAACTAAATTATAATTCTCACCACAAATGTCAGAGTTTTATGCATTAATTTAATTATTATCTATTACAAATATATTTATTTAATCTATGATCTATGATCGACAATTAGTATCATTAAGAAAAAAAAAATATTAACACTCACTGTCCGATTTTCAGACACAACAGCAAGACTGCAATGAACTATATGTAGTCATTGAGTTATATGTACTACGTACTAGAGAAGCTACCCCAAACAAAAAATGTGCGCTACTCTATGTATTCGCGCATGCGCGGTAGATAGTAAAATATTACGATATTATTACCTATTTATTCACTTGAACAACAAAAAATTTTACTTACTTAACTACTGAATTGTTATTTACGTAAGGTTTAAACTTTAATTTGAAATCTCGTATTATTATGGCCGCTCCACACTGCATGAATATTGAAGCCACACTAAATGACACTAAAGTAAGGTGTACGGATTGCAGTACAGTTCAGTTGAACATAGTGAATGTTCGGAATGCGAAATCTAGTGCGTAGTACATATATATCAATGTATGTAGTACACGGGACAGGGAATGGGTTAATTAACTATTTAAATTTACTATTTAAAACTTTATACAAATAAAGTACAAGAGAAAATGCCAAAAGTTATAATAAAAGGCTTTTCTTAAAAATAGGATGTAATAGGTGAATGAAGTAGAAGACTATGACTTAGTTATTTATCAAATTTTTTAGTTATAGATTATAATTTAAAAAAAAATGTGATTAAATTATCGAAATTCAAATCACATGCACCCTACTTTACGCAAGGCTAATGCCCTTGCATTTTAAGCCGTACATTAGATTTAAAAAAAAACATTTCAAATTAGTAGTATTTATTGTTACATCTATTTTATATATTGTCATTAACAAATAAATTATTTAAGAAAATATATATGTCATATGATTCTACTTCGTTCAACATTACCGTTACTGTTACTGCCAATCAAAAGTCTACTGCTAGGTCTCCCCCATAGATTGCCTCATAGGCTGGCGGGTTGTCGTTAGTTTTTTAATTTTTGATGTGTATATCGGCCCGTGGGTGTCGTTTTTTACCACACCCACGGGAAGACTTGGGAGAGTGGATATTCTTACACCGCCACTACACGGTCTTTCAATTATTATTCTGAATTTTTTTCGAGGATTAGAGCTTAAATTAAAATCAAAATACATCAAACAAGTACATTGTATTATGGAATTGTGATACAAAAAGTGACATCACAAGGTTAGTGAAGTAGTGATTTAGAACATTTTCTAAGTTATATTGTTGATAAATAAAATTAATATTGAATATAGAGAATTGGTAAGTTAATCATGCAGATTAATATATTATAATATTTGATTTGATTAAGTGTACATATTTTTTAATAGTTTATATTCTATAAATATTTATTTAGGAAACTATTTTTAAAAAAAACCTTGTGCTATATTATTCTAATAACATTAAAGAGTAATTTCTGAGACCAATTTACTAGAGTCTAGTCTAGAGAACTATCGTGGGATCCACTAACATTTAGGTTTTAAAATTTAATACCATTTATTATTATTTTAAGCCTATGGTACAAACACAAAACAGTTAAAGCGCCCACAAAAATATTATGTGTTTTTGACGTGACAACGTCTTATAAATTGGTTTGCCGGGTGACACTTCAAGAAACTGCGTTACGCTCCGCTCACGTTATGCGCTCACAATGAGAGCGAGTGAGAGGCACGCGTCCCTTCCACTCGGGCATGGTTAGCCCGCCTAAGAGCGAGAGAGACAGACATAATAAAATTATTTTACCACTCAAAGTCGTTGTCACGTAAAACTTTCGCCCGTATACCGACTTTACAGGCAACCAATTTTTTATAGTAATTCAATCGTCGATCGAGTCGATCTCTAAGACTTATACCATAATGACAAAAAAACATATCAAAACACAACAAAGCACGATAGAAATATACGGATAAATCAACGCATTTAGACACCCTAGCGTTCTCAAATAGAGTTACCAACCTTCCTATATAATATAGCATCCTAATAAGTGTTTAAGGGGTCCAAATGTTATTAAAACAATGTTTAGTAGACGAAACTGCTATATTTTCATTAAATGCTATAATTTCAAAGACTGATTGTGGCGTGACTGATTAAGGCTAAAGAGGCTGTAAAAAAGCATGGCTGTAAAAAAGGATTTGTCTATCGCCAAGTAAAAAACGTTATTAAATAAAGATTGTATAAAAATGGTTATTATTATATTAAAGAATTTAAAGCATAATGAATAATAACCTCTGGGAATGAAGTGATTGTTACCAAGCTATTTCTAATATGATTCGTTTATTAAATTGTGTAACATAAGAAATGAGTGTAAGCTCTTCTTTTTTCAAAAAACTTCAGCTAGTTTTCTTGCTGGTTCTTTATTGAACAGATATATTTTCCGCACCAGTGGTAAATTAAACATAACAATGACTTTCAAAAAGTATTATTTAAAATCTATAGGTACTGAATAAAAAATCTGTTTCTATTTCTATTTAAAAGCACTAAAATGTTCCTTTCCAAACGATATATCAATTTGAATACCTTGTTCGCACTTGCAAACTTTTTAATGCAATGAATAATAGCACTGAAACGGATAATATTATATTCTTTAATATTACTATTACATTAAAGTAAATTTTGCGATTGAGTTTCTTAATTTTACGACGATACATAATTATAAGTCTTTTTCATACTAGATTAAGTTAAAAGATAATAATTGTTGCCTGGCTTTGTCGCAAACTTTCTTATCATGCGACTCTACCATTTTATTTTAAATCTACATGTAAAAACTTTGTAATGGTTAATTTCTCCATAAATGTATAAAAACAATCGATTGTAAATAACTGCGAGTTTTTCTAAAAACAATAAAATAAAATAAAAATAATAAAAATTATGTGGTAGTGCCATACTGCAGCTATATTAGTAACATAGTTGTAGACGAGTTGTAGATGCTGTGTTTCGTATGGTGAATTTAGAGAACCGGAGACCCTTTTTACTGGAAACGAGGCATTCAACAAGGGTGACAACGCATCTGCATTTTAATTCGTAATCGAGGGTAGATGTAGATGTCTATGCGCCACAGTAAGCACTTATTATCAGGTGGACTGTGTGCTCGTATGTCACCCTTATCCTATATAAAAAAATGAAAAGTTAGCAACCCTACTCACATTCTCACAATCGCTCCTCGCCGCAACTCCTTCCAAATTCGAACAGAAATAACTTAATTACTTTTTAATACTTAAATACTAATGCCAACAAAAACAAAGCCGCGTACATAAATCAATACAGGTTGTGTGACGTAATATATTAATAAATTAATTAATTCATTATAGCTTATCAAAGTCTACTGCTGAAGATAGGCCTCCTCATAGATTGCCTCAAAACAGGGATATTTGCCATAGATGCTAAGAAATCACCTTAGGCGCCTTAGGCCGATCGCCAATCGCATAGATTCATTTCTTATGAATTAAAAAAAGGTTTTTTATTGCTAAGTTGTTACTATTACTGTCTGCAGCTTATGCTGTAAAAAATATTAGAGATCTCACTAGTGTCGAGACAGCTAGATTAGTTTATTTCAGTTATTTCCATAGCATAATGTCTTATGGGATTTTGGTATGGGGAAATGCGGCTGATTTAGAAACTATTTTTGTTTTGCAGAAGAGGGCCATTAGAGCTATTTACAACCTTAAACCGAGAGAGTCACTTAGAGAAAAATTTAAAGAAATAAATATTTGGCCTCTCAGTATATTTACGAAAATTTAATGTATGTTCACAAAAACAAAGTTAGTTTTAGTAAAAAAGTGATATACACTCTGCAAACACTAGGAACAAACACAAGCTAGTGATACCAGTCTCTCGACTCCACAGAGTCAGTAATTCATTCTTGGGGCAATGTATACGCTATTACAACAAAGTCCCAGAAAATATAGAAGGTCTCTCTATTACCAAGTTTAAATATTTAATAAAACAAAAACTGTATAAAAAGTGTTATTATAGTATAAATGAATACATGGTTGATAATAACCCCTGGGAATGAGGTGGTCGCTTCTAAGCTGTTTCTAAAATAAATTTTGTAAATAGTTTGTAACCATTTATATTATAAGATTTAGTTAAAAAAAAGTCCCGCTGGGTTTCTTGCTGGTTCTTCCCAGGATAGAGGTTTTTTTCCGAACGAGTGGTAAAGTAAAAAATTACTTTCAATAAGAATTACTTGTAACCAATATTGAATAAAAATTATTCTATTCTATTCTTTACTAGAAAGATGCTGCTGCCCATCTTCAGATTTGTTTCACTCTGTCGCCTCTTACGACACCAACGCCAAGATATGGGGTAGTGGATATTTTTAAGCTGCCCTATACGGTCAACGTTTTTTTATAAATTCGTAAGCAGAAACACGAAACAATATACATTACTTGTCTTTATTTAGTGGTTGGAGAATAGATAGAAGCAAGGAGTGGGGTGGACAACTAACTTATAGGCTCCGGCACGAAAGTCTAGCGGTGACCGTTATTGCGTATAAGTCGCGCTGATTGGCTCATGCGTATCGTTCACACGCGCTGATTGGCTCTCCAGTCGCATTTGTGCAATTCAATTCGTGCGCGTCCTCTCCACGTTTTGTTCAGCGCTAGACTTATGTGCCGCGACTTGTACAACTACTCAAATTATTCTAGTTACTCAATTAGTAAAATTCCAGCAGAAGTTTTAGTAAAAGTTGGTATAATATTTCGAGAAATTTAAATGTATTATTATTATATGTATTCGAGTTCTGCCTATAAATATCTTATGTAGTAACAAAGACTTCTACGTATACCACTGGACGCACTACGGTACTAATACATTGCGCACTAAATTACGGTCAATTCTCCGTAACTTCTTCATCTACTGCGAGTAGACGAGAAGACTTGTTCTTTGTTTTGTAAACCGGTTATTTTCGACAATCTAGCACTGATTTTATTTAATGTGACTAGAAAAACGCTGTCATTATTTATGTGCGCTCTGTGGCAACGTAGTTTGCAGTTTATTTTAGATAGTAGTAACTGTCGTAATTGAAAATACAACTGCCTGGCACATTTACTGTGCCAGCTACCCCTGTGCCCGCGCGATCCACAGGTGTGACACAGTTTTTGTTCTGAATTGACGATCTCGTAGTATACATAGAAGTCTTTTGATTGTACAGTTAAATTAGGTATCACTGTAATATGTAGGCACGTCTAAATATAATATTCGAGTTATAAAGTAAAACCCTACATCATACCTCCCACTGATGGACACAAGCCACTTCGAACTCGATCTACTCGCATATTATTTTGAAGGCGAACTCTAATCCAATGTGCTCACGTTGTAGCTAATACTATATTAAGCTGCCTCAACATTCGATTTATATTATATCATTCTGCTATACACACAAACACAATAACCTATTCCTATCACAAGTTAGGTATATACAAAATTGAATTATACTTATATTTATAAGCATATAAAATATAATTTAACTATCTAGTAATTGTATAAACCTATAAATTATAACGTAACTCCTTTGGCAATAATTTAATGGGGTTTTGATCCCTTCTAAGTTTACTATCAGACCAAGAAACAAAGATATTAAGATATGATAAATATATATAAAGATATGATGAATATATTGACGTATATGTGTAGACATAGATTGTGTGTGTGTTGTACTAACACCTACCACAATAGTGCACACCTTATTACATATCTTTTAATTATTATAAATCTTTGTAACTGGTCTACTGGAAGAAAAATCATTATGAATAAAGTAGTGCCCTTGTACAGACTCTTCATCATGACCTCTCCATTACTTGTGTGTCCATAAAATGATAAGAAAATAAATAAAGATAGATACTCGTAGAACACACTCCATACAAATGAACCGATATTTTTATTCATTACATCTACAGCCACTACTTAACATAGAATATAGGCCTCCCCATAGATTGTTTCATAAGTAGTATATTTGCCAGAGTTTCCATGTAAGGCGGGTTGACAAGCGAAGTTTTATACCTTCTAGTTGTCACCAGGAAGTACACTGCTGCCCATTCCCTGGTTTGTTTCTTTCTGTCGCCTCTCACAACATTCACGCGACGATACGGAGAAGTGGATCCTCTTACACCGCCACTAAACAGCGTTTTGTTGTTTTTGTTTGTTGTTGTTAGTTGGTTTTGGCGTCACGTTAAATATTAGTGTTTCGAATATCTTTCTTTGTTGTCGTTTGACGGCGGTTCTTTGGACCCTGATTCGAATACTGCACGGAACAACTATCTACGAGTATAAAGCGTCCTACATGTAATTGTTTTGGGTCCGAATATTTGTCAGTGCGCAATTACAAAAATAAATACAAGAGAAATTTCTTCATTGGGGAGTAACTTTTTTTTAAAGTAAGAAAACATGGTAGTATCTTAATCATAGTAATAATGAAATAGTTGTCTTTGACTAATTTGTATAGGTACTAAACTAAACAATATCGCTAGAAAAATAGAGATGCCTTTTCATCGTTTTTGTTTTAAGTTTTTTTTTTATATTCATAATGACGATACATACAGGGTTATTTTGCAATAACCGGCTAAATTTGCAGAGAAGACTCAGAATAAGTAATATAGGCAAATGGTGAAGAAAAATTAATTAAAAAAATCTCAAACATTCAGTCCTTTTTATCTTTTAAATTCAAAATGCGTGGTTAATGCATTATTTTTACTGATTTTACTGCGCACGCACACATTCGTAAGGGTCGATCGGTGGGCAAAAACGTTGTAGCCCATAAATCACATAAGTAAATAAACATAAATCACATTCAATTTGGGATAATTTCAAATAAAAGTAGAAGCCTTATTTACTCGCATTTTCAAAAACTGCAATAACAGTATATCATTATTTACACATTTGAAATTAAGTTTCAAATTTGGCTACTCTTTGAAAAATAACCCTGTATATCTCAAATTCAAAATGTTTCACTTTGGAATTTATGTGAGATGAAATATAATGGTAATATCCCATATTTACACTGTAATCCTAAAGTAATAAATACTTGAAATAACTTCCTTAAAACTAAAAATCTTTATTAATTACTAAATTAGGTTTATGTTCAACCGCCGTAATTGGGCGTTTTCACGAAGTATGTAGTTAACGTTCCCTTCCCTTTGACATATGTGGGGCCTCTGCATTCGCACGTATAACCAACGTTCATGAGGACCCTGAAACAGATAAATAGACATATTTTATTGAATAAAATATATCTATTCGTAGGTACGAAACTCGAACGAATAATGTAACGAATCTGTAAGCTGAAACGGTAATAGGGAGACAATGTAGCTCAAATAACCGACAATCGTTGGAGAAGAAAGTTTATTGTTTATTGTAAAGTTTCGTGTAAGTTTCCAGTAAGCGAAGTGTAGGGCGGCTCCCTAACAGATGGAGTGACTACCTGCTAAGAGATGCAGGTACTCGATGGATGCAGGTGGCATAAAACATTCTTCAAGCCGCCGAAGAAGATTAGTCAGTTCTTACCATCCGTCAAGTGCAATATTCCTCTACAAGATGCAGGAGTGTACAAGCTTGATTGTGAATGTGGTCTCTCATATATAGGGCAAACAAAACGTTCTATCAAAACCCGCGTAAAAGAATACATAGCTGATGTGAAACCCCAACGTTCCGGGAAGTCTGCAGTTTGTGATCATATCCTAGACGGCCCCCGCCATTTCTCAGGCGAGGTCTATGTTAGCAGTGGACTTGTAATGGGTAATGATGATGATAATGTGAAAAGAAAAGTACTTCAGAAAGCAAACAAACGATAATATCTGCGAGTACTGATAACATCTGCGAGAAAAAAAAAGCAATTTCGACGACCTATTTGTTATTTTTTCTTTTTGTGTAACATCGCCACTAAAGTATAACCTAGTAAAGTAAACTTGGCTAGCCCAGGCTACAGCTACAGGCTTTACTAACCCACTTTTGGAAAAGTCCATTGTCGAATGAAATGTAACAATTTAATGTCCTTCAGACCGAATTTCGGTTAAGGCGACCATTCTGCGATAGGATTTTAGTGTACGAGAGTGAGGGAACATCCCATCGTTCATTCGTCCAATCGGACTATGAGAGTGAGAATGAGTTCCCTCACTGCCATAGTCCGATGGGACGGCAATCCGATAGAACCAGAGAGAGATCATGCGGGGCCAAACCGCTTTACGTGCTTTCCGAGGCACGGGGATGAAACACCGCCAACTTCCCGACTCCAGGCTGCTACTGAGAATTTTTTGCCAAAATATCCCATAACGGATTTTGGCTCGACCAAGAATTTGAACCCGGGACGAGGCATTCAATGAAATATGAGAGACGAATGAAATATGAGATAAACATTTTACGTGGTAGAGCTATGCTTCAGCTATATTATGGTTGTAACATGAATGGGTCGGCTCGACCGGAGTAGCACCACACTCTCTCACAGAATACCAGCGTGAAATAGCAGCTTAATGCTGCTGTGTTTCGTATGGTGAGTGGTGATAACCGGCGACCCTTTTTACTGGAAGCGAGCTATTCCATTTTAGTTCTCAGATGTGACAACTGATCTGCATTTTGATTCTTCATCAAGGATAAATGTCTATTGGCGACAGCATCCACTTACCATGTGGACTGTGTGCTTGTTTGTCACCCTTATTCTATAAAAAAAAACAACACGTAAACACGAAAAGGTGAAAGTAAACGAGCAAGTACTTGGCGGTATCTTCCGTGACTTGTATCCTGCCCATGAGCCCGGTGGAGTCCATGCGCGAGGCGACGTTGACGGTGTTGCCCCAGATGTCGTACTGCGGCTTCTGCGCGCCCACCACGCCCGCGATCACCGGCCCGTGGTTCAGACCTGGAAAACAAACAAATTCTAAATAATATTTTTGTACACCTTGCTTGCGATACCGAGTTGAGTTGACTTCAATGACGTCGTTTGGCTAAATGCTGTGTTTGTCTATTTGTTGCCTCTAGAACAGTTGTTGGATTACCGTTACAGCCTATTAAAGTCCACTGCTGAACATAGGTCTCTATTTGCCATAGTTGCCACGCTTCGCAAGCGGGTTGGCAATCGCAGTTTTCTTAGTCTTTATTAGGAAGACGCTGCTGCCCATCTCCTGATTTGTTTCCCTCTGTCGTCTCTTACGACACCCACGGGATGATATGTGGGATATGGAGTAGTGGATATTCTTACACCGCCACTACACGGTCAAGTTGTTGTAATTTCTACTTGTTGTAAGGTACTTAGGAGTAAATTATTCTAAGGCAGATTAGTTTATTAATTGCATTAAAATAACCATCATCAAAAGACATCCTTATCTTTGATAACGAAAGTCGATCACATTTCTATTATATCATCCCTTGCGTATGAGGCGATAGGTGGAAATTAAGAAAAAAAGGGATAAAAAATCAGACTAATAAAAACGACGGTTGCCTAACCCTTAACGTAAAAAAAATCACAGATTTATACGCGATTTCCGTTACAGTTTTGCGTCCATACTAGATTTCATTGCTGTCATTTTTAATATTGGTATCGAATTTTCTTGATTTAATGAAACAGTATAATATGGAACCGTGCTAATTTTATAGTGTTATTTATTGAATAAAATCCTATCAATAAACACAAATTACTTATTTTAATATAAAATTTAAAAAGCATAATAAAAAATTTGTACCAACCTACTCTTAATTTGAACCTCTGGAAGGATTCCCTGTTTATCTGGTCTAATATAGTCATCAGAGCTATCGCGAACTCGACAAGGATCCCAATTGTATGTTCCTCTTTTGTATTTGCATCCTGTTACAAAAGAAACAGATGAGCCAAGTCAAAAATTAATAACTCAGACTCGGATAATGGAGGTCGAGGAAAATTCATCCTCCTCTTTATAAAAAAGAACTTACCAATTGTTCCTCTTTGCCAGGTCTAAGTCCTGATGCGATCATATATGTGCTGCCAATTGTTTTTATTTTCTCTATGCAGCTGAATTTTGGTTTCAGTAGCAACTGAAAGAATTAAGTGTTACACAATAAAATTGTGTGGTTTGCAAACAGATATTTTATTTAGGTTTTGGAAAGGAATGCTTTTGTAGTGGGCATATAAATAATGAATGAGGAAGGAGTGGCAAAGCAAATTTATAATGCAATAGTGAGTGACAGCGTCGGAATAGAAAGTCCTAGACGGAAGTTTGTCGACGAAATCGGCGATACCAATTGGCATGTGTGCGCATATATTTGGATGTGAAACAAGCAAACGAGGTGTACTCGAATATCAAGATGGTGCCAAAATATGGAAGTCCTTAGTCTCTCTGGAAGGCGTAAGAAGAGTAAAATAGAGTAATAATGATTAATATAATTCTATATAAATATATAAACAATAATATAAATTATTATTTCTACGTCCAAAAATAAGTTAATATTATAATTGAAATTGTAATGGCAAATGTGGCAATTAAATTATAAAAACAATTTAATTAACAGGCAATTTGTTTGATCATGTAGTGAACTAATTGGTCGTGTATTCATTTTATTTAATATTTTTCCGAATAAATGCTTCAAAATTGCAGTTTTACACTTATTTCTAGACGTATTGTTAAACGCTATCGGTCATAAAGTTACAGATTAGACGATTTTTTTTATTCAAGCAGTTTTCGGAAGAATTTATAAAAACTGAAATTCTTATTTCTTATTTTCTTTTTTTTAAAACGTTACCTCCACACTAGGATTTTCTCCTGTATCGTGGGGGCAGTTTACATACATAAATTTCACAAGGACAAACATCCAGACCCGGAACAATTATTTGTAGGCCATACAAATACTTGTTCCGTGCGGATTCGAACCCGCGGCCCTTAGCGCAGCAAATCATTGCTAAGCCAATGCGCCACGGAGCCGTCAATTTGCAGGTAGCAGGTTAGATAAACAAAGCAAACCTTGTCAAAGTCACAGATGATCTCGTTGAGTAGACGAAGACACTCGAGGCCCTGCTTGTTGACATCAGTCTCGTCGTAGAACTCCTTGTAGTTGGGGATCGACGCGAACATAACCCCGATGCTAGAGTACCGCTCGTGGTAAAGATCTTCCTGGTGACATTGCGTTTGAAATTGTGACAGAAAATCTTCAAACTATACCTGGCTTAACAGAAGTTAACATTATAGAGTTACCGTTATCAAAAGTCCACCACTGAACTTAGGTTTTCTCCATAAATACTCGTAGTCTCATAAGGCGGATATTTTCCATAGTTGTCACGCTTGGCGGTAGGGTTGGCAATTGCAGTTATTTTTTAATTTTTTTAGTTGGTAATAGGAAAACGCCGCAAATCTCCTGGTTTGTTTCCCTCTGTTGCCTCTAATGACAACCATGGAAGGCTATAGGATAGTGGATATTTTTAAATCGCTACCACTCATTAACCTCCGACGCAAAAAGAGAGGTGTTATAAGTTTGCCCGCTATGTGTGTGTGTCTGTCTGTGGCACCGTAGCTCTCAAACGGTTGAACCGATTTGGGTTTGTTTTCTTAATTTAAAGTTCTTAGACATGTTTTATCAAAATCGGTTCAGCTGTTTCAAGGTCTTCAGCTGTTTCGTTAGCTGCGGTAGGGTTCTTTTCGGGAGCTTATAAAATTTTCAATTTAAGTTATTTATAAAGAAGAGTGGCAAGAGTGTCTTTAGGTATAACAATTTCATTTAAAAAGATGTTTAGTATCCTGACCAACGGCGGAAAGTAGGGGTCATAGTCAAAGAGCGTCAAAAGTGCGAAACATTGGGTACTGTGATCGACAGTCGACTCCCATTGATGACGAAGAGGGATTTTAGTAGACATGTGTAACACTTCACTGCGCCGCGCAATTGTGCCAACTGATTTCACTGCGCCAGATGTGTAAGTAACTCACTTCTTCATAATCTATGGGCGCACAGCGCAGGACCGGAAACTCAACGATCTCATTCATTCTCTCTCTCCCTCATTCGTTGAGTAAACAATGAGCCAACGCAGTCCAACTGCTGTGCGCTGCATGTGCTAAGAACCTGTGAGCGCGTCATGCAGATGGCGCGCGTTTGACTGCTTATTCGGCGCATTCCATTTTGTTGCGCCATGTCGCAATTCTGAGTTAACGCTGGGCCAGCGCAGTAAACTGCGCCCGAGTTATTGAGTTAGCCCAAGGAATTTCGCTGAGTTACCCATGTCTAGATTTTAGAGAAGAAACTATTAGTAGTGGTGACTTATGGTATACAGAAGTCGATGAATTCAGATGGTGCTGGACCGTGATTTGTGATATTCTTAATTTCTTAGTTCAGCGGTATACTGGTGATAAAATGTACAGAAGGTGATAATTATTATACTGCACTTGCTTTTTGGAGGGTAAATTTTAATTTTCTCATATTTATAAAATTGAAGTGACAAACGAACTAACAGACCACCAGATGGTAAGTAGCTACAACAACCCATAGACAACTGGGTACAGAAGCGTTGTCACCTCTGAGAACTAAAATGGAATGCCTCACAGCGTGTAATTAAACTGGCTCTCTATACTATTCATACCGGAACACAGCAGTGCACACACTGATGTGTTCCAGTGTGAAGAGGGACGTAGGATGGGGTTGAGTGTACCAACACAGAAGGTAGAAAAGGAGTCTTGCCACCAAGTAGCTTCTGTAATATGATTTAACTTACGTTAAACATTTAAAAAAAAGGTTTATGATTTAACGTAGTAATGTCTTTATGATTTCATGTCTCACCTCTGATGCAAAAGAAGTAAGAAAATGCTCGGCAACGTGTGCAGGCAATATGTTCTCCAGAAGAATCTGTAAAGATTTTTTTTATAAATAAAAACACAGAGTTATATATTATATATGTTTTAATTCTTTTGACGTTAGAGTTATAGCTATAAAAGACAAGTTTAGACAAAATCATCATATTAGGCCATTAGGAGCTGTCCTGAAAAGTTTTGAAAGGATTGAAATATATTTCGAAATGTAAGTATACTATTTATAAATTTAAGAAGACATAACAGAAATTTTTTAACTATTGGGAACCTCTGTTACTTTCTTAAATGTAATTACTGCGCAAAAAACATTATCATTTTGTAAAAAGTGAGTCCTATATAAAATTGTAAAAATGACACTAAATCGCTATATAAACCTTGCAGAAATTCAATAATGAAACCCTGTTAAAGTTATATCAAATGAAAAGGTTTATTTTTAGGTCATATTGAGAACAAATTTTATAACTTTACGTGGTAGAGCCATCTTACAGCTATATTATGGTTGTAGCACGAATGGATTGGCTCGACAGGGGAAGAACCACGCTCTGACAGAATACTAGCGTTAAAATAGCAGCTCAATGCTGCTGTGTTTCGAATAGTGAGTGTAGAGTATCGGAGATCCTTTTTACTCGACACGAGGCATTCCTTAGTCCTGAAAGGTGACAACGCATTTGCATTTTGATTCATAATCGAGAATAGATGTATATGAGCCACAACATCCACTTAAGTGCTCGCTTGTTACCTTTTTTTCCATAAAAATAAATTTATTTTTATCTTACGAAAAAATAAACAAAATCGGACCGTTCAAGCGTTCATGTTCGTCCTGGCCAGAACCGCCAAGATATATTTGTGGTTGAACGTTAAAATTCTACTCACTTTAGTGCTTTTCATTCGGCAATTGTGGAGAATGAGTAAAAATGTTGTACCTACATAGTACTATGAGACGGCCTTAACTAACATCAGACAATAAATATATTTTTGCATTATATTTAATTTGATGTAAGCACAAGGCTGCGTGCTATCACCAACGCTGTTTCTTCTGCATATCAATGATATGTTGCAAACCGGTAGCATTCATTGCTATGCGGATGATAGCACTGGTGATGCTCTATACGCCGGCCGTGCGAATATTTCTCGGGAAAACGTCGCCGAGTACCGGAACAAACTTGTGTCTGAAGTCGAGTCTTTGCTGAACAAAGTCTCGGATTGGGGGCGACTAAATCTAGTCCAGTTTAATCCTCAGAAGACACAAGTTTGCGCGTTTACCGCTAAAAGAACCCTTTGTCGTATCTCCTCAGTTTCAAGCACTTTGTTGCCTCAGCCAGTATCGGAATCCTCGGCGTCGACATATCGAGTGACGTGCAGTTTCGCGGTCACTTGGAAAGAAGGCCAAATTGGCCTCTAAAAGCTTGGCGTGCTCAGCAGAGCGGACAGTATTTCATGCCGGCACAACGCCTGCAACTTTACAATGCGCAGGTTCGGCCTCACATGGAATACTGTTCCCATCTCTGGGCTGGGGCTCCCCAGTGCCAGCTCCTTCCACTTGACCGCATCCAGCGCAGAGCGGCTCGAATCGTCGACGACCGAGTCCTTTCCGATCGGCTCGATTCATTGGCGCTGCGAAGAGATGTTGCATCTCTTTGCATTTTCTTTCGCATTTACCACGGGGAGTGCTCTGAGGAATTGTTCGGATTAATCCCAGCCGCCACATTTCACGAACGCACATCGCGGCAGAACTCCCGATACTATCCACACCATCTGGATGATTGGCGGTCCACCACTGTGCGATTTAGAAGATGTTTTCTTCCTCGCACAACTTCCTTGTGGAATAGTTTACCACCAGCGATTTTTCCGGACCGATACGACTTAGGGACCTTCAAGAAAAGAGCCTACCTTTTAAAAGGCCGGCAACGCATCTGCAATTCCTCTGGTTCCCCTGGTGTTGCAGTTGTTCATGGGCGGCGGTAGTCACTTACCATCAGGTGAGCCGCATGCTCGTTTGCCCCCTCTCCTATAAAAAAAAAAAAAAAGCAACACAATTCTAATTTGAGAGTCAATTTCAAGATTTTTTGAAATCCGCGTCTATATGGGGTATTAGTTCTGAACTGCAGGTCTGCGAAATAACAAAATATTTGAAAGAAAATCTGTTATTTTAAAAGCTTGTCAATCCGCAGTATAGCATCCTTGCTTAATTATATTTTTTTAAATAACGCCCGTAAATAATAGTACGCAAATAAATAATAATGTTAAATAATAACCTTTTTATGTGCCTACCTTATTTATCCCTCTCATAGTTTCCACCTCTTCTTGTTCAAACTTCAGTTTATCCTTCCAGAGAAAATCCGTCCTTGATGTGAACTCTATCTGTCGATCGAGGATGTGAAGCAACGCTCCTAAGAACACCAACACCAAGCCAGCTTTAGCCGAGTAAGGCAGCATTGAGAATCTGGAAATAGTTATAAATTGACGATAAAAAGAAGCAGTAATTACTAGCTGTTAAAATCATTATATTTTTTTAAACTTTACCTCCACTCTAGGATTTTCTCCTGTATCGTGGAGGCAGTTTACAAACATAAATTGCACAAGAGCAAATATCCAGACCCGGAACATTTATTTGTAGGCCATACAAATACTTGTTCCGTGTGGGATTCGAATCTGCGGCTCTTAGACTTAATGCTGAGTCACTGCGCCACAGATCCGTCAAAAATTATTACCTTAAATAATTGAATCAAAAATTATGACATTTTTATAATCAGGTTTATCACTGACCAGATATCCCGCTTGTTAGCGTGTTTTAAAATTCTCCTAGATTAGACTAGCTTCTTTATTATATTTTTAATTACAAAACACATTTTATTTTACGCATATATTAATATTTACATGTTGGCAATACATTTGAAAACAAAAGCTGTTACTCCTGAATGATATTACTGTTGACTTCCGGTAAAATTGGAACTACGAACCTTCAAGATAGAACGTTATCGCAATGATATGAGATTCTACTAAATTATCCTCAACATAATTAGCCCGTAAAGCAAGTAATATTGGTGAATTGGTGTAATAAATCTTCTCACAAAATAGTTATTGTTATTACCGCTATTCAAGAGTGACTGTGGCAACGGACGAGACTATATGCCATAAAATACAAAATTAAAATTTTTAAAAAAACCCACGACGGATGTAAAAGTAATAGAAAAAGGATTAAAATTATTGAAAACCCCCGAACAAAAAGTCACGAAAGATAAAAATTAAAAAAACACGCGTGAGTGTCGTGGAACACTCTGTTGGAACGAAGTTCCTTCCGCAGTATATTATTATTGATAAACGTATTATATTATTGATTAACAAATACAAATAAATTAATTACTAGCGTCTATTAAAATGAAGCGTCATTTAAAATAATATTTCTTTCATTGCATGATAAGAAAAAGAGCGAGAGAGAGATGGGTATTATTCCATCTTGCTCGCACTATAGAAAGTCGTGACGGAAAAATCTTACACTATTTCTCGCCTAGCCCCCATCCGTCAAATTCGTACCGTGTGATAAGGAACTTCGTTCCAAAACGCTTTTTAAAAAGGGTTGATTTGTCGCGAGGTCTGTCATAATACTAATAATGTTGCGTGGTAGCTCAGTAAGCCGTGGTAGCTCAGATCGTTAGCACTCGGTGTAAATTTCACAGTACGCGAGCACCCCGGGTTCGATCCCCGCCGGCACCAATGAAATTGTTAATTGCAATTTTAAATTATGATTTACCACGTGCTCGGCGGTGAAGGCAAATATCGTGAGGAAGCCTGCATGTCTGAGAAATAAGAAAAAAAAATCGAAGACATATGAAGTTCGCCAAAACGCATTGGGACAGCGCGGCGGACCTTCCTTGTCCTAAAACCCTCTCAGAAATGAAGGGAGGCCTGTGCCCAGCAGTAGGACGTATATAGGCTGTAACTTAACTTTACTGTCATAACAAATAACTAATTATGACTTTCCTTAGTTCTTCCTACCTTTGTGTACCTATTTGTTTGACGTAACGACAGACACAGCATTAACATAAAATATAGGTACCTACTACACATATTTACCTACCTATTAGGTAATAATTACAAACTCAAGTAAATCCGTCGGGGCTGCCATTCCCTACGTTCGTCAAAAATATTATCTGATGATCTAAATCGTATATATTGAGCATAGGTTCGACATACATATTATAAAAGGTACTTACTCAGTATCCAGTTCCCTTTCTGATACTGATTGAAGAGTTCAGCGGAAGCGAACAGCGATATATGAGACACCAGAGTCAGTATCATCAGCAATAGCTTCAGCACGAAACCTACGCGGAGGAACACCGATATTGAAGCCAGGGTCAGGACTGAACTGTATATGAAAGTCTGGGAACAAAATAATTAGCATGTGTCACTACGAGCGGGTTTCCACCAAATCGAACAAAAGTGTTTTTAACCAACTTCAAAAAAGAAGGAGGTACTCAACACACATAAAAAAATAACAAATATTTTTTTATGTGTGTTACCTCAGAACTTTTTATCTAGGTGAACCGATTTTAATGATTGTTTGATTTTTTATTTGAAAGCTAGTGCTTTTCATGTGATCCCATATAAATTTGATCAAGGTCTGACGTGAGTAGTTTTTGAGTTATCCTTAATAATGCGTTCTTAATTGACTTCAACTAGATTGATGATGTTCTCATTTTATTTATATTGAAGTCGGTTCCCAAAACTTTTAATTTTACCACATGTATAAAATCGACTTAAGTAAAGCCCGATCCAGTGCACTACGTCTGACAAATACGAGTACATCTACTTTCAATCCCACAATTGCCGTTATGCATTCTTTGTTAAGGATAAAGTACGCACCTACGAATCCAATAATATATATATATATTATATATATATATATATATATATATATATAATTAATTTAATGATACATGAAACATATTACAAGAGTAGTTACTATACAGCACCAAAACGGTTTGCATTGGTGCTTGCAGACGTCTATACGCATAAATATAATTATTATCTTTAATAACTACCCTCACAAAATTAGTAAAATTACGGATGATAACAACTATACACACATATTTTAACTTACACACAGGCCTACAAAATTAATCTTTGTATTAGCGACATGACGACAAACAGGTTTCGCCATTTTATCCAATATAGAAGATCGATATTTTTTTTAAATATATCAATAATATTTTAGTAACATGAGTAATATATAGTGCACAGCCAATTTGAAAGAGAGATCACATTTTTTTAAAGATTGGCCGCCTCCAAGGAATGGCACAAAGAACGATTCTGATACCTGCATTCATCGACCTCCTATATCACTTACAACCGGCGGTAAATAGCAACATAATGCTTCTGTGTTTTGTGTAGGGAGTGACGAAAATCGGTGGCCCTTTTTACTGGCAACGAAGCACTCCATCTTAATCATCAGGGGTGACAACGCACCCTACATTTAATGACTCATAGACACCTACATATAACATGTAGGTGTCTATGAGTCACAGAATCCACTTAAAGTAGGAAAAGAGTGAACATAGGCCTCCCCCATAGATTCACTCGTAGGGGGGGGCTTAAAAGGCTTAATGTCATACGGCAGTGGATTGAGTAAGACTGTTAAAGAAGAAAAGGAACGAATACATTTTATTTTTTTTACTTTAATTCTCTAAAGTGGTTTATATAGTACCCAAAGTATATGTAAAGTAGGTAGGGTGATATTAATTAGAATTGAGGTGAAGTAAGGTCTGTTAAGATAATTTGTGATTCGTTTTATGATAAATGCCTAATTTAGTGAAAAATGAAAAAATGAAAATTAACGAATATATACCTGGCGAGTAATTTAAGCGGTCAATTCTAACAAACGTACTACAAACAAATTGCGGACGTTTTAAGTCCAGATTAAGAGTAGTTTTAATCAAGGTGAAGGAGGTTAATTAAATCAAATAAAAGCAAAAGAGTGAATATAGTACATTCTGTAAATTTTGATCTCCATCTATCTTTTATAGGAAGTGGACGAGATAATATGTATTTAAACTCACAGGCGCAGAATCCACGTCAGCGAATATTGGAACACCAGTTATGTTTTCAGAATCCGAACTGTTACTCGTGGTCCAAACTTCTTGCGGGAATTCTTGTATCAGGAATGTCTGAAACTAAAATTGTACCTCGTGTATGTCTATTCTTCACTTTTCAAACACTGAAATGAAATTCAAAACTGGATAAAATATGTGTACATAAGGATTTTCTAACGTAAAACCATCAAGGTGAACCCACCTAAAGTTTAGCCTGGGTGCACATTAAAAAATCCATCAAATTTTCTCATCTCGTCAAATCTAAGAAACGCTTAGAAAACATCCAGGTCTTGTCCATATCCTCACCTTACTACTTATCCCAAAAGCGGGAATAGCTCTTATCTGCAAGTAAGATAACTAAGCAAGCCTGCATGATGATGTAACTTGGCACTTCTTAGTTCTGCTTCATCAGTCCTTAAAGGTATCTGCTGAACATAGGTCTCTCCCGGTGCCACGACGGTCACACTTGGCAGGCGAATTGGCGATCACAGTACTAGACTTTTTACGTGGTAGAGCCACGCTGCAGCTATATTATGCTTGTAGCACGAATGAGTCGGCTCGGCCGTTGTAGTACCACGCGCTCACAGAATACCAGCGTAAAATAGCAGCTTAATGCTGCTGTGTTTCGTATGGTGTGTGTAGAGAACAGGAGACCCTTTTTACTGGAAACGAGGCATTCCATTGTATTCCTCAGGGGTGACAACGCGTTTGCATTTTGATTCTTAGTCGAAGATAAATGTAGATGTCTATGGGCCACAGCGTCCACTTACCATCAGATGAACTGTGTTGTTTGTCAACCCCAATCTATAAAAAAAAGACGTCTCGCGTCTTTGACGCTGCTGCCCGTCGCAGATCTGTATATTATCCTTGTGCTTATTTTTCGAACGCTATTTAACGGCAGCCCTAAAAATTTTCTGATATTTCTTATAGTCGCCTCTTATGACACCAACGGGACGAAATGAGTTAATGGATTCTCTTGCAATGGATTTACATACTTAAAACTGAAAATAGTAAGTCATCAGTGCAACTTCAGGGTAAAGGTGTATTCACAGTGGAGTAAAAGTTCAAATGATTTGTATTTGAAAAGATGAAGTTGAATAGATACATCGCAACTCAATTATCTCAAATAAAAAATCACATTATCTTTTAATCGCTATCACTAGTCCTCGTTTTTGGTAATGTGCTCTCCTAGTCATCTTTAAATCACACATTTTAAAGTACTTAAAAACATTGTAAATTACTCGTCTTTCTCTGCTATGAGTTATCTATCCACTTATATTATTTTTTATTATATTCTTACGAAATTTAATGTAGATAACGCACAAAGGACACAACTTTTCTTATGAAGGTCACCTTCACCTGGTTACTGTGAACTTGACTTCCTAATTTTGGCGACCTGATCCTGAGCCGGGAGGAGTGGCTAGGCCGTCGGATAACGGTAACCCACTATTTTCTTAACGTTAATGGATTATAGCTCATTGTATTTTGACTCTAGATACTATTCAAACCTAAATATAATACTTCATGATAAATAGATACGAGGTTGACACCTATCTAGACGAACTCCTAGCAAGAAAAGGAGGTGCTGGGGCTCCTAGTTTACTTTTAATTTTACTACACTAGTTTCTACACTTACCATGTTAATGACCGCGCATGATCCAAACAGAAGTACTGTCACCAGAAACATGGTCAGCCTGATGTAACAGTTATGGGCTACTACCTGAAATATAAAAACATTATTTTTGTAAAACAAACTTTAATATTTAATAAAGTGTCGTTTATTTCGAAACGTAAAGACTAATTTTAAGTTCGGTTTTTTTATTTAAAGATATACAGCATCGAGAAGGTTCTTGAGTGGTAACCTAGTAGTATCGGTAACCAAAGTGTCGGGCGGCTCGTCACTAGGTAGAGTGACAAACTGATAAGACATGGGGAGGCTTATATTTAGCAGTGGGCTGGTAACGGATTCTAATGACATTAATAACGATGATGATGATGCTGATACATAATTTAATGAAACAAAAACATAAACTTTTTTATTCAATTTAGTTTATAAATAATACTAATTGAAAGTCACTCTTTCCAGGGAAGAACCAACAAGAAACCCAACGGGACTTTTTTTTAAATAAATAACAGCTTACAATCATGTATCTTACACAATTAACAACACAAAACAAATTAGAAATAGCTTGGTAGCCATCACCTCATTCCCAGTGGTTGTTATTAAACATAAATTCCGTAATATTATAATAACCCTTTTTATACAAACTTAGTTTAATGACGTTTTTGAACTTTGAGCAGGTAAAATTTTGTATATTTTCTGGGATATTATCATGAAAACTTAATCATGTATATTATGTAATTAATCGAATTGAATGAAATTGGTTTGGTGAGGATATTAAAGTTAGCGGACATACACGCACACGCACACTGGCGCGCACGCACGTAAGAGTTCACTGATATCAAAACTATGAAGTGCTATCATAACATGACGCTCATGATATGGAATGTGAAAAAAATGTTATAAAGTAAGGGTGGCCAACGAGCTCACAGTTCACCTGATGACAAAAGGATATTACTTAACCGCTCTCATAGAATACCAGCGTAAAATAGCAGCACAATGCTAGCCTAATGTGTTTCGTATGTTAAATGTAGAGAACCGGAGACTCTTTTTACTGGAAACGAGGCATTTTTCATCTTAGTCCTCAGGGGTGACAACGCATCTGCATTTTGATTTTTAATCGAGGAAAGATGTAGATGACTATTGGGCCATAGCATGCACTTACCATCAGGTGGACTGTGTGCACGTTTGTTACCTTTATTATAATTATAAAAAACAAAAACAAAAAAAACTAAGTAAAGGTTCTCAAACACGAAAGAAAGTGAAAATTTGAAGTATTAATTTTAATAAACCACAAAATGATTTCTTGTAAGTAAAATAAACAGACCAACGATATATCTTAGAACATACCTGTCCAGGCTTGTAACAATTATCAGCGTAGTCATCAGCCAAGCGAGGCACATCGGACAGTAAGCTCAAATCTCGCACAGGCAATCGGCCATCACACCAAGATAAATACATAAACACCAAAAGCGTCAGGAATGTAGGACCGAAAGACGCGTACAATACTATACTTCTGTAACCAATTGTCAAGTTGTAATTTTTTATCTTTGTTAAAGCGTCAAAATTATTCAGTGACTTGAATTACATTAATGGAGAAGCATTAACAAAATAAGTCCTTAATCGTTATAAGTATTAATTAAAATGGTATCTAGTTCTATCTCTCAGAGCTATGATCCACGATGGAGGCTTTTGTCAGCATCGGACTTCGAACTACTTGGAACTTCTGATGGACTTTAATTTATAACGTTGAGAACAATGATGACAATACAATAGAGCCAATTACTAATGTAGCAAAATTAAATTTATCGTATGCTGCAAAGTTTTACCAGTTGTAAAAGCCTACAAAAAAATTGCTTTAATTGAATTATCGTTAAGGTAGCTTAGCGAGTTGAAACTTTACTGTATTATTGTAAATTATATATAGTTTTCACAAAACAGTTAGACCTTTACGTCATTCAATTTAACTTTTAAATAGTGTCAGGAATACTCACTTGGGAACGGTCAGTAGTTGTATAAAGGTCAACAACGTGAACAAAGCAGCAGCACAAGCTACGTTGTACTTGAACTGAGCATCGCTCTGATCACGGTACTGTCTCTCCTGGTCACTGTTCTTAAACCATAATGTAATTCGGTTCATGCCTTCAGAACTGTTGCCACAGTCGCAACAAGTCCGCTGTGGCAGGAGGTTCTGCTCTATCATTGCGAGGCTCTGGAAGGATTTTGTTTGGATTCGTTAATGTATGTTTTTTTTTTGAAATTTTTTGTAGTTATTTTCCTTGTTCCCAAATAGGTAGTATAAACAGTTGAAACTTTAGAAGCTATATTTAATTATTAACTTTCTATATTTCTTATATTTACGCGAACACTAAACATTGAACAAAATTACTTTTACTTTAATGCTACTTATTTTTAATTAATTTTTAATTCATTGGCTGTTAAGGAATTATTAGACTCTCAACACTCAAAACTTGAAAACAACAGCAATACGCACTGGTTGTCTAAGGCTGAGATCTATAGATCGTACTTTGACTTTGCTCAGACTTAGCTTACGAAAAACTTAGCTGAGTATATGCTTAGCATAATCTTTGATTCTGAATTTATAGTTGTATCGGGCTAAGATTAAGCTAAGCTTATGCTATAAGGCCCAGGCAGTCCAAATATTAATGGATGCTTCATTCCACGCATTATTTTTGACTTTACTGTATAAAATCAAAAATATATATATTTAAAATAAAAATTTCTGTATGAAATTAAAAAAAATATAAATATTTAAAATCGAAAGCAGTCCAAATTGTATTTCATAAATAAGTTATTATTACATGAAATAGAAAACGGGCGTATGAGAACGGGAACGGATGAGATGAGTGCAAAATCAGAAAAAAAGAAAAAAAGAAGATTTTAAGAAATTCGAAATAAGATTGAAATTACGTAAATAGAAAATGGATTAATGCTATTTAAAATTAGAAGGCGGCCTAAATCTACCTATTTATTGTTATAATTAATTAGAGTAACATAAAAACAACAATATAAAATTAGTATGGTGGTTTTGAATAATATCCTAAGTTTTACGTAAGTCATCGATATCGTTGACTTAGGCTTTGCTAAGCGCGCACTCAGCACGACTTCAAAGTTAGTTCTATAAATACCGACATTGTCTTAGCTCGAAAGTAAAGTCTGAGCAAAGTCAAAGTACGGTCTATAGATCTCAGCCTAAGTGCGTTTTTCCAGTGACAACCAATGGATTTGAGAAGTGATCCCTCTCTGCTAGCTGTATTAGGAAGTTTAAGCGGCTATAACAGCGACCTATGGAGAGGACTACGCTCGCAGTTTCGCTGCATGGTTATGAATGACAAGCTCGTGGAAACTGTCCATGCGGTTGGAGCTCAGTTCTGCAAGACCCGCCGCGGAAGAACACAAAAACTCTCCGATCACACTCTTCTTAATCTCATGGTTGTTAGACGGGAAATGAAGCTGCTTCAGCAGATTTGACAGCGTACAGGCAACTGAACAGACAGATCTCCATATGCATGCGGCGGGACTTACGCAACTTCAATGCAGCTAGTATTGAAGAAGCGATCGAGCGGAACCAGGGCTCCAAAGTCTTCAGAAAGAGCCAACTGTCGAAGCTGACGACCGAGTGTGGCAGCGTCGTTTCCGGGACACCTGAGATTTTGAGTGAGATTGAGAGGTTCTATGGGCAGCTGTACACATCATCGTTGGAGCCACACGCAAGTGTGAGTAACGATCCAAGAGCAAGTCTTATTCGACAATACTCTGATGATATCCCGGACGTCAGTCTGAGCGAGATTAGAATGGCTCTCCAGCACCTTAAAAACGGCAAGGCCCCAGGCGAGGATGGAATTACAGCGGAGCTTCTGAAAGCGGGAGGAAAACCGGTACTGGAAGTCCTTCAGAAGCTCTTTAATTCCGTCCTCCATGGTGGGACTACTCCGGAGGCGTGGAGCAGAAGTGCGGTGGTCTTGTTCTTCAAGAAAGGCGACAACGCTCTCTTGAAGAACTACAGACCGATTTCCCTTCTGAGCCGCGGCTACGTGCTGTTTTCGAGAGTCATTACGAATCGTCTCGCACGCAGACTCGATGACTTCAAGCCTCACGAACAAGCCGGTTTCCGAAAAGGATTTAGCACCATAGACCACATACATACCATTCTGCAAATTGTACAGAAGTCCGAGGAGTACAATTTGCCACTATGCCTGGCGTATGTGGACTATGAGAAAGCCTTTGATTCCGTCGAAATTTGGGCGGTGCTGCAGTCCCTTCAGCGCTGCCAAGTTGACTGTCGGTATATCGAAGTGCTAAAGTGTTTGTACAGTAGGGCTACGATAGCTATCCGAGTACAGAAACAGAGTACGAAACTTATCCATCTGCAGTGAGGTGTAAGACAGGGTGACGTTATATCCCCGAAACTCTTTATCGCTGCATTGGAAGACGTTGTACATCACTCACCTTCGATTTGCCGACGATATAGTCCTTATGGCAGAATCGCTGGAGGACTTAAGCACTATGCTCAATGACCTCAAGTGCCATCCCAACGGATAGGTCTTAAGATGAACATGGAAAAAACAAAGATCATGTATAACGTACATGTCACACCTATGCCGGTAGTTGTTGGGAGCACTAAGCTCGAAGTTGTTGACGAGTAAGTTTACCTGGGACAAATAGTCCGACTAGGTAAGTCCAACTTCGACTGAGAGGTCAATCGACAGATTCAACTCGGCTGGGCAGCGTTGGGGAAATTACGCCAATTACGAGACTGTACAACCAGTGCGTGTTGCCAGTGATGACCTATGGAACTGAGACGTGGTCCTTTAGTGCTGGCCGTATTAGGAAGCTCAAGGTCGCTCAACGAGCTATGGTGAGGGCTATGCTCGGGGTTTCTCTGCGTGATAAACTTAGAAATGAGGATATCTGCAGTAGAACCATAGTGACCGACATAGCCCAACGGATTAGTAAGCTTAAGTAGCAATGGGCAGGCCATATAGCTCGAAGAACCGACAATCGGTGGGGAAAAATGGTTCTCGAGTGGCAGCTTCGTACCGGTTGGCGAAATGTAGGGCGTCCCCCCACTAGATGGAGTGACGACCTGGTTAGACATGCAGGAAGTCGATGGATACAGGTGGCTCAGGACCGTGCTTTGTGGCATTCCTTGGGGGAGGCCTATGTTCAGCAGTGGACTTGTGAAAGGCTGTAATGATGATGATGATGATGATGAATGATCTATTAATTCATTCATTTTTTGAATATCTCGTTGATTAGTGCTTGTTAACGCGGCTGGTAATCATGTTTTTCTGTCAAGAAATGTGTCGTGCCTCTGAAAGGTGTTTGGTCCTACCTGATATCTCACCAATCGTGTCGGATTTTGTCCCATCGGACTATGAGAGTTAGGGAATAGAGAGTGCACCTGTGCTTGAGCATACACTCGTGCACTATATTCTTGTCCTGCGCAGATGGCTAGTCTCCATTGAGACTGGCTGCCGAGACTGACATTTCATTTGGAGGACATTATTATTATTATTCCTTCATTTTTAATTTGAGGCAAGAAAAATTGTAGACTAAATAAGACAAATGGTCTCAGAAACACGCCACAAAATATTCACCTATGGAAAATGAAAACTAAACGATAGAAGCTAAAGAATAGAAATCGAACTAATGCAACTGCGTTTTCAATATTTTGACCTTCAAAATAATTTCTGTCAAAGCCATTTACAGCGTACTTACCGATATGCCTATATTCTTCGCCAAAGTTGAATCTGTAATATTTGCAAAAGGTTTGTCTGCACCCCAGCATTCTACGTACTTTGTCATCTTACTGGATGGACGGGATCTTGTTGGTACGCCCGGTGTAGCTAAAACAAGAACCGAAAACAATTAATTGTTGTTAACACCCTCTAATCGATTTCTAAACGCAATAAATTATAACAACAAAAATGGTATGATCAATCTACAGCTGAGCAGTCCTGTATTGTCAGAATACAACATAAAATTTAGTCACACCATTGTATTGGACTTTAGGAATACACAAAAATCTATGTATACGTGGAAAGGAAACAATTTCGTCAAATTTTGCAAAAATTCGTTCCACAATATTCACACGTCTGGTAAATGTGCAATATGTTTTTTGTGCTCATCAAACATCGCAGGATAATTTAAAAAGTATTATTAGTGGGTTGAAGAATGAAAAAAACCTGTAAGTCACACTCTAATTCAAATTGTTCATACTGTGTACACTGTCTTAAATTTACAAGTTAAATTATAGACCAAATATTTATTATTATTATTATTATCCATGTTATATTCTTCTGTACGTGTGTTTGTCACTAAACTCCTAAACGGCTAGACCGGTATTGAAAAAAAAAATTGTGTGTATTTGAGTGGGTCCTGTATGCTTTAGATTCACAATTGAACCCGGTAGGTGGCGCTGTTGTTGAGATCCAGAAATCACTCGTGCGAAGCCGGGGTATCCGCCCGATCCGCTAGTATTTTATAAAATGATGACACCACCATTTCAATTACCAATGATTATATTTTTACCTGACTGACCCAGAAGGAGTGCAATGTTTTTTCGAGTGCAAGTACGTGCGTTTGCATGTTTATATGAATGTTGTATGTATGTGAGTATGTATGTATGCATGCATGCATCTCAGGGGGTGTAGTTATACTAATTTGTGGAAGTTAACTAATAATATTTGAATGTATCTCTTTTCAGTGTACTTTTTATGCAGTTCTGTTTTAGTTTTTTGATGAAAAAGAGCTTTCTGATGACTGTGTTAACCATTGGGCTTGTTTAATCTAGCAGTAGTGCTGTTTACTTAATAGGAAGACGGCAAAAATACTCTCTTGTTTGTTCCCAGTTCAATACAAACAACCTTAGAAAGGCCACATACACAATATATTATACACCTGGAATGTAAGTAGGTATATATTTTCGACATTTTCTAAATGCCATTAAATTTAACGGATGAGCCAAACAAAACACTTCGTAAATCAGTATGACATTTTAGCACAGCGGCATAGCTTCACTCATCAACACATGAGATTGGTGTAGAATATAGTGGTGATATTAGCAAATTAATTTCTTCGCGTTTCTATACAGGGTTATTTTGCAATATAGGCCCAAATTTGCAGGGAAGGTTCAAAATAAGTAATATAGGCGAATGGTGAAAAAAATAATAATTTAAAAAACGCTCAAACATTCTGTCCTTTTTATCTTTGAAATACAGAATATGTGGTAATGCATTATTTTAACTGATTTTCATTCATAAATATCTAACGCCTACTATTTTACTACGCACGCACACATCCGTAAAGGTCGCTCGGTCTACAAAAACGTTGTGAATTGAATCGCACATACGCGTAGTTGTTGCCCATAAATCACATTCAATTTGGAATAATTTCAAATAAAAGTAGAAGCCTTATTTACTCGTATTTTCAAAAACTGTAATAACGGTATATCATTATTTGATTATATTTAAACTTAAATATGAAATTTAGATACTCTTTAGAAAATAACCCTGTATAAATGAACCCAAACGATCTACAACAAATAAAAGGGGCCCTTTTATTACAGGACAGAAAGAATTGCATGTATGATTTTTATTTGACACATTACCAACAGTGTACATAGTTTGAATTACTATTTCAATTACACCCAAAAAAACTAACTTTGGGACTCTATTGATATTGTACTTATCATCCTGTAAAATAAAGTGGGCCGCGCAGGTTCCACCTCATGTTGCGATTGTGTTTCACATTCTGGAGAAGGAATTATGAATAAACTATTAACAACTGAAGTTTTGTACCAAATCACTCATAAATAAGTTGATTTTAATTCGTGCTTGGCGGTGAAGGAAAACATACTAAGGAAACTTGAGAAAAATAGTATTGTAAAGGCATATAAAGTCCGCAAACGTGCAGGGGCATCGCAGCGGATATTTCCTTGCACTAAAAACCCTCTCAGAATTTAGAGGACCCCTGCGTTTCGGGTACATAAAAAGGGTCTCCGGTTTTTTACACTCACCATACGAAAGCAGCAGCAACACAAGCACAGCAGCTTTTAGCTGCTATTTAACACTGTTATTCTGTGAGAGCGTGTTCCTTCCCCGGTCGAGCCGACCCACTCATGCTACAGCCATAATATAGCTGCAATGTGGCTCTTCCACGTATTAAAGGTAAAAAGGTGTAAATATTATGTAATAAACAATCCCTTATTATAAGATAATCACACAATGATTATAAATTTATCAATAACTACAAGGTTTTTAAATCTTACCTGTGCCCATTATAGGGCTGATAGCTCCAATGATTGAACCACTTCGACTCTTTGGCTTGGTGCTTACCACCACTCCATTGCTAAGCCCTTCCCCTGGGCTTGTACTGTTATTATTTTCGAACGCCACGGTTTTCGGTCCCTCCACTTTCATGGAAGGTCTTCTGCTTATATCTGTAATAAGTATTAATTGCTCTCACTGCTTACTGCGTAGTGGTGGTGCAGAATCCACTACCCCATATCTTTTTTTTAATCTTTTTTTTTTAATTTTTTTTTTAATATCGTGTCGTAAGATGCGACAGAGGGAAATGAAACAGGAGATAGACAGCACCATCTTCTTGATAACAACTTAAAATTATGTGAAACAGCGGTTGCAAGCCAAGCGTGGCAAATATAGCAAATATACCCCCTTGAGGAAATCTAAGGGGGCGGCCTATATTCAACGTTAGTCTTTGATAGGTTGTATTGTATTAATGAATGAACTGCTTATACAACAGTGTATTAGATATGGCGAGTTATAGATGCGTTGTTTTATTTATTATTATTATGTGTGAAAGAGTATGAATGTGTAAGCCCGAGACTGCTATGGATACGAATGAAAGTGGGCTTAAAGAAGTTGTTTGTTCTAGGGGTCTACGCCCCAGACATGTCTAAGCCCACTTATATCCGAGAGCAGTTTTGGGAGATGGTAAGGATGGTGCTAATGAAATGCAAGGGTAATGAAAATATTGTTATATTAGGAGATTTTAATGGAAGGGTTGGCGTGAAGAGGCTTGGTTATGAAAGGATATTGGGAAAGTTTGGTGATGAAAGCATAAATGAGAATGGTGAAAGCCTCCTCACCGTATGTGTGGAAAAGAATCTTTTTGTGACGAACACTTTCTTCACATGTATACATGGGAAAGAGGTGATGATAGAAGCATGATAGATTTCATAATTGTGGATGAAAGAATGAGGAGCGCAGTGGCAGATACAAGGGTTTACCGGGGGTCCAACGTAGGGACGGATCATTACTTGGTCTTATGCCGAATTAGTGGTCTATTCAGACGTTGGCGGCATCGGACATCTGTGTCTACCACTGCGTTACAGCGTATAAGAACAGAGAGGTTACAAGATGAAGGTGCAAAAGAGAAGTAAAAAGTAGACTGAGAGAAAATATAAGTGGTATGGATGAATTGTGTATGAATGATTTAGACTTGGAGACTGTGTGGTATAATGTCAAGAAAGGTTTGGTGGATGCAGCTACCGAAGTATGTGGTGTAAGTAAGAGAACGAATGAAAAGAAAAATATCACTTTATGGTGGGATGATGAGGTACGGATGGAAGTAGAAGCAAAGAAGAGAGCATGGTTAGATTTACTAGCAACCAAGGCTAGTTATTCTAGCGGTATGAATGATGATATTGAAAGAAAAAAGGCAGTCCTTAGACATCTAAATAAGAGAGTAAAAGAAGTAGTTGAAAGGAAAAAGCAAGAAAGAACGGATAAGAATGATAGAAGAATATCGGATAACTTCCAGGCAAATATTAAAATGTTCTGGAAACTCGTAAGAACTGCCAGGGGACATTCAAAACAGCCTAGAATGGATGCTATACGAGAACAGAATGGCTGTATTCTGAATGACGAAGTGTCGAGTTTAAGGAGATGGAAAGAATACTTTGAAAGCGTGTTTATGAGTGATGAGACGTTTGAATTAAATGAAATAGAAATTCCGAAAGAAGAGGAAAGAGATAGAGAGATAAGTATAGATGAAATAATGAAAGCAATGAAAAGTATGAAAGCAGGTAAGGCAGCCGGATATGATAGAGTATCACTCGAAATGCTAAGGGCTGGAGAGGAAGTGGTGGCAGACCTGCTGTACACCTTGTTTAATTTGTGTTGGGAACTTAAGCGGGTACCGGGAGACTGGTGCAAAGCCGTGATAGTCCTACTATATAAAGGAAAAGGATCGCAGCAGGACTGTAAAAACTACCGTGGTATCAGTCTTCTTAGCATTGTGGGAAAACTGTATGCTAAGGTACTAATTGAAAGAGTTATGAAAGATACTGATGGAAAAATTTGGGATGTGCAAGCGGGATTTAGAAAGGGAATGGGATATACAGATCAGGTCTTTTCCATGCGCATGATCGCGGAAAAGTTTTTGGCCATAAACCAAAAGGTTTTTTGTGCGTTCGTGGACTTGGAAAAGGCTTATGATAGAGTGGACAGGGATGTGTTATGGCAAACACTGAACTCATTTGGGTTGAGTGCTGGGTTGATACAGGCATTGAAGTCTCTGTATAGGGACTCCAGTGCTTGTGTCAGGATCAACGGGGCCTACTCGGACTGGTTTGGCATCCATAAAGGGGTCAGACAGGGCTGTGTGGCTTCCCCGTGGCTGTTCAACCTATTTATGGACAGTTGTTTGGAAAATCTGAAAGTTAGAGAATGCGGGTTAAGAATGGGTGAGTTAGCCGTCAAATGCCTTTTGTACGCCGATGATCAAGTCATACTCGCGTCATCGGTGGCCGAGTTGCAAATGATGGTTACATTAATGAACATTTCTTTAAAAGAAAGGGGAATGAAAGTGAACGCAAGTAAGACGAAAGTTATGGTCTTTGAAAGAGAAGAAAGTAAAACAATATGTGAAATAAGAATAGAAGGGGAATTGGTCGAGCAAGTAGATGAGTTTGTGTATTTGGGATGTGTATTTTAGCAGGGATGGTAGGTATGATAAGGATATAGAACGACGAGTGAACGCAGGAAATAAAGTAAATGGGGCTCTACACTCTGTTGTGGAAAGTCAGAATGTGTCCAAAAAGGCACGTATGGTAATTCACAATGCTGTGTTAGTCCCTACTTTAATGTATGGTAGTGAAAGTTGGGTGTGGCAGAAGAAGCACGAGAGTAGAATAATTGCTGTAGAAATGCGGACATTAAGGAGTATGTTAGGGCTGAATCTGAATGACAGAGTGAGAAATTGTGTGATAAGAGAAGAGTGTGGTTTGCAAGATGATGTTGTGACCAGGATTAAGGAAGGAATGCTTCGGTGGTTTGGTCATGTAGAAAGAATGAATGAGGAAAGAGTGACAAAGCAAATTTATGTGGCAGAGGTGAACGGCAGAGTCGGGAAGGGACGCCCTAGACGAAGGTTTATCGACCAAATTGGCGATATACTGAAAATGGGCCAAATTAAGAGTACCCTTAACCGACGAGCGTGTATGCGTAGGTATATGGATGTGGAGGAGGCGAGAGAGGTGTGTCAGGATCGTGCCAAATGGAAGTCCATAATCTCTGCCTACCCCTCTGGGTGACAGGCGTGAGTGTTTATGTATATGTATTATTTAAACTTTATTGAACCTCACATAAGTACAGGATCAAAAGGCGGACTTAATGCTAAAAGCATTCTCTGTTAGTCAACCTTAGGGCAGTGATAAAACTACGAAGACGGTTACAAATCACATAAATATACATATATAGATGTAGATATACACATACATACATATAAATATATACACAAATATATAATATATATAGTATAAGAAAATGTAATATAAGATACATAATATACTGATTAAACTAAAACAGAGATAACTACTTTATTGATGACGGAGCTTATGATGCGTACAAACTGATGAAAAGTAACGTGAAACGAACATTTCATTTCATCAGTGTGGACACAGCACGTGCACAAACCGAACATGTATCTACTCGCATCTGTTTCCGGCGTGCGCGCGAACATAGCGTCAGCGTCAGTCTGCTAAGAACGTTCGTATTTCACTTTAGTTTTATTTAAAACTGGATGTTATACAAGGTTATTTTGCAATAACCGGCAAAATTTGCAGAAAAGATTCAGAATAATTAATATAAGCAAATGGTGAAGAAAAAATAAATCTCAAACATTCTGTCCTTTTTATCTCTTAAATTCAAAATAATATATAATGCATTATTTTAACTGATTTTACTGCGCACGCACACATTCGTAAGGGTCAATCGGTAGGAAAAAACGTCATTGTCCATAAATCACATTCAATTTAGGACAATTTTAAATAAAAGTAGAAGCCCTATTTACTCGTATTTTCATTTACTCGTATTTTCAAAAACAGCAATAACGGTGTATCATTATTTATATGTTTGAACTTAAGTTAAAAATTTGGCTACTCTGACAAATAACCCGGTATAAACAGCAATTACCTCCGGGATTGCGTAGTGACTCAGTTCTCAAGACTTTTGTAGTCTCTTGCTCCACAAAGCTGTGCTGTGACGGTGCTGGGCTCACGTTGTCTCTTGTTTTAGTTGGCGATACGTCTTGGAACATTGATGAAACGATACTTGCTTTCCGGTCAATGGTACAAACGGACAGACGGCCGTTTTCTGATATTGCTGTGTGTTCCGGTTTCTGAAAACGAAATGGCATAAAGAATTAAATAAGAAACATAATTGTAACCTGAAAAGAAGGGTTATTGATAAATCTATAATAATAAATAAAAATAATATTTATTAAATATTATTACGAGTAATAAAAATAGTATTGATTCATCTTACAAACCGGGTTATTTGGGTCGATCATTCAAATGGATAATTTCGAGTATTAGTACTCTGTGAGATCCGCTCGATAATGTCGATCGTCGGACATTACTATACTCTTTGGTCTTAAGTCCTGTCAATCGTTTGATCCGAAACGTTCAAAAAATGTAATTGCAATCATCAATACTTTCGGCTTTACTACTTGACAGCCTTTCGGTTTAGCAGATACATTTCGAAGAGTGTGCGCAGGAATTGCATGACTTAATTCCTCCCTCTGCATTCTATTATCTGACCACCAGACGCTCGGTTGGTCTCCACCCGCTGGTCATACCTCGCATTCTAACCAAGCGGTTTGCTTCGTCGGTCATAATGCGTACAGCAAAGGAGTGGAATAATCTGCCAGCATCTGTCTTTTCATCCGATTATAATGTGGGTGTCTTCCAGGCAAGAATGTGTCGCACAGTAAGCGAAACGCACCGAAGCCTAAATCGCGCTATTAAATTTCTGAAGCTAACGCGATATGTACAGAACAGCTCCGAAATAATACAAGCGAAATAATACGAGCGTTGGCCGCTCCTCGGGCAGAACACCTTGCCCGGCGGGAGATCTCCGCTTTTGCTACCACGGCCAAAGTGAATAGGCTTTTGTTGAGCTAAGTCGGTGCGTTTACCATCTTTGGCTGCATCACCACTTACCATCAAGTGGGATAGTAGTAAAGCACTGGTTTATAATAAGTACTATTTCAAATGGTGTACTATCTATACTTACACGTTGAAATTCTAAATAACCTTATTGAAAATAATTATAACTTTTAACTAAAAGTAAAAACCTACTTCATATTGCTAAATAAGAAGTTATTTATTTTCTACCTTTAGGGGTGAAATTTTTTCACCAAAATATGAGACCACCCTTTAAGTATGGTTATATTATTATACTATGGTTATACATCTTCATTGTTTTTTTTATTAAATAGGTTTATTTAATAAAAAAAACAATGAAGATATCACGTAACATACATACAAAAAAAAATACAATCGAATTGAAAACCTCCTCCTTTTTGAAGTTGGTTAAAAAAAACAAAACAAGCCATAACAATTTTATTCTTACGGTAAATTAGAAGTGGTAACTTAACGAGCCAAGTGTCCCTTTAATAACTTCTGGCTGACGCCATTTGGACGCGTCTAAGACAAATTACTCCAAATAATCTCAGCTCTGACCGTAATATAATTTTAAGAGCAAAATGGCCGACTATCTGTGATTGTCTTAGATGTTACTGAAATACCCAAGTAACGGGAGCGACACGATAAAACAAAGCTTTTGCAAATAATATCAAGATCAATATATCAAAATTTTTCTTTATTAGTAATTCAAAAACTTACTGGTACCGTGTAGTTGCGGTGTAAGAATATAGACTACCACATATCATCCCGTGGGTGTCGTAAGAGGCGACAGAGGGAAACAAATCAGGAGATGGGCAGCAGCGTCTATGAAATTACAGGTTGGCAACCGCAGTTTTTTATTTTTAGTCGATAGGCAATACTAGAATAAAAGTTATGCTAAAAAATACTATTTTTTTATATTTTCCCGCGCCTCAAAGACATAGGGATCTTTGTTAGTTGTGAATATGATCAAAATGCTTTTCCTTAACTTCAATTTTCGACAGGTAAGTGGTAAAATAGGCGATTTCCATGTGCAAAAGTTTCTAAAATCTAATCTCTATATAAATGTTTGTAAAGAGACTTTCTTCGGCTTTGAAGGGGACATTTAAGTCCCTACTTCCGTGTAGATTAACCTCAGCGTTTTCATTAAATCTCGGCAGTTGACGTTTAAGATTTTTTTCTCTTTCTTCGTCCAGTACGAGGGTGACACTGAAAGTTCTTAGAAAATCAAAAACTGAACAAACTAGCAAGTTATTAGTTTATTATATCTTTTCAAAATAGTGTCCATTTACATCAATACATCGCTGCATCCGATGGAACCACTGAGAAAAGCACTTTGCCCACTCGTCCTTAGGGGTCTCTTCGACGGCATTTTGAAACGCAGCCACTGCTTCCTCGGCGTACATAAAACGCTTTCCTCGAAGTTTTTCTTTTATTTTCGGAAATAAATAAAAATCGCACGTTGCGAGGTCGGGGCTATAGGGCGGGTGACCCAGTAATTCCACGTCTGACGTCGCCAAGTAGTCGATTGTTTGCTTGGCGGTGTGCGACGAGGCGTTGTCGTGGTGAAGGAGGATCCTACTGCGAGGTCGTTTCTCCCGAACTTTTTCCAAGACAAGTGGCAAACAATTGTTAGTGTACCACTCTGCAGTAACTGTTTTTCGATCCTCTAAAACGATTGTTGCGTAATGACCTGTACTTCCGAAGAACGAAGCCACCATCTTTTTTCCCACGCTTCGACCTCTCTTCACTTTAGTTGGCAACTCCTCGGAAGAAAACACCCAGACAGCAGACTGTCTCTTAGTTTCAGGATCATAACAATAAATACAGCTTTCGTCACCCTTAAGTATGTCGAACACAGCATTTCAGTTACCTCCGTTAAGTCTTTGAACCATTTCACGACACCAATCAACACGACGGAGTTTTTGGGCCTCTGTCAAATTATGAGGTATCCACCGGGCACACACCTTCCTGGCCGCTAAATGTTCATGGGGGATTTTGTGCACTTGACTCATACCGATGACCAAGCTTGTCCAAATCTGCTGATAAGTCACTCTTTAGTCAGTCTTTATCATACGCCGCACAACACTGATGTTATCTTCAGTCGTCGCCGTAGAAGGCCGTCCCTCACGCAGATCATCGGTGAGATTAGTGCGACCACGTTTAAACTCATTAAATCAGTTGTAAATAGTGGCACGAGATGGGGCTTCATCGTGAAATGCCAATCGTAGTCTATCATAACTTTCTTGTTGACTTAAATGACATCGAAAGTCATAAAAAAATATTTGTACGAAAATTTTCACGCGTTAAATTCATGCTGACGTGACACAGACAATTTTCAATTTGCCGCCAAATCAAGTACAATAAAATACATACACAATAATATTGGTAAAGAGTTCCATTTTCAAAATTTGAACTTATTTTTTTATTATATCGTTTACAATTGGCCAGTTCTAAAAACTTTCAGTGTCGCCCTCGTATAGTATTTTAATAAAAAAAAAGAAACATGCTTGAGTGTCGTGGAACACTCGGTTGGAACGAAGTTCCTTTCGTATTATATTATTATTGATAAACGTATTATATTATTAATTAACAAATACTAATAAATGAATTATTAGCGTCTATTGAAGTGAAGCGTCATGTAAAATAAAATAATATTTCTTTCATGGCAAGATAAGAAAAAGTGACAGGGAGATGGATATTATTCCATCTCGCTTCCTTATAGCCCAAGGCCCTACACTACGTCAGAAGGGGTCGTGACGGTAAAATCTTACACATTTTCTCGCCTAGCCCCCATCCGCCAAATTCGCACCGTCTTATAAAGACCTTCGTTCCAATAACCTTGTACTTTCAGACTTATCTTCCATTTTCTTATTGAAATTAGAAAATTAATAAAAACGATTTATATTATAGTATACTAGCGATCCGACCGGGCTTCGCACTGAAATTTCTGGATCTCAACACCTACCGGGTCCAATTGCGAATCTAAACCATCCATCCACTCAAACACACAAAAAGCTTCATCAAAATCGGTCCAACCGTTTAGGAGTTCAGTGACAAACATATGTACAGAAGAATTATTTATAATATAAAGATTATTGGTTTATGAACCTATCTAAGTATGTATGTACGAATGGAATAATTTTTTCACTATCTTCCAGACGTCTGAATAATCTGAAACTGTGCAGATGTATTAAGAACCGATGACAATACAATAAATTCATAACTATGACCTAGTATTCTCACTACGATCATAAATGCGTGTTGTTCAAGATTGTTTTAACTCTAATATAATATTTTATAGTATCATTGTAGTTAAAGTTGTTATTTTATCTTTGTATGTAGCAATTACGGTACCTATTAAATAGTAAAAGATTAAAAACGTTGGCAAATAGATGAAACGTTGAAAACAATATTTTACAACCAGTGCGTGTTGCCGGTGATGACATAGGGATCTGATATATGTAGAGGTCAATCGACGAATTCAACTCGGCTGGGCAGCGATAAATTACGACACATCTTCTCGTCAGGTATACCTCAAAACTTGAAAACGAGATTGTACAACCAGTGCGTGTTGCCCGTGATGACTTATGGATCTGAGACGTGGTCCTCAACTACTGGCCGTTTGAAGAAGCTCAAGGTCGCTCAGTGAGCTATGGGAGGGCTATGATCGGGGTTTATTTACGTGATAAACTCAGAAATGCGGATATCCGCAGTAGAACCAGAGTAACCGACATAGCCCAACGGATTAATAAGCTGAAGTGACAATGGGCCGGCCATATAGCTCAAAGAACCGACAACCGATGGGTTTTCGAGCGGCAGTCTCATACGGGTAGGTGAAGAGTAGGGTGGCCCTCCACTAGATGGAGTGACGACCTGGCAAGACATGCAGGAAGTCGATAGATGCAGGTGGCTCAGGACCGTGCTTTGTGGCATTTCTTGGGGGAGGCCTAAGTTCACCAGTGGACTTGTGAAGACATGCCTAGGATGAGAGAAGTACTGCTGTCGCCACTCCAGTTACTAGCACGTGATGGTAAGTAGCCACTGAATTCCATGGAGACCTGGAGCCAACATCAATCAAAGAAGGCTACAGATACGTTGACACATCGGAGGACTAAGATGGAATGTCTCATGGTCTGTAATTATGCCGGCATTCCTACTATATGGAAGGCTCATCATCAATATCATTATCATTACAGCCCTTCACAAGTCCAATGCTGAACATAGGCCTGGATGACTTATGGATCTGAGACGTGGTCCTTCACTACTGGCCGTTTGAGGAAGCTAAAGGTCGCTCAGTGAGCTATGGAGAGGGCTATGATCGGGGTTTATTTACGTGATAAACTCAGAAATGCGGATATCCGCAGTAGAACCAGAGTAACCGACATAGCCCAACGGATTAATAAGCTGAAGTGACAATGGGCCGACCATATAGCTCGAAGAACCGACAACCGATGGGATAGAAAGATTTTCGAGCGGCAGTTTCGTACCGGTAGGTGAAGAGTAGGGTGGCCCTCCACTAGATGGAGTGACGACCTGGTAAAACATGCAGGAAGTCGATAGATGCAGGTGGCTCAAGACCGTGCTTTGTGGCATTTCTTGGGGGAGACCTAAGTTTAGCAGTGGACTTGTGAAGGGCTGTAATGATGATGATGATGAGAGGTAGGTAATTATAATCCACTGGTAGACATGGATCTATCCCATTGTAGGGAGAATTTGCCTTGACCGTTACGCTTTTAGTATTTGAAATTACATTACATATTTGGTACTAGTACCAATCTCGGATGAGTTCATTCATTCATTCAATCATTACAGCCTATCTAAATTAATTTCTAAACATAGGCCTTCCCATAGATTGCCTCATAAGGGGATATTTGCAGGCGAGTTAGCAGCAATTTTTTTTTCTAGTTGTAAGGAATATGCTGCTGCCATGCTTGCTGCTGCAATCTCTTCTTTTGTTTTTCTCTGTCGCCCATTACGACACCCACACGACAATATGAGTATATTGGATGTAGTGGATATTCCTACATTGTCACTACACGGCCACGGTAGGAATACGGTTTACGGTTACGAATCCAGAGACCAAAGTAGCGCTCCAATAGCAGCAATTCTCGAAAGTGTATTAAGAAATTATGACACAATCTCGTAAGTATGCCATTATGAAGAAATTTAAAGAAAAGTTTAAGGAATAAGGAGGCTTAAATTGTTTTCAACTCATTTTTACTCAGCGAAATTAAAAATATAATCCCTAGGAAAGTTTGTCAGTTTTATACTCAAGCCGTATTAAATAAAGACCTGTTTTCAAGAAATAGATATAACGATTTAAATTTCAAAAAAAAATAATAGTAAAAAAAACATTTTTAAAAACAAGCTTTTATTTAAATGCTCTTAAAAGAAGAAAATAAGCTTTAAATTAAATCAAACCCATCAATTTATTACTTTACACAATTATTTATACGATATAAAAGCTTGTCGACTTCGTGCGCGTGGAATTTATTACAATTGTATTTCATGGGTTTTAATGTTTTTGCGCGGAACCCTAATGCTTTTTCTAAAATAAAATTAGCCTATGTTACTCCTTATAACATCAGATATCTGCCAGTAAAAATTTCGTCAAAAACGGACAAGCCATTTCGGGGATTACCCGAAACAAACAGACAGACAGGCAAAATTTAATTTTTTTTTGTTATAATACTACCGTATATATACTTTCATATGCATTTAGTAAAAAGCTGTTATTTTGATATTACAAACAGACACTTCAATTTTATTTTTTGTATACATTCAATTACACTCCCAATATATTTTATTAGCATTAGTATTGACGTGGATTACGGGGCCTGCTTTTAAATCCCAGTTGGTGCTTATTTGACATGTAATAAAGTCACACTGCAGCATTATTGTAAGTTTACAGAATACCAATGTATAACAAATTTTCTCGTTAAACCAACATTCAGACCGAGAGAAATGTCTAGGATGAGAGAAGTACTGCTGTCGCCACTCCGGTTACTACCACGTGATGGTAAGTAGCCACTGAATTCCATGGAGACCTGTAGCCAACATCAATCAAAGAAGGCTGCAGATACGTTGACACATCGGAGGACTAAGATGGAATGTCTCATGGCCTGTAATTATACCGGCATTCCTACTATATGGAAGGCTCATCATCAATATCATTATCATTACAGCCCTTCACAAGTCCACTGCTGAACATAGGCCTCTCCCAAGGAATGCCACAAAGCACGGTCCTGAGCCACCTGCAGACATCGACTTCCTGCATGTCTTACCAGGTCGTCACTCCATCTATTCGCGTAGTCGTCCGTGGGCTCCCCAAGGAGCTCGAAACGGAACATATCCTAAAAGACCTCAAAGGTCGAAATCTCCCGATCCGAGAGGTGCACAGGATGCACCACCAGACCGATAAAAAGCGTTTCTTAGATCTGTACCTTGTCTGGACCTGTCTCCGGAAGGCAAGGAAATTTTTAACGTTCGGCGCATATGCAACATAACGGGGATTGCAGTTGAAGCCCCCCGACATAGGGGCATCGTTGGCCAGTGCCACTGATGCGAATTGTGCGGCCACTCGGCCAAAAATTGCTACGCCAGGCCTAGGTGCATCAAGTGCCTATTTGACCACGGCACCACTGACTGGGCCCGCACGCCCGAGACGGTTGAACCCCCGAGCTGCATCAATTGCCGCGAAGAGGGACACCCAGCGAACTATTGCGGGTATGCCAAAGCGCCGCGAAGGAAGCAGCGCGGAGGTAAAAGCCGTCCTGGATGCGCGGGTCATGCCAGTGTGTCACGCTTTCGGCTGCCTGCCCTCAAACCCGCACCGTCTTCGGTGTCCGCTTCCGAGCCTCCAATCGTCACCAAGCCCGCCCAAGTCGCCAGGGCGGCCGAGCAAGGTGCTAGCACTCCCGGGTCCTCCGCGCCAAAACCCAATGCTTGGGTGAAACCGCCGGCAATCGTCGCCTCACGACCAGCGCCGCCTCCCCAAGCCCCAAAATCGAAGCCTGTCTCACAAGGCTCGTCTTCTTTCGCCGCTGACTTCTCTCTAGTCTGCGTCTTCATCAGCAACATTAACGTTGCTGAATTATCCTCTTTGGCCCGCAAACTACGCGGAGCCACTACCCCACAAGATAAACTCAACGCCACGATTGAGCACATAGGGCTAATCGACGCAATATGGTCTTTCCAGTGCGCCTAAATATCACAATCAAAAATCAAAATGGCAGTACAATCTTTAGGTAGAACTAAACCACGCTCTCTAACTGTCGCGTTCTTTAACGCGAACGGCCTTAGAGACCAAAAAGACGAGATCGCGCTCTTCCTGCGTAAACACGATGTAGACGTCATGCTGGTACAAGAGACCTTCTTGAAGCCTAGCCACCGCGACCCTAAGATCGCAAATTATACCATAGTCAGAAATGCTGACCAGCCCTAGAGGCGGCACCTTGATCTACTACAAAAGGTATTTGCACTGCGTACCGATCGACGCCCCCCCGTTAACCAACATAGAAGTCTCTATATGTAAGGTAGCTCTCTCTGGCCATCCGCAACTCACACGCATAGTTGATTCAGACTTTGTAGAATTACTCAATCTAGGCTCCAGTGTTATAATAGCTGGAGATTTCAACAGTAAGCATTCCTCCTGTAATTCGCGTACAAGCAATCCCAATGGTATGGTTTTGTTCGATCTCACGGAGCGACTAAGCTTCGATGTTTCGCGCCTGAGACTCCAAATCACTACCCATTTGCAACCAGTCTCCAACCGGACGTCTTCGACGTAGATATACTCAAAGATGTCCGCTTGTCGATATCATCGATTGAAACAATATTAGACTAGTCCTAATGCAGCTGGGCCAGCCCGCATGTGAGGTCCTTCAGACCAAAACCATCGTGGACTGTCGTAAGCTCGAGTTTAACTTAGACAAATCCCTGATAAGATAGACTCGCTAGAGGAGGCCAATGATGCGATTAGAGCCCTATCGGCCCACCACACCTCTACAGTTGAAGAATACTCTCGTAGGGTTCGTGTTTCGAGTGATCGACACATGAAGCTTCCGAGTAATATTTGATAGCTGATTAGAGCGGAGAACGCGGGCCTAAGACGATCACTATCGTACCATAGGCAACAAATTCCGACTAAAAGGTAAAATACCGCATCAAAGAATTTAGACATGATAAGTGGGATAATCTGCTGACGGATATCGAGCCATCACAAACTGTCTTCTGGCAGTTGACCCGAGCTCTGAAAGTTGAATAATCCTCACCTATGCCGCCACTCGTTAGACCAGGAAACCCCGATCTCGCCTTTGACGACTCTGAAAAGGCCGAATGCCTCGCGGACAGTTTAGAGAGCCAATGTACTCCCTCTAGCGAACCGATAGATCCCGCTTACCTTGCAGAGGTCAAAGCGTAGGTCGAGCGTAAGTCTGCACTACCACCAGCGGGCGATCCCTTAGAGCCTGTGACAGTCGACGAAGTCACAGAAGCAATAAAAAACTTCAAAAAGAAATAAGCACCCGGCCCCGATGGCATTAACAATAGGGTGCTGAAATCTCTCTCCGCGCCACTTATATGCCTCCTAGTTATATTCAACGCTCTTCTTTCTAGCTACTCCATCCCGTATGTCTGGAAAGGGGTAGGTGTAATAGGAATCCTGAAACCAGGGAAACCAAGTAATTTAGCCTCTAGTTACAGACCAATCAGCCTCCTCAGCACACTGGGGAAAGTTTACGAGCGACTGATATTGAATCGCCGAAGTAAATACATCTTCGCTAATAAACTTCTTCCAGACAAGCAGTTCGGTTTCAGACCCGAACACTCGTGTACCGACCAGCTACATCGCCTTACAGAATACATTCTGAAAGGGTTCAACCTCCCAAGAAGAAGTCGTAGAATCACTTCAATCGGTGCCCTCTTCTTCGATGTCGCAAAAGCGTTTGACAAAGTCTGGCACGACAGCTTGCTTTTCAAGCTGTATAAACTCAACGTGCCTGATAGGATCATCCACATCATCAGAGCTTTTCTTGCAAATCGCCACTTTCGGTTTAGAATGGAGGGCACTCGCTTCACAAAACGTCCCCTCAAGGCTGGAGTCCCACAGGGCTCCGTCTTCTCCCCAATACTCTTCACACTCTTCACGAGTGACATCCCTAAGGAACCAGTAGTGAATACTGCTCTTTTCGCCGATCACACGGCACTTTACGTCGCCCATCATAATAAAAGAATCCTCACCGAGATGCTCCAGACAGCAGTCAATCGCTTAGGCGATTGGTTCCGCTTATGGAGAATCGAAGTAAATCCTGAAAAAAGTGTAGCAATACACTTTCAAACTACGCCCACTCTCAATCGACAATACAAAAATCCCAAGAAATCTTTAGGTACGATCACCGTGTACGACCGCCAGATCCCCTGGCAATCAACGGCCAAATACCTAGGGCTCACATTTGACCACGATATGACATTCGCGAAGCACATTCGCGATGTCCGAAACCGTGCAAAATTCGTCACTAGTCGCCTCCACCCGCTAGTTAACGCAAACTGTCTGTAAGACATAAGCTCCACCTTTATAAAGCGTGCGTAAGACCTATCATGTCTTACGCAAGCATAGTTTTCCCATTGACATTTGTACGACCTCCAAGTCAGCCAAAATAGATTCATTCGCATAGCCAACGGAGCTCGGTGGTACCAGCGAAACTCCGACTTACACAGAGACTGTCAACTTCCGACGATCTCTGAGTACTTCAAGGAGATGTCACGGCGCTACTTCGAGAGGGCCGAGACACATCCCAACTCGCTAGTGGTAAACGCAGCCACATACGCTCCGACTCCGAACGTCACGGTAAGCCTCAGGAGGCCCCGTAACGTTCTAATAGAACTCCCCGTTCCGCTAGATGCCGATGACCGAAGTGTCGCCGGCCATTCACATGTAAACACTACTCACTCACCTAGTGCCACAAACACTTTTAGGACTACAATGGATGGGAAGTGGGAAGAGGAAGTGGGAAGTGAACGGAATAATAATAATAATAAGTTCTTTATTTTCAAAAGGTAGTACAACCAGATATTTGCTTAGCACTTAATAAAGCTAATTTGGTACATATATTTGAAACATAGCATCAGCAGCCGAACTAGGAGACCTGTGCATCAGCTTTCAGCGCCACATCCCCACCGTTAATTTACATATGACACAATACATAGAATTACAGGTTTGTGATCAGTAATTGATGTTTGAGGAACCATTGTAAGTGAAGGATTATTCGTTTTTAGAAGAACATGATCAATACACGAACCGCTCGCGTCACGTGTTATTAGAATATGAGTAGGTAACAACCCATGGAATGTTGTCAGTTGCAAATACTTATCGGAGTTAATATCTGTTTTATCACTCTTAATGTTAATATTTATATCACCTATAATAATTATGTTTTTATGTTTCGAATATTTCTGTAGTAGACTATCTAAAGAGACTAAAAAGTTTTCTAAGTTTTTATATGACGGTAACATACGAGTATATATTGAGATTATAACAATATCATTCAATGTTGTTATCATACAATTCTCTTCTTGAAAATGAGGCTCCTCAGTCGTGAACAAATGTTTTTCTTTTATATATATTACTAATCCGTCATTTTGGTTGTTATTAAAATTGGTGTAGCATAAATTATAACCATTAATTTTAGGTAAGTTGTCCTTATTAAGCAGCCAGCATTCACTTAGTACAATGACATCAAAATCTATTTTTAATCTAGGAATATTATCCCACTCCCCCAAGATTATCGATTTTAGTGCAAAAAAATAATCCCGCCCCACTTTTTTATAAGTTCTGAGCTCTAAGTTTGATGAAGCTGTAAGAGCCGCATAAGCTAACAGCATTAACATCACAGAAACTAATCTGTGGGTCAGAGCATTCACTCACTAATGTGAACTTAAGGCTCGTTTGCCAGCCTTCTATAAAAATATTATATCATAGCAGGTGTTATATTTCACGTTAAATATGGAATGATCAATCTTCTACATGAACTAATTCAGCGCCGCTCGTTGAGTTAAAAGCATCGTTGTTCCGGTACGCAATCAATCATGCGACAATGAAGGCTCTACATCTTTAGATCACTTTAGAGTAAGTGTCTTGTTACACAAACCACCGTGACATTAATGACGGAAATCTCAAAGACGTCTTTGGGTGTTTGCATAGTCAGTTCGATCTAGGATAATTATTCGAATATAAAATTAGGTTACCGTTACCGTTACAACCTATTAAAGTCCACTGCTGAACATAGACCTCCCCCATAGATTGCCTAATAGGGGGGATATTTGTCATAGTTGCCACGCTTGGAAAGCGGGTTGTAAAAAAAACTGTGGTTGCCACAGTTCTGTATTCCTTTGTAACCTTCTTTGTTTGAAGTCGGTTGCTGTTCGTTTTTCACTTCAATTTTATATAAAAATACAAGGTTATTTTTCAAAGAGTAGCTAAATTTTAAACTTAAGTTCAAATATATATATAATGATATACCGTTTTGGAAATATTAATAAATAAGGCTTACTACTTTTGTTTGAAATTATTCCAAATTGAATGTGATTTATGGGCAACAACTATGCGTATACGCGCTCCTCTGTGTGTGATTTACTTCACAATGTTTTTGCCGTCCAATAGACCCTTGCGAATGTGTGTGTGCGTAATAAAATAGTACGCGTTAGATATTTATATTTACATTTTTAATTTAAAAGATAAAAAGGACAGAATGTTTGAGATTTTTTAAATTAATTTTTCTTCACCATTTGCCTACATTACTTATTCTGAACCTTGTCTGCAAATTTGGCCGGTTATTGCAAAATAACCCTGTATATCCTGGACGCTACTAACTTTTCTAACTACGTGCCTTTCACACTATTACCTTTTTTTATCTAGCACTTAGGTAAGTCAGCACTTAACCCTTTCCTGTCCTATGAGTCATATAAAAACATTTCGATTGTTTAACTATTGTGTCTGTTTTGCGAACACGGAAACTGTTAAAATACCAAATGTATTCGTTTGTGATTACAGCACCGGCGAATATAGCTCATGAAACGTTCTAAAACTCGTGCATATTACTAATCCAATGCTGAACGCAGGTCACCAATATATATTGTCTTAAACCTCGATTCTAAGTAACCTGTGTCCAGCGACTATCTGCCTCACCTGGACGTCACTCCATCTAGGTAAATTGCTCTATATGGTCGGGCCATCGAGCTAAATGTCATAATGAATATAAACTATATAAAAATAACTATATAAAAAATATAAACTACTTTAATTTTAGGGTGCCAAGGACACTCCCGCGAGCTCTCATTTTTCTACTTGCCCCTCCATTTTGTAGGACTGTGTTTGGTAACAACTCTCCTGTAGCTAGATTAAGTAAACTTTATAATGGGATCAGTAGTCGGTCTGATATAAATTTTGTTTCCTCGTACAAGTTTTGCAAGTACTTGTTTGATACATTTTCAAATTAAGGTAATATTTTTTATACTTATTACACATATATAAGAGTATATAAACCATTAATGATTCATTAATTTTTATTAATGATTTTTTTCTTAACATAGCATGTAAATTAAGATTTATACCGGTATAGAAAGATACCGGTGTTTACCTGTAAGTAATTGTGCATTTTTTTTATTCTCAGATTTTTACGTGGTAGAGCCACGCTGCAGCTATGGTTGTAGACAACGTGTCTGCATTTTAATTCTTAATTGGGGATAAATGTCGATGTCTATGGGCCACAGCATCTATTTACCATCAGGTGGACTGTGTGCTCGTTTGTCACCCTATTCTATAAAAAAAATTGTATAAGAATATATTATACTTTTAGATTTTGTATGTTAAATTGAAACTATTGTAGATAGACCCTTTTAAATAAATAAAATAAACCTACATATTATGAAATACACTGTGTAGTGGCGAAGTCGGAATATCTACTACCCCATATCATCAAGTGGATGATTTAGTTTCTTTCTGTCGCTTCTTACGAAAGCGACAGAAAGAAACTAAAACTGTAATAAAACTGTGACTGCCAACCCGCTTGGCAAGCGTGGCAACTATGGTAAAATTCCCCCTATGCGGCAATATATGGTGTAGGTCTATGTTTGGCAGTGGAATTTAGATAGGATCTATCGAATTGAATCAATGTATTATAAAATTCACACTCTTATTGAAGTGACGTCTAAAAAAATGAAGAGTAAACAAAGTGACCGACTTTAAATTGAATTGAAAACTCTGGAGCCGAAATGTCTTTTGCGACTTTAATCACTGTATATTTTAAACTGAAAACGGTCACATCTCATTATGAACTTGTTTTGAGTTTCTGATTTCTACAGACGTAACGTTAAGAATTTCTTGCAAAAAATAATATTAATAAAATACATCGTAACGACATTCCTTTTTTTAATATAGAGCAGTGATATTCTTTACTTACTTACAAATTTTGATGATTCTTTTTTTATTTAAAAGCTGGTGCTTCTCACGTGATCTCATATAAATTTGATCAAAATCTGATCAGTAGTTAACTCAAAAACTCAAAACAAAAAAAATACTTAACCTTAATAATGCATATTTAATTGACTTCGACCACATTGATGATGTTGTCATTTTATTTATATTGAAGTCTGTTGTACAAATTTTTTAATTTTACCACTTGTGTGAGCTAGCTTTTAATTTACTAAAAATTTGAATTCAGTGTTTGAAAAGTATTTCCAAAATATGAAAAGTAATTTCAAAGTTTGAAGAGTATGTTCAAGTTAAATTCAAGTTCTGTGTGTGAGATTAAAAAATTGAGCAGATTAGATTGAAATTGATTTTCAATAAAATTGGTGCTAGGCAAATAACACAGTAGGCTCATTCTTTTTTGTTATATGACCCAGACCAACATGGGACCAATTTTCTTTACTGTGTCTACATACATTGTTTTGTAATTCAGCTCTTTAATCTAAGAGGGTGAGGGAATAGAGACTTCAGTTGTGCTTGCACATATATATTATATGGTACGCTGCAGCTTTATTATGGTTGTAGCACGAATGGGTGGGCTCCAAAGGGGTAGGACCACGCTATCACAAACTACCCGCGTAAAATAGCAGCTTAATGCTGCTGTGTTTCGTATGGTGAGTGTAGAAATCTGGAGACCCTTTTTACTGAAAACGAGGCAGGCATTCCATCTTAATCCTCAGGAGTGACAACGCATTGTGATTCTTAATCGAAGATAAATGTAGATATCTGTGGGCCACAGCAACCACTTACCATCAGGTGGACTGTGTGCTCGTATGTCACCCGTACTGTGTAAAAAAAAACATTCGTGTTCTATTAACCTCTCCTGCGCAGATGACTAGGGTCCGTTGATACAGGCCGCCGTGACTGGAATTCGAACTGGACGACATTATTAATGTACATATCGTTACAAGTATGCTTTTAAAATATCCTATTTACAATTTTTTGTTATTGTGTACATGGTAAACGCATTTCATCTATAATGAAGGCATACAACACACGACTTCTTATTACTAACCTTGGGCGGTACGATGAGATAAGTTTCCACTTTATGATCTGCTAGGTATCCTTCACGAGATGCACCATCTCCTGGCTCCACATCAAATCTGCCCCCCAGCTGCAACATCGTCGCTTTGGTGATATGGACACGACTGAAAATAAAAGATTATTTTGTAGTTATGAGATAAACTAACTACTGGTACCTATTCTATTAAAATTGAAAGCTGACGCTGTAGAGTCAAATAACATTTTAAAAGTACTGCACTTTTTAAAATGTTCAACTTCATTGAAGAAGTTAGAATTTTCATCATTACCGCGAATCATACTAGTGGGGTTAGTCAAATTAATAATATTTAAAAACTATGAAAATGTTTCGGAAAATTATTCGTATTACCGGATGCTAATTGGTCATTAAGTCCCATGGCTATCGCCATAACAGTTTTACATACTCATCGTCCTGCGTAATTTGCCCATCATTTAAACATTCGCAATACCAGTTTTTTTTTATAGAAGGAGCAAACGAGCATGCAGCTCACCTGATACGAGTAGTAAGTGTCAGTTGTGAACCATACGTCAGTCTATAGTCGCCAGACTTAGCCCTAACCGATTACCTTCTTTTACGCAATTCGGACAATTTTCTGCTAGGATTTTTTTTTTCAGAAAGTGGTAAAAATACTTTCATATACTTTGTAGAGTCCAGATCCCCAGCGTTCTGTCGCAAAGGCATAAACGATCTTCCCTCGAGATGAAAGAAGTAGATAATATGGGTAAGTACTTCGATTATTTTTTTTTTAAAAAAGTGGTTAATTTTTTAAATGTAAAACTGCAATTTCATACTTTAAACCCTAATACATCTAAACCAGAAATAGCTGAATAAATAAAAAACATATTTGGAAAAGAAAAACTTCAGATGCGGTAGCGAAGCCTCCATAGAAGCCGAGAAGGCGGGCTTGCCTTATCAAACTGCTCAATCAATAATATCAACTAATAAAATAACTCGTAAACTTTTTCAAACTATTTCAAATTTCCCGCGCGCTTCTCTGTCGCTGTCGCTGACCTGTTCTACACAGGCCATAGATTACTGTATATACAGGCACACACAGGCCTTATAACGTCAACACGCGGCAAAACTGCGCGATTAGGTTGTCATAAAAATTAGTCGTCTCTCTCGCACGCGTGGGCTTTTACCGGGCTTTCGAGAAGACGATCGCTCCCTTTCTAACCTGTGGTAAAATGTTCTATAATAAAATATAACTACGATTGTTTATATAGCAATTTGTACGTAGCAAAAAGCCCGGCTTTTAGTGTGAAGTTAGTCATTAGTAAAGCGCGAGCGATACCTTTGCAAGTTCACTTCACATTTCAATGTTTACTCTGTGTGTTTACTTGAGCGAATAAAATTTATTCACTAAAATGATTTTTTTCACTATAAATCTATAAAAAAGCATAAATTTTCAACTCGTAATAATTAAATATTGCGAGTTGAAAATTTATGCTTTTTTATAGATTTTTAGTGAAAATGGAAGATAATAGTGTTCCTTGTGATAAATTGAAGTGTGTTAAAGTGCTAATCGGTGAGGAAAAGGTAAAATCGAAAAAGAGAAAAGGTAAATTTTTATAAAACTGCTAAAAACAACAAAACCATATCTTGGGCTTGCCCTAGTTTGGAGCCCTAGCTTCGCCACTGTTCAGATGACTTATTTAACCTCACCGAACATGTCTGTTTCTATCTACATATATAGTTGCCCAATTGATTGCACGCCTCATAACGCGAAGCGTTATTAGGTAGTGCATTACTCTCAACACGTCAAGGTCAAGTAATTTTGTGGTCTTAAAATGCCTCTATCATAACCATATTGCACTTATATTATAATATGAGTAGCCGTATATCAAGAAAACACTCACACTTTAATACAAAACGGTTTGAAAATTAACGCATCGTACGAGTCGTTTGTTAATAAAATGATTTTCAAGTTTTATAAGTTTTGTTGCTATTAAAAATTTAAAGGCGTTTTCATTTTTTTCTTTAGCTTTTGATAGACAAAGGACAAATGTACCATACAGCCTATATCGATTTTATACTTTGTATAATCGATTTATTTTGGTAAACATTATAATTGTTTCCCTGTAGGTGACACTAGCTGTTAAAATAATAGAGCGCTAAATTTGAAACACGTAAATAATATATTTTAAAAGTCAGGAATACAATTTATTTTATTCATCAAAATTAAATGAAACGCTCATGAGGCGTGCCCTTTTGGATTTTCCAAACTATTTTTATATAAAATGACAGTAATATTTTCAATAATAATGAAAAGACATTGTTGAGAGGGCAGCGGATTGAGAAGATTGCACATCAGTGCTCGAGTGCGTGTCTAAGAACTTGAGATATCCTAGAAATAATATTACATTTTATTTCTCTTTTCCTTCACTGCTGTATATATATTTCAGTACCCAAAATTGTAACTAATATTTGCCTTGTCACAAAATCGGGAATATAATTCAGGTTATAGATTTTACGGCTGGAGACATAACCTGAGTTATCACAGCTTTTTATTTTTCAAAAGTTAAAGTTACAGCCTATATACGTTCCACTGCTGGGCACAGGTCTCCTCTCATATCTGAGAGGGTTTTAGGACAAGGAAATGTCCGCCGCGCTGCCCCAATGCGTGTTGGCGAACTTCACATGTCTTCGAAATATTATTTTTTCTTATTTCTTAGACATGCAGGTGTCCTCACGATGTTTTGCTTCACCGCCGAGCACGTGGTAAATCAGCACTTAAAACTGCAATTAACAATTTCATCAGTGCCTGCGGGGATCAAACCCGGGTTGTTCGCGTACTGTAAAATTTACAGAGAACGCTTAGCCCCTGAGCTACCACGACTCTTTTATTTTTCAAACGTAAATCAAATTTTTCTTCGTCTCATCACTATACACAAAATACGTTCCTATTTTTTACAAATGATACCATAATATACTCACCCAGCGATTCCACCTGACTCCATGTGATTGGCAAGTGTGACGTCATCACTCCATACATCAAACTGCCACTTACGAAGACCCAGCACCCCACACAACACATTACCCGTATGAATTCCAATCCGCATGTCTACGTTGAAACCAGAGGCCTCGCGAACAAATCTATAAAGAAGATATTAATTGTAGAAAATAAAACTCACGCAACTACTGTTCTAGATGTTGCTAATTAATAATAATGTCCTCTAAAATTAATTAATAATGAGTCTTAAAGGAGACTAGTCATCTGCGCCAGACAGGATTATATTGCACGAATGTGCGCTGCTCAAGAATAGTCCCACTGTCTTACTTTTTTTTTCTCACACTCATAGTCCGATGGGACGGCAATCCGACAAAACTGGAGAGATATCAGGCGCAGGACCAACGGCTTTACGTGCTTTTCGAAGCATTGGGGTAAAAAACGCCAACTTCTTGACTCCAGGCCGCTATTGAGTATTTCTTGACAAAACATACTCAATAATTGGTTTTGGCCTGACCCGGGATTCGAAACCGGGACCACAAGACCAGCATTCGCTCAGACGACTAACCAACCAACGAGACAACTTGCTAAATAATTTATAGAGGCTCTGATGACCGACAAATGGTGGTATATGCACGGGGAAATACCGTGTTCAAAACTTAGATACGGTGACAAACGAGCACACTGTCCACTTGATGGTAAGTGAATGCTGAGCCCATAGACATCTATATCTATTCCCTATTAAGAATCAAAGTGTAGTTGCGTTGTCCCCTGAGGACTAAGATGGAATGCCTTGTTTCCAGTAAAAAGGATCTCCGTTTCTCTACACTCATCAAACGAAACAGCAAAATTAAGCTGCTCTTTTACGCTGGTATTCTGTCAGAGCGTGGTCCTACCCTGGTCAAGCCGACCCAATCATACTACAAAAATAATATAGCTGCAGCGTGGCTCTATCATGTGTAAAAAAATATCGTCATTAGCGCGAGAGTAGCTGCACCAACTAACCCACTTGTGTTGATGTCCCAATGCTGGGAAACATAAATGAGAATTGTTCGTTGCTTACATACCGTATTGCGTCGATCATCTGCAAGCCCATGTTGACGCAGTTGTAAGCATGATTAGGCCTGGAGACCGGCAGCCCCGACACGCAGTAGTAACAGTCACCGAGGATCTTTATCCTCATGCACTGATTCTCCTGATAACAATATTTCCAATATAAGTTTTTTAATCAGTACTCGAAATAATGACTAAATTAATATAGCCTACCTACTAAGTAAGCCTCATTCTAATAATAATAATGTTCCTCCAGACCGAATATCGGTCAAGGTACCCAATTTTAATAGACACAAGCTGTTTGCGCAGGACAGTATTATAATGCGCAAGTATTTGCGCACCCTATTTGCGCCCTTATTCCAACCGGACCGGACGACTATACGTGCTTTCCGAGGCATGGTGGTAAAAAACTATTATCGTGATGTTTGCGCTGTTAGCCTATGCGGCTCTTACAGCTTCAACTGACACAAGCCTTTCAGGCCGCGAGCTATTTAAAAAGTGGAAAGGCGGCTATTAGGATGGGGATGAGGACGATGATGGTTTATGAATTGGTATTGTTACCAATAATCATGTCCCCTCTGTTGAGGTTATTTTTTGAGCTATCTAACCGCTGTCCGAGGGGGGGAGTTTGAACCCCCGCCTCTGACTGCTTAGCTCGTATCGGTCGATGTTCTGGGCGGTGAGAACCGCCAAGGTACGCGGGTGTACGGTGTGTATGCGGTGTGTGCTGGAACTCGCCTACGGGTGCGACGCGCCCCATCCGTTATCCTATTAGTGTTTGTCCTATTTGGTGTGGATGTAGTGTCAGTATATGATGTGCCTGCATCGTTTAGGTCGACGGGATCGAGCGAGCGTGGTTGTTCTATTAATACACTGAGACATCTTCTTGAAGTATTCGGAGATAATGGGAAGTTGACAATCACTGTGTAAATCTGAGTTCCATTGATACCACCGTGCTCCGGTGGCTCTACGGATGAAAAAGTTTTGAACTTTCTGTACTTCATTTAGGTGGGACTTATACGTGTGGGCGAAGGCTACACTTGCGTAATACATGATAGGTCTAACTCAGGTTTTGTACAGGTGGAGTTTGTGTCTTAGAGACTACTTACTCTTCCTGTTAACAAGAGGGTGGAGACGGCCAATGACTGACCTGGCTTTGTTGCGTACTACACTTATGTGATTCGCGAAACTCATGCGGACGTCGAACGTGACGCCCAGATATTTGGCCGAATCTTCCCAAGGGATGGGGCGGCCGTATAAAGTAATTTCCTTAATTCTGGTTCTTGGTCCACAATTCTTTGGGTGTGGTTTTGGACTCCGTTGAAAGTATATTGCTACACTTTTTTCGGGATTCACTTCAATTCTCCATTGGCGGAACCATTCGCCTAAGCGATTGGTAGCTTTTTGAAGTTTTAAAGTGAGACTATTCCTATAGTAATCTGATAAAAAGGGAGCCGTATCTTCGGCGAAGGTAGCAGTGCTTACCACTGGATCTTTAGGGATGTCACTCGTGAAAAGTGTAAACAGGATTGGAGATAGGACGGAGCCTTGTGGGATTCCAGCCTTTAGGAAACGTTTCGAAGAACGGGTTCCCTCCACTCGATAGCGAAAAGAGCGATTTGTAAGAAAGGCTCAGATGATGTGTACGAGCCTGTCGGGCACGTTTAATTTATACAGCTTGTAGAACAAGCCGTCGTGCCAGACCTTATCAAATGCCTTTGCGAAATCAAAGAAGAGGGCTCCCGTGTTTCGAGATTTTTTCTTTGTCGGGTGGTGATTAAAGCCAGACAGCATATATTATGTTAGGCGATGGATTTGGTTAGTGCACGAGTGTTTGACTCTAAATTCAAACTGTTCGTCAGGTAGAAGTCTGTTTATTTCAGTGAAGTGACGGAGGCGCTTTAGAATGATGCGCTCGTATAATTTACTCAGTGTATTGAGTAGACTAATGGGCCTGTAGCTGGTGGGTTGATAGCGCGGTTTCCTCGGTTTAGGGATTCCTATTACGTGTGCTTCTTTCCGGATATCCGGAAAAGAGTAGCTCGAGAGAAACGCGTTGAAAATTCCTACGAGTAGGTAAATTAGTGGTGCTGGAAGAGATTTGATCACCTTGTTGCTGATGCCGTCTGGCCCAGGGGCTGATCTATTCTTAAGGTTTTTTATGGTTTCAGTGACTTCATCGAAAGTCACAGGATCGAGTGGATCGCCCGCTGGCGGTAACGAAGACCTACCTACTACTACCTACGTTCGATTTCCGCTTCTACCTGTAGTAGGTCAGCGGGATCTGTTGGTACGCTGGATGGGGTACACTGGCTCTCTAGACTGTCGGCTAGGCATTCGGCTTTTTCGGGATCGTCTAAGGCGAGATCGGGGTGGTCTAGCCTCACGGCATGGGAGCAGTTTGCTCTGCTTTCAGAGCTTTAGTTAACCTCCAAAAGGCGTCTTGTGATGGTTCTAATCCTTCTAAGAGGTTATCCCATTTATCGTTTCTAAATTCGGCTACTCGTTGTTTAACCTCGTTTTGCAGACAACGTAGCCGGATTTTGTTATCTTCCGTGCGATAAAGGTCATAAGATTTTAGCGCGGTGTTTTTCGCTCTAATCAGTTGTCGAAGGTCTGCCGGAAGCTTCGTGTACCGATCACTTGACACACGAACCTTACGGGAGGAATCTTCGACCGCTGAAGTGAGGTGAGTCGGTAGGGCACTAATCGCCCTATTGGCTTCTTCCGGCGAGTCAATCTTGTCCGGTATGGGGTCTAAATGCTGGGAGTTAGTATACTCGAGTTTGACCTCGAGTTTACGCCAGTCGAAGATGGTTTTGGTCTGAGGGACCTCACCTGCCGACCGGCAAAGTTCTAATACGACCGGCCTGTGGTCCGAGCATAATTCGATGAAAGTTTCGATCGAGTTAATAGTAAGCCGGATGCCTTTTAGCAGTGCTACATCAAGGACGTCCGGATGATGGTGTGAAAGAAAAGGATAGCGAGTTGGAATCTCAGGAGCGATAACGTCGAAGTTAAGTCTCTCCGTGAGGTCGCATAATACGTTTCCGTTTGGATTATTTATGTTAGAATTCCAACTAACGTGTTTACTGTTTAGGTCTCCCGCGATTACTACGCTGGGGCCTAGATTTAGTAGAGCCGAGATGTCGGCTTCTAATATATGTTTCTGCGGTGGCAGACAAGCCGAGGCAATTATGACGGGCGGATGGCCCGTAAGTGCTATCCTACAAACCGATACTTCTAAGTTAGCAAGCGGTGGAGTATCTATCAGTATACAGTGCACGGACCTTTTGTAGTAGATCAAGGTACCGCCTTTAGGTCCGGTCAGCCTATCATTTCTTACTAAGGTATAATTAGCTATTTTGGGATCGCGCACGCTAGGTTTCAAGAAAGTCACTAGCATGGTGTTGACATCATGATCGCGTAAAAGAACACGATTTCTTCCTTTTGATCTCTGATGCCGTTTGCGTTAAAGAATGCGACAGTCAGAGAGCTAGGTTTAATTCTTCTGGTAGATTGTACTGCCATTATGATTTAAAAAGGGGATTGCTTAGGCGCATTGGAATGAACCAATCGCATCGATAAGATTAATATGCTCAATGATGGGATTGAGCTTGTTTTGAGTGTTTTTAGCCTCGCGAAGTTTGCGGGCCAGAGAAGTGACTTCAGCAACATTAATGCTGCTGATGAAGCTGCAGACTAACGAGAAGTCAGCAGCGAAGGTAGAAGATGCCCGAGGGGCGGTTTTGGGCTTTTGAGCCTGGAGAGAGAGCGCTGGCCGTGAGGCGGCCGCGCTTACAATCGCCGGGGGCGTTCGTTTTTGGGTGCTGAAGGCACCGAAGGGCTTACGCCTTGCCCGGAAGCCCCTTTAACGGGGGCGGGTTTGGTGTTAGCCTCAGGGGGCGCGGGTTGCGACACCGAGATCGGTGCGACTGAAGGGGCAGGTTGCCGAAAACGGGACCTGCTAGCGCTAGCCGCTCGTCCGCGCCGGTTTACACCTCCGCGCCTCTTTCTACGTGGCGCTTTGGTACAACCGCGATTATTCGCTAGATGTCCCGCTTCACCGCACAGAACGCAGCTCGGAGGGCCATCCGACTCGTGCCGTGATCACCTAGACACTTAACGCATCTAGACCGGGCAAAACAGTTTTTGGCCGAGTGGCCATAAAGTTGGCATTGGTGGCATTGACCAACGATGCCCCTATTTCGGGGGGCTTCTACTGCAATCCCCGTAAGATTGCAGATTCGGCGGACGTTGAAGATGTCTTTGCCTTCCAGAGTTAGGTCCAGGATGACGGGGCAAATGTCAAGGTATCTTTTCTTGTCAGTAGGGCGGTGCATTCTGTGTCCTTCTCTGACAGGGAGGTTCTGCGATTTAAGATCGCTAAGAACGTGTTCGGTTTCGAGCTCCTTGGGGAGCCCGCGAACGACGACGCGGAGGTTTCGTTCCTCGGCGCGCGCACCGATGCGCAGTTAAAGCGCGGAAGTCATCCGTCGTAGAGACGTGGATGCGAATGCCCTGGCCACCGTTGTGGACCTTGGGGCAGAAGATTTTCTTGGAGTCAATCCATTTGAATAGATTGCTCCAGCGGGATTTGTCCTGAAGAATAATTGGGGGCGGCGGCTTTTCCTCGCGCACCGCGGCGGGTTTCGGGTTCGCGGCTTGGGGCGCGCTGAAGGCGCGGTCTTTTTAGTCAGAGTGGCGTTGGGGGACGAAGACATTGACGAAAGGGCCGAGTGTTTTTTGCCCGAGACTAGGGTGAAGCCGTCGTCTTCGGGCTTGGCGGGTTTTGCTACATCAAACTCCATCTCGGAGCCCGTCTCGGCGTCCGAGAACGCCGGGGACGGCCCACGGGTGGAGAACGCAGGAGGCGCGGGGGACGCTACGTCATATAAAGTGTCTACGGACACGGGGGTCACAGGTCCGGTGCTCGGCGACATGGGATCGTCAACAAGCACGGTCGGACGTTCAGCAGCGAGCGAGTCAGGCTGCGCTAAAAAGGTTGCCCAAACGTCGGGGCAGACGCGACTTAAAAAGTCGGTGAGTTCGGCTATAGTAACAGCCGCTATCTTGTTTAAGGTTTAAAATACGTGTGTATCAAGCCCCCCCACCTCACGGCGGGGGAGGTGTGTACTTAAGACGAACACCTATACACCTAGCGCATTGGTATTCTAGGGTGTGTACCTTGCTATCGCCTAAAGCGACAAGCGAACACAGAAATTAAAACAATATAAAGTCGCATCTGAGGCAGCGGTGTGTAATAAACTACTTACGGTTAATGGAAAATGGCAGAGCGTGGGGCACTACACTAATCATAACACAAAGGGACAATGGGCCGGCGGGCCGGTGCAACCTGACAGCGGCAATGACGCACAAACACCACTGAAGCACTTCTGAGAAATAATTCGGATATTGTACTTTGCACAATTGTACTTTATTACTCGGGAGCGCATGAGCTCGACCGAAGGAATACGTCCGCGCAGCTTGAACGCAGAGCGCAGACAACCCAATCAATGGTGGTAAAACAAAAACACGGCCAATTTTCTTTTTATATTACACTGCGTTCAGAAATCTTGCATTGTTATAAGAAATTACAAAAAGAAGGATATAACATTATTATGGTTTTATGGCAAGCTAGCAAATTCTGATTTTATATTTAGATGTCGCCATGATCACAAACGGCCTGGAGTCATCAATGTATTCACTTTGAATGTTCAAATTATAGACCCATTTTTTCGTATTCCTATTTCTATTTCTTCTTTTATTCCTAAGCTATAAGATTACCGAACTATTTTAACTATGTTCGTTTTCTTAAAAACATTTTATTTTCAATAAAATTCTGGCCAACATTCATATTCCTTGCTATCGCCAACGATAAAGATGAAAACATTTTACATTTTTCTACTAAAAGCTAAAGGGGACAAAAGGTTGGTGAGCGCTCATATGTCGGTACAGAGCACTTTTTAAAACAGAGATAGCTTTGAACTTTATTTTGTTTTCATTGTGTGTGATATTAAATATTTAGGTGAACGTTCTATACGTATAACAATTGTGTTATAATTATTTTCTGTTTGGCTGAGGCTTCTTTTTAAATAGCAGTCTGTCTAGGTATCATTTATTTATTTATTTACACTTTATTGAAGCTTACAACAGTATAGTATCAAAAGGCGGACTTAATGCTAAAATCATTCTCTGCCAGTCAACCTTAGGCAGTTATAAATAACATATATATTCACAAATATATAAATATATATGTATATCATAAGAAAATACAATATAAGATACATAAAGATACATAATATACTTATTAAACTAAAACAGAGATAACTACTATAATGATGACGGAGCTTAGCAGTTATGAATCAATTTTAGGAAATGAGCCCAAATATTCGTCTTAAATGGTTCGTCTTAAATTCGTCATAAAATCAGTCACGTGCCTGTTTCTGGCATCCGTGCATACTGCTATACTCCGAATTGAAGAGTAAGAAAGCCAATATGTTAACAAACTGTGAGGCTCTTAATCTTATCTCTCTTTGTTTTAAGCAGGTTGCAGTTGTCTATTCCGGGCTACAATGATAGTTACACATAAGTGTACTATTAGTCCAATTAACATACTAATATTAAAAAAAATCCAAAAGTGCACGCCTCATGAGCGTTTCATTTAATTTTGATGAAAAAAATAAATTATCAAAATAAATTGAATTCACAAAATATAAAATCGATATAAGCGATATAGGATATGATACATTTGTCCTTCGTCTATCAAGGGCTAGAAGAAATCAAATAGAAATTATTAGGTAGAAGGTACATTTATAAAAAAATAAAAAAACCGTTTTATTAACAAACTACGCGTACTAGGCTATTGATATGAAATAGGGAACCAGTTGATGTAATTCTGAAGCTAATAAAAAAACCCGGTCTCGATACGTCAATTTTTTTTGGGAGTTATCATGACCACATACAAAATCAGCGTACAGACATCCGGACGTCCGCGTAAAATTTTTTCAAACCATTTTTTTTTTCAAAGTAGCAATATACAATGATTTTTTTTTAAATATAAGATGGATTAATTAGAGTGTTTTTTTATTTACGGCTACTCATATTATCGTAGTGCAATGAGGTTATAATAAAAGCATTTTAAGACTATAAAATTGCTTGACCTTGACTTGTCAGGAGTAAAGCACTACCTCAAACGCTTTGCGTTATGAGGCGTGCAAAACCTGAGGATCTACTTTCGTTTTTGCTTCATGTGATGAACAAGTATTCTACATTGTATTTGAAAATGCTTTGTTTCGAAAAGTTAGCACAAGCAGAAAAAAAAAATTGAAAAACCAACATCAGCGTTAGTCTCTGCTCGTAAGTTTATCTGTTGTAGAATCACCTAGAAGGTAATACCTTTATGCCATTATAAAGAAATGAATGGTGCATAAGGCAGACCAGTAAAAGTTTTTTAAGAACACTGTGATTTTTCATATTAGTCACAATTCTAAATATCTATCTGTCTGACTGCTATCCACTGCAAAATTGAAATAAAAAGCGATGATGCTACCGACGATTGGAATATTACTACCTACTAAATTTAGCTTAGTTGTTTGGATCCCAAGCTGCAATAGCAGAGTCAGTTACGTCATATTGCTAAGAGAACAATTGTGTTGAGTAAAAAGGTCGTTGATTTAAAAACCATGTAATGTCTGTGCGCTTATTATAAATATTACATAACATAACATAACATAAGCACTCACGCCTGTCACCCAGAGGGGTAGGCAGAGACTACGGACTTCCATTTGGCATGATCCTGACACACTTCTCTCGCCTCCTTTACATCCATATATCTACGCATACACGCTCGTCGGTTAAGGGTACTCCTAATCTGGCCCATTTTCAATATATCGCCAATTTGGTAGATAAACCTTCGTCTAGGGCGTCCCTTCCCGACTCTTCCGGTCACTTCTGCAACATAAATTTGCTTTGTCACTCTTTCCTCGTTCATTCTTTCTACATGACCAAACCACCGAAGCATTCCTTTCATAATACTGGTCACATCGTCATCTTGCAAACCACACTTTTCTCTTATCACACCATTTCTCACCCTGTCATTCAGATTCAGCCCTAGCATACTCCTTAATGACCGCATTTCTACAGCATTTATTCTACTCTCATGCTTCTTCTGCCAGACCCAACTTTCACTACCATACATTAAAGTAGGGACTAACACAGCGTTATGAATTGCCATATAAATATTATATTTAAAATATTTCATTTAAATATTCAGAGCAGAAGTAATGATGTCGATTACAATATCTTTTGAACTTTTAGAAAGTATAATAAAGATAGGTTATATAATTTAAGATCAAACATTGCAAAAGTTTGTTTGGATAATAGAATGTTGAAACAACAAGATATTCTAAAGTTAGTTGCCTAAAGCAGACCTCAAATATTTATTCAACAAACTGAGTTCTAACCGCGAATGGAAAGCTTTACACAGTGTTAACATAACTCTCGTTTAGAAAGAAAACTCAATGTACAGACAGCATTTTGAATATGTTGGAAATTCGAAATTTTATTCGACGCATCTTCCAGGGAATGCACTAGCATGTTGATGGAAATAACGTTATTATAGCGCTATTATTTCACGTACATCTCAAATAAATTTTGTTATATTTCTATGTTTTAAATATAAATTTTTAATTTAAAATATTTATATAAAATAAATCTTTGTGCGGCATGCACGTTCGCGCACGATGTTTTCCTTCGCCGCCAAGAACGTGGTAAATCAACATTTAAAATTACAACTACCAATTTCATCAGCATACCATTGCCATACCATTGAACCTATTGCTCGCTTACTATGAAATATACTACTATACTTTGGATATAAAATATGTTCAAGACATAATGTGTTGTCCGCCAAATCACACTAGATAAAGGCGTCAAAAGAGAGCCTACCAGTGGGACGGATATAATCTGCAACTTTACTTAAAGCTAACAGTCCAGTAAGTTGCTATTGCATCCTGTAACTACAAACAAAGAACGCCACAAATACCTTGTCTCACCCGGAGAACTTAGGTATATACTGAACTGAGATAGTCTTTAATTTTACTGGCTCTCTTAACTTTTAAACAAGTGTTATTAGTTGAAAATGAAATGCGTTTTGGTATATACCCATTACGAAGTAGAGCCACGTTGAAGCTTTATTTTGATTGCAGCACGAATTGGTCGGCTCGACCGGGGAAGAACCATGCCAAAAAAAATACAGAAAATCAGCGTGAAATAGCAGTTTAACGCTATTGCGTTTCGTATGGTACCCTTTTTACTAGAAACGAGGCATTCTATCTTAGTCCCAGGTGTGACAACACTACTGAAATATGATTCCTAATCAAGGATAAATGAAGATGTATAAGGGCCACAGCATTCATTTACCATCAGATGGGCTGGCTTCTCGTGTGTCATTCTTTTTAACGTGGTAGAGCCTTGTTGCAGCTATATTGCGGTAGTATGACGAATGTCGGTTCGACCGCGAAATAACACCAGCCTAAAATAGTAACAGAATGCTTCTGGGTTTCATATGGTAAGTAACAAGAACCGGATACCCTATTACTGGAAACCAAGCATTCCATCTTAATCCTCAGGGGTGACAACGCATCTACATTTTTAGGATAGATGAAGATTATAGGGGCCACAGTATCCACTTACCATCAGGTGGACTGTGTGGTAAATTTTCATCCCTTATTCTTTAAAAATCTTATGGATTATATATATCTGCCCAGAATTCCATCTTAATCCTCAGGAGTGACAACGCATCTACATTTTGATTCTTAATCGAGGATAGATGAAGATTATAGGGGCCATAGTATCCACTTACCATCAGGTGGACTGTGTGGTCAATTTTCATCCCTTATTCTTTAAAAATCTTATGGATTATATATATCTGCCCAGAATTCCATCTTAATCCTCAGGAGTGACAACGCATCTACATTTTGATTCTTAATCGAGGATAGATGAAGATTATAGGGGCCATAGTATCCACTTACCATCAGGTGGACTGTGTGGTCAATTTTCATCCCTTATTCTTTAAAAAATCTTATGCATTATATATATCTGCCCAGAATTCCATCTTAATCCTCAGGTGACAACGCATCTACATTTTATTCTTAATCGAGGATAGATGAAGATTATAGGGGCCATAGTATCCACTTACCATCAGGTGGACTGTGTGGTCAATTTTCATCCCTTATTCTTTAAAAAATCTTATGCATTATATATATCTGCCCAGAAGTATTCCTAAGCAGAAAAGGAACTACCATCTAGAAAATTCGCACTAAATTAGGTACATTATCACAGACATGATCTTGCCATTCTGCAATCAGTTTTTCGATTTCGAGTTTACGCTCTTAAAAACTATATAACACTAGCGATCCGACCCGGCTTCGCACGGGTGATTTCTGGATCTCGGCAACAGCGCCACCTACCGGATCCAATTGTGAATCTAAAAAATCCAAAGACCCACTCAAACGCACACAAAAATTTCATCAAAATCGTTCGAGCCGTTTTCGAGTTTTAGGAGACTATAACAGCAATTGATTTTTATTAGAGATTATGCAACAATACCTGAACTAAAAAATACAATTTATTACAAAAATAAACAATTCAAACAATGTATACTTATAATTTAGTTAATAATGACATTTAGGGAGGCTTTTTACATTATCTTGTTTAATATGTTTGTGTAGAATATTATGTATAATGCCAAAGTTACACAGTGACGTCAAAATGCGTTAAAATTTTAATTAATCTAATGGGTTTGGTATGCATTCGAGCATGATAGAATCGACCGCAGGGGTTGACCTCAATACATTGTTGTTTGCTTCGACACCTCACGTCATCACATAATTACAATTGTTTTGATATAAATGGTTCGTGAATTTGACGCCACTGGTCGCGTTAATTTAATTAGAATAATGAATTTTTCATTTTAATTTTAAGACATTGTTGCATTTCAAGTGTTTAAATAGTTTAATAAGCGAATTAAAGTACAAGAATAGAAAAAAAATTGAAATCAAATGTCACCATGTACTGGCGACGTGGGAGAATCCCTTACAGCATAATATTATCCCGTGGTTGTTGTAAGAGGTGATAGAAAGAAACTGAAACAGGAGATGGTTAGCAGCATCTTCCTGATAACAACACGAACTCAAACTCTATATGAGGCAATCTGGGGTCAATGATCAGTAGCGAACTTTGATAGGCTGCGTAATTAATGATGAATCATATGTTATATTTTATAGATAGAGAGGTGTGGACTTTATGGCTGACGGTGTGCCCGCGATTTCGTTGGCATGGAATAATTTTTAGTAATTTATATACTTGCTTATTTGAATTTGTTAACAATTTAATAGGTTTTAATTTTTGTGCGCGGAACCATAATCATTTTTCTGGCGGACGAAGTGTAGGGCGTCCACCCACTAGACGGAGTGACGACCTGGTAAGACATGCAGGAAGTCGATGGATGCAGGTGGCTCAGGACTGTGCTTTGTGGCATTCCTTGGGGAGGCCTGTAATGATGATGATGAAGTTACTCCTTATAACATCGGCTATCTGCCAGTGAAAATCCCGTCAAAATCAGTCCAGCCGTTTCGGAGATTAGCCGAAACAAATAGACAGACATACAGACAAACAAAAATTTTAAAATCTGTTTTTTTTTTGTTATAAAAATCGTATATACTTTCATTTGAATTTAGTAAAAAGCTGTTATGTTGACATTACAAACAGACGTTTCAATTTTATTGACCGTTGATCATTAGGATGAAATGATCCTAATGATCAACGGTTTTTGTTCCGAGAGCGTAACTGTGATTTTAGACCTCTTTGCAATTCTAGCTTTTAGGTAGCAATTCGCCATATAGGAAATTCCTCATATAATCTTGCTCTTTCTTATAGACGATAGATGTAGATGTCTATAAACCGAAGCGTCTATTTAACTTCAGGTAGACTGTGTGCTCGTTAGTCACCCTTATTCTATAAAAAAATTACAGAGAAGGAACTCAGATGAAGGAACGCAAATTATCTGTAAGACCGTCGTTAACTGTATTTTATATCAAAATGCTCTTAAAGCTCAAGAAGCACGGTTGAAACTTAATCTTAATGGAACACAAGTGAAGCATTAGAGGAAATTTACTTCGTCGGTTTATTGCAATGAACGTCTTGAAAATGTTTTATATTTTTATTCCCCTGCACTTGGAACTTGTAAGTCATCATTAGATAAAAGTAAATCTATAGTGCTATGTAAGTAAGCAATACTTACATGTTTTTCTACTTAAAGATCTACTAGCTGGTCCGGCAGACGCTGCTCTGCCTTTTCCGGTTTATGTCGCAATGAGATTTACTCCAAACTCACTCCGAACTTTTAACACTATAAATTTTTAATAACAAGACCATAGCCCGGATATCTGGCCCGGATTTTGTGATTTTCTCTTTTAGCAATAAACAGGCATATTAAATTGAGGATATGAGTCATTTTGAATTATAAATTATATAGAATTTGTTAATAACTTGACTACAACGTCACCTATCAGATCCTAGCATACCTATGAAACATCGTCTCAATAAAACAAATATATGACGTCAACCGGCCAAATCGTTCAGAATTTACACGATCACTAACAGACTCATCAACGATTATCTATATATTTAGTAATCAATTGCCGTGTGTTAATCTCGCAAAAATTAAAAATGGCTCGACCCATTTTGATAAAGTTTTTGTGTATATTTGAGTGGGTCCCTGTATGGTTTAGATTCACGATTGTACCCAGTAGGTGGAGCTGTTGTCGAGATCCAGAAATCACCCGTGCGAAGCCGGGCGGAACGCTAGTAATGTATAAAGATGAATAAACGTTTAATAAAAAAGTACATACCGAACTCTAAAGTTAGCAACTAGAACGCCATCTAAATAGTTACATTAATATCCTTATCCCCTATTATATCATTCTTATTTCTTCCTTTAAATGTATATGGGACTACTCCTAAAGTATAAGTTAATTAAAAAAAAGGAACATTTAAATAGTTTCAGCCGCCTGAAAAATCAGTGAACATACATAAAAAATAAGCGCCGAATATAGAACCGTGTTTTACGTGGTAGAGCCATGCTGCAGCTATATTAGTAGTATAGTTATAGTACGAATGGGTCGGCTCGACCGGGGAAGGACCACGCTCTCACAGAATACCAGCGTAAAATAGCAGCTTAACACTGCTGTGTTTCGTATGGTGAGTGAAGAGAACCGGAGACCCTTTTTACTGGAAAAGAGGCATTCCATCTTAGTCCTCACGGGTGACAACGCATATGCATTTTGATTCTTTTTGAAGATAGATGTAGATGTCCATGGGTCACAGCAACCACTTACCATCAGGTGGACTGTGTGCTCGTTTGGCACCCTATCCTATAAAAAAAAAAAAAAAAAACCTTCTCGTTTTTTTTTACTCAGTTAATAAATGTTAATATAAGAAACATTTAAATAGTGTCAGCCGTCTGAAAAATCAGTGAACATACATAAAAAATAAAAAAGTTTTTTTAACTCAGTTAATAAAATGTTAATGTAAGCTCGTAATCAGATGGTCAAATAATATTACATTATTTTAAGAGTTGATACCGCAGGTTGTAATCTACAAGATCCAATCACTTCATTTCATATTATAGAAGTCCCTTACGTAAAAGTCGACTAAATCATAAACTAAGAAAGCATTGGAGCCCCCAATAGACGACACGTTACTAATATTTGTAAAAAGGCATATGTTTCGTATTATACGAAGTCAATCTAAGTTTCTTTTTAGGTTAGTAATTTAACTAGTACTCACAATTATACTTTCTTATTTTGTTCTATAGTGTTAGCAGTAATTATTATAAGGTATGATGGGATTGGCATGTCATTTCGACAAAAATCCCAAAAAAAAAATTAGAGAGAAAACATTTTTAGTAACGTTTTATTCAATTATTTCTTTATTTATTACTTGAGACATCTATCCTTACAGGTCGAACCCAATGCGATATAGTGTCTTCTTTTTTACTATAAACTAAATCTTACACTAATAATATTAAAATATATGTAGCTAAACAAATTAATAAAAACCAATATAAACATTAAATAGCAAAAAAAGTCTAGTCCAGTGATGGGAAGAAATTGCTAAGTAGTTGCTTAACGTGGTAGAGACACTGCTGCGTTTTATGACTGCAGCACTAATGGGCCAGCTCGATCGACAACTTCAAAGTACAAGATGCCAAAACATCTCATCATGGTTTGCGTTAAAACATACCAGAATTGAATATTTATTATTTTATTCATTCTTTATTTGCACAGAAACTTGTACAAAAAAGACGTTCTTTCTTTACGCGGTAGAGACACACTGCTGTTATAATATATAGCTGCAGCACGAAAGGGTTGGCTCGACATGAAGGATCACGCTCGCACAGAACACCAGCGTAAAACAGCAGTATAATGCTGCTGTGTTTCGCACGGTAAGTGGCGGGAACCGGATTCTTTACAGGTAACCAGATATTCCATCTGATTCCTCAGGGTGACAATGCACTTGCACTTCGTGGTCTCGTTTGTCATCCTCACTGTCAATTAAAGGTAAAGCCTAGTAAGTATGGGAGAGGCGCCTAATGTGTAATTTTTTTTATAGAATAAGGGTGCAAATGAGCGCACAGTCCACCTGAGGTAAGTGGGTGCTGTGGCCCACAGACATCTACAATTATCCTCAATTAAGAATCAAAATGCAGATGTGTTGTCCCCTGAAGACTGTGATGGAATGACTCCTTTCCAGTAAAAAGGGTCTCGGGTTCTCTACACTCACCATAGAAAACACATGCTGCCATATTACGCTGGTATTCTGTGCGAGCGTGGTCCTACCCCGATCGAGCCGACCCATTTGTGCTACAATAAAGCTGCAGCGTGGCACTACCACGTAAAAAAATGAAGCGACTATTACATCTATATATATTATAAATATTTAAGGGTGATCATTTTAACAGATACGATACGGTCAATTTATTATAATAATGAGGTGCCATCAATCCACCATTTTATTTTTACCACATATCAAGTGACCTAATTAATTTTCACAACTTTAAATACTATAAACATGTCAGACTGTTAAAATACAATCATTGCGTATATATTAAAACAAATAAACCCTTTTCACTGGAAACGAAGCATTCCATCTTAGTTCCCACGGGTGACAACGCATCTGCATTTTGATTCGTAATCGAGGATAGATATTTTTATTTTTTTGTATAGGAGAGGGGGAAAACGAGCATGCGGCTCACCTGATGGTAAGTGACTACCGCCGCCCATGAACAACTGCAACACCAGGGGAATTGCAGGTGCGTTGCCGGCCTTTTAGAAAGGAGTAAGCTCTTTTCTTGAAGGTCCCTAAGTCGTATCGGTCCGGAAAAATCGCCGGTGGTAAACTATTCCACAGAGAGGTCGTACGTGGAAGAAAACTCCTAGAAACGTACAGTGGTGGACCGCCAAGCATCCAGATCCAGATATAGATGTCTATGGCCCGAAACTACTCAACATCACTATGTGCTATTTGCTGACTATGTGCTTGTTTGTCACCCTTATCCTATAAAAAAATATAGCCTATATTACGACTTAATACACGAAAACAACGTGTAAAATATGAATAGGCATATGTGTTTCATAAAATTTTTATGAAAATGTTTATAAAACCCTTAGGGTGTCAGCTGGCGAATGGTAAGAGAAAAGTAAATATTAACTTTGCTGTCCAAATGGCGATAAAATTAATGTCCAACAAATATTAATATAATGTTGCTTTCATATGAGGATATAAGCTAAAAAATATTTTGCCAGACATAATTAACTTGGATTAGCTTAGATAGAAAACTTTTAACGTTAAGTACGAATTTTTCAGATTTTATCGCTTTTAATTTTACTTTTGACTAGAATAGAATAGAATAGAATAATTTTTATTCAATATAGATTATTACATAATACTTATTGAACGTATTTTTTTTTATTTACCACTGGTTCGGAAAATATCTCTGTCCCGGGAAGAACCAGCAAGAAACCCAGCGGGACTATTTTGTAAACATATTTCACTTTACAATAATTTTGTTTGTACAAATTTTAAATAAGTTTTAATAGAACCAACATGGTGGCGATCACCTCATTCCCAGGGTTATTTTCATTTATGTATTCTTTGATATTATAATAACCCTTTTTGTACAATTTATCTTTAATAAAACATTTAAACTTGTTTATTGACAAATTTTGTACATTTTCTGGGATTTTGTTGTAAAAGCGTATACATTACCGCATAAATGAATTACTAATTCTATGGAGTCTAGTAACTGGTATGAACGTTTGAACATCATACATTACATTTTCATAAATATATTGCGATGCCAAAGTTAATATGTTTATTTCTTTAAATTTTTCTCTAAGGGACTCATTACAATTTAAGTTATTAATCGCCCGTACGGCTCTCTTTTGCAAAACAAATATGGCTTCGATGTCAGTCGCATTACCCCGTAGCAAAATTCATAAGCCATCACGCTATGAAAGGAACTAAAATAAACTAATCTAGCTGTCTCAACATTAGTGAGACTTCAAATTTTTCTTACAGCATAGGCTGCAGAACTTAGTCTGCCTGCTAATTTAGATATATGGTGGCCCCATTGAAGCTTCGCGTCAATAGCAATACCAAGAAAAACAGTGGTATCCACAAGACTCAACTCTATCTCATCTAAGAGCACATTGGTATTTGAATGTTTAACATTAGGTATTGTAAATTTAATACATTTTGTCTTATTGCCGTTTAAGAGCAAATTGTTAGCGTTAAGCCAATGTACTAATTTTGATAGAGCATTATTTACATTGTCAAAATCAATTGACTGTCGTTTGAGTTTGAAAATTAAAGAGGTATCATCAGCAAATAATACTATATCGTGATTGTCCCCTACAAGATAAGGTAAGTAATTAATATAGACGAAGAACAGGAATGCCCTGAGGGACGTCCATTGATACTACTGATTCGGCGGAACCTTTACCATTGATAACGACCTTTTGAGTTATGTTATTTAAATATGAAATAATAAGTCTAAGCGCAATATTTTTGACACCATAATGTTTATTTATTTAGTTATTTAAACTTTAATGCACAAAAGAAAAAATCGTACATATGGCGAACTTAATGCCTTAAGGCATTCTCTCCCAGTCAACCATTAGGCTAAGCAGAGATAAACATATGGGAGGTAGTGCAGCAAAAGTAAACTAATAATGAGAAAAAAGGTAACGAAGTTCGAATAAACCAGAATATATATAATATATATAGAATACCTTCTACATATATATATATATATATATACACATACATAAATCTACTTAAATACATTATATACATATATATATATATATACACATATAACTGTGCCATGATAAATAAGGAAAATATGTGACGATAGAATCATTCTTTAGGAAAAAGCGTTAATTCACACTTGCAATGCCTTACTAAAATGTTCACGAACTTGAAGAAACTTGTTGGAAGCGTTTTAATGTCAAGAGGTATTTCGTTCCAGAGTCTTGTAGCCGTAAGAGCGAAAGAGTAGGACATATAACCAGTACGGTGTAAAGGCGTTAGCAACTTTAGATTATCCGAAGAACGGAGAAAACAATTATAAGTATCTCCTAGGTACTGAAATCTAGATTTCAAGTACTCAGGAGCACAAGAATCGTTCAGGATAGTGAAAAGAGTGCAGAGTATTCTAACATATCTGCGCTGACGGATAGGTAGCCAGTTAAGTTGAGTACGAAAAGATGATACATGGTCATATTTACGAAGACCATAAATGTATCTGATGCAGTTATTGAGGAGACGATCCAATGTGTTAAGATGCTGTTGAGATAAGTCTGTGCAACACACATCTACATAGTCTATTATCGGCAGAATAAGAAATTGAACAAGCAAAACTTTTGTAGCGGTAGGAAGAAAAATTTTCAGGCGATAAAGAGATCGCAATGTTGCGGTAACTTTGCGGCTTAGCTCCTGGATTTGCTTGTTCCATGAAAGACAGCTATCAACATACAGACCGAGATTCTTAACATGTGGAGAGTATGGAATAGCATTGTTGTTGTACGAAATAAACGGCAAAGTGGAGATATCTAATTTGGATAAGTATCTAGAGCTATCTAAAATGATCGCTTGACTCTTAGAAGGATTCACGTTAATTCCAAAAACAGTGGGCCATTCAAAGATATAATGTAAATCTTCGTTTAGTAACGCTATTGAATTATTAATATTGGATGGTTCCGCTTGTGCATATAGTTGTAGATCATCGGCATACAGATGATAAGATCACTTGAGGTTTAATGTGATAAGATTGATAAAAATTGAAAACAGAGGAGTTGAGAGAATACCGCCTTGAGGGACACCGGTTAATACATCACTTCAATTGGAGACATTATGGCCAGAACACACGGCCTGTTGGCGCCCTCGAAGATATGACGAGAACCAATCCTGGGCTGAAGACGAGATATTCAAGTGAGAGAGTAGAGCTAGCAAGATAGAGTGGTCAAGACTATTAAAAGCGTTAGAAAAATCTATTAAAATAAGAACTGTTAATTTGGAATTTTCCATACCCTCTCGAATATCTTCAGTGACCTTGAGAAGGGCGGTTGTAGTGCTATGCCCAGGGCGAAATCCAGATTGATATGAAGAAAGAATCTTGTTTTTGAAAATAAAAGTAGAAATTTACTTATGAGCAACAGCTTCTAAAACTTTAGATAAAAATGGCAGGATAGAAATTGGTCTGAAATGAGAAATATGGCTGCACTCGGTGGATTTCGGAAGAGGAATGACAAAGGCTTTACGCCAGAGTGTTGGGAAAGCACCATACTTCAACATACTTTTCACCATACTTTACTAAACTAAACAGTTGTTTGATTAAAAATTATATATAGCCTAGCGTATGGAAATTCGTAATAATCTCTATAAATAAAAATCATTTGCTGTCCGTTAGTCTCGTAAAAACTCGAAAATGGCTCGACCGATTTTGATGAATTTTTTGTGTGTGTATTTGAGTAGGTCGCTGGGTGGTTTAAAAACTCAATTTCATCCGGTAGGTGGCGTTGTTGTCGAGATCCAGAAATCACCCGTGCAAAGCTGGGGAGGATCGCTAGTCTAAGAATAAAACAAGTAAATTTAGTAAAAACTATTGAGAATTCCTTTTCTTATATAGAATAAGGGTGAAAAACGAGCACACAGTCCACCTGATATTAAGTGATTTCTGTGTCCCATAGACATCTACATCTATCCTCAATTAAGATTTTAAATGCAGGCACGTATAGGATTAAGACGGAACACCTTGTTTCCAGTAAAACGGGTCTGCGATTCTCTACATTCACCATACGAAAGGCATTAAGCTGCTATTTTACGCTGGTATTATGTGAGAGCGTGGTCATTCCATGGCCGACCCTTTCGTACTACAACCAAAATATAGCTGCAGCATGGCTTTACCACGTAAAAATTCCGTCTGTATATTCTAAATAAACTGAAACTTTTCACAAAATAAACTAAAGTAAATAACAATTCAAACAACAATCCGGATGCGGGTGTGAATGTCTTAATTTATTCTTTTTGTACTTTCGTAAAAAAAGAATAACGACGTTGCTCGAAACAACAAAAATTGTACAACTTGTTTGACAAACAAGCATTCACCAATTGTAAATGTGTCCCATTAACTCCTACAAGCAATTTCAAGCAAATCTGTAAGTTGCAACCGTTTTTCTGTAAATAGTAAGGATTATCGTTACGGTTACAGCCTATTATAAAGTCCTCTGATAAGCATATGCCTCTCCATAGATTGCCTAATAAGGGGGATATTTGCCATAGTTGCCACGATTGGCAAGCGGGTTGGAAACCGCAGTGTTTTATTTTTAGTCGTTATTAGGAAGACGCTGCTGCCCATCTCCTGATTTGTTTCCCTCTGCCGCCTCTTACGACACGCATGGGATGATATAGGGTAGTGGATATTCTTACACTGCAACTACACGGTAGGATGGCGTAAGCATACAATCCCAATGGTAAGAAGCTACGGGCAAAATACACCTACATTTATCCTCGATTAATCAATATGAAGATGATGGCACCTCTGAGGACTAAGACGAAATGCCCGGTTACCAGTAAAAAGTTTCTTCGGTTCTCGTCGCTCTTATATATATATATAAGATATATATAAGTGTATAATGTCCTTATATATATCTTATATATATATATATAAGATATATATAAGTGTATATATATATATGTGTATAATGTCCCGCAGACGATCTGCGTAGGACAGGATTATAGTAACCAAGTGTATGTCGTAAGCATACACTTGGTTATGTACAGTCGTAAAAGTCTCTATTCTCTCACTCTCATAGTCCTATAGGATATCAATCCGACACAACTGGATTGGGATCAGGCGTAGGACTAATGACTTATATAACACCACCGTCTTCATAACTCCAGACTGCTAGTGAGCATGGAACACGGCTGAAAACCCGAATAACCAATTTTTGGCCCGCCTCAGCAGCCCCGATCAGCGGTTGGGCTTACGACCGGACCAACGAGACAGTCAAACTTAGTTTTAGTTAGTATTGAACAAGTGTCGTACCTGAGCAATCTGATCAAATCGTCCAAACAGCGCGTTGAGGGTTTTCACTAAGTCAGAAGCAGTCAGCCGTTCAGAAAGAGGGGTAAAGTTGACTATATCCGCGTACAGTATGCTAACATTGTTGTGACGTTGCACGTGCATCTCGTGGAAGCGCGTCTGCTTGGAATTGTCGGCGCAGGCGTCCGCCATCTTGAGCATAATCGATCTCTTTACCTGAAACAAAGAGTTTTGTAATTAATTTGGGATTAAATTTTTAAAAAAACTTAATTTTCTTTTATAAAATAAGGGTGACAAACGAGCACACAGTTCACCTGATGGTAGGTGGTTGCTGTGGCCCATAGACATCTACATCTGTCTTCGTTTGCGAATTTAAATGTTGTTGTCAGCCGTGAGGACTAAGATAGAATGCCTCTTTTCCAGTAAAAAGGGTCTCCGGTTCTCTACACTCACCATACGAAACACAGCAGCATTAAGCTGCTGTTTTACGCTGGTATTCTGTGAGAGCGTGGTCCTTCCCCGGTCGAGCCGACCCATTCGTGCTACAACTATACTATTAATATAGCTGCAGCATGGCTCTACCACGTAAAAAAAGTCCTTGAACAGTCCAGTGTTGAATATTATGGTGTTAACTGCACTTACAATTAAGGTCAAATCACCCATCCATCCATTACAGCCTTTAAAAGTTCACTGCTGAACTTAGGCCTCCCCCATACGCCATTTTTCCAAAGTTGCCACGTTTCGCAAGCGGGTTTTTTTTTAATAATTTTGAGTTGTTATCAAGAAGATGCTGCTGACCATCTCCTGATTCAGTTTCCCTCTTACGACAACTACTGGACGATATACACGTAAGGTAGTGGATATTCTTTCATCGTCTTACATCACCATTAATTGGTGCTTTTTTTTGTTTTTCATAATTATACTGTTAGTGTTTAGTTGCAATAATTAATCATTTGACCTCTTATGTAGTGGCAGTGTAAAAATATTCACTACCCCATATCGTCCCCCTATGAAGCAACCTATATACTCGTATATAATAGCCTATGTTCAGTGGACGTTGATGGCCTGTAACGGTCACTTGAAGAATGGCTAGATTTTTAAAGTTTAGATAGATAAGTTATCAAATTTCGATTTGCGTTATTGCCAAAGTAATTTGTATCATTAATATATTCTAAGTTTAAAAGGATGCCAATGATTTTAAATTCACTTTAGAGAATAATTTACATATCAATATCACCCAGTGTGATGGAGAGTTTATAAATCTTTACTACGAAAAATATTGCTCCTCGCAACAATTTTATTGGGAATAGAGGCTTGGTAGTTGATACAAAGTACATATTAAGATTGTGTAATTTTGTAAAAAAGCCATGTAGTGACGGTGTAAGAATATCCACTACCCCATATCATCCCGTGAGTGTCGTAAGAGACGACAGAGGGAAACAAATCAGGAGATAGGCAGCAGCGTCTTCCTAATTAAAAAAAATATAAAAATATTCCGATTGCCAACCCGCTTTCCAAGCGTGCCAACTATGGCAAATATTCACCCTATGAGGCAATCTAAGGGTAAGGCCTATGTTCAGCAGTAGACTTTAAGTGGCTCTAACGGTAACAGTAATTTTGTAAAAGAAACAATTAACATATTTAAATGTGGTTCTGTAAGAAACTTGTAGCGCCTGTGAAAAAAAATATAGCAGAAGTATATTCACACATGGAAAAATGACAGTATATTCGAAATCGAAAAAGCCGGATTGGTAATGAGAACGCCATCACCCGTGCCAATTTCTGTTCTGTTGTATTCTATAACCAGTGTGAAATGGTGATGGACGTGTCAAGAGTTAATTAAGTTATTTCACTCAAATCTAATATATAAAAATTAGTTTTTGTTTGTTCGTATTTTATTAGCTGCCATACCGTTCATCAGATTGCGCTAAAACTTCGTCAATTTATTGCTTGCACTTATGCGAAGGTTATAGGCATAGTACAATTAACTCACAGTAGGTGGCGCGCGTATCGTACCGAAAAATTTATTTGAAAGTTAGATATCATTCAACTTCAATTAATGTATCATCATTCCTAATTAAACAATATAACTCTTCCAAATTTAAAACGATATTTCCACAATTAATTCTGTGGCAGCAACGCGCCGGGTACCAGCTAGTAACTTACTAAATTATTAAATATTTAGTGGAAGAACTACGCCATAACACATGACCGAATAACGACGGTTAGAAAAATATTTATGTTACTTCCCGGAACTTTACGGTAGAAATTCTTAGTAAGTAACTTAACGTAACTAAACTCTATTTGCGTAGATCATTACAAGGTAGGTAGCCAGGATGCCTAATTACGCCTATGAACGCCGACTAATAAAAAAAACTAAAAAGTTTATGGATTTAATAATAAAGTTTTACAATGAAATATAATTGACTCTTATAGTTTCTCCTTGTTCTTTCACTCAGTGCAATACTATATTATGTTTTGTATCTTGTCATATAGTATCAGTTTGGTTTTTTTTTACTTTTTCGTATAATTATTGGATGTCAAATTAATATGCAGGCCGTATCTTTCAAAAGGTTTAAATTTTTATTGAGCAAAAATTGTTTAGTAATTATATGATTGATAATAACCCCTGGAAATGAGATGATCGCTACCACGCTATTTCTAAATGTTTGCATACTAATTGTATAAAATATTGTATTGTAATTTTTTTTTAAATCCCGCTGTTTTTCTTGCTGGTTTTTTCCAGGACAGAGGTTTTTCCCGAACCAGTGGTAAAGCTTAAATGACTTTCAATAAGTATTCTTATAATCTATATAGAACAAAAATCATTCTATTATATTCCATTTTATTCTATGATGTGGTAGTACTATAATAATTGTCATCCAGACCGAATTTCCGTCACGACGGCTAATCTTGACGGAGACTAGCCTTCTGCGCAGGGCAGAATTATAGTGCCCGAATGTTTGCACAAGCACAGATGTACTCTGTATTCCCTTACTCTCATATTCCGATGGGACGGTAATCCGACACGACCGGAGAGAGATCAGGCGCAAGACCAACGGCTTTACGTGATTTCCGAGACACTGGGGTGAGACACCGCAAACCTCCTGACTCCGGGCTGCTACTGAGAATTTTTGAAAGAAAAATCCAATAACTGATTTTGACCCGACCCGAGATTATAACCCGGCACCTCAAGATCACCAGACGCGTTTGCAACCAGTAAATCAAACAGGCGGGCATAGTGGCTGTACTATAAAATTAATTCAAAATATTAGGATTTTAAAATAAGTCGAAATTCTTACTATGAATCTTTTATTAACTTTGCTATTAGAAAGTAAATTTCTAAATACTTCTATATCAGTTTCTTGTTCCCAAAAAACACTATAAAATAGAATTAAAATATTTTTAGTACATAATTTCGAACACTATCATTCAGAGCCACCCTAAACATACTTTTAAATGACCGCATTTCTACAGCATTAATTTACTCTCGTGCTTCTTCTGCCACACACTTGCCACAACTTTCACTGCCAAACATTAAGGTTGTGCCTTTTATAACACATTGTGATCCTACAATAGAGTGAACACAATAGATAGGTATATATGTGGCGCCTTTTTCGAAGGATTTGGCTTTTTTTTTCGTAAGTCCAGTTTGGAGCTGATACTTCTTGACGTAGTTTTCTGTGTTATTTAATTATAGCTGAATTGCTTATATCTTATTTACACACATGCAAATGTCACCACAAACTGAGGATGGATACATATTAGAGCCACGCTGCAGCTATATTTTTTTTATAGGAGAGGGGGCAAACGAGCATACGGCTCACCTGATGGTAAGTGACTACCGCCGCCCATGAACAACTGCAACACCAGGGGAATTGCAGGTGCGTTGCTGGCCTTTTAGAAAGGAGTAAGTTCCCTAAGTCATATCGGTCCGGGAAAATCGCCGGTGGTAAACTATTCCACAGAGAGGTCTTACGTGGGATTAATTCGAACAATTCCTCAGAGCACTCCCCGTGGTAGATGCGAAAGAAAATGCAAAGGGATGCAACAAATATTATGGTTATAGCACGAATGGGTCGGCTAGACCGGGGAAGGAACACGCTCTCACAAAAAAATAGCAGCTTAAAGCTACTGTGTTTTGTATGGAATATACCTAGGGAACTGGAGACCCTTTTTGCTGGAAACAAAGCATTCAATCTTAGGCCTCAGGGGTGACATCGCATCTACATTTTTGATTTTTAATCGAATACAGATGTAGATGTCTATGGGCTACGGCATCTATTTGCCATCGGGTGGACTGTGTGTTCGTTTGTCAGCCTTATTCTATAAAACATGCGTATGTATAAAACAATATTACGTCTTTAAAACAGACTTATAAGTATAAAATTTTTTTTTCATAGCTCATTGAGAAGTTAGTTTAAAACCAATGACTAAATTCGACCGGAACAAACATACACGAAAGCGATGTGAAAAAAACGGGGTAAAAAGGATGGTTGATGAAAGTCATGCCGTAGCGAATTCAATATTATTGTGAATAATAATAGTAGTGAGTTTTCACATAATCAGAATAGGTGGAATAGCTCACGCAGCCATTTTCCTAAAATAAAATGGCGCATTCAGTGATTTGGAATATCGACGACTGATTCATCTTTTCTTAACACTCGACGCGCTCTTGTTAATTTCGCTGAATTTTCCCCGTATTTGGTCAGCGTGACAACAAGCCAATTCATTAATTTAATACACATACATATTTTTTACTTTTTCTAAGCCTAATTTATTTAAAATCTTTGTGTATTTTGTCAATATTCAGGTTGAAAATACCAATTGGTAATTTTTTATATAAATAAAATTGAAGTGTCTATCTGTATTATCGAAATAACTGCATTTTATTGTGCTGAAGGGGTTATTTGCCATTTACATGATAACAATTTAAAAAAATGTGTCTGTCTATCAGTTGTCCAGGCTAATGGTCGGAATGGTTAAACGGATTGTAAAGAAACTTCACAACAGATAGAGAGCAATGCCAGAAGTGATCTAGGATACTTCACTTCACTTCACTAGGATAGGATCACTTTATCCAAAAAACTTGGTATTTTTTTTCTTCAAAAAACTAAAATTGATTGTCTTTGATTATCTTGAATCCAAATAACGCCACATTTATAGATTCTACACAGCCGGAGCCAGGGCGGGTCGCTAGTATCTAAAATAGACAATAGCTTAAAATTGCTTTACGTTCGTAAACTTTCTCATCTCATCATACTCCATTTTGGTAACTACATATTGGGATGACTGTTGATGATACTGGGTTTGAATATCTGCCGAACCACTTTTTATTTCACACAAAATTCTTCTGCTTTCGAATATTGTGATTATCTTTTTGCTAAGTAAAACAGCGGAAATATATAATTTTACGTTTATCTTGATAATTGTTTTTATATTTTGCTCAACATGATCTCAATACAAATAGAAATAGAAACATTTTTATTCAATATAGATTATAAATAATACATATTGGAAGTCATTCTTATGTTAAATTTACCACGTGTTCGGAAAATACCTTTGCCCTTGGAAAAACCAGCACAAAACCCAGTGGGACTATTTTTTTGAATAAAAACAGCTTACAATTATATACGAGTATGTTACACAATCAATAGTTACACAAACAATAATTACAGAGCCGTGGTAGCTCAGATGGTTAGCGCTCGCTTTAAGTTACACAGTACGCGAGCAACCCGGTTTCGATCCCCGCCGGCACCAATGAAATTGTTAATTGCAATTTTAAGTGCTGAATTACCACGTGCTCGGCAGTGAAGGAAAACATCGTGAGGAAACCTGCATGTCTGAGAAATCAAAAAAAAATATTTCGAAGACATGTGAAGTTCCCAACACGCATTGGGGCAGCGCAGCGGACATTTCCTTGCCCTAAAACCCTCTCAGAAATGAGAGGAGACCTGTGCCCAGCAGTGGGACGTATATAGGCTGTAACTTTACTTTTATGTTACACAATTAACAACACAAAACAAAATAGCTTGGTAGCGATCACCTCACTCCCAGGGGTTATTATCACCCATAAAACTTTATATTATAATAATAACCCTTTTCATACAATCTTTGTCGCATTTTATTGTATTTTAACCGTTGTAATGTTCGATTAATCTTTTAATTCTTTCTTATCATCATCATATTATTGTTTGGTAGTGGTCTTATGAAGTGTTGAAGTGCTGTACACTTCATAAGGTCACTACCAAACATTAGTTTGCCCCAAGGAACGCCACAAAACATAGTCCCTAGCCACCTGAATCCATCGCTTTCCTGGCTTTCCTGGCAGGCCGCCTTACACTTCGCTCACCGGTATGAAGTTGCCACTAACGATGATATCCGCAGAAGAACCAGACCGACATAGGCCAACGGATTTATTAAGAATGCAACCTGCATTCATAATGAATCTATACTATACGAGTATAATAATCCTCACGATATTTTCCTTCAACGTCCAACACGCTATAAATCAGCAGTAAAAATAGGCACATGTTCAGCAGTGGACTTGTAAAGAGCTGTAGTTATGATGTTGTTTTTGTTATGATGAAATTCCCAAGCCCCAACTGTATATACCATGCAGTCGTCATTGTTTTCTAATCGTCAATAGAACAGTATATACCATGCAGTCGTCATTGTTTTCTAATATTCCGTCAGAGTCAGACAGCTATCAGACGCCCTTCAGGTAACTCAGCGGATGTGCGTACAAGCTACAAGTTTGATCATTTTTTGTAGTGTGCGTACGTGACATAAGACTTGTAACCAACGTAGTAACCAGGCCATTGCCATAAAACGAGTTTGAGAGCGGAGAATCAATTACAAACAGTTTTTTTTTCTTTATAGAACATTGGATGAACGTAAATACGTAACGTTCTCAACGTCTACACATATTCACATAAAACTTATAGTTAAAGATTATGTACCTTATGTATATAATTTTTATAAAATCTTGTAAGATTTGACAAGCGACAGTAGTCTAATGGCAGGGTGCGGACCACGAACTCAAAAGGTCATGGAATAGAATAGAATAGAATATTTTTTTATTCAATATACATAGATCACATGTGTAATTCTTATTGAAAGTCATTTTTTACTTTACCACTGGTTCGAAAAAAACCCTCTGTCCTGGGAAGAACCAGCAAGAAACCCAGCGGGACTTTTTTTAAAAGTAAATTTCACATTAATGGTTGTACAAACTATTTACAAAATTTATTTAAGAAACTGCTTGGAAGCGACCACCTCATTCGCAGGGGTTATTATCAACCATGTATTCATTTATATTATAATAACCCTTTTTATACAGTTTCAGCTTAACAAAATATTTAAACTTGGTAATAGAGAGAGCCTGTATACTTTCCGGAACCTTGTTGTAATAGCGTATACATTGCCCCAAGAATGAATTACTGACTCTGTGGAGTCCAGAAACTGGTATCAGCTTGTGTTTGTTCCTAGTGTTTACAAAGTGTATATCACTTTTTTACTAAAACTAACTTTGTTTTTGTGAACATACATTAAATTTTCGTAAATAGAGGCCAAAGTTAATATATTTATTTCTTTAAATTTATCTCTAAGAGACTCTCTCGGTTTTAGGTTGTAAATAGCTCTAATGGCCCTCTTCTGTAAAACAAAAATAGTTTCTGAATCAGCCGCATTTCCCCATAGCAAAATCCCATAAGACATTATGCTATGAAAATAATTGAAATAAACTAATCTAGCTGTCTCGACACTAGTGAGACCTCTAATCTTTTTTACAGCATAGGCTGCAGAACTTAGTCTGCTTGCTAGTTTGAATACATGGGGGCCCCACTGAGTCTTTGCGTCGAGAGTGATGCCAAGAAAAACAGTGGATTCAACAGGGCTCAGTTCTTCCCCATTTAAAAACACATTGGTATTCAGATTTTTAACATTCGATGTTGTAAATTTAATACATTTAGTTTTAATTCCGTTTCAATGTAGATTATTAACGTTAAACCAATACACTAATTTTGATATAGCATTATTCACCTCGTCACATTTAAATGCTTGACGTTTAAGTTTAAAAATCAAGGAAGTATCATCAGCAAATAATACTGTATCATGATTATCCCCTACAAGGGAATGTAAGTCATTAATATACACTAGAAATAAGAAAGGGCCGAGAATCGAGCCCTGATGGACACCCATTAGTACAGGTGACCCGGAAGAACTTTTACCATTGATAATAACTTTCTGCATTCTATTACTTAAATATGAATGTTCAGTAATACAAAGGATATGTATGTTGTTACTATTTAAAAACAATTCAAATTCCAATTCTTTGCCTATCATGCCTTGTATATTTTGATGCACCAGGTGTAAACAATTTTTTTTTTACTTATTTGTGGACTGCATTCTAAATTAATTAAACTTTTATTATTGCTAGAGATTGCCTCTATTGTCGCATTCACTAATTTATATTAGTTGGAGCTGATTCCAAATTAAATGTCTAATGATTATGATACTCAATAAAATGAGTCTTGGTAGCCAAAAACTTGGCTGAGTTAAAAAGTAAATAATAAGATAGCACATTTGCTACCAGTCTTAAATTATATTTGAATAGGTAATACCTAACTTCTGTCCAAAACTTTTTTATTTAAATTATTTATGTCAATTAAATGAAATTGGTCATTATTATCATTACAATTATATGTCAAATTTAAATTATTATTACATATTAAATTATTTTTTTGTAAATTTAAATTATGTCTTAGATTATTTTCCTGCGGCAATCCCTGTATGTAAGGCAGTGTGAACAAGACAATTTTGTGTACATTTAAGTAAGTTGTTCAATATATCTTAATAACTGTTTGTTGTTTACACTGCCTCTTCTACCAACAAAAATTATTATTGTACTATTTGGGCAAAATTTAGTAACTATAATTTTATTTAGGATGTCACTAAAAGATGCTCCAGGGATGCAGCAATTTGTAACTTTTTGTCCCTTTAAAGAGTTATTTAAAGTTATGCCTAGATTTCGTGGGTTCGAATCCACCATTCAACTACTGTCCTGAATCACTCCTTACACTTACCAGGAGTGATACACAACATTTTAAGCTTACCAGGAGTGGTTAAAGTTATTAGTAATGTTAATAGAATTGCTATTATTTTTTAAATAATAATCATCGTAACTCCATCTAGTCGGGATGCCGCCCTAACATCCGCTTACGGCTTACTGTTACGAGGCTGCCACTCGAGAACCTTTCTTCCCCATCGGTTGTCGGTTCTTTTAGCCATATGGCCGATCCATTACCACTTCAGCTTACTGATTAACTTAACCTTGTAAGAGATGCCGGAAGTCGGTTGATGCAGGTGGACCATTCTTTGTGGCATTCCTCTGTAATGATAATGATGGTGATGATGGTGATGATATGATCGTAAGGGCGTCTGTTAGTGATCGTGTCACTACCTAACGACTTGACCGATTGAGGTCATATTCACTCAACATATTTGTTTCACCGGTAGGTGGCGCTGTATCAAAGTTATTAACTGCCGATAGACGCTTACACCTATCCTTTTTTAAGAATCAATATTCAAATGTGTTTTCACGATGAACGTATAATACCTCGTTACAAGTAAAAAGTGTCTCGGTCCTCATCACTTCTATTAGAATCGAATAGAATAGAATAGAACATAATAGAATAGAACGGAACAAAACAGAATAGAATATAATATAATAGAATAAAACAGAATAGAACATTATAGAATATAATAGAACAGAACAGAACAAAATAGAATAGAATAATTTTTATTCAATATAGATTACAAGAATAGGTACTTATAGAAAATATAGATACGGAACACAGCAGCAATTCCATTTCTTTTCTCTTTTTTTTTTTAAAATTTACCTTTACACTAGGATTTACTCCTGTATCGTGTTTCAGTGTCAGTATAAAGACATAAATTACACAACAATTATCTGTAGGCCATACAAATACTTGTTCCGTGTGGGATTCGAACCTGTGGTCCCCAGCGCTGCAACTTATTGCTAAGCCACTACGCCACGGAGCCGTCTTATACTGATATTTTATTAGACCCTGATTCTTCTCAGCATTAGGAATTTTATTTTATTTGTCAACTTTATTTCTGCAATTTAGCGCTATTTTTTTATAGGGTAGGGTGACAAACGAGCACACAGTCCACCTGATGGTAAGTGGTTGCTGTGACCCATAGACATCTACATCTATCTTCAATAAAGAATCAAAATGCAGATGCGTTGTCACCCGTGAGGACTAAGATGGAATGCCTCTTTTCCAGTAAAAAGGGTTTCCGGTTCTCTACACTCACCATACGAAACACAGCAGCGTTAAGCTGCTATTTTACGCTGGTATTCTGTGAGAGCGTGGTCCTTCCCCGCTCGAGCCGACCCATTCGTACTACAACTATACTACTAATATAGCTGCAGCATGGCTCTACCACGTATAAATTACGTCAACTTTAACTACGTCTAACGCTATATCATTACGTCAACTTTAAGCAATAATTTTTCCATAAAAATGTTTACATCAAGAGCACAAATTAAATAAAACCAATAACAAGTCTCAGAAAACTTCATCCGGAAGATATGTTCCCAAATATACGAAATTATAACTTGAGTATTAACATTGCCGGAAGGGAACATCTCATCATGATAGAGATATTTAATAATCTCATGGATAGCTTCCGTTTCCCTTGAGATATATTGTAGAGATAACAATGATCAGTTTATTTAGGAATTTTAGTACCGATCAATGGGTCTTCAAAAGTAAAGTAAGATTAGCTTATACGTGGTAGAGCTATGCTGGAGCTATATTAGTAGTATAGTTGTAGTACGAATGGGTCGGCTCGACCGGGGAAGGACCACGCTCTCACAGAATACCAGCGTAAAATAGCAGCTTAACATTGCTGTGTTTCGTATGGTGAGTGTAGAGAACCGGAGATCCTTTTTACTGGAAAAGAGGCATTCCATCTTAGTCATCACGGGTGACAACGCATCTGCATTTTGATTCTTTATTGAAGATAGATGTAGATGTCTATGGGTCACAGCAACTACTTACCTTCAGGTGGACTGTGTGCTCGTTTGTCACCCTATCCTATAAAACAAAATACTAGGTGGCAGGTATCCTTTTCTGCCTAGAAGTCCGTCTGGGTCGGTACCACCCTCATATCTATTTCTGCCGCCACATAGCAGTGCTTGCACTTCTAAGTTCTGGTCTAAAGTTATAGAGAATCAGTAAAATTACAGGCTATAATTCCATCTTAAACGTGTTAGTTTTAAACGTGGTAGAGTCATGCTGCAGCTATATTGATTGTATAGTTGTATCACGAATGGGTCGGCTCGACCGGGGAAGGACCACGCTCTCACAGAATACCAGCGTAAAATAGCAGCTTAACGCAGCCGTGTTTCGTTTGGTGAGTGTAGAGAACCGGAGACCCTTTTTACTGGAAAAGAAGCATTCCATCTTAGTCCTCACGGCTGACAACGCATCAACATTTTGATTCGCAAACGATGATAGATGTAGATGTCAATGGCCATAGCAACCACTTACCATCAGGTGGACTGTGTGCTCGCTTGTCACCCTTATCCTATTAAAAAATCTTATTCTTCAAACATGATTACGTATTTGTAGCCGTATTTGTTTGGAGGTGTCCATGGACTGCAGTAGACGCTTATCTTAGATGAACTTTAAGTTCGTTTGTCACTTCAGTGTTATTAAAAGAAATAACATTCTATATCGTATTACATTTCAAATATATTTGAAACTGACGGATTGCTATTCCTGCCACCTAGTAAATGTTTTACTTTTAATTTTTATTCTTATATATAAAACTAAGATTTAGTGAAACCTTCACCAACATTTTGTAAAAAACCATCATTGCTTATGTTTGCATATCGATACACTGTAATCGTCCTTGGTGCTGTTTTTGGGCATTAGATCGAATACGGGTTCGGACTAATAAGGACCTCTTAGATTTGTTGCACTACATCTGGAATTGTTGATTATATCGATAAAAGCGAAAAATCAGAGAGAACTCCAACATCACACCAAAACAAATGTCTAAATTTAATATTCAAAAGATATTTGACAAAATATAGTGTAAGAATACAACAACAATCTATCCATCAACGTCATTAAGTATGCTCTGATTCGATTTGAAATATAGGTATATCGTCGGTCTCGTTAGAACGCAGGCGATAAAACATAGATAATAATTTAATGCCTTACGATATAGTACCGATGACCCGGTTATCGTCGTTCTTAAGTGGATCATATCTAATGATATTATGCCATTATGTGAATTTCATAAACATTTATATATTCGTGGTAGAGCCATGCTGCAGCTATATTATGATTGTAGCACGAATGGGTCGGCTCGACCGGTTAAGGACTCTCACAGTATACTAGCGTAAAATAGCAGCTCAATACTGCTGTGTTTTGTATGGTGAGTGTAGAGAACCGGAGACCCTTTTTACTGGAAAAGAGGCATTCTATGTTAGTCCTCACGGCTGACAACGCATCTGCATTTAAATTCGCAAACGAAGATAGATGTAGATGTCTATGGGCCACAGCAACCATTTACACCATCAGGTGGACTGTGTGCTCGTTTGTCACCCTTATTCTATAAAAAAAAAAACTAAAAAAAAAGATAACTAAAAAGAAAAAAAACTAGAAAGACCGATTTGGGTGCGTTTTTTTTTTTATTTAAAGCGGATTTTCTAGCTGTGGTTCTTAGAGATCTTTTATCAAAATCGGTTCAGCCGTTTGAAGATCATCAGCTCTTTTTTTTCGGGGGTTTTTGAAATTTTCAATTTAAGTTATTACTGGAAACGAGGCATTCCATCTTAGTCCTCACGGTAGACAACGCATCTCCATTTTGTTTGATGTAGATGTCTATGGGCCGCAGCAACCACCTACCATCAGTTGGACTGTGTGCTCGTTTTTCACCCTTATCCTATAAAAAAAAAGATCTAGATGTCTATAGGCCGCAGCATCCATTAACCGTCAGGTGGACTGTGTGCTCGTTTGTTACCATTATTTTTTTACCATTATTAAACAAAAAATTATGAATAGAAGTAAACTCTGCTAGGAGATAAAGAAATTGCGTGCGAATATTTCAATGTCTTATTTCGCAGTTTCGACCTATCTATCTATTATGTCTATTATGTCTATTGGAGTCTAATACGCGTTACATATTACATATGTTTCTTCCATCTCCATTTTACTATCAAACGACTAAGCGTGCATTGGGTTTCAATCTTATGTGGTTGATATGCCTCGGTAGCGTTCTGCTCTATCTTTAATGGTGTGAATAGCGGAATGATTCGAAATTATTACCTGCATTAATCTTCCTCGGCTTGAACAATTTACGATTTAGACTTCTATCATTTTATGTTATATGTGATATCCTTTGTTAATATTATATAAATTACTCAATCTTAAATAAATAATTAAATACTAGCGGTCCGCCTCAACTTCGCACGGGTGATTTCTGGATCTCGACAACAGCGCCACCTACCGGGTCCAAATGTGAAACTAAACCATCTAGGGACCGATTCAAACACACAAAAAAATTTCATCAAAATCGGTCGAGCCGTTTTTTTTTTTTTTTTATAGAAGAGGGGGCAAACGAGCATGCGGCTCACCTGATGGTAAGTGATTACCGCCGCCCATGAACAACTGCAACACCAGGGGAATTGCAGAAGCGTTGCCGGCCTTTTAAGAAGGAGTAGGCTCTTTTCTTGAAGGTCCCTAAGTCGTATCGGTCCGGAAAAATCGCTGGTGGTAATCGATTCCACAAGGAAGTTGTGCGAGGAAGAAAACTTCTTCTATATCGCACAGTGGTGGACCGCCAATCATCCAGATGGTATGGATGGTATCTCGAGTTCTGTCGCGATGTGCGATGGTGAAATTGAGCGGCTGGAATTAGTCCGAACAATTCCTCAGAGCACTCCCCGTGGTACATGCGATAAAATACGCAAAGAGATGCAACATCTCTACGCAGTGCCAGTGAGTCAAGCCGATCGGACAGAACTCGGTCGTCGACGATTCGAGCTGCTCTGCGCTGGATGCGGTCAAGTGGAAGGAGCTGGCACTGGGAGCCCCAGCCCAGAGATGGGAACAGTATTCCATGGGGCCGAACTTGCGCCTTGTAAAGTTGCAAGCGGTGTGCCGGCATGAAATACTGTCCCGCTCTGCTGAGCACGCCAAGCTTTTAGAGGCCAATTTGGCCTTCTCTTCTAGTGACCACGAAACTGCACATCACTCGATATGTCGACACCGAGGATTCCGATACTGGCTGAGGCAACAAGGAGTGCCTTGAAACTGAGGAGATACGACAAAGGGTTCTTTTAGCGGTAAACGCGCAAACTTGTGTCTTCTGGGGATTGAACTGGACTAGATTTAGTCGCCCCAGTCTGAGACTTTGTTCAACAAAGTCTCGACTTCAGACACAAGTTTGTTCCGGTACTCAGTGACGTTTTCCCGAGAAATATTGGCACGGCCGGTGTATAAAGCATCACCAGTGCTGTCGTCTGCATAGCAATGAATGTTACCAGTTTGCAACATATCATTGATATGCAGAAGAAACAACGTTGGTGATAGCACGCAGCCTTGTGGAACACCAGCGTTAATGGGCTTGTAATCGGGCATGTACCGTCTACTACGACCTTGATGCTCCGATCTGCAAGAAAACTAGTGATCCAATTGCACAATTTCTCGGGAAGCCCATAGGAAGGGAGCTTCGAAAGAAGCGCTTTGTGCCAAACCCGATCGAAGGCCTTCGCTACGTCCAAACTAACGGCCAACGCCTCTCCTTGGATCCACTGCCTCCGCCCATCTATGAGTTAGGTAACCTAGAAGATCACTAGCTGAGCGACCTCGACGGAAACCGTACTGGCGGTCACTAATCGGCTGGTGATCCTCAAGGTACCGCATGAGCTGGCAGTTGATAACAGTTTCCATTACTTTGGAGAACAAGGAGGTGATAGCGATAGGCCTGTAGTTGGACGGATCTGAGCGGTCGCCTTTTTTAGGGATCGGGTGCACCAAAGCTGTCTTCCATGAGTTCGGGACTACGCTTAGGGAGTAGGAGTACCGGAAAAGACGCGTTAAAACCGGTGCCAACTCCGGGGCACTCGTCTTTAGCACAATAGGTGGGACTCCATCAGGCCCACTCGACTTGTTGACGTCCAGGGAGAAGTGCTTTACGCACCGAGCGCTGTGTAAACAGCACTTCCGCATGGAGCACTCACACCGCGGGATGGTAGGCGGTATGTTCCCCGTCATCAAGAGTCGAGTTGGAAGCAAAAGGAGCCTAGCAGATCGGCTTTCTCCTTTGCGTCATGGGCCAGTGAGTCGTCCACCCTGTGCAGAGATGGCAGAGATGGCTGACAGAGTTCCTTGGACATCCTTGGCGAGAGACCAGAATGCACGTGTTCCCGTAGGGAGGCGAACTAGTTTCTCGCCAATTCTGCCGATGTGCTCTGACTTTGCCTTGGCAATGACACTTTGAAGGACCTGGAGGCGGAATTATACTTCTTTTAAGAGCGCTAGTGTTTACATTCCGGGACGTTGATGCGTCAGCCCAGGCCCGGTAACACTCCTGCTTATAGCGTGATGCAACTTTACAGGAGCGACCAAACCATGGCTGAGTTCTGCCTCCGGATCAGACAATGGTCCGAAGAGCCAAGAGGGGCATCGACGGAGACCTGATATCCGTCCGGATGAGAGGTCAGCAGAAGGTCCAACAGGGAAGGTACAAAAAAAGTAGGGTAGCATGGGCGTGGATGCTCAGCGAGGTATTCTCCAGGGATGCTGGTACCCTCCTGGGGTAGTCTTCTGTTTAATTCCACTACCATGTTGATTGGGGGGGGGGGGGAGATTGGGCCTCCGGCCACCTGCACTCACCAGATGAAATGCAGAAGTAAACCTCTACTTCACGCTGGTATTCTGTGAGGTCGTGGTACCACCCCGGTTTGAGCCGGCCCATCCATGCGACAGCAAAAGCTGCCGCGTGGCTCTACCACTGTTAACGGACAGCAACTGATTTTTATGTATTGAGATTTCAATTATAAAGGTATACATTTATATAGATAACGTTAAAATATAAAATATTAATTACCATAAAAAAAACTTAAATAAAAACCTCTAATGCAGCTTCGGCTCTAAACGAAGTACCCCTGAGATAAGATGCTGCCAAATTGTCTAAGCGCGTAGCATCCCATTATTAAGAAATGACAAAAATATTTTTTTGTAATTGTAACCACTTAAAATTAACACTCACTCACGGCCTAGGCCTAGAGGGATAGGCAGAGACTACGGAAGTCCGTAGTCTCTGCCTATGAATGGAAGTCCATTTGGCACGATCCTGACACATCTCTCGCCTCCTTTACATGCATATACCTACGCATTCATGCTCGGCGATTAAGAGTACTATTAATTTGGCCCATCTTCTATATATCGCCAATTTGGTCGATAAACTTCCGTCTATGGCTTCCTTTGCCGACTCAGCCATTTACTTCTGCAATATAAAATTTGCTTTGTCCTCATTCATTATATCTACAAGATCAAACCACCGAAGCATTCATTTCTTAATCCTGGACACAACATCATCTTGCAAACCACACTTTTCTCTTATCACACAATTTCACACCCTTTCATTCAGATTCAGCCTTAACATGCTTCTCAATAACAGAATTCCTACAGCATTTATTTTGCTCTCGTGCTTCTTCTGCCACACATAAATTTCACTATAAATAGCGGCTCGAAAGTCTAGCGGTGACCGTTATTGCGCATAAGTCGCGCTGATTAGCTTATTGCGCATAAGTCGCGCTGATTGGCTCGTGCGTATCGTTCGCACGCGCTGATTGGCTCTCCACTCGCATTCGTGCAATTCAATTCGTTCGCGTCCCCTCCACGTTTCGTTCAGCGCTAGACTTAGGTACGTGACGCGACTTGTACCATACATTAAGATAATTTAAAATTACAAAATAAAAACTCACTAGTTCCACGATCGAACTAATGAATCGAACTAGTGAGAACAAAGAAAAATTACTATGAACAATTTAAGCGATGCTGACGCCAGCCCGGCTAGCATGGGCGGGGGACAAAAATTTTATCCCCCGATTATATCCACTGACAAGAGATAAAATTATCTTGTTATTTCAAACGGGGAAAGGTATATCCCAGTTTGACATAACGAGTAGACATATATCCCCCGTCAGTAGCATAGAGCTAAATGAAAGATAAAAAATTATGCTTTTTTGACATTTGAAAGGGATGATTTTATCTTAGTTCATTGGACGTGGGTTGAAGTTTATATTCATACAAAAAAATCTATCTAAGTCTAAGTCTATCTCCCATTTTATCTACTGTGGATATTATATCCACCGGTGTGCCCATGCTCTAAGGGTGGATAAAACTAAGCGAGGGGATAAATATTTTCTCCTTTCCCCGGGGATAAAATTGTCTCGTGTCCATGCTAGCCGGGCAGGGATCGAATTCGAACTGAAATCAATCCATAGCCTAATATTGTTTTATTATTGCTTATCTGTGATTAAATCTGACATAATGAGAAACGAGGGCAATTTAGATTTTGTTGATAATTTTGTTTCCTTTATGTCATGTTATTGTATTGATAATTTAAATCGATTCTTAAAGTCAACAATATCTCTCAAAGTAGGTTATCGAATTTGCTATCAGGGATTGAACGGACTGTATATCAAAATTACAATTTGGACCAAGTACCATTTAGCTAAGTACCTACACTAAAATAGACATTAATTTTTAAAACACGCAAAATTACCTATTGTATTGCCTTAATGAATGGAATAAGGCGATACGTTGCATAAATCCATTATATTAAAGACTAACGCCTGTCCCTGCTTCGCCTAGGTTAGATCTATTAATGTGACGTCAATTATTTTATAATTTTTGTTGTTTTAAAGTGAATACTTACTTAACATTTCGAAATTCCTGTATTTTTAATACTTCGCACTTCGCAGTAACCAGAATTTATCACATATTTTCACAAAAGTAACAAAATCTTAAAGATAAAAATTTATACTGAAATTATATTATTCAATATTAAAATGTATTATCATAAATTTGTAGATATTACATTTGAATTACTTACCATTTAATATCTAATCAAGTTTGACGAAAATTTTGTTAAAAAAAAATTACCCAAACTTTTGATTTATTATGTTTTACATAAATTTAATTCAATTTAAATGTACTTTGTAATGCGATTTGTAAGAACAGTAACAATCATAGTGAGTATTGTGAAGTGTCAGTCACAAGTGACATATCTATAAACATACATACATGATAATTTATTAATAAAAGTTATAAATACAAATAATATTACTGTCAAGAAAATTTAATTTTGAAAATCATTGATTTAACAATTATAACGCATTTATAGATAATATTACTTTTATTAAAATTTCACTAACGTGAATGTTTTTTTATTGTAAGCGTTACCCAAATGGTTACATTTATTAAACACTTAATATAAAAGCAAACTGAGTCGTCTAAAAATTACTTTTGATGTTTCCTACCTGTATTCTTCAGATTTAAGCTTTTTTGTATAGGTAAGGGTAATAAACGAGTACACAGTCCACCTGATGGTAAGTGATTGCTGTGGCCCATATACTCTATCTATCCTCGATTACGAATCAAAATTCTGATGCGTTATCACCCATGAGGACTAAGATAGAATGCCTTGTTTCCAGTAAAAAGGGTCTCCGGTTCTCTACACTCTCCATACGAAACACAGCAGCGATAAGCCGCTATTTTACGCTGGTATTCTGTGAGAGCGTGGTACTTCCCCGGTCGAGCCGACCCATTCGTGCTACAACTATACCAGTAATATAGCTGCAGCATGGCTCTACCACGTAAAAAAGCTGTATATTATTCAATACTTATACAATATAATGTATAAGATTTGTAAAAATATAACGAGAAATAAGACGAAATATGTTTATAGTAATATCTGGAACGAATTTCAAATTTATAATTAAATTTTAAACTTTATAATTCATATTCTGCTATTGTATTTGATATATTTTATGTAGTCGTATTATTTAACAATTCAGTAAAATGTAATAATTATCATGTTTTTTGTATACAACATATTGTACATCAAATTATAAACAATGTGAACGTGATCTTTTGCAAATAAGGCAACGGAATCTTACACTAATATGATACCGAAGGTTTACGATTATAGAATGATACAATGTAATAATATGTATATATACCTCTGTTGTCTCCTGACTTACCTTCATAATACTCTTTTATTCTTTCTCATTTACTTTATCTAAGATTAGAATCCTGTATTTCAATTGATTAAAAAAAAAGCTTGATAATATAAACTATTATTTTGTTATACAATACTGTAAAGTAGTTGGAAACTTTTGTGAGATAATTTGATTATCGAATTTGAACGCAGGAAATAGAGTTAATGGGGCTCTACACGCTATTATGAAAAGTTAGAATGTGTCGGAAAAGGCACGTAATCACGCAATTCATAATGCTGTGTTAGTCCCTACTTTAATGTATGGTAGTGAAAGTTGGGTCTGGCAGAAGAAGCATGAGAGTATAATAAATGCTGTAGAAATGCGGTCATTAAGGAGTATGCTTGGGCTGAATCTGAATGACAGGGTGAGAAACTGTGTGATAAGAGAAAAGTGTGGTTTGCAAGATGACGTTGTGACCGGGATTAAGAAATGAATGCTTCGTTGGTTTGGTCATGTAGAAAGAATAAACTAGGAAAGAGTGACAAAGCAAATTTATGATGCAGAAGTGAACGCCAGAGTCGGGAAGGGACGTCCCTAGATGAAGGTTTATCGACCAAATTGGCGATATATTGAAAATGGGCCAGATTAGGATTAGGATGGGTCAGATAGGTACCCTTAACCGACGAGCGTGTATGCTTAGACATATGGATGTAAAGGAAGCGAGAGAGGTGTGTCAGGATCGTGCCAAACGGAAGTCCGTAGTCTCTGCCTACCCCTCTGAGTGACAGGCGTGAGTGTTTATGTTATGTTATGAATTTAGGTAATGGCTCTAATGACTTATGGACTATTGAAGCTAAGACAAATAAACAACTTATATAAAATTAAAAAAGGGCGAAATAGGTTAAAGGTGTCAAAACATAGAGTTTATGCAATAAATAAAGAAAAATATCATTTCTATGTGTCTTAAAATTATAAACTGTTTACACAAAGGAGTAAAAGGAAAAAGGGTAAAGTTGAATTATAACAAATGGTAAAATTAAAAATTTTGTACAACCGACTTCTACCGAAATATAATTTATTGTTGTTTTTTTTAAAACCGCTCGACCGATTTCGATAAAATATACCCTTTGAAACAAAAAAAGAATTTTCCAAATCGGTTCAGGCATCTTCGAGTAATCGGTGAACATATTACATAAAAAAAAAAAAAGATTCCGACGGATTGTAAACCTCCTCCTTTTTGAAGTCGTTTGAAAAGGCAACTGTATGACGCAATATATTAGAATGGTAGTATTGATAGATATGATGAGACTAAAGTTGTATTTAAATACGTATGGATGGTTTGTATTTGGAAAAAAACAGTAAAACATTAGATTAACTATTTGTAAATGGCTAGATCAGCCAATGAATATCGTGGTTAAGATGGAATAAGAATGGTTGGTTCTTTAAGAATGTTGGTTAATATATAAGGACTAGCTTTTGCCCGCGACTTCGTCCGCGTGGATTTTGGTTATATCGCGCCCATGTGTGAAAAAGAGTCTTCTGGTACAAGCTACAATTATAACTGGATGTCGCGGGCAAAAGCTAGTAAACTACAAAACTTCTTTATACACCACATTTTTTTGCTAATCTATTACTGTGTGCCAAAATTATCAGACTACTGGGCGAGCTTACGCGTGAGCAAGCCACATAGAATTGCAAGTGTAAAAACAATTTTCTCTCAAGTCTATACCCGCAAATTTTAATGTCTACCTTTTTGATTTGTTTATGGTCATTGCAAAGCAGACTTTGAGGGGAAACTGTACCATGTAATGTATGTAATCATTCGGGATCAAGGGAATTCTTGGTACAAATACAGTTTCTACTTGCGCACATCCAGTTATAATTGTGGCTTCCACTACATTGCGATGTAACGCTTTTACTTTTAGTCTGGTTCCGTTTGCACAGTTTAGGAGGTTTTAAATTTCGCAACAACATAACAAGAGTGCCCGCCCACGCGCAGAATAAGCTTATGATGTGGAAGACCCGATGGTTTCAGTGAATTAAGAAATTCGACAGGGTAGTTAATTGCGTCATCTGTGTTGACCACAGAGTCTATTGACGTGTACACCATTTCTTCCCCCTCAAAAGACGTTAACAGTATATCGTTAATTGCCGCTGCTTGGTCGTTTTAAGGGGTTAGTATGGCACGTTCACACAACCATTCCATTGGTTTATCGTGGAAATGAGCAATATCTGAGTAAATTTTGGATATTAACTCCTGTAACGTAAATACAACTGTGCACAAATTATCAGGGACGGTTATCATTCCGTCATTTATCGGGTAATCACCGTTGCCGATTTCAAGTAGGAGATTCGCAAATTCAACAGCAGACTCTTTTTCTCCTAAGTGTACCCGCATATTTTTCGAGAGCTTGAGGATTTTAATTAGAGGCCATAAAGTGGATCTTTTAAGACACGCCTTAACTTCATCTGCTCTAGTTCCTTCTAGCACTACTGGTAGAGTCTGTCTAAAATCTCCAGCAAGCAAAACCGTTATACCACCCATTAACTTCTTATTTCCTCTTATATCTTGTAGAGTTCTGTTTAAAGCCTCTACGCCACCCTTATGAGCCATGGTTATTTCATCCCACACTATCATTTTCGTATGTTTTAATACTTCAGCAAAATTACTTGATTTCGATATATTAGAAATGGGAGTATCAGCTGTTGTTAAATTGAGTGGTAACTTGAAGGTAGCATGAGCAATTCGTCCACCCTCAAGCAGTGTAGCTGCGATCCCAGAAGAAGCCACAGCCAAAGCAATTCCGCGAGTACTTCTAACTTTTGCTAATAGCAAATTTATGAGGAACGTTTTGCCTGTTCTACCGGGAGCATCTAAAAAGAATATTCCACCCTCATTTGATTCAATTTTTGTGTTAATTTGATTGTAAACTGCTTTTTGTTCGTCATTCAGTGATCCTTCATTATTTTTAACTGTGTTTTCTAATAATGCTAAGTCATAACTTGTCTCTTTAAGAAACTCTCTATTTTCAAATTGTTGTTCTTTGCTTGGCTGAGGTAACCCATACTCTTTTAGTAGCCGACCACCCAACGCTAATACGGCGTCTTCTATTACCGAAAGGCATTTGTTATGTACTCTACATCCACATCTCCCTGTCTTTCTAATTGCCTTTTAAAATCTTCAGATAGGTATTCTTTGAATTTCTCCCAAAGGCTTAAAGGGTCTGATACTTGGCAGAACACTAAAATAATCGTAAAAAGATCCCGAATCATTTGCGGTGATTAGCAAAGTGCTGCCCTTTCCAATGCTGTGAACAAATGCTGATCATCTGCAAGCAAGCCGAGAGCTTTGCACGCTTATTGGAACGTGGAATATACATGACAATCTACAGTTTTTAACGCTTCAAACGATATTGGGCCCCGGATCTCATCAAGAAGCATGCGAAGGTGATAGCATTCTGTATTGTTCGGATGCACAGTATAAACCCTGCCCAGAACGTGCTCTTTTTTGACCCCTGGCCAGCCTTCACCGTTTGCTCCTCTCTTTCTCCTTTGGAACTTTCTTTTATCCCAAACGTAGTATGCAGGTACTTCTAGGTAGAGCAATGTTTTTGCAAAGTTATCCACTTTACACAAATCGAAAAAGGATAGGAGTGTGGTTGTTGGAGGACTATTCACCTTTCACTCAGATTTTGCTCATTAAAATAAACCCTTTGCCCATTTTCCAAATGAACAGCCAGGTGGACTACGGGAGGGAAACGCTCATGAATGGGAAATTCGCCATACTGCCTCTGATGAACTTATATATCTTCCACTTGTGTAGGTTTTAACTTCATCCTTCTCATTCTCTAAAGCAAACGATGCCTGGTTTGAAGCTTTATTTACGTATTTACAGACGTATTTTATTGATTTCACCGAATAACAATATTCCACATTTAAGTGAGCGTTTAATGTTTTTAATAATACTGGATTATAAGGGACTACCCAGCGATTATCTATGGTTATGCTTTTGATACAACAGAGAACCCACCGTCATCTAATAAATGTCTCTTGTACTGCGGATAACCGTCTTCACCAGTTTGAGTTTCTCTTATGAGAGCCCTGGGGTATCGTTTACTGCACATGCTATCTTTCATACATTGTGACTTTCGATTTAAAGTTCCACATGGACCATGTATCATATTACATTTAACGATTTCATGAAGCTCTGGGTCACTTTTGGGATTCGGTATTTCAGGACAAATTATATTGTCGATTTGATCCGGAGTAATACGTTTGTGAAGCCATAAAAGAATATGAATATGTGAAAGACCTCTCTTTTGCCATTCCGTTGAGTACATATAGCATCGCACTTCACCAAATATTTTGCCCTTTGTCAATAAGTTCATGATCTTTTTCACCTTTAGTCGAAACACCCTCGAAATTATATCGTGTCTATCATGAGATTGTTGTCCTTGAAGCAATTGCTCTTTTATCTCGTTCCAGCGAGGATTGCATGTGAAAGTGATAAAAAGATCAGGCCGGCCGTAATTCCTAACATAGGTCATAGCGTCCTGTGTTCTTTCGTGCATCTCCCCGTGAAAGATGATGGAAGGACAACCATTTGTCCTAGTTGGTTGACTTCTGCGTCTTGTCGTCCAATAGCATCTTTTAAATGGATGTAACTATCAGCACGTAATTCGGCTTGATTATTTTTGATATAATTTAATCTCTCTGTTTCTACTTAGGCGTATTCATCCACCAAATATTGACTAAAAAGGGCACGATAGTTGACTAAATAGTTATTTTCTACTTCTTTAATCATTATTCTAAACCATATCTAGCATCGATATATTTCACGACTCTTATAAGACTTTCAAAATTAAACTCACTAATCATTTATCGTCTAGTTCCTGTTAAAAATTATATTTTTAATAGAATCTATTTTATACTTAAATTAAAAATGTCCATACTTCTAAATAGAGTACAATATCTACCATTTTCTTTCCTAATAATTGAACCTGATTTTTTTCCAATAGATTTTTTTAACCTATTTAGGCACATAATTTACTTAAATTATTTCTCACTTTCTTGCATTGATTGGATGTTTTTCCAACTCCAAATTAATCCTCAATTAAGTTGCACGACTCAATCTGTAAATGTTATGTACACTTGTAATTGATATGCATATCAGAAAATATAAAAGTGTGTATGTTTTTGTGACAATGTCATATATGTATATTGTAAGTGTACTTGTTAAATACATAAACACTAAATAAATAAATAAGTGATGAATAGATAAAGTATGAGAAACTATGCGAATAATTTCGCAAGTAGAATTAATTAATAGAAGAATTTGTGTAAGACTATCGGATATTATCTTAGCTAATGTTTTGGGCCCAAACTCCAGTTATGTTAATAAATCGATATGCTTAATTGAAAGGAGATGGAATTAGAATGAAAGGGTTTAATAATATTTTATGAAAATAATGTAAAGATAAAGTATCGGCACATTTCTTGATCATGATGTACGCGAGTTCGTCTGTGTGAAATATAATGACACAGAGTACGTAAATAATAAATAAATAAATAAATGGTTAACCAATACAAGAGTAAAAAAAAATATTATTAGGGATAGTCCGGGTCCGGGGCACCCAATTAGAATGATATATAAAATATGAATAAATGAATGTATGAAATAAATTGAATAAAATGAAAGTATATGAATATATGAAATAAATGAAATATAATGCCAGCATTGCATACATAATGTGTTGAAAAGAATCGCGATTGTGATTTGAAGTTACGACGTCTTCAGTTACATGACAAAAAAAAGAAACAAGAATCATCTTGTTTCTGAAGATCGATCAAAATGTACAACTTAAATAAAACTCAAAAAAAAAATTTTTATAACAGCACTATTTTATTACATGATTTTTATTTAATTTTTTATTGATATATTATTATTTTATTATTAAGGTCAAAGAAAACTTTATTATTATTTATTCTTTAACCTTTTGAGTGAATTATGGAATATAACAATCTCAATGTTGTCTAAATAGTTCCATTAAAAATTTCATCCCCTATATTGCCACCCTTAGGGGTGAAATTTTTTCTCTAAACCTATTCCTATATTCCTAACCTAGATTGATTTAATTATAATCAAAGATGGTTTATAATTGTATCAATCAATGTATTGACTGTTAACTGAATTCATATGAATTGTTATTATCACTCACACGGCTGGTTAATACGAGTTAATATTCTCATTTATGTAATGACATATGGCATACTTATGTCATGTAGAAGAGAAGAGAAATAGAAGACAACGAAAGTTTCCTTACTGGAGTATTGTGAACTTGTTACCCTTGACTCGTTACCCATAGGTACTTTTGTATACCTCAGTGTTCATTGCATATTAATTTAGTATTTATCTCTGTTTGGACAACATAGTGTTAATGATAAAAATCAAATGAAACTCGTTGAAATTGTTTAAAAAGTAGGGTAAAATTTTTTGGGATAAACCCCGTGCTCATATTGAGTCATTGTTGAACTATGTAGGTCATTAGTTGTTGAGTGTATTACATGTAAATTTAAATCAATATTTTATTGCATACTAACCATAAGCAAAAAGAAAGTAGTCAGAGCTTTACACAGTCGATAGAAAAATAGCCTTAAAACGAAATTTCACATTTGGTATAGGGATATGATAAAATCACAAAAACATAAGAAATGAAAATCTACGAATCTCGTATGTCTCTTGTAATCTATCTCAATAATTCTTGTAGATGTTTGGATTTTTGTTATTCAATCTAATTGAACTAAAATGATTTTCTGATCTGATTCGTCGTCTGGCAAAAAACCGGCCAAGCGCGAGTCGGACTCGCGCATGAAGGGTTCCGTACCATCGTAAAACACGTTTCTAGTAGGGGAGCCCCATTTAATTTTTAATTTATTTTTTGTTATAGCGGCAACAGAAATACACATTCTGTGAAAATTTCAACTGTCTACCTATTACGGATCATGAGATACAGCCAAAATAATTACTGGACGAAAAGGAGTGATACATTCTTACGTCGTCACATCACGGGAATTATCATTTAACTTTCGCCGATCTGCGCAGATGTTTGTATAGATTACACGGTAGAGCCATGGCGCAGCTATATTTTCGTTGCATGAATGAGTCAGCTCGACCGGGGTAGGACCACGCTCTGATAGAATACCAACGTAAAATAGCAGCTTAATGCTGCTGTGTTTCGTATGGTGAGTGTAGAGAACCGGATACACTTTTTACTGGAAACGAGGCATTCCATCTCAGTCCTCAGGGGTGACAACACATCTGCATTTTGATTCTTAATTGAGGATAAATGTAGATGTCTATGGGCCACAGCATCTACTTACCATCCGGTGGACTGTGTGCTCGTGCACCGTGTCACCCTTATTCTATATAAAAAAGATGAGTTTGTGGAAATATATGCAATAATAAAAAATAAAGCTGATTATTTTTTCACCCAAAGCATTCCGAAAAGGAATTCCTTAGATTCTTTACTACCAAAGAATGGTTTTGCAACACGTCGTTTATTACACGTCAACTCACAAAAGGGTTTTTTGGAATGAATCATCTCGGCAAGAGATTATCTCGACGATAAATTATTATTATTATTTGTATTTATTAATGTTTCTAATTCTGAAAAACATTATGTAACCGCTAAAATAAATTAATTCCAAAATTACGCTTTTATTTGGCCATGTTTTGTCACAGAAACTGTTGGAGAGTTCCGCCTGCACCCGGAAAAAATATTATCAAGCAAATGATAATGGAAGTGACTTGATTAGTTGGAGTAAACAAATGTCATATGTTGGAGTAAGCAACAGTTACATATAACTCTCAAACGCCATGACATTTTCCTAGTTATGACGCAAGTCTTTCGTGAGAAGTCGCGGTCAAATCATTTAAAACGTACGTCATATTTTTGTCTGATTATTTTAATGAGGAATGTTTATCCATGTATCAAGTACTTTTTCTTTTCTCTTCCTTTTTTAACTTATTATAAGCCAGTGCTTGACCACAATCCCACCTGGTGGTAAGTGGTGATAAAGCCCTAGATGGTAAATCGCACCTTATTGTAACAAAAGCCTATTCACTCTTGCCTTGATGACGCCCAGATTATATTATATTGTATTGTTTCAAATTCAAATAATTTAATTTTTGTATGTGGTAGAGCCATGCTGCCATACCATAATATAGATTATTATGGTTGCATCTCAAATGGATCGGCGCGAACAGAGGGGGACCACGTTTTATAGAAAACTAGAGTGAAAGAGCAACATTATGCTACTGTCTTTCGTATAGTGAATGTAGAGAACCGGAGACCCTTTTTACTAAAAACAAGGTATTCTATCTTAATCCTTAAGATTGACAACGCATCTGCATTTTGATTCTTAATCGAACCACTTACCAACAGGTGGACTGTGTGCTCGTTTGTCACCCTTATTCTATAAAAAATCGAAGCTTATAACAAATTAAAATAAAAGACCCATTGATAACTGAAGCATGTTCTATGACATACTAAAAAAGGACGTTAATATTTGGAGTCATCAGGTCATAGGAAACCAGTGGTTAAAAAGTGGTCGAATGACGGATACCAATCCACGAATTTTTAGTTTTGCAGTCCGTAGCCTTAATTATTCGGCTACTGTTGCTTAAGGTTTATAAGAAATAATTAAATTGCTTCATAGATTTTGCCATATATACGACGGTTGGCAGACGGGTTGGCAAACGCAGTTATTTATTACTTTGAGTAGTTATTAACGGGACGATATGGGATATTCCTACACCGCCTCTACATGGTCGATATAGTACATATATAGTTACGTAAAATACCAAATACTACATTGTTTAAGCAAAGTAAAAAAAAATTAATCAGATTATTACTAAGGTATAAGGTATTAAATTTATAAGTTACATTGAAAATAAAAACGCTTTATTTAAATTATTACATCGTCGCGTTTTCTTTAGAAAGGCTATTGGGCTTATTTATTGTAACGTTGCCAAAACAATTAGGAATCTTGTTATTTGCAATAAAGATAATAAAAGATAAAGGGACAAGCCTCCCCTCTTTAATGTCTGCGTATGAAATATGAATCATTCGTCACTTGTGCGTTGTAACAGTTGTATAGAGTAGACGAGTAGAGTATTCAGACGCGTCGAACGCGGTGAATCGTGCGCACGTGCATTATCAAGAGTATCGGTCTCAAGCCCTGTGGCACTCCGAAACGTTTGTTTTGTTTACGCGACGCCTCAGCTCTCTTGTGAATGTTTGTGACAAAAGGTTATTGTGCTATCTGTAGAATATTGTTTTGTGTGTAAGATTGGTGATTTACGTGAATTCTGTGTTAAATATATACAGAAAAATGTTCCCGAGAATTCAAGGACTGGTGAGTACAAAAAGTATATTTTTAATGCATTATAATAATACGATTTTATAAAAATTATTCTTTATTTTGTTACAAAACTTAAAGTCCACCTAACGGAACCCATGGACACCTGTACAAACTTAAAACAAAGAAATAGATGCACTGTTACGTCTGAGGACTATGGTGGATTGTCTCACAGCCTGTAACCAGACTGCAGCCTGTGTACAGGAAAGCAATCCTACCACCCAGTAACGTTATTTAAATTAAAAGTTAGTAAGTGATTTAAATTAAATTTATGAGGAAGTTATTTTATACATAATGATATCTTATATTTACGCGAACATATACATCGAATAAAACTATTTTACGGATTATATCGCGTTTAAATTCATTTATTTTTTTAATTCCCGACATTTCGGGTGCATTGCAGAACCTAAAGTTACGGGTAATATGCCACATGGGTTCTGCAAAGCACCTGAAACGTCGGGAATTAAAGAAAAAATTATATTAAACTTGATAAAATCCGTAAAAATTCAGTTATTTAATACATTTAAAAAACATTTATAATTTTTGAGACATATAGTTTCTTTTAATAATTCAAAAAAGAGAAAAATAAAGAGAGTATCAGCAACCAGAAAAGATTGTGATTAGTTGATCAAGTGATTCGTTCCATAGATCAATCGTTAATCAGTCACGTTCGGTGCACAATCGATTTCACCTTTCCAACACGCGTGAAATGTACCACATGTGTTAGACAGCCTGTTATCGCGCTTCAGATTTTATTGTTTCGTAGCGCTTCTTTCTTCTGATCTATAAGGTTGCGAGTTTATCAAACATAGAGTAGGTATTTAATGAGTGCATTGCTTTGTCTTATAATTGTACAAATGATCATAGAGTTTGCGTTCAATAAAAAATGCAATACAATATTTCCGCATGTCTTTTAGATTTGACTTTGATATTTAATATTTATGCATTAAAAATGTGATCAAGTTTCTTAAATTTCATTTATGAATGGTAAACATCTATACTATATACCTACTATATGTACTATAATATAATCAAGCGGAAGAGTTTTTGTTTTTTTTTTTGAACACGATAAAAATTACAATAAAGTGGATTATCTTAACATAACGTAGCGACGCTTCCTTCTCGGTACGAAAATATTAAACAAAATAAATAATATAACACTCTACATACAACAAAATAAAGTGTGTGTGCGTGTGTGTGTGCTTGTGTTTTTTTTTCAATACCTTAATCATAAATAACTATTACAAAGTTTTTGCATACTTCAGTTTTAAAAATTTCTTTCTTTTTCGTAAAAAAATATCAATGTTTGCAAAAAAATCTTACAAACGACGATCACAGCTATAAATAGCATTTTTGGATATTTACTGTTAGGCAAGTTAGCTTTTAATATTCCTTAACCAGTTTCATTACCTGTTCAAGTGTTTCACAGCTCCGTTAACGATGAATTTGATCTCCAGCGCTTTTGGGAAATAAAATCAATTACAGAACAAAGGTGTTCCTAATTTTTTAATATATTTCAAAAAGAAGGAAACTTCTAAAGTAGGTACTAAAACTGTTCAGTTTAAACGCATTTATTAGACATGCAGCAAACAAATTTGACGAATCCTCTTTATAGTTTGCGAAGACAAAATTAAAATCAGTTAAGTCTTGGACGTACCACTATGTCTTCTGACTATTGAAAATTGAGTATTAGACACTACAGTTAAATTTAAAGCCTTTATAAGGGACTATACTGTTGGAAACAGGCCTTTATTCATTTCTGAGAGAAGTATTAAGAGAGGAAGCAATGAGTCCGTCGTGCTGCTTCAGTGTATTATACGGATTTCAAAGTTCTTCGAAATATCCTTTTTTAACTTCTCAGGCCCGTTAGTTTCTTTACTATGTTTTCCATCACCGCTGAGTACGTGGCAAATCAGCACTTAAAAGGACTATTAACTATTTTATTGGTGCCGGCGAGGATCAAACTCGAGTTGCTAGCATACTGTGAAATTTACAGCAAGCACTTAACCCTAGAGTCTCGGCGCATTGACACTAATGCAATAATATAACTACATATTATAAATTGAATTTACTGTAATTATCAGTGCCTCAGAACTAAGTCGTTTTTAGGTTTTAAGTTAAATGACATTTTAATTATTTCTTAAAATCTAAGTATGTTAGAGACAAGATATTTATTTGAATATAATAAACCTTGAAGTCATTCACTGTAATTATTACACAGTTTTTATGTTCATTAAAATTTTCAATTAACACTAGAATCTACTTTAATGTTAGTGCTAACATCTGTAATTCTATATCTGAAGCTTTAATTATTGTAAAAAAAAAACAATGATTTATTTAATTATTTATGCATAATTTTTACTATTCACCGCGGGCTCTATTTTTATTTTATTCATATCTAAATTATAGCATTTGTATTGATATTCGTGAGATTAAAATAAATGCTGTAGAAATGAGGTTATTTAGAAGTACCAAAGTTAGAGGTGACTCTGAAAATAATAGGGTAAGAAATTGTGTGATAAGAGAAATGTGTGGTTCGCAAGAGATACTGTGACCAGGATTAAGAATGGAATGCTTGGAATTATGCTGCAGAAGTGATTGGTAGAGTCAGCAAGGGGCGCTTTAAGCGGAAGTTTACCGACCAAATTGACCAAGTTAAGATTACCCTTATACGACGAGCATGCTTGGGGGATAGTGCCAAATGGAAATCCGTAATCTCTGCCTACCTCTTTAGGTGAGAGTTATATTTATGTTTTATATTAGTGATATAAAATATTTAATTTTACCACGTTATTATTAAGTCATTTTCTTGTTTGTCTGTGTGTTTGTCTATCTGTCGTTCCGGGTGGAATTTAGTAATTGATTTTAAACTAACCTCCCGATGAGCTGGATACTTGAAATTTGCACCATAGACCACATACATACCTTCGGCAAATGTACAGAAGTCCGAGGAGTACAATTTGCCACTATGTCTGGCGTATGTGACTATGCGAGCCTTTCTTGATTCCGTCGAAATTTGGGCGGTGCTGCAGTCCCTTCAGCGGTGCCAAGTTGACTGTCGGTATATCGAAGTGCTGAAGTGCTTGTACAGTAGGGCCACGATGGCTATCCGAGTACAGAACCAGGTACAAAACCTATCCAACTGCAGAGAGGTGTAAGACAGGGTGACGTTATATCCCGAAACTCTTCACCGCTGCATTGGAAGACGTTTTCAAGCTTCTGGACTGGAAAGGATATGGCATTAACATCAATGGCGAGTACATCACTCACCTTCGATTTGCCGATGATATAGTCCTTATGGCAGAATCGCTGGAGGACCTAAGCACTATGCTCAATGACCTCAATAGTGCCTCCCAACGGATAGGTCTTAAGATGAACATGACAAAACAAAGATCATGTTTAATGTCCATGTCACACCTATGCCGGTAGTTGTTGGAGCACTAAGCTCGAAGTTGTTGACGAATATGTTTACCTGGGACAAATAGTCCGACTAGGTAAGTCCAACTTCGACCGAGAGGTCAATCGACGGATTCAACTCGGCTGGGCAGCGTTCGGGAAATTACGGCACATCTTCTCGTCAGGTATACCTCAAAACTTGAAAACGAGGCTGTACAACCAGTGCGTGTTGCCAGTGATGACCTGGAACTGAGACGTGGTCCTTCACTGCTGGCGGATGAGGAAGCTCAAGGTCGCTCAGCGAGCTATGGAAGGCTATGCTCGGGGTCTCACTGCGTGATAAACTTAGAAATGAGGATATCCGCAGTAGAACCAGAGTGACCGACATAGCCCAACAGTTAGTAAGCTGAAGTGGCAATGGGCCGGCCATATAGCTCGAAGAACCGACAACCGATGGGGAAAAAGGTTCTCGAGTGGCGGCCTCGTACCGGCGGACGAAGTGTAGGGCGTCCCCACTAGATGGAGTGACGACCTGGTAAGACATGCAGTCGATGGATGCGGGTGGCTCAGGACCGTGCTTTGTGGCATTCCTTGGGGAGGCTATGTTCAGCAGTGGACTTGTGAAGGGCTGTAATGATGATGATGATGATATTATGATGCTTATTTGAAAAGATTTAATAAATCTGGCCATTTTCACATTAATTTAAATTTTTATACTAATATAAATGTGGTAAAATGTGACCAAATTAAATAAACATTTACACTAAAGGCTATATTAATTAGTGGTGTTCTCCACATCAATTATGATAACGATTATGAAAGTATAGCAATATTTTTCTGAGTACGACCACAATACCAAGTATTATAATTCAACGTCACAAAAACAGACTCTAAGACCACATCTGGACAAAGGCCTTTCCAAAAAGGCAGGTGGTATACATTACTTGTAAAGTAATGGTGCTATGCTGTTTATCAGAAACTGTAATTTGAGATCAGTGGTTTTTTTTTTGAATGGATTTTAAGCCGTCATCTAGTAATGATAGTGGCGACTGGTTTATCCGTCAACGTATTGTTGATCGTGTTTTATCGTTTAAATTATGGTTTGAAGTGGATATTTTACGTGGTAGAACCACGTTGCAGCTTTATTATTGTTGTAGCACGAACGGGTCGGCTCGGCTGGGGTGGGACCTCGCTCTCACAAAATACCACTGTGAAATACCAGCTTAATGCTGCTGTGTTTCGTATGGTGAGTGTGGAGTTTACCTTGTCGCCTCTTCTAAGAGCAATGGAAGGAAATAAGATAGTGGATTCACTTACGACACTCCTACATGGCAATTGTTTTTATGGTCTTACTAAATATATTTGGTAATAAAATATCACAATCTTTTGACATAAAATTTGGAGCTTATTTAGGTTATATTACTGGTATAGTTGTAGCACGATTGGGTCGGCTCGACCGGGGTAGGACCACGCTCTCACATAATACCAGCGTAAAGTAGCAGCTTAACGCTGCTGTGTTTCGTATGGCGAGTGTAAAGAACCGGAGACCCTTTTTAATGGAAACGAGACATTCCGTCTTAGTTCTCACGGGTGACAACGAATCTGCATTTTGATTTTTAATCGAGAATAAATGTCTATGGGTTACAGCATCCACTTACCGTCATGTGGACTGTGTGCTCGCGTATCACCCTTATTCTATAAAAAAAGTATTACACACTGGAGAGGATTACTCTGCTGAAAAAAATCGTAAACTGAGATTAATTTTCTTATTCTCTCGCCGATCGCGTAAAACGTATTAAATATTTAACCTCACAAGGGGATAAATAGATGTTCAAGTTTTGTATGCAAGAAGTTGTAAAACTAAAAACCGATATAAACTTCTGAAAAAAAAATTTTGTAATTCAATTCTTAAGGGGGTAATAGGAGTTAAAAGTTAGTATGGGCTCCATACGGTGATTCTGTAGTTTATGCTTATTTTTATCTTGTCAATCGTAGCTGCAGTGGAATGATGACAAACTTGGATCTGCGTTCCAATTTTTTTTTCTGATAACTTTTTTATCACAAACTTAATTCAAGCAAAGCTAGTTATGTATATAGTATAAAACACAATACCTAAATACATAACTAAGGTACTTAAAATTTAATAGTTTTTTTTCATAAAATTGAAGTAACGAACGAATTTATAATCGGTTCAGTTTTATAAAAAATATTTTATAGCCTAATTTAATCTTTCACTAAATAACCTTTTTATGGTCTATCACTTGCAATCTTTTTTTCGTAGAATGCAAAATGCGTCATCTAACTGTTCCACCAGCGTTCCTGGAACTCATGATTACGTTATGAGTACATAAAACGGGGAATCTACTGTGATTCATCAATACTGCAACTCGATATGCGTGGGATTTCAACAATTATCGTACATAAAATAAATAAATTTATATACGATAATTATACATAAATTTTAATATATAAATTTGAAGCTCATTGCATTGCGAATTCGAAAAGACCAGTCCCCGCAAGCAGCACCTGTTCACGAGTATGACGTATATGGCAGCCATTGTCCTACTGGACCAAATAGGGGAGTCACCCATCACACGACCCTGCCGCAACGAGAGACCTTAAAGCGAGCATGACATACCCAAGACCTTCCCACACTAAGAAGTGTCTCCTAAAATACTCAAAAGTTAGATATGTTGGCATAGAATCCGTTTCTCAAGACCCTGAAAACTAAGGTGAAATGTCTCGTAACTGTTATAACACAAAGGGTCTCCAGTTCTTGTCACAAGGAGACAATCATTATGCTTCAATTTTACTTTGGTATTCTGTAATATGGTTCGCGAGCAACCCGGGTTCAATCCCCACCGGCACCAATGAAATTGTTAATTGCAATTGTAAGTGCTGATTTACCACGTGCTCGGTGGTGAAGGAAAACATCGTGAGGAAAGCTGCATGTCTAAGAAATAAGAAAAAATTATATTTCGAAGACATTTAAAGTTCGCCAACACGCATTGGGGCAGCGCGGCGGACATGTCCTTGCCCTAAAACCCTCTTTTAAAAATGAGAGGACTTAAGTTATATGTATATTATTTATATATAATATTATACATGTATTAAATAATTTTTGATATGTAAGTTAATGTAAGGGTTTATTATGGTATTATTTTGTTTTACATTTATATAAGTACTTTAATTCATATTTTAATCTCTACATCACCCAAAGGTTGACTGGTAGAGAATGCCTTAGGCATTAAGTCCGCCTATACATAATATTGTATGAAATTTACATAAATAAATAAATAAACTATACTATACTATATTTTGTAATAAGTGCAACGTCGCTCTACCACGTGCGAAATAATCCTATCATGATGTAATAAACAACACAACGTTGAAATCTTTCTTAAGCGAGTGCAAATCTCTTTTGCTGTTTTATTCTACCGACTTCAAAAAGGAGGAGGTACTCAATTCGATTGTATGTTTTTTTTTATGTGTTACCTCATAACTTTTTTCTGGATGAACCGATTTGGATGATTCTTTTTTTATTTGAAAGCTGGTGCTTCTCCTGTAGTTCCATATAAATGCTAATCAAGGCCTGATCAACCGTCGATTGACCTCTCGGTCGAAGTTGGACTTACCTAGTCGGACTATTTGTCCCAGGTTAACATACTCGTCAACAACTTCGAGCTTAGTGCTCCCAACAACTACCGGCATAGGTGTGACATGGTTAAACATGCTTCTCATGTGGTCCCATATAAATTTGATCAAGGTCTGACGAGTAGTTTTTGAGTTATCCTTAATAATTTATATTGAAGTCGGTTGTACAAAATTTAAAATTTTACCACTTGTACATTATAAAACAGATGATTTATGCGTTTGAGATAGTAAGACGACACTATGGCCAAGATATACCTACATTTATCCTCGATTAAGAACCTAAAATGCAGATGTAGTTGTTACATAGGTTTCCGGTGCTCGTCATTCCACATACGAAGCACAGCAGCATTATGCTACTGTGTGGTCCTTCTCCGGTCGAGTCGACCTATTCTTGTTGGTACGCTGTTGCGTTGCTCTACCACGCGTGCTTAAATATGTTTGAAATAAAATCTAGAGACAGTCCGTCTTATCACGAATATAAGTTAGTAATTATTATTCTCAAGCTTAAGAAGTCTTGGGAAAAATATGCGAATTAAAAATGTAAAGTATGGAATTTAACAGTAATACTCAAGTTTCTCAGACTGTGGCGCCGCAGCTCACAGACTAGTGAAAGATAATCTTGGACCATAGTTTTAACCCGAGATATTCTTTAAACCACGTTTTGTACAAAGACGGAGTAAGTACAGTGTAATAAAACAAAAGAATGCATACGTGAACTACGAACTGGTTAAATTCAGGACACTGACTTGTTTGTTATGAATACAGTTACTTGCGGGCGTATTGTGTTGGCTATATATTTTAAATACATCTCGCCCACGAGTCGGCGAGTCGCGATAGCTCAGGGGGAAAAGCGATCGTCTACAAAATTCATAGTAAGCGAGCAAATTCAATTTACGTATGCTCTTGAAATATTTTAAATTTTCAGACATGCAGTTTACATTGACTTGACGGCTCCATGGTGCAGTGGCTTAGTTAAGGACCGCGGGTTCGAATCCCGCACGGAACAAGTATTTGTATGGCCTACCAATAATTAAAAAATATATATTTTTAATACGTAAAGTCTATCTACATGCATTGGGGCAGCGCAGTGGTATTCCTTGTCCTAAAATGACAAGAGGTCAGCGCCCTGAGGTATTTATATAGACTATAACTTTACTTTCCATCCATCCATCCATCCATCACAGCCTATAAAATTCCACTGCTGAACATAGGTCTCTCCCATAGATTACCTCATCGGGAGGATTTTGTCATAGTTGCCACACTTGGCAGGCGGGTTGGCAACCGCAGTTTTTATTATTATGAGTTTTATTATCAGATACCCCAAATCACTCCTTGGGTCTGCAAAGCAGGGACGTACAGTAGCATATCCTAATAAAAATTTAGAGTAATAAACAGTTGCTGTTGCCAACCTGCCTGCCAAGTGCGGCAAATACGGCAAATATCGTCCATATGAGGCAATGTTTATCTTCTGATAGGCTGTTGTGAATGAATGAATAAAACGACATATCAATACATGTGTATACATTGAGTGTGATTATATATATACTAGCGTAAGGACAGGGCCCTCCGCGCAGCTAAATACCACAAATGCGTTGGCCCTAAAATATGACAGTTTTTAGGGCTAACGCGACTTTCGTTCACGCCAGGGTTGGATTCAGACCCTCAAAAATATTGTACATCGAAAATAAAATTATACTTACTATTTTTCCAAAATTATACCACGTTTAACGTTTCATGTTTTTTTCCCATGCGCCGGGGTTTTTGCGTCACAAGTCTAGCGTTTCATTTTTCGGCGTTTTTGTTTTGAATGGAAATAAAATTGCATTTCGATATCATGTTCATAGCAAATTCAAAAATATTGCTATGAACATGATATGGTCTCTGTCAGAACGACTGGGATAGTAAAAGATCACATGAAGAATTCCCGCCTACCCTGTCGTTGCCTGATGTAGTGTTGCCGAACATACAGAAATTCTCGATATTATAGGGTATTAAAAAGTAAAAGGACTACCAATAATACAAGTCGGTCGACCTGAAGATAAAATTATGGTATTTTCGCGTAGTATAGTGGCATAGTACAGTATAAATTTTAAGCACCAGGGTAAGAGCGAAACACCCCAACATGAGGTACTAAATTACTCTCTGGGATTGTTTCACCACTAATCAATGAAATAGTATTATTGAGAAATAAATGTATTTTTATTTATTATTTATTTTATTTATTACGATAGTACATACTACACTCTATGAATAATTATTATAGTTCGAAATCCAGCCATGGTTACGTCGTCGACCAATGCAACGCGGCACTCATGTAGTTCGTATGTGTTATGACAGATGGCGGTGGATTGCCAACCCGCTCGCCAAGCGTGGCAACTATGGCAAATATCCCCCCATGATGAGTGTTACGAAGAGACGGCCCCCAGTCCCCGGTGGCCCCGCTATTCCTGGCTACGGTGGCGACCATGGTAACGGCGGGGCAGGGGGTGCTAAGAATCTCCGGTGGAGGTTCGGTTGCCACCTAAGATGACTCGACCTGGCAACATACAACGCACGCACCCTGAGGACTGACGAGAAGATCCTGGAGCTGGAAGAAGAGATAGACAAGTTACGCTGGCATAGTATAGGATTATCCGAGATCCGAAGAGAGGGGGAGGACACGGTAATCCTCAAATCCGGCAACTTGTTCTATCACCGGGAGGGCGACCATCTGTCCCAAGGAGGTGTCGGATTTATCGTCCACAAGTCTCTTGTTAACAACGTTGTAAAGATTGTGAGTGTGTCGACGAGGATTGCGTACCTTATACTCAGAATTACCAAACGGTATTCGTTGAAGGTCATACAGGTTTACGCACCAACCTCGCCACATCCCGATGAGGAGGTGGAGGAAAAGTATGACGATATCTCTAGAGCCATGCATTCCTCCAAAACCCACTATACGGTGTTAATGGGAGACTTCAATGCAAAACTAGGCACAAGAGAGAACGGTGAGCTGAAGGTAGGGAAATTTGGAATAGGGCAACGGAACCCAAGGGGCCAACAGCTGGCCGACTTCATGGAGAAAGAGGGACTCTTTATGATGAACTCTTTCTTCCAGAAGCGGCCCCACAGGAAGTGGACCTGATCGAGCGCCGACGGTTCGACAAAAAATGAGATTGACTTCATTATGACGACCAGACGACAACTGTTCAGTGATATCTCAGTGATCGCGAGGATGAAAACTGGTAGCAATCACCGAATGGTTAGAGGCACACTGAACCTACACGTTAAGTTGGAGAGGTCTCGTCTAATGAAGACAACGCTCCGTCCCCCTTGTGCTCTAATCCAAAGTCCCGAAACCTTTCAGCTTGAGTTACAAAACGGTTTTCAGTGCCTAGAAGACTGCAATGAAGTGGACCATATAAATGATAAGCTCGTGGAAACAGTCCATGCGGAAGTTCTGCAAGAGCCGCCGCAGAAGAACACAAAAACTCTCCGATCACACTCTTAATCTCATGGCTGTTAGACGGGAAATGAAGCTGCAGTCTTCAATAGATTTGACAGCATACAGGCAACTGAATAGACAGATCTCCAAATGCAGCTTGTATTGAAGAAGCGATCGAGCGGAACTAAGGCTCCAAAGTCTTTGCCAGAGATCTGTCTGCCAGAAAGAGCCAACTGTCAAAGCTGAAGACCGAGTGTGGCAGCATCATTTCCAGGACACCTGAGATTTTGAGTGAGATTGAGAGTTTATATGGGCAGCTGTACACGTCATCGTTGGAGCCACACGAAAGTGTGAGTAACGATCCAAGAGCAAGTCTTATCCGACACTATTCCGATGATATCCCGGACGTCAGTCTGAGCGAGATTAGAATGGCTCTCCAGCACCTTAAAAACGGCAAGGCCCTAGGTGAGGATGGAATTACAGCGGAGCTTCTGAAAGCGGGTGGAAAACCGGTACTTGAAGTCCTTCAGAAGCTCTTTAATTCCATCCTCCATGGTGGCACTACTCCGGAGACGTGGAGCAGAAGTGCGGTGGTCTTGTTCTTCAAGAAAGGCGACAACGCTCTCTTAAAAAACTACAGACCGATTTCCCTTCTGAGCCGCGTCTACGTGCTGTTTTCGAGAGTCATTACGAATCGTCTCGCACGCAGATTCGACGACTTCCAGCCTCCCGAACAAGCCGGTTTCCGAAGAGGCTTTAGTACCATGGACCACATACACACCCTTCGGCAAATTGTACAGAAGACAGAAGAGTACAAGCTGCCACTTTGCCTTGCGTATGTGGACTATGAGAAAGCCTTTGATTCCGTCGAAATTTGGGCGGTGCTACAGACCCTTCAGCGGTGCCAATTTATTTATTTATTTATATACATCATATATCAAGTGACGCCCCGTAGGCATAGCAATTTATGAGAGGGTAGTTTTTTTTTTATAATACTCAATATTAACTACTGCATACTAAATACCAACTAACTTATTTCTTAACATTTACTAGTCTAACATATTATTTTTTTATAATTATTACACATACATTTACTATTTATTCGCATCTATAAAAATTCACTTAAATTATAATAACTTTTATCAGTTAAGAATGGCTTTAATTTTTTTATAAAAGATTTTTGAGGTTATTTGGAACATTATTATATATTTTAATTATTAGTATGGGGACCTGTTGTAAATAATTTCAATTTTGAGAATTGAATATTCAATTTATTTTGAGTTCGATTATTTCTTTTGACAGTGTTTACAGGATCATATAGATGTGGATGTTTTCTAACGAACTTACAACATTCAATAAAGTTGACTGTCGGTATATCGAAGTGCTGAAGTGTTTGTACAGTAGGGCTACGATGGTAATCGTGTACAGAACCAGAGTACGAAACCTATCCAACTGCAGAGAGGTGTAAGACAGGGTGACGTTATATCTCCGAAACTCTTCACCGCTGCATTGGAAGACGTTTTCAAGCTACTGGACTGGAAAGGATACGGTATTAACATCAATGGCGAGTACATCACTCACCTTCGATTTGCCGACGATATAGTCCTTATGGCAGAATCGCTGGAGGACCTAAGCACTATGCTCAATGAACTCAATAGTGTCTCCCAACGGATAGGTCTTAAGATGAACATGGACAAAACAAAGATCATGTTTAATGTCCATGTTACACCTATGCCAGTAGTTGTTGTCTCTAACCTTCTCGTCAGGTATACCTCAAAACCTGAAAACTGGATTGTGCAACCAGTGATGACTTATGGATCTGAGACGTGGTCCTTCACTGCTGGCCGTATGAAGACGCTGAAGGTCGCTCAGCGAGCTATGGAGAGGGCTATGCTCGGAGTTTCTGTGCGTGATAAACTTAGAAATGAGGATATCCGCAATAGAACCAGAGTAACCGACATAGCCCAATGAATTAGTAAGCTGAAGTGGCAATGGTCCGGCCATATAGCTCGAAGAACCGACAACCGATGGGGAAAAAAGGTTCTCGAGTGGCAGCCTCGTACCGGTAGCCGAAGTGTAGGGCGACCCCTACTAGATGGAGTGCCGACCTGGTAAGACATGCATGAAGTCGATGGATGCAGGTGGCTCAGGACCGTGCTTTGTGGCATTCGTTGGGGGAAGCCTATGTTCAGCGGTGGACATGTGAAGGGCTGTAATGATGATGATGATGATGACGACAGATGGTGGTACTTTTGCTTGTATGAAGAAGGTATAAGTAAAATGTTTAGATGGGTGTATTCCTTTTGAAGTCATTGTGTGCATAGTTCAGAGTAAAAGTAAAAAGCGGTAATAATAGCTTTTACTAACATCTTTGAGGCGATCCTAAATAGACAGGAAAAAATAAATTAGTATCTCACTTCACATAATACTGTTAAGCAATCGACCACATTGAACATGACCTTAAAATTATCCAAAATTTGACCTTAGGTTAGCATCCGAAAAAGATATTCTATTGAACAAATATAAACATATGAATATATTTAATCTTATCGAATAAAGTCAAGGTTTTTCAATAGTCGATACAAAAACATAATTTAATGGATCATAAAAAAATCGTGGCAAAAACAGACTTTTTGGTTGTATTTCCTCCTGTGAGAGTCATACACGTAATTATGCATGGGTTATTTTTGTTTTTTTTTTTACATATTTTTGTGCTTAATTGTTGGGATATAATAATTATTATTACCTGCATCCATCGACTTCCTGCATGTCTTACCAGGTCGTCACTCCATCTAGTGGGGGGACGCCCTACACTTCGTCCGCCGGTACGAGGCCGCCACTCGAGAAACTTTTTTCCCATCGGTTGTCGGTTCTTCGAGCTATATGGCTGGCCCATTGCCACTTCAGCTTACTAATCCGTTGGGACATAGCTCAACGGATTAGTATGTAATGTTTTTAAGAGATACAACGAATGTGAACACTAGTAAAGGACGTTTGTATACTTTTCGCGATAATTAGCAAATATCTTCATTAATTAGTTAATTAATAACTATTACCAGTAATTTGTAATTAATAACTTGTTTCCTGTTGCTGTTGTCAATTTTAATTTTCTTTACTTATTAACCGACTTCAAAAAAAGGAGGTACCCAATTTGACTGTTTTTTTTTATGTGTTACATCATAACTTTTTTCTAGGTGAACCGATTTTGATGATTCATTTTTATTTGAAAGCTGGTGCTTCTCATGTCATCAGCCTTCACAAGTCCACTGCTAAACATAGGCCTCCCCCAAGGAATGTCACAAAGCACGGTCCCGAGCCACTTGCATCCATTGACTTCCTGCATGTCTTACCAGGTCGTCACTCCATCTAGTGGGGGGACGCCCTACACTTCGCCTGCCGGTACGAGGCTGCTACTCGAGAACCTTTCTTCCCCATCGGTTGTCGGTTCTTCGAGCTATATGGCCGGCCCATTGTCACTTCAGCTTACTAATACTTTGGGTTTAATTACCCGGCTTTTGCTACCTTCAGTTTTTATTCAAAAAACTGAAGGTATCCGGGCTAACTATGACATTGGGACGTCAAACACCTCAGTCCCTCCCGTGACCATGGGTGCTGTAAAGCACCCGAAACGTCGGGAACCAAAATAGTAAAATTAAACGCGATAAAATCCGTAAAAATAGTTTTATTCAATACACGTAAGGTAGGATTTCGCTGTGCAGATCCCTAACATCTTGCCACAAATCTACAACCCTATTTCGTTCGGTGGGTGACGCGAAAGAGGCGGATATGGGAATTGCCAGAAAAATCTTATGGTTACAGATAGATGATGGTATGACCTTAAATATTTGTAGAATATAGGATGTCGTGCGGGGTAGGATCAAATACGGGTTGTTCGCGTGCTACGGTTATACTACCGCGAGCGCTTAGCCCCTGGGCCAACGAGGCTATTAGCCAATATGGCTCTACTTTTTCTATAAAATGTCAAATATTGGTTAAATATAACAAAAAAAAATGTTTTTTTTTTAATTAATTATGTGTCCATTAAAATCAAATAATTCACCTCTTACAATATTTCCAAAATATCAACTTTCAATTTATGTTTATACTAGCTGTTCCCTGCGACTTCGCCCGCGCGTAATTTATTACGATTGGATTTCATGGGTTTTAATTTTTTTGCGCGGAACCCTAATTCTTTTTATAAAATAAAAGTAGCCTAAGTTACTTCTTTTAACATCAACTATCTGCCAGTGAAAGTCCGGTCAAAATCGGTCCAGCCGTTTCGGAGATTAGCCGGAACAAACAGACAGACAGATAGACAGACAGAAAGACAGACAGACAAACATTTAAAAATCGTGTTTTTGTTATAAGTACCGTATATACTTTCATATGCATATAGTAAAAAGCTGTTATTTCGACATTACAAACAGACACTTCAATTTTATTTATTTGTATAGATTAAAAATTAAATATAAGTACCATATAAAAATCTGGCCCCAAGCTCTGGTAAAGTTAAAACTTTTTATGCCAAACAAGTTACTACACAAGCAAGGTTAATACTGTTTTAAAAAAACCCGACTGCGAAAATAAAACTAATAATACCCATTATACGATCATATTATAAGAACCTTAATACAAATTTATAAGTTTTGAAAAGTTAAGCGAGAATGAGCGACCATTTTTAAATCGTTATAGATCCTGAATGGTCATTCAAAATGAAAAATGACTAGAAAACCCTAAATATGATTTTTAAAGACTTAATCAATGATACCCCACTTGACATAGTTCGTTGACTTTAATTTTTTTCTTTTAAGCAATGGGCGTCTGGTTGTCGCCATATTGAATTTTGAGTACTATAATGTCTTTAGTGACACTAACAAGATTGACGTAAAAATCATCAAAATCAGCTCATGCATTTGCTCTCTAGAGCACCATAAAGGAACAAACATACATATATATATATAGGCTAATAAACTTTACTAAGATTACACTCCGCAGTCGGGTAAAAAGATATCTTGTTATTGGGCCAAGTCAGCGGACCACGATCTCAAAGTGTTATTGTTAAATCGTATAAGACCTTAATTCGAATATCAACCAGTTTTGAAAACACGATGGCGTACGTTTTGACATTTCGACGTTTTTCTTGTTCAGAAATGACACAAAAGTACTTATTTTTTGAAAAAGTATGTGTTCTAGTAATTTCCTTGGAGTTACTATGCGGTTTACTTTTCTGTACAGAACATGTTCAAGATCGTCCCCGCCATTACATCAGATTTGATAGACTACAAATCCTTGCAAAAGAACACCGATTCCTACCAAGGATGATACGCGAGGCTATTGAGATTAAAAGACATCCTAATTTCAATAGAGAAGATGGATGGGTGCTGCCATCTGCCCAAGCATACCACTGCAAGACTTCAAGATACTGTAAGCTCATTCTGTGTAGATCGGACCAAAAATTAATATTCAAAAAACTGAAGGTAGCCGGGCTATGACATTGGGTCGTCAAACACCTCAGTCCCCCCCGTGACCATGGGTGGTGTAAAGCACCCGAAACATCGGGAATTAAAATAGTAAATTAAACGCGATAAAATCCGTAAAAATAGTTTTATTCAATTATTTAAAAAAATGTGCAAAAAAATTAAAGAGCAAACCACTGACGCATTGTTTTGTGTATTAATATAATACTCTAGAAACTGATAAACTTTTATTAAAAAACAACTTCTCAATTAAATTACATTATGTAACAAAAAACTTTACCTCAGTGTCAACTAGCGACATCTGGTGAGCAGAAAATTATTAGCCCTCATTGGAAGGCAACTTTCTGTCGCCTGCTTTAAAAAGAGGTGTGACAACTGCTTTTTTAAATACGCTAGGAAATACGCGCGACTCAAAGATTAAATTACACAAATAACATAAAGGTTCAGCAACAAATTCTCTATTCAGTTTAAAAAATCTGTTATTAAATTATCTAAGCCCGGAGCACATTTAACTTTAAAGTTAGCTCTAATGTTACAAATTTATCTAGGATCTGTCAAAAAGAATGCCAATTTTTTTTTTTGGATTTTAGCAGCCAATTGCGTTTCCGTAGTTTTAAGCTTATTTAATGTTTGTGTGACCTATTGAGGTAAAATACAAGTTAACTTCATCCAAGGATTCTTCAGGAGTAGGTTTGATTTGGATAAGCTCAGCTGGCGGATTATTATTAGATGTATAGTTGTAGATCTCTCTAACAGCCCTCCACGTCTCCTTAGCGTTTTTTTTTGTGTTTATGGAAGTGATCTTGACAGTAGTCTGCTTTCAATCTCTTGACCAATTTAGTACACCAGTTTTTATAGCTTACGTAGTATTTTTTTAGGTTTCCTTCATTATTACACTCTACAGATTTATGCATTCTATCCCTTTTATGCAGACACCTAATAATTCCGACGGTTATCCATGGTTTTAACGGTTTGAATTTTCTAGAAACAGTGCAAAGAATCGAATTGATTTCAATAATATTATTCAGTGTATTATTAAAGTAATAAGTAGCTAAATCCACATTACCAAATTCGTACAAATGCTCCCATTTAATTTGTTTAAGTTGTGCCGTAATCGCATCATAATCTAATTTACGGTAACGTGTACGTGTTTTTTTTATAGGAGAGGGGGCAAATGTTGTGTTTTAATGTTATTTTCATTACGTATATACAATAAAATAGCTGAAGAACAGAATAGAATAGAATAGTATATATTATAGAATTAATCGAACGTCATTTAAGCTTAACCACTGGTTCGGAAATAAACCTCTGTCCTGGTAAGAATTAGTAAGAAACCCAGCGGGACCAACAGAAATAACTTTGTGTTTTTTTTCTTCTATTGAGGATATATATTTCGTTTCTGAACGTTTCTTGCTCCGTAATGATTCATTTTAATACATACGAGGTCAATTTAAAAACGGTACATATTAGAAACTTTTTTAAGAAAACTTTAGTAGTAACCCGGAGTCAGGTAGTTAGCGGTGTTTCATCCGGGTGCCTCAGAAAGGGCCTAAAGTCCGTTTGTCGTCAGGTAGTTAGCGGTTTTTCATCCGGGTACCTCAGAAAGGGTCTAAAGCCGTTTGTCCTGCGTTTGATCCCTCTCCGTTGTCAAGTTTCTGTGATGCTAGTGCTGTTGGCCAGGTTTTTTCTACATCTTTATCGAACTCAGCTAAATTCTCTCTCCGCTTGTGTCGAATTGCCGTCTCATGGGAATATGAGAGTGGAGGAATATAAAGTGCACCTGTGTTTCACGTCCACATGACATAGTTCACCCTTTAATTTTTTTTTTTTATATTATATTTAAAAAAATTATTATATAAAAAATTTTTATATTTAATAATTAAAGGACGCAGAATTGGCTCGTAGTGGTATGCTTGGGTTTTACTTAAATTTTATTACTTATAGGATCCCAAGCAGATGGTAACAAAAAATATTAATTTATAAATCAAACTATTGCACCACTTTACATTATAATTACATTTGTTTCTTTTATTTATCCACTACTTCTACTCTACTATTAATCCATTACGTATTGTAAATGGGGGAATTTAATAGGTCAAAAGTCAAGGGATGTTGTTCTTAAACGAACATCTGTGTTAAAATGTAAGTAGTAAGGTCACTTATTAATTAAGGATTTAGAAATGGTACTAAAGACAAATTTATGAATAATACAATTTTTATAAATTATCTTTATATATAAAAAATAAAAATCAATAGTTGTCCGTTAGTGTCACAAAAACTCGAAAATGGCTGGACCGATTTTGATTTTTTTTGTCTGTGTTTAAGTGGATTCCTGGATGATCTAAACTATTCACAATTAGACCCGGTAGGTGGCGCTCTTGTCGAGATCCAGAAACCTAAGACGGGGCGGATCGTTAGTATAATATAAATATAAATTAAATAATCATTATTTTTATCTGCGATAATATGGTTATACAAAGATGTTGTGGATCTAAATTAGCCAAACATATTCTACAATAGCGACTTACAAATATTAACAAAGATAAAGAATGGAGATTCAAATGCTTATGCATAACAAACATAATTGATATATTAAATATTATTGCCAAACAAAGTAAAATTGATTTATTTAATGATTCAAATTGCAACAATCATTTAAATTGAATTGAACTCCGTAATCGTTATTTCACGCTTGTTAGTACTGTTAATAGTATTTTTACTTATGTATTATCTGTGGTTTGTATTGCTTATAAAATATATTATCTTAATATATAAAAAACCAAAAAGATTCACATCTAAACGTAGGTATCAAATCAGGTTTTAAGTTGTTTTCGTAAAATGGTTTATTATTTATGTACATATATTTCTTTTTGATACCAGACCAAAAAGGTTATGATAATCAGATATATGGTTTATTGGTTAAACGATTTTGTATGATGATTGAGACAAATCGTACCTAAAACAGAATAGGTCCATCACCAGCTATTGATTTATGGGCTTACGCGGCAGACAAGTGGTTAAATTTAAAGTTTTGTACAACCGACTTCAATATAAATTATTATGGATAACTCAAAAACTACTGGTCAGACCTTGATGATTTATACGAGACCACATGAAAAGCACCAGCTTTCAAATAAAAAAAGAATCATCGAAATCGGTTCAGGCGTCTTCGAGTAATTGGTGAACATACATAAAAAAAGATTCCGACGAATTGAGAACCTCCTCCTTTTTAAAGTCGGTTAAAAATAGAATAATACTAGTATTGCTGTATACTTTTTACATTTATTGCTTATGTTAATAATCACGGAAATTGTTATATATTTTCGTTGTATAAAAATTAACAAGTTATTTGACATTTTGTACCGGTTTTTTTTTTCAAAGTATATTAAATAAATAATTAATTATGTTTGAGTACATGCATGTTTAAGTAAATACCTCCTCGTGGTTCTTCGAGAGCTCTGCACACGGTGCACTTTTATTCATCGTACCGTTTGGTAGTACCATTTGGTGGTGGGTGTTATAAAAGGTACTTATGTGAAATGTTAGATTTTTTTACACCCAGGTTGTACTCAAATTACAATGTACAAACTACTGTGATACAATCTAAAGAGTAAACACCTTTTACGTGGTAGAGCCATGCTGCAGCTATATTAGTAGTATAGTTGTAGCACGAATGGGTTAGCACGACCGAGGAAGGACCACGATCTCACAGAAGAATATAGATATAGATGTCTATGGGTCACATCATCCACTTACCATCAGGTGGACTGTGTGCTCGTTTGTCAACCTTATGCTATAATAAAAGATGCGGTTTCTTAGGTCATACTTTAAAAACCTGTTCAGTTGCGATGTAGCACTTGCAATTATACGCCATTTGTTAACAAACATCAGGAAAAGAGGAAAACTTGTTCAAGGCACTTGTTCATCACGATTATTGTTATGATACAAAAGTTCTAAATAGAAAAGGAATGAATGCTCCTATTCATTCCTTTTTTATTAACTAGCGATCCGCTACAGCTTCGCACGGGTGATTTCTGGATCTCGACATCAGTGCCACTTACCGGGTCTAATTTTGAATCTAAACCATTATCTAATCAACTGATTAACACACACAAAATTTCATCAAAGTCAATCCAGCCGTTTAGGAGGAGTTCAGTCACATACACACGGACAGAAGAATTATATAATATATAATATGCATGTATTATACATATAAACCTTCCTCTTTTAATCTTTTAAACCGCATCAAAATCCGTTGCGTAGTTTAAAAGATCTAAGCGTACAGACGGCGGGAAGCGACTTTGTTTTTTACTATGTAGATTTCGACAACTGCGGCACCTACCGGGTCCAATTGAGAATTTAAACCAACCATTGTTTGTTACACAGTTAACTACACAAAACCGCTATAAGAAATGGCTTGGTAGCGATCACCCCATTCTCCATTCCATTCCATCTCCGGTGTAGTGATCATCCATAACATTATAATAACACTTTTTAAACAACCTTTATATAATAAAGTTTATGGACTTGGCGGTGGATGAATCTATACAAATAAATAAAATTGAAGTGTCTGTTTGTAATGTCAAAATAACAGCTTTTAACTAAATGCATATGAAAGTATATACGATACGATATATATCCGTTTGTTCCGTCTAATCACCGAAACGGCTGGATCGATTTTGACGGGATATTAACTGACAGATAGCTGATGTAAGGAAGTATACTTATAAGGAGTAACTTAGGCTACTTTTATTTTAGAAAAATAATTAGGATTCTGAAATTATAATATTACATTCGCGGGCACAGATAGTTTTGTATATAACATTGAAGTAAGGGCAGACAAACAAGCAGAGTGCACCTGATGGATATTGGATACTGTGGCCCACCAATTTTTAATTTATTATAAGCCAGTGTTTCACAATAAACCCACATGGTAAGTGGTGATGAAGCCCCAGATGGTTAATGTCTTAGCTTATTTACTCTTGCCTTGAAGACACCCACATTGTAATCGGACGAAATGACTGACGCCGGGAAAATTATTTTACTCCTTTGCTGTTCGCATTACGAATATACGCCAATTATGGAAAACCTTGACACTGTAAGATGGAGTGTCTCACTATCATTAATAAGAGTGTCCGATTCAACACACTCACCATACGAAACACAATAGCAATAGAAAACCCAAAAGTGCACGTCTCATGAGCGTTTCATTTAATTTAGATGAAAAAAATAAAAATAGTGACGATAATTTTTACTAGAAAAAAAAAACAGAGAATCTGATCGACTTTCATTAATAACTTTTAAGCGGTCCTTAGAATATATGAAATCTTATTTAATACTATATATCTCAATCTATTGCTTACATTTCTATTAAGAGAGAAGACTCACCGATGTACAGACCAACGGACGACAGTCCATATATTTTTTCAATCACATTTTTTGTTATGTAATCTAAAGTGAATCAATTAGAAAATAAACTAATCTTATAATTCAATGTCTGTAGTTATAGTAACGTTAATAATAATATGGATTTGATGTCTAGCTAAAAGTATAAGAACGATTTTATGTAGCGAAATTGAGGTATGGTCACATATCGAGAGTAGAGCACTCCCTCACATTGTGAGGCGTGCAAAAGTTGGATGTGGCATCAGAAGCATGAGAGTAAATTTAATGATGTAGAAATGTGGCCATTAAGGAGTATGTTAGGGCTGACTCTCAATGACAGAGTGAGAAATTGTGTGATAAGAGAAAAGTAGTTTGCAAGAAGTTGTTGTGACCAGGATTAAGTATGCCTTAATCCTGGTGTTTTGGACACGTAGAAATAATGAAAGAGGAAAGAGTGACAAAACTAATTTATGCCGCAGAAGTGAATTTTAATCAATATTAAAGATAAAGAAGTTTAATGAATAATTTTATTCCAATCAAAGATTGCAGGGGAGGGAACTTAGTAAGTCTTCATGCCGCTGGGTGCGTAACAGATTTACAATTTTTTCTTCAAAAGTTTTAGAAACCATTTTTTTTTTGTTTTTACCCACCGATGGAATACACTTACAGAATATTTAGCTAACCTAAATATTCTGTCAGTGTATTCCTGACAGAATATTTAGGTTGAAAATAGATTTTTAAGCACTAACCGTTAATGAATAATTTTATTCCAATCAAAGATTGCAGGGGAGGGAACTTGGTAAGTCTTCATGCCGCTGGGTGCGTAACAGACGTTACAATTTTTTCTTCAAAAGTTTTAGAAACCATTTTTTTTTGTTTTTACCCACCGATGGAATACACTTACAGAATATTTAGCTAACCTAAATATTCTGTCAATATATTCCTGACAGAATATTTAGGTTGAAAATAGATTTTTAAACACTAAACGTCGATAAAGGCTGGTCATCCGGAATAAGTAGAGAAGTACCTTTTTATTTGCTGGGTATTAGTTTAATTTTTTTTAAATTTCTTGATTATTTAAGAATTTCTAATGACGGTGTAGTACAAGAATATTCTTACGACTCCGAATAATTAAGGGAGCAGAATGTTTTTTGGAAAAACTATATCTATTATATGTATATATTATAATATAAACTATATATATTATAAAAACTATATATTTTTCTGCTCCCTTAATTATTCGGAGTCATAAAAATATTTTTTACTACTCCTCATTAGAAATTCTAAAATAGTTAATAAGAAATTAAAAAATGTATAAGATAAAACGAAAAACTCGCGCTTAACAGAAACTTTACAAACAGATAGAGAAGAATGCCAGGACTACATTTTATCCACAAACTTAGTTCAAGCCAAATGGAATACCTTACGGACTTCCATGTCTGCCTACCCGTCTGGGTGACAGGCTTTAGCGATTAGGTATTATTATGTATTTTACACTGGTATTCTGTGCCAGTATAATTGTACATATATACGATACTTCATTGAACGTGCTTATTTCTAACTAGCTGATACCCGCTCGCTTCGCTGGGCGCACGATATATTTTATTGCGGAACCTATTAAATTTTTTTATGGGACTATTGTAAAATTCGTTTTTAGTGAGCGTCTACATCGCGAAATGAGTAACTATACTAAATTTCAAGTCAATCGGCTGTATAGTTTTAGAGATCTCGTGATGAGTCAGTCAGTGGTATTTTGCTTATATATAGATACGTTACCCACTATCCTTTAAGGAATGCAGTCGTCAATATATGAAAGTAGCTTTATTGCTAACTTGACCCATACCATAACTGAATCAAAATCCAATACGACGTAGAAAGGATGCGTGAAACCACGTCCTTATTGGGCGTAACCCATAAATAATTTCACACGGGCTTTGGTTTGGTTTCCTTACGGGAATGGAATTACTCATTTCCGTCGCATATATGGCTCAAATAATTTAAGCACTAATAGCGTTAGTTATTGACCTAGAATTATATTAAGGAAGAATAATGTTAGGTTTGTTTAATACAATAAAGATGACAAACGAGCACACAGTCCACCTGACGGTAAGTGAATGCTGTGGCCCATCGACATCTACATTTATCCTCGATTAAGAATCAAAATGCAGATGCATTGCCACCCCTGAGGACTAAGATGGAATGCCTCGTTTCCAGTAAAAAAGGTCTCTGTTTCTCTACATTCACCATACGAAATACAGCAGTTTTTTACGCTGGTAGTCCGTGAGAGCTGGGTCTTACCTACACATTCGTGCTACAACCATAATATAGCTGCAGCGTAGCTCTACCACGTATAATGGTGGCAGTATAATATATATTTGATGCGGCGGTCGACACTTACCACTAGTGAGCCGCAAGCTCGCCAGCCCTCACTACTATAAAAAAAAACTTACTCGTTTGCAGCATACGAAATTACTCAGATCAGCGACGAGAAGCAGCATTGAAGGTGCAAGACGTCCGGTACTGCGATTGTCAGTCCACCCACAAAGCGTAACGATTGAGGCAAATCTTCCCTACCGTTACCGTTACCTTTACAGCCTATTAAAGTCCACTGAAACTGAACATAAGCCTCCCCCATAGATTGGCTAATAGGGGGGATATTTGCCATATTTACCACGCTTGGCAAGCGGGTTGGCAACCGCAGTTCTTTTTTGAGTCGTTATTAGGAAGACGCTGATGCCCATCTCCTGTTTGTTTCCCTCTGTCACCTCTTACGGCACCCACAGGATGATATTATGTGGTAGTGGTTATTCTTACACCGCTATTATACGGCAATCTTCCCTGTAATGGGAGATACCTATGTCTAGCAGTGGTCTGTTACTGGCTGATCAAGAGGTTCTTAAGCACATTATCACATTATGTAAATTTGTAAAACAGCATACAGATTTATTTAAAAAGTCCTCTGATGTTAATCCTAGGCTTAAAAGAAATCCGAATAGGTTAGTTCTAAGCGAAGTTCCGAAATCAACTAAATATAGTAAAAGCTGTTTATCAATGCGTGTACGTTATATACAACAAAATACCTGACGAAATTAAAACACTAAATATTATGAATTTATTTAAAAATAGACTGTACCTTTGGTTAATTGACAATTTTTTTATGACATTAATGAATTTTTGACATTGTAAGCTACATTCTGACATCGTATTCTGACCATTAGTGTGCTGTGATCCTACATTGTAAAATATGATTTGAAAAATGTTTAATTTGTTAATTTTTAATATCATGTAGGTACTCATAATTTAAATATAATTAGCATGCTGTGTTATATTAAAATAGCAAAACATGAGTGCATAATACAACTAAAACATCTGTATATTTATCATATTTGCGTAAATAAAGATTATTATTATTATTATCACACCTCATCACAGCGCACCAAATTCTCGTAGAGAATTCTCTAAAAATCGTTAATAATTCCGTACGTTTTATAGAATTAGAGTATAGTAAAAAAACTGTTAAGTAAACTAAGAGCGGCTTACGTTGAGTTATAATCTCGATTCACAAGGTTGAAACTTTCGCCTATCTAACTACTCACCTTCACTCGTTGAAGGTTACCTTATTTCCGTGATTTTAGCGAGTTTTTAATGGCAATAATTGTCTCATAATTTTTTTCATTCAATGAAGTCAAATAAAGAAAAAATGACACCTTAATAAAAAAAAGAAATGAAATAACTTATCGTTAAAGTTGACGAGTGTGCGAAAGTACGCATGTACGTGACGAAGCGAGGGATGTAGATGTAATATAATATTTTTTAAATGGAAGTGAAAATATAAAATTTGAAAAGATTTAAAATCGTGATTTTCTTATAATTTTCAATTCAAATTATTCACGTAAATACACATAGTAAACTTTTTTGACCTACAATTAATTCTTCGCATCGAAATATGAGGATATTATGTATTGCATAAAATCCTCATATCTAATTGAAATCAAATTATGCGAAGTATTATATACGTATATATAATAAATATTTGTATAGTATACAAATATTTCTTCGAATTTAAATATATCAAGATATTATAATTACGTTGTATAAATATGTTGCAATGAATTTTAAAAACGACAACACAAGAGACTGCTACAGTTCCTACGGCTCCGTGGCGCAGTGGCTTAGCAATGAGTTGCAGCGCTGGGTGGGCCGCGGGTTCGAATCCCGCACGGAACAAGTATTTGTATGGCCTACAAATAATTGTTCCGGGTCTGGATGTTTGTTCTTGTGCAATTTATGTTTGTAAACTGCCTCCACGATACAGGAGAAAATCCTAACGTTAAAAAAAAAAAGAAAAATGTACTTTATTTCAAGATAAATTTCATAACTAGATGAAATATTAAAAATAACGTGTAGTTATTGTTATTTTACATATACTATCACCATCATCGTCATTATTACTGTCCATACAAGTCCACGGCTGAACATAGGCTTCCGCCAAGGAATGCCACAAAGCACGGTCTTTACCACTTGCATCCATAGACATCCTTCATCTCTAAATGCTATAATACATATTATTATACTTAATACATATACACTGTTATTATTAAAATGATATGTTTTTCTTTATTTTGTACTTGTTTGCACTTTGTTTCCATTATATTCTCTGGCTTTCCTATGAAAGAGAATGCCTGAATACATGTTGTGCAAATAAAGTTTAAATAAAAATAAAGATCACGAACACGATAATAACTACTTTAGTTTCTTCGAGCTTCATCAATACTTGATAAAGCTTCTTAAAAGGAGCACGAAAACCAAGTTACTGATCTAAATTACTATTAAATTGAAAACCATATTAAATCAACAGGTGCAACTTTACTATGAGCGTCTCTTAAAGAGCTTTTTAAAACGAAATTTTTTACACTGATCCTGTCCTCGCAGGCAACGATCGGAAATGTTTTGTAAATGATTTGGGTAGATTTGGGTTTTGCTTTAAAGGTATATAAAGCGGCTAAATATGCTTAAAGGATATTGAACTTTTTTTTTGGTTAAAATATTCGTAGTCTTCATATAGAATGCATGCTTTAAGCATTAGTTTTATAGCTTTTGATTTATCTGTACATAAAACTAAATTATTTTTGATGTACGAGTACGTTTTGTTTTTTTGTATTAAGTTGAACAATGGTGGTATGACAGTATAATTTTAATGGAGTACCTTCTATCAAAACAATACGTGTTAAAGTAATCATAAGTTATATGTGTGTATTATATAACTTTGCTTGTTAAGCATTTTGTATAGCAGCAGTCGTCTCCAGAACCACAGTACAATGTACTTGAAAATATTGTGATTCGAAATTTAAAATATATTATTTCTTATTTGGGGCACAGTTATTTATTTCGATTGACTACGTATTACTCAGAGAATACATAATATACCAATACTTTACATGCGTGCGGGTTTGGTATAAAAGGACACTCAGTATAAGTTATGAGGTAGAGCCATGCTGCAGCTATATTATGGTTGTAGCACGAATGGGTCAGCTTGATCGGGGTAGGACCACGCTCTCAAAGAATACCAGCGTAAAATAGCAGCTCGATGTTGCTGTATATTCGTATGGTGAGTGTAGAGAACCGGACACCCATTTTACCGTTTCGATCGTTTCCAACAAGGCATACCATTTTAGTCCTCAGGGGTGGCAACGCATCTGCATTTTGATTCCTAATCGAGGATAGATGTAGATGTATAGGTTCCACAACATCCACTTACCATCAGGTGGACTGTGTACTCGTTTGTCACCCTTATTTAATAAAAGAAAATTGTTGTATTATACACGACGCTGTTTTTAGTGTGCCTTCTGATGAGTGACTCACGGATGAATTTGTCACAACCAGTATCATCATTTCTACAACTATTAATATTAATGTTCATATACGAGTATATGTATGGCTCTTCTGTAACCTGTAGCCTAAACGGCTTGATAAATATTAAAGTGCGAGGTGTCATCAGTATACCAGTATGCCCGCAAGCATAATTGACGATGCTTGATCTCTGGTTTCTGATGATGTTAATGCTGGCCTTTTGGCTCTTACAGCTTCATCGAACTCAGGGCGAGCTGTAAAAAGGGATGAAGACATTTTTGCTATCCAACGTTACTTTCGTAACGGTGTTCACCTATTAGTATTACTTGTAACACAGATGCGTTATAAACGCATTTTTTTATTTGCCCGTACCGTAGGATTTTTTTTTTGGTATAGTGGAGGTGGCTTGCGATTTTTATTTGTAAAAAATATGGTATAAATGTTAGTAAAATAGGCTTAGATACATAAATTACACAAGGACACACATTCATATCGGGAACAAGTGTATGTAGTCCACACAAACGCTTGCTCCGTGCGGAATTCTAACCTGGGCCCTGAAGTACTACGACAGTACACTTAGCCACTGCATTACGGAGTCGTCAAAAGAAGCATTCTAAATTACATGGCATATTATCAGAATAATAGATCACTGTTCTCTTAAATTTATTTTATATTTTTTATATGTATAAATATTATTTAATTATTTTTATACATATAAATATCAACTTACGCTCGCGATATTACCTTGTTTGTTTTGCTCTCGCTTCTTGTTATATTTACTCGTTCACACACTTTTAAAATATACATGTACCGATTACAAATTTTCTAGAGATTTATAATAGACTTTTTGTAATCATACTCTCATCCTTAAGTGAAGTAGAGGGTCTTTCATAACACGAGCATCTTCTGATTAATCACTGGGAAGTCTCAACAATATGTCGTAAACAAGATTACCGAAGTAAACGAATTATTAATTTAAAGTATTATCAACTAATTCTTTTAAACTGTTGACTTACAAATTCAGATATATATTTAAAATTTATTTCTTTGTCATCACGTAAATATTTAACGATATAAAAGAATCAATACTACTAACATCCACAATCGTTATAGCGTTCACACAAAAAGCAGAAACACAAGCTTTAGCAAGTTTTATAAAGACTTTATAAGGCTGCATGATTCTCTTACATCGTTTTGTGATATTGACGGTTTTGTAAAAGGACATACGTATAGTGGGCGTAGCGGGCTGAAGGTAATTAGTAGCATCCTGTGGGAACAAAACTGAGCCACAGGTGCGCCGGTTTTTTATACCGCGTTGGTTGTTCAAATATCACGTAATTTTTCGTCTGTATAATAACATTTTCATATGGTCCTGGAATATCATGTTTAATCTTAATTAGTCCAAAATAATTGGAAAGCTTTCCATAAAATTATTTTATTGTTAAAGCGATAAAGATAAGGTTAATTTGACATGAAAAGGAATTTAAAACCTTGGTAGTTAGGGACTGAGTATTGTAAGAGAACAAAACATGATATCAAAATAAACATCTAGAGCTTCATCACCACTTATCACCAGGTGGTATTGTGGCCAAGCATTGGTTTATAATAAGTAAAAAAAAAGCTTGATTTATGGCTAATGTAGTAGTGTGGCTATATTTAAAGTAATCTCCATAACGAGAGATATATTACTAAATCATTTACATTTTAATGAATAATACATAAAAACATGTTGTTAATTTCCAAACATATTTGGGTTACCCCAAGGAACAATAACAAGTACCATATTTGATAGTATAATATGTTATAAAATGAATTTAGAAACAAACAACATTTCCGACCATAATACATTATACAATATGTTCCATTTCAGACGTCCTATCACGATGCGGACGTAGTAAAACTTTGAAGTAAACACGAGCCCCCCCGATGACACATCCGGATGAATCACGCGCCCGGCGTCGCTCCCGAAATATCCCGTCCGTCTGCCCGTCTATCGATGCTGGACTCCCCGTCTATATACAGAACGTATATTTGTAATGAAATAGTTTTCATGTTGCGTGTCTTGCATTGTATGCGCGACTAAATTATGAACAATATGGTGAATTATGAGTGACAAGAACCGGAGATCGTATAAATGTTAACGATGCATTTCATCTTGGCCTTCAGGGGTGACAACACATTTTCATTTTAGTTCATAATCGAGTAAAGACATAGATATAATATATCGACTAAAATATCACTAGTGGTATAAAAAAATCTATGATGATCATTTAACATTTTTGTACTTTATATAATTGTGGTTTCTTTATATTTAATCTGTAACATATACAGTACGGTCGTGACTTATGCATTACCAAAGCACTAATAAATAATCCGGACCGACTCACAGCCCACACAATCAGTAAAAAATTATACTTTTTAGCCTCAATGTATTTATTTATTTGATTAGTCTTTATTGCTAACATATTTAGCTAAGAGATTAACATACTTAATACCTGGCATTTTTGCTCAGCTAACTCTATCCGTAAAGAAATAGACATGATGTAAGCCGCCTTTTACTATTTTTGACGATCCTATCTTCTCTAAGAGTTGATAGTAAAACTTGGATTTATTTCTGAGCCTCTCTTCCTCTACTTTAATCTGACCATTTTAATGTCTAAGTAGGTTAAATATGCGACAGTTCCCACGATAAAAATACACACGATACTGTTATCAATGATAAGGCTCTAATGTTTGCTGTGCTCATAGTTTAAATGCTCTGCATTAGTTTATTGTCTATAGTATCATTTATCTTGCTTAGCCTGGTTATTAAACTGGGTGATGTTGTCTTTTTAACACAATACATCGATATTTCGTTTTAACGTTATTATTCTTTAAAAATAGTAAAGATATCGAGTAAGCACCTTTTTACTGTTAAGGAGGCATACCATCTAAGTCTTCAAGGGTGACAACGCATCTACATTTTGTTTCTCAATAGATGATAAATGGTGTCTATGGTCCACATTATTCACTGACCATCAGGTGGACTGTGTGCTCATTTGTCACCCTTACTTCCATAAAAAGTAAAAAATAAAATAAATTAATTTATAATAAAAATCAGCAAAGGACTCGGTAAGAAGGTTACGTATGACTTGCCCTGTCCACGAAAAGATTCAATAGCTAAATAATTATTATGTTTATATAATATGATTTATCGGACAGGAAAACGATTAAGCTATATATATTTATACAATAATCTTGGATTATGTTAACTGTTATTCTACATTATTCAGGAAGAGGATTTATCCTCAGAAGAGTAGCGATAAATGCCAAAAAAAAGTACTACACCGTACAGCGAACTATTAAAACGAATTTAATTAAATTTCACCAAAGCAGTCGTTTTGAGATGCAAGAGGGAATATTCCAATTTTTTCAATGTTTTTGTTACGCTACGACAGTGTTATCTATCATCTAGGGCTTTGTCATCGCTTACCACCTAATGGTATTGTTGTCAATGCATGAGTTTATAATTTGTAAAAAAAAAATACTAACTTCACCTACTCACGATACACTATCCGGATTGACCCCATCGTCCTGGTAATGTTGAAATCAAAGACTAGTGGGTCTAACATTACGAGTACTGTGGCTAATGTTTCAGATCTGCACTTGTCTAGCGTGATGAAGCAAATCTTCTTATTAATATAAAATGTTATCCAACACTGGAATGTGATGGTCTCATTTATAACAATTTCTTTGCAAGAAAATCTTTTCATTGGCGTCAAATTACTTTGAATTAATGCTACTGATTTTTTTCTCAACACACAAAAGAATTTAACAGAGGAACTGATAATAAGGTCTTCGACGCGATGATTTAATATGACGTAAACAAAGTGTTACAGCAGTAGACGAACTTAACGATGTTGCTAGTGCAATTTCGCTTTAAATTACGATCTCCTATTATGTAACAGTAAATATATTGCATAACAAGCACGTTTTCATCACATTCACTGTTTTATAATAAAGGAGCAAGGACAGAGATGAGGTCATTATTTTAGATTCACAACTTTTAATAGGCAGCTAAATTTTTTTGGTGTTTTCGATATTTCGTTATCTTTAACATATTATGTAGAATTTGTGATGTTTTAGGTAAAATATAAGTAATAAACAGTTACGGCCCCCTGAGCCGTGGTAGCTCTGGGGCTTAGCGCTCGCTGTAAAATTCGCAGAACGCGGGCAACCCAGATTCGATCCCCGCCGGCACCAATGAAATTGTTGATTGCAATTTTAAGTGCTGATTTACCACGTGTTCGGCGGTGAAGGAAAACATCGTGAAGAAACCTGCGTGTCTGCGAAATAAAAAATATATTTCGAAGACATGTGAAGACCGCCAACACGCATTGGGTACAGCGCGGCGGACACTTCCTTGCCCTGAAATCCTCTCAGATGTGAGAGGAGGCCTGGGCCCAGCTGTGGGACGTATATAGGCTGTAACTTTACTTTACTTTTTACTTTAAACAGTTACAGCATATTTCGTCCCACAGCTGCACACAGGAGAAAATGTCCGATGCACCACCAAAATGCGTTTTAGCAAACTTCACTTTGTCATAGAATTATTTATTTACTTTTTAGACATGCAGGTTTCCATTAATACTAGGCATGTGCTACTACTTACTTTTCTTTTTTAATTCTAATTATTGGTCTGTATTACTTTTTGAAAGAAAGTCCGACACAGGAAATATTTTGAAGAAATCAAACTGTATACAAGCCAATCAATTACGGAAGCAGTTGCGCGCATCCGCCGATCACACGGATATGATAGCAATGTATACAAACATCTCTAAAACAACGTGGGAAGTCAACAGTAAATGTATAAAACGTTGCCCGAAATAAAACCATTGTCTTCCCGCACAATAGCGTCAGCTTATACTTTTTATGAATTGTAAGGCCATCTTTCTAACCCAATATTTAAATACCTTAGTCGATTGTGGTATCGTTTGTCGATCGGTCGCTATAACCGCAGATAACTGTTAACGAGTTGTAAAAAGTTTACGATAGATTAACCGAAGAAAAAAGTGTCAGTGAAGGCCAGTTGCTTTTGTATTGAAATTTGGAAAGGTTATTTATAAAGCAAAAGCCATTTTTGCTCGATTATCGAATATAAGAATCGATATAAGAATTGTGTCGATTAATTAAAATGAGAAAGCAGGTAGTGTACTTTAATTGGTTAACATTATATTATTAATTATTGTAACGAATACTTTGTATAAGTTTATACATCTATTTATGGATTATAAATAACAGAATTGAATTTGAATTTCTGTCTATACTATCTAGTTTAATATACTGACACTCATATATGCTTCCCCTGTAGATTGTTTCATAGGGGGGATATTTATCCTAGGAGTCACGCTTGGCAGATGGATTGACATCCACTTTTTTAATTATTTTGAGTTATTAACAGAAAGATGTAACAAATTTCTAAATTCTTGTATGCTAGCGGTACCCTATAATGATTGACTTCCTTCTCTCGTCTATTGATATCTTGTAAAATACGTCGTTTAAATTTTAAAAGATCCTTTACCAACGTTACGTTAAAAACAAAGAATTAAGTCACAACCTTTTGAGCCAGTAAATGCCGAGAATGGAATTTTAATTTAAACCTGTTGGCAATACGCACCATAATGGATTGCATCATTAAGCATCTTTATGTAGTCACTTATTGTATTTGGAACATGAATCCTTACGATCCTTGAGAAAACGACAAAAACCAAGAATTTTTGCAATAAGCGACAATTGTCGCTTGTTGCAAATTGTTTTAGCAGTTTAAAGCCTTTCAAGCGTGGTTAATTTTTTTTTTTCAATTTATCTCTTAACAAGCGTCACTATTACAGACAATTAAAGCCCACTGCTGAATATAGTCCTCCCCATAGATTGCATTAAAATAATTTATTAAGCATATATAAACTATTTACTTCAAGTGTATCTTCTTATCTACCGTATTAATTACTCCTATGTGCTCTATCCCATATATGCCAAACATCCTCTATTGTCCCGTTTTCACATTTATGTTTTTTGTGGGATCTTCTTAATGGTGAGGGAGTTTACTCTTAATTGGTTTTAGTGCTCTAATAAGTTCCGGGTTAGATACGGAGCCAAAGACTCCAATGTTACAACATTACAAGAACAGAAATAGTTGAATTTTTATGATCTAATTTTTCCTTACAATGATTATATTAGCAAACTAAATTTAACAAATCCTAATTTTTCTTACTAATACTAACAGTTAACAGCGAGTTGTAAAATATAAAGTAATCACAGATTTGTAGCAAGGGGCGTTCACACGGACGCTAACGTAAATACTAAAACTGCCGGTAGAGCAAATTGTGGTCATTTGATAGGACTTCTTTTCTTACTAAAGCACGGCCGCGGAGCAGGAATTTTTTTATTGCTTTGTATTTTTGAACTTAATTCCCATCATAAAAAGTTTTATTTCTATTGCAACTAAGATAGTTTTAGGACCTCTTGAACAGTATTTGTGATTCGAAAACCGAGTTTATTTTCAAGTTATTAAAGTTCACATTTGTATGAATTGCTATAATTTGAAATTCTTCCTGCTCCGCGATCACGCCATAGTAGTCGGAGCCAGAATAATTGCTGTGAAGCATTCCATCTAGGTCCTCGTAGGTACCAACATATCTGAGCCTTCATTGTTTAAAGTATGCTGCATTCATGGGCATTATGACACTCAAATTTATAAAAAATATAGCCGTGGTTAGATCTAGGTACCAACTAGTTACCGATTTAGTTCAGTTCATTCCTCCCTGTATTCTGATTTAAAGGTTGAAGGATGAAGGATGAAGGTTAAAGGATGAAGGTTGAAGGATGATGATTGAAGGATGATGATTGAAGGATGATGATTGAAGGATGATGATTGAAGGATGAAGGTTGAAGGTTAAAGGATGAAGGTTGAAGGATGATGATTGAAGGATGATGATTGAAGGATGATGATTGAAGGATGAAGGTTGAAGGATGAAGGTTGAAGGATGAAGGTTGAAAGATGAAGGTTGAAATGCTCTTCATATAGACAACTTTGTGGTTTGTATTTATTTCTATAAAACTAGTTGAGCTCTCTCTGTATATATATTTTAATGTATTAGCTTATATAATCGTTGGTATGTCTGTTAGTGATCGTGTTACTGCTGAACGATTTGGCCGATTGGAGTCGAAGGTGTTTCATAGAAATGCACTCATATTATAGACACTACTATATATCGGTTTAGTGCTAAAATAAAAAAAATCTCAATAATTGGAGACAATATGGTCGAGTAATAAAAATGAAAAGTTTATGTTTACTATGTGAAAAGCCCGGTGTGAATTGGGAGTAAAGCGCTACCTACCAGAAAGGACAGAACAATGTCTGCCAGGCCAGCTCGTTACTATATAAGATTATTTAAATACATTCCATCTTCGCCTATTTTTGGTAAGGCACTTAAAAGCTAATGTGAACAGAGCCTAAGGTAAAGCGTATAGATTAAACGAGTCGTGTGACTGTAATAAAATGAAAAGGAAGATTTTCCGTCACGCTAGCAACGCGTGGAAGTGTCGCAAACCAGAAAATACTAATTCTGAACATGATTTAGCAATGTAACCATGTAAACGCCTAGTGATCTCTATTGCTTTGTGGCATTAGCAAGTTTTAGTTGTAGGGTGGTAAATTTGATTTGATCTAATCGGTTCTGTTTCAGTGTATGTATTAACAACCAATTTTACGAGGTTCTTTTCTTATTACAAGCCAGTAGGTACTCGACTACAAACTTCATCATCATTTTCTTTAAACAAATATTTTATTAACCCCCGACGCAAAAACAGATGTGTTATAAGTTTGACAGCTATATGGGTCTGTCTGTCTGTGTGTCTGTCTGTGGCATCGTAGCTCTTAAACTGGTGAACGGATTTGAGTGCGGTTTCTTTTATTTAAAAGCAGGTTTTATCGTGGAGGCAATCACTAAAATATAAATTGTACAATAAACATCCAGACCCGGAACGATTATTTGTAGGCCATACAAATACTTGTTCCGTGCGGGATTCGAACCGGCTGTCCTCAACTAAGTCACTCAATGCTAAGTCACTGCACCACCTAGTGGTCCTGCATGCCCCCGCAAACGGGTATGCTGTTATTCTCCATAAAAAAGCTCTCATCTTGTTAACTGCAAAATCGTTAATCACTTACTTAGAATATTGTAAAAATGAGAAAGTGTCTTTGAACATTAAGATATAAAATTAAAATACCAGCGTAAAATATAAGCTTGATGCTGCTGTGTTTCGTATGGTGAGTGTAGAGAACCGGAGACCCATTTCACTGGAAACGAGGTATTCCATCTTAGTCCTCACGGGTGACATTGGATCTGCATTTTGATTTGTAATCGAGGATAGATGTAGATGTGTATGGGCCACAGCAACCACTTACCATCAGATTGGACTGTGTGCTCGTTTGTCACCCTTATACTATTAAAAACATGTGTGAGTGTCGTGGAACACTCGGTGGGAACGAACTTCCTTTCGTATTATATTATTATTGATAAACGTAATAAATAATTTATTAACAAATACAAATAAATGAATTACTAGCGTCTATTAAAATGAAGCGTCATTTAAAATAATATTTCTTTCATGGCAAGATAAGAACAAGTGCGAGCGAGATTGATATTATTCCATCTCGCTCGCACTATAGAAAGGGTCGTGACGGAAATATCTTACACTTTTTCTCGCCTAGCCCCCATCCGTCAAATTCGTATCGTGCGATAAGGAACTTCGTTCCAAAAAAATTTTCTACTTCTCAAGATCAGAGTAACAATCCTAATCACCTCCTAATTACCTACTAATAGGAGGTAGGACTCCTTTTCTGCCTATGAGTCCGACGGGTAGGTATCACCTTAACTATTTCTTATGCCAAATAGCATAGCTGGCACTACTGTGTTCCGGTATGAAGGATACAGAGAACACTTATAGCTGCGAGACATTCTATCTTTTTCCCCAGAAGTGACAACGCATTTGTAGCCAATTTTGTTTGAAGATGGCTGCAGGTGATCATAGACTCCGGTAGCCACTCACCATTAGGTGGATTCATTTACATTAATGACGTCAATGTTATAAAAAAATCGATCAGAGCGACATTTTCCTAATACGGAAGTTTACTGAAAGCTAACGACTGAATGGATTTTTTTTTAATAGTAGTAGTAGATATTCTTACATCGCCACTACTCGGTATGCATTATAAGTATCGATGTCGTTCCACAACTCACGTAATTATTTCTAATATTTATGCGAAAAATTCGCAGTTCAAGGTAAACTATTCTAATATTTACGGATTTTATCACATTTAATTTAATTTTATTCTAAATTCAGCTTCGCAGTATTGAGCACTCGACGCTTTGTAATTTAAAATTAGTCAAATAAAAAAAAAACAATTTATAAATCAGTAAGTGCGAGTACTATCGATCGGTTGCATCACAAGTTCTCATTTATCTGCTATTATTTTTGACCGAAAAGAGCCACAAATAAAAATAACTATCTCGCCCAAAGTTAAACGAATTATGTCCAGAAACAATTTTCAATTACTTCCTTCAACCAACCAAACAATGAGAAAGATTAAAAACCTTTATTTAATCCTTTCAATCATACGCTTCGATTGCTTAACTATTCATCTATTTTCTGTGATGTTGGTGATGTTAGCCTATACGGCTCTTATAGCTTGACCTGACACAGCTATTAAAAAAGGCAAAGGCAATGAAGATGAGGATGATGATGATGATGATGATGGTTCATAATTTGGTATTGTTACCAATCATCATGTCCCCTTTGTGAAGGTTTTTGAGCTATCTAACCGCTGTCAGAGTGGAGGAGTGCGGACCTCCGCCTCTGACTGCTTAGCTCGTTCGGCCATTGTGTCTATTTCGCGGGCAGAGAAACTGATAAGATAACGGTTATTCATTTTTAAAAGACTTTTAGAAATTAATAACATAATAATTCGTATTTTTTTAAAGAGACAGACACACTTCCCGTATTGCATATTTTATAAATAATCATCGGAATTTCCGGCAGGAAGTCGTTTGCTTCATAATGATGAGGCAAAGTAGGATCCGCCATGATTGATGAAACTCGCATTTCGCTCCAATGTCATCGTTAAGTAATATGGAAAGGAAAATTGTCATTTAATATCGATAATAATTTTCTGTTTAAAGATTAAAACTGGTTTATTTTTATTAATTATTAAAATTCTTCTGTACATGTGTTTGTACTCTGCCTAAACAGCTGAACCGATTTTAATGAGTTTTTTGTGTATGGGTTCCTGAATGTATTAGATTCACAATTGGGCCCATTAGGTGGCGCTGTTGTCGAGATTTTGGATCTCGACAACCGTGCGTGACAATCATCCGTGCGAAGCCGAGGCGGATCGCCAGTTTATATATAATATTATTCAATTAATTATAACAAGAAGAGGAAATTATTAAACTTCCAAAGTATAATACTTCATGAAGCGATGTTTCATTTGACCTTGATTTTATACTACACCAAGATAAATAATTGAACCGTAATAAGGTAATATTACACCGTCACCACACGCAAATTATCGTATCTCGAGCTAATCTACGAGAAAAATATATAAATGCATTCAACTTCTCTCGTGAACTACTAGTAACTGTAACCTAAAGTAATATTCAATTATTAACTTGGCAACACAATGCCTTGCATTGAGTTGACGCATAGACTAGTAAGTCGACGGACAAAAAAAGGAGGACAGAGATCACGATATCTATGGTGGCTCTCGGAAAAAGAGATATTACGAAGTATTTACGTATTTTGCTCAGGTATTCATTGTTCATGTGTAATAATAAGCTGAAAATATGATTTAAAACGTAATCTTAAAACATTGTTTGATTAGACTAAGGTTTAATTAGAACCCATAGCATGCTAACCAACATTTATGACCTGCGATAGCACGAAATTGAAGGAGCGTTTTTACATCACTAACGATAGGGAATTAATATCACTATGGTCCACATATTTATGCTGAACAAGGACACACAACTTAAATCTTCTTTTGTTACGTTTTATTATACCTTTTATGTTTATGTATTTTGTACTGCTTTTCTGCGAATAAGTGATAAATCTATCTATCTATCCAACTCAATCGTTTCAAATGCATTTATTTGTATTTTGCAACAAGTACGATAATAGATGGTATACTGCCGTCTATTGGCAGTCATAAAAAATTCTGACATTTCCTACAGTCACTTCTTATGACTCCTACGGAACAAAATAGGAATGGATTCTCTCACACTGCCAACACATGGCGTCAAAGATTCGAGACGTCTGGTGCTACGATCGACAATCCACCTGCGGAACGTGGGGACGATCCCTACAATATAAGGGCCATCAGCAGCACTAGATATTTACAGGCTGATGAAGATGAGGATAGGCGTGTAGTGGCGGTGTAAGAATATCCACTAACCCCATTGCGTTATATGTACTACGTACTAGAGAAGCTATTCCAAACAAAAAATGTGCGCTACTCTGTCTTCGCGCATGCGCGGTAGATAGTAAAATATTACAATATTATTACCTATTTATTCACTTGAACAACAAAAAATTTTACTTACTTGACTACTGAATTGTTATTTACGTAAGGTTCAAACTTTAATTTGAAATCTCGTATTATTATCGCCGCTCCACACTGCATGAATATTGAAGCCACAGTAAATGACACTAACGGTACGGATTGCAGTACAGTTCAGTTGAACATAGTGAATGTTCGGAATGCGAAATCTAGTGCGTAGTACATATATATCAATGACTAACCCATATCGTCCCGTGGGGCTCGTAAGAAGCGACAGAGGGAAATTGAAACATGTGATGGATAGAGCAGCATCTTATTGATAACAACTCAGAATAATAAGAAAACTGCGGTTGACAACCAGCTCTACCGGCACAATCTCAACCATGAGGCAATCTATGGGGGTGGCGTATGTTCATCAGTGGACTTTTATAGGCTGTGATGAATACAATGGAAGATGAAGATATAAATCTAGATGTAGGTACTGGTATTGCGATCGCTATTTCACTTGCCAGATTACAGTAAAATATAATCTCTTGTTCCACTAAACAGCAGTAATACCACTGTTGTATTCAGATTTGAACGATATAAGATATATAATTATAAGCATTTTGTCTTAGTCATCAGGGGTGATTAAGCATCTATATAGCCTATTGTGTTTCAAGTTGCAGGTGTGGCCACTAATCTTAGCCGGCTTTATTCATAAAAATCAATGCTAATTTTAGAAACGCTTAAGTTGCTCTCTCTCTCTCTTTTTTTACTAAATGACAATAAAAAGAGAGATGTGTAAAAATAATTAATTCTTAATTTAAATAAGCGATAAACAACTGCTATTATTAATGAGTCCGCGATTGAATAATTTACTGGTTGGTCACTTAAATATTATAAAATAGAACAGAATAATTAAGAATCGTTAAAATCTAAATTTAAAACAACAAAAAAACAAGTTGATAAACGCAAGAATAAGAACTAAGATTGTATTATATCTTTCAAACTGGAATTATAATCGCGTGAAATTTTATCAAAATCAAAATGATTCATAAATACATGTAGGCAGGAAATCGCGATTTTTTATTTATAGTTGTTATTAGGAAGATGTTGCTGCTCATCTTTTTTTTATAGGATAAGGGCGACAAACGAGCACACAGTCCACCTGATGGTAAGTGGTTGCTGTGGTCCATAGACATCTACATCTATCCTCGGTTACAAATCAAAATGCAGACGCGTTGTCACCTGTGAGGACTAAGATAGAATACCTCGTTTCCAGTAAAATGGGTCTCCGGTTCTCTACACTCACCATACGAAACACAGCACCGTTGAGCTGCTATTTTACGCTGGTATTATGTGAGAGCGTGGTCCTTCCCGGTCGAGCGGACCCATTCGTGCTACAACTATACTAATAATATAGCTACAGCATGGCGCCTCCACGTAAAAAATCTCCTTGTTTGCTTCCGTCTGTCACCACTTACAACATCCACAGGACGGTATTGATTAGTGAATATTCCTACACCGCCACTTCACTGATGATTAAATCAAAACAAAACATTAATATCAATCTAAACATAATCTACTTAAAACTTGGCAACTTTGTTGGCAATACTTTTACAACGATTATCGATATTGCAGTAATTATTTATCGGGGTCGGGGTTTAAGAGTTTTATACACCATGTCTTATCACCGACTTTTGAAGCTATTATGCAGAAATTATTTTATTATTTTACTAATTTGAAGTCGGCTTTTACTTTTTTATCAAGTCAATTTTTTTGGCCTATCTAAATACACTTCAAACCATTATTCATACTAGCTAGAATTCAGAACAGCAATCCGCCGGCGCGATGTTCAAGTTCCCGCGAAAAAAACCTCTTAACTGGTGACTTCTGATATTATATTGTTTATTCATTATAAAAGCTCTGAATAGGTCAAGGAACTTGTTTGGTAAGCCTGTTTTTTCCGTCGCTTTATTTTCAACATTAATTGGCTCAGTTTGCGTAATCGACTTTCCAATAATAAAATAAATTAAAATGTCTTTGCCCTGCTACTAAATAAAGTTTGAACAAATCGACTATCCTCAATAAAACAAACAAGTATTCCTTTATTCATCTATGTTTTTTTATTAAAAACGCCATTTAATTAATCAAAATCCCTTTTTTTATAAGAATGAAACTCGATATTCTAGAGACTACCCCGGTATAAAACATAATAATATTGCATAGAGACAATGTTTCTAATATAGGAATGAAATGTTCATATTAAATAAGAAAATATTCAAGTTACAAAACGTATTATGTCATCATCATCATCATCGTCATCAAAACCATCACAAATCCACTGTTGTACAAAGGCCTCCCCTAAAAAATGCCACAAAGCGCGGTCCTGAGCTACCTGCATCCATCGACTTCATGCATCTCTTACCAGGTCGTCACTTTATCAAGTTCTACTCTTCAAGATCTTCTACTTCTTTCTCCTTCTCATCTACTGGATAACCTTTCTTCAATAAAATTATATTATCTTTATATATAAAATTACGGGTTACATTGTTTATCCGCGATGAACTCCTAACTACTGAACTGATTTCAATGAAATTTTGCACACTGTGTACAGTTTGGTCCAACTTGAGAGATAGGATAGCTTGTATCCCGATAAGTGAACCTCAATATTTTTTATTGCGAATTTAAGACATTTTTTTTATAGGAAGGGTCGTCGCAAAGGGCAGTACAACGTCAATTTAAAATTGTAAAAATTTTCTTGATTACTAGCTGACCAGACAGTCAGCTAGTAATCAAGAAAATTTCAATAAGAATTTTTAGTAATAAATTTAATTAATAAGTTGAAAGGAAATTGGAAGGGTCGCCCTTGACGAAAGTTTAACGACCAAATTGGCGATATATTGAAGATGGGCCAGATTAAGAGTACCCTTAACCGACGAGCATGTATGCGTATGTATATGGATGTAAAGGAGGCGAGAGAGGTGTGTCAGGATCGTACCAAATGGAAGTCCGTAGTCTCTGCCACCGCTCTGGGTGACAGGCGTGAGTGGTTTATGTTTATATTATGTTTTATGTATGTTAATTAATAACACAATTAAATATTCATATATTTATATTATCAATGTATGATGTAATTTATATTTTTAATCTATAAAAATAAATTACATAATAATACATTTCTGTTCCTGTAATGGCAACAGGTTTAATTAGAAGTTCTCATTTCATCTCAGACATATAAAAATTACGTCACCTATATGTTTGGTGTTTACCCTTTACCACTGATCATATTTAGTCGAAGTCTAACCAATAGTATGTAAGTTGTATGTACTAAATATTGACCATGGACAGGATTCCAACCCCGCATTTAAGAGGTAATGTATGGGTTGTTAAATGCTTAGTAAAATGGAAACGAGACGAGCGGCTGAATGCAAATGTACATATTAAAATGGTTATCTGAAGGCAAGCAGTGTTCAAACTACCAGTTAAATCACGTACAACACTTCCATAACATTCTGATAAGATTTATGAACAATATTATGAAAAACTACAAATATGTAAATTGTAAATCTCAATATTAATACCAATATTACGCCGCAATTTAGTAATAACGAACCTACCTATTGTTTCCTTCCTAACAACAATAACCCAAAGAAGAATGCTTCTCTATTCAAGCACAATTGTTTAATCCGGAGAACCTTTTTACTGGAAAAGAGGCATTCCATCTTAGTCCTCAAGGCTGACAACGCATCTGCATTTTGATTCACAAACGAGGGTAGATGTAGATGTCTATGGGCCACAGCAACCACTTACCATCAGGTGGACTGTATGCTCGTTTGTCACCCTATTTCTATTAAAAAAAAATATTTTAAAATATTTTTCTATTAATATGAAATTTCCAATTAAACGAATAATATAACGTTATAACGATATACCGTTATTAGTGGGTGTTCGCTATTAGTACTGTGCATGCCGACGGTACGGGCTCGATGAGCCGCCATTTCTAATCCCATTCTTTATCCGTACGGACTGTATATTTTTACTATAGAAAAGGGTTATTAATTATTGAATACATAGTTTAATTAATAACAAATAAGCGACAGTAGCCCAATGGCAGGGTGCGGACTAGGGATGCTCGATATGAATGGATTTTCTGGAAGATTGATTCACGGCTATACGATCTACCGATTTATGAATCGATGCAAGGGAATGCGATCTTCACCCAGATCGATTCGTATGCCTTTAAGATCTGGAAAAATCGTATCAACTAAAACCTAAACATCAACCGAACCGTAACGTCCTAACGTACGAAATGGCCAACCAAATCAAACGTTTGGGATTTTTTATTGAGTGTGACATGGGTGGACAATGTAAAATGTGTAAACAGATGGTTAAAACTAGTGGAAATACTACCAATTTAAAAAAATCATCTCAGATGTCATCACATAGGCACTTATTCTGAGTTAAGGGAGTAACTTACGCTACTTTTATTTTAGAAAAAATTAAATATTTGAATTTATAAGTGTAAACCCTGTTTTATATTTTTCAAAAATAATACTCTGCTTTTCTTTGTTTTTATAAAATTATGATACGATTTTCCGAGATCGAATAAGATCGATTCAATGCAATATCATTAAATCGTGAATCGATTCACGAAGTTAAGATCCATTACGATCCAAAAGATCGATTCAAAACAAAAAATCGGGCATCCCTAGTGCGGACCGCGAACTCAAAAGGTCGTGGGAACGAATCCGTCATTCGACTACTGTCGTAAACCACTCCTAATACAAGCATTTTAAGCTTACCAGGAGTGGTTACAGGGAATATTAGTAATGTGAATAGCATTGCTAGTAATTTTTTTGAAATAATTACTATAATAACAACAGTAAAATTATATAATTTAGAGACTCTCGGGTGACTGAGGAGAAAGACTAAAAGACTGCTTTGCTCCTTAATTCCACTCATATCGTCCACCGATTTCCTTCTTTTTCCTCCTCATTCTCGAATGTGTGGTTAATTTATATTTAAAATATATTTTGAAAGGTAAAATATATTTCTGTTTATCGTATATTTTTAAGTATTTTTGCATCTTAACAGGGTCTTCTGATGACCAGAATATAATAAAAGTCTGGACACACGGCACTGTGTCAGCCATGTTCGAAAAAGAAAAATCATGCGTGAGTTTCGTGGAACACTCGGTTGGAATGAAGTTCCTTTCGTAGTATATTATTATTGATAAACGTGTTATATTATTGATTAACAAATAAAAAGAAATGAATTACTAGCGTCTATTAAAATGAGGCGTCATTAAAAATAAAATAATATTTCTTTCATGGCAAGATAAGAAAAAGTGCGAGGGGATGGATATTATTGCATCTCGCTTCCTTATAGCCGCCAAGGCCTTCTACACTACGCCAGAAGGGGTCGTGACGGAAATATCTTAAATTTTTTGTCGCCTAGCCCCCATCCACCATATCCGTACCGTCCGATAAAGAAATTCGTTCCAAAAAGGCGACGTATTTTAAACTTGTACTTGTATATAAGCCATTTCAATCTGCTTTCGAGCCCCTCGAGCGTGCTTTGTGGCATTCCTTGGGGGAGGCCTATGTTCAGCAGTGGACTTGTGATGGGCTGTAATGATGATGATGATGATGTACACTCCTATATTTATGATTTAAGAAACGTGCCCGTTCAGATCTTAATATTTTTCGTTTGTACCAAACTTGGCCCCTTTTTCACATTTATGTTTTTGGTGGGATATCCATGTAGTATAAACTGTCCTAACTATAAAAGCAGCGTATATACATAAAAAAAATACATTTAAATGTACAGTAACAAATACAAATAAAATTCGTTACAAACTAATATCAGCAACCATTCGAAAAAGGATATAATACTGGACAGTAACAGTAGATTGAGTTTTTATTGTAAAAAAACAGTAGGATAATTAAATAGTTGTGTGTATAGTTCGTTCCTTTTGTGTTGTCAAGGTCTGTGAAAAGTTTTTAAAGCTGTTTGAATGTCAACAATGCCACTAAAACGCAAAACCTCAATAGCAGATAAAATTAGATAATTTTCAATTCCAAATCTACACTTTTTCAATATACTCGTATTATGAATATTATTGCTTTTTCCGTGGTATCAACTAAAAGCTTCAGGTTACCGTGTAAGAATATAGTAAAAAGTCCGGTATATTAACAGTAATGCCGCTAAATAATTGTTTAATAAGCACGAAGGAACGTGTGTGTGATAGACTTTTTAACCCTTATCCCAGCTTTATCCAAGAATTTTTGTTAATTCTTAAAACGTTTTCGATTAACCCTGGAAGATTAAAACATAGTTTTAATAAAACGTGTACATAAAAACATTGAATAGAAAGAAAAACAAAAAAATAACAGCCACACAAGCCGCGGTAGTTGATTACATTTTCTTCTTCCACAAAGCTTTGTGATTAAATTCTCGTATATATCGTCCATTCAAGCGTTAGATCAGGTAATCGAAAAATAATATCAATTTTGCCTTTTAATATAGATAAATAAGTATTCAGTGCAGCTTTGAAATTAGTATTAAAAATCAAGTTTTATCATATGGCTCTGACGAAATGTAAATAAATAAGCAATAGTAACAAGCCGTGATATGGCGACGTAAGTGGAACCATCACCTAAGAGATTCTAGAAAGATCTTTTAGATCTCGTAAAATGCCCAGAGTTGCTACGGGCAGGAACCACAAATGTCCGAGAGGTTTTGATACGTTCATTTATCCGCCTACCAAGCGTGACAATAAAGGCCAGTCCCACGATAGAGGCTAATATCACACAGCGGACTGATGAAGATACGAAGAATAAGATAACAAAAAATATTAAGAGGTTTACCTCTTAATATTTTTTGTTTACAACCATAACCACAGTTGTTTACAACCAAATAAGGACAGAATAACCTTTCTAACCTTTTGCGTGTTTTTTCAAATGTTTTTAAATTATGACGAAGTGTGACACGTACGTGACCATGGACACGACGCTTGTATGTAACACATTAAATGATTTCTAAGTGGGTTCATAAGTCGGCCAAATTTAATGAAGATTTTTTCATTTAAAAACACTTACTACCTAAATCCAACTTAACCTTACCCAAAATCTCTTCATAACCCAGTTATACCAACATAGAATATTAAACCATGGCATCTAAATTTGACGAATAGCCAAAACTATATTAAAAATTGTGTAGAAGAGAGTCTTTTGAAATCCACGTTAATTTGGTAATCAGTGAAAAAGTTTAACTGCCGACTTGTACTCTGCATTTGTAGCCCGCGTGTCCTCCTGATGTATCTCTGGTCGTGTCGAATTTCCGTCTTATCGCACTATGAAAGTGTGAGTATATAGAGTGAACCTGCGTTAACGCACACACACTCTATAATAATTTTGCCTGCGAATGCGCAGATGGCAAGTCGCCGTTGAGTTGGCTGCCGTGATCGAAATTCTGTCAGAAGTACAATATCATTAAAACCTGCCGAGTGTTATACGTAATGAAGTCAATAAAACGTGAATCTGCAATACTTTTCTGAATATTTTATTGGATAAAAAAAACACGTAAAAAATTATCAAACTTCTATAAGTTTTAAGTTTATGTTATAAGTTTTTAAAATATATACCTTCAAAGGTTTGTCTGGAAGAAATCGCTGTTTAACGATATAACATATTTGGTGTACAGTTTTTATCACTCTAAATCTACATTTTAATGTATGCTATAGTTTCTAAATTAATTAATTAAAAACCGATTAACAGAATTAATCACAACATGTTTATTATAGGTCATTGGTTTCAAAGTAAACAATAAATCTTACTGATAAATATAAAAATAGTTATATTAAATTAACATTAACAAAAAATTATCTCTATATAGTATAAAACAAAGTCGCTTTCCGTCGTCTACGCAACGGACTTTAATTTGGTTTTTATCAATAGACAGAATGATTCAAGGGGTAGATTTATATATATAATACATGCATATGTTATGTTATATAATTATTCTGTCCGTGTGTATGAGACTGAAACACTCCTAAACGGCTGGACCGATTTTGATAAAATTGTGTGTGTGTGTGATTAAGTTGATTAGAGAATGGTTTATATTCACAATTGGTGCGTTGTTGTCGAAATCTAGAAATAAACCTTGCGAAGCCGGGGCAAATCGCTAGTATAACATAATAGTATAAAGTATCGTGAAGCAGAGGCGTAAAAGAATCGATCGCTTAATAATATCACCCCGTGGGTGTCGTAAGAGGTGACAGAGGGAAATGAAACAGGAGATGGGCAGCAGCATCTTCCTGATAGCTACTCAAAATTAAAGAAATCTGAGCCAACCCGCCTGCTAAGCGTGGCAACTATAATGAAATTTATGGGGAAGGCCTACAGCAGTAGCTTTATAGATTAGAATTAATTAATAAATGATTATTAACAGTATTTATTTTATTGTTCACAGTTTCATTCCGTTACGGACAAGCGATCGCAGAGTAACGAGTGTGGAGAAAACAGTGTTACCATAGTATCAGAGAAGAAGATAGAAGATGACGCTTCGGACTCATCTAGCGGCGAAAATGTTGAAATTGAAGGTGTGTATACTAAAATGGTAAAAATTGTATTACGATGAGTTATAAGGTATAATTAAATTACAAGTGGCAGCTGAGTTGGAACTAGGGTCTCAATACGTAAGACATACGTATAGTTAACCGACATATGTAATAATCTACTATTAAAGCATAAGGACTGTGTAGTGTCGGTGTAATTTCCACCACCCCATATCATCCCGTGGGTATCGTAAGAGGCGACATAGTGAAACAAATCAGGAGATGGGCAGCAGCGTCTTCCTTATAACGACTAAAAATAAAAAACTGCGGCTGCCAACCCGCTTGCCAAACGGGGCAACTGTGGCAAATATCCCCCATATGAAGCAATCTATGGGGGAGACCTATGCTCAGCAGTGGAGTTTAATAGGCGGAATCAGTAACGGTAACGGTAAGCATAAAGAAGACAGAGGAACACAAAGTCTCATGGAAGTTATCCACTTCTTTAAGTCACTTCTTTAAGTTTAGTTCAGTCGTGAAGATAGCTTTATAGCTATCTTCACCACTGAACTAAATGGTAAGTCCCTAAGTTATGTTGTGCCTACATAATAACATTACAAATCGCAATAACACTACTCAGTGGTCCAGAGTTGCCAGTATTAGGCCCGACACAAACACCCCCACAAAGAACGCAACAGCAACGTCACAGCTGCAACCCATCAAAACCTGCAACCAATTTATTACAAAAAGAGCTAAGGATGTGTTGTTACTCTGAAAACTATGACGGAGAACCCCGATTATAATAAAATATCATTTACACCGGAATACAGAGCAATGTGCACGGCTTGGTGACAGAAATAGGTAAGAAAGTGAAGAAACCTACCCAGGCGGACATCTAGGAGTAAAAGGAGGCCGACCACGAAGTAAAATGAACATTAGTTACGGTCAATATATAACGTCAACATACACGTATACGCAGTAATACGTAATAAACGAACCTGATGCATGCCTTTGCCATGTTCAATGCCAGTTCTCGTGCATTGACACTTGCCAATGAACCTAGAACTTTAGTCGCCCATGAAAAAGCTTATCATTTAATTATTATTCTCAATAAAATGTAAACACGTAACTTCCGCGGTAATTTAAGAAATTTCAATTAATTAGTTTTTTATTCTTTGTTTGTAAAGGATTTGTCATCAATTAGATTATGATGCCTTTGTCTAGCATTGTTTTTTTATACAGAGCCTTAGCCGATGTAGAAATTGTATTTACTAAAGTACTTAAAGGTAAATTCACTTATCCAGAACTTCTTGGTGGTAGGATTTCTGTGACTGCAATGACGTGTCTGCACTGCTGTGTTCTGGTCTGAAGGTTATAGAGAGCCAGGTTTTTTATAGGATAAAGTGTCTACCGATGCGTTGTCACCTTTGAGGACATTCCATAGTCCTCAAAGCATCGGTAACCTTCTTTATTTGAAGTAGGTTGTAGGTGTTCATGGACTGTTGATCCACTTAACATCAGGTGGACGTTAAGTTCGTTTACCACTTAAATTTTATAAAAAATGTAAAATTCTATAGTTTTTTTTTTATTCGGAATTGTTAATATTTAGAAATCATTCAATATTCATTCGTTACAGATTATCAAAGTCCACGTGTAATAAGCTGTTAGTCATTTTATCATAGTCTTGAGTAATGACGACACATCTGTAGCCTCTTTGTTTATAGTTATCTGCACCTGTCCATGGATTACAGCAGCCACTTACCATCAGGTGGACTTTAAGTTTGTTTGTCACTTCATTTTTATAAACAAATTGAGAAAACACTGGCAATTTTTAGGCGCTATCATACGAGAAGCTGTATATAATAACTGATAATTTTTATGATTGTTTACTTTTCTCAAAAAATTTCCGGTTTTATTCAAGTTAAAAATACTTTGATTTTGAGCGCAGTTAAAGCGCTTATTCCGCTTGTTAAACTCTTTAGAAGACTTTATTACTTAGCATTTCAGTAAGTCCTGTGGATATGATAAAGATCGACTAAGAAAACTAATACTAAAAAAAGCACTAGCATTCATAGATGAAAAAAAAACTACTCAAATGCAGGTCAAATACAATCTTCCAATATACTCAAACGAGCAGTAACGTGTGAGGCGTCTGGGTCTGTAGTTTCTTCTTTGTGTTTAAGTAATTTAAAAAAAGGACTGAAGCTAACAGTAAGTTAAAAATAAAACAACCATCAATGTTTACATTATCACTCATCTTTTGCCTTCCTTGTGCAACATTTGAAGTCATTTGTTTCCTTTGAAATTACTCATGGCATTCCATCAGCTTTAGAGATTTAATCAGCCTTCACAAACGTAGATTGCGAAACCTTAAGTGGAAGTCACTGTTGCAATATTGACTAACAAAATTTTTGAAGAAGATGACAAATGATAATTCGGCTACCAGACAGATAACAGTAAATATTTGTCAAAGCTATATGGTACATGTTCATTATAAGTATATATTAGTGTATATCTCCTTCTTCACTATCCCGTAAAAGTCTAGTGCTGGACTCTCCCGTTTTAGGCAGGATTTGCCTTAATCGCCACGATTTGTAGGATTGACGATCGCAGTATTGAAGTTTTCAACCTTTAACGCTGCTGATAGCAACCCGTCTGGGTATTTTATGACTGATGTAAACCTGACGGTTAAACCGCCACCTATCGGAATCCATAAGATTTTTCTGGAAGTTTCCATAGTTACGACATTCACGGGACGACATTTTTCTTGTTTGGTAGAATAAGGGTGACAAACGAGCACACTGATGGTATGGTGTGGTCCGTACACAGTAACATCTATCCTCGATCAAGAATCAAAATGCAGATTCGTTCACTCCTGAGGATTAAGATTTAATGCCGTTTTTAGTAAAAGTGTTTCCGGTTCTCTACATTCACTATACGAAAGATAGCAGCATTAAGCTGCTACTGTCCGCTGGTATTCTGTGAGAGCGTGATCCTTCAAAGTGAAGAAATAGCCGACATCAAAAATAAAAATAATATAAAATAATTTCAACATAACGGCATGCAGTACGCGTACATAATTAGTCTCAGATTTAAACGAGCTCAGGGTCAAATAAGAGTCTGTTTCAATAAAGTAGTTCCGTGGAAAATATGTGAACTAAAATATAAAGTATGGAATTTCACAGCAAATTTTAAATCTCGCTAAGACTATGGCTTATTTCGTCATGTGACATTCATTTGTGACAAAAACCTTTCTTTTAACCCGAGTCTATCAATAAGCCACGTTTTGTAATATGACCGACTATGTCTTGGCCCAGACTTCAAAAGTAACTAAATATTAAATGGAAATTATTTTATTTTTACATATTATTGTTTGTGTCTAAATCTTTGTCAAGGCCAATAAATTTTCAACGATTAAATATTTTAAAATTCACATATAATCCTGCTTTTATTAAATTGTAATAACTTTTCCGTGACATGAATAATATTTTATTCTTTTTAGATTTTGAAGTCGGGTTTTGAAGTCGTTCAGTCGGTCTTTTTATGAATTTTTAATTATTCTTTTTGTCGATATCTTTGTTAAATTCAATACATTATCAACGAGTAAATGTTTTTAAAAATTCACAACTAATTCTGCGTCTATTATTGTAATAACTATACCGTGAATACGGTATATAATATCATCTTTAAATATTTTAATATCAATTTCTGAGAGATTGTTATCTTTGCTACGCTGAAAGAGTTACACCTTCTGCTTACGTTTCTGGTAATTTGACATCATTTTCTACGTCATCACGAATGTCCGTCTGTGAGTCATGTCATGACCGTTACATATAATGTCACGCCCGTGACAAATTTAATAGGCTATGTGTAAGTTGATGTGACAATATACTTCCATATTATATCGTCAATACCAATATAATAATACCTTTTTATTTTGGAGTATTTCTATTGTGTTCTCGCCTGGTTGGGATACATAAATACTTATATATATAAACATATTCTACCAGACAGAAGCCCTCGGCATGGGAGATCAAACGGCTGAGGATACCTTTTAATTTCAATAACATCCATATGGGTGAGCAATAAAATATAAAACCCTAGGAACCACGGTTATCATTAATTAAATACTGAAAGAACCGTCTGCATCCAGTGCTTTACATAATATACTGTTAAAGCAATTCACAACAATTTCCGGGATACCATTAGCCACCTCGCATTCGCTGATCAGTGATGCTAATGACACCACTTGTTGACTCCGTTCATAGAAGAGCTAACCCAGTTTTCAAGTTCACGCGTACGTTCGTGTGTTTCACTCATTAATGCTCGTTTATTACAATAACAACAACATCTATAAAGAATCCTTGACTCTAATATCGTTATAAGTTATAACAAAGGACAAAAAAAGTTCCAAAGCTGCTCGATGAAGCATTATTTTTTAGCATTCCGCTGTACAAGAAACCCTTAAAATTTCGTTGTCATTCTCACAGCATCATAGCTAATCAGATAAAAATAAAATTTTATTCATTTACTCAATTTTAAATATATAGTAGGGGTGTAAGATTATTTCTTACACCCCGTGGGTTTCGTAAGAAGCGACAAAGGGAAACTGAAAATGGAGATGGGCAGCAACATCTTCCTGATACCTAAAAACTGAAAATAATAAAAAAATGCGGCTGCTAACCCGCTTATTGAACGTAACAACTAAGGCAAAACCTCCTCGATGAGGCAATCTATCGGGGAGGGCTAAGTTCTGCAGTGGACTTTTATAGACTGTAATGGATGGACTCAATTTACAAATCTATATATCTTGCGTTTTTTATGCTTATATAGAGTACTAGCTGATTAAGTTAGCTCATAGCTATAATTTTTTTTTGATGAGACTATAGTAAAATTCGTTCTTAGTGAGAGTCTACATTGCGAAATGAGTAACTATACTAAATTTCAATTCAATCGGGTGTATAGTTTTAGAGATCTCGTGATAAGTCAGTCAGTCAGTGGTATTTCGCTTATATATCAATCAGCCTTTTCTTTTTGTCCTGAACATTTTTCAATGGTTGTCTAAATTATTGTGATTTTTATAGAATGTCTCTCAGTTCAGTTCAATTGGTAAAGGGTCGCTAGAGATAGAAAGCAATGGAAGATGTTAGAGGAGGCCTTTAGATCGGTTCGACCAGGGCGACCACGCTCGTACAAAATACCACCATAATGATAATATGTTTCGTACGGCGAGTGGCAAGAAATACAACGACCCTTAAACTAGGACTACAACACACACTTATTATCAATGGTAGAGTCAAGTGGACTGTGAGTTTATTGCCACTCATCTATAAAAGTTACAGCTTATATACGTCCAATGCGTGTTGGCGAACTTCACATGTCTTCAAAATATTTTCTTTTTTTTTCTTGTTTCTCAGACATGCATGATTCCTCAAAATGTGCCGGCGGCGATCGAATCCGGGCTGCTCGCGTACTGTGAAATTTACAGCAAACGCTTAACCCCTGAGCTACCACGGCTCAGTACCTGTCACTTTTCTATAAAAAGTATTTAATTCCGCCCCCAGCTAAGATATTTTAATTTCAAAGCAATCATATTGTTATTTATGATCTGCACGTGGTAACTAGCAATAGCACGTGACTTTGCCCACGCGATGATTACAAAGACATGTGCTTATTTCCCATGTAACGTCGTGTTAAATCGAAACGTGCATTTATACTTGTGTACTATAGACTCATTTTTAAAATGCTTATAAAGTAAATATTCCCTTATCGTGTATTCATCCACTTTTGTTTCTGTTATTTGGTGTTGATTGGATGTTTTGTATTTATTCACGTGTCTCGAGTGATATAATCAAATTTCCGCTTTGAAGGGTAAAATGAATTGTATTATTACCTACTGTGAGGTAATAATACAATAACCTAAATTATATTGCGCGAATGGCTTCGTTATGTTGTACACGCACACACGCACACACACACACACACACACACACACACACACACACACACACACACACACACACACACACACACACACACACACACACACACACACACACACACACACACACACACACACACACACACACACACACACACATTACATAGCGCTCACAGAAACAAATATAAATTAGTAAATAAGCTTTTAGTTTTAAGTAATACATAAATACGTGTATTATTAAATTTTCAGATATCGATAAATGTTAAGCACCAGGGTAAGAGCGAAACACCCCAACACAAGTATATTAAATTACTCTCTGGGGATGTTTAAAAAATTAAATTGACAATATCAGCTGCTAATCCCACAAGAATAATTCATCGCACTGTCGAAATAGCCGACATAAAACTAGTTCTTTGTATCTACGAACTTTATACTTTGTATAACCGAACTTGTAATTCAGGTAATTGACAAGAAGGCTACAATAAGATGACTGCAATTTTATGCAAGAATATATCCTGTTCCAAGATAACTTTAGAATTTTATCATTATCAGTGACATTTGAGCCCTTTTAGGGTTCCATCTTTAGTACTCTCAATGAAACTATTTTTTATAAAACTAGTGACAAAAAAACTACACCACCCTATCCACCTGATGGTAAATGGTTAGTGCAGTCCATGAACACCTGCAGCCAACTTCAAACAAATAAACCTACAAGTTGCGGCACGTAAGTCTAGCGCTGAACGAAACGTGGAGGGGACGCGCACGAATTGAATTGCACGAATGCGACTGGAGAGTCAATCAGCGCGTGCGAACGATAGGCACGAGCCAATCAGCGCGACTTATGCGCAAAAACGGTAACCGCTAGACTTTCGTGCCGCTACTTTACAGATGCGTTGACAGCTCAGAACTTAGATGGAATGCCTCACAGCCTGTAATTAAACTGCCTCTCTAAACGTTTCACACCGGATTTATTGAGCGACAAAAATACTGATCCCTACCCAGACGGTCTTCTAGCCTGAAAAAATACCTACCACCTCATAAAAACCTCAATCAAAAACTATTATCGACTTTTATAAACCGTATAATATGCGTTTAATTTAAGATTTAAATTAAATTGATAAAAGCGATCAAATTTAGCGAGCTCGAACCGATTTTTCGACAACGGTAATCTCCGTTATTTTGTTAAAAAAAGACAAGTGCCACTAACCAGCGGCACGCGATCAATTCGATTAATAAAGCTTGCATTGAAAAGGCGCGAATTGAAATGACTGTATTAAAATATTCAACAATTTTCTACAGTCACTACATTTCATGATATGAAATGTCAAGTTCATTGCCAGTTAATTGAGCACCGTTTAAATTCCGCGTATCGCTACATTAACTGAGGTTTATAAAACTGTAATGATCTTTATTGGAACCACGTTGATTAAAAACCATTAATTTGACAATGGTTAAATATTTTAAGGTTGATCACCAGGCTTCCTTACCCCTGGATCGCATGTGCTGGGTTTCTCAGTTATTGTTTATTCCTTTTATTTATTTTAAGTCTCGGACTGGGGGCGACTAAATCTAGTCCAGTTCAATCCCCAGAAGACACAAATTTGCGCGTTTACCGCTCTTGTTGCCTCGGCCAGTATCGGAACCTCGGCGTCGACATATCGAGTGACGTGCAGTTTCATGGTCACTTGGAAGAGAAGGCCAAATTGGCCTCTAAAAAGCTTGTCGTGCTCAGCAGAGCGGGAGAGTATTTCATGCCGGCACATCGCCTGCAACTTTACAAGGCGCAGGTTCGGCCTCACATGGAATACTGTTCCATCTCTGGGCCGGGGCTCTCTAGTGCCAGCTCCTTCCATTTGATCGCATCCAGCGCAGAGCGGTTCGAATCGTCAGCGACAGAGCTCTTTCTGATCGGCTTGACTCACTGGCACTGCGATGTTGCATCTCTTTGCGTTTTTATCGCATCTACCACGAGGAGTGCTCTGAGGAATTGTTCGGACTAATTCCAGCCGCTCAATTTCACCATCGCACATCGCGACAAAACTCGCAATACCATCCATACCATTTGGATGATTGGCACGCCACCACTGATTTTTACTACACCTAATTTACAAGAGGTTTCCTTCCTCGCACAACTTGCTTGTGGAATCGACTACCACCAGCGATTTTCCAGACCGATACTACTTAGGGACCTTCAAGAAAAAGCCTACTCCTTTTAAAAGGCCGGCAACGCATCTGCAATTCCCCTGGTGTTGCGGTTGTTCATGGGCGGCGGTAGTCACTTACCATCAGGTGAACCGCATGCTCGTTTTCCCTTCTATAAAAAAAATATTTTGAGATTTTTGTTTGTAGACATGTCATCCCAAAAAAACAAACTTAAAATTTACTTGACCATTAATCTGCACATACACAATGCAATACCGAGGTGGGGTTGCATAGGATGCCTTCTGCAATATCCATATCTAATCTTAGGTAGAAATAGCACATGTTAAAAAAATAACTTGATGCATAATCCTAGATTTTTAAAAAAATAAAGAAAAGTTAAAATATGGTAAAACGCACCGTCATAGCGTTACAAATTATCTGAATTAATTTCGATTAATTGATACCTGTATAACATTGCGTCCAAGCCTATCTTTGATCTAAAGTTTAGATATATTAATATGCCTTGTACAGATGCCTTCCTTCGCTGCAGTGGCCGATTTTTTTATGGGATAAAGGTGACAAACGAGCACACAGTGCACCTGATGGTAAGTGGATGCTGTGGCCTATACACATCTACATTTATACTCTATTAAGAATCAAAATGCTGATGCGTTATCACCCCTGAGGACTAAGATGGAGTGCCTCGTTCCCAATAAAAAAGGGTCTCCGGTCCTCTACACTTACCATACGAAACGCAGCAGCATTAAGCTGCTATTTTACGTTGGTATTCTGTGAGCGCGTGGTCCTACCCCGGTCGAGCCGACCTATCCCTACTACAAACTATAATATAGCTGCAGCGTGATTCTACCACTTATAGTCAGATGGAATGTAAGTTCATTTGATTCATCAGTTTCACAGAAAAAGCCTAGTTAAAACAAATTTTGGTTGAATCAGAATGCAACTAAATGATCTTTTTTAATTATAAATTGCAACCTTAAAAGTTCATTTCCTTAAAAGCGAAAACTGACATGATAACCTTACATAAAATTTCGAAACGGGTAAAGATACATTACTGACGTAAACCACCAACTAAACTTCCAGACATATTTATTGCGTTGATTCTAGGTCAGGTCCATAAAAGGAGGCGTGCGGTCAAGAGCGTGGTGGGGAACTTGGGCCGTATAGTCACGCGAAAATTTAAACAGGTCTCTTGCGGCTAGTGATTAATGTACAGACACGACAACCATTCGATATAATAATTTATAAAATTAAAAAATCAGACAAGTTGATAATAATAATTATTTATTTATTTCTCACCACAAACGACATGGAAGATACATTAGTGTTACATATGTCTATTTTAACAATATTATGTCATTCGTGGGAGACTGGTGCCGGGATTATATTCAAAGATTTATTACAGGTCACCAGCTCCCCTGAATTTACTAGGCCCTTAGTATAATATAAGAGATGACATTTGTTATAGTTAGAAATTATATTATACAGAGCGAATTAACAGATACTTTAAGTAGTTAATCAGTTAGTGCAAGAAACCTAGCCTATTTATGCTAAAATGATGACCGTAGTTCCTCCGACTGTAGTAGCGATTGGTGGTGGTGGCATAAGAGAACACTGCAAACGTGATGAAGGCAAATCCTCCCTATAACTAGAAATACAAATATCTAGCCGTGGACTGTTGACGGGCTAATTAAAAAAGACAAAGAAAATATGTGTGCCGTTCACACACGGTAGAAGTGAAATATTCAGAAAACTTAAATTCGAGAGAATGATACGCTAATTCCTATAAATGTGTGTCTCTTTTTAGTGTCGATTTTTCGTTTCATCGAGTTTCAAATCACAAATATTCTAAAGAAGGTTTTACTTCAAAATAAAAGCAGTAACGAAGCCTAACATCGCACTATCTTTGAAGAAATGAACATGATGTAAAATTCTATACATTTGACTTAATTCGATTATATTTTTAATTTATAGAAATGATTCATTATTTATTCATTACAGCCTATCAAAGTCCACTGATGAACATAGGCCTCCCAATATATTGGCTCATAATATTAGTCCTGAGGTGGTGACAACGTATTTACATCTTGATTCTTTATCAATGGTAGACATATTATGTATATATGGGACATAGTAAATAGCTTGTCATCAGGTAGACTGTGTGGTAGTTTGTCACCCTTATTATATTTATTGCAATAATAAAAAAATAAAAATAAAACTAAGAGCCAAAATAATCATATTTCCTACGTCCCGCGCTATAGTGCTAAGAACTCTTGGCTGTGTTTCCTCACTGACCGCTTAGCCTTTGAGCGGGAAAAGAACCAGCTTTTTGTGACTTTTATCAACCATGGCTGAAGTTAAACATTTAAGAATGGAGATAATAAGCGACGTCACAATGTAACGTACCTACGCATAACTTTGTCTTGTTAGTCACAGATCGCCAGCAATTTTCTCAAGAATTTGAATCATGAGATGGTTTCACGAAAATTTACCTACGCTTGGCACTGACCTACATAGAATATTTTAAAGGTTTGTTAACCTTTGTGATTTTATTATTACTTTACAAATTAAAAGTCGAATCTACATTTTTATTTTGTAAAAAGACAAATACATAAGATTTTTTCAATTCAAAAATATACTAGCAATGCTATTAGTATTACTAATATTTCCCTTTAACCACTCTTGGTATGCTTAAAATTCTTGTGTTAGGAGTGATCCACGACAACAGTCGAATGGTGGATTTGAACCCACGACCTTTTTAGTTCGCGTTCCGCACCCTACCATTATACATATACAGGGTTATTTTGAAAGTCTCTAACATTCTGTCCTTTTTATCTTTTAAATTCAAAATGCGTGGTAATGCATTATTTTAACTGATTTTACACACATTCGTAAGGGTCGATCGGTAGGCAAAAACGTTGTTGCCCATAAATCACATTCGATTTGGGATAATTTCAAATAAAAGTAGCAGCCTTATTTACTCCTTTTTTCAAAAACTACAATAACGGTATTTTATTATTTATATATTTGAACCTAAGTTTAAAATTTGGCTACTCTTTGAAAAATAACTCTGTATATTATTAATATTATGTTATAAAATATAAACTGAAAATTTCGAGCCTGTGAACGAATTATAGCGTTTAAATTGACTCATTGAATAAAACTGCCTCATCAAATTTGTTGGAACTTAATAAATGTTTACACTCAATTAACATATTATTACCAGGCCACGACCCGCAAAACAGGTTATATTATAAAAGCCACCTAACAATAAAAACTTTACCGGTAAGGGCGACACAGACGATGAGAAAATGTTTTGTAATTAGCTGAGAAAAAATGTAATCAGTGGTGAACTGATTGCGGGAATGATAAAAGAAGATGAGCTGAAGGAGAGAATGTGTTCAATTGTGGACCGATTCCGGGAAAAAAGAAGATGATATTAATATAATAGAGTAGTAATTAATAAGTAGACTAAAAATAAAATTAAACTGTTGGGACCGCACAAAGAAATTTTATCCATTAGTGAGCAAGCGTTTGCCCGAGTATCTAATCCATCTCCTTGACACGATGATGTTAATGCAGTTAGCCATTAGGCTTTTACAGGTTCATCTGATTTAGGCTGCTAATCAAAAACTATAGCAGCATAAATATCTTCAATATTTGGATGGATGTTCATTACTCGATCATCGCTGAAGATTTATCGACGATCACCACACTTTAGCCGATTGAGTCCCGCACTTGTCTGCTCGCTGAGTCGCTCCGTGTCGGTGAACGTTATGTAGGATGGTGTAGTACCTTGGTCGCTCGCGATGATTTCTAAGTTGCCATGTTGCCACACTCCAATACTTATATACTTAGATCAATCTGTACGCTAGCAACGCTTCGATTGATTCCGGATGTCATGACTATATCGGCAAATTTTCTACGCATGGGTTGTACAATGTATATTTTGCATGTATAATATACATGATGACGAATATTGTGGAAATTTGGCACACGGATTGACCATATCCTGGTTTAACACACTTTTTATGACGACGTGGCCGCTCCGTGTCGCAGTGGCTTAGCAATCCCACACGGAACAAATATATTATGTATGGCCTAAAAATAATTGTTCCGGGTCTAGATGTTTGTCTTTGTAAAATTTATGTATGTAAACTGATCCCACGATATAGGAGAAAATCCTAGTATCAAGGTAACGTTTCTTTAAAAAAAAAAAGATTTACCATAAAAAACACAAACTAATATTTGATAAATAAAACTTCGACACAAGTGTTTCCTTTAAAACACTCGTTAACGATTCTTGACCAAGATTCGGCCTTATTACTATTGGTTATACGAGTCTGATTTCTTGTACTAAATTCACAATGTAAATTTCCATCTTTAATCGCCTTTTAACAATTTATTTTATCAAACACTATTGTAACACTTTTTTAATTTATTTTCAATAAAACAATTATTGTAATCAATAATCAAATGTTAACCATTTAGAAAATAATAAAATAGTGCTCACCGGTGAAGGAAAACATCTTGAGGAAACCTGAATGTCTGAGAAATAAGAAAAAAAATATTTCAAAGACATGTGAAGTTCGCCAACACGAATTGGGGCAGCGTGACAGACATTTCTTTGCCCTAAAACCCTCTCAGAAATGAGAGGCCTGTGCCCAGCAGTGGGACGTATATAGGCTGTAACTTTTAACTCTAAAACAGTTGCTAAGGACTAACCTGTAAGGGATGTTAAATCAAATAGTGACTTAAACGTCTATTTCATATTAGTTAAAACATAAATGTATATGATATATATATACATTTAAAGTAATGATACAATCATTAATAATACGTTAACTATACAATTAATAATAACAAAAACGGTGTTAGGAAATATTGAAAATGTACTTGCAATCCTCAATCCGTAATTAAAGAGACCGCAAGTTGTTTCAACCACGAAACAGGTTTCAGCAACTGTCGTAGCTTTAACCTCAAAACCTTTCTCTTTCGTTGGACTGACATAGTTAGCCTCGAGCGTTACCCAATTCCTCGTTGCGATACAAATAAGATTTTGCTTTTTACATCGACAAACTGTTTTTACATTCAACTAATCTTAAATTAACCAACTGATCGATATTAAGCCAAATACCTTATAAACATTTGAAATTTAAGTATAAAAGATTAAACAATATAAAAAAAACTTAATTCAAGTAAAAAAAAAAAAGCTAATATATCCATGTAATTTAAGCAATTTAATTGATGAATTAAAAAATGGATTTTGATATGAAACGATTAAATCCCTAAATTAGTTAGTTTTATTAAATTACTACGAGTACACATGTAAATTGTGAAATAATACCTACTATATTTATTTACATAACATAACATCCAAATGTATACAATATTTATTACCCTCTTATAAAAATAACTTAATACTTCCTTAGAGTACTACTTCGCGGAAAATTAAGAAATAATTAATTGAGTTGTTAGCATTAAGTAGATTGTGTTATTGCTTAATTTACGACGCTCAGTCAGGACTAACTACAAGCCGTGAAACTATAATATCAGTGTCAGCGTTGTCCCTGTACATCGCTTGTTTGTAAATTAATAATCATCAACCTTTAAGCCTAATCTATCTCTTCGTAGATGATTCTAGTATATTAACGTGTTTGAAACAGGTATAATTCGTATCACCTTTCTGGTTAAGGGGAACAAGGACAAACGAGTGTTTGAGTTGTTCCATTTATATAAGTACGTAAAATCTGTATAGACTATAGACGAGCATTCTTTTAACTTATCAAAGGTACCAAAAAGACAATTAGAACGTTTGGTCATCACATCAACATTTATCCTAATATCTGAGTTATTGTTATGTTATAAACCTTTTTCAATCTTGTTTACAAAATAATGACTTACCTAAGACAACATGAACTTAATGTAGCTAGAGATGATTCATTCACTATTGTTTTTTTCCGAATTCGGTTTGTCTCAACTACATGATGTTAAAGGACTGAAGGTCATATTCGACATAGTAAATACGTGGAAATTTCTCGTCCAATTATTGTTTTTGTATCTGTCTCCACCGCTGCGGAGCCTTTGTTTCTTTTTTGTCTAAGTGCGTACAACTCTCGACCTTCGTCTACACTTCAATACGCATATCTTAGCCTTTAAAGTGTTAGCTTGGTTCCTAATACGGTACACTCGATGGCTCGTAACATAATTATCACACCACTCGAGTCAAGGATTAGTATGTGCATTGTACATTACAAAAAATCAATCGATTATCAAGAAATAACAGTAAATACTTTAACTGTGTAATATATTGTTTACGGAAGTGCAAGCACAGTTTGTTGATACATACTGTACAAATTAAAATATTTAAATAATTAAATTATTGAAAATGACTTTAAATTTAATGTATACATTATTAAATGAATACATATTATTAAATGAATCTAATTTTTACGGATTCTATCGCGTTTAATTTAACTTTTTATTTTCGTCGTGCTGTAAAGCACCCGAAACGTCGGGAATTAAAAAATTAAATTAGACGCGATAGAATCCGTAAAAATTAATTTCATTTAATGTGTAGTCTTCGCGTAAATATAAGAAAAGTATCATATTATGATCCTATTTCGAATTATGTTGTTACATTTTATTTTATTATTATAGAACTTGCACCATTTTTAAAGGAATGTTGGCTACTTAACGTAACACATTAAGAACTAGAATGTATAAGTACTTAATAACCCCAATTGCATAGTAAGCCGAAAATATTTCCTAATTTAGCATCCGATATCAGAATACTAATTCTGCCCATTGCGCTAATTATCACCAGGCCTCTAAAGAGAAGAAGGTTTTCAAATTAATTGTATGTTCTTTTTTATATGTATGTTACGCGATATCTTCATCAATTGTGGTCCGATTTCAATGTTCCTTTTTTTTATTAAATACTCGCTGTGCCTGCGACTTCGTTCGCATAGAATAATTTTTTGTAATTTATTATTATTTTTATTATTATTATTGGAGTTCGTTCACAATTTCAAGGATTTTAATTTTTTTGCGCGGAACCCTAATTATTTTTCTAAAATTACCTTAAATTGTAGCCTTACTTACTCCTTATAACATCAGCTATCTGCCAGTGAAAATTCAGTCAAAATTGGTCCAGCCGTTTCGGAGGTTAGCCGGAACAAACAGACAGACAGACAGACAAAAAATTTAAAAATCTTTTTCTGTTAAAGTACCGTATATACATTTAGTAAAAAGCTGTTATTTTGATATTACAAACAGATACTTCAATTTAATTTACTTGTATAGATTATAGAACTTGCACCATTCCTAAAGTAACGTTGACTATTTAACGTAACACATTAAGAACTAGAATGTATACGTAATAACCCCAATTGCATAGTAAGCCGAAAATATCTCCTAATTTAGCATCCGATATCAGAATGTATTAAACAGTATTAAATTGTTTTTATACGTGGTAGAGCCATGCTGCAGCTATATTAATAGTATAGTTGTAGCACGAATGGGTCGGCTCGACCGGGGAAGGACCACGCTCTCACAGAATACCAGCGTAAAATAGCAGCTTAATGCTGCTGTGTTTCGTATGGTGAGTGTAGAGAACCGGAGACCCTTTTTACTGGAAAAGAGGCATTCTATCTCAGTCCTCACGGCAGACAACGCATCTGCATTTAAATTCGTAAACGAAGATAGATGTAGATGTCTATGGGCCACAGCAACCACTTACCATCAGGTGGACTGTGTGCTCGTTTGTCACCCTTATTCTATATAAAAAAAAAAGAATACTAAATTTGCCCGTTGCGCTAATTATTACCAGGCCTCTAAAGAGAAGAAGGTTTTTTTTGTATGTATGTTACGCGATATCTTCATCAATTGTGAACCGTTTTCAATGTTTCTTTTTTTATTAAATATGTTATAATTCATTAAAAAAAAAAAAATATTAACCCTTTGGGGGATGAGGAGAAGTTTTTAATGTATCTATTGAGACGAAATTCTAGCTTTTGATATTGCTTAGTGCACAAACTTTTAAGGTCACAAAAATTAGACTTTTAATGAAAGTACATGCCGACTTTAAGAAACTAAAAATTATAAAATAATTTCCACTTAGTAGCTTCTAAAGTTGGGGCGAGGCTATTTATGGAAATTGTTTTGTTCTTTTTAGTTCCTTGAAGTTGGCTTTTACTATTTGTTGTTTTAAAGTTAAATAAAAGTTCCAGATGCATAACAGTATTAAATTCTTTGCAGATAAACCTCTTCCTATCGTCGAGCCAGCGCTTGACACGTCGGAGGAAGGTCATGCCGCACAATGCACGTGTCCTAATTGCGATGAAGTTTTGTCCAGATTCTCCGAGTGCAGTATATGCTTGGAACCCTTACAGGTAACTGGCCTTATTAAAATTAAATAATGATAATATGTGTACCAACTACCCATGGGGTTAAAGAATGGGATTGAAAATGGCGTCGCCTCTATTCACCTCTCTAATAACAACAAATAAAAAAAACTGCGGTAGCCAACTTGCCCGCCAAGCGTGGCAACTATGGCAAAATCACTCCTATGAAGCAATATATCTTCGGCTACACGCATCCAATTGCTGCCAGCCACCTAGTCAGGGGCATCCCACACCACGGTTCACCGGTTTTTCATTTCTGCGAAGTATAACTCATTTAATAAAAAAATTGTATAGTGTTTACGTTAATACATATATTTTACAAAACAAACTTATTAGGAGTTTTTTAATGTCAAGAGGGACTTCGTTCCGGTTCTATAGCCGATATTAGTGCAGTTAAATATTAATTACCTTTGATATCCGTAGGGCAATTGTCCTAAATGTATTAGACATTATTGAAAGTTAATCGATAATACCGTAATTATCGTAATTAAAACGTTAATAATAATGATATAGGCGCTATTATCGATTTTGATATCACATGTCAGTACCCGTATGTTAATTACCTCGCGTGCCGCTTTTAAAAAATAAATAAATATAATATCCTATAAAAAAACATGTCAGTACTCGTATGTTAATTACCTCGCGTGACGCTCTTCATTTACAGTTCGTTCTATTATCTATGGGAACTGTCGTACACAATAAAAAAAATCATTTATTGTGTATTAGTACATAATTTGCAATTGGAGACCCTTACAAATCAGTAGATCACTGTATTCAACACGAATATAATGTAATAAAATCCCTTGACTGCCTCGTTTGTCTGATCGTTAGCGCAACAAGTGATCATGAGGTCCTGGATTCGAATACTGAGTCGGGCCAAAATCAGTTATTGGGTTTTTCTGTCAAGATATTCTCAGTAGCAGCCCGGAGTCAGGAAGTTGGCGATGTTTTACCCCCGTGCATTAGAAAGCACACGTAAAGCCGTTAATCCTGCGTCTGATTTTTCTCCGGTCATTAATAACCCACTATCCCACATCATCTAGTAGATATTGTAAGAGACATCAGAGGGAAATAAAACAGAAGATGGGCAACAATATGCGGCAAAAGTTGAACACCATGGGGTTTTAGTCGGTACGAGTCTGACACAACCCCTGTAATACGCGGTAGAGCCATGTTGCAGCTATATTAATAGTATAGTTGTAGCACGAATGGGTCGGCTCGACCGGGGAAGGACCAAGCTCTCACAGAATACCAGCGTAAAATAGCAGCTTAATGCTGCTGTGTTTCGTATGGTGAGTGTAGAGAACCGGAGACCCTTTTTACTGGAAAAGAGGCATTCCATCTTAGTCCTCACGGCTGACAACGCATCTGCATTTTAATTCGCAAACGAAGATAGATGTAGATGTCTATGGGCCACAGCAACCACTTACCATCAGGTGGACTGTGTGCTCGTTTGTCACCCTTATTCTATAAAAAAAATACGTAAGCATTGCTCCATGAAAAAAGGATATGGCAGCAGCATCTTCCTGATAACAACTCAATAATGATAAAAAACAATCAACCCGCCTGCCAAGCGTGACATGGCGTAATGAATCCCTGTGAGGAATCTATGGAAAATGCCTATGTTCGTGACTTTTAATAGACAGTAATGAATGATAAATAAATTTCTCGTATATTATACAAATATTATTACTTTTCCAACTGTCATTTCCCATACTATATAATCGATACTGATAGTGTTGTCGTTAATAAGTAAAACTTTCTTTAAACCTCACTACATACTATAAGAAACAGGACAAAGATAACCATTTACTATATGAAACAGGACAAAGATAACCGTTTACTATATGAAACAGGACAAAGATAACATAACTTTTATGGAGTCTTTATTTTGACATCATGCTTGAAAGCAAATTTTTTAATAAAAAAAAAAAGTTACCCTCATAGCAATTTCTCGTTTATCGTGCACGCGTTTTCCATACATAAATTGCAAATGGACATACATCCAGACTGTGTAGTGACAGTGTAAGAATACCCACTACTCCATATCGTCTTTTGGGTGTCGTTTTGTTTTTGCTCGCCAAGCGTGGCGACTATGGCAAATATCACCCTTTTATTGGGAATCTATGGGGAGGAATTGAACATAGGCAACAGTGTACTTTTGATAGCCTCTAAGGAAACATCCAGGCCCGGAACAATTTTTTTACGTGGTAGAGCCATGCTGCAGCTATATTAATAGTATGGTTGTAGCACGAATGTGTCGGCTCGACCGGGGAAGGACCACGCTCTCACAGAATACCAACGTAAAATAGCAGCTTAATGCTGCTGTGTTTCGTATGGTGAGTGTAGAGAACCGGAGACCCTTTTTACTGGAAAAGAGGCATTCCATCTTAGTCCTCACGGCTGACAACGCATCTGCATTTAAATTCGCTAACGAAGATAGATGTAGATGTCTATGGGCAACAGCAACCACTTACCATCAAGTGGACTGTGCTCGTTTGTCACCTTATTCTATAAAAAAAATACGTAAGCATTGCTCCATGAAAAAAGGATATGGCAGCAGCATCTTCCTGATAACAACTCAATAATGATAAAAAACAATCAACCCGCCTGCCAAGCGTGACATGGCGTAATGAATCCCTGTGAGGAATCTATGGAAAATGCCTATGTTCGTGACTTTTAATAGACAGTAATGAATGATAAATAAATTTCTCGTATATTATACAAATATTATTACTTTTCCAACTGTCATTTCCCATACTATATAATCGATACTGATAGTGTTGTCGTTAATAAGTAAAACTTTCTTTAAACCTCACTACATACTATATGAAACAGGACAAAGATAACCATTTACTATATGAAACAGGACAAAGATAACCGTTTACTATATGAAACAGGACAAAGATAACATAACTTTTATGGAGTCTTTATTTTGACATCATGCTTGAAAGCAAATTTTTTAATTAAAAAAAAAAGTTACCCTCATAGCAATTTCTCGTTTATCGTGCACGCGTTTTCCATACATAAATTGCAAATGGACATACATCCAGACTGTGTAGTGACAGTGTAAGAATACCCACTACTCCATATCGTCTTTTGGGTGTCGTTTTGTTTTTGCTCGCCAAGCGTGGCAATTATGGCAAATATCACCCTTTTATTGGGAATCTATGGGGAGGAATTGAACATAGGCAACAGTGTACTTTTGATAGCCTCTAAGGAAACATCCAGGCCCGGAACAATTTTTTTACGTGGTAGAGCCATGCTGCAGCTATATTAATAGTATGGTTGTAGCACGAATGTGTCGGCTCGACCGGGGAAGGACCACGCTCTCACAGAATACCAACGTAAAATAGCAGCTTAATGCTGCTGTGTTTCGTATGGTGAGTGTAGAGAACCGGAGACCCTTTTTACTGGAAAAGAGGCATTCCATCTTAGTCCTCACGGCTGACAACGCATCTGCATTTAAATTCGCTAACGAAGATAGATGTAGATGTCTATGGGCAACAGCAACCACTTACCATCAAGTGGACTGTGTGCTCGTTTGTCACCCTATTCTAACATTAAATTAATTCGGAGATATTGTATTACAGGTACAGTACAGGCGGTGGTCACCATAGAATACTATATATGTATTATAGTATTATAGTATTCTATGCTGATCACTAACATCAACGGTTATAAGTAACAAAGCGGCAAAGTTAGCGTAACGGTTGCATCGTCAACTTTCATGTAACTCAGATTCAACTGTATTGTCATATAAGAGGGAGGGACGGCTTCGTGGCGCAATATCTTAGCAATGAGTTGCGGTGCTTAGGGCCACGTGTTCGAATCCCGCACGGATCAATTATTTGTATGGCCCACAAATAAAATTTCCGAATCTGGATGTTCATCCTTGTGACATTTATGTTTGCAAACTGCCTCCACAATACGGGAGAAAATCCTATTGAAGGAGTTTTAATTTTTTTAACGAGAACACACGATTTATTTCTTTTATATTCGCAAGTCGAGTGCTTAAGTAAAATTATGTACTAAAAATACTGTACTAAACTAACTGCATTACGGTACGCTGATGTTGAACAAAAACCTTAGGATATACATACGTGCGCTGCCGTGCACCTATGACGAATTTACTTTAAATTGCATTTAAAATTATAAATCATGTCCTAATTTATTGTTATAATAATAACATAGCTCATATTTAGTTCATATTTAATAAATATAAACAAAATGACGTGACCCTACTTTATTTTTATATCAATAATCATTTTATTAAAACGCCTTACACACTAAGGTCATGCACGATGCACGATGAAAACAAAAATGAGTAGGCTTGACTGTCGTACGTCAGTCCACTACTGAACATAGGTCTCCCCCACAGATTGTTACGCTTGTCAAGCGTGGCAACGGCAGTTTTATTTTTAATTTATTCAGCTGAATTTCGGAATGTGCCAGTCCACAGAACACTATTATTCTTTAGTCCCTCAAGTCAGAGCGTAGAAATATGTATTTTAATTAGTTTAATAAACATGCCGTTATAATAAGTTGAGAAATACGTTGCTATTAAATGGAACCTTCTTATTTATGCATACACCTGGACTCCTCAACACCTAAACTGTCTTAGATAGGCCGCACTTTATTACGAACGATGCAAGTTAAAACAAAGTTAGTTAAATACACGAAACTGTAACATCGTATTTAACTTTAATCGTGTAATAAATTTGTATAACTTTAACAACATATTAGGCTTTACGAGACTTTATGTTATATGGTCAATATTAATTGTAACGTAAAATAAATTAAAGTGGCTTAAAGAATAATTAAGAGCCGATTTTTGATTATTTTAAAACACGTAGGTAAACGTTACACTTTGATCTTTACGAATTTTTGGAGAAGATATTGAATGTTTAATGACCGTTTTGCTATCTCACAGAATACCTAATATGATGTATTTTGTATGGTGAGTGTAGAGAACGGGAGACCCTTTTTTACTGGACACGAGGCATTCCATCTCAGTCCTCAGGGGTGACAACGCATCTGCATTTTGATTAATAACTGAAGATATCGAAATGCAAGAAGTCTATGGGCCACAGCATCCACTTACCATCAGGTGGACTGTGTGTTCGTTTGTCACCCTTATGCTATAATAAAAAAAAATAGTAGAACAGTAAGCCATATATTCCAACGAATCAGTGAGCTGTAGTGGCAATGAGCCTTTGTCTGTTGTTGTCTGTTGTTTCCAAATTGGAAGTTGATGAATGCAGGTGCATCAGAATCGAGGATAGATGTAGAATGTAAATGTCAATATGCCACAGTATCCACTTACTATTATATGGCATAATTACTTGATTAACTACAAAATATTCTAAGTTTCTTTTTTCTTCTTTGCAGTGCTGTGGCCCTGCGTATGCCCTTGGTGCGGCGGCGTTTGGTGCGGACGCTGTTCGAGGAGAATGTCCCGATGTGCATGGTGTCGAGGAAGCCTTCGGGCTCCAGCAGCGCCCTGTCTAGCCTTACAACGGCTCATCAACGACCTTATGTTACCTTGTCGAAATTATAGGTAGGTTACCTACAAGACAACTTATGTCAGAGGCTGCCAGAAAATTGTTAACCGCAAACTGAAAGTGAGAAATTTGGCAGGCGGGAAACCTTCGCGTTATTTAATGTTTTTGCGATAATCTTGCCTAGTCGCCTGTATGGATAACAAGCTATAACACCCTCTTTCACCCCCTCAGGGGTTGAATTTTCCAAAATCTTTTCTAGGTGGGTGTCTACGTCGAGAAAGGAGTATAAACTCGTATGCCAAATTTCAAGTCAATCAGGCGTATAGTTTTGGAGATCTCGTGATGAGTGAGTGAGCCAGTGGTATTTAGCTTAGACATAGATGGATAATTTGAGGTGGTATAATTTTGTGGTCATTTAGAGATAGCCAATTTTATGGTTTCTTTTTGTTCCGGAGTCTTCTTTTTCGTTAAGGATGATTAATTTCTTTGACGCCGCCGTATACAAAGAAGTTAGCATGATGTGTATTTTATACATTCCTTCTCCAACTCGGATCAAACAACAAACAAGAATAAGTTCTTTGTGCAGATACTTGCGTAACGCTATATTAAGAGCTTGCTGTATTAAGAGACCCTATCTGTATTGACGATACTATAATACTGTAATAGTAAAATGAAATTATAACCTATAGACAACCCATAGCTGGGCTTAATCTCATCTCCTGGAGAGTTTTAGGATTAGGAAATTAATGCAGCATCCATGTGTGTGACGCAACTTGACGTGTCTTCGAAATATTTTTTGTCTTTTATTTGAACCTGGAACTCGACTAGCTTGTATGTAGTGGATGTAGTTTTAAAACTATTACAACCACTGTAATCAACCTTGTTTATGATATTTCATTACAAGTACGAGTATAATGAACAAAGCCTTGCCATGTTATTGAACGTATTATTTAGCCTTGCGGTGCATTTTTATCGGGCAACCACTTCGTTGTTTTTATTGTATTAATATGAAACTATTACATAAACACAGATAAGAAAATGTAGCAACGGTTGTTCGTTCTTTTTATATATATATTATATTTAATTATGTTCATATATGGCCCACTAGATGGAGTGACGACCGGATAAAGGATGCAATAAGTCGATGGATGCAGGTGTCTCAGGACCGTATTTTATGGTATTCCTTGGTTCAGCAGTGGATTTGTGAAGGGCTGTAATGATTATAATGATACCAATCACGTTGGTCAACTGCTTTGTTCAACTATGGCATAGTTGCTGAACATAACGAAGCAGCCTTAGGCAACATATATCTAAAAACACTAAATGGAATTCTTTAGCGTTCTGATGTTCCTATTGCCCTAATTTTTCTAATACGTTCTAGACTAACATTGCAACCCTTCCAACGACATTACATAAGCAGACAGGGTTGGGTTAGAAGCGAAGAGGTTTAGAGGTTAAGGCGATAAGAGCTAGAAGAAGCATTTCAGATTCTTGGAACTTTGTGTCCGCGTTGTCGATGTGTCTTGGTTTTTCGAGTCCTTTCTCCCATAAAAGATGGATTAAAAGATGGATTAAATAGGGACACTCAGCTTTTAGTTATTAAATGAGTCTGTTTATTTTCTTTGATAGGATTCTACTTATATTTTTATTTACCCTTTATTTTGATATAATACCTTATATGTTATTATTATCGAAACACATTCTAGATAGTCTATTTGTATTTATTATATCTATTTTATATTTCTCTTGGGGATTCACACTTCAAATGATAAGAAACCTTTTCAAACTGTTTATTTTGGTAATATATTTTGATGATAGATAATTTAAATTCTGATAACTCTATTATCATAGACTTTTCAACTGTGATTAAACTCACATTTTATGAATAGAGAAGGATACATAAATAAGAATTATCTTAAAAGTATTTTTTTGTTCACAGACGCGGCTGCACAGAACTACTGACAGCTACCACCAGAGCAAAGCACGAGGAAGAATGTAAATATGATACTATGATATGCCCCATCACACCAACATGCTGCTCAGTAGCTTTCGAGGAGCTCTCAGCACATCTTCAGTCCCACCATAACATCATCGCGGTCTACTCACAGAAGATCAAAATCCTCATAGAAAACTTTCAGACTAAACTCAAGAAAACCGCCTGCTGCAGGACGAAGTACAAAATAATTCTACTCTACCAGAAGAGCGCCTTCATTATCAAAGTATGCATCTACAACTTCCACGTCAAAGTTGAAGTGATGAGACGCAAGCTTGGGTATATAGCGGATGCGAAATCCGAAACAAAAAAGAGCGACTACTGTGCACTAATTGAATTCCAAAGCAAGGCATTGTGCACAAAATCAGCTATCTTAATAGAAAATGAAGCATACAGTAAAAAAGCTGAAGTACAATGGAACGATATAATAATGAAATCTGATACAGATGAAGCCATCACAATTCATGTTAATATTGGAAAATCTGACGCCGAACATTTAAAAAAGGAACCCACGGATTCATGAGTCTATGATCTCTATTGACTCGTGGATTCAGAAACTGTATTATAAAATCAGTGATTTTAATAATCTATAAAATTGTCAAGAATAATAAATTTTAGTGTTGATAGGGTCCAAACATTACCTTGGGTTTTTCGCCTTAAAGTTAGGTTTTAAAGATTCAGCCTAATTTTAAGTGGATACGTGAAATAGATGTAAGAATGGCGTTAAAGCTTAAACAGCTAAAAGTGACTGATATAGTTTTAAATTTAGTCAATAATGAAGTAATATTTAAGATGTAAAATAAATTAGTACTATTTTAAAGGACTTATTCTTTTATTTTTTTCTAACACGCATCCCGGCCTGTGAGGTCACCAGTAAATGAAGCAAGAATATAGAACGAACTAAAGCAGATACCCATAATAAAAATTCTTAAGTTATACAGTGTGAAGATGGTTTGGTAACAGTATTAGTGACACAAGTTAAATCGCTTAAATTAATGGTTCTCGATTAGAACAGTAACAATCGAGCTAGCATGCCATCAAGTGGCAAGATGACCGGTGCTGACCATACACAACAGCAAATAACGCATATGTAGTTGCGCAACTTAACATCGAAATTCCACTGAACTAATTAGTAACAAATTTTACCGAATAGAACGTTCGTAACTTGCTTTCAGGCAAAAATATCTAAGAGAGTGGTACTTAGCCAGCAGTGAACTTCTTTTTCTTTTCGTTTGTCTGTCCGTTAGAATCTACTGCTGGACATAAAGTTTTTTTATAGAAGAGGGGGCAAACGAGCATACGGCTGTTGATGGTATCGACCACCGTTTTTTTAACAACGGAAACAACAGGGGTTTTACAGTAGTTGTAGGAAGGACTTGCCATAATCTAGACCTTTAGCAGGCAAATTGGCATTTACAGAAACAAACAGTTTCGTGTCAGTATATTATTCCACGTGACAACTTATAAACTAAAAACGTCACATATTTAAACATCAAACCTGCGCCTATAAACTACAGCAATAACAAGTAGTGGCGGCGTATGGGAATCAACTACACCACATCATCCCGCGGGTGTCAGATGAAACAGATGGGCAGCAAAGTCTTCCTGATAACAACTCAAAAAAAAAACTGCTGTTGCCACCCCGCTTGACAACCGTGGTAACAATGGCAAATATTTTATTTATTTACCCTTTATTGCAACACACCTTCAACTAGAGGTTACAAAGGGCGGACTAAATGCCCTATGGCATTCTCTACCAGTCAAGACTCCGAAAGATAGAATAAATAAAGATGTTGGCAGGTGCAAATTAAGTACAATAAGAAAAAAAAACCTAAAAAGAAAAACCAGTTGAACTAAATACTAAATACATTTCTTCCTATGAAGCAATTTATGGAGGAGGCTTATTTTCAGCAGAACTTGTGACAGACTGTAGTGAATTAATGAAATATTTAGTTATTGGCGCAAATATAAAAAAACTTAATGTAGATTCTAACGACCTTAATCACACCTTGATGTTCTTTGATGCACCTTAAAAACTGCCTCGTACAGGTAAGCGAAATGTATAACGGCCCCCTATAGAGTGGCATTCCTTAGGGGATGCTTTTGTTCAACAATGGACTTGTGATGGACTGTAATGATGACGATGATGATGATTGTCCATAAAACGGTATAAAATTTACTGACTGCCTCGTTGGTCTAGTGGTTGTAAATGCAACTACTGATCATGAGATCCCGGGTCGGGCCAAAAAAATCAGTTATTGAGTTTTTCCGTGAAGAAAAATTTTCAGTAGCTGCCCGGAGTCAGGTAGTTCGCGGTGTCTCACCCCCGTGCCTCGGAAAGCACGTAAAGCCGTTAAGGTCGTACGCCTCATCTCTCTCCGGTCGTGTCGGTTTACCGTCCCATCGTACTATATTGGAGATTTAGGGAATAGAGTGCATCTGTGCTTGCGCATACACTTGGGCACTATTAACCTGTCCTGCGTAGATGGCTAATCTCCATTAAACCTTACCGTCGTGACCGAAATTCGGTCTGGCGGACATATTATTATTATAAAATTTAAATGTCAATATTCCACAAGTAGTTTTTGTGGATTGCCTCCTTTTTGCATACCTACGTCCAATTAAAAACGTATTATGCATAAATAAATTTTTAGGTTAAATGTTCTGGAAACTCGTAAGAACTGCTAAGGGAAATTCAAAACAGCCTAGAATGAATGCTATACAAGACGAGAATGGCTGTATGCTGAATGATGAAATTTCGAATTTAAAGAGATGGAAGGAATACTTTGAAAGCGTGTTTATGAGTAGAGTCATCTGAATTAAGTGAAATAGAAATTCCGAAAGAAGTGGAGAGAGGTAGGGAGATAAGTGTAGATAAAATAATGAAAGCAATGAAAAGTATGAAAGCAGGTAAGGCAGCCGGATATGATAGAGTATCACTCGAAATGCTAAGGGCTGGAGAGGGAGTAGTGGCAGGCCTGCTGTACACCTTGTTTAATTTATATTGGGAACTGAAGCGGGTACCGGAAGACTGGTGCAAAGCCGTTATAGTCCCAATATATAAAGGAAAAGGGTCACAGTAGGACTGTAAAAACTGCCGTGGTATCAGCTTGCTTAGTATTGTGGGTAAACTGTATGCTAAGGTGTTAATTGAAAGAGTTATGAAAGAAACTGATGGAAAAATTTGGGATGTGCAAGCTGCATTTAGAAAGGGAATGGGGTGTACGGATCAAGTCTTTTCCATGCGCATGATTGCGGAGAAGTTTTTGGCCAAAAACCAGAAAGTTTTTTGTGCGTTCATGGACTTGGAAAAGGCTTATGACAGAGTGGACAGGAATGTGTTATGGAAAACACTGAACTCATTTGGTTTGAGCGCTGGTTTGATACAGGCATTAAGGTCTCTTTATAGGGATTCTAGTGCTTGTGTCAGGATCAACGGGGGTCTACTCGGACTAGTTTGGCATCCAAAAAGGTGTCAGACAGGACTGTGTAGCTTCCCCGTGGCTGTTTAACCTAACATCTGTCAGATAGTCGATAATTCTGTCAAATTCAAAGTCAAATAATGTTGTTCCAAATCGACTTTTACAAAGTACTTTTTGAAATGTAAATGCTACGCCATCGCTTCAAGAGATCCCTACTGCGGGGAGACATTGTAAGAAGAAGCAACAAGAAGTTCACAAGTAGGCTATTTTTCTCACCACAGTTACAATTTATCTTTATAAAATGTATTTAACGTGGTAGAGCCACGCTGCAGCGACATTGTGGTTGTAGCACGAATGCGTCGGCTCGACCGGGTAGGACCACGCTTTCACAGAATACCAGCGCGTTATAGTAGCTTAATGCTGTTGTGATTTGTATGGTGAGTGCAGAGAAACGGAGACCCTTTTTACTGGAAACGGAACATTCCATCTCATTCCTCAGGGGTGACGACGAATCTGCATTTTGATTCTTAATTGAGGATAAATGAAGATGTCTATGGGCCACAGCGTCCACTAACCATAAGGTGGACTTTGTGTTCGTTTATTACCCTTATTCTATAAAAGTATACAAAAACTATAAAAGTATACATACAAGTGTGACGCAAGTATTTAAGACCATGCAGCAAAGAAGTAATAGAGCCACGCTGGAACTATATTATGGTTGAAGCACGAATAAAGTAAAAAAATTACTTTTAATTTGGTTTACATGTAATCTATATTGAATAAAAATTATCCTATTCTAATTATTCTATTCTATTCTAATGGGTCTACCCGACCAGTAAAGGTTCATTCTCTCACATGACCAATGTAAAATAGTAATGAAGTAGTTTCGTATGGTGAGTATAGAGAACCGGAGAACTTAAAGACACCGAATACATTCAACTAAAGAGTTTCTTTTAATCTTTTTTTTTTAATTCTTTACGTGGTAGAGCCATGCTGCAGCTATATTACTGGTATAGTTGTAGCACGATTGGATCGGCTCGACCAGGGAAGGACCACGCTCTCACAGAATACCAGCGTAAAATAGCAGCTTAACGCTGCTGTGTTTCGTATGGTGAGTGTAGATAACCGGAGACCCTTTTTACTGGAAAAGAGAGTGACAAACGCATCTGCATTTTGATTCTTTATTGAGGATAGATGTAGATGTCTATGGGTCACAACAACCACTTACCATCAGGTGGACTGTGTGCTCATTTGTCACCCTATCCTATAAAAAAATCTCATTTTTTTACACAGTATCCAGTTTAACAGTATAGTTCATTTTTTTAAAGTGGCAATTGCAGAAAAACATCCCAATAATGGCCACCGGTCTGGATATTTTAAGTCTGACAATTTTTATTGTTGCACTTACAAGTATTCGTATTCAGTATCATTTTTTAATTAAGTTCAATCAGTTACTTACTAATTGTTAAATTATTTAGCAGTATGTAGATGGAATTATTAGATTAAATTATAAAATCCAAAACTGTAAAGGTAGATGTCTAAAAAGTACAAGTGTGATGCGAATATTTAAGACCATACAGCAAATAAGTGAGATGTGTGTTCGGAAAACTTTCGTGTATCAATGAATCAGACGGTATCATCGTTTATCTGTACCACACACAAATGTCAAGAACAAAAGAACTGCAAAGTACCCTGCTCCTAACAGGAAAAGCTCGATAGCAAGAAAGCATTACGAATATCTTGCGCCTCGGCTATATAATATAATATATTCAATAAAACAACAGCTAACCAACTTTAAATTAAATATCGTTTTGCTAGATTGGCTAAAAGAATTTGATTACTATGCTTGTGAGACTTCTTAGTGTTAACGTATAAACTAATAGGTAACGTGCGCGCGCACACACGCACTCACACACACACACACACACACACACACACACACACACACGCACGCACGCACGCACGCACGCCCGCACGCGCGCACGCACGCTAGCACGCACGAAAGCACGCACGCACGCATTCACGCACGCACGCACGCACGCACGCACGCCCGCAAGTACGCACGCACGCACACACACACTCGGTAGAAGAGGAATAACTTATAGTTTTATTTAAAAAAAATTGTTTTATACAAGTCTGCGTTAAAATTTAATATTGTTAAATTGTATGGGAAGGTACTGATATCCTAAGATACAGGATTAATCCTAGTTTAGGAATCAGTGCAACAATTTGTTTGTAATCTACATAACTTTTAATAAAGATTATTATTATTATTATTATTTGGGATATTTATAAAGTATTCTCATCTGGTTCGGCTGAATAAATATATAAAAGAAATATAGTAAATAAATATATATAAATATATATGTATATATATTAAATATACTAACACAAATAATACATAAATAAATAAAAGCCCAACCAAATGGAAGTCCTCGGCCGAGGGTTAGGGGGAAAGGGAAAGAAACCGGCGGACGATGCGGGTGGTGTCGAGGAGCACCGCCTCCTGCATTTGAGCACGGAGCGGCCCTTCACGGAGTCCCAGTCGCCTCAGATGACTCGAGAGGCTGACCGGGATTAGCCCGTTCGCAGAAACGACCACAAGAATAATTGCGGTCGGCAGACCACCCCACATGTCGGTCACCTCGTGAGCCAGGTCCAGATATTTTGTCAGCTTATCTGTTTCGGCTTTCACGAGGCTCACGTCATAAGGAATGGTACTGTCGACCAAAAATATCCTTGACTGTGCCCATATCAGGCTTATTCGCAAGAATAGTCCTGTCTGTGATGATGGCCCGGTCCCAGTAGAGCCTGGCGCAGTCATTTTCGAGCACGGCTTCCGGTAAGTCCTTATAATATGGCATTTTCACGAGACCGTATTTCAGAGCGAACTCCTGGTGTAGAATCCTGCCTACTAGGTTGTGTCTGTGCAAATACTCAGAGTTAGAAAGCGCCGAAAAACCGGAGATGACATGCCTAAGTGACTCACCGGGATCGCGACAAGCTCGACAGATGTCGACGGCGCCATCCTTTAGGATGTATTTCCGATAATTGTTGGTCTTAATAACCTGATCCTGTATCGCACAGACAAAACCTTCGGTTTCCCCAAAGAGGTCACCGAAACGTAGCTAGTGGAGGGAGGCGACTGTGTCTACGAAAGGCTCATGTAGAGCCTTGTAGAACCTCCCGTGGAGCTCCTTCTCCTTCCATACAGTCTCCCGGTCGGAAATGCACTGTTCTGCTGGGTCTTGCCATTGCTCGTTGGCTAAGGATAGAGGAATAAGCCCTTTATCACACGAAATGACGTCCCTGTAGAATGGATCATCCGATCTCGCCAGAAAGTAATTACGGAGGCTGCACACTTCGCGATTATGCATGGTGAGAGCGCTCAAAAAGCCGCGCCCACCATGTTCCCGCGGCAAGTACAGCCTCATTACTGACGATTTCGGGTGATGCATCCTGTGTGACGTCATAACAATGCGGACTTTTCTATCGATAGCGTTCATTTCGGTCTGAGTCCACCTGAGCATGCCGAAGGTATATATGAGGACAGGCATGACCCAACAGTTATATGCGTTTGTCTTATTCACACCCGACAAAAGACTGTTGAGCACTTTTGTCAAGCGTGCATAAAACACATCGCAAACTGACTGTTTCATATCCGCCTCATCGATACCTATGTTTCTGTGACATACCCAGGTATCGGTATGTTTCAGCCTCGGATAGGGTCCTTATGTTGATGGGCATAGATAAGTCTATGTCCTCAGAGTTAGCAACCCTACCCCTTTCGACATGGAAGACTGCACACTTATCCGTCCCCAGCCACATTCTAATAGAATTGCTAAAATCAAAAGTGATGTTTAGCAATTCCATAAGATGGGAGCGACTGGAGGCGAATAACTTGAGATCATCCATATAGAAAAGGTGGGTCACTTTTTTACCTCCTTTTCGAAGCTGAAATCCCCTCCCGGAACCCTCCAGTAAGGTACTGAGAGGGTTTAGAAAACCAGATTGGACTCAAACAATCGCCCTGGAAGATACCCCTTCTTATCCTTATGTGGTTCTCCGCAGCCGTCATCCGCTCGCCTAGATGACAAAGGATCGTACTCCATTGCCCCATACACTGCCCGAGTAAGTCTCTAACTGTACAGTCAACCTTGTACAGCTCGAGGACCCTCTTCAACCATGTATGAGGCACCGAGTGGAAAGTCTTATTATTATTATTTGCCTACGAAAACGAACTTGAAATAACAACTTTTTTTATATCAAAACCGCAACCAACAACTTATATGCAAAGGAATGTCTTGTTTTGTTCTTTCGTACCTTCTTATTCTGTATTCATAACAAAGACGTAGAATCGTGTATGCTTATGGGTAATTAGCATAATATTAACACAATTTTGAACACACAACCGCAATCATTAATTGCCAGAGAACATAATATATTCTTTAATTATACGTAACGTACAATGCTAGTGTGAAGTTAACATCTTTATTTAAAGTCATCACTATAATAACACCCAAAAACATTAGCCCTCGGTGGTGATAACGCATCTGCATTTTGGTTTTTAATCGAAGACAAAAATGTAGATGCCACATACTTTTATAGTAAAGTGAAGTGGCGGTATAAAAATATCTCTTACGTACCCCATATCGTCCCGTGGGTGTCGTAAGAGGCGACAGACGGAAACAAACTAGGAGATGGGCAGCAGTGTCTTTCGAATATTTCAATAAAAAGAAAAAAATACTGAGGTTGCCAACCCCTGCCTGCCTGCCAAGCGTGGCAACTATGGCAAATATCCCTCTTATGAAGCAATCTATGGGGAGGCCTATGTATAACAGTGGACTTTTGATAGGCTGTTTCGGTAACGGTAACACACTTTTACCTACAGTTGGATTTTATATTTGTTTGTCACCCTTACTTCTTTATAAAAGAAACGTGGCTTAATATAGCTCTAATAAATCATAACATCGTTCTTAGTTAAATCGAAAAAGAATGTTCTAGAATATCTAGTACAAAAAGATACATATAAGTTAGTGAAATACTGCGCACATTCACGGCAATCAGTTGTTTACAAAATTGTTGTTACGAGTATGAAGAGTTATTTAATTTTGCTGATATAACTGTCTGGCCATAAATGATGTTACAGTATAAAAATGTATTTTTTTCTGAATTCTAATTTGGAACGCGTTTATCATATAAGAAACTATTGTTTTTCTCGTTGCTCGTTATTATTAAATTACATAATGAAATGATGTATTAAAAAACAATAGTATTGCTGTCATTACTTTGCATGCAGTGGGTATGTATATGGGGCCGTCAGTCATTTCAAAAATCCATCAGCCCGATGTTTGTGTTTTGCAATATCGAGTAAGACAAAAAAAGATAAGGGAAAAAAAACAAAAAATGTAACGCCTGAAATAAAGCTGCTAATACCATGTCGCGAATGAAACAAGACCTAAAGCTAGCTTGTCAATAGGTCATGCCCCTAATCAGCCCCTGTAGCTATGTGTATATGTTTTTTTTTCAATGACACGATTGATACTAACTAACCATTTGCTCACAACTCAGCTTGAGAATCAAAATGCAGATGCGTTGTCACAAGCATACAAGGTACCAAAGTTATGAGAGAAGTACTACCCGGACTGGCTACTGAGTAGTAAAGGAAACCTACCTAGGTTATAGGTAGCTATTTAACTAACCGTGGATGTTTTCAAAATAAATTAAATTCAAAAAGAATGATCTTTGAAAGATAAAAATGTATAAATGAGCATGAAATTCTAAATTTATAAAATAAATGGAATTTGATGGGCGAAGCCGGGGCGGGTCGCGGTAGTAAAATAATTTGTTAACTGGAACCTTTCTATGTAATTACATCCAATTATACCAATATGTTGGTACCCCTCTGTCACTAAAGAGAAATTCATACCTAAGACCATTTTGGGCACAATGTTTGCTTGTTATAATTCTTTTCAATGCCATTATCATATTGGGGTTAATCACTTTCTAAAGAATCATTTAGTCGTTAAAGCATTAGCTTTCTTATTGAAAATGCTGACAAAGAACTAAAATATTCTAAGAACTTACTAAGTCTTTCAATGCACTAAGGCAGCGCAGCCTGTCTATTTTACAAACATATGTATATATATTTTTACATTGCCTATAACAAAGGCTATAAAGGAAGGGTGACTGCCATTACAAATTTTTTACCAGTCAACCGATGGTGTGGTTAGAATTGGACGTAGGTGTAGCAATTAAAAAACCTTAGCTACAAGAGGGAACCTTAGATATAGATATAGAAGAAGACATACGGTTCACCTGATAGTGAGTGACTACCGCCGCCATTGAACAACTGCAACGCCAGAGGGATTGCTGGGAAAAGGCTCTTTACTCGAAGTTCCCTAAGTCGTATCGGTCTGGAAAAACTACTGATGACAGTAAATGCCACAATCCGGTCGTGCAAATAAACTGAAATACGAACAGTATTAGTACTTTTGACAAAACGCTATTGTAAAACCTCTATCTATTTTATTTTATTTTTATAAAACTGTAGTGACCATTGATATATATGTACTACGCACTAGATTTCGCATTCCGAACATTCACTATGTTCAACTGAACTGTACTGCAATCCGTACACCTTACTTTAGTGTCATTTACTGTGGCTTCAATATTCATGCAGTGTGGAGCGGCGATAATAATACGAGATTTCAAATTAAAGTTTAAACCTGGACGTAAATAACAATTCAGTTGTCAAGTAAGTAAATTTTTTTGATGTTTAATAAATAGGTAATAATATCGTAATATTTTACTATCCACCGCGCATGCGCGAAGACATAGAGTAGAGCACATTTTTTGTTTGGAAGAGCTCCTCTAGTACGTAGTACATATAACTCAATGGTAGTGACAAACGGACCTACAGTCCACCTGATGGTAAGTGGCTACTATGTCCTTTGGCATATGCGGCCAACTTCAAATAAAAAAGGCTGCAGGTGCGTTGTCACCTCTGAGGACTAAGATGGGATGCCTCACAGCCCGTAATTATGTACGTATACCCGTACCCTCAACGACCTTTAGAGTGTAGACCTTAACACAGTAGTGCAAGCACTGCTATTTGGTGGTAGATATAGGTAAGGGATGGCACCTACACAGACGAATTCCTAGGCAGAAAAAGAGTCTTACTATCAGTAAAATTATTTTTAATGAAAACACGTAGTAAGCATTATATTTCCACATTTACGTTTATGGTAGATCGCTTCACTCAAACCAAAAGAGCTGTTTATCTAAAATTATAAAACAAACTAGCGATCCGCCCGGCTTAGCACGGGTGATTTCTGGATTTTGACAACAGCGCTACCTACCGGGCCCAATTGTTAATCTAAAACATTGAGGGATCCACTCAAACACACACAAAAAATTCACGAAAATCAGTCCAGCCGTTTCGGGAGTTCAGCGACAAACACACGTACTGTCAGACAAGAGACTTACTGATAATTTAAATACTCTACTAACTGTGAAGAGTGGGCGATATCAGATGATGAGACTCGCTGATGAGGAAACTAAAATTAAGCCACAACAACTTGGAACTGGCCCAGACTATACTGTCAAAGCCTGCATGAGTTGTTGCTAGGATGTTTTATGAGATTTTAGTCATGAATCCACAGATGTGAGCTTCTTAGATAGCGAACGATGGGGCTGGCATGGCAAAGCAGCCATAAAAAAAGGAGTAAAAAAGTAATTTAAATAATGTCCTCCTGTAATAAATCATAAGTAATCTACTTTCTATCTCTACTAGTGGCGATATAAGAATATCCATTATCCCATATCATCCCGTGGATGTCGCAAGAGGCGACAGAGGAAAACAAATCAGGAGATGGGCAGCAGCGTGTTCCTAATAACGACTAAAAATAAAAAACTACAGTTTCCAACCAGCTTGCCAAGCGTGACATCTATGGCAAATATACCCCCTATGAGGCAATCTATGAGGGAGGCCTATGTTCAGCAGTGGACTTTAATAGGCTGTAACTGTAACGGTAATCTCCAAGAAATCTCTGTAATCTAACGGTCATTAAGAACAATAAAAAAACGTACTGATAAGGATATAAACGTTTTTGTCGTCATTTCTGCTCCGGACAGAAGAACCTCTTTTGAAACAGTAGTAGAACAACAAGCTTAAAGGTTAAAACAGTAATTAAAAAAACTAAACAAATTTTATACCCTTCGTTGCTTCAAAATCCATCGAGCCGTTTAAGCTACAGTGCGTGCCAAAGAAATAGACATACATACACACATACATACTCTCGAAAAACATTACGTCCTTCTGGGGCAGTCGGGTAAAATAAATTTACGTCGAAACAAAGACTTTTCATTTTATATCATATGACCTACAATTTTTTTTTCGTCTGTGTGTTTATCAATGTGCAATAGGTATGTATGTAAAACGACTGATGCAAGAGAAATTCTTAGTAAAGAGGTTACGTCTTTAGATTAAAGAAATAAAGCCATGGCTACAGTGACGTCAACCAAGCATATCATACTTAATTAAGTAATGGCAAGAAACAAAGAACTTATTTTCAGAAATGACTTTTTTTCCTGGGAGAATATATTTTCTTATCTCATATTTGTTGCCTGTATGTCAAAGTTTTGCTTTGTCTTACCTTATATCGTCTACCTCATTGGTCTAGTGGTCGTAAAACGGCTGCTGATTATGGGGTCCCGGTTTCGAATCCCGGGTCGGGCCAAAATCTGTTATTGGATTTTTCTATCATGAAATTCTCAGTAGAAGCCCGGAGTCAGAAAGTTGGCGATGTTTTACTTCCAAGCCCCAGAAAGCACGTAAAGCCTTAGGTTTTGCTTCTGATCCCTCTTCGGTCGTGTCAGATTACCGTCCCATCGGACTATGAGATTGAGAGAATATAGAGTGCATCTGAGCTTGCGCATGCACTCGGGCACTATAATCCTATCCTGCGCAAATGGCTAGTCGTTGTTGAGACTGGCCGCCGTGGCCGATATTCGTTCTGGACAACTTTATTATATCGTCATTAGCTCGATCGTTCTGTAGCTCACGTTTTTTTATATAGAAGAGGAGGCAAACAAGCATCCCGCTCACCTCATATAAAGAGTAGACCGCCACACATGAACAACTGCAACACCAGAGGAATTGCAGGTCGTTGGCAGCCTTTTAAAAATGAGTACGCTTGTTTCATGAAGGTCCCTAAGTCGTATCGGTCCAAAAATTCACATGAATAAGCCAAACATGCCTCAAGTGCTAGCTGATCCTTTAATTTCATCATACGTGACCTCAAATTCGATTCCCACTGGCTCAAATGAAAATGATAATTTCAAGTCATCCAACCAAGTCAGCCAAGAATGATCTAAGTGCCAAATATTGTTAAAAAACATTCAATAAAAATGATTTATAAAACTAAAATATTCATTATATAGGAGCAAATATCATCCCAATGAACCAATATATGTATATCTGCTGAACATAGGCCTGTTCAATAGTATATAGCACACATTGATACACAAGGATGTATGCCTTGACACGATGTATGCCTTATGTGTGTCCATGTATGTGTGCGTGCGTGTAGTTTCATTACCATATCTTATTAATCACAACGCAGACTAAGTTTACTACAAACAGACACACGCTAAACAAAGAAACTAATTTTCTTAACCTGAATTCGCTATTATCTCAAAGTGTTTAAGAAAAAATTATTCTGACCCAAAGAGCTGGAACTCTAAATTACAATGGTGTCACTAAGGAGAAAATCGTTCACGTACGTACGACAAATCTAGAGTAGGCCACAGTGAAAAGTATACGCTAAATTGATGACCTTAAAGTCTAGGACGAAATAACAGTACCCAGTTTAAAATTCAATGCACGAGTTTTTAAAGCCTTTCCAATGCCAAACATGTTAGCTTTGTAATTAGCACCATTTTATTGGTCGCAACAAATGTTTTTATAGAAAAAAGGTGACAAACAAGCACACAGTCCACCTGATGGTAAGTGAATGTTGTGGCCCATAGACATCTACACTTATCCTCTATTAATAATCAAAATGCAGATGCGTTGTCACCCCTGAGTACTGAGATGGAACTTACACTAACTATACGAAACACAGCAGCATTAAGCTTCTATTTTACGCTGGTATTCTGTGAGAGCGTGGTCCTACCCGGCCGAGCCGAGCCATCATGCTAAAACCATTATATAGCTGTAGCGTGGTTTTACCACCTATAAAATTTTCTTTCAAAATCTAGGCTACACTTTTCCTTTTTTTTACTTTTCAATTTACAGTCTAACAAGAAAATTTCAATTCATCCGTGTAATAATGGCGCCGAAAGAGACTCTTTCACCACATTTTGTCTCGTTGATGACGTAAAAGGCGACTATGAGAAAATTCAAAAAATTATATGGCTTCCGCTAGATGGCGGTACAATCTTCGCGTTTACGTCAGATATAAAATACCTAAATCACTGGGAGGTAATATTAAAGGTGCGAGACGGCACTGAGAACCTCAACCCGCTTGCAAAGCGTGTCGTAGAATAGAATAGAATAACCTTTTATTCAATATAGATCACATGTGTAATTCTTATTGAATGTCATTTTTTACTTTACCGCTGGTTCGAAAAAAAACCTCCGTTCTGGGAAGAACCAGCAAGAAACCCAGCGGGACTTCTTTCTTAAAGTAAATTTTACATGAATAGTTGTACAAACTATTTAAAAAATTATTTTAGAAACAGCTTGGAAGCGACCACCCCATTCTTAGGGGTTATTATCAACCATGTATTCATATATATTATAATAACCCTTTTTATACAGTTTTTGTTTAATAAAATATTTAAAATTAGTAATAGAGAGAGCTTGTATATTTTCTGGGACTTTGTTGTAATAGTGTATACCTTGCCCCAAGAATGAATTACTGACTCTGTGGAGTCGAGAAACTGGTATCACTAGCTTGTGTTTGTTCTTAGTGTTTACAGGGTGTATATCACTTTTTTTAGTAAAACTACCTTTGTTTTTGTGAACATACATTAAATTTTCGTAAATATACTAAGAGACCAAAGTTAATATATTTATTTCTTAAAAATTTTCTTTAAGATACTCTCGGTTTTAGGTTGTAAATAGCTCTAATGGCCCTATTCTCTAAAACAATAATAGTTTCTAAATCAGCCGCATTTCCCCATAGCAAAATCCTATAAGACATTATGCTATGGAAATAACTGAAATAAACTAATCTAGCTGTCTCGACACTAGTGAGACCTCTAATCTTTATTACAGCATAGGCTGCAGGACTTAGTCTGCTTGCAAGTTTGAATATATGGGGGCCCCACTGAATCTTTGCGTCGAGAGTGATGCCAAGAAAAACAGTGGATTCAACAGGGCTCAGTTCTTCCCCATTTAAAAACACATTGATATTCAGATTTTTAACGTTCGATGTTGTAAATTTAATACATTTAGTTTTATTTCCGTTTAAATGTAGATTATTAACGTTAAACCAATGCAATAATTTTGATATAACATTATTCTCTTCGTCACATTTAAATGATTGACGTTTAAGTTTAGAAATCAAGGAAGTATCATCAGCAAATAATACTATATCATGATTATCCCCTACAAAGGAAGGTAAGTCATTATTATACACTAGAAATAGGAATGGGCCGATAATTGAGCCCTGAGGGATACCCATTAGTACAGGTGACCCGGAAGAACTTTTACCATTGATAATACAACTTACTAAATTTGGTAGTGCCACATTCGTGGACGGGAACGGTTTATTCTTTTGACATAAGACCACTGAAAGAGGTTAATACATTTTTAAGTCCTGTATTTTATGGTGTTCGTAAATTTTTACAAACATACTAGAGCCAACCTGCAGCTGTTAGCTGTATTATGGCAGCAGACGAATGTGTCGACTCAATCGGGGAAGGACCACGCTCCCACAGAATACCGACGCAAAATTTTGAGTAAAACAGAAAAAAAAATCCAAAATCCAAAAGTGCACGCCTCACACGCTTATTATGTTAAAAATAAAAAATAAAAAAATAGAGAATCTGACCGACTTTCATTAATAACTTTTAAACGGTGTTGAGTTCAATAACAAAAATCAATAGGGATCCTCCTTAGAATACATGGAATCTTATTTAATACTATATATCTCAATCTATTGCTTACATTTCTATTAAGCGAGAAGACTCACCGACGCACAAACCAACGGACGGCAGTCCATATATTTTTTTAATTACATTTTTTGTTATGTAATCTAAAGTGAATCAATTAGAAAATAAACTAAGCTTATAATTCAATGCCTGTAGTTATTGTAACGTTAATAATAATATGGATTTGATGTCTAGCTAAAAGTATAAGAACGATTTTATGTAGCGAAATTGAGGTATGGCCACATATCGAGAGTAGAGCACTCCCTCACGTTGTGAGCAGTGCAATATAGTAGCATCTATGTTTCGTACGGTGAGTAATGCAAACCAGAAATCCTCTTCACTGGTACGATGATAGGCAGGCGAGGATAAAGCAAGAAAATACATTTGGGTTGGACGACACAGTTCAATTACCATCAGATGGATTGTGTGGTTGTCGCTCTTATTTGTAAGAAATAGCGCAATAAAACATAATAAAATACCTTAAGAACTTAAAAAAAAACTTCTCCGAATCCTCCCGTAAAGTGAAGGAAATAAACGGTCTCACAACTTGAATCCTCCTGTCAGGTCCACCTTTTTTTATAGGATAAGGGTGACAAAAGAGCAGTCCACCTGATGGTAAGTGGATGTTGTGGCCCATAGACATCTACATCTATCCTCGATTACGAATCGAAATGCAGATGCGTTGTCACCCGTGAGGACTAAGATGGAATGCCTCGTTTCCAGTAAAAAGGATCTCCGGTTCTCTACACTCAACGTACGAAACACAGCAACATTAAGCTGCTATTTTACGCTGGTATTCTGTGAGAGCGTGGTACATCCCCGGTCGAGCCGACCCATTCGTGCTACAACTATACCAGTAATATAGCTGCAGTATGGCTCTACCACGTAAACATTTCAATCAAAAATTATAAATAAAATTAAGAATGAATAGACTGTTGTTATAGTTAAAGAAAGATTAAAATAAAGGATTAAAATAAGAAATGACAGTAAGGCAAAAGTAAAACGAGTGCCTCGAGCGATTCATTATAAGAGAAAAACAATTTTCATTATATTCTCCCTTACCATTATGTTTTAAACCGCTATAGCTCTGCGAAATTTGTATGAAACATTTTCTATTAGAAATTTTGAGAGAAACTTGAGTAATGAACACCGTTTTCATAACTATTTTACGCGTCGGAATGAAAATGGAGATGAAGTGCTAATTTCATGTTATTGGTCAAGAAATACGCACGACACTCTCAGTTTAAACCAACTACATATGGTAAAAAGAGGACATGTTAGTGAACAAGTCTTATACAATTATAAATCATTTTTAAGGTTCTGTACCCGAAGGGTAAAAATAAAAATAAATTAAAAATTAAAGTGGGCTCCCTTACTAGATACGTGTTTTACGATTGTACAGAACCCTTAATGCGCGAGTCCGACTCGCACTTGGCCGGTTATTTATTTTTACGGGAATCTTAGCTAATTAATTTTAACATCTTTTATTAAAATTTCCACAAGGTAACGCCTGATTCTATTTCTACTTTACAAGTAAAAAAACGTCACTCTGTGTCTATGATTTTATTTTACCGATCCGTTAATAAGTGTTTTTTACTGATTTCAACCTTTGTTGGTGGATGATTTTGATAACTACCGCATGCTACCATTGACAACTGGACGAGAGGAAGCAAAGAAGAATAATAAATATAATAGAATCATTGACTTCCCCTAAACTTGTGAATTTCCTGCCTGGTAAAAAGGACTGAGATTCAAGTCCTGAAGTGAAGAATATAAATACGTATAATAATTTTTTCTTCAAGATCTATTTAACCACATCAAACAATCTTAAGTCGTTATATAATGTGTCTATATTCAATGAGGGCTAACGGCACCGTCCTAGTGGCAAAAAAATTCGTGAATAGAATAGAATAGAATAATTTTTTATTCAATATAGATTACATGTGTAATTCTTATTGAAAGTCATTTTTTACTTTACCACTGGTTCGAAAAAAAAACTCTGTCCTGGGAAGAACCAGCAAGAAACCCAGCGGGACTTTTTTTTTAAAAGTAAATTTTACATTAATGGTTGTACAAACTATTTAAGTACAAAATTTATTTTAGAAACTGCTTGGTAGCGACCACCTCATTCCCAGGGTTATTATCAATCATATATTCATTTGTACTATAATAACCCTTTTATACAGTTTCAGCTTAATAAAACATTTAAACTTGGTAATAGAGAGAGCCTGTACACTTTCCGGGACCTTGTTGTAATAGCGTATACATTGCCCCAAGAATGAATTACTGACTCTGTGGAGTCGAGAAACTGGTATCACTAGCTTGTGTTTGTTCCTAGTGTTTACAGAATGTATATCACTTTTTACTAAAACTACCTTTGTTTTGTGAACATACATTAAATTTTCGTAAATATACTGAGAGGCCAAAGTTAATATATTTATTTCTTTAAATTTATCTCTAAGAGACTCTCTCGGTTTTAGGTTGTAAATAGCTCTAATGGCTCTTCTGTAAAACAAAAATTGTTTCTGAATCAGTTGCATTTCCCATAGCAAAATCCCATAAGACATTATGCTATGGAAATAACTGAAATAAACTAGTCTAGCTGTCTCGACACTAGTGAGACCTCTAATCTTTTTACAGCATAGGCTGCAGAACTTAGTCTGCTTGCTAGTTTGATATATGGGGCCCCACTGAAGCTTTGCGTCGAGAGTGATGCCAAGAAAACAGTGGATTCAACAGGGCTCAGTTCTTCCCATTTAAAAACACATTGGTACCCAGATTTTTAACATTCGTTGTTGTAAATTTAATACATTTAGTTTTATTTCCGTTTAAATGTAGATTATTAACGTTAAACCAATGCACTAATTTTGATATAGCATTATTCACTTCGTCACATTTAAATGATTGACGTTTAAGTTTAAAAATCAAGGAAGTATCATCAGCAAATAATACTATATCATGATTATCCCTACAAGGAAGGTAAGTCATTAATATATACCAGAAATAGGAATGGGCCGAGAATCGAGCCCTGAGGACACCCATTAGTACAGGTGACCCGGAAGAACTTTTACCATTGATAACAATTTTCTGCATTCTATTACTTAAATATGAAATAATAAGTTTAAGCGCTGTGTTCTTGACACCATAGTACTGTAGCTTCCTGATTAATGTCTCATGGTGAACACAGTCGAAGGCCTTGGAAAGGTCACAAAATATACCCAAAGCATCCTCCGAATTCTCCCATGCACAAAAAATATGTTTAATAAGCTCAACTCTAGCGTCAGTTGTCGAGCGACCCCTTGTAAAACCGAATTGATTTTATGTAGCAATTTATTAATATTAAAGAAACTTAAGATCTGATCTAAAATTATTTTTTCAAAAATTTTACTAAATGTTGGTAGTACAGAAATCGGTCTAAAATTGGCGGGGTCTAATGTACTACCAGATTTAAATAAAGGTATGACTTTACTATGTTTCATTAAATCAGGAAACACACCAGATTCGACGCTTGTATTAAATATAGTGGCTAGATAAGGTGCTATTATATCTATTATAGATAAAATAACTTTAACGGAAATCCCCCATAAGTCTGCCGTTTTCTTAACATCAATTGTTTTAAAATATTTAACGATATCTTTTGGCAATACTCTATGGAATTTAAAAGTATTTGAATAAGCCTTTACATTTTGTTTAAGCAATGATGGATGGTGGATGCCCTCATTGAGTTTAGGGCTATTATATCATAGCTCTTCTTTTTTCAATACCTACACCTGCCTCAAAGGCTGGCAACCCATCTGTCTTTTCTGCGGTTTTCTGCGGAGTTCATGGGAGGCGACAATCACCGTCACTCTAATAATCAAAAAATACTCTAGAATTATTTTATTACTAAGAGTTGCAGATTTATACACAATGTTTTCATCGCCGCACTTAAAATTGCAATTAACAATTTTCTTAGAACTTGCGGGGATCGAACTCACGTAGTACAACATTTATGGAGAGAGCTTAGCCCCCGAGCTACATCGACTCTTCTAATAGATTAATATAAAAATGTAGTCATTTCGAGTGCAGACTAAATAATGTAATAAGTTTTCGTACAATCAGACGTCAAAATTAGATGTCTTTATTCGCGCCATAAATCTCTAGATTCAATTTTCTGATTCGACAGGGGACGCTAAATGACGTCCCACCCACCTCGAAGTAAAAATTACGGTATGTGAAAAAATTAAATTTTCTTCATAAAACACAGTTTATTATACAACTTAGTTGTTTAGTTGTTAATTCAGCTGTTTCTAAATCAAGGGTCCTGATATTGAATACCAAGGAACTAACTATTAAAAACAGAAAGGATTGGATCTTGTGTGTTCCCGAGTCTTCGTACATCGACAACATCTTCTTCATTAGTCCAAAACCGGACTTGGGTATTTCCTGCTGTAGGAAGGAATTGCAGGCAGATTGAGGATTACAGTTCCAGTCAGCTTGGTAGAGCCATATTATGCTTGCAGTACGAAAGAGTCGGCTCGACTGGAAAAGGACCGTGCTATCACAGGACCTACCACCGTAAAATAGTATATTTAATGCTGCAGGGTTTCGTATAGTGAGAGTAGGGAACCGGATACCCTTTTTACTGTTAAACGAGGCATTCTATCTTAGTCCTCAGGGTTGACAACGCGTCTTCATTTTGATTCTTAGTCGAGGATAGATGTATTCAGAGATAATCTCGAGCTTAAATTCAGACTTCACAATGACAACATTTTTGAGCCATAATATGGACTAAATTAAAATTTTGACACTGTGAAGATTGACCTTAATCTAGAGACTACCTATGAACACTGGCCTAAGTACACGCGTAAACATAGTGAGCCACGCTTGTAACTCATCTAAGGTAACGCTTATACGACAAGCCTTAAGGGGTAGTGTATACCAATACTTTCATACATTACACACCGATAGAGAAAATGATGCGTCACTTCAGTGAAAGTAAACGGGGACACTAGCGTAAGTTGACAACGTACGTGGAGTGGCCACCATGTTAACGAAACTAGGAAGGACAAATCTGCATATATTAAAGCTGTAATGGGTCCAACTTTTGGAAGTCAAAATTTCAATATTTCACCTTTTTGAAATTCTCAAAATCAGTGCTTTGTTCGCCTAACGTTCCGTGCGTTGCGTCAATGGCATTCATGGCCGTCCTGCAGAGTTCACAATCCGTCGTTTAATGAAGTAATTTGAGACGACCGGGTCAGTGATCGATGAAGCAGTGCCTGTCCGTCAAATAAACGCAAGATTGTTGGAGAATATTGTTGTCGTTCGGGACAGTGTGCAAGAAAACCCCAGACAATCCATTCTGCGTCGTGCGCAAGAGATGGATTTTTCTGCGACATCAACTTGGCGGATTTGGATTTTCATCTATAGAAAGTAGAATTAACTCAAGAACTAAAACCCAACGACCACAGCTAGCACCGTGTATTCGCTGATTGGGCTTTAGAGCATTTGGCGGCTGACCCTACTTTCGGTAAAAATATCATCTTCAGTGGTGAGGCTCATTTCAAGTTGAGTGTCTTTGTTAACAAACAAATTTTTTGGATTTGGAGCGACGAAAATCCACGGGAGATTCTTCAAGTGCCTCTAAGCTTCGAAAAAGTCACTGTTTGGTGTGGATTTTGGTTCGGCGGTATCATCAGCCCTTATTTCTTCGAAGATGCGCAAGGAGCCGCGCTCTCTGTCAATGGCGACCGATATCTGACGATGCTAACAATTTTTTTGCAGTTGTATATTATAGATCTCATAAACATGTGGTTGCAACAGGACGGCGCCACTTGCCATACTGCACGGGACACATTGGATGATAAGTTCAAGGGCTTCGTCATTTCGCGTGGTGGCGACATCAGCTGGCCACCGAGATCGTGTGACTTAACACCGCTTGACTACTTTCTCTGGGTCTACGTGAAATCTCTGGTCTATGCAAACAAACCACAGACAATTGCCACCCTGAAGGCCGCCAACATAACTCGCGTTCTTCATGAAATTGAGCCCCATTTATACGAAGATGACGTCCAAAATTTGTCTACCAGGATACAGCACCTACAGCGGAGTCATGGTGGCCATTTAGCTAAAATTATATTCCATACATAATGTCCTCGAATTTCCTTTAAAATAAAATAACAAATTGTGGGAATATTACTTACACAGGTTGTTTTATTTAATTTCAAAGTTCGAGCGCTCTTAATGAAAAACCCTTTAGTTTACATAGTCTAAAGTTCAAAAATTAAAATGATTAAGGCATAAATTGTTTAAATCACTTGAGAACGTTATTCAATTTAGATTATATTCAGCTCCTTAGAAATAAATGAAAATCTACTTTCGATTAAATCTCATAAAACTGGCAAGATATTATTGAAAGAAATTAAAAATATTCTTTTACGAAATTAATGTGAAACTGAGATAAGTTACAAATTATGTTTTTTAAGTTTAAAATAACTAAACAAAAGAAAATTACTTAAAATTAAAAAAAGGTTAACCTGTTATTTTAATAAAAAACCATAATGAAAAACCATAATGAAAAAACTCTTATTAAAAAATAAGATGATTTTTCAACTACGTTTTTGGCATAACGATGTCATAAAAATTATTCCCGACTTAAAGTTAAAATAAACCTTAAGTAATATCTAGGATTTATACTAAAAAGCTAACTAGTTAATAAGAACGTTAAGGTTGCTTTTCTAACGACTTCTTAATTGTATTTTGAAATATCTAACCGTATTTTCATGAAATAAAAATTGATCTTCATTTGACCTTGGTTAATTAAAAATTATGTAGTTTATTTTATCAGGCAGTATTAGATTTTGAAGTTGACCGACACGAAGTTCCATCTTCAAACGTCGATACCGGTCTCCGGAGACCCCGCAACGTACTAATAGGACCCCCGGTTCCACTCGACTCCAACGACCCAAATGTCGCTGGCCCATCACCAACACTACACATTCACCTAGTAATACCTTAAAATATTCTATATTTGAAATAAAAATGTTGGCAACCCTAATTTGTAAAATTTGTTGAAGTATATGTCCGTTATAACGAAATAACTGCCTTTTATCGAGCTCAGGGGGTTATTTGCAAGTCAATGACAGCAGACATGAACAGCCATTTGTAAAAATTGTCTATCTGTCTGCCTGTAAAGGCGGAACAGCTAAACCGACTTTGATGAGACTTCACGAACAGATAGACATCTAGGCTATATTTTATACAAAATACTTGGATTATTTTGACCCCTAACCTTTAAAGAAGCCAGTTATTTCTATATTACAGATGGTTAATTTTATTTATGTACTAGCTGTTCCCTGCAAGTTTATCCGTGTGGAATTCAATACGATTGGATTCCATTGGTTTTAATTTTTTTACTCGAAACCTAATTCTTTTCCTAAAATAAGAGTATCCTAAGTTACTCCTTCAAAATCAGTCAGCCATTTCGGAAATTCGCCGGAACAAACAGACAGACAGACAAATATTTTAAAAATTGTTTTTTTGTTAAGAGTACCGTTTATACTTTCACATGAATTTGGTAAAAAGCTGTTAATTTGATATTAAAAACAGACACTTCAATTTTATTTATTTGTATAGATGTATCTTCAATTTTATTTATTTGTATAGATGTATATAGTATGTATGTATAGATATTCTGAATATAATATTTGTTAAAAATATAAGTATATAATTTTGACCCTGTGTAGAGTCACGTAGCATTCTAAAACGCTCAGAAAATCAGTCGACTTTGAATATGTTTGCGTTTGCGAATTGGGAAATATAAACTTGCAAAAATGCCTTAGTAAATAATCAATTTAACAAAGGAATTCTTTAACAATTTACGTGTTCAATTTAAAGCTTAGCAACTGACTTACCTCGTGAGCACACAACATTATTTACTCTTAAAATAACATACGTCACAATCGTAGTTAACATATTTCTTTCCTAATAAGCCTTGGATTTACAAAATTATCCTCATGTAAGAAACGTACGACAATTGAATAAAACTATTTTAACGGATTTTATCACATTAAATTCACTCGATTCACAATTTCGAAACATCGGGAATTAAAAATAAGTGAATTAAACGCGATAAAATCCGTAAAAATGGTTTTATTCGCGTAAATATAAGAAAGCAAAACATACAACAATGATAATATGTAGAATGCGCTTGGGTCACTGTTATAATTCGGTTCACCTAGCTAGACTTCATATTAAAGATTCTTCAATATGTTTTTTTTATTATTATTAAACTAGGCTCACTCTTGACCTCCATCTAGCCCGAGGGCAAAGATGAGGTCTACGATGGAGCGAGTTTGCCCAGGAAAAGTCTGTTATCACGCACTTTGAAGAGGTTAAGGTTATATGCACTCGGAAAAACAGACGCCGGCAGGACATTCCACTCCTTGGCTGCTCATGGGCACAATCTCAAGTACCTACAATCTGTAGAAGACCGACTAATCTTGGCGGCGGTGAGCTGAACTGTGAAGCTTAGTTTCCACCAGCTTTTTGTCACCGATAAGCCTCTTGGCTCTGCGTTGCACCGAGTCGAGTTGTGAGTACAGTTTAGACATTGGTGATATTTTCTTTATCCTTTATATGATCACACTTCATTATTTATACGTGGTAGAGCCATGCTACAGCTATATCAATAGTACAGTTGTAGCACGAATGGGTCGGCTCCACCGGGGAAGAACCACGCTCTCACAGAATACCAGCGTAAAATAGCAGCTTAACGCTGCTGTGTTTCGTTTGATGAGTGTAGAGAACCGGAGACCCTTTTTACTGGAAAAGAGGCATTCCTTCTTAGTCTTAGTTTATTCGCAAACGAGGATAGATGTAGATGTCTATGGGCCACAGCAACCACTGACCATCAGGTGGACTGTGTGCTCGTTTGTCACCCTTATACTATAAAAAAATTTAACACTTTAGTAAAACTTAAAATACCCCTTCTATAGAAATACGTTCTCTTTTAATTTTCTTAAAAAAAAATTAAGAAGGCTTTTAATTGTATTATGGAATATTTTGATACAAATAATATTAAGTTATAATATTTCGATTATAATTTAATAGTCTTATCCAGAATTAATTAATATTTTAAATGTGGTAATAAGTTAAGTTACTTGTAATATTATTTATATTATTAAACTCCAGTACAATTAATTTCATACTTCATTAGTTCAGAATATGATTTCAGTTTTTAATCAAAATCATAGTTTCCTTTATATCTTTCGTCGTTTTCTTACAAGTAGTATTTTTTGACTGAAGGTTAGCAGTAATTGTTAGGTTGCCATGAATTTAAAAAAGACATACACATTTCTTTGCGCGTTATCTGTGAAACCTTACCTCAGCGGCTATGTAAGCCGGGATGACAGACAGCAAAAGTCGCTCCTGCTGTTCTCGCTCGCATTCCAGCTTAACACGCTGCTCGAGACATGTTCTTGTCCCGGCGAACGTGTTCCGGTGAGCCCGCTCCGTTAGTACACGATAGTAAAGGCCTATCCCGCTCGCTGACAGAAGAAGAGCCAGTTCACAAACGAGCTGTTAAATGAAAAGAGTATTTAATCATAATAATTATAATTTTGAATATTGTATTTATATTGTAAACAATAATACTAACGCACTCAGCGTAACATAGCAGCTTATCGCTGCTGTGTTTAGTATGGTGAGTGTAGAGAACCCTAGACCTTTTTTACTGGAAAAGAGGCATTCCATCTGAGTCTTCAAAGGTAACAACGCACCTGAATTTTAATTCTTAATCGAGGATAAATGTAGATGTCTATAGGCCACCGCATCCACTTATTATCAGGTGGACTGTGTGTTCGTTTTTCACTCTTATTCTAGAAAAAGAAAACATGTAATAAAAATCCCTTTCTAGTATTAAACTTAGTTAATAGAATCAGGCGTGACTTTGCAAAGGTTGAAGAAGGGATTAAAGCTATGAAAAACAACTAGCTAAGACCCGAATGCAATGAATAATATATTAATAAACAGATATTTTAATAAAATATATTAATTATATAAATATCCTATAAAATGAGCAGAGAACAAAAAGTTGCAAATGTTTGTTATTGTAACTAAAGTATTATCGCGAATAAATCTATTTTAGTTTTTTTTTGCATTTTTGCAATAATTATTGAATGCAATTACCTTATTAAAGTTTCAAGCTTAAAACTTGCGGCCGCCTAACCTTGCTCATTACAAACTGACAGGCGCAGTATAAATTAAATAAATCTTTTCCATTATAAAAAAATATAAGGTACCTACTTATTAAAGTACAAATTTGTAATTATAACAAATAAGTGTGTAAATTGTTAACAATTTTATTAGTTTCTTCTAAATAGATGATCATTTATAAGATAATGCTTCTCTTAACCATGGAAAATTTCAACGCATAAAAATAATTAATTTTAATTAAAGATGAACATATAAATTAAATATATATTATATTGTATTCTGTGTTATGTAAGATCGTTGGCTGTCATTCAAATTCTAGAGCAAGTTTAGATAACAGATCGAACAGTTTACATTTCTAGTACTTATTTATTTATTAATAACAGGAAAACTAACAGCTATTAATTAACACATATGGCACATATGTAAGTCATAAGGTATTAAAAGTTTTCACAAATGGGTAAATAATAGACTGATGAATCTATAATATAAAAATATAGATTTTTGACTAATAGAACTTATTTTTATATTTGCGTACACATATTATGGCAAATTAATGATATGAACTACGCGAAAAATGGCGCTACAAACCTGCCGATAAAACTGCACTTCCTCGCCTTCAGGTCCTAATCCTATAGCAAGACCCATATAAGCCAGGGTCAAAGCTGCAGACATGGCTAGAGCGATAGCGCGCGCTAAAGGCATCATTGTGTGGACCATCTGCAAAAAATAAACATGTATTGATAACATTCTTTTTTAAATATCTTTCTCTAGAAAGATGATTGCTGATTGATGCCTATTGAATTATTTATATTTTGATAAATAGAATAAAGTAAGACATTGGTTTTATAATCTCATCGCAATATCGCTTATTTTCAACACTTTTTACGTGGTAGAGCTACGCTGCATTATGGCTGCAGCACGAATGGATCGGCCCGACCGGGGAATTAACACATTCGTGAAGAATAACAGAGTGAAATATAGTTGACCCGCGGTAATCCGACAAACGTTTTGCAAGGCGGTGTTGGATTAACAAATCAGTCGGACTATAGAGTACTGCCACAGCCCCCTGGTAGTCTGGAACCTTTTGAAAAAGAGTACCTTGTAATCCGACAAATTACATATCAAATATAAAATAATAAAAAAGTAAATAATGAATGACCGCTAGACCGCTACCATAGTCACATTTAAACTGAGACAATACGCGCAATAATAATCAAGCTAGATTCGTGGTGGCGCTAACTAATTGTAAACTGTTTGTCCACGTATTCGCGAAAGACAGCTCCCGTGGCGGATTCATAACGCGACTCGATTGTACCTACATGTTAAAGGCATGTCGGATTAAAAGGTGGTGCGGATTAGCCAGGGGCCGGATTACCGGGGTTCCACTGTAATAGCATAATGCCGCTGTATTTTGTACGATGAGATTCGCGAACCGAATAACCTTTTCTACCGACTTCAAAAAGGAGACGGTACTCAATTCGACTGTATGTTTTTTTTTCATGTGTGTTACCTCATAACTTTTTTCTGGCTGAACCGATTTCGATGATTCTTTTTTTATTTGAAAGCTGGTACTTCTCATGTGGTCCCATATAAATATGATCAAGGTCTGACCAATAGTTTTTGAGTTATTCTTAATAATTTATAATGAAGTCGGTAGGACAAAATTTTTAATTTTTAGTTATTACTAGTAACGAGGCGTTCCGTCTTCGTCCTTAGTGGAGACAACATATTATTTGCATTTTGACATTTTGATTCGTATTCGAGGATAGATGGTAACTAAAAGGCAGACAGAGGGATACTAAAATAGATGATAAAAACTGCGGTTGCTAACCCGTAAATATTTTCTTTAAAAATTGTGTTTACTGTTTACAGTATTAATATTACATTTTTAATTTACAAAACGCTTGTTTCCCTTTGAGCATTTTTAAACTTTAAGGTCACCCCGAGGGAAATTGTTTCGGAATCCTTAGAAAATTTAAGAAGCGGTGAACAACGGTTGGCGTTGTTATTAAGCCGCGTCTCCACCAAAGTTTTGTTACCAACTTTTGTGTTGCCAACACAACTTGTAAACAATGTCGGGAACCGTGTTTCCATTTTCGGCAGCAACATCAAAGGAATACGCTTGTTGCAAACATTTGTTCCCTCTGTGGAGACGCTTGTTGGAAACATTTGTCGGCAACATGTCTGTCACGTGGACGAACGAGTTAATCGACACGTTAATTAATTTATGTCGTTAACAAAATATATTATGGGATGTGTGTAATCAAAATTATATTATTATTTATAGGTAGATCTAGATAATTAGGTACTTAGTTACTGACGCCATAGTTACAGATTTATTATTTGATTTTTCGATTGTTTCGCGTATAATGCTAGTGACCTTAAAAAAAATTCAGTGTAAGTAGACCTCCCAGTACTAGTGACTGCCTACTAATGCAAGATCAGCATACACTCGTTATTAGTTTAATACTTCTCATTGCCACTCTCATTAATAATGAAGTCGCGTGTCGCATGTTTGTAAATAGCAAAAAATGTGAAACAGACAAGTGACGGCTCCGTGGCGCAGTGGTTTAGTAATGAGTTGCAGCACTAAGGGCCGCGGGTTCAAATCCCGGACGAAACAAGTAGGATTTGTATGGCCTACAAATAATTGTTGTAGGTCTGTTCTATGTACGTAAACTGTCCCTGCGATACAGGAGGAAATCCTAGTGTGGAGGTAACGTTTTTTAAAAAGAGAGGAAGAGAGACAACTAATGAAATTAAATATTTTGCCTATAACCGACTTCAATATTAATACGCATTATTAAGGATAACTCCAAAACTACTGGTGTTTTTTGCATATAATTATAAATACTGCGGCTGCCTGCATAATATCGTCACTTGAAGACATATTGTTGCCAACAAAACTTTGGTGGAGACAGCAAGTTGTCAACTAAAATGTTTCTCAAATTGTTGGCGACATGTTTCAATTCGGTGCGGAAACATCGGAAACAAAAGTTGGTAACTTTTGTTGCCTTGCAAACAGTTGGAAACATAAATGTTGTCAACATTTTCGGTGGATACGCGGCTTTATGACCACAAGGCCCCCCTCCCCCCTAATACACTTCAATGTTTCATAGTGGTCATAAACTTTTTTATATAGGTATAAGACTTCTTTATTTTTTTAAACCTTTAACAAATGAGGGGTTCTCGACTGTACGTTTTTGTGTGTATGCATATAATTATTATAATTCTAGTGTGTATGTATGTTACGTGAAATCTTGGTTAATTGTTAAACAATTTTGATAATTGTTGTTTTTTATTAAATAGCTTATACTAGGTTGATCAATAAGTTTTTGGAATAGGACACTTCAATGAGTTATAGAAATGCGATCTATTTTTTCTCTGAATCTTGAATTCGTTAGTAGCCAAGGTCAAAGAACACTAAATTAAAAACCTACTCAATTCTTTTTTCAAACTTCACATTTGGCGGGAATTTGATTCGTACGCAAAAAGGAGAAGCTCGAACTTGGTGCGGTTATAAAATATTTCTGCCTGCAAAAATTTCAACAAAATGGGTTTTTGAAGAACTGCTACTTTGGCAGACAATGCTCCGTCTTATTCTACAGTGGCATACTGGTGCGCTAAATCCACGCTCCGGGCGGCCAACAACGGCCGCTACGCAAGATAATTTAAAATTTTGTACAACCGACTTCAATAAAAATTATTAAGAATAACTCAAAAACTATTGATCAGACCTTGATCAAATGTATATGGGACCACATGAGAAGCACCAGCTTTCAAATAAAAAAAGAATTATCAAAATCGGTTCACCCAGAAAAAAAGTTATGAGGTTGACACACATAAAAAAAGAACATGCAGTCGAATTGAGTACCTCCGCCTTTTGAAGTTAAATAATTAAAAATTAAAAATGTTGTACAACCGCCTTCAATATAAATTATTAAGAATAACTCAAAAACTATTGGTCAGACCTTAATCAAATGTATATGGGACCACATGAGAAGCACCAGCTTTCAAATAAAAAAAGAATCATCAAAATCGGTTCACCCAGAAAAAAGTTATGAGGTAACACACATAAAAAAACATACAGTCGAATTGAGTACCGTCTCCTTTATGAAGTCGGAAAATCGCAGAAATTGCTAAGGTAGATCGACGTGTCACCATCCGTTGTTTAGCTGAGATTCTAAAGCTTTCGTTTGAGACAATTCAGTTTATTTTAACCCATACCTTAAAATACAAAAAGGTGGCTGCGCGCTGGGTTCCTCGAATGTGTGAATATGACGCCCAAAAGAAAGCAAGAGTTGACATTTCAAAAGTAAATTTAGCAATAATGGAAGAAGATCCATATTCTTTTTGCGCTCGTTTCGTAATCGTAAATGAAACGTGGGTACGAGTATGTCATTTTGACCCGGAGACGAAAAACCAAAGTAAAGTGTAGAAAAGACCGTCTTCCACGACAGCCAAGAGATTCAAGGTGTCTGCTTCCCCTGGAAAAATAATGGCCTCCTTCTTCTGGGATGCGAAAAGTATAATAATGATGGACTATTTAATTAAAGGAAAGGCAATTATCAGAGATTATTAAGCATCATTAATCAAAAAATACGCGAAGAACTAAAAAATAAATGCCCATCGATCTAATGTTGCAGTCGCTGCCATACAAACTGCTGGGTTTCAGTTGATACAGCACATACCATATTCTCTGGACCTAGCGTAGATTTTCACCTTTTTACTCACCTGAAAAAGCACTTGCGTGGTATAAAATTCGAAGGCGACGATGAGGTGATGCCTTTTTTTCGAAGGGAATCAACCAACTTGCAAAACGCTATTCAAGGTGTATTAGCTTAAAAGGCGATTATGTTGAAAAATAAATACGATTTACACTTATCTTAGAGTTTCATTTTCGGAGCGTATAGCGATACATCAAGACAAATGCATACTGCAGTAATGATTACGACCTCCAGATCGAGTTTCGGTTACGGCGGCCAGTCCCAACAGAGAATAGGCATTTAAATAAAATTAAGTTTTACAGATTTTATCGCCTACTTTAACTTATTTTTAATTCCGGGGAGGACTGAGGTGTTTAACATCCCAATATCATAGTTAAACACGGCTATCTACAGTTGCAATTATTAACTTTTGGTCCGATCTAAGCAGAGAGAGATCTATGAGCTTATAGTATCTTAAAGTCTTGCAGTTGTATTTTAAAATTCAGTTCAAAATGGAGTTAGAAGCAAATAATTATTTAGCCCTTCTAGATGTATTATTCCCAAATTGAGTATTTAGTCATTAGTAATTCGGAATCCTGATAACACCTTGAGTCATACTATGTATAGGAAAAAGACTCTTGCCAACAGATATTTAAACGGTGATTCTCACCACCATCCCTCACAGTTAGCTACTGTGGGAAAATCTTTGTTTTAGAGAGCACGAGGGATCTATGACAGTGAACACCTGGCTGCCGAGCTCCAACACGTCAAGCAAATTTTGCACGACAACAAGCTTCGGGTCCCGCGCCTACGTCACAGTGAACGAGTTAAGCCGGCCACAGTCGAGCGTGTGCCTGCTGTACTACCATATGTCAGAGGTATCACTAACAAGATTGGCTACATCTTGAAGCGAGCTTCCATTAAAACAACCTTTGAGCTGCCGAAGATGATTAGTCAGTTTTTACCGTCAGTCAAGTGTAATATCCCTCTACAAGATGCAGGAATGTACAAGCTTAATTGTGAATGTGGTCTCTCTTACTTAGAACAAACTAAAAGATCAATTAAAACCCGCGTAGGAGAATACATAGGTGATGTGAAGAATCGACGCTCCGGGAAGTTTACAGTCTGTGAACACAGTCACTACATCAGATTTGATAGACCACAAATCCTCGCTAAAGTACACAGATTTCTTCCAAGGATTATTCGCGAGGCTATTGAAATCAAAAAACATCCTAATTTCAATAAAAAGATGGCTGGGTCATCTGCTTGAGATCCTATAATTACCTAATAAAATGAAATCCCAACCCAAACATACAACTGCAAGACTTCAAGATACTATATTAAGCTCATTCTGCGTAGATCGGACCAAAAGTTAATAATTGTAACTAAAGGTAGCCGTGGTGAACTATGACATCGGGATGTCAAACACCACAATTCTCCCCGTGACAATGGATGCTGTAAAGTACTCAAAACGTCGGGAATTTAAAATAAGTCAATATACGCGATAAAATACTTAAGGACGCGTTTGCAAAATTGATAAGTATAGAATCGAACTATTACATTGACACGGGTCACACACACAAGTGTACGCACGGTTAGCTGCGGGTGCGGGAATCGTAATCAAGTAAAAACATTTTGATAATTTGAAAGATTGCATTTTTTTATCTCATTTCTTATACCTACAAAAATATACTTAGACACGAAATACGAATAGCTGCTCCAGAGACTGCTAGGCACTAGAAGCCCTCTACTAGTAGTGAGATGAAGGCTGTGGACTTTGGACTGGTTTTGTTAGTTATGATAATATTGAATTAAACTACTTTTACGGATTATATCGCGTTTAATTAACTTATTTTATTAATTCCCGACGTTTCGGGTGCTTTACAGCACCCATGGTCACGGGGGACTGAGGTGATTGACGTCCAAATGTCAAAGTTAATACGGAGTACCTTCAGCTTTTTTAATTATTAATTTTGGTCCGATCTACGCAGAATGAACTAATTAATAAAACTAATAAAACTTTTAATTTCAATAGCCTCACGTATCATCCTTGGCAGGATCCTGCCATTCTGCGTAGATCGGACCAAAATTAATAATTAAAAAAGCTGAAGGTACTCCGTATTAACTTTGACATTTGGACGTCAATCACCTCAGTCCCCCGTGACCATGGGTGCTGTAAAGCACCCGAAACGTCGGGAATTAATAAAATAAGTTAATTAAACGCGATATAATCCGTAAAAGTAGTTTAATTCAATGTGTAGTGTTCGCGTAAATATAAGAAATCATTAGTTATGATAATACTTTAGCTCCGGACTTGGTGAAGTGACTTGAAGGTATACTTCGGTGCCAGCTACTGGAACTCCTCGACGAGTAGTACTAGGTGTTCCGAGTTTGGGCTCGTTTTGTTAGTTACGATGAGACCTAACCTCCGGGCTTGATGGAGAGACCTAATGGTGTACTTTGGTGACTACTACTATGTGTGACATTTTGATAAAAAGTAAACACCACTATTTTTTATTGAATATGTCTGCCTACTTATAGTATTTTTAGAAATCTTAATATATGTTGATAATAGAACAAAAATGTACCTAAACATGAGCCGGTATCGTTAATTTTGTAGAAAATGGCTAGGGAAGATCGTTTTTACAATATAAAAACTATTATTTTGGTAATATTGGTGGTAGTTATTAGCCATGTTTGATTTGGTTTAGTTTTGTCACAAAATGTACAGCATAATTTTATCCGATTTGCAAACGCACCCTTAAAACTTAGTTTTATTTAAATGTGTAGTGTTCGCGTAAACAAAAGAAATTATTACAGAATAGCCATCTGCGGAGGACAGGGTTTCAGTGCAGAAGTGTGTGCGCAAACACAGGTGCTCTCTATTGCCTCACTTTCATCGTCCGATGGGACAGCAATCCAACACTACCGAAGAGATCAGGCACAGTTCCAACAGCTTGTTGTGTTTTCCGAGGTGCAGGTAAAACACCGACACCTTCCTGACTTCGGGCTGTTACTGAGAATTTCTTGACAGAAAAACATAATAACTGATTTTGGCCTGACCCGGGATTCGAACCCGGGACCTCATAATCAGCACTCGCGCTTACGAGCACTAGACCAACGAGGCAGAAGCACACGCTGTATTACAGTCTCTTGAGTGGCGGACGCTCGAGTTGTTCTGGAAGTGCGCAGCCAAGACGCAAGCACCATACGCGCTACTGAGACTTTAGGCATGGAATCTCCTTTCTCTGCCACTGTAGTTACTAGTACTGCCTGAGTTTGTAGATAATTGAAATTCAAATACAAAGCTGAGTTTGAAAGTACCAATTTTCTTATTAGGATATGTTAGATTTGAATGGTGGTTTGAGCTAAAATTAAATTTGTAATTACCGACACAGTGTGGATTAAAAGCTCTTTGTGGAATCATTTAAAAAAGTGAACAATTAATTATTTTGGAATTCAAAGTTCTGCACCAGGGGTCAACGTTATACGAGTCAATTTACAAATATTTTCTCTTGTATCTTGGAGGCAGTTAACATACACAAGTTGCACAAGCACAAGCAAACACATCGCAATAATTATTTGTTCGCTGCAACTCATTGCTAAGTCATTGCGCCACGTAGTCGTCAAAAATTGCAAAAAATACTTGAAATTCGCTCTCCATCCGACACATCCAATGTATCGCTCAAAAATTCTAAAGAAGCACCACCCTCATCATTCATCATCATTACAGCCCTTCACAAGCCCACTGCTGAACGTAGACCTCTACCAAGGAATGCCACAAAGTACGGTCCTGGGCCACCTGCATCCATCGACTTCCTGCATGCCTTACCAGGTCGTAACTGGATAAAGGATCCAGTGACGGCCTGATAAGACATGCGATGTATTTTTATCCATCTAAAAAGCACCATAACTGGACGTGAATACGCGAAAAGAATACAACCCTCGAAGTTTATTTTGAGATATTGACATTCGAAGTTTGGATTGGTATTTCAGAATTGCTTTGGTTTGCTTGTAATTTTGTCTTCTCGACTGCGAAATTGTTTTAACAGAAAGTATGTGGGCCCTTAGAATTATATTTGCATAATTTCCATTCATTTATAGATTACAGATAACAAGCAAGGTTAATACTGTTTAAAAAAACCCAACTGTGTAAAAAATTACTAACCCTTTATACGATTATAAAAGAAATTAATAACTGCGTTATTCATAGTTTTGAAAATTTAAGCGAGAATCGTCGCTGACCAATTTTAAATGGTTAATGATCCTAAATGGTCATTAAAATAAAAATGACTAGAGAAACCTAAATATGATTTTTAAAGACCCTACCAATGATACCCCACTTGACATAGTTCGTCGAATTACATTTTTTACTTTTAAGAGATAAGACGTCAGGTTGTCGCCATATTGAATTTTGATTACTGTCATGTCTTTAGTGACACTCACAAGATTAAGTAAGACAAATCGATTGACGTAAGAATCATCAAAATCGGCCCACGTGTTTGGTCTCTAGAGCGCCACAAAGGAACAGACATACATACATAGCATACATACATGTATAGACTGATAAATACATTACCCTCCGAAGTCGAGGAAAAAAAAGTACATATTGAAATAGGCCTCTCTCATGGATTGCCTCATAGGATGGTTTGCAGCCACATTTGTTACGCTTAGTAGGAGGGTTAGCAATCGCAGTTTTAGTTGTGCATTTATTTTGAATTGTTATCAGGAAGATGCTGCTGCCCATATCCGGTTTCAGTTTCCCTGAGTCACTCCCTACGACACCTACGGGACGATATTCCTACGCCGCCACTAATAGCTACATTACTCATTTTTGTCCCAGTGTATTTCGGGCCTAAGTTCAATTATGAGCTTCTTTATAGTATAATGGTGACAAATGAGCATACTGCCCACCTGATGATAAGTGGATACTATGGCCCACAGTCATCTTTTTTTTTACTTATTATAAGCCAGTGCTTGACCACAATCCCACCTGGTGGTAAGTGGTTATGCAGCCCTAAATGGTAAATCGCACTGTCTTAGCGTAACAAAAGTCTATTCACTCTTGTCTTGAAGATGCCCAGATTGTATACAGACGGAAAGATAGACGCCGGAAAATTATTCTACTCCTTTGCTGTACGCATTACAAACTACGAAGCAAACCGTTTGGTTCTAATGCGTGGAATATCAACAACAAAGGGGTGAACACCCGCTGACTGCCTGGTTGTCCGATGGTGGAAAGGAGAGGGAGGAATTAAAGCGTGTAATTCCTACGCACACTCACCGAAATGCATCCTATAGAATACTGAGAGACTGGCTACTCTGCGCCTGTGCTGGAGTCAGAAAAGATTGGATTCAACCAAATCAAAGTCACCAGTGAGCCTCTTTATCACATCTCTCCACTGAGTTCAACGCTGCCAGGTGGCATTTTGCAGCACCAGCCCATATGTGACAGCAGTACTCCATGCATGACCGGACTTGCGCTTTATATAAGGTAAGAAGCTGCCCCGGCGTGAAGTACCACCGGACCCTTGCAAAGACACCAAGTTGTTTTATTGTTTTTTTTTTGTCTTTAAAAAACGTAACCTCCACACTAGGATTTTCTCCTGTATCGTGGGGCAGTTTACAAACATAAATTGCACAAGGACAAACATCCAAACCCTGAACAATTATTTGTAGGCAATACAAATAATTGTTTCGTGCGGGATTCGAACTCGCGGCCCTTAGCGCTGCAACTCAATTGATAAGCCACTGCGCTACGGAGCCGTCATTACATATACGGAGTTTCCTTGCGGCTGCTTTGGCTCTGGACTCAATGAACCGCCCATAGTTGAGGTTCGGAGAAAATTCAACCCCTAACAACTGAAGGCGGTCAGTGTGGAGTACACAACTCCAAGGATACATCCCGGAAAGAAGAATCCAGGGTGAGCGGGCTTCTTTTAGCTGTGAAAGGACACGCTTGTGTTTTGGAGGCGTTGAATCTCACGAGATTGGCATCGCCCCATTCGGAAACTGCCTGTAGTGTGAGATTCACACGCTCAACCATAGCCTCTCGTTCAGACTAGATTTGATCCCGACTGGCCCTGGCACTTAGTTGGTATCTCTCCACAACTGTGCTGTCGTTGCATACCCATAGATACCGGGAATGAGCAGATCATTTATATGCAGCAGGAAGAGAGTTGCGGAGAGAACGGACCCCTGAGGAACTCCGGCGTTTGTCGCAATAGGACAGGCCGAGCAGCCATCGGTGACGACTCGGAGAAATCGTTCACTCAGAAAGTCCTTCACCCAGTCAATCAGGCCAGGTGATAAGCCGTACGCTAAAAGCTTGCCCAATAGACTAACGTGCCAAACCCTGTCAAAAGCCCTAGAAACATCGAGGGAAACAGCAAGTGCTTCATCACTGTTCTCGAGGGCTTCGCCCCATATGTGAGTGGCATACGCTAGAAGTTCCCGACTTGATCGATTTCGGCGAAACCCGTACTGATGGTCACTGAGGAGATCATTCTGCTCTAGGTATGTCATGAGGTGGGCGTTCCATATTCGCTCCATAATCTTGCAGAGTATGGAGATAATTGAAATTAGCCGATAGTTGGCATGGTCGGTACCGCTACCTTTTTTAAGCACAGGCTGCACATTGGCCAGCTTTCAAGATTTGGGTACTATTCCAGTCCTGAATGAGAGGCGAAACAAGCGCGTCAACACAGGATACACCTCAGGTGCACAGACCTTTAGAACTATAGTTGGTATACCATCAGGTCCACTGGCTTTGTTCACGTCTAGACTTCGCAAGGTTTTAAGAACCTCCTTGATGGTGATACGGACCTCTGATATAAAGGTACCGCAGTGAGGTAACTGAGATGATACGCTGTTGCTACTGTCCAGACGCGAATTGCAAGCAAAAAGAGAAGCACATAAGTCCGCTTTCTCCTTAGGCGCATGCGCCACTGAGCCATCTGGTTTTACCAGCGGAGGCAGTGTAGACCGACAGAAGTTTGTCTCGACCACTTTGGCGAGAGACCAAAAAGTTCTACTGCCAGATGGTTTGACAGAGAGCTTTGTACCAATGCGTTTAATGCGGTCGGAACTGGTTTGCCGTAATGCCTTTTTGCAGGACTTGGCAGCTTGGTTAAAGGCTTTCTTCTTAAGGCTAACATCCGGAGCTTTGCGTTCTCCAGCATCGACCCAGGATAAGTACGCCATATGCTTGTGCTTTTCAGCACGAGCGCACTCGGCGTTGAAACATGGGCGAGCTTTACCACCACGTCAGCAAAGGGGATGAAATACTACATCGCTTGACGCATCACATCGGTTATGGCATCCACGCAGCTTGACGGATCTTCAGACGAGAAGTAGACCTGCCGCCAAGGATCAGTTGTACCAGCTGGGAGAGCCCCAGCGACAAGGCAAAATTCCACGCTTCTCTCCCAGCGTGGTCGGTCTATGGGCCACAGCATCCACTTACCATCAGGTGGACTGTGTGCTCGTTTGTCACCCTTATTCTATAAAAAAAAAATAGAACTAAACGTCAAAGTTTTTTGTCGGCGATTAAATTATATATTTTTTTAAATCCATTCAATTGAGAATTTAATTGAGTTTTTCATGTAATTATTTACATATATTATTCCGACCGGTACAGGTACTATTTGGACCATGTAGTGGCGGTGTAAGAATATCCACTACCCCCATATCGTCCCGTGGGTGTCGTAAGAGACGACCGACGGAAACATACCAAGAGATGGGCAGCAGCATCTTTCCAATAATAACTTAAAAATATTACGGTTTCCAACCCATCTGCCAAGCGTGGCAACTATGGTAAATATCCCCTCTATAAGGTAATCTATGGGGGAGGCCTATGTCCTGTAGTGGACTTTGATAGGCTGTAACGATAAGTATAAATTATAGCTACTTCAACAAAATACTGTCATTCCGCTTGCGCCGCCGCCCCCGTGCGGTTGTGTTAGCTGACCACGCTCCCGTCCCCGTACGGTTGAAAGTACCCTCCCGCCCCAGCTAGCGCCGCTGCCCCCGTGCGGGTTTGCTAGCTGATGAGCTCACCGTCCCCGTACGGTCAGTGCCCTCCCGTCCCCGCCAGCGCCGCCGCCCCCGTGCGGTGGTGTTAGGTGCCCGCGCTCACCGTCCCCGTACGGTGAGTGCATTCTCGCTCATGCGACTCCCACACCTTCTCTCCAGCACCGCCGCCCTTTGCGGCTGTGTTGGTTGACCCACGCTTCCCTCCCCGGACGGTTGTGCCCCACGCCCCCCTTCCCTAAGGGGGGTCGTCTCCGATGCGGCGAAGAGGCCATACAGGCCAGAGCCAACCCCACAGGTGGTGTTTAGTGGGTAGGCACTTCTTCAAAGTGAGTCCCACATAACCACACAGCCGGCTGCGTGGTATGCTATGAGCATTCACCACCACTCTCCACCGCTTCTGGAGGGTAGTACTTGCTTTGGGCGCAAAGAAAAAAATACAACATACGGTTTAAAGTTGCTAAGTACAACACTTAGGAACTTTAAACCGTATTTTCCTTTAACGATTTACTTAGTCGTAAATTCGAGAGACTTAAGCCGAAGATGAAGACTGTTCCTAAGTACATAATCGAATTTCACACATGAAGCATGGAGTGGGCTACACTAATGCAATTTCAGTGCCTCCACTAGAGACTCTTATTAGGAGATTAAAGCCAAACTCAAGTAAGCAAGATCAGAGATAAGTCGAGAGTACTGAACGTATATACGTAAGTACGACTAAAGTAAACCGCCGCATAAATTAGTCGATGACATAAATATTACATCGCCAAACTACGAGTATAGTTTGTTGACACAATAACAGTTAATGTAAGATTTATTAATTAAGAATTAATAAAAGTTTTCGAATGGCAACCTCGTACCGATAAGCAAAGTGTAGTGCGGACCCGCAGTATATGGAGTGACGACCTGGCGTATCATATGCAGGAAACGATGGATGCAAGTGGCTCAGGACCGTGCTTTGTGGCATTCCTTGGGGGAGACCTATGTTCAGCAGTGGACTTGTGAAGATCTATAATGATGATGATCATGATAATGATGATACTATTTATACTACTTACTTGCCTCTATAAAAGTAAAGTTTTTTTTATAGGATAGGGTGACAAACGAGCACACAGTCCACCTGATGGTAAGTGGTTGCTGTGACCCATAGACATCTACATCTATCCTCATTAAAAAATCGAAATGCAGATGCATTGTCACCCGTGAGGACTAAGATGGAATGCCTCTTTTCCAGTAAAAAGGGTTTCTTCGACAGAGTCTTAATGGTAGAGTTCGGATTGCGAACTCGGAAAGTCATGGGTTTGAATCCGCTATTCGACTGCTGTGGTGAACAACTCTTCACACAACCAGGGAATATTAGTAACTAGCTGATACCCGCTCGCTTTGCTGGGCGCACAGTAATATATTATTGCGGATTGGAGCAAGATCCGCATATTAGTAGTTACTACATAGCCGAGCAATTGAGGATTGACCTCAAAACAGTTTTGACCCATTTGAAAGAGTCTGGCTATACCAAAAAGCTCGATATTACCACACGAGCTCACTGAAAGAAACCTAATGAATCGTGTACTCATTTGCGATTCTCTATTGAAACGTAATGAAACCGAACCATTTTTGAAAAAATTGATCACTGGTGATGAAAAGTGGATCACCTATGATAAGAACGTGCGAAAAAGATCATGTTCAAAGGGTAGTCAAGCTCCACAGATTCTGACTAACACGCAATAAGGTGATGCTGTGTATATGGTGGGATTGGAAGGGCATCGTTTATTATGAGCTTTTACCGCCGGGCAAAGCCATCGACTCGGATCTCTACTGCCAACAACTAATGAGACTCAAGCAATAAATTGAGAAAAAACGGCCGTAATTGATCAACAGAAAAGGAGTGGTCTTTCATCATGATAACGGCAGACCACACACATCTTTGATCACTCAGCAAAAATTGAGAGAACTTGATTAGGAAGTTTTGATGCATCCACCAATATATTCGTGACCTCGCACCCTCAGATTTTCACCTGTTTCGGTGTCTTCAGAATACTTTGGGTAGTGTTAGGTTAACATCAAGATAGGACTGTCAAAACTACTTGTAACCATAAAGTAGCTGTAGCATGTCTCTACCACGTATGAACAAAAATGTACAAAGACGGACTTAACGCCTATTAACGTATATTATTCCTCAGAAATGCAGGTTTCCTCGGGATGATTTTCTTCAACAGAGAAGATGGCTGGTTGGTAACATCTGGTTGGGATTCTATAATTCTATAATTAATTAACCCAAGTATACTTGGGTGTACCACTGCAAGACTTCAAGATACTATAAGTTCTTGCTGCGTAGATCGGACCAAAATTAATTATTTTAGGCTGAAGCCTAATAAAATAAAACTAAGATGCTTAACGTTTCAATGTTTAGACATTGGTACTTTGAAAACCTCAATACCCTTCTTTATTTTAGTTCTACAACGTCCGCGAAACGTGGGGAATATAATGATGATCCAATAAAAAAAAGTAAAGTTAATACATAGTAGATTTTAAACATTGTAAATTTTAGCGCCTTATTTTTCTTGTTCATTATCATATTATTAACCGGAGACCCTTTTTACTGGAAAAGAGGCATTCTATCTTAGTCCTCACGGCTGACAACGCATCTGCATTTAAATTCGCAAATGACGATAGATGTAGATGTCTATGGGCCACAGCAACCACTTACCATCAGGTGGACTGTGTGCTCGTTTGTCACCCTTATTCTATAAAAAAAAACATGTGTATGTTACGTATAATACTATGGGAGTTACCTTAAACGTCATGCTTGGCAGGCGTATTAACGAACGCAAAACAGAACATTCGCATATTCGATATTGCTCTTCGACACTTACCCGGATATTATACATTTATCATTTACGAGATGGTTACTAAATCGCTATCAATAAAATGCTTGTGATGTTTCCCAACTGTTCCAGATTTAATTAAGCGCCTGAATATTTTAATTAGCAATACGTATGTACAATCGCAGTTTTCAACATAGCGGACTAGATCCTTAGCATTTCACTTATATTTATCTGCCCATGCTACCAACTTCCTAGTATTTTTTTTATTTAAACGTTACCCCCATACTAAGAACTTCACCTGTAGGATGGAGGCAGTTTACATACTTAAATTGCACAAAGACATATATCCAGATCCAGAATAATTATCCCTAAGCGGCCCTCAGTGGCCCTCAGCACCGCAACTCAATGCAATACAAAGGAAACCTAAATCATACTATCAAGGTTTCCGAACGACCCTGTATATAGAGAATACGCCCCGCACTACCATATGGATAACTATCTATTAGTCGCTCCGCGGAATAAACACCTTAACCGCCCGGCAGACTTTTCCTTCACAGCCTACGAGGTAACTGTGACCGGTGACCAGACCCGACGTAATGTGAACACGCAATCTGCCACCTTCAGATAGGAATACATCTACAATCAGGAAGCTGCTCTTCTGCAATGGGAAAATGACGCCGTCTGCAGTCTTCAGCTCCTGCGAGTCAGTCTAACTTGTCTTCATTTAGAATCACAGCAAATTTAGAAGGCAAATTCTGACACTTACTCCAGAACACTGTTATCATTACACACCGCCGTTAGAGACCACACAATCGCTCGCACCGGCGTCACTCGCCCTACACACTCAGCATCCATTCCACAGTTCCTGCTGGCTTAAAGACATTTTGACAACTGGACTGCTCTTAGAACCTCCGATCTGAGAAAGTGAAGAGGCGGCGCTGTCGTCGCACAGCAATAGCGTAAACAGGTCGAGCTACAACGGAAGAATCACTCACTCTATCGTAGTTTCCCAATGACTCTGCATATTTTTATTTAAAAACTGAAGTTGCAAACGAACTAACAAACAAAAATCCTCTTGATAGTAAGTAGCTACTGCAGTCCATGGACACTTGCAGACAACTTCAAATAAAGAAAACTAGAGGTGCGAAGTCACCTCTGCTGTCTACGATGGAACGCCTCACAGTCTGTAATCATATTGACTCTATATCCTTCAGACCAGAACACAGGCAAGCACTGCTATCTGGTGGCAGAATTAGATATGAGGGTGTAACTTATCCAAACGGACTTTTATGCAGAAAAGGAGTCCTACCACCCCCAGTAATACCACCGTATAGTTGTATATATAGAGCAAAGTTTCATACCACCAAATGAAGCCTGGAAGGTACCCAAACTTTCCGGGCTAACCACCTTGCTCGGCGGGAGATCAACTTCAAACTAAGACTTTCTTCTGTATCTTAGAGGCGTTTACATACATAAATTGCACAATTGTTACCCTATTTTACCGTTACAGCCTTTTAATGTCCACCGCTGGACATAGGCCTCCCCATAGATTGCCTCATAGGAGGGAGGAATATTTGCCATAGTTGCCACGCTTGGCAAGCGGGTTGGCAACCGCAGTTTTTTATTGTTAGTCGTCATTAGGAAGACGCTGCTGCCCATCTCCTGATTTGTTTCCCTCTGTCGCCTCTCACGACATCCACGGGATGATATGGGATAGTGGATATGCGACTGCACGGTTAATTATTCATAATGTATAATTAAAATAGTCATCTGGAATAAAATAACTTAGCCAATCCATTAACTCATTCCGTTACAAATACCTGCCCTATATAATTAGACGCACGATACCATGAATTTCTAATATAACAAAGTAGACATAGCAATAATTACATTCCATCTATTGCAAACACGTGCCTCGTTAACGTCAAGTGTACGAGTATTGTTATAGGAAAATTGGAATAGAATCACGATAGCTTCATTTGCTGGAATTTTTTTTCTTTTATAACACTGAATTCACAAACGAACTCACAGTCCACCTGCAACTAACTTCAAACAAAATTTACAGATGTCTGCTGACTCTGACGGCTAAGAATGTATCACAGACTATTAAACTGGCTCTCTTTACCGTTCAGACCAGAACACTGAGTCAATATAGTTTTCGTATTAAATCGAATCGAATAATTTTTGAACAAGTGTTCTAAGGTTAGGTGTTAATGGCTACTACCTACTATCGCTGGCACTGTCAGTCGATACTTTGGATTCTAATTAAAAATATAAAGAAATTCTGCAGCAAAAATAAAATTAAAATGTTTCAAATTAAAATAGCGGCAGCTGCTACTGTTTCAACGTCCATCTCGGACAGATGACAATACAAATATGTAGGATGCACGATTGTGTGGACAGCCGCGCAATGATTGTGACAATCATGCCCCATTCTGTGGTTGTCAATCATGGCCGATGGTGTATAGGCAGGCCGGAAGCTTACGACTACGTCCCCTTTTTTAACACACTGTGTGTTGCTTCACATGTATGTTTGTTTGTAACCGATGATTATCACCCACTTTCAAACGTCAGACTAAATTGAAACTTTGCATACTTAGCAAGCACCGATGACAATACAATAATTTGATAAGCTCGTTCCATTATGCTGAACAGGATCGCCACCATGATTACTAAAAAGTTAAAAATAAATTATAGTTAAAAAAAAAACAAAAATACACGCTTTAATGGTAAACCGAACTAAAAAGGTAAAAATATTTTTTTAAATCATGTGGGGTATCGTTGAATAGGTTTTTCAAAAACATTGGGGGTGTGGAACATCATCTTTTCGATTCAGGGGTCCGTTTGCGAAATATTTAGCTTTAAAGTGGTATTTTTCATTAGAGTCATGTGTCCCCCTCCCCTCCCTCTCTACTAACTAAACCACAGTTTTTGGAAATGTGAAAAGTATACACGATAGTAGTATATATAATGAAGTGAAAAGTTAACGAGTAATAGTCGACCAACTTATAAAATGCACTTGGATTAGTAAAAATTTCATTACAACTCCATAGAAAATGACCGCGAATTCACTTAATATGCTCATTATCAAGAAAGCCCACGTATTGTGACGGGCAACTACGGAACTCTTTTTTTACAATAATATTTTCCTCGTTAATAATATTATTAATATTTCTAAAAAATGATTTTTACCCTTTTAGTTCGGTTTACCATTATAGCGTGTTTTTTTTTAACTATAATTTATTTTAACCTAGGGAAATGCCTACGTATACCCGCCTCTCGGGGCAATGACGGGTTATGTCGCACCTACTAAAACCCCATTATTGTTAAGATATAGAGCAATTTGATAAGTATACTTTAAGGTATAAAACTATAATGGTAGTATAAACGTGCATTTCTGAGGAATAATATACGTTAATAGGTGTTAAGTCCGCCTATGTACATTTTTCGTTCATACGTGGTAGAGCCACGCTGCAGCTATATTATGGTTGTAGCCATAGCCACTATTATATGTATTATAGTATTCTGTGGTAGTAGCACGAATGGGTCCAACGGGGTAGGACCACGCTCTCACAGAATACAGATTAATGCTGCTGTGTTTCGTACGTTAAGTGTAGAGAACCGGAGACCGTTTTTACTGGAAACGCGGCATTCCATCTAAGTCCTTAGGGGTGACAACGCACTTGTATTTTAATTCTTAGCCAAATATAGATGTACATCTACATCTATGGCCGCAGAATCTATTTACCATCCCTTATTCTATATAAAAATCTATCATCCTTATTCTATATAAAAAGTATCTCTCTTACATGAGCACGCGGGGATAGAGAGTAGGAGATAAAAGGAGATAAAAAGAAGATAGATCGGGAAACCCCACTCACTTGACCCCACTTTCACCCACTCGTTAGTATAAAGATCAACGCAGGCCGGCTCCTGCGAGGATTCCATTGGAGCATTCCAATTACATTGTATGTATATTGTATGGTACATTGTATGTATTGTCGTCGGTGGTGTGTCTTTCCTAGTGTAGTGGTGGTGGGAGTAGTGGTCATATATTACCCTACTCTATGGTAGTGGTGCTGGGATTAGTGGTGACGGGATAGTGCACGCAATTGAGGAGGGCGGAAGGTGCTCTTCAAACTAGGTAACACATTATTTTATTTTATTGAGCGGATATCGGCAAAGTAAATTTTTCCAACTTTAATATAATGGATTTACGCAAAGTAACGCCTGATTCTATTAATTAATAATATTTGTGTATAAATATTTCATATTTATATAAAGATTTGCCACTTTTGGCAGGCTGTTTGGCAATCGTAGTTTTTTATTATTATTTTTAGTTGTTAGGAGCAGTGATGCTGCTCATCTCCTGTTTCATTTACCTCTGTCGCCTCTTACGACTCCCACGGGATGATATCGGCTAGTGAATAAATTAATAATTTAATAATTTATTTTTCATTCATTCTTTTTTAATATTCACATCTCTGATTTCTTCTTTTTGCACCACTGTCACTTCTTGCTATTATAATTTCACAGGAACTTAATTTTCACTAAATAGCTGGTACCCGCCTGCCATAAAAGAAATAATTGTGGAAATATAGTTTTAAATTTGGAAGTTATATTGTTTAATTAGGAATGATAATACATTTATGAAATTGAATGAAATATAACATTCTGATAAATTGTCAGTACGATACGCGCGCCACCTACTGTAAGTTAATAGTACTACACCTTTAACCTTCGCGCAAGTGTAAGCAATAAGTTGACAAAGTTTTACAGCAATCTGAGTATGGCAGCGCATAAAATACGAACAAACAAAAATAAATTTTTATATATTAGATATTAGATTAATTAGGTCACTATCTTCAAATTTTTGTAAATTACGCTCTTTTAGTTTCACCATAGATAAATATCTAAATAAAATTAGTTAATTACTTACTACTGTTGTTGTAAGAGACAAAATATAGACCTAACAAGTAATTTTCATACGTCCTTCAGAGGCTTCGCATTTCTGGATCCCGAGAACAACGCCCCATATTGGGTCGCACTATAGCTAAGCTAAGCTAACTGCTAAGAACCATCCTGGTGACCCCATAAGAACGTACTAGGGTGGAGCGCAGTTGTATGAAAATTTTTTTCATATTTTAAATTCTAATAGCGCGGGATTAGTGCCTTATGCTTAAAGTCAATTTAGTTTTTTCCAGCTCAATTGAATAACATCTTCTGCCTCCGCAAGGGCCTCAAAGTTTAATGTTTTACTGAAAAAAATTAGTATGTTTGGGCTAAGATAAATAATTGATCAGAGTTAACTAGAGATTATAAATGAAACTTAATAATATAATTAGAATACTTGTAATGTAATTTAATAAAAAGTGAAACAAAATTCAATCATATGTATTAAAAAACAAATCGTCAATTTGCCTTAAAATCTCTCTTCGTGTCGAATTTTGTCATTTTCTTACGGGATTCGAATTTGGCGTTTATGACCCCTAATCGTGATGAATCCTTACATTGAGAAATGGCCGCTTCTCTCGTCAACTTCACAGCTCGCTCAACAGCCTGAATATGACATGGGAGACGTAAAAACAAAAGTTCACCCTCACCACCAGATTGGCCTATTTGCTGAATTTCTTGGTCACTCAAGTGTTTCAATATCGGCGGTTCAGTAATGGTGAGTTGCCGATTTATCATATCGATGTAGGTTGCTGCGCTAAAATTAATATCAGGCATCTCGGATAACCTTGATTGCAGGGGATTGCGATATACTGCGTGCTTTTAATATACGCCGGGCTGCCAATTCACGAATGCGCTTTTTATCATCAGTAATCGTTGCAAGTAGTAAATTTTCAGGATGTGCGAAGTAGTTATTGCGTTAAATGACGGGGTCAATTACTTCTTTCAAGGATTCTGGCAGATACCTGCAGGCTAATATAATTTTAAATAGATGTCGAGCTCCATCTTTACATGATGGTTTATTCTTAATCGAGAACCAAGCTGGGGCGTAAACTTTTACGACAATTGTAGCCAGAGCAATCAAATTCTCTGATTGTTTCTCTGCTGCTACATACAAACGTAGGATTCAATTAGCACGTGTGAGCTAACGAGCATGAGATTGTTTACCTGGAAACCTGTTTGCTAGACCTTCTGGAAAGGAACTTTGATTGTACCGCAGAGACGATCTGTGCAAGTACTTTTGATCTGTGCTCAAATCTGGGGCCATTTCTGGGAGTGATTCTGCTTTTTTATTTGATCTGTAATCGGTATTTGTTCACAAGTTTCCAGTATCTTTCCCATCTGACCAGTGTAAGACTTGTGTCCCGAAGTGCCTGCGTCAATATGTAAAAACAAATGCCTTAATGGCAGCTCATTCATATGCAGTAATCAAATAATCCGTTGGAGGGGCCCTTCCTTTGTAGCCTTTTTTCAAGGAGTTTTATAATACCACCGTACTTTTCAGAATTTACATTAGGCCATCACAACCTATTGCCACAAGATGTTCTAGGGAAATGCCTTCCACTGCCAAGAACCCTGTGATTGCTGATTTTACTGCTTTCCTCGATCCAGTGCTAGGTACTACATAACCCATGAAGATAGAAACATAGAAACGTCTATTTCTGAATCAATTGAAGTAGAACTAACTTTTGAGGATGTACCCGACCGATTTTCCCGATCTAGTTTCCTCTGTAGGGTATTTTGTAGCTTCTTCGCAGTAGTAACGTCGACTCCGCCTATTATCATTATGCGAAAAGTTCAGATCAATCAAAAATGAATGTTCTCGTTTGGGATCCTTTTTATCGGTCGGGCAGGTGCAATTCGTGAGTTCCTTGCATTTGCATGCTGAAATATCAAACAGCCGCTTACTATTTTATCGAAAATTATCCAATTTTTCTGAAGAGAGCTTCTTAATAGACTTGAGTAAATTTTTACATTTTAAGTGGTAGGATTTTAACATTTGTATAACTCGTGTTCTAGTCACGGTTGGAATAGACGCAGTTTGCCAGATATTTTCAACTCTAGGTGCCACAATATCTGCTATTTGTGAAAATATTGGCTCTTTCGCTGTTTCCAGTTGCAATTTTAGTTGATGTCTGGTCCACTCGTAGTACTTCATCACATCTTCATTCGTAGGTAAAGTGTTCTCTTTAGTATCTTGGATATCACCAGAAAGCGAACACTTGAATGCACTACGAGTTCTCTCCATGCTTCAAACAACTAAGATATATTGTGAAATAGATAAAAGCGCGACCTTTCACATTGAAAAGCAATAGTATACTGGCAGGGAGACAACAAGTGCGCGACAAATTACCTCCCGCGCGTGCGCCAAAATTACTTCCCGCGCGCGCCATCATGACCTTAATTTGAAGTAAGTTTACGAAACCTGGTTTTTTATTGACTTTTATTGAAAATTAACTATATTTTTAATTCAAAAATAAAACAAAATGTTACAATTTATTTAATAATAGCATATTTACATAGAGTCAATCCTGGGTCGAAAATCATATTTTTATAAAATTTCAAAGGCCTGGCGGAGGCAGTTACTCTGAATCAATCCAAATAATATTTAGTATGAGTTAATTTGATTCCTAAAGGCACCTTTTGCGCACTATTAAATTATCATAAGGTGAAAAAAAATTTTTCGCTCCATCCTAATAAGTACCCCATAAAATTTCATCAAAATCGGTCAAGCCAGTCAGGAGAAGAATTACAAAAACACGCACACCGGAAATTTATTTATAAGGGTAACTAGTTTAACTATAACTGCATTTTACATTACACGCTTTTGACCTATAAAGCCGGGCTGAGATCAAGCTATTTTATTAAGTTAGACCGTAAAAGGATTTTTAATATGCCCCTCATGGTTATATCGATACGAGGCTACGTGTTGCAAATTGAATTTACAAGTAACCTTTATTGTATTCATTCACTAGCTGTTCCCCGCGACTTTGCCCGCGTGTTATTTATTACGATTGGATTTCATGGGTTTTAATGTTTGTGTGCGGAACCCTAATTATTTTTCTTAAATAAACGTAGTCTCAGTTACTCCTTATAACATCAGCTATATGCCAGTGAAAGTCACGTCACAATCGGCCCAGCCGTTTCGGAGATTAGCCAGAACAAACAGACAGACAGACAGACAGGCAGACAGACAGACAGACAAAATTTTTAAAAGTTGTTTTTTTTATAAGTACCGTATATACTTTCATATGCATCACTGACCTCTACATATACAAGTACGCTGGACTATGGCTATGCCATACAAAATGCTTATGCCGATTTGAAGCGCCCTCATTGTCCGTACCGGGAACTAAAATTGACGTAAAATGCCAAAGTAAGTTGTATTATTTAAATCTTATCTCTGTATTTTGAATTTTTAAACTAAAAAATGAATATTTTATGTGGTTTGATTATATTTGATTTTAGTTAGATAATAAGAATTATTTTTAGTAATAATGAGAGTGTGCGTAATATGAAAACTCGTTACCAAAAGGAAAGTGGGATAACATTCCACAAGTAAGTGAATTTGCAGCTAATATTAAGCAAATTAAAACTATTTGATAATATAAGTACTTAAAATTTTGTTACTCATCTTAATATCCTAATTACCAACATTTTTGGCTTTATGTTATTGAGTTTTGATAAACAATAAAATTCAATAGGGTTGTCAAGTTCCGTGTCTATAATACTTATCGATGTTCTTTTCTATCCTTATCTGTTCACAACCAAAGTAACGCCGACAACAGATAATTATCAAATGTTTATTCAATAACAGATTCCCTAGTGTACCTAGACTAAAATTATGGCTAAAAAGCACAAAATTTGTGAATTGGAGTCCGAAACAAAATGATTATCGTTGTTCTAAACACTTCACAGATGACTGTTTTATTGGACATGACAAACGCACCACTTTGAATATGTGCAGTATACCCACAATATTTTCTGGTAGTACCAGTACCAGTAAGTATGAAAGTATTAGATCATTATTTCGAATGTTTTTTATTTCTTCTCTCCTTATTTTCCCCCAGACTCAAGCCAAGTGTAGATAGGTCGCCTGATGATGACTTTGTGTTTAAAAGACTTAAGTTTGTTAAATCTGTATAATTATTATGACCAATTTATTGTATCAAGGGAATAAATTTATTTTAGAACTGCAAAATTATTAATGTCCTTAGTGAGTTTACGTGACTTTAGGTAAGAAATAACTTCTCCCTGAACGGGTTCCCGCCTTGTCGAGGTAGGGGGAGAAGGGGGATTTTAGGGTGTTAGTAGCCGTGGCTTGGTAATCATGGTGAACGTAGGGCGACTCACATGGCTGGCCCGAAGTGAAGGGCTAGCCCAAGGTGGCCACTCTGAGTGGGCTTGTCGAGACCTTGGATGTGTGTTAGTGAGCTGCGGCTAGAGCAGAGTCCTCTCTCTATATCGCTGCAGCCGAGGTGGAGTCGCAAGGGAAGAGGATTGTTGGTATGGTAATGCGCCACTCGACTATCCTCCGCGACTTTGGCGGGACTGTACCACTTGGTGCTTCCGAGTGCTCGTTTTTCCTTGGCTCCATGGCCTCCACTTATCGGGCTCGGGAAGTCGGGGAGGGAAGTCCTCAACTAAGGAGGGGTACTCGCTGGTGGGGCCGCGCATGTGGTTGAAAGCGTTTCCGGGGCCATGTCAATGTGTGATGAAGGTGGAACATCATGAGGTTTTAGTAGGTGCAAGTCCGACATAATCCGTTCTTGCCCCCGCAATGCAGGTATGCGTAGGTATTTTCTCATTTGAAACCCGGAACAAAATCCGTTCTGTAGTTACAACTAAAAACGTAGATAGAATAAAGCAGCGTCGATCTTGCTTTTATATGAGGTATAAAACTTGCGTCTAAGGCCTAGGTATTAATTGATACATTTATTTATTGTATGACATTATATTAATATGATACATAAATAGAATGGACGTTACGGGTAGGCCTGGGTATAGAATTTTTATCGATATATTTTTTCACACTGTCTTATCTCTATTATTAGTTCCGTCGACGTTCACTTCTGTTGTCAGCGCCAAAATGGCGAAAATAATATAGTTTCATAATGTCACGGTGTATAGCCAGTCCATATATTGAGGTCAGTGCATATGCCTTTGTAAAAAGCTGTTATTTTGACATTACAAACAGACTTTTCAATTTTATTTATTTGTATAGATTATATTTCGATGAATGGTGGGTGAGTGTTCATCCGAGTGTACTTGATGTTTAGTTACGAGGCTGCCGTTCGATAAATTTCGCTCTTCGTTAGTCCGTTACCGTTACCGTTACAGCCTATTAAAGTCCACTGCTGAACATGGGCCTTATAGGGCGTATATTTGCCGTCGTTGCCACGCTTGGTAAGCGGGTTGGCAACCGCAATTTATTTTTTTAGTTTTAGTCGTTACTAGCGATCCGCCTCTGCTTCGCACGGGTGATTTCTAGATCTCGACAACAGCGCCACCTACCGGGTCCAATTGTGGATTAAAACCATCCAGGGACCAACTCAAACACATACAGAGATTAAGAATACGCTGCTGCCCATCTCCTGATTTGTTTCCCTCTGTCGCCTCTTACGACACCCACAGGATGATATGCGGTAGTGGATATGCTTACACCGCCACTACACGGTGAGAGTCACACAATGAAATATATGGCGGCTTTTTAGTAACATTTGTTGTAAGTAAATTCTATGGTCCATAGACACCGACACCTTTTATCGCTTAAGAATCAAAATTTAGATGCGTCATCACCGCTGAGGACCAGGATGGAATACCTTGTTATGAGTAAAACAAGTAAATATATGTATAATTCATGGCTGATACTATCCTCTTACCTATTTATTCTACCGAGGAATAGTAGCAGTACACGTTGTGCTGTTTTCGTTTAAAGAGTCAGTGAGAGTGCTAGTATAAATGCAGAGTTTTCACCTAAGTCCCGGGGAGTCATAACGCATCTTTGTCCTTTATTTTATTTATTTGAAATTGGTTGCAGATTTTTGTGAGCTACACTAGGCACTTACACACGGTTCACCTGCTAGATGAACCGTTAGCTCGTTTATCACTCCAATATTATAAAATTTCACACTAAACTTTTTTTACAGTAATCTAATCTGAACTAACTCTATACATATACTGAAATACAACATGACTAATTAATAAAATCAGGCGTCACTTTGCGGAAATCTATTATATTAAAGATGTTAAAAATTAATTAGCTAACATCCGCGTAATAAAATAAAATGATGTGTCTTACCTAGTTTGAACGGATTAGTAAGCTCAAGTGGCAATGGGCCGAATATATAGCTCGAAAAACCGACAACCGACAAGAAGAAAGGTTCTCTAGTGGCAGCCTCGTACCGGAAGGTGAAGTGTGGGGCGGCCTCACACTAGATAGAGCGACGACCTGGTAAGACATGCAGGAAGTCGATGGATGTAGGTGGCTCAAGACCGTGCTTTGTGGCATTCCTAGGGGGAGGTCTATGTTCAGCACTGGACTTGTGAAGGGCTGTAATGATGATGAATGATGACACCTAGGTTGAACAGCACCTCTCGCCCTCTCTTAATTGCGTGTTACTAATCCCAATACCACTACATATGACTGACCGCTAAGTTACCTATCCTCTTGCATATTATCATGAGCCTTCTATTTTATTCTTTACGTGGTAGAGCCATGCTGCAGCTATATTACTGGTATAGTTGTAGCACGAATGGGTCGGCTCGACCGGAGAAGGACCACGCTCTCACAGAATACCAGCGTAAAATAGCAGCTTAATGCTGCTGTGGTTTGTATGGTGAGTGTAGAGAAACGGAGACGCTTTTTACTGGAAACGAGGCGTTCCATCTTAGTCCGCACGGGTGACAACGCATTTGCATTTTGATTCGTCATCGAGGAGAGATGTAGATGTCTATGGGCCACAGCATCCAATAAAAAAATCTAGTCTATTTCACCTCAAGGTGTCTCGTGTAGCGGCGAAACATGTGTCGTATTATCAACGGTGGTGTGTCTTTCCGTGTGTAGTAGTGTTGGAATTAGTGGTGATGAGGATAGAGCACGCAATTGAGGGAGAGCGAGTGTGCTCTAAAAACTTAATTTTTAACATCTTTAATATAATTTGCAATTATAGTTAAATTAGTTATATAAAATAGTGAACGCGTTAATAGATTTTAATTATAATATTTTCATGTCCAAGCGCCAGTAGCTGTGAAAGTTGCATTATTAATTCAATTGATATGCCCAGTCACGATCACTCCGTGTTTAGATAGGATTATACTTAAATAATATGTATATCAATTAGATATACATATATCAATTAGAACAAACTAAGTACCCTTAAAACTAAAATGTTCCTATTTTAGTTTTTGGTACATTTTGTTAATTCCAGTTCTAGCTATCAAGAACATATAAATGGTATAAAAAGTAAATGGTAAGAATTGAAATATTTGACAACAGTTTTTAAAAATGTATTATTAAATATATTTACATAAAAAGAAAATTATTTATATATTGTGAATTAATTTTATCCCTATGCGTCCAGATGACTGCTATAAGCACTGTCTATATCACTTGAATCGAACGTATAGGGCTCTCCAGTCACTGACTGGAGAGCCCTATACGAGAAATTGAATTTCCAACGGAAGTGTTTTTTCATGCGCTAATTGCTTTCACTGATATTGAAGTGGAGTGGATCAATTCTACGAAGTGACGTGTATGGTTATGTGTACACTTATGTGAGAAAGTTTGTTGGTAAGCTAGTTTACTCTAAAACACAATTTTCTTAGTTTAGACAAGTCTTCGAAGGGTAATAATAATAACGTCCTTTAGACCAAATTCCGGTCTCGGTGGCCAATCGCAAAGTAGACTTTTTGCGCAGCACATGATTATAGTGCACGAGTGTTTCCCCACGCACTGGTATACTCTCTAATCCATTGACTCTAATAATCCATTGGGACGACAATCCGACACGATCGGAGAGAGATCAGGTCTGCACCTGATCTACGTACAAGCCCTGCGACCAACTGCTTTACGTGATATCGTGTTTCACCGTCAACTTCCTGACTCCTGGTTGCTACTGAGAATTTCTTGATAATATAACAATATATAATTGATTTTTGATCCGACTTGGGATTCAAACTGCGTACCGTATGATCAGTATTCGCGCTTACGACCACTACGTCAACGAGGCAGTCAATTTTTTTTCATTATTGTTATAATAAGACTTAGTAGTTTTATCTACTGAAAATAACACAGAGTAATATGTAACGTCCATGTCACACCTATGATGGCAGTTAGATGGGACCACTACGCTCGAAGTTGTTGATGAGTATGTTTACCTGGGATATATAGTCCGACTAGGTAAGTCCAACTTCGACTTGGTGAGGTCAATCGACGGACCAGCGTGGTCCCACCTAGGACGAGCCAACCCATTCGTGCTGCAACCACAATATAGCTGCAGCATGGCTCTACCACGTAAAAATAAAATAAAATATGAAAAAGCCTTAGATTCCGTCAAAATTTGCGCAGTTCAGCGTTGTTAAGTTGACTGTCAGTATATCGAAGTGCTGAAGTGTTTGTAGAGTAGGGCTACGATGGCTATCCCAATACAGAACTAGAGTACGAAATCTATTCAACTACAGAGAGTTGTAAGATAAGGTGACGTTATAGCCCCGAAACTCTTCACTACACTGCATTGGAAGACGTTTTCAAGCTACCGGACTGGAAAAGATACGGTACTAACATCAATGGCGAGTACCTTCGATTTGCCAACGATATAGTCCTTATGGAAAAACCACTGGAGGACCACTATGCTCAATGACCTCAATAGTAGTTGCTCTCAATAGTATAATCCCAATGAATAAGTCTTAAGATGAACATGGACAAAACAAAGATCATGTGTAACGTCCATGTCACACCTATGCCGGTAGTTGTTCGGAGTACTAAGCTAAAAGTTGTTGACGTGTATGTCTATTTGGGTCAAATATTCTGACCAGGTAAGTTCAACTTCGACCGAGAGGTCAGACGGATTCAACTCGGCTGGGCATCGTTCGGGAGATTACGACACATCTCGTCAGCTATATCTCAAAACTTGAAAACGAGATTGTACAACCAGTGCCAGTGATGACTTATGGATCTGAGACGTGGTCCTTCATATCTGGCCGTATGAAGAAGCTCAAGGTAGCTCACCGAGCTATGGAGAGGGCTATGCTCGGAGTTTCTCTGCGTGATAAACTTAGAAATGAGGATACCCGCAGTAGAACCAGTGTAACCGACATAGCACAACGGATTAGTAAGCTGAAGTGGCAATGGGCCGGCCATATAACTCGAAGAACCGACAACCGATGGGGAAGAAAGGTTCTCAAGTGGCAGCCTCGCGCCAGTAGACGAAGTGTTGGGCGTTCCTCTACTAGTTGGAGTGAAGACATGGTAAAGGTGGAGTCAAGACTGTGCATTGTGGCATCCCCCCACTAGATGGAATGACGACCTGGTAAGACACGCAGGAAGTCAATGGATGCAGGTGGATCGGGACCGTGCTTTGTGGCATTCCTTGGGGAGGGCTATGTTCAGCAGTGGAATTGTGAAGGGCTGTAATGATGATGATGATATTTTGCAAAATGTAGTTATTTTAATTTCCTTGCCCTAAAACCCCCTCAGAAATGAGAGGAGGCCTGCGCCCAGCAGTGGGACATATATAGGCCGTAACTTTAACTTTAATTTTAAACTTCAATAATCATCATAATTTACAATCACCATAATAATTTACAAGTAGATGGACGATCAAGGTACTAGACAATTGGCAATAAGATTATGTGATTCTTGAATCAAAAAATATCTCTTAAATACAGGCTGTGACTGTAAGGCAAAAGTAAGGTGTAACGTCGAAGTTCAAAGAAGCGAAAACGCACCTTTAGTCATCTTTGTTTGAACTTTCTTGTTTACATTAGTCACTAAAATTTTAAATAGACTGTCGACTCGTTTGTCATTCTGTCACTCTAATATTTCGTCACGTTCTGCAACGTCTAATTATAATTACAATTCAAGAATTGTCACTTATTGTTGTAAGGAACGAAATATTTTTTTTCTTTTTTTTTACTATTTTAAGTCATTGCTTGATTACCATTTGAAGATGGTAAAGCACACTGACTTAACTTAACAAAAGTCTATTCACACTTGCCTTGAAGACAGATACTCACATTATCGGATCAAATCTGTTTTTTTCAAAATGGTAAATTATGCCACTCCTTTGCTGTATAATGCGATTCAAATAAGAATAGGAACGTCAATGACCTCGAATAACCGCGATCTGTCAACTGTCACTTGAAAAGTACGGCTTGCATAGAAAATTAATTTTCCACTTTTATGTTTATTTAACCCAGTCTTATTATTACCAGGCCTGTCTCACTCCACGCTTTAGGCATGAAAATATACCTACGCTGCGCGGCCGCCTACAAGAGGCTAATTCAGTGAGGTTGTCACGCGCGCGCTCGAGTTGACGCGCACCTTACGTTAACTAAAAAGTATTTTTCTCTTATAAGTATTTAGGCACTCTTGATATTTATTTTTGAGTTTTTATTCAAGCATGGCCACTCAAAAAGCTAAAAGGTACTGCATAGGATACGGGTGCTTAAATAACAATAGGAATGTCGACTTTTCATTTTTTACTGTTCCTAAGGATACCGAAAGATAATATATTATTATTTATAGGTAGATCTAGATAATTAGGCACCTAGTTACTAACGCCATAGTTACAGATTTATATTTCACAGTTTTCGATTTTTACGTATAATGCTAATGACCTTAAAAATTTTTCAGTGTAAGTAGACCTCCCATTACTAGTGACTGCCCACTAATGCAATATTAGCATATACTGGTTATTAGTTTTTTTATAGGAGAGGGGCAAACGAGCATGCGGCTCACCTGATGGTAGTGACTACCGCCGCCCATGAACAACTGCAACACCAGAATTGCAGATGCGTTGCCGGCCTTTAAGAAGGAGTAGGCTCTTTACTTGAAGGTCCTAAGTCGTATCGGTCCGGAAAATCGCTGGTGGTAATCGATTCTACAAGGAAGTTGTGCGAGGAAGAAAACTTCTTCTAAGTAGCGTGGGCGTGGATGCTCAGCGAGGATTCTCCAGGGATACTGGTACCCTCCTGGGGTAGTCTTCCGTTTAATTCCACTACCATGTTGATGGGAGGATTGGGCCTCCAGCCACCTGCACTCACCAGACGAAATGCAGAAGTAAACCTCTACTTCTCGCTGGTATTCTGTGAGGTCGTGGTACCACCCGGTTTGAGCCGGCCCATGCGACGGCAAAAGCTGCCGCGTGGCTCTACCACTGTTGAAAAGTATAACATTTAATCGATAAAAGAAAATTGAAAATAGCAGCACTTCTCATTGCCACTCTTTCATTAATAATGCCGTCGCGTGTCGCATGTTTGTAAATAGCAAAAAATGTGAAACGGAGAAGTGTCGGCTCCGTGGCGCAGTGGCTTAGCAATGAGTTGCAGTACTAAGGGCCGCGGATTTGAATCGCGCCCGGAACAAGTATTTGTGTGGCCTACAAATAATTGTTCTGGGTCTGTTTTATGTATGTAAACTGCTCCCGCGATACAGGAGAAAATCATAGTGTGGAGGTAACGTTTTTAAAAAAGAGAGGAAGAGAGACAAGTAATGAAATTAAAATTTTGTACAACCGACTTCAATATTAATACGCATTATTAAGGATAACTCCTAAACTACTGGTCAGATCTTGATCAAATTTAAATGGAATATATAAATTATAAGCACCAGCTTTCAAATAAAAAACCAAAGTAAGGTTTATTCCACTTTTTCCCACCAAATGTCCCACTGGTGGGACAAAGTAAACTTACTGAGATATGTTCGTCTACTTTTCCCCACTAATCGTTTCTGTGTGGGACAAATTACACTGTTAAAATAAACCTCGTCCACTTTTCCCCACTGTGTTTTTCAAACAAAAACAAAACAAATAATCAAAATTAAATAATTGTAATCAATATAAGTCATAGATTTACATATTGTTTCTAACATTTTTGGAGTTATCTACAAAAATCACAGCCAACGTTAATATGAGATTTACTTACATAATATCTGAAATCACAGATCCTCTTAAAATACAGATAATATACAACGACATAAATGCCAAGAAGTATAAATGACGGAATATTTGTAGCAAATACTGAAATAACAAACGAGTAAAATGAAACATTTTGGGTAATAAATTGCTTTCATAATTTTTATTATAATTTAAATTAAAAAAACTTTAATTATGAAATAAATTTTATATTAAAAGTTTAATTAATTTAAATGATTAATTTAAATTAAATTAACTTAAATTATTTTTAATATAAAATAATTTTAAATATAATTTAAATTTAAGTTAATAAAACTTTTGCAATTTAAGTTCTTCAAATCATTATTTTCCAAAATTGTAGGTGTCCGTACCTTACCTGGTCCTCGATTGGTCATCTACACAAAGGGCCTGTATTGTTCTTACTTTCTATGACTTTTTTGCCATTTGCAATTTTCATTCTCTATTAGGTAGTTCATATTTTGTCTTTGAGTGTTAGTGAGTGCAATATTGGCTGTTGGCTCTTGTAACGATTGTTTAGATTGTTACGAATTCATTGGCTTGTACATGTATATCGGATTAGTGATTGAATATTTTATCAATGCTAGGTAAGTTTTTGTCTTCTTATTTTAATATGAAATACTAATTAATTCTTATTATATATGTGTATACATATACGTCGGCATTTATCATACAGATATGCTACCAAATACTTTACCAAATACAACATTTGGCGTTCGCCAGAAAGCAACTACAGTAATATCCCGAATTACTTAAATTAAATTAATCAATATAAAAATATGTATCGAATATGTATCGGCGTGAAAATTCAAAATTCACAATACTCTGGATTCACGTAAGCCGGTGTAACCTTATTCGAGTTATTACTGTATATAAAACCAGATTTTGAATCGTTTATTACTTTTTTAGATTTTTAAAAATGACGGACTGCATAGCAGCGAGCTCAAGTGGATGTGCGAATATTGAATATTTAAATAAGGGAGGTGTTAAAATTATTTTTCGAGCTGGACATCAGTATTATTTAAAAAAAACATTACAAGAATTTATCAGAAATTTGGGAATGCGTTAAAAGAAGAAAGGAAAAGTGCAATGGATCAATTACAGCGAAAGTGAGTAGAGGACTTACACATAAACGAAAAAAAAAATTACCTAAAATTATGTTGAGAATCTACCTAAAATAAATTAAAAAGAAATGAGTATAAAATAACAAGCTAATGTTAACAAAAAAAAATATTGCAAATTTTTGATGCTTAAATTATATTAGGTAATACATATTACAAAAATTTAAGGCCTTATATTTAAAATATTAGATTATATTATGTATTGCGTAATTTTCCTTTGAACTTTTTTGCTGTGCCAATGTGTAATTTGTCCCCCCAAGAAACGATTAGTGAGGAAAAGTAGACGAACACATCTCAATGAGTCCACTTTGTCCCACCAGTGGGACATTTGGTGGCAAAAAGTGGAATAAACCAAAAGTAATCATCAAAATCGGTTCAACTAGAAAAAAGTTCCGAAATAACACATAAAAAAAATACAGTTGAATTGAGTACCTCCTCCTTTTTTTGAAGGCGGTTAAAAATGGTAAGTAGGTAAATTATCGGAGTTTCAATGACGTTCACGTTGCTATAATCTTAATTTTTCTCGATGTTGCATATTAATCTTCCTCACACTGAACAATAACATTCTTATTATATATATCTAATACATTGCACAACACCTCGGTGTATTCTACTACCAACTAATATCAAAGGATTCAATTTGTTTTCTCACAACACCTAACCCTAGAGTAGGAGCGGCCTTAACAAAGGTGCGTAACGGGCTAAGTGATATAGACTCTCGCACGCGGACGTAAGGTGCATTTTGATTTAATACGAGCGCCGCATTAATTTTTTTTCGACGATTATTCGGTGACTATTTTAATGAAGGTCGTATCCGAGGCGTGCAAAATATTATGCGACGTTGTAACTAGATTTAAATTAACAAGCTTGCTATCAGAGAGTGATCCTTCTGTTCTTGTACTATTATTTATTCTGTGGTATTACCAAATCTATTGAAGTCATAATTAGTTTTAAAAAATAATTTGAAACTAGTTTTTTTTCTATTTTCATTGTTAGCAACATTTTGCCAAAAGGTAAATAAATAAATTTAATTAACTAATTTAATAAATAAATAATAAATAAAACAATTAATTAAATTAATTATTTAAGTGCTAGATTCCGATTATTACTTTTTCTATCAAGGATTTTTTTGTGTTTATTCGTAAATAAAATATTATTTCAAAAATACCTGTTTTGCTCACCCTACCTAACTGGTTTGAATTGACAGCTATCACGTCACAACATGGTGCCAGGTTAGTCCTATTCTTATTTGAATCACATATGCATTATAACCGACTTCTTTCTAAATATAATTGGCTGTTATTGAACGGTTATTATTTCAGACAGTCCAATTCGAAACTGAATAACTTATTAAATTTTCCCTTGAATTCCTTCACTTGTGTAGAATCACCATCTCAAAAATATCCTTTGATATTAAATATGATAAAAGGAAATATTTACTGACCAGTATAAGAGCGAAGAGAGGCAACGGCGCGTGATGTGTTGCCATTAGCGTGCCGGTTCCAAGGCATAGCGTCACCAGTATTGAACCAGTTAGAGCCAGTGCCTCCCACTCGGCGGCTGCTGGTAAGAGAGCCATCGCCAGCACGATTGCTAGCACAGACGTCACCACTGACAGTGTTGTGACTGCCTTCACCTGTGACGACATTTCCTGGAAAAATAAATATACATACTTAGTTTTTAATGGGTCGTTTAGTGGCATCTAATTGTTCTATGTCTTCCTGTGGGTGTTGTAAGAGGCAACAGAAGGAAATAAAACAGGAGATGGGCAGCAGTATCTTCCTAATAACAGTTTTAAATGACAACAAAAACTATTAGTCCTGTCTGGAATACGGCCTAAAATCAAAATTTTGCACTCAACTTTGCATTTTTGACATAGACTTAGAATATACTGCGTACTGGCGTATTGACCGACTTAGTGTGCAAGGGAAAAGAAAATTCCTTATAGCAAAAATGCAAAATAGAAAAGGATACCAAATCTCATGACTCTGTAACCGATTTTGTATGACAGGTCGGCACAAGTCGGCTCGCAAGAAATAGCTCCTAGATATTTTGTAATTTTTTAGAGTGTAGTAGTGGTTCTTTTTAGTAAGTAACTTTTATCCAAAATGGTTACTTGTTCTGTGAGTGAATAAAAGAAATAATCATTATAATTGCACATTTCACAGGTAAATTCTCAAGACGTCTTCAATATTATGACGCGTTTATTTTTGGTTAAAATTTATGTTATATACTGTTTAAAATATAGAATGTTTTCAATTATTTTGTTAATTTTGATATTTTGCAAAGAAAAAAGTCACGTTGTTGATAATTTGCATGAATTTGGTAAATACATTTTTATACAAAATATTTTACATGTACGCTAGGGATTGACTCAACTATATCAAAATTAATGTCGATATTTATCTTGAATGTTTATAATGAATCGATAGACTTGCCCACACAACAAGAAAATAAATCCTCGGTTTGCGTTCTAAAATGTAATTTTATTTTGCTGTTTGTCAAACAGATTCATTCCGGATTCTATAATTAGAAAAAATGGTTAAGGTTAATTGAACGGGTTGGTTGGAATCCAAAGAAGAACAACAATTTGCAGCAAACGTTTTCTTGAAAAGTATAAAAGAAAAAGTAGAATAAAAACAATTTTATTAAAAGGAGTCATTTCTACATTATTTGTACCAGTAAGTATAATATTGTTATAATAAGACTTCAAAAATTTAACTTTCAAAACTTTAGATAAAAATAGAGACAGATTTTTATACATTATAAAACTGTAGTACATTAAAAATAAAAAAATCTTGAGATTATCCTCTTTAAGCCGTTATGAACCCAAATAAGTATCTATTTATCAATCAAAATAAATGTATAACCTTACTTAACGAAACGCACAGCCTCACGGTCATACTAGTATAATATTCATAGCATCACGCTATTTTCCCCAAGGGGTTGAGCGGAGGTTCGGATTATATCCCCAAGTCACAATGATGAAACTTTTAGCGTAGTTAGGTATAGATATTTAGTAATGCTCCTGAAGCTCCACTAGACGCCCGCGCATGAGACAGGTAGTATAAATTCCATAGTATTTGATACTCACAACGCTCGATGCCCGATTCATGCTTGATGGCCGAAAACATTGTGTCGAGGGCTTAAATGGCGTGGTTCATCGCCTACAGCGTTAGCCCTAGAGAAGAGGAACTTGTGGTTCAGTAATAGCTGCGCGGATTAATAGATCTGCACTTGCCGCGGTCAGTCCATGAATGAGTGACCATTTTCTTAACATACCGAGATTGAGAGAATATAGAGTGCATCTGTATCCTCAGACACTTGGTGCACTTTACTCTGTTAAGATCATTATGTTTTTAAAATTCATGCAGCTAAAATGATAATAAGTTTATTAATACTTTATACTTTTCAGGGACAGATGAAAGAATATAAACATGAAGCATGATGAAGCCTCATAAACATATTGGCCTTTAAACAGAGCAATCTCGTTTAACTGATTCCTACAAGTTAAACTTCTATAATGTATTTAATTATTAATTATTAAATGTTTGTAATTATCAAAAGTAATACTTATATGAAAAATAAAGCAGCCATTATAAACTCCGTGTCCCCGTTTTTTAATTCCCATTCAATTTTTTTTTTCCCATCAAAACATTTTATAAAATATATAAAATATAAATAGGTATATACTTAGTTAAGTAAATACCTATTTATATTAACAATATGTTAAAAAAGAAATTCCATGGCAGTAAATATTTTTCTCCAAAGATCATAGCTAGAAAATACAACTTTCCGATCTGATTATTGGGGAGTTTTTTTAAGTTTATCGATAGAGTCACCTATACATTTGAAATAAAATCCAACAAAAGGCAGGTAGGTTCAGCTTATTCCCAGGAACATGTTATATGAATATTTTTTAATTATTTTAGAACTAATGGTAAAAACTCAGTAAATTTTTGAAGTTATTCAATTTCGTGCACTCAACTATTTTTTAAATCTTTTTACCGCTTCCTTAACAACAATTTTTCGATAGTCCTTGTAAGTAAAATTTACATCACTAGCGAACGCACACAATGACAAATCAAAATTAGTCACGCGTTTTCGGGCTGTCAGGTCCTCTATACTCCAGTATATTCTATGATTTTTGATATGATGTAGTTTTAATGATACAAAAACAATGTATAAAGGTTTTCGTATCTGCAACCCCCGGCAAGGATTGAAAAAAATTGTCAAGTGTTTTTTCGCAATTACTCGAAATCGGCAAAAATTTGACAAAAAAGTTCTAATAAAAATGTGTACTGCTTAAAATTTTACATAAAAAAGGTTATTTGTTGAAATTTGGATGACAATGCAAGAATATGATTTAAAAAAACGTGGTAAAAATTAAAAAAATTCGCTTGTTACTTTGATTACCTCATATTGTTTATCTTTAGTGCCAGCAATACAGTAAGTTGTCATTTAATAATTAATTGTCAGTACTGGACTAGGCTTACGTGCGAGCCTTCGATTGAATGCCAGTCAGTATGTGGAAGTTTGTGCCACGTTTTCGTGAGTGTCATCCACACGTATGTAATACGCACGTGTACATCATGCCTGTGTACGTTCGAGAATATTACGAGAGTAGGCATTGTGTCTTGTTTATTTGTGTTTTAATCTTTATTTGAGTAAATAAAAGAATACTCACAATACCACTGACACATAACTGTAATCGGTACTCTAGTAGTGCCATAATACTCTTTTATAATTTTGAAGATATAATGAAAAAAAAAAATTATTTTATTTTAGGTTTGAAGCTCAGATTTCTGTACTGATGTCGGTTACGGTTACGGATGACTTGAAGTTAGTTTACCCCTTAAGTCTTCTATATGGTAATGGTATTGTCTGGTATGGCCATAGATAATACACTATATACCTGGGTATGGTTTAGACATTCAGTGCATATATATGCACTAAGTGTCTAAGCACTACTTTTACCTAGCCCAAGTTTAAGGAAACAACTGGAATGTGGTCTAAATAGTTTAAAATTTTACCCCATATTCTTTCACCATTTTGGATTGGATTGGAATTTTTCCTATTAATTTTTATGGAAAGTGTAGCCTAATTAATAAAAAATAATCGCCAACACGCATCGAAGCAGCGCGGCGGATATTTCTTTGCCCTTAAACCCTCTCAAAAATGAGGGGCGGCCTGTGCCAAGCAGTGGGACGTATATATATAGGCTGTAACTTTAAATTTTAACTTTTAATTATTAAAATCGGTTCAACCGAAATCGGGCCAATCGAATTGCTCAATCCTGGGCAATTTTGTCAATTATGACGTGACGACAACATCATACAATTCACTGCGACGCTCACATGTAGCAACTGTTGCTAGAGATACCGCGGCAGTACCGAGCGACGTGGAGCAACTACATTAGACAATACATTCAAACACTAGCCATTCAGTGGAACAAGGCAAGAGTGAAGAGGCTTTTGATACGCTAATTGCCAAACACTCAAACTCCAATTTTAGGATTAAGTATCGTGGTGTCACAGTCACTTAAACTTAGACTAAAACTTAAACCCTTACCCTCGGATCAAATTTAATATTTGTTTTCATGCTGTAGATTTACCTGTATTTTGTGTAACATATTGTTGTATGTTACGTGGATTAAACTGACTCAATCTGGACATTCTTAACCAGCTACGAGCATATTATACAGACAGAACCAGTTAAATAGGTTTGTTATTTGCAAAATTATTTTATCCACCGCGACTTTCGGGTAAGAACCGAAATCTTTGAAATTATTTATTTTATGTAAGGTGTGTTAATCAACGTTAAAGATGCAAAATTCTTCTACCAATTTTTATTTTATTTTAATTATTATTTAATTACGTGCCTTAATTCCTCCCTTCTCTTTGCTCTCGATATTTCACGAATACGAATCAAACGGTTTCCTTCACCTTTCGTAATACGCAGGTACGGCAAATTAACTGTGGAGGGGAATAATTTGCCGGCGTCTAGCTTTCCGTCCGATTACAATCAGGGTGTCTTCAAGGCAAGAGTTAATAGGTTTTCATTACGGTAAGGCAGTGTGATTAACCATTTATGGCTTTGCCACCAGGTGGAATTGTAGTAAGCACTAGCTTGTTACCGTTACCGTTACAGCCTAATAAAGTCCACTGCTGAACATAGGCCTCCCCCATAGATTTTCTCATAGGGGGGATATTTGCTATAGTTGCCACGCTTGGCAAGCGGGTTGGCCACCGCAGTTTATTTTATTTTAATCGTTTTTAGGAAGACGCTGCTGCCCATCACCTGATTTGTTTCCCTCTGTCGACAATTATATACACACTAGAAGTATTCCACTGACTCTTTCACGTTTATGCACTCCTAGTACTATTCTAACTAATTTTTCGACCGTGGTAATCAATAATTAATAAAAATAAATAATTTTAACAAATAACTTTGTAATAAAACCAAGTGTGGTGACAATGGGTTAATGCTAGTTCTCTCTTCAACGGGAGAAACCCACGACCAGCAGCAGACTCTTACGAGCCGATAAAGAAGTAGATGGTGATAGTTGTTGTGGGTGTTGTAAAAAGGTTTTTTTTTCGATAAAATCATTTTAGAGGTTGTTAACAAATGCTTTTTTTTGTACGAATGAGTAGTTCTATCGCCGAACAAGTAAGTCAACTTACAATTCTTCATGAGTATATGCTTAGTCTGTAACCAATGGAGGAACAGACATTTCAATTATTTGATAGAAGTTAAAAGTTTTTTTAGTTAATTATTTTTCTAGTAGTGGCGGTCTAAGAATATCCACTACCCCAAATCGTCCTTTCCAGTCTAAGAGGCGACAGAAGAAAATGATACAGGAGATAGGCAGCAGCATCTTCCTAATAACAACTTAAAATAATAAAAAATAATAAAATAATAAAAATGCGGTTGCCAACCTGCTTGCCAGGCGTGGCTATTGTGGCAAATATTATTATTAATAATAATAATTTATTAATTTATTGAACTTGTACAGAAAAAACATTCTTACATGGAATAGCAATAAAGTTAGGCAATAACACTAGTGAGGGTGACGTTCTATTAAAATATTTCCTCTATGGAGCAATCTATGGGGACACCTACGTTCTAAAGTGGACTTTTCATACACTGTAACGGTAATTTGTAGATTTTATATAACAAAGGCATAATAAAGGCAAATTAATTTGAATGAAATATTACATCATGAATTTTAATAATCTATTGGATTTTGTCATAACAAAACCTCTCCACATTTTTCCGTTATAAAAACATAAGGCCGATTTTAATTAAAGCGAAGGCGAATTCTCAAAAGCTTCTGATAAAGTACCTACCTAATATACCCAAGCCATTATCGAAGAATTTGATTTGACCGTAGAAAAATGAAATATAACTAAACAACATTATCAGAAATATGTAGTTCGTATAATGTTGAAGTTTGCTATATAAAATAAAGAAAAAATAACATTAAGTTATATAAAGCTAACAATGTTGACTTATAAGTTACTGTTTCTATTAAACTAAAGATATAAGGGAATATGCCTGGACAAACGTACTGACAGTCTTTGTCTTTGTTTTATGATGTTATTGATTTCTGTGGCTACTAGGTATGGGTAATTCACAAACATGCAAATCTCTAATAGACCCGCTTTCATTATCATTATTTCATTACAGCCCTTCACAAGTCCACTGCTTAACATAGGCCTCCCCCAAGGATTGCCACAAAGCACGGTCCTGAGCCACCTGCATTCATCGACTTCCTGCATATAGATTTAATTTTCCTTTCAGTTACGAACGTTAATAATATGAAGATCAATATGATCGGTGATATGGTATTATAATGCGTTCAGTTATCACTAATACCTGAACTATTACTGAAATACGGATATTAAAGATGGATGTAAGTACGATTTAAGTAGAATTGAGTACCCCCTCCATTTTGAAGTCGGTTAAAAATATATCTCTTTATTCATTTTATTGATGCCTTTGTACACGTCTTGTGACTACTGCAGTCAGTACATAGACTCCGGTAGACATCATCAAACAAGGAATGTTCTATCACGTGAAGACCAATGTGGAATGCTTCACAGTCTGTAATTATAAAGCTCTCTATACCTTTCAGGCCGGTCTTTCCATAGATGGACTCCAAGGCAGAAAGGGACTCCTCCCACCTTTTTTTTATAGAATAAGGGTGACAAATGAGCACACAGTTCATCTGATGGTAAGTGGATGCTGTGGCCCACAGACATCTACATTTAACCTCAATTAAGAATCAAAATGCAGATGCGTTGTCACCCATGAGGACTAAGATGGAATGCCTCGTTTCCAGTGAAAAAGGTCTCCGGTTCTCTACACTCACCATACGAAACACAGCAGCATTAAACTGCTATTTTACGCTGGTATTCTGTGAGAGCGTGGTCCTTTCCCAGTCGAGCCGACCCATTCGTGCTGCAACCACAATATAGCTGCAGCATAGCTCTACCACGTATGTAAACCTAGTATTTCTTTACTAGAAATTTAGTAATTTTTAAAACTTATGCAAATATTAAGCACTTATGAGTAAAGTAAAGTTATAGTCTATATACGACCCACTCCTGGACTCAGAACTCTTATTTCTGAGAGGGTTATAAGCAAGGAAGTGGCCACCGCACCGCTCCAAAGCGTTGGCGGACTTCACATGTCTTCGAAATAACATTTTTTAATTTCTCAGACATGCACGTTTCCTCACGATGTTTTCCTTCATCGCTAAGCATGTAGCATATTAAAGTTTTTTTTATAGCATAAGGGTGACAAGCGAGCACACAGACCACCTGATGATAAGTGGTTGCTGTGGCGTATAGACATCTACATCTATCCTCGACTACGAATCAAAATGCATATGCGTTGTCAGCCGTGGGAACTAAGATGGAATGCCTCTTTTCCAGTAAAACAGGTCTCCGGTTCTCTACACTCACCATACGAAACACAGCAGCATTAAGATGCTATTTGACGCTGGTATTCTGTGAGAGCGTGGTCCTACCTCAGTCGAGCCGACCCATTCGTGCTACAACTATACGATTAATATAGCTGCAGCATGGCTCCACCACGTTTAAATGTTAAAGTTACAGCCTATATACTGCCACTGCTGGGCACAGGCCTCCTTTGATTTCTGACAGGGTTTTTAGGGCAAGGAAATGTCCGCCGCGCTGCCCCAATGCGTTGGCGGACTTCACATATCTTTGAAATAACTAAATTTAACAATTTTTTTTTAATTTCTCAGACTTGCAGGTTTGCTCACGATGTTTTCCTTCACCGCGAACCACCACTGCAATCATGAATTACTTAAAACGTCTCGTTAAATGTTTGTTTAATTCTGCAAATAGCTACTACAAGTTGAATAATTATCAAGGGTTATGTATAAAATGGCTTACAATAATGAATAAACAATTTTAACAAGCTTCTTACATTACGTGTATCCTTACGTGAGTCACGCGACAATTGTATGTAAGTAATTGAGGGTTTTCCCCACTCCTAACACGCCCATTTCACTTGGAAATTGGGAAAACGCATGTCACTTTTAAAACATTTTTATATCTGTTTGTTTTTTTTAATTGTTTTATAATTTTTCCAAAGTATACTTCAAACTCATAACAACTCTATATGTTCAAATAAAAAATAAATCTACTTTAACAAGGTTTACCTGGAAGAGATCGTTATTTAACGATAAGACCACCTAATTGTATATGTATATAATATAAACAGATTTTTAGCCGCGGCTTCACTCTCTTGGGCTACAATTTAGGAACATCATCTCTGCTTCGTCTTTAATTAGCAAATTAGATCACTTGTGGAGTCACCTCGTTGTCTCTGTGTCTGAATCACAGGAATTTTCTTAGAGACATACGTTTGAAATTTGGTACAGTTATAATATGTTTCAGGAATACAGAAGTGAGTTATTGCATTAATATGCAGAATTGCGTTATGGGTAAGTGGAATTTATCTTCCGAGTATGAATTATACGGCTGGCAACATAGACTATTATTATACACAAGTGGCTACATCTATAACTTATTATATCTTGCATATATATATAAGTTATAGAATCCACGAAAAGTCTGAAATAAATTCATTTTATTTTATTTTACCTTTTTATTTTTATTAGTCCATACAAACGTATGTATTTCTCTGTTTTCTCTCTGGACAATCTATATCTGCCACTGCTGTGTTCCTATGTGTTTTTTTCATAAATTAATTTAAATAATTAGGCAACTTTCCAAAATTACTGAAACTTCCAAGTTATACCGCCGTTATTAGACAAATTTAACGAACTAAAAAAATTTAAGAAAAACAAAGACACAGCCACAATACTTCCAATATTGTTCTTAAAAAAATTCATTTTTCATTTTGATGTGTCCTTGTGAAGGATAAATTATCTTGCAATCAGAATTGCGTTATTTACTTTTTACTCGTTATTTTAATTTAAAATTAATGTTATTTTAGTAATTTACGGCATAATGTTTATTTGCGATATTTGATCCATAATATTGGTCCCATTCTATTATAATATTTTTCTATATTATAATATTTGATCCATAATAGTGGAGGGACGCCCTTCACTTCGCCTACCGGTACGAGGCTGCCACTCGAGAACCTTTTTTCCCCACCGGTTGTCGGTCCTTCGAGCTATATGGCTGGCCCATTGCCATTTCAGCTTACCAATCCGTTGAGCTATGTCGTTCACTCTAGTTCTACTGCGGATATCCTCATTTCTAAGTTTATCACGCAAAGAAACCCCGAACATAGCCCTCTCCATAGCTCGCTGAGCGACCTTGAGCGTCCTCATACGGCCAGCAGTGAAGGAAATGCAATGCAAGGCAAATTGTTACTGTAAGTAAAATATCAATTTGCCATGGGAAAATTGATTTTTTAAAGTAAACAGAAAACATACAAGATCAGGGAAACGTAAATAGAAGCAAATCTCAGCAAGAAAATTAATTTCCGTGAGTGATGTAATGGAGTTGAGTTGGAATCCAAATGTGGTGGAGCTGAGTCGGAATCAAAAAACGATTCCGACTCAGCGTATGCTACCGCAGGTACTGCAGCAGCACTGATTTTCAGTGGATCCCTGATAAATATTGGTATAGTATTATTATATAGGTAGGTGGAGCCAAAAATAGTTTAGCATTTAAACACACAAAGCACTGTTGAAAATAAAATTAAAGTTACAGTCTATATTATACGTCCCACTGCTGGGCACAGGCTTCCTCTAATTTCTGAGAGGGTTTTAGGGCAAAAAATGTCCGCCGCGCTGCCCCAATGTGTGTTGGCGAACTTCACATGTCTTCTTATTTCTCAGATATGCAGTATTCCTCAGGATGTTTTCCTTCACCGCCGAGCACATAATAAATTAGCACTTAAAATTGCAATTAACAATTTCATTGGTGCTGGCGGGAACCGAACCCGGGTTGCTCGCATACTGTGAAATTTACAGCGAGCTCTTAGCCCCTGAGCTACCATGGCTCTGTTGAAAATAATTGTGCATTATTTCAGTATAATACGGAAGCGAAACTTTAACACAAAGTACAATTTTAAGTTCAACGAATGGCATTTGCAACAATATTTTAAATCGAACTTCTCTGTCCAGGAACGGAAGCAAATTTTAAATAAACTTTTGCGTTGCCTCCGCTCGAACTGTAACATATTTTATAATACGAGTACCCCTGTTGAAAATAAACAAATTCTATTCTTTCATTTGTTTTATTAACAAAGTTTTTAGGCGTTCAGAATGAAGAATTGTTAGGAAGGGAAATTTAAGCTAAGGCAAAAGACATTCCAAGTGTATTACACTAAGGTGTCTATGGTATAATAAAAAGTCATATTGTTATCACTTTTTATTGAGCGGCCCCTAGTATATCATTAAAAAAAAATAAGTATGAAGGGAATAAGATTTTCTGTATATTTTCTTCCTTCTACGAGGTAGGACTCTCTTTTATATCTAGGAATATAGGAGTCAGTCTGAGTGTGTAACATACTCTTACCTGTTTCTGCCGCCAAGAAGCCGTGCGTGCATTGCTGTGTTACCATCTGAAGGGTATAGAGATTCAGTATGATCACAGGCTGTGAGAAATTCCATCTTAGTCCTCAGAGATGATAACGCATCTGAGCTTTCCTTGTTTGAAGTTGGTTGCAGGTGTCCATGGACTGCAGTGGCCACTTACTATCAGGTGAACGTAATTTCACCAGTCACTTCAGTTTAATATTAAAGTCTTCTTTATTTGAAGATCGTTGCACGTGTACTTCAGCTGCAGTAATCACGTACGTCGTTTATCACTACAATTTTATTAAAAATAAAAAACATGTGTAAGTGTCGTGGAACACTCGGTTGGAACGTAGTTCCTTTCGTAGTATATTATTAGGTATTGATAAACGTATTATATTATTGATTAACAAATACAAATAAATGAATTACTAGCGTCTATTAAAATGAAGCATCATTTAAAATAAAATACCTTATATTTCTTTCATGGCAAGATAAGAAAAAGTGCGAGGGAGATGGATATTATTCCATCTCGCTTCCATATAGCCGCCAAGGCCGTCTACACTACGTCAGAAGGGGTCTTGACGAAAAAATTTTACACTTTTTTCGCCTAGCCACCATCCGCCAAATTCGTACCGTCCGTAAGGAACTACATTCCAAAAATCTTTCGTCTTCACCTAAGAAAATAATATTTAATAATGCCCTACCATCAGGAGATGGGCAGCAGCGTCCTAATAACGACTAAAAATAAAAAACTGCGGTTGCCAAACCGCTTGCCAAGCGTGGCAACTATAACGAATATCACCCCTATGAGGCAATCTATGGGGGAGACCTATATGTTCAACATTGGACTTTAATATGCTGCAACGGTTAGGGCCCTATCATTAGTTGTTCTTTTTGGCAAACGACGCGAAATTAAGAATTATTTCAATTTTCCTTTAAGAAATAAATTGTGTTATCATTAAAAGAATGATAGGCATAAGTTTTCGCGTCAAATAAGATATTTTAATATTCATATCCTGGGTCGTGGGGCAATATTGCATGCGGCTATTAAATCAATTACCAGGTTAATTTAATTACGCTATTGCTTGTTCTTTATAAATTAACTTCAATTAATTAACGAGTCGTCGTGTTATGGTGGCTTAGAAAATCTATCTTCTCATATACGTGGTAGAGCCACGCTGCAACTATATTAGTTGTAGCGCGAATAGGTCGGCTCGACCGGGGAAGGACCACGCTCTCACAGAATATCAGCGTGAAATAGCAGCTTAATGCTGCTGTGTTTCGTATGGTGAACGTAGAGAACCGGATACCCTTTTTAACGAGGCATTTCATCTTAGTCCTCAGGGGTGACAACGCATTTACATTTTGATTCTTAAACGAGGATAAATGTAGTTGTCTATGGGCCACAGCGTCCACTTACCATCAGGTGGGCTGTGTGCTCGCTTGTCACCTTAATTCTATAAAAAAGGTTAAAAAAACAATAGCATTGCTACTGTGTTTCATATTCATATTGCTGCGGTGACTTTCGAAAACCGAGGAGCCTTTTCTTAGTAAAGAGGTATTCATTTTAGTTAGGGTTGCCAACGTTTTTCTGAAGTGGGTACTAGGAGGTAGGACTCCTATTTGTCTAGAAATTCGTCTGGCAATGCTTGCACTGCTTTGTTCTGGTCTGAAGAGTTCCAAGAGCCAGTATAATTGCAAGCTGTCAGGCATTCTACCTTAGTTCTCCGAGGTGACAACGAATCTGTAGCTTTCTTTGTTTAAAGTTTGCTGCGGCTTTCCTAATATAGACTAAAACTAAAAACTAAAAACTAATTATCACCAAGTCCTACTCCTTGTGGTATAGTACCAAGAACGCTGGCTGCGTTCCTTCGCACAAATACTAATTATCACCAGCGGCGACAACTGGCCGCAGATACAGTTCCTTTAGAAACTTTACCCTTCATGGACGCCACGGACCGATAATCTCTACAGCAAATAGCACAAATATGGAGTCACTTCACTTCGTCATTCTGATGCTACCCTAAACGAGGTAAGACTAAGGTGAAAGGATGCCAAAGTGTCTACGCACGTAGCATTCCAAGCTAGGGCTTTACCTTTCTCAAGGGACCAATGTCATACCGTCGAGTCTCCTGCCATCGTCTCTAAATATTCCACAAGGCTCTTAAAGAGAGGAACATTTATAGAGACAACAACTCTTCCGGTAACACCGTTGAGAGAACCGTGAGGTGACAACTTTTTTTGACGTGGTGTGTAGCTCGAATGGGCCGGCTCGACTCGGGAAGGACCATGCTTTCACAGAATCAGCGTAAAATTGCTGCTGTGTTTCGTATGATCATTGTAGAGAACTGGAGACCATTTTACTGGCAACGAGGCATTCCAACTTAGTCCTCAAAGATAACAACGCATCTTCATTTTGATTCTTAATCGAGAACATATGTAGATGTCAATGGGCCAGAGCGTCCACTTACCATCAGGTGGACTGTATGCTCGTTTGTCATCCTTATTCTATAAAAACCACCAGCACTTTTTTTTCTTACATAAAATAGAATACAGTACTCTATTTTAGACTACGAGTGGCAGCCCTAATTTTAGTTTTCAGGGGTGGCAACGCATCTGCTTTTTGATTCTAAATCGAGGATAGATGTGTGTTAATAGCAACGGCATCCACTTATCATCAACTTCGGTTCGATAAAAATAATATCGGTAAAATCTGTTTTAATCGTTGTCATTTTAAAATTATTTCATTCGTTTATTTTAAGTTCGTTAGAGTTTTAAATATAAAAATACTATCAACCCTCCTCGGCTTTGCCTGGATAGGACCCATTAATGTGGCCTCTCTACATAGTATAAAACAATGTCGCTGCCCGCCGTCCGTACGCTTAGATCTTTTAAATTACGCAACGGGTTTTGATGCGGTTTTCATCAATAGACAGAATGATTCAAGAGAAAGGTTTATATTTACATGCATGTGACAAATTATATAATACTTCTGTGCACGGACACTTACTTCTGTCCGTGCGTATGTGATTAAACTCCTCCTAAACGACTGGACCGATTTTGATGACAATTTGTGTGTGTGATGAAGTTGATTAGAGAATGGTTTAGATTCACAATTAGACACAGTAGGTGGCGTTGTTGTCGGGATCCAGAAATAAACCGTACGAAGCCAGGGCGGATATTTAAGGTAATCAAAGAAAATTTATTTCATAAATTTTTCTTTTTTTAAAATCGTCAGTTTTTGCATAAAATCTAGCCTAGATCCCTCCTAGCATTGCTATCTGTTCGTAAAGTTTCATAACAATCGGTTCAACCATTCGTAATTTTTTTTAAATTGTTGTATAGGTTTTAATAGCATGCATATAACCCCCTGAGCTTAATAAAAGCCAATTATTTCAATCTTACAGACAGACACATCAATTTTTTTATATGTGTTTAGTGTTCGGTGTATAATTGCATCTGACACTGAGCTTTATCCGGCATAGATGTCAGCTGAATATTACAAGTTCAATCTTAATACAAAGTGAGCCCTTAATCCCTTGCCTCCAGCATATAGAGTCTATATGAATAGCAAATTACTTAACTATCTGTAGATGTCTAATATGAAACAATAAAACAATTTTGGAAAAAAGTGCAATCAAAAAGAAAAACTGTGTAGTTATATTAATATTTGATGTAAACATCTTTTGGGTATGTCGGTTACTCTGGTTATACTGCGGATATCCGCCACTAAATTTGCGATCAGAAATTCGCCACTAATAGCTCTAACGATTTACCGCCGGACGGACAGACGGATGGAAGGACAGCGGAGCCTTAGTAATAGGGTCCCGTTGGTTACCTTTTGGGTACGGAACCCCAAAAAGGATGCTTGCAGCTCTAATGAAGCCTTGCAACTTGTTAAAAAAAGTTCAACGTGTTCATTTTCGTGCATCAATCATTGTTTGATGGAGGGTGTCCTAGGAGTCGTGAAGCTTCATTTTTCTACCGACTTCAAAAAGGAGGAGGAACTCAATTCGACTGTATGGTTTTTTATGTGTGTTTTATACCTCATAATTTTTTTCTGGGTGAACCGATTTCGATGATTTTTTTTTATTTGAAAGTTGGTGCTTCTCATGTGGTTCCATATAAATTTGATCAAGGTCTGACCAATAGTTTTTGAGTTATTCTTAATAATTTATATTGAAGTCGGTTGTACAAAATTTTTAATTTTAAATTGTTATGTGTAAAAGAAGTAAACTTTAGCTAAAGTTTGTATGTAGACAGATTGACTCAACGAACTGAAAATCTTATGTAATTTCAAATGTTCGTTTTTTCAATGTTGTCTGTTTCAATATTCTACGTATGTATGATGGATGTAGGTCAAGGTAAAAAAGAATTTATTTTATGTTTTGTAGTATAATTAATATCTTTGTTTTATATATTAATGAGCAGTTGAATGTGAAGTACAGCTTGCTTAAAATGTTCACTGTCCCGTGACCCACGTATGGGTCATTGTTATTGTCTTACCATTGTGTCTGCAAACCGGACAGTGAAAGTATACGAACCTAAAAATTAAATGAATTATGGAATTTTGACCACTTGACGACTACTGATCACAATAAATGCACTAAAAACACAATAACAAACTGTCTCTCGACTCTCTTTCGTCGACTCTGATTTTCTAAATGTAAATATCACAAGGTCACACGACATCTTTTTGATTATATTTCCTTGTTTATTATTCCCGCTGGCTCTCGTATAAAGAAATGATTCAGAAATGAGATTTTTTCAAGTTTTAATTTTCACACAACTTCAATGTATTCCATTTTAAAATCTCATTTGCGAGACTGGTATACGATTTCATATTCAACAACGTATTCATATTCGTTATCCATAAGAAAAGTAAATTGTCTTGGAATCAAAATGTATTATTATTATTTACATTTTACTCTTTACATTCATTCATAATTAAAGTCAATTTAGTTTTAACAAAATAATGATGAATTTCATGGTCTTCTATCAATTTACGGTATAATGTTTCTTTGAAATATTTTTTTCATATCATTGGTCCTATTTACTATAGATTAGTACCATAAAATAGATGTAGATATTTTTTTTACGTTCGAGAAGACTTCAAAATTTCATAAAAGCAGTTCAATAATAATGTATACTACGCATGGAATATACTACGGATTTTATCACGTTTAATTCTAACCTTTTTACGAGGGGGTTTTTACGCATCTTTGGATGAAAGTTCCATAAAAACGCGCGTAAAGGAACATATCGTTAATGTGAAACACCGACGCTCCGGTAAGTCTAAAGTATGTCATGTTTCATGTCATATGTCAGTGATAGTATGTTTAGTATCGTCCCAACCATTATATCGGATCTGATAGACAAAAAATCTTTACATTAGAACACCGAATCCTACCAATGATGATTCGCGAGGCTATTGAAATTCAAAAACATCCCAATTTTAATAGGGAAGATGGCTGAGTGCTACCACCATCTGCTAAGGACCCCATAATTAATAAAATTAAATTCAAACCCAAGCATACTACTGCAGTAATTTTTACCAACTTTAATACTACTGCATCTATTCTATTCTATTCTATTACATTCTTACTATGACATCAGGTGGTCAAACCCCCCAGTCCTCCCGTTACCATGGGTGCTGTAAAGTGACCAAAACATCAGAAATTAAAAAAGTTAAAATTAAACGCAAAAAAAATCCTTAAATTTATTTTATTCATTATAAATTTTATTCACAGTGAACGTGGGAAGCACTAAACTTATGAACGGGAGTAGAAATATGTTCGCCTTGTTGAGGCGGTGAAAGAGAATCTGCCACCTCATACCGTCCCATCGTAAGAGGCGACATAGGAAAATAAACAGGAGATGGGCAGCATAATATCTTCCTGACAACAGATCAAAATAATAATAGCTGCGGTGGCAAACCCGCCATTTGGCAACTATAGCAAATATCCCGCCACTTGACAATTTATGGGGGAGGCCTATGTTAATTTCAGTGGACTTTTGATAGGCTGACGATAATGAGTTCTACTCATCTTTGCAACCCTTAAAATTTACGGTAGAGTACAAACAAAAAATAACATATCCGAAAATATGAATGAAATAAAAACTGCATATATTGCCCCATGAAAAGTAAAAAAGTAGCAGCTTACATACATGTTACATCAATGAATAGATTCATCCTCGAGGGAATCGCACACGTTTTGCTCCCGTGCCATGATGAAATCTCATGGCGAACTACACGGCCCTCGTATTTGTTTAAATACAATTCATAAAAACTGAAACTAAGCTTTTGCATGATTGTTGACCACATCTACCTACCTAGTAATTACACATCCAACGATGCCAATAACGAATTTTCAATTATTTACATCGTATATCCAGTAGCATTCTATTATTTAATTTTATCATGACTAACCATTTTAGTTTATTTAGAAGTAAGTAGATAACGCTATTGTTAGATGAAATAATGAAAGCCAAAACTATACTATCTAGTAGATAATATCAGCGATAGAAGCGAACAATATAAAAATATCTTAGTGTTTATATGCAAGCTATTATAAATACTCTAAGAAAAACCTTATCAATTTTCATATTTTTGATATACGTCATTTTTATGTATTGAAATTATTACACTTTTAAAATAAATAACAAAAATATTAAAAAAACTAAACGTTAGAATTTTTAAATAATTTTAAAATCTAATTATATAAATTTTTGTTTGTTATTTATATTCTTTAATTTATAACTATGTAACATAATACATAAACACTCACGCCTGTCACCCAGAGGGGTAGGCAGAGACTACGGACTTCCATTTGGCACGATCCTGACACACTTCTCTCACCTCCTTTACATCCATATATCTACGCATACACGCTCGTTGGTTAAGGGTACTCCTAATCTGGCCCATTTTCAATATATCGCAAATTTGGTCGATAAACCTTATAGGGCGTCCCTTCCCGACTCTTCCGTTCACTTCTGCAACATAAATTTGCTTTGCCACTCTTTCCTCGTTCATTCTTTCTACATGACCAAACCACCGAAGCATGCCTTTCTTAATCCTGGTCACAACGTCATCTTGCAAACCACACTTTTCTCTTATCACACTACTTCTCACCCTATCATTCAGATTCAGCCCTAGCATACTCCTTAATGACCGCATTTCTACAGCATTTATTCTACTCTCATGCTTCTTCTGCCAGACCCAACTTTCACTACCATACATTAAAGTAGGGACTAACACAGCATTATGAATTACCATACATGCCTTTTTTTGAAACATTCTAACTTTTCATAGTAGCATGTAGAGCCCCATTCACTCTATTTCCTGCGTTCACTCGTCGTTCTATATCCTTATCATATCTACCATCCCTGCTAAATAAACATCCCAAATATACAAACTCATCCACTTGCTCAATCATCTCCCCTTCTATTCTTATTTCACATAACTATGTAACTGAATGCAAAATATACTACTTTTTCCATTTGATGACAGATGGCGCTGTTTTGATAATAAATCAGTGTAGTTTCAAATTATTTTACCAAGGCTATAACTATATTTTAATCTTTATTTACAAATATGGTATTTATTTGAAAAGCACCAGCCATACCGCCTATAACTAAGATATAATAGAAAATTAACATCTAATGTAAGGAAAATACTTAACCTTCTTTTTTAGAAGTTCCGTAATCGAATAAAAAGTAGCCTATAAGTTGCCCCGGGTTACTAACTACCTACGTACAAAATTTCATGTAAATCGGTCTAGTAGTTATTGCATGAATCCAGAATACACAGACAGACAGACAGACAGACAGACAGACAGACAGACAGACAGAAAGACAGACAAACAGACAGACGATAATTCTAAAAACCACTAATTTGGCTTCAGAACTCTTTAATTAGTCCCCTGGACTTGTTTTAACAAGAATATATTAGAATTACAAACACGACTTTTCTACAGATTTATTATATGTATAGATTAACGGCCTCGCTTATGATGTTGATTATTGCTTAATTAAATGAAGTATTAATTATCTATATGAGCCGTGGTAGCTCAGGGACTAAGTGATCGCTGCAAATTTCGCAGTATGCGAGCAACCCAGGTTCGATCCCCGCCGGCACCAATAAAATTGTTGATTGCAATTTTAAGTGTTGATTCACCACGTGCTCGGCGGTGAAGGAATAAACATAGTGAGGAAACGTGCATGTCTGAGAAATATGAAAAAATATTTCGAAGACATGAAGTTCGCCAACACGCATTGGGGCAGCGCGGCAAACATTTCTTGCCTCAAAACACTCTCAGAAATGAGAGGAGGCCTGTGCCCAGCAGTGGAACGTATATAGGATGTAACTTTGAATTTTAACTTTTTATCTCTATACCCTGTCTCTTTCTGTTCTTATTTAGTGAAGAAACATTAAAGACAAAATTACAGGAGTACATTTTTATATCTCAGACAAGCAGGCTTCCTCACTATCTTTTACTCTACCATAGGGCACGTGGTAAATCAGCACTTACATTTGCATTCAACAATTTTAGCTCTAACTCAGGTTTCGGCCGTACTTTCCAGATGATTTGGGCGGAAGCGCATGTTAAAACATTTACAGAATTATATAAATTATTCACTTGGCAACTTAAGTTGACTTTAAAACAAAAGAAATTTAAGCCGGTGTGTGTTTTCAGAGACGAGCTCGTGTCCCATTAAATAATAGTGGACCTGGCTTGTCCTTGAAATATTTATTGAAAAATACACTTTTTCAATATTTTCTGGACGTGAAATTGAGAGAAAGAAAGACTCTCTTTTGTTCTTTTAGATTAATATGTTTGGCATATTATTCATGTATATTATATTCATGTATACTTAGGTGTTATTATTTATGTATTCATGTATTTAGCCTCGTACTGGCAGGCGGAGTATTCGGCAATCCTCCGCTAGATGGAGTGACGACCTGATGAAACACGCAGGCAGTCGATGGATTCAGGTTGCTTTTGGCCAAATACTCCAACGCTTCTCAATTTTAAGACATCGTTAAGTCTCGTTGTGTCACAGTCACTTTGATTTAAGTGATAGGGACAGCACGAGACTTAACGGCATCTTAAAACTGAGAAGCGTTAGAGTATTTGGGCATTAGAATCGTAACCGTGGCGGGGCCTATGCTGGCTGTAGTAGTAGTAATATGCTTATCATTGGCCTATAATTTGTGACAATGTACTATTCTTTGTAATAAACACCTAATACATTACATTCAACTAAAGTTCAAAGTTTTGCGGCGAAAATCGTACGGTACAATTCGAACTTTTTCATGTTCGAACAACTATTGATACTTTTTAATATTTGCATATGAGTAATTGGATAATATGTAACTCGAAGGCTTTAATGTACTACTAATACCAATATGTGTGCACACTATATATTTGAATGTGGTCTGAATTTTTACAACTTTGATCAACTAATTGGCTTCATTTCAATTTTATGAAAATAATAAATCTTAAAGTTTAAGTAGAGGCGGCGTAAGAGAATCCACCATCATCCCGTGGTTGTTGTAAGAGACGATAGAGGGAAATAAAACAGGAGAAGAGTGGCAGCAACTTCCTGAAAATAACGCAAAATAATAGAAAAAACTTCGGTCTCCAACGTCACAACTATCGCCTATGAAGCAATCTATGGAGGAGGCCTATATCCATTAGTGGACTTTTAATAGAAAGTAATGATAACGATGATGATGATGATGATGATGATGAAAAAAATAAATAATTATATGTCTTTTAGATTAATATGTTTGGCATATTTTCATGTATATTATATTCATGTATACTTAGGTGTTATTATTTATGTATTCATGTATTTAGCCTCGTACTGGCAGGCGGAGTATTCGGTAATCCTCCGCTAGATGGAGTGACGACCTGATGAAACACGCAGGCAGTCGATGGATTCAGGTTGCTTTTGGCCAAATACTCCAACGCTTCTCAATTTTAAGACATCGTTAAGTCTCGTTGTGTCACAGTCACTTTGATTTAAGTGATAGGGACAGCACGAGACTTAACGGCATCTTAAAACTGAGAAGCGTTTGAGTATTTGGGCATTAGAGTCGTAACCGTGGCGGGGGCCTATGCTGGCTGTAGTAGTAGTAATATGCTTATCATTGGCCTATAATTTGTGACAATGTACTATTCTTTGTAATAAACACCTAATACATTACATTCAACTAAAGTTCAAAGTTTTGCGGCGAAAATCGTACGGTACAATTCGAACTTTCTCACGTTCGAACAACTATTGAAACTTTTTGATATTTGCATATGAATAATTGGATAATATGTAACTCGAAGGCTTTAATGTACTACTAATACCAATATGTGTGCACACTATTTATTTGAATGTGGTCTGAATTTTTACAACTTTGATCAACTAATTGGCTTCATTTCAATTTTATGAAAAAAATAAATCTTAAAGTTTAAGTAGAGGCGGCGTAAGAGAATCTACCATCATCCCGTGGGTGTTGTAAGAGACGATAGAGGGAAATAAAACAGGAGAAGAGTGGCAGCAACTTCCTGAAAATAACGCAAAATAATAGAAAAAACTTCGGTCTCCAACTGGCCTGCTGAGCGTCACAACTATCGCCTATGAAGCAATCTATGGAGGAGGCCTATGTTCATTAGTGGACTTTTAATAGAAAGTGACGATAACGATGATGATGATGATGAAAAAATGTAATAATAATATGTAAAGCCTACGTTCCACTGTAAGCACAGACCTAATATTTCTACGAGGGTTTTAGGATAATACCTGTCTTATTACAAAAATTGGTTTTTAACAATCTCTTGTTTAAACTACGGTTTGAAAAGAGTCCTTCTAACTAAAGTAGTCCCTTAGCCGTGGCGCTACTGTTTTCGCGAAATTTGACATTTGCTGTCAATCTTCATACCTTACATTTTTGGTTGTATGTATATTCGCGGAACATTTTTCGTGAAACGGATTCTAATTATGTTTACTATTAAAACTATTAAAATCTAATCAAAATGATTCAAGAGGAAGGTTTATATGTATAATACATGCATATTATATATTACATAGTTCGTCTGTCCATGTGTATGTGACTGAACTACTCCTAAACGGCTGGCCGGATTATCAATTTAGTTTAGATTTACAATTGGACGTGGTAGGTGGCGATGTTGTCGAGATCCAAAAATCAACCGTGCGAAGCTAGTTTTATAATAAGGCCATACATGTTCTTGATTTTTTAAATTCCTTATCATGAATTTCCTCGCAATATTTTCCTTTTAGATTGTCAAAGGAGAGGAGGGATAAACCTTGTAAAGTAAGACTAGCTTCAAGTAGTTTAAGTTTGTATCGAAAAAGTTTTCAAGGTAGAGAAAGGAAAAGAGTTCTTGTGAACGATGGGTTGTAAGTTTACAATTCTTATCACATCGGGGTCACTATTCATCCGTTAAAAGAAAAAGTCATTGCTATTTATTTTAAGACAAGTGATTGACTTGATTTTTAAAATAAAGTTGAAGCGACAAACGAATAAACATCACGTCATCGTCTTTTTACGTGGTAGAGCCACGCCACGCTGCAACTATATTATGGTTATAACACGAATGGGTCGGCTCGACCTTCAAGGACCACGTTCTCACAGAATACCAGCGTAAAATAGTAGCTTAATGCTGCTAGGTTTCGTATGGTGAGTGTAGAGAACCGGAAACCCTTTTTACTAGAAACGAGACATTCCATCGTATTCCTCAGGGGTGACAACGCATCTGCATTTTGATTCTTAATCGAAGGTAAATGTAGATGTCTATAGCCACAATATCCACTTACCATCAGGTGGACTAACAAAAACTTCCGATGGTAGGTGGCTACTGCAGCCCGTGGATAGCTGCAATCGACTCTAAGCATAGTAGGCTAAAAATGAGTTGTCATCTCTGAGAATTAGGATGGAATGCCTTACAGCCTGTAATTAGTCTGTATTTGGCAGAAATATGCTCATTGGGGTGTGAGAAAGTAGAAAATAATAATCGTTGTTGAAGTTTTATCACAGACTTCAACTTAGAATTAGAAATCAAATTAGTAGAAACACAAGCGAACATAAAAACTCATTTCACGTTCATCTGAATAACTGCGCAATACGTTGCGCAATTACTCTATTACGCTGAGCAATAGTTATTACGATAACCAAACAAATTACAAGCAGTTAAGAAAAATCTTCTTCCTTTATTATATTCAACTAAATCAAGAAAGGTTCTTGAGTGGCTGCCTCGTACCGTAGCCGAAGTGTAGGGCGGCCCTTTACTAGATGGAGTGACGAATTGGTAAGACATACAAGTCGATGGATGCAGGAGGTTCAGGACCGTGCTTTGTGACATTCCTCGGGGGAAGCCTTTGTGAAGGGCTGTAATGATGATGATGATTATGATGATGATGAAATAAAAAATAAGCGATAAAATGAAACACGGCACTGTAAGGTAAGTCTGTAAGGCACTCATTAGTGGTACGACGTTGGTACTCCCTCTTGCCCATTTCTGAAACTAAGCAGCGATTGGAAATGTAAATGTCCAATAAAATTACAGGCTGAGAGATATTTGACCTTAGTCCTCAGGGGTGACAGCGCACTTGTATTAAGAGCATGCTTACCACGCCCCCATCACATACATTCATCGAATGATTTCTTAGGTTCCGTTTTACTCAATTTGACGGTAAACACTTTCACTTTTACTTGGTGGTAGCACTTTTCTGCATAGTGATCTGGGTCAGAGTTTATTTTTATAGGAGAGGGGCAAACGAGCATGCGGCTCACCTGATGGTAAGTGACTACCGCCGCCCATGAACAACTGCAACACCAGGGGAATTGCAGGAGTAGGCTCTTTTCTGGAAGGTTCTTGAGTCTGGGTAGGTAAGCTCTTGCTCTTGTCAAATAGCAGTGTTTGAACTGCTGTGTTCTTTCTGAAGGTTATAGAGAGCCAGTGCAATTATAGGCTGTGAGGCATTCCATTTAAGACCTCAGAGATGACGACGCATTTGTAGCATTCTTTATTTGAAGTTGGCTGCAGGTTGTTTTTTATAGAATGAGGGTGAGCACACACCAAACTTGATGGTAAGTGGATGCTGTAGCCCATAGATATCTACATCTATCCTCGATTAAGAATCAAAATGCAGATGCGTTGTCACCCCTGAGGACTTAGATGGAATACTTTGTATCCAGTAAAAAAGGTATCCGGTTCTCTACACTAACCATAAGAAACACAGCAGCATTGAGCTGCTATTTTACGCTGGTGTTCTGTGAGAGCGTGGTCCTTCCCCGGTCGAGCCGACCCATTCGCGCTACAACTATAATATAGCTGCAGCATGGCTTTACCACGTATGTATAGGTTCGTTTGTCACTTCTGTTTTATAAAAAAAAAGAACGCTAACAACGTTTTTAAAATAACAAAACTTTAATGTTACATAACGCTATTTCGTTGGTTCCTTTAAAAAGAAACTATCGCAAAAGAAGACAAGAGCCCCTGAGGATATCTACAAGTAAAACTATTTTTGGCAACTTCCGTTAAAAGCGACAAAAACGTATAGAAATTCAATGGTTAGTTTGGATTTATATAGCTCGTTTCTATTACAGTAACAAGTCATTGTAGCACGGGATGTGATATTAACAAAGAACTAAAATGGAATGGAGTGGCCCGGTGGATACAACTCAGTGTGAAGAATACTTGATTTATTTTTTCATCGTAAGACCTTCACTACTACTCTAAGGGTATTTTCTAAGGGTTTTTTTGGTTATTAATAGAAATCAAAATTGCATGAATCATAATAATAATGTAAATGATTTAACTAATATTGACTGTTGTATGAAAATTGGGAATTAAATAGCTATTATTATTTTGAGGTATTTAAATATTTTTCTCATCTGGTTGGGCTGTATAAATATGTAAATGGAAATGATAAATATACATGAATTATTATTATTATTATTAATGGAAATCAGCGTTAATGGTAAAGAAGTGCCATTCTCTTTCAGTTAATTATTTGGGCATAACAATCGACCAGAAACTAACGTGGAACTCTCACGTTAGCAACGTTAGTCATAAGGCTAAAATTGCTTTAGGTACGTGCAGTCGTAATATGGTTGGGAACAACTGGGGCTTGCGTCCCAGTATGGTGCTATTGCTGTACAGCAGTATAGTGAGGCCGATTATTACATACGCCTCCATTGTTTAGTGTAATGGGGCCTACCAAAAGACGACTGCGGACAGGCTAAATAGAAAGCACTGCCTGTTTAATTGTGAATGTTTAAATTCAACACGTTATGGTTTCGCCACAAGTCATGCTGAGTTATGACCTTCTTTGGCATGCTTTCGACGTACAAAGCAAAATTTATTTAATTTACGTAATTATGTTACAAATTAGTATACTTCGTGTATGTAAACGATATATTCCAAAATTGTTGCTTTGTTTCTTTCTTTCTTTCGAATGACCGCTGAACATTTGGCGGCGCTGCTGCGGTGCCGCGGGTTCCGATCCCGCGTAGAACAAATGTTTGTATGGTCTACAAATAATTCTTAGATTAATTTTCTGATGAAGAAAAGCTAGTAATCGGGGAATAATAAATGTTTTCTTGCTCTTTTGTATTTCTTTAAAAATTGAGGTTCGCCCCTTTGCGGAGTCAACGACGAATTGTTACAGGTCTGGATGTTTGACAATGTACACATCATGTTTGCTTTTTATGCTTTTAGGATATAGGTTAAAATCCTAATGTGGGGTAACTTTTGTTTTCAAAAGATAACAAATGACAAATGCTTTTGTACCAGTTGTAATTGACATACGTTTATTATTATATTTTAGTTTAATTTGCAAGGTGGTAGAGTTCTATCTAGCAGTTTATCTGGGGTCGTTCTACTTACTTATTTTTGGCGCCAAAAATCAGTGAATTTACAGTGGTTTAGGAATTATTAAGGACGTATTCACGTTCCAAGCGCTGATTAGCTCAAAAAATTACTTTTCAAATCTATTAATATCTATCAACCGTTTATCTCACACAAATGTTAATTATTAATAACTTTAGGAAATTTTATGGTTTAAATAGTTAGCAGAGAACTTTTTAAGATCAATACAGTATTTGTGGATGTTATCAAGAAAATTAAACAGAGGTTTTATTAATTTCCCTTTTAGCGCCCATTTCAAAGCTTAAAATATCTGAAATTACTGACAAATTTAAGAATCAAAAATATAATCAGTTTGAAAGACCCCGAGGAAAATAGTAGTTAGAAGAAAAGATATTTTGATTTAAGTTATATACTTAAGAAATTAAAAATTCAAACCAGGTGAAATTTAAAAAAAAAATGCTGTGGATAAAACGATTGTTTTCACCAATTTATATATATATATATTTCATCAATTTACTTAATTTATTAAAACAATAGCTTAATATGTTAGAAGAACATCTTTTTTAACACTAAAGGTGCCCATCGACGATACGTCTGTTTAGAAGGCTTCTAAATGGAATACTTCCTAATGGAAGTACTCCAGATTAAACGCACATTGACTGTACTTCCACTTGGACGTACGCGCCGTCACTTCGAACGCTGCATGCTGTTCAATCACACGTACGGAACAAATAATACAATGGATTTTTTAATGGTTCCAACAGCAGTGTGTATTTGGATAAAAAAACAGAAAAACCGTAAGAGAAAACGGATGAAAGGGTGGTTGGAAAGTTTAAAACAAACAACGCCAACAAATCATGCAATGCATTTCTCTTTTCCCTGTCGTGATAATGAAGATGTTTCACTTGCTATAAACATGGATGCGATTTATATTTTTCAATTACTTCTAATAAAAAGTCACGTGCAGACGTAGACATAATAAGAATCCGGAGAATTTTGTTTAAGCGTTTCATAGACTCAGCCACAGAGCTTCTATGATCCAGCACATGTACCATCAATACCAGATCACAAACAGAGACAAAAATCACACAAAAATGGACGTGGTTTTGCCCATTCACAGACAATTCGGACGGCTTCCAAATGGCGTGGCGCACGTTTTTGACATTGACGGACGGCCGCGGATGACGTCCATTTGGATTGGACGCATGGATTTCAATCCGTTTGGAAATCTAAATCTGGATGACGTCCATTCAAATGGCATACGTTTTTCTCATTCACGAAACAATTTTGGAAGACGTCCACTCCATTTGGATTGATGGACGTATCGTCAATGGGCACCTTTACATATCTTTAATAATTAAGAATAAAATAGCTTTATTATTTTTCTATAAATATTTTAAAAGTACTATAAAACTCCGCGTTTGATTGAATTCAAATTAGACCACTCCCAGGTATATAGTGTATTATTTATGTAGACCACCGCTAGGCTTTCCAGAGAGAGGACATGTCGCTCGGCGCTCAGCCTGACGTTTGCCATGCACACAAGCAGGGCTGAATTCAGACCCTCAAAAAATATTGTACATGGAAAATAAAATTATACTATTTGTCCAAAATTATACAAAGTTTGACGTTACATGTTTTTTCCCCCATGCGCTGGGGTTTTGGCGTCACTCGTCTAGAGTATCCATAGAGCAACACAGGAGGGGTGAAGCCATAGCGTTATTTTCCGATACCAAACTGTTTGTCATTTTTTGCGGGGGGCAATCTGCGCCACGCACACTTTCTCAGACTCCCACACAAAAATAATCGTCTGTCACTATGAAACTCATACATAACAATTAAAATAATACATTATAGCAATTAAAATATACATTAACAATTTCACACACACATAGATATATTCTGTGTCATAACAGTGAATGAAGTGACGTGACATTGACAAATTGCATACAGCCATGGATCTAACAACTTTCGATACGCATTATCGATGAAAAGTTGGATATTATAATAAAGATAGGACTTTATTTATTACTATTTTAATTATCTATCATTTAACTAATAAACTAAATGTTTTTAAAATGGATTAGTTTTGTATCTATATATAACGAATACATTTTTGTGGGTTCGCTTTTTAAAGCAAAACATCGCAGTTGTGTTGAATACTTAGCTCGTCAGAGCTTCCCACTTTTACATTTTTTTCTTAAGTTGACGCTTAATAAGTTCTGTTTCTTCAACACCAATGTTTTTAAAAACCATCCGTTTTTCTTTATCTATCAAAAAATTTTCATCCAGATTCTGAAGAAATTTTCTTTAAAAAATGAGGTTTAGCTTGGAGCCTTTTAATTTTTTTTCCGATAATTTATTTTTTTCTTGGTAGAAGTGCAATGATGGGAATAGAATTATAATTTTCAGATGTTTCCTTTGACTAAGCCTGAAAAATAAATAGGCTATATTATGCTGTTATCATCTTTCTATGCAACTTACTCAATCTCAATAATAAAATAGTACTCTGTGATAAATATGTACCTATTTATTTTAAACAAACATATTATCTACAGTAAATTATTAAAAGGAAACTCGCACGTGGAGGATTTGATGTTGTCAACGAATCAGAAATAGTGAGATTGGCACTAATGGCATCGTAAGATAATAGTCTGTCATCTGGTAGAGTAAATAATAATTGATGGCTCTGGAAAATTAAATTTAACATTGTACATTTTTTGAAGTGGAGAAATCTGAGTTTCATTTCACAACTATGAATAACCACATACTACACTATACTACATATTCAGCATTTTACGGGTGGCACGGGGAATTACATCTTAGTCCTCAGGGTTGGCGACGCATTTGCAGTCTGTATGCGGTTTGTTGGCCTTGAGATCGTAAATATGGATATTTACGATCACACACACACACACACAGCCACAGGGCCACAGTTTACTTACCATCAGGTTGACTGTTCGCTAGTTTGCCTTCTCCGTAATGTAAAAAGCTTACGAAACGATAATACAGTGTGGTATTAAAGTTGGCTTGGTGCCCTCGACCAATCGCCTTCTATTGTTCGCCAACTTATTCTTCACGTGGTAGAGCCATGCTGCAGCTATATTAGTAGTATAGTTGAAGTACGAATGGGTCGGCTCGACCGGGGAAGGACCACGCTCACAGAATACCAGCGTAAAATAGCAGCTCAACACTGCTGTGTTTCGTATGGTGAGTGTAGAGAACGGAGACCCTTTTACTGGAAAAGAGGCATTCCATCTTAGTCCTCACGGGTGACAACGCATCTGCATTTTGATTCTTTATTGAAGATAGATGTAGATGTCTATGGGTCACAGCAACCACTTACCATCAGGTGGACTGTGTGCTCGTTTGTCACCTATCCTATAAAAAAACTTGAAAGTCAGAGGTCTGGAAATGATCTGAGCAAATGACACTGGGAACACGTGGGATGGGAAGCCAGGTAAGCATGTTATTACAAAAGTACTTCAATATATCCTTAAAATCTGATCTTTATGAAACCTGCAATAAATAAATAAAAAATACAATATGGTCGAAGTTCACACTTAGTAATTTTAATATAATGCATTAACTCACAATGTATATTAAATAAATCAGAAAACATAATCTCAAAAATAATTATATGCACAAGAGACATGGCTGTATAGACTATATTTGCCATTCGCCATTTTTATCGATAACTATTTACAAAACAGCAACAACTCGGATACAGACTCAGATCAGTCGCTCGACCGAACCGCATATCGTATGAGGGCGAGTCGCCTGTGGTGGTAAACAAATCCAAAACAACACGACCGTTACTATGGCAACTATGGACTGTTATTATTGTAATTTTTAAGATTGAAAACTAATATTATAAAGAACTAGCTGTTACCGCGGCTTCGCCCGCATGGTCACTGAAATGAACTATCCATTGCTTTTTGAATTGAAAGAAACTGAGTTTTATAGATTTGTCAGAGATGCAGCCATTAAAAGGAAACTGAGCAAATTGATTCGTCAGCCTATTTAAATGTTTTGAAACGCAGCGTGTAGGAAAGCATGAAAATAGCCTGTTTATTCAAATGGAAATGGAATATTTTTTAATTAAAGGAAACTGAGCATAATTATCCGTCAGGGATGCAGACTTTGAAAAGAAACTGAGCTAAATTGATTCGTCAGAGATGCAGTTTTCTGAATTGAAAGGAAACTGAGCCAAATAAAAGATCCGTCAGAGATGCAGCCTTTTGAGTTGAAAACTGAGCTTAATAGGTCCGTCAGAGGTGCAGCATTTGGAATTGAAAAGAAACTGAGCTAAATAGGAAATTTTGAATTGAAAAGGAAGATCTATGAATTCTGATTAATTGATTGTGGGAATTTTGGAAAAAAACTAACTGAACACTATTTTAAGACGCTACTGTACACAATGTTATATGTTTTTCCATTCAGGGAAAGAATGAGATTCTGGGCATTTGACACACGCGAACATGCTACATACAGCTGACCATGAGAGAAGCACGGTTTTCTAAGTTGACCCCGCTACCTGTAACGTTTGCCCTTGCGCTTTATTAATTGTCATTGCAAAACTGAGCAATAGGGAACTGCAACCTTTTGAATTGAAAAGGAAGATCTGTGGAATTATAGGATCCGTGGTATAATAACATTTTCACCTTTTCTACGCCTGTCAAAATTGTAGCACCGATTATGTTCCGTCCAAGATGTATCACACGCAGCCTTGTCCCGTTACATAACCGAGGAGCATCTAAATTTCGCATTAGCATGACTGGGACGCCTAATTTTAATTGAAGCTTATGTGAGGGCACACCTGACAACTCTAGAGAATTTAGAAACTCTACGGGATATGAAGTGCTCTGTTCTGTGTCCATAACTGTGTCTACTGACAAATACTCTGTTATTTCTTTTGCTTAATATATCTGAATTTATTTTGTTAACGCTCTCATTTTTTGGTGCAAGAATCGCCCTTTCACATAACTATTTGTCTTCATGCATGTTGTTCGTTAAATCTGAATAAACGCTCGCAATTAATTCGGAATGACTCTGTACTAAATTACAAAAATCTCTCGTCAATTTAACGCAGCCCTCAGCATCCGTTTCCAACCGCCCATCGCCAATTTTTAATAGTGTGTCAGTTTCTTCATATTCATATCATAATTTTTCCAAGTGCTTCATTATAAATGTGTTCATTGTATGTCATGTTCGCGTGTGTCTGCTGTAACCTTCGCAAAATATCTTCCGCGATGTACTCTTTATATTTGTCCCACAATTTATGTGCATTAGATAGCCCGCAAGATGATATGAGAGTTGCATAAGATCCCTAATTTTGGCTGGTGACTGGAACTGCACAGCTTCCTCCATGGTTTCATCCCAGTGATTATCGTTTTCTAAAAGATGCAGAGCTTCACATGCTTCTCTATAAGTTGCGCATTCCTGACCGTTGACAGTTTTAAGGTCTTTATATCCTGTAGGACCCCGAACATGGTGCAGCAGCAATTGTAAACAGAAACATTCAAAATTAGTTACATGGACGGTATACACACGACCAAGGACATCTGATGACTTTACACCGGACCAATTTGCAACAGGCGCGCCTTGAATACGGCGTTTTACTCCTTCCTAGATGTGTTCCAAGTATAATAGCGGGGACTTCAGAATATAACAACGTTTTTGCAAAGGGTCGGTTTGACAAAGTTGAAAGAAGGCTGTTAGTGTAGTTTTGGCGGTGATGCAATTCTTTCTTGGAAATTTCTTTCGGTGTTTCTTAAGGTGAGTAACTGTTGGGTGCCTTTCGTGTAAAGGAAGCCAAGGAGACGCCACGCTGCCTCGTTACTGCTGACATAACGCCCTGCTTGAAAGGTCTGTACTTCATTAACGGATTTGCCTCACCTTCACTCCTAAGATTAAATATTGCTTGGTCGCTTCCTTTATTTATGTACTTACAGATATACTTGATTGCGCGGACAGAGCTACATGCTTCTACATTAATGTGGGCATTAAATATTTTACATAGAATGGGCGAATACGGGACAATCCAGCTGTTATCTAAGGTTTCGAACGCTCCAGAGCGAGATTTGATTGTAACTTTCCTGCCACCATCTTCAGGAGCTCTGCGTCTGTATAAAGGTAGCCATTGTCATTGTGCACTGTTTCTTTTAATAGCTGTTTAGGAATTTCTTTGTACATTTTCCTTCTTTCATACATGGCGATATTGAATTTCGTGCTCCACATGGACCGTGAATCATATTACGGACGATGGTATCATACAATTCTTTATCTTGCTCAGGATCCGGAATCTCGGCGCTTAATATGTCGTCTATTTGGCTGGGCCACAACTTCTCTTTAAGCCATATTAGAATGTGGGCATGCGGTAATCCTCTTTTTGCCATTCAATTGAATACATGAAGCACTGCACCTCTCGAAAATTTTCCTTTGTTAATTACATACATTAATTTTTGTACTTTTAATCTAAATACTCTAGCAACTAAATCGTGTCTGTCAGTACTTTTGGCCCGGCATTAGCTCCTCAGTTATTTCTTTCCATGTGGGATTGCAAGTAAAAGTAACAAAAGATCAGGTCTTCCGTAAGTTCGTACATAGGCGAATGCGTCTTGTGTGTACTCATGTAGGTAGCGGGGACTGTTAACGAATGATGAGAGCAGAATTACCATGTTACCTAAATCTCTGGGGCTTACATTGGCGTCGCTAGAAACTGCATCTTGTAAATGTATATAATTCTCAACGCGCAGCTTTTTTTGATTTAAAGATATATAACGGAGACGTTCACTTTCTACCTTCACATACATGTCTACCAAAAATTAATGAAATAATTGTCTACACCGGCTAAGATGTTAAAATCATTTTCTCGCAACATCATATGATACGCATAAAATCCATACATGATTGGATTTCACTTTTTGTTCGAAGTAGGCTCCTTTGTGACCGGGTTAATGAGTGGAATTTGAAAATGATAACCCTCTTGTCCTTTGCAATAAATCAATGGGTATTGCAAAGCGTCATAAAACTTGTGTATCGGCTACCCGTTGCAACGTATCATCACGTGCTCGCAAGACAATGTCTCGTGAAGAAAATTGATCACCACTAATTACGGCTGCTATTTCGTTTATCAAAGGTGCATTGTAGCGCCTTTCATGCTCTCCTCGAGGGTCCGATCTGCGTGAATGACGACTTTATAATCCTCTTCAGGTAGGTTTTCTAAAGCAGTTTTAAATGTTTTGACTAAAATGTTACGTTCATGCAAGAATCTTTGAATTTTGAACACTGTTTCTCTCTCAACTCCCTGGATAAATTGGCAGCGACAGTCTACCTCAATTTCTTCGTTACCCATAAAATATACTTGTAAAATTTATGCTGTTCGTTTTCAGCTGGAAAAAGTGAACCTATTCTATGATAAATTTGCCTTGCACCGTAAATGTAGGCGAAAATCCGGCATTATCATTTCCCGGTCAACTCCGAAGGACGTCATTTGAAAGCATGAGTTATATTTCCGGATCCTGTTTAAAAGCGCCGTGACTCATTAGCATCATATAAAAGAGAGTTTTCAAAGGTTCTTCTGGTTTCCCAAGTAACGGAAGAGACACTTTGCCATTGGAACAGCACATGGCTGCTCTCTCATCTTTCCATTTTAAAGCGCTGCAAAATCGACACGCCTTGTCCATCAGTCCGATAACAACTAACCTGTGATTTTTATAATCAATCAACGGATCATAATTGAATGCTGCGTCATTAAAAACCGACCAATTGTTTCTTTGAAAATTTTGTCGACGTTCAGCTTGGAGCTGTGCATTTTCATCTCTTCGCGCCTGTGTCTGTTCTGGTGTTTCAGATGCCCTTATAGTAGATTGACATTCAGCTTGCTCAATGAGTCTGTGTTGAGTTTCATCAAGTGTTTCCGCGGCTCTTAAGGCGGCCTGACGTTCCGATTGTTCGAATAGCCTTTGCTGACTTTGAGCAGGTGTTTCGGAAGCTCTTAAAGCAGCCTGACGCTCTGTCTGTTCAAGACGCCTTTGCTGACGTTGAGAAGGTATCTCAGATGCTCTAAAAGCAGCCTGACGCTCTGCTTGTTCTTGCCTTCTCAGTTCAGCATCTTCTAAAGATTCTAGCGATCGAGCTAATCTTTCCGCTTGTCTTTGAAGATACTCTTGAAAGGCTGGACTTACGTTTGCGAGGCATTATGAAGTAAGAAAAACCTATTTATAAAAACGTTAAAATACCTAAAAGGAATTAAATTTCCTTTTAAATAATTTTAAAATCAAAACAACAAAACCAATTCAAGACACAACACGAATCCGAAAACGATAGCCAAAAAATCGAATCAACTTAAACCAAATCACAAAACAAATCGCAGAAAACCGAAATCGAAAGCAGTAGTCAATATAAATATAACTCAAAAATATTTTCTTATAATTTTGCACAATTTTTCTTATTCTAATACCGATTCATTCATAACCACATATAAGAACTGTATTCATTTCCGTTCAATAAATATTACTAAGGCTTATTAATAAGGCTTACTAAGAACTGTTTCTACCATTGTTAAGTAATAGTTAAGGGTGAAAGCGTGACAGGTGGTGATAGTATTTCTGATCCATACTTATAATCACGCCTGTAACCCTTGCGGGGTAGGCAGAGCATCAACGGATTACTTAATATCGTCTGCGAGGTTATCGCCTATTCTATGAATTACGATGCACCAAATTTTTTATCGCTCTCTTCCCGGTCCTGCGTGGAAAAATACAGATCCATACATTTTTTATCTTAATTTTGGTAAAAAGACATAATAATCTAGATATTCTGACCTTCTGTGTTCGTCTATCGTACCGTCGTCCGTCTTGTAGAATCACGGTGGCGCCACCTAGCTGAATTTAATTTTGCAACATATTCGATTTTCCCACGGGAATGATATGTTTTCCGCTGAAAAAGTAGCCTATGTCACTCTACAGCCACCGAACTATCCCCATACAAATAATCATGCCATGCCGACGCTCTGTTGCGACGAGAAAGAAGGACAAACTTGTGCCACATATTCGATTTTCCCACGGGAATGATATGTTTTCCGCTGAAAAAGTAGCCTATGTCACTCTACAGCCACCGAACTATCCCCATACAAAAATCATGCCATGCCGACACTCTGTTGCGACGTGAAAGAAGGACAAACAAACAAACAAACAAACACACTTCCGCATTTATAATATTATATTAGTATGGATTATTTACATATGAAAGGTAACGCCATCTTTTTGTAAATTTGACGTGGCAGATCTCTTTTTGCAGCAAAAAACTGAACAATTTGCCATTTTTGTGGGACGTCGATTCAGTCACGCAACTAAATTTAGTCTAGTGAGCAGTGCGGTTGCAACTAGTTTTATTGTAAACATAGGGCCGCTGTGTCATATATGGAATTATACTTTGGTACAGGGGAACGCTTGCGTATGGCCACTCCTGTCCGGTACGTCGGCGGCCCGTGTTGCTCTATGAGCGTATCAATACATTTCGTTTTTGGCGTTTTTGTTGTGAATTGAAATAAAATTGCATTATGATATCGGCGTTTAGCATTGCGTATCATCTGATTACACCGATTCCTATCAGCTTTATAGAGGTTCCATCTCTCATAAATCCGCTCTTTTCTAAAACGTTGAAAAGCCCGGTCCCTACGCCTCATGGCTATGCAAACACCTCTCGTCACCCATGGAGCAGGTTGTCGCTTGACTTTCACTTTCTTGACTGGAGCATGTACATCATAAAGCTTGAGAACAGTGTCATTAAACGCAGCGACTTTCTCGTCCACAGTGGAGACGCCCACCACTCTGTCCCATTTTAATTAAGACGCATCTAAACACAATTCTTCTAAATCTATACGACCAAAACATCGCATGTGCAGGATTTTAGGCAGCAATTTAGGAGGTTTTAGGATATAAGAAAGGAAAATGAGGTCATGATGGGAAAAGCCAGAAGCAAGGCTTTGACCATGGTAGGACACGAGGGTAGAGGAAGATGTAAGGATTATGTCGAGCCAAGTGACATTCCCATCAATGCTGTGATGAGTGGCTTGTAAGGGAAGGATGTGGAGACCATCCTTATACGTGGTAGAGCCATGCTGCAGCTATATTAATAGTATAGTTGTAGCACGAATGGGTCGGCTCGACCGGGGAAAGACCACGCTCTCGCAGAATACCAGCGTAAAATAGCAGCTTATTGTTTCGTATGGTAAGTGTAGAGGACCGGAGACCCTTTTTACTAGAAAAGAGGCATTCCATCTTAGTCCTCACGGCTGACAACGCATCTGCATATTGATTCGCAAACGAGGATAGGTGTAGATGTCTATGGGCCACAGCAACCACTTACCATCAGGTGGACTGTGTGCTCGCTTGTCGCCCTTATCATATAAAAAAAAAAGACCAACTTACTCGACAATATGAAGGAGTTTACAAGAACGGGGTGATGTGGGAACCAAGAGGTTAGTATTGAAGTCGCCCATGATGATGTGATGCGTGTATTCCGACCCTAAAGATTCCAAAGTAGTTTCGAGACTGGAGAAGTAATTAACAGAAGGGGGACAGTAAACAACACCGAGAACCAGTTTTGTTCCCTTCACACATACTTCGAGAAAAAGAAACTGCAGGGGCGGAATAGGAGAGTGAGGAGGAGGCTAGGATTTTGTAAGAAAAGTCACAGCGGAGATATATAGCAACACCACCCCTCTTCTGTCCACACGATCATTGCGTATCAGAGTAAACCCAGAGAGAGGATAAGTAGTCGAAAGAAGATGAGGTTTGAACCAACTCTCAGAAATCAAAACGGCATGAACGTTAGCATTCGAGAAATCTTCAATTAGGTCGCTGTAGTGAGTGGGTATGCTTTGTGCATTTACATGACACACGTTCAACGAAGAGTGCGCCTGATTAAACGTATGCCGCACGAAATCGCCAAGCGTATCAGTTGACATGTGACAGATTCATTGGCAGAAAAAAAGAATCTTCATCAGAAGCCATTAATATAAAAATAATACAATAAATATAATATAGGTAATATAACATGTTTGCAATAATTAATAAACTATATATTAAAATATATCGGACTAAAAAAATGTGCAACACTGCTATCTCTGCACCACCCACCAGCTGGCACACACACGCATTGGCGGAATGTTCACTATACAAATAGACATAGAATAAAATAAACATAAGAAAAAACTCGAAATACCTAATTAATACTCAAAATTAAAAATAATAGATTATGCAAATTACAAAGAAAATTTCTGAGCGAAATTATCTTGAAGTGTCAAATTGACAAGCTTAACAACTAATCTATGATAAGTATCTTAATGAGTTTGACAATAAAATTTTGTTAGTTAGTTGGTTAGTTCCTATTACATATTACCTCAAAAAGTTAATACTAATACTAACAATGACAAACATTGTTCAAGTTATATCTTAAGCAAATAGTTTATAATACTATAGTAGGTCAATGATAATACACATAAAAAAAAAAACAAAAAGAAAACGATGTTAATTGAGTCTGACAGTAATAGGGTATTTTACACCATGTAAAAAAAATCATAAATTATATATTTATGATAGATTTTGTAAAAAGTGAACGAGAAATATTGATTTCTATTTATAAAAATGCATTATAAATTTTATTTTTCTATTTTAAGATATTTTTTTTATATGTGCCTCAAATTAGCAAAACGCTGTCCGCCATATTAGATACCGTCGTGACGTCACTGGTGAAGAGAAGTAGCTAATGTGCTGTGTTATTTCGAAATTTTTCAAGTTATCATTACGATTGTTGAGTTTTATTCCGAATTTTATTGAAAAGGCATCATGGAAGATGGATTCGTAAAAGCAGAAAGTACTAATCTTTATTCTATTAATTCGAATTCGTTTAACAGAACCCATATTCTTATATTGTGTGTAATTTTCCAACTCAAAGCGAGTTTATTACTTCGCTTTTAGCAATAATGTTATAGATATTATAATATAAGCTTAGGTGAGAAAAACTTTTTGTTATAGTTTTTTGTACAAACCATGTCATTATTCCCATATAATAGAAGAAAACACGAATTAAGTAAAACACTGCACTGCACGCAAGGGCTGTCAAAATGGCCCACAAAGGGCGGGACAGACGAGCGATTAACCTAATCTATTACAAAATTTAACTTGCAATAGGTCTTGCACCTATCATGTCATGATGATTTGTTTTGTATAAACGATAGTTAAATATAAGTCATACTTACATCAAAGTGGTCTTCACAGAAGTATAGTTTAGATTTTGTAGACAATGCCTTCGGGTCTCTTCTCGCCAGTTTTAATCAAGTATTTCTCATATTTAAATCAGTTGGCACTGGAATCCATAACTTCCCCGGCATTCATATGCTCGTATTTTTGCATCCAGGTACAACACAACAATGATATAGATGATAACTCATTATTAAACATCCAAAAGTATCTTATTCCTTTGCAAAATAGGCAAAATTCTAGGACAGTGACGTCACGAGTTGAACAGCATGGCGGCTATCGTTTTCACGCGAAAATTTAAAACGATGGATTAAAAGTAATTTTTATATAAAAATTATAGTGGTTCATTATCACTCTAGGATTCATTTAAAACACTTTTTGAAAATGGGTGTAATACCCTATTGCAGATTTGTTAACTTAATATTTACTACCATATGGACTATCTAGTGTAGTTCTGATAAAAACCACAAGGTAAAATATAGAAACAACAATAAGCAGAAAGTGAGAAGAACATACCTAAGACTAAAATATATATAAAATAAAAATAAAATAAGCCTTTACACTAAAAATATAGGTACTCAAAAATAAGAGCATAGTATTATGAAAAAAAAAATACAGATATTATTGACTTATGAGGAAAACTTATCATCAAAATTAAAACATTGAATTATGATCAGCAGCTATTATTTCCGAGACTTAGAATTCAAGCCCGATACTCCCTCATTACTGCTGATGCTTTTACCTCCACCTGAAGATACCGTTGCTGCCTTAGGATATTTCAGTGTAAGAGAGTTCAGCTCATCCACTGTGGTTATCTTGTACCTGGTCCCATCAGCAGCTTTAACCACTATTATGCCATCCTGAGTCCAGCATGCTCTCATACCAAAATGCAACCGAGCTTTGCCAAAAACAGTCTGTCGTGCCTTTGTCAGAAACTCTTTCACTGAGACAGAAGATCCTTTAAGCCGGGATTTGGCCCTCCACATAGATAATCTGGATTCAACACTAGCAAACCTTACAAGGATTGGCCGATGATGGTCTTTTTGGCTACTCCAATCCTATGACACGCACGAATAGAAGTTTCTGTTATGTCACTCAGTTTCATCTTGTGGATTGTGTTTAGTACAGAAGCCTTGCAGTCCCCCTTATCCACTTCGGCGATTCCCAGGGAAATGAGGGCCTTACGTCGTTGTCTGGTCTCAATGACATCAACCATGCGGGGGCACTCATTAATTTGTTTGCGATGCAGCCCTAGCATGGAGAACATGAGTTCTCGGAAGGAACTCCTCTACCACCTTTGCAACTGTGTCCTTTGCGGGTCCCCCAGATAGTAGCTGCGCTTCCAGTTCGGACATTTTCTTAGAGAAGCATCCCTCCAGGCTATTATATTGTATTTTGTGCGGTTTTAATCTCCTCAATTTGAGACATTGTATAATGCCCAATAAAGTATCAATGTGTTGATAAAACTCAAATAAGTAATGTAAATGTGACGTGCTGGCAGGTGGTGTATTTAATAAGGATCAATTCACATATATACTGTTGAATTTACGTAAGAACTGTATATTTATGGACTCAAGCACTCAAAAATTATATAATTTACAGTAAATTATTCTTTTAATTAATTTAAAGTAAGATCTCTAAGCGTAAATATGTGTTAACTTTTTATTCACCTACCGCCGAAGAAAATTATTTAAGAAAATCCTTAGATTTAAAAAATGTTATTGCTATCATCATCCTTATCGTTATCTTCATTAAAGCCTATTAAAGTACACTGCTGAATATAGGCCTCCCCATTTCTCCCCCATATCTGGGGGTGAAAAACGAGCACACAATCCACCTGATGGTAATTGAATGCTGTGGACCATAGACATCGACATTTATCTTCGATTAATAATCATAATTCAGATGCGTTGTCACCCATGAAGAATTCAATAGAATGCCTCGTTGCCAGTAAAAAGCTCTCCGGTTCTCTACACACACCATACGAAACACAGCAGCATTAAGCTGCTATTTTACGCAGGTATTCTGTGAGAGCGTGGTCCTTCCCCGGTCAAGCCGACCCGTTCGTATTACAACCCTAATATCGCTGCAATATGGCTTCACCACGTAAAATATTTCTATAAAAAAAAACAAAGGCTACCATGCTGGGAAACTGTTTGACAAGCTACATACATACCTGCTAATGCTTCTTATATTGAACTTGTTTCGGAACTCGTTAACAACGGATCTCAGTTACCTTGGATTGTCTTTTAACTTGGATAAACGATATAAGATTCGAACAAAGAATTTAGGATATTAAGGTTAAAAATTTCATAAATGTTTTTATTCTTATCAGTATCATTATCATTACAGCGTAACACAAGTCCAATGCTATATAAAGGTCTCCCCCAAGGAATGCAGAAACCATGGTTGTGAGCCACCTGCATCCATTAACTCCCTGCATCTCTTACTAGGTCATCACTCCATCTAGTGGGTGGCCGCCCTACACTTCGCTTACCGATAAGAGGCTGTCACTCGAGAACCTTTCTTTCCCATAAGTTGTCAGTTCTTCGAGCTATATGCCTGACCTTGAAGTTGGCTACTTCGGCTTACTAATCCGTTGCGCTATGTCGGTAAATCTAGTTTTACCACTCGTTTCTAAGTTTATTACGCAAAGAAACTCCAAGCATAGCTCTCTTCATAGCTCGCTGAGCGACTTTTAGTTTCCTCATACGGCCAGCAGTGAAGGACCACGTCTGAGACCCATATGTAATCCTTGGCAACACGCACTGGTTGTATACTGTTTTTTGAAGCCACACATTTATACTATGTAGTCCTACACGTTCAAATAAGTTATTCAAGGATCAGTAATCAAGATCAGCGGTGTTTGTAAACAACCAGCATTTTATTAATTTGGGACTGATTTACAGCATACCGAAACCGCACAGCTGAAAATAGGTTTTAATACACCCTAGATTGTCTTTCTTGCCATAGTTGCCACGTTAGGTATCACAGTTTTTTTTATTATATTCAATTGTTATCATAAAGATGCTGCCAACCCTGATATAATTTTATCAATTTTTATGAGTCTATTTAATTTCTATATTATGGTAAATTAAATCTTTTACGACGTTGTATTACTTACTACCCTAAGATTGACTGGCAGAAAATACTTTCAGTATGAGGTCGGCCTTTGTTTCTCTTGTTTCATAAAGAAATAACGATTCAAAAGGGAATACGTAAGTGAATAGATCTTAAGAAATTATTCAGTTAACAGTTGTAGCTCCAGAAACACAAACAGACTAAAGATATCGATCTAAATGCGAATAATTGGTGGTATTTAGCCTTTTGATAATAAAAGTTATATATTATCAAAAGGCTATACATTGCAACTTGCAATATTATGAAGTACCGACGAGAGAGCGAGCGAATACTAAGTAGAACTTAGTTTGATAACTGGTTGCAGAAAGCCGAACTTCTGTTGGGAACTAAGTTGATTATTCGGACGAGTCTTGTATTTAAGAAATAAGGGTTCTTTATATTCTGGTCAGTTGTTTTAGAAGATACATAGGAAAATATATATATATATATATATATGATTGCAGAACAAATGGGTCGACTCTCCCGGTAGGACCACGTTTTCACAGAGTACCAGCGAGAAACAGCAGAATAATGCTACTGTCTTTCGTATGGTGAGTTGAGAGAACCGGAGGCTAAGGTGGCATTCCCTCAGAGTCCTCAGAGATGCCAACTCATCTGCATTTTACTTGATCAAGGATAGATGTAAATGTCTCTGGGCCACAGCATCTAGTACTTTTTTCACCCTTATTATTTTTATAGAATGGGGCTAACAAACGAGCACACAGTCCACCTGATGGTAAGTAGATCCTGAAGCCCATAGACATCTACATTTATATTCGATTAAGAATCAAAATGCAGATGTGTTGTCACCCCTGAGGACTACGATGCAATGCCTTGTTTCCAGTTAAGAGTCTCCGGTTCTCCACACTCACCATGCGAAAGCCAGTAGTAATATTCTGCTGTTTCACGCTGGTATTCTGTGAGAGCGTGGTCTTCCGGTCGTTGCCGACCCGTTCTGCATAAACTAATATCGCGTAATATGGCTTCACCACGTAAAATATTTTATAAAAAAAACAAAGGCTACCATGTTGGAAACTGTTTGACAAGCTACATACATACCTGCTAATGCTTCTTATATTGAACTTGTTTCGGAACTCGTTAACAACGGATCTCAGTTACCTTGGATTGTCTTTTAACTTGGATAAACGATATAAGATTCGAACAAAGAATTTAGGATATTAAGGTTAAAAATTTCATAAATGTTTTTATTCTTATCAGTATCATTATCATTACAGCGTAACACAAGTCCAATGCTATATAAAGGTCTCCCCCAAGGAATGCAGAAACCATGGTTGTGAGCCACCTGCATCCATTAACTTTGCATCTCTTACTAGGTCATCACCCATCTAGTGGGTGGCCGCCCCACACTTCGCTTACCGATAAGAGGCTGTCACTGAGAACCCTTCCCATAAGTTGTCAGTTCTTCGAGCTATATGCCTGACCTGAAGTTGGCTACTTCGGCTTACTAATCTGTTGCGCTATGTCGGTAAATCTAGTTTTACCACTCGTTTCTAAGTTTATTACGCAAAGAAACTCCAAGCATAGCTCTCTTCATAGCTCGCTGAGCGACTTTTAGTTTACTCATACGGCCAGCAGTGAAGGACCACGCCTGAGACCCATATGTCATCCCTGGCAACACGCACTGGTTGTATACTGTTTTTTTGAAGCCACACATTTATACTATGTAGTTCTACACGTTGAAATAAGTTATTCAAGGATCAGTAATCAAGATCAGCGGTGGTTGTAAACAGCCAGAATTTTATTAATTTGGGACTGATTTGTAGCATACTAAAAAAAAAAAACAAAAAGAAAACGATGTTAATTGAGTCTGACAGTAATAGGGTATTTTACATCATGTAAAAAAAATCAAAAATTATATATTTATGATAGATTTTGTAAAAAGTAAACGAGAAATATTGATTTTTATTTATAAAAATGCATTATAAATTTTATTTTTCTATTTTAAGAACATATTTTTTTATATGTGCCTCAAATTTGTAAAACGCTGTCCGCCATATTAGATACCGTCGTGACGTCACTGGTGAAGAGAACTAGCTAATGTACTGTGTTATTTCGAAAATTTTCAAGTTATCATTACGATTGTTGAGTTTTATTCCGAATTTAATTGAAAAGGCATCATGGAAGACGGATTCATAAAAGCAGAAAGTACTAATCTTTATTCTATTAATTCGAATTAGTTTAACAGAACCCATAATCTTATATTGTGTGTAATTTTCCAGCTCAAAGCGAGTTTATTACTTCGCTTTTAGCAATAATGTTATAGATATTATAATATAAGCTTAGATGAGAAAAACTTTTTGCTATATTTTTTGATACAAACCATGTCATTATTCCCATATAATAGAAGAAAACACGAATTAAGTAAAACACTGCACTGCACGCAAGGGCTGTCAAAATGGCCCACAAAGGGCGGGACAGACGAGCGATTAACCTAATCTATTACAAAATTTGACTTGCAATAGGTCTTGCACCTATCATGTCATGATGTTTTGTTTTGTATAAACGATAGTTAAATATAAGTCATACTTACATCAAAGTGGTCTTCACAGAAGTATAGTTTAGATTTTGTAGACAATGCCTTCGGGTCTCTTCTCGCCAGTTTTAATCAAGTATTTCTCATATTTAAATCAGTTGGCACTGGAATCCATAACTTCCCCGGCATTCATATGCTCGTATTTTTGCATCCAGGTACAACACAACAATGATATAGATGATAACTTATTATTAAACATCCAAAAGTATCTTATTCCTTTGCAAAATAGGCAAAATTCTAGGATAGTGACGTCACGAGTTGAACAGCATGGCGGCTATCGTTTTCACGCGAAAATTTAAAACGATGGATTAAAAGTAATTTTTATATAAAAATTATAGTGGTTAATTATCACTCTAGGATTCATTTAAAACTCTTTTTGAAAATGGGTGTAATACCCTATTGCAGATTTGTTAACTTAATATCTACTACCATATTGACTATCAAGTGTAGTTCTGATAAAAACCACAAGGTAAAATATAGAAACAACAATAAGCAGAAAGTGAGGAGAACATACCTAAGACTAAAAATATATAAAATAAAAATAAAATAAGCCTTTACATTAAAAGTATAGGTACTCAAAAATAAGAGCATAGTATTATGAAAAAAAAAATACAGATATTATTGACTTATGAGGAAAACTTATCATCAAAATTAAAACATTGAATTATGACCAGCAGCTATTATTTCCGAGACTTAGAATTCAAGCTCAATACTCCCTCATTACTGCTGATGCTTTTACCTCCACCTGAAGATACCGTTGCTGCCTTAGGATATTTCAGTGTAAGAGAGTTCAGCTCATCCATTGTGGTTATCTTGTGCCTGGTCCCATCAGCAGCTTTAATCACCAATATGCCATCCTGAGTCCAGCATGCTCTCATACCAAAATGCAACCGAGCTTTGCCAAAAACAGTCTGTCGTGCCTTTGTCAGAAACTCTTTCACTGAGACAGAAGATCCTTTAAGCCGGGATTTGGCCCTCCACATAGATAATCTGGATTCAACACTAGCAAACCTTACAAGGATTGGCCGATGAGGTCTTTTGGCTACTCAATCCTATGACACGCACGAATAGAAGTTTCTGTTATGTCACTCAGTTTCACCTTGTGGATTGTGTTTAGTACAGAAGCCTTGCAGTCACCCTTATCCACTTCGGCGATTCCCAAGGAAATGAGGGCCTTACGTTGTTGTCTGGTCTCAATGACATCAATCATGCGGGAGCACTCATTAATTTGTTTGCGATGCAGCGCTAGCATGGAGAACATGAGTTCTCGGAAGGTCCGGAACTCCTCTGCCACCTTTGCAACTGTATCCTTTGCGGGTCCCCCAGATTGTAGCTGCGCTTCCAGTTCGGACATTCTCTTAGAGAAGCATCCCTCCAGGCTATTTTGTACGGTTTTAATCTCCTCAATTTGAGACATTGTATAGTGCCCAATAAAGTAACAATGTGTTGATAAAACTCAAATAAGTAATGTAAGTGTGACGTGCTGGCACGTGGTGTATTTAATAAGAATCAATTCACATATATACTGTTGAATTTTCGTAAGAACTGTATATTTATGAACTCAAGCACTCAAAAATTATATAATTTACAGTAAATTATTCTTTTAATTAATTTAAAGTAAGATGTATAAGCGTAAATATGTGTTAATTTTTTATTCACCTACCGCCGAAAGAAATTTATTTAAGAAAAATCCCTTAGATTTAAAAGTGATGTTATTTCTATCATCATCCTTATCGTTATCTTCATTAAAGCCTATTAAAGTACACTGCTGAATATAGGCCTCCCTCCATTTCTCCCCCCATATCTGGGGGTGAAAAACGAGCACACAATCCACCTGATGGTAATTGAATGCTGTGGACCATAGACATCGACATTTATCTTCGATTAATAATCATAATTCAGATGCGTTGTCACCCATGAAGAATTCAATAGAATGCCTCGTTGCCAGTAAAAAGCTCTCCGGTTCTCTACACACACCATACGAAACACAGCAGCATTAAGCTGCTATTTAACGCAGGTATTCTGTGAGAGCGTGGTCCTTCCTCAGTCGAGCCGACCCGTTCGTATTACAACCATAATATAGCTGCAATATGGCTTCACCACGTAAAATATTTCTATAAAAAAAAAAACAAAGACTACCATGCTGGGAAACTGTTCGACAAGCTACATACATACCTGCTAATGATTCTTATATTGAACTTGTTTCGGAACTCGTTAACAACGGATCTCAGTTACCTTGGATTGTCTTTTAATTTGGATAAACGATATAAGATTCGAACAAAGAATTTAAGACATTAAGGTTAAAAATTTCATAAATGTTTTTATTCTTATCACTATCATTATCATTACAGCGTAACACAAGTCCAATGCTATATAAAGGTCTCCCCCAAGGAATGCACAAACCATGGTTGTGAGCCACCTGCATCCATTAACTCCCTGCATCTCTTACTAGGTCATCACTCTATCTAGTGGGTGGCCGCCCTACACTTCGCTTACGGATAAGAGGCTGTCACTCGAGAACCTTTCTTTCCCATAAGTTGTCAGTTCTTCGAGCTATATGCCTGACCTTGAAGTTGGCCACTTCGGCTTACTAGTCCGTTGCGCTATGTCGGTAAATCTGGTTTTACCGCGAATATCCTCGTTTCAAAGAAACTCCAAGCATAGCTCTCTTCATAGCTCGCTGAGCGACTTTTAGTTTCCTCATACGGCCAGCAGTGAAGGACCACGTCTGAGACCCATATGTAATCCTTGGCAACACGCATTGTTTTTTTGAAGCCACACATTTATACTATGTAGTCCTACACGCTCAAATAAGTTATTCAAGGATCAGTAATCAAGATCAGCGGTGGTTGTAAACAACCAGCATTTTATTAATTTGGGACTGATTTGTAGCATACATTTGTAAAAAAACTAAAGCACGACATATGATGTCTGTCTTCTTTCTGCCGACTTTTGAATCATTAGATAAAATTTATTCATATGATAAAAGAACAATATAAACAAATTAATAATTACAGGTGTATAAATAAAATGGATATAAGATTTAAGAGATAGCGCAGCGTTAAGCCGCTATGTACAAACAATAATGGTTCGCACCTTGGTTTTACGTGTTTTGGCTTACTCAACCATAGATGGCGTTGATTTTTAACATACGTCGATACACTTTTGTTGGATGACTAAGTTGGATGCCTAATTAGTTTCAGAAGCTAGGTTATGTCGGCACTGATTTCTTCTTTTCTTATTGTATTGTGGTTAATTTTGTACTTCTTATTTATTTTTTCCCTTCACTTTTACATTCAATCAGGTTATAAGGTAACAACGTCGGGAATTTAAAAATAAGTTAATATACGCGATAAAATTCGTAAAAACTAGTTTTTGTTAAATGTGTATTGTCGCGTAAACATAAGAAATAATTAACAATTTTTTTTTAATAATAGAAGAGAAGGTGACCGCCAATAAATATCAGTGAAATTAGGGGCGCCGTGCCTTATTTGAAAATTGTCATGCAGGATTTCATTGAAATTCAAATGATAAGAACTTAGTTAATTTTCTAAGTTTGTGGATGCGTCTCAACAAAGTTTTGGCTTTGAATGCGACGGCTTAAAGTACGCTCACGACGTTGCAACTTGCAATATTATTAAGTACCGACGAGAGAGAGCGAGCGAATACTAAGTAGAACTTAGTTTGATAACTGGTGTCAGAAAGCCGAACTTCTGTTGAGAACTAAGTTGATTATTCGGACGAGTCTTGTAAGTAAGAAATAAGGGTTCTTTATATTCTGGTCAGTTGTTTTAGAAGATACATAGAAGATACATATGATATATATAATTAAATGACATAAATAATGTAATTAAGAAGTTTTGGACAAAAGATAGGTATTACCTATCCAAATATAATTTAAAACTGGTAGCAAATGAGCTATCTTATTATTTAGATTTTTTCTTTTTAAAGGATTGGATGACAAACGAGCATACAGTCCACCTGATGGTAAGTGGTTGCTGTGACCCACAGACATCTACATCTATCCTCAATAAAGAATCAAAATGCAGATGCGTTGTCACCCGTGACGACTAAGATGGAATGCCTCTTTTCCAGTAAAAAGGGTATCCGGTTCTCTAAACTCACCATACGAAACACAGCAGCATTAAGCTGCTATTTTACGCTGGTATTCTGTGAGAGTGTGGTCCTTCCCCGGTCGAGCCGACCCATTCGTGCTACAACTATACTACTAATATAGCTGCAGCATGGCCCTACCACGTATAAAATTTTACTTATCCAAGTTTTTGGCTACCAAGACTGCTTCTATTGAGCAGTGTAATCATTTGACATTTAATTTGGAATCAGTTCCAACTAATTTAAATTAGAGAATCCGACAATAGAGGCAATCTCTAGCAATAATAAGAGTTTGATTAATTTAGATTGCAGCCCACAAATAAGTAATAAGAATTGTTTACACCTGGTGCATCAAAATTTACAAGGCATGATGGGCAAAGAATTGGAAGTTGAATTGTTTTTAAATGGTAACAACATTCATATCATTTATATTACTGAACATTGGCTAAAAGATTATAATTTAATGTTTAATTTCAGAAATCACCAGGTGGTCAGTTCCTTCAATAGAGAAAAACGTTTAGGCGGTGGCTCCTTAATATTAGCTTATAAATCATTATTATATAAACGTAAACGTTTATATAATAATGATTATATTAACAACGAATGTTAAAAATCTGAATACCAATGTGTTTTTAAATGGGGAAGAACTGAGCCCTGTTGAATCCTCTGTTTTTCTTGGCATCACTCTCGACGCAAAGCTTCAGTGGGGCCCCCATATATCCAAACTAGCAAGCAGACTAAGCTTTGCAGCTTATGCTGTAAAAAATATTAGAGATCTCACTAGTGTCAAGACAGCTAGATTAGTTTATTTCAGTTATTTCCATAGCATAATGTCTTATGGGATTTTGCTATGGGGAAATGCGGCTGATTTAGAAACTATTTTAGTTTTGCAGAAGAGGGCCATAAAAACTATTTATAACCTTAAAACGAGAGAGTATCTTAGAGAAAAATTGAAAGAAATAAATATATTAACTTTGGCCTTTCAGTATATTTACGAATATTTAATGTATGTTCACAAAAACAAAGATAGTTTTAGAAAAAAAGTGACATACACTCTGTAAACACTAGGAACAAACACACGCTAGTGATACCAGTCTCTCGACTCCACAGAGTCAGTAATTCATTCTTGGGGCAATGTATACGCTATTACAGCAACGTCCCAGAAAATATACAAGGTATCTCTATTACCAAGTTTAAATATTTCATGAAACAAAACTGTAGCAGCCTTTATACGTGCAACAGCTGGGCACAGGCCTCTCATTTCTGAGAGTTTTAGGGCAAGGAAATGTCCACCGCGCTGCCCCAATGCGAGTATATGCGAAATATTTTATTTTATTTCTCAGACATGCAGGTTTCCTCACGATGTTTGCCTTTACCGCCGAGGACGTGGTAAATCAGCACTTAAAATTGTAATTAACTATTTCATATTACGCGTTGCTCGCGTACTGTGAAATTTACAGCGAGCGCTTAGCTCCTGAGCTACCACGGCTCTTTTCTTTCCAGAAGGTGGTGCAATTAAATTCACTCCGAATTTACTCCAGACTCTTAACAATATTGGTAAAAAAAATATTTATTATATTAATTGCAAGCGCGTTGCCGGACTTTTAAAAAGGAAGTTTCTTGAAGGTCCCTTGTGGTATCAGTCCAGGAAAATCGCAGGTGGTAGCTGATTCCATAAAGAAGTCGTGGAAGAAAAATAGTCCACGTAAATCACATCGAAGGTAATAACATGTGGAAGTGTTTTTTTACACTCACCATTCGAAACTGAACAGCATTAAGCTGCTATTTTACGCTGGTATTCTGTGGTCCTTTTCTGGTTGAGCCGATCCATTCATTATATCTACAACCATGTAGTTGCAGTGTGCTCTAGTAGAGTCGTATAAAACAATTATTAAAATATATATCGGTGGTATAATATACCTTTGCCTTTTGCGAGACAATAACAACAACAATCCTACATTGAAAGAAGTCTCAAAGCATTGGACTGTTATGAAAAATTAAAAAGATTTGATTTTATACCTCCATCGCTTTGATGTTCCACAGATCCGTGAAGGAATATAAATATTTAAAAAGCATTTACAAGGCTTCTTTGTTTGTTTCATTATTTATTACTTTACACGATATCAAAGCGATAATTATGTATATTAAATTCCCCGTTCTTTATGGCTTAAGTTAGATGCCTCAATGTCAGGATTGTTTTTGTGCTTACATCTCAAAATATTTCTGTGAAATACTCAAATGCTTTGTTTAAGAATTTTATAACATACAACAATGAACGACTAAATAATGACAACTAAATGCCTTATATTTAGTGGCGGCTGGGTTCGAACCCGAGGTGCTCGCGTACTGTGGTACTGTGGAAAATTTAGGTACAGTAAGTCGTGATAGCTCTGGGGCTTAGCACTTACCGATGTAAAGTTGTTCTATAGTACATTTGCAACATAGAGTACGTTGGCAAAGTTAGTTGAAGTGAGAAAGATAAGTATTAGCTATAAGGTAGTTAAATATTACATTATATGGTAGTAAGCCTAGGAATCCATGTGAGTAGGAACTCTCTTACCTATTACAGCCGCCAAATAGCCGTGCTCGTACTGCTGTGATACAATCTGAAGGGTATAGAGTATAATTAGATGCTGTGAGGCATTCCGTTCTTTTTTATAGAATAAGGGTGATAAACGAGCACACAGTCCACCTGATAGTAAGTGGATGCTGTGGCCCATAGACATCTATATTTATCCCCAATTAAGAATCAAAATGCAGATGCGTTGTCACCCCCGAGGACTGAGATGGAATGCCTCGTTTCCAGTAAAAAGGGTCTGCGGTTCTCTACACTCACCATACTCTAGGCTCTACCACATACAAGTATGCATTCGAGATAACAAAACCGGCCAAGTGCGAGTCAGACTCGCGCATAAAGGGTTCCGTACCATCGTACAAGATTTAATACTAAGTAGGTAAAAAACAAGTTTCTAGTACGGAAGCCCTTTAATTTTTTATTTATTTTAATTCTTATTATTTGTTGTTATAGCGGCAACAGAAATACTCACTCTGTGAAAATTTCAACTGTCTACCTATTACGGATCATAGATACAGCTCGCTGACAGAGAGACGAACGGAAGGACGGAACAGACGGACAGCGGAGCTTAGTGATAGCGTCCCGTTGGTTACCCTTTGTCTCTGTTTATAAGTCTTGATTATTTTTAACTAAGAATGTACTGGACTGATTTCATTTTAAACGTACATTGTATAATTACAATTATTTTTGTATTTCGAATGTACCAATTTAAATAGAGTTGTAAGAGACTCCACTACCCCATATCATCTCGTGGGTGTCGTTAGAGGCGACACAGGAAAATGCTACAGTAGATAGGCAGCAGCGTCTTTTTCATAACAACTCCAAAAAATTAAATAAAAAGTGGTTTGCCAAGCGTGGCAACCATGACACATTGCTTCATAGGGAAGATCTTGTATAAGGTAATCTATGGGTAAGACCTATATTACGTTGTTCGTGGTAGAGCCACGCTGCAGCTATATTATGGTTGTGGCATAAATGGGTCAGCTCGACCGGGGTAGGACCACGCTCGCACAGAATACAGTGTTTCGTATGGTGAGTGTTGAGAACCGGATACCCTTTTTACTGGAAACGAGACATTCCATCTCAGTCCTCAGGGTTGACAACGCATCTGCATTTTGATTCTTAATAGAGGATAAATGTTGATGTCTATGGGCCACAGCATCCACTTAGTATCAGGTGGACTGTGCACTCGTTTGTCACCCTTATCCTATAAAACAAATATTATACCTGTGTAAACATTTGCCTTTTGAATGTTTGCCAACTCTATGTTATATTTCATAGATCAAGACTGCGGAGGGCTAAACAAATAAACGCCAACAACTCGTCTCACAGACATTGACACGTGCTTTGATTATTGGCGGAGGTATGTATGTATGTATATACCTAAGATAGAGGCGAGAGTTTAAAGGTTATCGGGGTGGCACTTAGGGTTGTCACCCGTTCTTTATAATAAAGTGTTGTATGTTATTTCGGGCAAATGTTATTTATTCTTCATATTATGAACATGTCATGTGAAATTCTTTATTTGCCTATTTTGGCAATTATTGAGGTTTTATTTTATTGTTTACTAAATGAACGAGTTATGAACAAATAAACCGTTTAGACGATCATTCGGATTCATTCACTAAACAAAATTAAAAACTCAATGTAAGGTAAAGGCACCTTATTCCGAGGGTTCTGAAATTGGCACTAAATTCCGAGGTATTTAGAAAAACTGCATTTACACATGCTTTTTTACTGCAAGATCTCTTATTCAATTTTATAACTTTACGTAGTCATATCATCAAAGATCTGGGGTAATGTGTATACGTTTTAAAATAATTGGTTAGTTTTGCGTCAGCAGCTGGTCTGAACCCACGCTTCATACATTATGAAACTTGTGCACGTGAGTAGCATGTTTTTTTAATAGTGATTTTTTGGTTATTTTTGTACTGCGTGTGTAAATTTTAGAGTGAAACTATTTCAGGGAGTATATTTTTAAACGAAAACTCTTAACTTTTTTATGTTTTTCTGGATAAATCAAGGTGCTAATATGTCTTAAAAATACCGCGGCATTAAGTTCCAAATGTTTCACCTAGGTTCCTTATTGCGACGCATACCGCAAAATAGCGATTTCAGATATTTGATTTCTTTTTAATTCTCAGGGTTGTTTTTATGATTAGGCGCTTCCGGCTTTGGATTCGACAACTTAAAAAGACAATGAATATTAAAATCTATTTCCGAGGTATACTTTCGCGTTTCATTCATTAGCTATAGCATGTCAAATGTGATCTATACAGGTGTTTTGTTAATTGATTGTATGGGAAAGCTAACAAGGAAAATTTAAGTCCATATACAATGCGATGTAATTTCTAGCAAGTATTATATTATATTTACGAAGATTTTGTAATTAAGTATTAATCTATATATAAATTATGCAAAAATCTTGTATTTTTTAATACCCGGAATTAGGAAATGAAATTTCTTTGGTATGAAAAGCTATTCCACTAGGTCGGGTTCTGATAAATGGTATAATAAATGCTTAATTTTCGATCTCCTTTCGAGTTTTATTTTAGAATTATTTTTATATCTTCTCTTGATAATGACGAACTCTTAGGGTGGAATGAGCTGGCACCAGGGTGTTCCGACCCAGAGATGAGAACAGTATTCCATGTAAGGCCAAACCCCTGCGCCATGTAAAGTTGCAAGTGGTGTACCGGCATGAAATACTATTCCGCTTAGCTGAGCATGCCAAGCTTTTTAGAGGCCAATTTGGCCTTCTCTTCCAAGTGACCATGAAACTGCACGTCCCTCGACGCCGAAGATTCCGATACTGGCTGAGGCAACAAGGGCCCTGATACTGACTTTAAACTGAGGAGATACGACAAAGGGGTTCTTTTTAGCGGTAAAAGCGCAAACTTGTGTCTTCTGGGGATTGAACTGGAAAATTTAAAGGTTAAATGCCTTTCCTTCCAAGTGACCACGAAACTGTAGATATGTCAATCGTTATGTCAACGTCAAGGATTCCGATGCTGGATGAAGCAGTAAGGGGGAGTGCCCTATTTTTTACCGAGCCGGTAGTAAAAGTAAAAAAAATGGTTTTCAATAAGAATTGCGTGTAATCTATATTAAATAAAAATATTATATTCTGTTTTAATCTATTCTATTCTATTATATTATGTCATATTGAAGAGATACGACAAAGGGTTTTTTTCAGTGGTAAACGTGCAAAACTATGTCTTCTGAGGGTTAAACTGGACTAAATTTAGTCGTCCCCAATCCGATACTATGTATAAAGACTCGACTTCAGACACAAGTTTGTTCCGGTACTCAACGAAGTATTCCCGAGAAATATTGGCACGGCCGGTTTATAAAGCATCACCAGTGCTGTCGTCCGCATAGCAATGCATGTAACTGGTTTGCAATATATAACTGACGTGCAGAAGGAACAGCGTAGGTGATAGCACGCAGCCTTGTAGAACACCAGGATTAATAAGCTTGTAGTCGGACTCGGACTTGTGCACGGTCTGCTACGACTTTAATGCTGCTATCTGCTAGAAAACTGGTGATCCGATTTCACAATTTTTCGAGGAGCCCACAGGAAGGAAGCTTCGAAAAAAGCGCTTTGTGACAAACCCGATCGAAGGCCTTCGTTATGTCCTAACTAACGGCTAAGACACTACCGCCTCCACCCATCTATGAGTGAAATAGACTAAAATATTACCATCTGAGCGACCCCAACCGAAACTGTGTTGGAGGCCACAAATAAGCTGATGGTCCTCAAGGTACCGCATGAGCTGGTAGTTTATAATGGATTACAAAATGCTGTTAAAGTGTTCACCAGTAACAAGTCCTACTTGTTAGAAGTTGGTAAAAGCAAATAAAACTATACACGTTGAAAAATAGCGAGTTAAACACATAATAATACCTTATAATCTAAGGTTATATTTTTTTAGGTTATTAAAGTAAATTTTCGTTATTTGTGCAAAAAAGGTAATAGCCCTAGTGGCAGTAACAGAACACACTGTGTGGGACCGAGAGAGTTGCCTACACATATTTCTTAATGGCGGAATTTTGGATATTTATTTTCTTATAATCTAATTATGTAAAATAACCCATGATACTATTAATTATATGGTCTACAATAACAAAGGTAAAAAATCGATTATAACTGATTGCTCGAGCTCCAGTGTTGTTAATCCAATCTTGCAATCTATACTTCTTCATCAACCTGTAGAAGTTCACAGCTGGATATGGGCTTATTCTGTTGTAGGGAAATTCGCCTTAATCGTCAAGCTAGACAGGCGCATTGCCGGTCGCAGCACTAGATGTCTCGCACATATTGACGCTGATCGTAAACGAGATGGTCTACCGCTATCTATAGGAAGCCATAACATTTCCTGACATTTTCCAGAGCATCCATACGGAATAAAATACTTATTAAAAGGAACGGCCTACTTACATGCGAATGCAGCACACAAACGGCGCAGAGTAATGCAGCACAACAGAGCAACGTCACGCATAACGCCGACACGAAGAGAGAATGTTTCAATCTAACGCAGTATCTTCTGTATAGAGCTTCCAGCTCCAGCTCTGTTCCTTCCTCCTCTGTAACAAAACAAATGACTTAAAAACATTACCGATGCAGGAAGCATTGTTTTTTTTAACCCCTACATAATATATATCAAGAAAAGATGGACATAATGCTACAAACATTATCTGCCGGTCTTTTACAGTCTTAGGGTAGCTAGATAGTCATTTAGTGCCTTAAGGTAGATATAAGGTTGAAATTGTTATATGGTCACTCTTTCCTTATTCTTACTTTATACGTGGCTAAATCACCGAAGCATTCCTTCCTTAACCCTAGTCACAAAATCTTCTTGCAAATCACACTTTCGTTTTATTACACAATTTCTCACCCTGTCATTCTCACTGTACTCTGTACGCGGTACGACCGACGAAGCAAACCCTTTGGTTCGGATGCGTGGTATGTCGACAACAAAAGATGAAGACCACCCGAACGCCTGGTTGTTCCATCTTTTAACAGAAAAAAAGGATAAAGTTATGCTATTCCTGCACACAATCTCCGAAAAGTATACTGTAAACACCGTTTGTTTGTTTGTTTGTTTCTCTTATGCTCGTAAACTGTAGTATTCATTTAATATTCCAAAACCCAAATAAATAATATTAAAGATTAGGGATTGAGTTCGACTCCAAACTACGATTAATATGCGTAGTTCTAAAAAAAAATAAAGCAACTAATGCACTTAACTTTGTTTGAGGACACGCCTCGCAAGGTTGGAGTCCTAACTATTACCTACTATAGCGTTAACAATAGTAGAAAGTTAACTTGGTTAACGCCGCTTGACAGAAGCTTTACCACGTCCAGAATTTTGTAAGTTTGCCAAGTAACGCATATCTGATAGCGCTTTCTTGTAAGTTTCAGCTAGGTTAGTCAACTCTGTTGTTCAGTTTTTAGTTTTTACACCTCATCCTGGGTCTGGAAATTATATTTCCAATCAGAATCCAAGCAAACATAGCCGCGGACAAAATCTAATTAACTACAACCACTGAGTTACCATAAAACAAAGAGCGAACTCAAGTTACGTTCATTTACTTGTAACCAAATCTGTTAAATTGGCAACCAAAAACTCTTCTCCGAGATCAAAAGGTTAATATTAATCAGAAAAATTAACTAAATTTATTATATAAGTTATTATCATAGAAATTTACTTCTCAGATGCTCGGAAGCTCAAGGTCGTTCAACGAGCTATGGAGAGAGCTATCTTCGGGGTTTCTCTGCGTGAATTGAGGTTATCCGCTGTAGAACCAGAGTAATCAACATGGCAGATCAATAAGCTAAAGTGGCAATGGGCCGGCCATATAACTTAAAGAACCAATGGGAAAGAAACGTTCTCAAGTTGCAGCCTCGTACCGATAAGTGAAGTGTACTAGATAGAGTGATAGCCTGGTAAGACTTGCAGGTTTTTGAAGACCGTGTTTCGTGGCATTTCTCGGGGAGGCCGTATTTCAGCAATGGACTTGTAATGATAATGATGAGCGTACGAAGATTTGCGAAGTATTTCTCTGAATAGACCAAAATGAAAGCTTTAAATAAAAGTAATTTATCTGATTTTATCGTAAAACTTATTTTTAAATGCTGATGTTTCAAGCAGGTGCTTTGAAGCACTCATGTACTAGGTGGGCACACGGAAAGTGAGGTTATCAAAATAAGTTTAAATTTAAAACAATTACATCCGTAAAAATACTGCTATTCAGCATTTAACATTCACATCATTATCATGAACACAGGCCTCCCCCAAGGAATGCCACAAAACAAAGTGTTTTGTGGTGTTACCAGTCCCAGAAGTAGATGTCTGTGGGCCAAAGCATCCATTTATCATCAAGTCTATGTGTGTTCGTTTGATACCCTTATTCTATACAAATAATGAATTAGAAACCGGCACTAAACTTTTTTTATAGAATAAGGGTGACAAACGAGCAAATACGTTGTTACCCCTGAGGACGTAAACTATTGTATGCATAAATAAATGTCCGCGGCTTTTTAATTATCAGTCGAATCACAACCTGCGGCATTTGGGTCAGCCGTTTTCAAAGGGTAAACTTTTAACCACAAGCCAACTAGTTAAACGTTGAATGATAAACGATCGGTCCAGGCGTTCAACTAAATATCGGCGTTTAATTAACAGCCTAGCCCTTCTACTAACGGGCTAATTTAACCATCAGGTAACGCAATATATATAATGACCTAGATATAATTCCATATTTATTTACATAACATAATATACAATATTTTATTATATACAATATTAAAAAACTATAATAAAACGAAAAAAATAAACTAAAACTAATAACTTAATTACTACTCCCCGTGGTATCGTGCCAAGAACGCTGGCTGCGTTTCCTCGCTGAATGGCTATACTTAGCCTTTGTTCGAGAAAAGAACCAGCCCTCTTATCACCAGCAGCAACGGCCAGTCGCGGATGGAGTTCCTTTAGGAACTTCACCGCACGTGGACTCCACGGACCGATAGTCTCTACAGCAAATGGCACAAATATGTAGTAATTTCTAAGAGACTCATATTTGCGCCACTTACTCAGTTACTTATTCCATATTGAATCTAGAATGACGTCACTTAGCTAACCATGTATTGTCATCCAAACCAAAATTTCAGCTCGGTCGATTGAGGATAACTGCTTTTAAATTCAGTTGCAAGATTTGACCCTAACAAACATACTACATTGCAAGTTCAATAAAAGCTTTTAAAATAGAAGTCGTACGTCGAATTAAGTAACTATAGGTTTATATAATACTAATTGACCAGCGCAGCTTCACTCGTGTGAGTTTCGGGTAAATAGTTATTTTAGTATATTTTTTAAATATTGTGACACACGACTGCCAAGCGTGACACAACAAATGCAAATCCTCCCAAATCCGAGAGAGATGAGGTCCATGTCCAAAAGTAATTTTTTACAAGCTTATCATGATGCCAATGACTTGAAATTATGATTAACTATTTTAATTGTGACAAAGACTATCTATTGCTAGCCATCTGCAAAGGACAGGATTACAGGTTCCCTTTCTTTTCCCTTATTCTCATAGTCCGATGGAACGGCAATCCGGTACGACAAGAGAGATATCAGGCACAGGACCAACGGTTTTATGCTTTCCGTGGCACGGGGATGAAACATCACCAATTTCCTGACTCCGGTTTGTAATTGAGAAATTCTTGACAGAAAAACCTTCCAATAGATATTGTCTTAACACGGGAATCGAGTAAATACATCATCATCAGACTACTCCCAAAGTGCGCCACTTAGCCTCATCTTCGGCTTCGTGTTTGTCCAGTTACTGCGAAAGATTCCTAGACAGAAAAACAATCCTGCCACCAAATAGCTCTTTACAATTCTTCTTACTTTTTCAACCCATAACATTCCTGACATGGAACTCTTTTGCAGTAGGTAGAACATTTACCAGGTGGTAGGGCTCCTTTTCTGACTAGAAGTCCGTCTAGGTCTGAAATAGCAGTGCTTGCACTGTTGTATTCCGGTCTGAAAGGTATAGGGAACCAGTATAATTACAGTCTGTAAGGCATTTCATCTAGGTCTTCAGAGGTGACAACGCATCTGTAGCCTTCTTTGTTTGAAGTTGGTTGCAGGTGACCATGAGCTGCAGTAGCACCACGAGGTGGACTGTAAATTCTTATGTCACTTCGGTTTTATAATTCGGTTTTATACGTGGTAGAGCCATGCTGCAGCTATATTAGTAGTATAGTTGTAGCACGAATGTGTCGGCTCGACCGGGGAAGGACCACGCTCTCACAGAATATCAGCGTGAAATGGCAGCTTGACACTGCTGTGTTTCGTATGGTGAGTGTAGAGAACCGGAGACCCATTTTACTGGAAAAGAGGCATTCCATCTTAGTCCTCACGGGTGACGACGCATCTGCATTTTGATTCTTAATTGAGGATAAATGTAGATGTCTATGGGTCACAGCAACCACTTACCATCAGGTGGACTGTGTGCTCGTTTGTCACCCTATCCTAAAATCAAGCCAAAATTGTCACGCTTGGCAAACCAATCGCCAAACCAGATGTTTTTTGTATATACGAGTACCAGAATATTTTATGTTTCGCATTGTGAGTTTCAAGAACTGAGTAGATACCCTTCAAAGTAGCAATATAAAATGATTTTTTAGAAAATATAAGATGGATTAATTAGGGTGTTTTCTTGATATACGGCTACTCATATTATCGTATAAGTGCAATATGGTTATGAGAGAGGCATTTTAAGAACACAAAATTGCTTGGCCTTGACGTGTCCAGAGTAGAACACACCTATAACGCTTCGCGTTATGAGGCGTGCAAAAATTAGCACACAACCCTCTTGATAGTAAGTGAATGCTGTGACCCATACACACCTACCGTTGTCACCCCTATTACTAGTACAAAAGATGTCCAGCTCTCGTCACTTCAATTTCCATTAATTTCAATCATCTAAGTAAAAGACTCAAAGTAAAACCTCTTTGACATACAGACATATATTTTAGGTAAGTAGATATAATCACCGAGGTGATTCTGTTAACGTTCCATTTTGAGGAATTTCGCGCGGAACACTACAAAAAAATTTTTTTTAAATAGACTATAATGTTTGATGGATAGAATTTGCCTTATAACAATAGGCTAACTTTAGTTCAAACGTGGGTTTACATTAGAACCCTTTGAAGTTTCACAAATTTCCAATTGCTTTGGGTAGACGTTGACAAATTTGTTTAGTTTGACAGAGATTGATGTTGAATGGGAAAACCAAAACTTACGCACTTGTACAAAAAAATTCTAATCATTACTGTCATAAGTCGTGCGACCATAGGCAGTCATACAAATATACATTAGGGTTACCAGGCGTCCGGATAAAGCCTGACATAGTTAAGCTTTTTGTATGCTTCATCCCAGCTTCACTCCGAACCGCATTAGCTCGAGCGAACCTTGGTTTGGCGAGAGTGGTGTCATCCCCGACACCTGTTGTTATTTTATTAGAAGTTCAGACGATTTGATGACAAAGGATCAAAGAAACCTGGATTTAAGTACACTAATGTTTATCATTTTAAAACTAAAGCACAAAAGCCTTAATAAGTTGAGTTATCCGACTTTTTACCAAATTTTACCCATAAGTCCAGCTTAACTGGCTGGTCTCTTTTGATTATTGGTTTAAGGACCTGGCAACCCTACATACACTTAACTACATATTTAAATACGTGAGTTAACAGCGCAATTACGAACGCTACATATCAGCATAGCACAGAACGCTATACTCTCGGCAAGCTACATAGATTGAGAATCTAGGTATGGTATTTCATGCGGGTGAAACCGCGGGTAGCAGCTAGTAAGTATACCTATGTCTCAGATCAACAAAGAAAGAAAACTGCTGCGTTCATTCGTAGCGGTCCGGAAAAAACGCTGGTTGTAGCCGATTTCACAAGGAAGTTTCGTGCGAGTAAGAAAACTTCTGGTAAATCGACCGAGGTGAAATGCCATTAATTCAGATAGTATGGATGGGGTATCACGAGTTTTGTCGCAATGTGCGATGGTAAAATTTAGCGGCTGAATTAATCCGACTAATTATTCTGAGCACGATAGGTAGATGCGATAGAATATGCAAATGGATGCAAAATCTCTTAGTAGCACCAGTGAGCTAAGCGGATCAAAAGTAGGGGAGACCGGGTACAAAAGTAACAGCGGGTCGAAAGTAACAAATGCTCTGTAGGTTTATCCAATAGCCAAAACACCGCTTCGCTGCCGTAAGGTGATAGCTGGTGGCGGCCTCCTCGCTTTCATTCAGCCACAGCGCGCACCACGTGCTATTAGGTTGTGTGAGAGGACGCTATGTGATTTCACAACTCAAAACTAAGTTTTTTGACGTTTTCTTATTTAATGTTTTCGTAGTCTTAAAAGTATGGTAACAATCTGAATATTTGCATATTAATTCTTGATTAGATTGATTACACAGTGTTTTAATTAGTTTTTGTCTAGCACATTCCGTTTTAAGGTTATCTTTCACGTTTTAACAAAAATGTGGTCGGGTACAAAAGTAACATAGCCTTTTTTTTTCATTCACGCCATCTTGTGTTCAATCTTCGTAAACGTAGGGACTAGAAATTCACCCACGTCTGTGTGTGTGTAAACGAAACTATATTCAATGACAGATGTTATTTTAGGGCTTTGTGTCGAATTGTGTGGATTTTGAGGCAATAATATGACCTAGTACAATAAAGTATAATGTCCGAGTATCGCGGTAGCTACTTCTACGACTTAATAATGTTCCAATTACAGAAAATCCCAAATAAACTAAAAAATGATGACTTCAGCGCCATCTCGCGGGAATATGGCCGAGAGCAGACCGTATGTTTCACCTTAAGTCAACGCAGCCGAAGAGTCGCCACCGCGTCGCTGTCTTATTCTGTGAGACAAAATTTAATAAAACCCTTTGATAGATGTCGCTGCAGAAAAATACATCGCGCTATGGTTGCACCATTAATAGAATACTGTAACCAGCTAAGTTTATAAACTGTTTAGCGAAAACTAAAGTGCTTTAAATAGATTAGTACTAGGGTACACAAGTAACATGTTACTTTTGTCCCCGTATTGATTTATTTACTTAATATTGTTATGTATGTATTTATTTGAACATAATGCCGCGACAACGCATAAGAACACACGAGAAACTAATGACACGGAGCATTCCAAAGATGGTACAAAAATCAGATCCCTGGCAAAGAAATATAATATTTGTCATGTAACATTATGTAGATACATAAAAAATTAAAGCAGGAAATACTAGCTCATTTGTGGGCTACCGTTGCGTCAACTGTGTTTTTATTTTTGATAAGGAAAATGTCTGCAGGACAATTTAATCAAGTGCTCTGGAGTTTATTTTGCATTATCTCCAACTGAAGTACGTAAACTGGCATACGAGTTGGCGATAAAAAATTTAAAAACATTTCCTGAAAAGTGGCACGATACTTAAATGGCGGGTAAGGAATGATTGACGGGTTTTTTTTTAAAACGACACCCGAGCCTCTCTTTGAGGTGTCCTCAAGTGGCAAGCCTGTCGCAGGCCTCGAGTTTCAATAAACATAATGTAAGTTTTTTGATAAACTTGCTGATGTAATGGATAGGTATAAATTTGAGCCAAAAGATATCTGGAATATGGATGAGACAGGGGTGACCACTGTCCAAAAACCTAGTAAGATGTTAGCTCAAAAAGGAATTAAACAAGTAGGCGCAGTAACCTCAGCAGAACGTGGGAGATTAGTAACTGTTGCTAGTGCGATTAATGCTCAAGGAGGACATATATCTCCTTTTTTTGTATTGCCGTTGAAGCAATACCAAGACCACATGATAGGTGAAGGTCATGATGGTTGTGCCGGAGCTGGCAATGCTAGTGAATGGAAGCAGGAAGCAGAATTTTACTGTTTCTAGAACACTTTAAAAAACATGTCAAGCCAACAGTTGATCAAAAATGCTTGTTATTGCTCGACAACCATGCATCGCATCTATCCAAGCTCTAGATTTTTGTAAAAAAAAAATGGAAAGGTACTGCTGTCGTTTCTATCTCATTGCACGCACAAACTTCAGCCTTTAGACAGAGCAAGCAGTATTTTGACCATTCAAAGAAATAATAAACACCGCTACAGACAACTGGATGCGGAATCATCCTGGTCGTAAAATGACTATACATTACATTCCTGGGATTATTAGAGAAGCATTTCCTCTTTCTGTCACTGATCGAAATGCAATTGCCGAATTTACCTGTACCGGTATACGTCCATTTAACAGGAATATATTTACTGGTGTTGACTATGCACCATTATCTGTCAATGACCGGCTATTACAAGTTAACAGTGAAATTCCTCCAAATGATCTGTTGACCAGTTTTGATGCAACGTCCTCCATCCAAGTTTATCCGGAGACTTCAGTTGGTAATCATCCAAAATCGAGTGACCAGACTGTCCAGCGTACAGTTAGCAATTATTTGTTAAAGAAATCTTACAATCAAAGATCCATATAGTACAGTCTGATTATAAAAAATGATTATCATATAATAATTGATCTCATTACTTAAAATAAAATAATTTGTTTTGTTTTCTTAAAATATACAATATTTGAGCATTTAAAATGCAAATGTTTATCCGTGTTATTAATACAAAATATTCTAATAAATAATTTGCTGATTTAATATGCCACATTATATTCATTACAAACCCCTTTGTCCTGTTACTTTCGACCCACAACGTGTTACTTTCGGCCTGCTTACGTGGTCGAAAGTAACAAGTGACGAATTTTTTTAAAGTATCTGTAATTCATATAAAATACACAATAATAAGGTAAATCAAGATAGTAATCTAAAGAACGTAAACGGAATGTATATATGGCCATATTAATTTCATTAAAATAATTACACCAAACCAGAAACTAAGGTAAGAGTAAAAAATGTTACTTTTGTACCCGGTCTCCCCTACTCGGTCGTCGACGAATCGAGTCGCTCTGCGCTGGATGCGGTCAGGTGAAAGGGATGGCCTAATTTGTGCCTTGTAAAGTGACCAGCGTTGTGCCGGTATGAAATACTGTCCCGCTCAAATAAGATTTTTACAGACCAATTTGGCTTTCCTTTCCAGGTGACCGTGTAGTGACCGTGTAGTTACCGTGTAGTGCCGGTAAGAATATCCAATATCCCGTGAATGTCTTAAGAGGCGACAGAGGGAAACAAATCAGGAGATGGGCAGCAGCGTCTCCCTAATAACGACTAAAAATAAAAAACTACGTTTACCAACCCGCTTGGTAAGCGTGGCAGCTATGGCAAATATTCCCCCTTTGAGGCAATCCTCGGGGGAGGCCTATGTTCAGCAGTGGACTTTAATAGGCTGTAACCTTAAAGGTTCCAGGTGACCGCGGAACTGAACCTCATTCGATATGTCGACGCTGATGATTCCGATGCTGACTGGGGCAACAAGGGGAGTGCCCTGAAATTAAGGAGATGCGACAAAGGGGTGCTTTTGTTTTATTTAGTTGCAAACGCGCAAATTTGTGCCTTCTGGGGATTAAACTGGACCATATTTAGTCGCCCTCAATCCAACTTTGTTCAACAAAGACTAGACTTCAGACACAAGTTTGTTGCGACACTCGATGACGTGTGCATTTGAAGTACGCCAACACGCGTTGGGGCAGCGGTGGACACTTCTTTGCCATTCCCTCCCAGAAACAAGAGAAGGCCCGTGCCCAGCAGTGGAATTTATAAAAGCTGCAACTTTATTTTTAATTTACTTTTAAGAAAAATTACAGTCTATATAATAATAATAATAATAATGTCCTCCAGACCGAATTTCAGTCACGGCGGCCAGTCTCAACGGAGACTAGCCATCTGCGTAGGACAGGATTATAGTGCCCAAGTGTATGCGCAAGCACAAGCGCACTCTCTATTCCCTCACTCTCATAGTCCGATGGGATGGTAGTTAGACACGACCGGTGAGAGATCAGGCGCAGGACCAACGGCTTTACGTGCTTCCCGAGACACGGGGTGAATCACCGCCAATTTCCTACCTCCGGGTTGCTACTGAGAATTTCTTGACAGAAAAACCCAATAACTGATTTTGGCCTGACCCGGGGTTCGAACCCGGGACCTCCTGATCAGCAATCGCATTTATGACCACTAGATCAACGAGGCAGTCACAGCCTAATACACATATATCAACCTACTGCTGGGGCTCCTCACATTTCTAAGAGGGTTATTGAGCAATTCGTCTTGCTTCAATGCATAACTTTGTAATGTTCAAGGGCTAAACGCTTGCCGTAAATCTCACCTCACTGCCAACACCAATAGAATTTTAAGTGTTTATTTGCCACGTGCAAGGCAGTGAAGGATAACTTGACTTATTATATTATACTGTTTTATTATTTAATTTTTTCTGGAACATGCGATCCGCCCTGGCTTCGCACGGTTGATTTCTAGATCTCGACAACAACGCCACCTACCGGGTCCAATTGTGAATCTAAACCATTGTCTAATCAACTTAATCACACACACACACACAAAATTTCATCAAAATCGATCCAGCCGTTTAGGAGGAGTTTAGTCACATACACACGGACAGAAGAATTACATAATATATAATATGCATGCATTATACATATAAACCTTTTTCTTCAATCATTCTGTTCATTAATGAAAACTTAATCAAAATCCGTTGCGTTGTTTAAAAGATCTAAGCGTACAGACGGCGGTAAGTAACTTTGTTTTATACTATGTAGAGATAATAAATATGTGCGCAGGAATTACATGCTTTAATTTTTCCCTCTCCTATCCGATATTGGACAACCAAGCGGTCGAGGGACTTCACCGCTTTGTTGTCGATATTCCACGCATTAGAACCAAACGGTTTGCTTCTTCTTTCGCAATGTGTACAGGAGTGGAATAATTTGCCGGCGTCTATTTTTCCGTCCGAATACAATCTGGGCGTCTTCAAGTCAAGAGTGAAATGGCTTTTATTACGCTAAGACAATGCGATTCACCATCTAGGGCTTAATCATCACTTACCACCAGGTGGGATTGTGGTCAAGCACTGGCACTAATTATATAATAAGTTAAAAAATACTCATGACTTCAAACATCACTAGGCGGAAGTAAGCGATTACTTTGTACATTTTATATTTTTATTGTTATGCTAATTGCGTAATGAGCTAATAGCGGCAATTAACGGCGATGGAGTAATGACGCATAAATGTTGTTGCTTCTGAAGCTACAAGCATAATAATTTCTTATACTTAAGCGAATAGTACTATTGAATAGTTTTTTACTTTTTTTTACTAATGTCAAATAAAAAAAAACTGCGTTTGCCTAACCACCTGCAAATATTAGCAACTATGGTAAATATCCTGCTGTGGACCTGATAAGCTGTAAATAAACAGTCTTGAGTCACACTTGCTTCGTAACACCCCTTTACTATTCTATTGTATATTTCTCTTGAATTTATAGAAAGAAAGAAAGTGATATATTTCGCCATTTCTTAACAAATTTGACATTAGAAACTCAAAATAACATTATATACTCGTAGGTAAGCTTATAACAAAACTTAATTTTACACTTAAAATGAAAAATAAATACTTTTGACAAACTTTGTACAAAATAAATAACTTAAATTTCAATTTCAATAAATTTCAATTTCATAAACCCCCGAAACAAAAAGATCTGATGATCTTCAAACTACTAAACCGATTTTGATAAAACATGTCTAAGAACCACCGCTAGAAAACCAGCTTTTAAATAAAAAAACCGCACCCAAATCGGTTTACCCGTTTAAGAGCACAGACAGACACACATAGCGGCCAAACATATAACACCCCTCTTTATTATCTAGGGGGTTGGTAAAAAAAGCGAATAACTAACCTCAAAAATTTGTTTTATTGGAAATGGTTCAGGTAGGACTTCCACTCAGGATATAATAAGGTGCGTCATCCTAGCCCTGATTTTCAGTAACAACCATGTATTATGGTTGTAGCACGAATGGGTTGGCTCGACTGGGAATAACCACACTCTCACAGAATACCAACGTAAAATAGCAGCTTAACACTGCTGTGTTTCGTATGGAGAGTGTAGAGAACCGGAGACCCTTTTTACTGGATACGAGGCATTCTATCTTAATCCTCAGGGGTAACAACGCATCTGAATTTTAATTCTTAACCGATGACACATGTGGATGTCTGTGGGTCACAGCATCCACTTACCCGATGATAAGTGGATGCTGTTAATGATAAGATGATAAGTGGACTGCATGCTCGTTTTTTTTTATAGAATAGGGTGACACACAGTCCACCTGATGGTAAGTGGTTGCTGGGACCTATAGACATCTACATTTATCAAAATGCAGATGCGTCGTCACCCGTGAGGACTAAGATGGAATGCCTCTTTTCCAGTAAAATGGGTCTCCGGTTCTCTACACTCACCATACGAAACACAGCAGTGTCAAGCTGCCATTTTACGCTGATATTCTGTGAGAGCGTGGTCCTTCCCCGGTCGAGCCGACCCATTCGTGCTACAACTATACTACTAATATAACTGCAGCATGGCTCTACCACGTAAAAAAACCTTTTTACGCGGTAGAGCCATGCTGCAGCTATATTATTATTATGCACGTTTTTCACCTATATTCTATATTAAAAAAAAATCTTTCCTGTCCTATATAAAATACTCTCAATAATGACACGACGCCTGTGCCCACTTGTCTTATAACTATGTTTAATTTCAAAAATCTGCTTATTGTAATGGTTTCTAAAACCGTTTGTGATTTCATAATTTTTCTATTTTGCTATGTTGGTAAACCGCATTTCACGCGAGCAAAGCCACGGGAAAATCATAGTATGAGAAATAAAGGTGTGTCTGTTTTTTTTTTTTTTGAACATGAATAATTAATAACCACTTAGATGATTTGTCTCAAAATTATTTATAAATCCCTTGTTAGTAAATATAAGCTGATAAAATTCTCCCAAATTGGATAATATTTTCCTGCAAATTCCTTCAAAAGCAATATTATATTTTGACTTATTATTTAATCCTGGACTTACATCGACGAAAAGTACTACACATTGATAAATTCGTGAAAACCGGATACGATGAGAAACCACTCGGAATCAAAATTCAACCTAGTCGCGAGGACTCTATATTTAATTATGATAAGTATCTTATTTTATTAATTGAATATTGAATATTGAAATGTCAATATATCTTATTCATTGAATTGCTAAAATATTAAAATAATAACAGTCAATTTTAACTGTTATTATTTCGAACAGTGAATGTTAAACACGAAATATTATTATGTAAACGAAATGCGATGTAAATATCAAGTTAATTAAAACAAAATTTGCCTTTAGATAGCGGGATGGCAAAGTTCCGAAGTAAAAGCAGTATATATAGAATAGCTCCGATCTACCACTTGGAGCGTTGGCCGCTCCCCGGGCAGAACACCTTGCCCGGCGGGAGATCTCCCCTTTTCCGTCCACCGGCCACAGTGGTGACCCCGAAGGTTGCGTGTTCAAATCACGTCGATTTTCGCTACAAATTCATTGGGATCTTGGCATAAAACATCCAAATTTAGTAAAGTTTTTGGATTGCTTGCCCAGTTTTTTTACTAACACATCATACATACATTAAAAGAGACGAATTTATACAGAATATACAATTACGTCTACTCAATAATGAAATTAGTGTTGGTCATTTCCTGGACATATTGTAGAATTTATAAATTAAATTTTATTAAAACGAGGAAGTTTAATTTGGTTTAAATGCAATACGTAATATGAATTTTGTTTAAGTTTGTGGTTATTAAAAATTAATCAATAATATGTTAAAGTATGAATATATTTTCTGTTGAACTGTACTTGGGGTGGAAGGGCGTAACAACAATCAAAAAGCGAATTCCGACTATCCACCCCGTCTAGGGTGGATAAACGAACACGCGTTTCCGAGTATCCACCCTAGGGTGGATTTCTTAGGGTGGATAAACGGAATAACAAGTATTTTCCATCTTTCTTTCTACGGTAATGGACTCGCACATTTGTTCTTTTGCCACTGTTAAATTATCTTATTAAATTTTGCTAGTAATAAGTAATAAGAAGATTTTTCCGGCAGCTTAAGCCAGCAAAGTCGATGAGGATGGGGATAGTATCTCAAGGCGCCTAAACAGACCAGACACATTATCTTGAGGTTCACATCACCACCGGCAGACTTGTTTCATAGTTTCCACTTCACATTCACATTCACGTTCACATGCGCAGACATCGCACCACTTTTACATATTATCAAAATCCACTTCAAGAAATTATCGATCTGTCAAGTTCAAGTCAGAACTCTGACGAAGTTTCATTACGCGCGATAATTCGGTCGACATAATATGTTTTTGAAGTGAAAACTGTGAGTCGTTATGATTTGAAACTGGATGAAATTAAAAAGCGATACTAAAAAGAGACAAACATATACATCTATAGGATTTAGCCTACGAGAGAATGAGAATAGAATACAGTATACAGTGTTTCCTATTACGAGTATATCGGTTTCCTTTTCTGAAGGGTTCACTTCGTACGGTACGAATTTGGCGGATGGGGGCTAGGCGAGAAAAAGTGTAAGATTTTTCCGTCACGACCCGTTCTGACGTAGTGTAGACGGCCTTGACGGCTATAAGGAACCGAGATGGAATAATATCCATCTCCCTCGCACTTTTTCTTATCTTGCCATGAAAGAAATATTATTTTATTTTAAATGAAGCTTCATTTTAATAGACACTAGTAATTCATTTATTTCTATTTTAAATTATCAATAATATAATACGTTTATCAATAATAATATACTACCAAAGGAACTTTGTTCCAACCGAGTGTTCCACGACACTCAGGCATGTTTTTTTTTAATGAAGTAAGTATGATAAAGGGATGGATACACATGCTACATGCGTGTATGTGTTTAGACTTTAGACATAGATTCATACAAACATCTATATCCGATTAATATTCCCAGGTAAAGATTTTAACAATCTTTTGGATGATTATAGGTAAGAAGTATATGTAACATGTAACATTAAAAATATAATTCACCAGATACTTCATTATGTGTATGAATAACCATAGTGACAATTTTTTTCTTTCGTAATGGACTTTACAATAATTTGTTTAAAAAGTTTATCACAATATGTTGATTGGGAACTTTTTGGGAGATTTTCAGCCATCATGGTAAAGACTCCTCCCGCCAAAACTCCCCAAATGATATTTTAGAGAGTTTTTTAAAGTAACGTTTTTATTTAAGACATGGATAATGACACGGATAATCACACTCACTCGCTACATCGCATTTATTTATTTATTAACACTATTGTGCACCTTAACAAAAGGATTAAAAAGGGCGAACTTAATGCCTTTTGGTATATTCCCCCAGTCAACCCGGGACGTGCGGAAAATAATGAGATAGGTGCCAAAAATAAAATGCATCAGTTTTATATTATTTTAATTTTGAATCAGAAAGATACTTTTTTTTATATTATTTTAACTAACTACAATTCCACCTGATGGTAAGTGGTGATGTAGCCTAAGATGGTGAAGCGCACTGACTTAACAAAAGCCTATTCACTCTTGCCTTGAAGACACCCACATTGTAATCGGATGGAAACACAGATGCTGGCAACTTATTCCACTCCTTTGCTGTACGCATGATGAACGACGCAGCAAACCGTTTGGTTCGATTGCGTGTTAAGTCAACAATGAAAAGGTGGAGACTGGCTGAACGTCTGGTTGTCCGATGGTGGAAGGGAGAGGGAGGAATTAAATTATGCAATTGCTGCGCACAATCTCCGAAATGTATTCTGTAGAAAACCGAAAAGCTGGCTACTTTTCGCCTGTGTTCGAGGCTGGTAAGATTGGTTTTGACCAAATTTGGGTCACCAATAAGCCTCTTAGCACGCCTTTCCATTGAGTCCAAAGCTGCTAGGTGGTATTTTGCAGCTCCAGCGCATATATGGCAGCAACACTCCATGCACGACCGGACTTGCGCTTTATTTAAAGTAAGCAGCTGTCCCGGCGTGAAGTATCGCCGCACCTTTGCAAGGACTCCTAGCTTCCTTGCAGCTGCTTTGGCCTTGGACTCAATGAACCGCCCGAAGTTCATATTTGAGGATATCTCAACCCCCAACAACTGAAGGCCATCGGTGTATTCCAGTGATACATTTCGGAAAAAAATGAGCCAAGGTGAGCTGGCTCCTTTTTGCATTGAAGAGACACGCTTGTGTTTTGAAGGCGTTGAATTTTACAAGATTGGCATCGTCCCATTCGGAGACTGCCTGTAATGTGAAATTCACACGCTCTACCATAGCTTCTCTTTCGGACTGAATTTAATTAAATCCGACTGGCGCGAGGACTAGGTTGGTATCTCTCCACAACTGTGCTATCATCTGCATACCCATAGATACCGGGCATAAGCAGATCATTAATATGTAGTAGGAAGAGAGTTGCTGAGAGAATGGAACCCTGAGGAACACCGGCGTTAGTCGCCACAGGATCGGATGAGCAGTCATCGACGACGACCCGGAGATACCGTTCACTCAGATAGCACTTTACTCAGTCAATCAGACCAGGGGATAAGCCGTGCGCTGGAAGCTTACCGAAAAGGCTAGCGTGCCAAACTCTGTCAAAGGCCTTCGAGACATCAAAGGAAACAGCAAGTGCTTCCCCACTGTTCTCGAGTGCCTCGCCCCATACGTGTGTGGCATACGCTAGAAGGTCCCCAGCTGACCGATTTCGGCAAAACCCGTACTGTCGGTCACTAAGGAGGTCGGTTAAGGAGGCGTTCAATATATGTTCCATAATCTTGCAAAGTATGGAGGTAATTGAGATTGGCCGATAATTGGCAGGGTCGGCATTGCTGCCTTTTTTCGGAACAGGCTGCACGTTGGCCAGCTTCCAGGATTTTAGCACTATTGCAGTCCTAAATGAGAGGCGGAATAAGCGTGTCAGCACAGGAGACAACTCAGGTGCACTAGCCATTAGAACTGTAGCTGGTATACCATCTGGTCCACTAGCTTTATTCACGTTTAGACACCGCAAGGTTTTAAGAACCTCCTTATTTGTGATACGAACCTCCGACATAGAGGTCCCGTAGTGAGGTAATTTAGGTGGAATGTTGTTGCCACTATCCAGACGTGAATTGTAGGCAAATAGAGACGCGAACAAGTCCGCTTTCTCTTTAGCCGTAAGCGCCAGTGTGCCATCCAGTTTTACCTGCGGAGGCAGTGTAGGCCGACAGAATTTTGTCTCGACCGCTTTGGCAAGAGACCAAAAAGCTCTAGTGCCAGATGGTCTGGTAGAGAGTTTTGCACCAATATACTAATACGATCGAGACTGGCTTTCCGTAATGCTTTTTTGTAGGACTTGCCGGCCTCGTTGAAAGTTCTCTTCTTGGAGCTGATATCCGGAGCTTTGCGGTTTCGAGCGTCAACTCAGGATAGGTACGCTAAATGCTTTCGCTTTTCAGCCTGGGCGCATTCAGCGTTAAACCATGGGCGAGCTTTGCTACCGGTGGGAGCGTCAGAAAAGGAGATAAAATACTCCATAGCTTGACGCAACACATCGGTTATCGCATCCGCGCAACTCGACGGATCCGCAGAAGAATAACAGACCTCGCGTCAAAGATAGGATGCAAAAAAGTGTCGCATCTCATCCCAATCAGCTGACTTATACCACCATATTCGTCGAACACCTTGGGACTCGTAATCAGGTGGAGAATATGACGATACAGATTTCACCAGACAGTTGTCAGATGTACCCAAAGGAGAGGTAACCTGTACTTCATGCCAGTCTGGTTCGTTAGTCAGCAGAAGGTCCAAGCAATTGGCTGTGTGACCGTCTACATCAGGTACCCTAGTCACTTCCTTTACCAGCTGAGAAAGACCTAGCTTCAAGGCAAAATTCTGGTATGGGAACAGCCAGTCTTGGTGACAGGCGTTAAAGTCCCCCAGAAAGACCGGCTGTGCAGTAGGATACTGCTTTAGGGCCACATCAGCGGCCTCACTAAGGTGATCAAATAATCGCGTTGTCTCCTGATCACCGCTGTGCGAACGATAGACACAGGCATAAAGGATTTTATCAATACCTGTATCTACCATCACCCAGATTGTCGAAAAAGTGGGATCTTCAAGGTGACAGAGACGCTGGAAGCAGATTTCATTGCGGACGTACACACAGACTCCGGCACGTAGATGGAATTTATGCTCCAGGGAGAATCCAGGATAGTCAAGGTACGCCGCAATGGACAAATCGAATCCCAAATCAATGGATATCCAATTTGGGTCTCCGTCAAGAAAAGAAGGTGCGGCTTCTCAAGATGGTGATGGACTGCGCTGAGAGTAGAGTGCAATCCTCGAATATTAGTGAGGTGCACTTTTAATGAGAGGACGTACAACCGCTGTTTAGCCATACTTAAAATATATAATACTGCTGCTTGTCTCCTGTTTCCTTCCCTTTTATCGCCTCTAAAGATACTCACGGGATGATATAGTAGGAATATGAGTATGAGGAAGCTCCAAGTTACTCTCACGAATACCAGTGGAAAATACCAGCATAATGTTCATATGAAGAGGGACTAGAACCGGAGCCTCTTTTTACTAGGATTCCACTTTCTTCTTCAGAGATGATAACACATCTGGATTTTGATTCTTAATCGATGATTCTTAATGATGTGAATGTCTATGGACCATAGCTTCCACTCACTATCAATTGGACATGTACAATTAATAATGACAGCGGTATAATAAAAATAATTGATATTTGCTTTTGCACATATTGCATTTAATTTGATAGTTAATTTAAATCAGTAATGGTTGCTATTCTAATCACGAAATAGAAATTTAATTAAATTATCACGTCCTAATTTTAATTAGTAATTAAGTTTTTTTACTTCATTTAAATTAAGTGGTTTTGGTGTCGTGTGGTAATCTAAGTGCTGAAGTGTTCGTACAGTAGGGCTACGATGGTTATCCGAGTACAGAACCAGAGTACGAAACCTATCCAACTGCAGAGAGGTGTAAGACAGGGTGATGTTATATCTCCGAAACTCTTCACCGCTGCTTTGGAAGACGTTTTCAAGCTACTGGACTGGAAAGGACATGGTATTAACGTCAATGGCGAGTACATCACTCACCTTCAATTTGCCGACGATATAGTCCTTATGGCATTCAAGTCGCAATGGGCCGGCCATATAGCTCGAAAAACCGACAACCGATGGGAAAGAAAGGTTCTCGAGTGACAGCCTCGTACCGGCAGGCGAAGTGTATCGCGTCCCCCCACTAGATGGAGTGACAACCTGGTAAGACATGCAGGAAGTCATGGATGCAGATGGCTCGGGATCGTGCTTTGTGGCATTCCTATGTTCAGCAGTGGACTTGTGATGGGCTGTAATGATGATGAATGATGAAGTGGTTTTGGTAGTAATTGCAAGTAGTATTTTAGAAAGTGCAAAATATATTAAGTCAGTAATAGCCGAGTTATTAGTCAATTCTGAACAAGCTATATTAGCTAAACGTTATAGGGATATTATGGCACACGCTGTATATTCTATGGCCACGATTTGCTAGGCCGTCGGCAAACATTTGTATAAGAACACAAATTGTATGTTTTCTGATTAGAATATGATAATTTGATAATGTTTTCTTATCATACTGCTCTCTACCAGTCAATCTTTAATTTAATACTTTTTGTAGGTTTTTGAAAAAAATCGCTGTGTGTGTGCTAAAATACCCATACCGGCGTCGGGAAGCAGTGTTAAGGCTGGATGTTCCTGTTTTTGTCTGTTTTAAAATTGGTTTTTGATAGCCAAATTATTACATTTAGAATCTGAAAAAATATATATTTTAGATATATTCTTTCTCCTTACGGTGTACCCGATTTACGAATTTATAACGAATTTCCGAAATACGTTCGATTTGCAGTTTTTTACAAGCCAAATTTTATTTTATACAAGTACTAATACTCCTTTTTTTTAATAAAAAATATCAATTTATAGGTAATTCATTTTAGGATCGACTCCAACCGATCGATTTTTTTTTTTACATTTATTAAAGAAATATAAATTATTCTAGTGATTTTCGATCCGCGTGTCGCTTGCCAGTGTCTCGCGGAACGTTGCCGAGGTAAGACCTGTGCCAAATTTTTGCGCGCGCGCTTCTCGTCTGCTACATAAATAATATTTAGGAAATAAAATAAATTGTAATTAACTATAGTTTTATGGAAGTTAAGCTAATAAAATAGTTAAGCTTTTCTTTGTGTGTTTATTTCTCATTGTGTAAATATTTGTTTATAACTTTAAAACAATATTTTTGTGATTATTTTGTAAATACCTAATGCGCTTGGAACACCCAGCCTTAAGGGTGCGAAACATCTGGTAGGTAAAGATCGTCTAATTTAAAACTGCACGCGCCTCACAACGTCACTTTAACAGACTGTTATGAGAATGAATCATCAAGATAATGGCAAAGTAATGGCAAAATCCTTGAATCAACACTCGGGTAATCGAGCGATGACTGTTTCTAGGAAGAGATCATTTATTGATTGTATTGAATAAACAACACAATTAATGTTTACTTTATCTTTTTCTTTTTTTTTCTACTTATTATAAGCCAGTGCTTGACTACAAACCCGCTTGATGGTAAGTGGGAATGAAGCCCTAGATAGTAAATCGCATTATTAAATTGAGTATGGCCTCAATACGGAGCGTTTGGCGGAGCGTGCATCGTGGCCACTTAACGATGATGTATTGCAGAGTCCTGAGTAGCCGCAGCTCGCCGCGTAGTTGCGGCGTAAGAGAACCCACTCCCACATATCATCTCGCAGGTGTCGTTAGAGGCGATAGAGGGAAATTGAACTAGAACAACTCAAAACAATACAAAACTGCGGTTGCCAGGCATTGTAACAATGACAAATTCCCCTGTGATATCAACAATCTATTGTGGAGGCTTATGTCCAGCAGCAGCAGGACTTTTGATAGGTAACAATGGTGATGAAGTGGCACAACTTCTGATTTGTATTACAAATACTGTAGCAACGCGAACGTCACGAACGTTAACTTAAGATTAGATATATATTGTAGACGCCATATGAAATAAATTTAAATAAAAAAGAAACTTAAGTTAAGCTCAACCTATTTTTTCATAGGATTTCTATCACCCATAAACTATAGTCTTTGCGTTATAGCATGATGCGGGTGACAGCTTACGCCTATGAAGTTTCGTATCTTTTTAGATAAACTGTCATACAGATATTGTTGTACTTCATGGATGGGTACCGCCCACTTACGACAGTGATGTGCCACGCTAAACTATGCCATGCCATAACGAACAACCACAGACTATCAAAAATCGGTTTTGAAATAAATCGAATATATAAAAATCACGTAAATATGTATTGGAATTGGAACTAATCGTTCAACAAATTCTGATTTACGGAAACAAAACTCACATAGACGAATATGCAATGTTTCCGATGCATGGACGATAAATTATTCGTTGGTCAGCTCAGGCAAAAACAATAATTATAAAGCAAATTACGCATTGTGTCAAAAAGACTTTATCATACCTCATGACGGCCAAAATGGCTAGAAAAAACCTATTTTTTATTTTTATTTCATTAGATTTATAAAGCAAATTCTCGATTATTTTTACCTTCCGTCCCGATATTTGGCCCATTGGACCTGGCAAAACTAATACACATATAGCAAAAGGCGTCAGCACTCGTACCTTGAAAAGCTGCCGGTGTCGGTGCCGGTGTTTCCAGTACGGTCTACGCCGTACTGAAAATTACGGATGCTGGCAGCCATTTTATTTGTTTAAATGTCAATATGAATGTTGCAATCAACATGAAATAGAAGATGATTTTTATTTTCAAATTAATACATAGTATAATCTATACATTGAAGTGTCTGTTTTAATATCAAAATAACAGCCTTTTACTAAATACATATGAAAGACAAAAACAAAAACAATTTTTAAAATGTTTGTCTTACTGTCTGTTTGTTCCGGCTTATAGCTGACACTAACAAATAGCTGATGTTGTAAGGAGTAACACAGGCTAATTTTATTTTAGAAAAAAAATTAGGAATCCGCGCAAAAAAATTAAAAACCATGAAATCCAATCCTAATAAATACCAAGCGGGCGAGGTCCGGGAACAGCTATTATGTAACTATTATGTCATAATTTGTATTAAACTTTAACTTAATTTTACATGCGTTGTAGTTTATACAGAAATATACGAGGGGACATTTTAAAGCTCGCGGAATGGGGGGTAAGGAGTGGAAATAAACAAAAATAAATTTATTTTTCCTTTTCAATAAATTCACCTGCTACCCTAATACATTTTTCGGATCTTTCAATTAACTTATGTATAACCTCCAAAAAAATGATTTGTCTTTGTCTAAAAAATACGCCGAAACTGCTTCCTTCACTTCTTCATCACTTAAAAACTTTTTCCCACGAAGTTCTTTTTTTAAGTTTGGAAATAGGTAATAATCACTGGGGGCTAGGTCAGGACTATAGGGTGGGTGTGGCAAAATTTCGAAGCCCACCTTCTGCAGGGCAGCCATCGCAACATGGTACTTGTGAACAGGCGCGTTGTCATGCAGAAGAAGGATTCCTTTGGTCAATTTTCCCCTTCTTTTCTTCTTTATGACTTCCTTCAATTGTTTTAGGATTGAAGCGTAGTAATTTCCGGTTATGGAGACACCTTTATCTTTATAATTAATCACTAGGATTCCTTCTGAGTCCCAAAAGACTGTCGCTATGATTTTCCCAGCCGATCGTGCCACCTTAAATTTCTTGGGTTGTGGTGTGCCTTTTTGTGCCACTGCATAGAGTACTGTTTGGACTCAAGTTCATAATGGTGAACCCAAGTTTCGTCACCAGTAACAATTAGAGCCAATACTCCATCTTTGTCTTCCATACAGAGGTCCAAAAATACACGAGAACACTCCACGCGCTGTTGCTTTTGAGGCGGCGTGAGCATTCTAGGTACTTAGACTTTAGTCATGCCAAGATGGTCATAAAGAATTTTGAAAATGGTTGTGTCTAATACTCCAACAATTTCTGCGAGCTGTTTTTTCTAATATTAAGTTTTATTAAGGAATAAATTCCGAAGTGGTCACCTCGATCGGCCTTCCTGGCCGTGCGTCGTCTTCAAGTGACTTTCTGCCTTGTTTAAAAAGGGTATGCCACTTGTAAACCATAGTTTTACTTGGACAAGAGTCTCCGTAAACGGATGACATCTCTTTCAGTATAGTCTGAACTGATTTTCCGCGCTTGGTAAGGAACTTTATAACGGCACGGAACTCGATTTTCTCCATATTTCACAATTTCTTCCCGATTGACTTGTTTGATTGACGATAACTCAAAGACTAATGATCTAATTACAATAAAACCCGGTATTTATAATAATATTGAGTTGCTCAATTTGCACGTAATTCAACGATGTACCCACTTATTACCTACCTACCCATTCCGTGAACTTAAAAACGCATCCTCGTATGTTTCGGTTTTAATTTTTATATCGATAGCTAATCGATAATATTTGCTTTACTTTGTGTATCGATAATCGCCTTTTTTAAATCGATTTAACAATGTTCCATCTCTAGACACGCCAAAAGTGTAAGCTGTCACCCGCACCATGCTATAACGCAAATACTATAGGTTTGTAGCTAGATCAATGCAAATGTTTTCATTGACATCGATGATCTTATACTATGCGCTTTATTGGAACGAAGTTCCTTTTCGTACGGTACGAATTTGACGGATGGGGGCTATGCGAGAAAAAGTGTAAGATTTTTCCTTCACGACCCCCTTTCTATAGTGCGAGCGAGATGGAATAATATCCATCTCCCTCTCATGTTTTCTTATCTTGCCATGAAAGAAATATTATTTTAAATGACGCTTCATTTTAATAGACGCTGGTGATTCATTTATTTGTATTTGTTAATCAATAATATAATACGTTTATCAATAATAATATACTACGAAAGGAACTACGATATAATGAAGATGAGTCATATTAAGAGTATCCTATCCTATCCGAGTATCTATGCATAGATACGTGGATGTGCAGGAGGCGAGAGAGGCTGGTATGCAGGATCAGGAAGTCCGTAACCTCTGCCCACCTCTCATAAATACATAAATAGTCATGCCTGTCACCCAGGCATGACTATTTATGTTAATGTTCATAATTAAATAATAATAAAATTTAATTTATGTTACTAATTAAATTTTATTATTATTTAATTATAAAATTTAATTTATGTTACTAATCTTTGATTTAATTATACTTTATTTTATAATTAAATCAAAGCGGTCAACCACCGCAGAATCTACTACACCTGTAGAGACCTCGTGTAGAGGCGATACACGTGTTGTATTATCGTCGATGGTGTGTCTTTCCTTGTGTAATGGTGATGGGAGTAGTGGTACTGGGATTAGTGGTGACGGGGATAGTGCTCGCAATTGAGGGAGGGCGGGAGGTGCTCTTCAAACTAGGCAAGACACATCATTTTATTTTATTGAGCGGATGTTGGCAAAGTAAATTTTTCCAACTTTAATACTTTTTTTTTAATATAACTTAAGTCAGTCCATTAAAGGATCACAATTAATGCGTAATTTCAAGTAGTCGCCGTAGTTGGGACGCAAATGTTAATTCATACAGACCAATTTTGGGTTAGCATACAAGAGCAAATATTTTTTCCTCTTTTTCAAATATATTCCATAAATGGAGACGTCGTGAGTCGTGAGTAATAAAACGATAAACGAATCAAGTTGGTAACATACTAACGTGACAACTTTTTCACTTTCCGTTACCGTTACAACCTGTTAAAGTCATATATCATAGGGATATTTGCCATAGTTGCCACGCTTGGCAAGCCGGTTGGCAACCGCAGTTTTTAATTTTTAGTCGTTATTAGGAAGACGCTGCTACCCATCTCCTGATTGTTTCCGACTTGTTTTACGACACCACGGGATGATATGGGGTAGTGGGTATTCTTACACCACCATTACACGGTACGGTTTTTCAACTTAATTCATTTGAATATAAAACTTTCAATACGACTGCAGTAAACCAAATATATAGGACATATTTCGTATTCAAATTTTATATACTTGGAATGTAGGTACTCATTAATATCTTTCCTTGATACTATATACGATTTATCGTCATCATCATTCATCACAAAAAACGTCTAAGACGCAATAATAGGGTTACCCCACAATTATACTGCCAACAAACTGCGCCTCAGCAGCAAGAGGATTATTACCCGTGTAGTGGCGGGGTAAGAAACCAGTACCCCATATCAGCTCGTGTCAAACTGAAAAACACGCGACAGAGAGAATATGAAACAGGAAATTAACACCAGCATCTTCGTTATAACAATTCAAATAATAAAAACTTCTGGTTTACAATCCACCTGCTAAAAGTTTTTTTTATATATAGGATAGGGTGACAAACGAACACACAGTTCACCTGATGGTAAGTGGTTGCTGTGACCCATCACATCACACCACACCTATCCTCAATAAAGAATCAAAATGCAGATGCGTTGTCACCCGTGAGGACTAAGATGGAATGCCTCTTTTCCAGTAAAAGGGGTCTCCGGTTCTCTACACTGCTATTTTACGCTGGTATTCTGTGAGTGCGTGATCCTTCCCCGATCGAGCCGACCCAGTCGTGCTACAACTATACTACTAATATAGCTGCAGCATGGCTCTACCACGTATAAAATTCACATGTCAAAATGTGGCAAGTATTGAAAATATCCAACTTATGAGGCAATCTATGAGAAGAACTTATATTCAGCTGTGAACTTTTGACAGACTATAATGAATAATTGAACAAATGAGCAAGACGGACTCTTACGAGGGCGACACTGAAAGTTTTTAGAACTGGCCACTTGTAAACGATATAATGAAAAAATAAGTTCAAATTTTGAAAATGGAACTCTTTGCTAATATTATTGTGTATGTATTTTATTAATTTGTCATTTTTTTACGATTTGGCGGCAGATTGAAAATTGTCTGTGTCACGTCAGTATGATGTCATTTAAGTCAACAAGAAAGTTATGATAGAGTTCGATTGGCCTTTCTCGATGAAACCCCATCTCGTGCCACTGTTTACAACTGGTTTAATGAGTTTAAACGTGGCCGCACTAATCTCACCGATGATCTGCGTGAGGGACGGCCTTCTACGGTGACGACTGAAGATAACATCAGTGTTGTGCGGCGTATGATAGAGACTGACAAAAGAGTGACTTATCAGCAGATTCGGACAAGCTTAGGTATCGGTATGAGTCAAGTGTACAAAATCCTCTATGAACATTTAGCGGTCAGGAATTTTCTGCCCGGTGGGTACCTCATAATTTGACAGAGCCCCAAAAACTCCGTCGTGTTGATTGGTGTCGTGAAATGGTTCAAAGATTTAACGGAGGTGACTCAACTGCTGTGTTCGACATACTTACCGGTGACGAAAACTGGATTTATTGTTATGATCCTGAAACTAAGAGACAGTCCGCTGTCTGGGTGATTCCTTCCGAGGAGTTGCCAACTAAAGTGAAGAGAGGTCGAAGCGTGGGAAAAAAGATGGTGGCCTCGTTCTTCGGAAGGACAGGTCATTACGCAACAATTGTTTTAGAGGATCGAAAAACAGTTACTGCAGAGTGGTACACTAACAATTGTTTGCTACTTGTCTTGGAAAAAGTTCGGGAGAAACGACCTCGCAGTAGGATCCTCCTTCACCACGACAACACCTCGTCGCACACCTCCAAGCAAACAATCAACTACTTGGCGACGTCAGACATGGAATTACTGGGTCACCCGGCCTATAGCCCCGACCTCGCACCTTGCGATTTTTATTTATTTCCGAAAATAAAAGAAAAACTTCGAGGAAAACGTTTTATGGACGCCGAAGAAGCAGTGGCTGCATTTCAAAATGCCGTCGAAGAGACCCCTAAGGACGAGTGGGCAAAGTGCTTTTCTCAGTGGTTCCATCGGATGCAGCGATGTATTGATGTAAATGGACACTATTTAGAAAAGATATAATAAAACTAATAACTTGCTAGTTTGTTCAGTTTTTGATTTTGTAAGAACTTTCAGTGTCACCCTCGTACGCAGTATACTTCTATACTAAGTTTACCACTTACTATAATTTTTACTTCAATGTAATTTTAAAATTATATTTACATATCTATACATCTATATCTATACAAATAAATAAAATTGAAGTATGTTTGTAATTTCAAAATAACAGCTTTTAACTAAATGCATATGAAAGTAATATATACGGTACTCATAACAAAAAAAAATTTGTCTATTTGTGTGTCTGTCTGTTTGTTCCGGCTAAACTCCGAAACGGCTGGACCGATTTTGACAGGACTTTCACTGGCAAATAGCTGTTGTTATAAGGAGTGATTTAGGCTACTTTTGTTTTAGAAAAATAATTAGGATGCCCCACAAAAAAATTAAAACCCATGAAATTCAATCGTAATAATTACGCGCGGGTGAAGTGAACAGCTAGTTTATATATAAATAATGAAATCCTGCAGAACATCCGATCATGAACCATGTACTTTGTATGTAATATAATCTACAGATTTAGAGCCTCCGGCATAAAAAGACAGTCAACCCTTTTCAACGATTCCTTCCGAACTATGTCCTTTAGAAAAAAGGGATTCTTTATTTATTCCATTTATTCTAATAAAAAAAATTCCTTACTAGAAAATCATGAAAGAATTTTAACTTTAACTAAATTTAATTTAATGTATTAACATTAATGAACAATTATCTGTAAGTGTTTTATTATGTTAATTTATGGTCGATGCTGAGTCGTCAAATAAAATATTAGTTTTATTTACTTTTATACGTTTTTAATTAGGTACATATTTTTGTTTAACATGTTGCAAGCCAATATTAGCAAAAAAAAAACTCTAATAGAATTACCTCGGTATCTGTCTGTCAAGATATTTTCCCAGACACTGTTTCACGCATATAGCACGTGGAAGTTGACGTAGAGATAAAATATGATTAACCAAATATGGAATTTGCCAGAGTTTGAGTGATTTTAAAATACTTTTATTTTCAAAGCGCTTTGTTTTTGGGTCTTAAATTGGAAGGAAAAGTTTTATTTTAGATCAACGTATAAAGGTGGGCAAATCCGAGATGTTTTTAAGTGTAGTGAACGTGGAGAGAGTGTAGAGAACCAGATATCCTTTTTATTGAAAACGAGGCATTCCATCTTAGTCCCCAGGGGTGACAACGCATATGCATTTGATGCTTAATCAAGGATAAATGTAGATGTCTATGAAACACCGCATCCACTTACCATTAGACCACAGCATCCATTTACCATTATGTGGGCTGTGTGCTCGTTTGTCACCCTTATTTAATTGAAAATAAAGAAAAAAAAACATTATCAAAACTATGTTCTACGCATATCGCACATATTACTCGCACACCCGACCCGACTTAAACTGAGCCGGCCAGTTCAGTCGACCGTACGGCCCATCGACTCGCGACACAAGTTCAAGATATTGCATTAAAGACCGACCGTTTCCAAATCGATTGCCAACAATCACCGAGGACCATCGAGATGTTTAAACAATGGAAACAATCGACCCAAACATCTCGGATCTAACCCTAACCATATATACTCTATACGGAGTTAGTCAGTTAAACGCTCATTGAAGAATTTCAAAAATTAATAACACGTTACTTTAAGTGGTAAAGCCAAGCTGCAGCCATATTATGGTTGTAGCATGAATGGGTCAGCTCGACCGGGAAGGAACACGCTCTCACAGAATACCATCATAAAATAGCAGCTCAGTGCTGCTGTGTTTCGTACGGTGAGTGTAGAAAACCGGAGACCCTTTTTACTGGAAACGAGGCATTCCATCTTAGTCCACAGGGGTAACAACGCATCTGCATTTTTATTTTTAATCGAGAATAGTTGTAGATGTTAATGGGCCACAGCATCCACTTACCATCAGGTGGACTGTGTGCTCATTTGTCACACTTGTTCTATAAAAAATAACACGTGAAGTCTGTCATTTCGCGTTGAAGTAAAATGGCAACCTCCCGGCTCGATAAGCCTCTCATTATATTACAATGTTCCCTAATTAGTATTCAGTTGGGCTTGGCCACAAAAAAGTAACTTGGTTTTGACGAATATTTAACGCTACCTTCAACTTTCTCCTAATGCGACGAAGTACAGTATCAAACAATATTTGGGAGTACAAAAAAAGTAGGCTCGACAAAAACCAAAATGTAAAAATTGCAACGCCGTGGTAGTGCAAGGGCTTAGTGCTTGCTGTAACTTTCACATTACGCGAGCAACCCGGGTTCAGTCCCCGCCGGCACCAATGAAATGTTAATTGCAATTTTAATTGCTGATTTGCCACGTGCTCGGCGGCGAAGGAAAACATTGTGAGGAAACCTGCATGTCTGAGAAATAAGAAAAAAATATTTCGAAGACATGTGAAGTTCACCAACACGCATCGGGGCAGCGCGGCGGACATTTCCTTGCACTAAACCCTCTCAGAAATGAGAGGAGGCCTGGCAGTGGCACGTATATAGGTTGTAATTTTAACTTTAAATTCTCATGGTAACCTGTTATGAATGAATGGGTCATAAGATTGAGGGGATAAGGAGCTGCTTGCTGATGATACAGATACAGACTCAGTTAATTTGGCTACCTATGTTAACTAAATATGTAAAAATTATAAAGCCTGGTATGTCCCCCTGAGGCAATCTATGGGGGAGACGAATGTTTAGCAGTGTACTTTGATCGGAATGAATGAATATATCTGTCGAATATGAAGAAGTAATTTTACAGTACGCGAGCACCCGTGTTTGATCCCCGCTGGCGTTGAAGGAATACATCGTGAGGAAACCTTCATGTCTGAGGAATAAATATACTATCGAAGGCATGTGAAGTCTGGGGCAGCGTGGCAGACCAATTGCTCCAACCGTTGCCTGTGCTCAGCAGTTCGACGTACATATTCGACGGCTCCGTAACGCAGTGGCTTAGCAATGAGTTGCAGCGCTAAGGGCCGCGGGTTCGAATCCCGTACGGAACAAGTATTTATATGGCCTAAAATAATTGTTCAGGGTCTGGATGTTTGTCCTTGTGAAATTTATCTGTGGAGGTAACGTTTTTTTAGAAGAATAAAAAAATATGTAGTGTCAATCGTGACGGATTCATTTGACCCGGGTCGTGTAAAATAATTCATGATTGCAATCATATTTTTTAAACGATTCGGAACAAATGATTGACAGAACTTAGGATATAAAGCCTGTTATCTATAATTAATTTTGCGCGAATCATGAATGTAATTTATAATTACATTTACATACAGTATTACGCGTATAGAATTTTTCTAATTATTATTCAAAACAATAACAACCGTGTAGTGGCGATGTAAGAACATCCACTACCCCATATCATCCCGTGGGTGTCGTAAGAGGCGACAGAGGGAAACAAATCAGGAGATAGGCAGCAGCAACTTCGTTATAACGATTAAAAATAAAAAACTGCGGTTGCCAACTCGCTTGCTAAGCCTGGCAACTATGGCAAATATCCGCCCTATAAGGCAATCTTTGGAGGAGGCCTGTTCAGCACTGGACTTTAATAGGTTGTAACGGTAACGGCAGATGCATATATATGTGCGCGTGCGCGTGTCTTACGTGCGTGTGTGGTTTTGTATTGGTTTCGGCGTCACTTGAAATGTACGCAGTGCTCCATAAAAAAAAGAATATTAGTAACGCTATTAGCATTACCAATACTCCCTCTAACTACTCTTCATCACCATCATCATCATTACAGCCCTTCACAAGTCCACTGCTGAACATAGGCCTCCCCAAAGAATGCCACAAAACACGGTCCTAAGCCACCTGCAGCCATCGACTTGTCGTCATCCCATCTAGTGGGGCCGCCCCTGACTTAGCCTACCTTTACGACACTTAGTAAGCTTAAAATGCTTGTGTTAAGAGTGGTTCACCACAGTAGTCGAAAGGTTTTTTACGTCTTAGAGCCATGCTGCAGCTACTCGTATATTATGGTTGTAATACGAATGGGTAGACTTTACAGAGGAAAGACCACGCTCTCACAGAATACCGCGTAAAATAGCAGCTCAATGCTGCTGTGTTTCTTATGGTGAGTGTAGAGAACCGGAGACCCTTTTTACTGGAAAATAGGCATTCCATCTTAGTCCTCCTGACAACGCATCTGCATTTTGATCCTTAATCGAGGATAGATGTAGATGTCTATGGGCCACAGCATCCACTTACCACCAGGTGGATTGTAGGCTTGTTTGGCACCCTTATCCATAAATAAAAGCGGATTCGAACCCATGACTCTCTGAGTTTGCCGTCCGCACCCTACCATTAGGGTACTGGCGTTTTATCTTTCTTTGTTTATCTGAGTGAGTCATAGGCAACATGTACATATCGACAATGTTTTGTTTCGCTAATGGCGCAATAATTACGGTGTCTATGGAGTGGAAAAAGATGTAGATGCACAATTAACTGGTAGAAACATAAACATGTATATGTAATATTGCAGATAAATGGAGTTACAATTTGCATAAAAGCAACTTCAACTCAGTTTCACTCGACTAGTACCTATAATAAATTCCACTAGAAAAATATGCGGATTAATTTATTATCACAAAATACGAAATTCACACACGTAACCACCGGTAATAATTAATTGTGCAACAAAGCGTTTGATTTACTGTTTGGCTCAAATAATTGTTCCGGGTTTGTATATTTTGTCCACGATATGTGTTATAACAAAGGAGAAATTCTTAGTGTAGGAATTTATTTGTATTTTAAATATAACTTGGTAAGTATCGTAATCGCATTAAGACACAGATCTGGACACATTCCATGCAATAAATTATTTACTATAATAATAATATTTGATGCGAAATCTACCTCACCAAATTGTTCAATCTATAATGTTAACGATGACGTCATATTCTTATAGATTTTTTTTAAAACGTTACTTCCACACTATGATTTTCTCTTCTATCGCGGGGGCAGTTAACGTACATAAATTTCACAAGAACAAACATCTAGACCTGGAACTATTATTTGTAGGCCATACAAATACTTATCCCGTGCAGCATTCGAAAACCCGGCCCTTAGCGCTGCAACTCATTGCTAAGCTACTGCGCCAAGGTGTCGTCATTTGCCGAGAACTCCATAGAAAGAAACGATTGTAATTTACATTTGTCCTTGATTGGTAGTTGAAACAGTGTTTTATCAGATTCGTTATAAGGCGATGCCAAAAATCTTAGTTTGTAAGTAAATAAGAGATTAAGTATTAAGTAATTAATAATTTATTTGAAAGTTCGTGGTAGAGCCACGCTGCAGCTATACGAATGGGTCGGCTCAACCGGGGTAGCGCCACCCTCTCCCAAAATACCAGCGTACCGTAGACCCTTTTTACCGGAAACGAGGCACTCTATCTTAGTTCTCAGTGATGACAACGCATCTGCATTTTGATTCTTAGTCGAGGAAAGATGTAGATGATTATGGGCCACAGCATCCACTTACCATCAGGTGGGCGGTGTGCTCGTTTCTCAACCTTTATTCTAAAAAAAGTAGTAATTAGTTTATTTAAATTTTTTGTTGTAACTACCAGGTACCAGGGCGTCATAATCGCATCAGCGAAAATATTTTGTTTATGAATAAAAAAAAGTATCGTCATAGGTTTTAAGATTAGAAAGAAAAATGTACTTAAAAAGAACTAACCCAAGCATTGATATAGAAATAAAAGCAATGGTGTCAAGGTAGCTTATTCAAGATACGCGTCTCTCGATGTCATTGTCATGAATCGCGTGATACGCGTGTACGTATTTGCTGGCATTTTAATAGTTCCTTTAATTTAAACTAGTGTAGGAGAATAAAGGGCAACTGCCAAATTATTTCAGAAATAATAAACCATTAGTCATACAATTATATATACTGTGCTGTATATGTAATGATTGCATGACTTAGTGGTATATAATAACAATAATGTCTTGCAGACCGGATTTCAGTCACGGCGGCCAGTCTTAACATCTGCAAAGGGCAGGATTATAGTGCACGAGTGTGTGCGCAAGCACTGGTGCACTCTCTATTCAAGGTCAGGAGCAAGAACAACGGCTTTACGTGCTTTCCGAGGTACGGGGGTGAAACCCCGCCAATTTCCTGACATTGGGCTCCTACAGTGATTTTCAGACAGAAAAACCCTAGTCGCTAGTCTATAGAAAAATATAAAAGTTTTTGTAATCACAGGGCAGTTAAATAATTCATTTTATTCTAATTATTAAGTTTTGGAATTAGGACCCACTTTAGTAAGGTGGTGAAAATTTAAGCGGCAAAATTAAACAAAATACTACCACGAAGATGTCTCGGCGGGCACTGGCCGTGGAGGGCGCGAGCGCTTGAACAGATCGATTTTGTTTATTTTTGTCATAAGATAAAAATAAAAACGAAATTATAAAATGTATTCACAATAATAACTAAAAAAATACACCTTTTTAAATGACCTACAATGTTTCATGATGGAATGTCTGCAAGGTAGATACACGTTTTAAATAGAGATTTAATGGCATCTTTTTATCGAGACAGTAATTATTATGATTCTAGTTTCTTCTTCTCACATCATGTCTCCGTGTTGAATTTTATAAAATAATTTTGTTTCTTCGCAATAATCACATTTTAGTATACCAAGGTCAAATGTAAAAAGTATTGCAACCCCGTCCAAACTACGTAAATTAAATAGTTAATTTATGATATGTTTTTAAATATTTCTATAAGATACTTCTTTTTCAAGAACCGTTTGTAATTTTTTTTTTGTTTTAAAAATTAAAATAAAATATACTTTGGTGTGTTCATTCATTTGTGATAAGTTTGTTTTGTTCATTTGCAAAATAGGAGAAATGTTCGAATCATATCTATGTCGATATTTGCGATATCAAAGCTTAGCAACTCGACATGCCGCCCTTTTTCCGCAAACAAATAATTCGTTTTTTTTTTTTTAACTTTTTTTCAGCTTGTACAATTACCATTATATAAACATGTTTCGGACATAATAGTATGTTAAGTATAAACCTTGACATATTTACATTTTTTATTTTTGTCACCTGCGTCGATATTCTGTTAATTTACAGTAGTTTTTTTATGGAATAAGAGTGACAGACGAGCACACAGTCCACCTGATAGTTAGTGGAATCTGTAGCCCATAGACATCTACATCTATCCTCGATTAAGATTAATGCAGATGCGTTGTCACCCCTGAGAACTAAGATGGAATGCCTTGTTTTTAGTAAAAAGGGTCTCCGGTTCTCAACACTCACCATACGAAACAGCAGCATTAAGCTACTATAACTCTGGTGTTCTGAGAGCGTGGTCCTTCCCCGGTCGAGCCGACCCATTCGTGCTACAACTATAGCTGCAGCATGGCTCTCCCACGTACAAAATACCGTACGATACCCGCAAACGAATGATTCCTTTTTTGTACTAATACCGTCTTATGCTAGTTCTACACTGCATATACTTCTAATATCTTCCATCTTCATCATCAGCACGTAAAAGTCCTATACTGGACATGGACCTCTACTGTTGTAGGAATGATTTGCATTATTATTGTAGCAGACGTATAGCATCTTAGTAGTGAGTAGCGTAAACAAAATGAATATATCGTCATCTGTCAAAAAGATCTTTCTAGAATTTTCCACTTACGACGCCCTCATGGACGTAATGGGATGATGGCTTCTCGACCGCCATCACTATACGTTAACTTTGTATATGTCGTCTTCCGATCGTAGAATTGGGTAGATCAAGATGTGCCTGGGCATTTCATGATACACCGCCATTTCATGATTTGGTCTATGATTAACCCGTCATATAACTATGTGCCTTAATAAATGTACGCATCTGTATGCATATATGCACCTTAACCTACTGTCGCTGATATTACTATATAGGAGCTATCGTATTTTAATATATTAACACAAGTCAAAGTAATATACTACAGGCCAAAATATGAAATGCCCAGATAGATTCTGATCTGCCCAATTCTAACAATCGGACTACGACATATGTAAGCAATCGTACCACTATATTATAATAACGTTATACCTACGTTATATTTGCTGTATAGAGTATTCACTACACTGACAAACTGAAACTGTAACATGAGATGGGCAGCATCATCTTCCCGATAACATTTCCAACCCGTCTATAGAGCAATTTATGTGGAAGGTCTATGTTCAGTAGTGTAATTATGATGGGCTGTGAAATACTAGGAAATACTATATAATTCCTGTTATAATCCCATCTACGAATAGAACCGCCAAGTCAATAACCCAGAACACCAATGACATTTGACATTGCCCGAGTAATTGTCTTCCAAGGTGAAAATATTCAATGATGCGATACAAACGTCTTTGGCGGGGCACCAAGACGATTTGCTGTAATGAACTTTATTGTTCCGTCCGCCAACGGATTAAGGACGTGAATTGAATGGATTGAAAATTATTAAAACTGAACGCACAAATTGGCGCCCGCTTATTCCGGCTTATGAACGTTGTTACCCGACTGCCCCAGAAAGAGGGTAATGTTTTTCGAGCGTATGTATGTAGTATGTCTATTTCTTTGGCACGCTCTGTAGCCTAAACAGCTTGATGGATTTTAACATATGTAGTGTCGTTAGATTCGTCTTGGTTGTAGGAGTGACATAGGATATAAAAAAATCTCTTTTTAGTAAACTTTCTACGCAGTCGGCTGTATTATGTATACATATATATTTATCTATGTATATATTGTATATATAATTTTACTTTTTATCATCCCTTTCTATTTGATTATTGCTGCACCGCCTCTTATATTATGTATGTCTATCTCTGTTTAGCCTAATGGTTGACTGGGAGGGAATGCCCTATGGCATTAAGTCCGCCATATGTACTACTTTGTGCATGTAAGTATAAATAAATAAATTAATAAATTTCAGTTTCAATTTCCCCGTGTAGTGGCGGGTTAGAATACCCACTACCCCATATCTTCCGTGGGTGTCGTAAGAGGCGACAGAGGAAACTGAGGCAGAAGATGGGCAGCAGCATCTTTCTGATAACAGCAAATAATAAAAAACTGCGGTTGCCAACCCGCTCGCCAAGCGTGGCAACTACGGCAATATCCCCAATGAAGAGTTACGAAGAAACGGCTGGTCCCCAGCGGCCCCGCTATTCCTGGCTACGGTGGCGACCATGGTAACGGCGGGGCAGGGGTGCTAAGAATCTCCGGTGGAGTTCGGTTGCCACCTACGACGACTCGACCTGGCAACTTATAACGCACGCACTCTGAGGACTGACGAGAAGATCCTGGAGCTGGAAGAAGAGATAGACAAGTTGCGCTGGAATATTATAGGATTATCCGAGGTCCGAAGAGAGGGGGAGGACACGGTAATCCTCGAATCCGGCAACTTGTTCTATCACCGGGAGGGCGACCATCTGTCCCAAGGAGGTGTCGGATTTATCGTCCACAAGTCTCTCGTTAACAACGTTGTAAAATTGGGAGTGTGTCGACGAGGGTTGCGTACCTTATACTCAGAATCACCAAACGGTATTCGCTGAAGGTCATACAGGTTTACGCACCAACTTCGGCACACCCCGATGAGGAAGTGGAGGAAATGTATGAGGATATCTCTAGAGCCATGCATTCCTCTAAAACCCACTATACGGTGTTAATGGGAGACTTCAACGCAAAGCTAGGCACAAGAGAGAACGGTGAGCTGAAAGTAGGAAATTCGGATTAGGGCAACGGAACCCAAGGGCCAGCAGCTGGCCGACTTCATGGAGAAAGAGGAACTCTTTATGATGAACTCTTTCTTCCAGAAGCGGCCCCACAGGAAGTGGACCTGGTCGAGCCCCGACGGTTCGACAAAAGATGAGATTGACTTCATTATGACGACTAGACGCCAACTGTTCAGTGATGTCTCAGTGATCGCGAGGGTGAAAACTGGTAGCGATCACCGAATGGTTAGAGGCACACTGAACCTAAACGTTAAGTTGGAGAGGTGTCGTCTAATGAAGTCAACGCCCGTCCCCTCGTGCTCTAATCCAAAGTCCCGAAACCTTTCAGCTCGAGTTACAAAACCGTTTTCAGTGCCTAGAAGATTGCAATGCAGTGGACGATATGAATGACAAGCTCGTGGAAACTGTCCATGCGGTCGGAGCTAAGTTTTGTAAGACCCGCCGCAGAAGAACACAAAACTCTCGATCACACTCTTAATCTCATGGCTGTTAGACGGAAATGAAGCTGCAATCTTCAGTAGATTTGATAGCATACAGGCAACTGAACAGACAGATCTCCAAATGCATGCGGCGGGACTTGCGCAACTTCAATACAGCTCGTATTGAAGAAGCGATCGAGCGGAACCAGGGCTCCAAAGTCTTTGCCAGAGATCTGTCTGCCAGAAAGAGCCAACTGTCGAAGCTGAAGACCGAGTGGCAGCGTCGTTTCGGGACACCTGAGATTTTGAGTGAGATTGAGAGGTTCTATGGGCAGCTGTACACATCATCGTTGGAGCCACACGCAAGTGTGAGTAACGATCCAAGAGCGAGTCTTATCCGACACTATTCCGATGATATCCGGACGTCAGTCTGAGCGAGATTAGAATGGCTCTCCAGCACCTTAAAACGGCAAGGCCCCAGGCGAGGATGGAATTACAGCGGAGCTTCTGAAAGCGGGTGGAAAACCGGTACTTGAAGTCCTTCAGAAGCTCTTTAATTCCGTCCTACATGGTGGCACTACACCGGAGGCGTGGAGCAGAAGTGCGGTGGTCTTGTTCTTCAAGAAAGGCGACAACGCTCTCTTGAAGAACTACAGACCGATTTCCTTCTGAGCCGCGTCTACGTGCTGTTTTCGAGAGTCATTACGAATCGTCTCGCACGCAGACTCGACGACTTCCAGCCTCCCGAACAAGCCGGTTTCCGAAAGGCTTTAGCACCATAGACCACATACATACCCTTCGGCAAATTGTACAGAAGTCCGAGGAGTACAATTTGCCACTATGTCTGGCGTATGTGGACTATGAGAAAGCCTTTGATTCCGTCGAAATTTGGCGGTGCTGCAGTCCCTTCAGCGGTGCCAAGTTGACTGTCGGTATATCGAAGTGCTGAAGTGCTTGTACAGTAGGGCCACGATGGCTATCCGAGTACAGAACCAGAGTACAAAACCTATCCAACTGCAGAGAGGTGTAAGACAGGGTGACGTTATATCCTGAAACTCTTCACCGCTGCATTGGAAGACGTTTTCAAGCTTCTGGACTGGAAAGGATACGGCATTAACATCAATGGCGAGTACATCACTCACCTTCGATTTGCCGATGATATAGTCCTTATGGCAGAATCGCTGGAGGACCTAAGCACTATGCTCAATGACCTCAATAGTGCCTCCCAACGGATAGGTCTTAAGATGAACATGGACAAAACAAAGATCATGTTTAATGTCCATGTCACACCTATGCCGGTAGTTGTTGGGAGCACTAAGCTCGAAGTTGTTGACGAATATGTTTACCTGGGACAAATAGTCCGACTAGGTAAGTCCAACTTCGACCGAGAGGTCAATCGACGGATTCAACTCGGCTGGGCAGCGTTCGGAAATTACGGCACATCTTCTCGTCAGGTATACCTCAAAACTTGAAAACGAGGCTGTACAACCAGTGCGTTGCCAGTGATGACCTACGGAACTGAGACGTGGTCCTTCACTGCTGGCCGGATGAGGAAGCTCAAGGTCGCTCAGCGAGCTATGGAGAGGGCTATGCTCGGGGTCTCACTGCGTGATAAACTTAGAAATGAGGATATCCGCAGTAGAACCAGAGTGACCGACATAGCCCAACAGATTAGTAAGCTGAAGTGGCAATGGGCCGGCCATATAGCTCGAAGAACCGACAACCGATGGGGAAAAAGGTTCTCGAGTGGCGGCCTCGTACCGGCGGACGAAGTGTAGGGCGTCCCCACTAGATGGAGTGACGACCTGGTAAGACATGCAGGAAGTCGATGGATGCGGGTGGCTCAGGACCGTGCTTTGTGGCATTCCTTGGGGGAGGCCTATGTTCAGTAGTGGACTTGTGAAGGGCTGTAATGATGATGATGAGTTTCAATTTCCTGCCATTCCCCTGGTGTTGCAGCTGTTTATGGGCGGCGGTCAACACTTACTATCAGGCTTGCTCGTTTGTCCCCACTTCTATAAAAAAAGACGTCTCGCATATTTGAAGCTACCCCCACTGTCGGTCTTAACTTTGAATTGATTATACCGCCATCTATCGGAAGTTATAATATCTTTATGGCATTTCTTCCAGTCGCCTCTTACTTCAATAGCAGGAAGAAATGGGGTGATGGACTCTCCTACGCCGCCAACACAAGGTTAGTTGTACTCTTTATCATCATCATCCTTACTGCCCTTCACAAGTCCGCTGCTGAACACAGGCCTCCGCAAGGAATGCCACAAAACAAGGTCCCGAGCCACCTGCATCTATCGACTTTCTGCATATCTTACCAGGTCGTCACTCCATCTAGTAGGGGGTCGCACAACACTTCATTTACCTCTACTCTTTGTACTCTTTGTAAAACTGAACGCACATTTGTCCGCACCGTACGCATCGTACGCGCCGAGTTTTACTGAGATGGCCTCGCACATTTGCACGTACGCATCGTCCGCGCCGTACGCAAATCTTTTGTATTAGCAACAACTTTTGTAGTTTTTTCCAACCACTGGTGTGAAACGGTACAGTGAAATTGATCGCTCGAAATCACTATGGGAAGAAATATAGTAATAGCCTGCTTATTGGCAGAGGAAGAAGGAAATAAAATTCGAAGAAAAAGAAGATTCTAGATTCATAATAATAATTTAAAAAGGCAATTTTATGGAGAATATGAAGGAGATATACTTTATTTAAAGACTTATGAGATGATGATGAACGATTTTTTAGATATTTGCATTTAACATACAAGAAATTATAAGAATTGCTACATATACTAAAACCATATCTTTCTATGGAAAACTCAAGATTTAGAAGGCCAATTGAACCAGAGAAAAGACTTGTTGTATGTTTGAGGTAAGTATTTTTATTGATAATTAAGTAATCAGGTATAATTGGATTTTTGAATTAAATTTAACTATTTTTTAAGTTCAGTATTTAAATAATTTATCACTAAGTATTCATATTGATAATCGATGCAAAAAAAATCGAGCCGGGTTAGTACCACGACCTCACAGCACAGAATACCGGCGTGAAGTGGAAGCTCTGCTTTTGCGTTTCGTCTGGTGAGTGCAGGTGACCGGAGGCCCAATTCTCCCATCAACAAGGTAGCGGAATTAAATTTTAGACTACCCTAGGAGGGTACCAGCACCCCTGGAAAATCCCTCGCTGAGCATCCACGACCATGCTACTCCACTCCTGAGCGTGGGTGCTCAGGCTGCCCCGCGTATTCTGGGGGAGGGGGGGCAAAATTCCGCTCAAAACAATAACTGCTCGGGGCAAACTGAGCAACAAGACCAAAGCGACCCCTGCCACGCTATCCGTGGATTTCTGCAACATCAGGGGACTTCACTCGAACCTAAACGCCGTCCACTACCATCTCGAGACCACTACCATGCTCTTTCTGACCGAGACGCAGGTGTCCTCTCCGGCTGATACTTCGTATCTCTCCTACCCGGGGTACAAATTGGAACACTCCTTTGTGCCTCGGGCTGGAGTTGCGTATACGTCAGAGAGGACATCTGTCTCGACGCCTCGGCAGTCTTGAAGGTTCGGAACTGTCCATCCTTTGGCTACGCGTAGATAGCGACGACCATCCGCGCGTCTACGGTGCCTCTATAGGTCCCATAGCGGTAATGCCGAAACAGACCGACTCATCGACCACGTCCAAATGGCTACAGATTCCTTGCTACAACAGGTCCCATCCGCAGAGATCGTGATCCTTGGCGATTTTAACGCCCACCACGCCGAATGGCTTGGTTCACGTTTAACCGATCATGCGGGAGATCTGTTTATGACTTTGCCTTGGCATATGGTCTGACACAGCTGGTTACTTCGCCTACGCGGATTCCAGATGTGAAGGATCATACACCTTCCCTGTTGGACCTTCTGCTGACCTCTCATCCGGACGGATATCAGGTCCGTCCGGATGAGAGGTCAGCAGAAGGTCAGTTCCGTCAATGCCCTCTCGGCTCTTCGGACCATTGTCTGATCCGGAGTGTGGTGCCACTCACGCTCCCCTCGAGGTTGCGTTCTGCATGTTGCCTCCGTGTTTGGCATTACAGGTCGGCGGATTGGGACGGAATGCGGTCTTTCTTTGCATCCTACCCATGGGGGCGGGTTTGCTTCTCGCCGGATGATCCCAGCGCTGTTGCTGACTCTGTCACTGATGTGGTGTTACAGGGAATGGAACTATTTATTCCATCATCTGTGGTACCCATCGGAGGTAGATCGCAGCCTTGGTTTGGTCGCTCATGTAAGACTGCATTACGCAGTAAGCAGGAGTGCTATCAGGCCTGGGCTGAGGCTTCGGCGGTTCGGGATGTAAACACCAGCATGCTTAAAAAGAAGTATAACTTCGCCTCCAGGTCCTTCAAAAGTGTTATTGCCAAGGCAAAGTCAGAGCACATAGGCAGAATTGGCGAGAAACTAGTTCGCCTTCCTTCGGGAACCCGTGCATTCTGGTCTCTCGCTAAGGCTGTCCAAGGTAATTTCTGTAAGCCATCACTACCATCTCTGCACAGGGAGGACGACTCACTGGCCCACGCCGCAAAAGAGAAAGCCGACCTTTTAGGTTCACTTTTTGCGTCCAACTCGACTCTTGATGACGAGGAGAACACACCGCCGGCCATCCCGCGGTGTAAGTGCTCCATGCCGGATGTTCGGTTCTCACAGCGCTCGGTTCGCAAAGCACTCCTCTCCCAGGGAGGTGCTTTAATGTACATCCACAAGTCGAGTGGGCCTGACGGAATCCCCCCAATTGTGCTGAGGACGTGTGCTCCGGAGTTGGCACCGGTTCTAACGCGTCTTTTCCGGTACTCCTACTCCCTAGGCGTAGTCCCGAAATCATGGAAGACAGCTTTGTCAACCGATCTCTAAAAGGCGACCGCTCAGACCCGTCCAACTACAGGCCTATCGCCATCACCCCCTAGTTCTCCAAAATAATGGAATCCATTATCAACTGCCAGTTCATGCGGTACCTTGAGGATCACCAGATGATTAGTGACTGCCAATACGGTTTTCGTCGGGGTCGATCAGCTGGTGATCTTCTGGTCTACCTGACTCATAGATGGGCGGAGGCAGTAGAGTCCAAGGGGGAGGCATTGGCCGTTAGTTTGGACATTGCGAAGACTTTCGATCGGGTTTGGCACAAGCGCTTCTTACAAGCTCCTTCTATGGGCTTCCCGAGAAATTGTGCAATTGGATCACCAGCTTTCTTGCAGATCGGAGCATCAAGGTCGTTGTAGACGGTGCATGCTCCGACTACAAGCCTATTAACTTGGTGTTCCACAAGGCTGCGTGCTATCACCAACGATGTTTCTTCTGCATATCAATGATATGTTGCAAACCGGTAGCATTCATTGCTATGCGGATGATAGCACTGGTGATGCTCTATACGCCGGCCGTGCGAATATTTCTCGGGAAAACGTCGCCGAGTACCAGAACAAACTTGTGTCTGAAGTCGAGTCTTTGCTGAACAAAGTCTCGGATTGGGGGCGACTAAATCTAGTCCAGTTTAATCCTCAGAAGACACAAGTTTGCGCGTTTACCGCTAAAAAGAACCCCTTTGTCGTATCTCCTCAGTTTCAAGGCACTCCTTGTTGCCTCAGCCAGTATCGGAATCCTCGGCGTCGACATATCGAGTGACGTGCAGTTTCGCGGTCACTTGGAAGAAGGCCAAATTGGCCTCTAAAAGCTTGGCGTGCTCAGCAGAGCGGGACAGTATTTCATGCCGGCACAACGCCTGCAACTTTACAAGGCGCAGGTTCGGCCTCACATGGAATACTGTTCCCATCTCTGGGCTGGGGCTCCCCAGTGCCAGCTCCTTCCACTTGACCGCATCCAGCGCAGAGCGGCTCGAATCGTCGACGACCGAGTCCTTTCCGATCGGCTCGATTCATTGGCGCTGCGAAGAGATGTTGCATCTCTTTGCATTTTCTTTCGCATTTAAAACGGAGAGTGCTCTGAGGAATTGTTCGGATTAATCCCAGCCGCCACATTTCACGAACGCACATCGCGGCAGAACTCCCGATACCATCCACACCATCTGGATGATTGGCGTGATTGTGCGATTTAGAAGATGTTTTCTTCCTCGCACAACTTCCTTGTGGAATAGTTTACCACCAGCGATTTTTCCGGACCGATACAACTTAGGGACCTTCAAGAAAAGAGCCTACTCCTTTTTTAAAAGGCCGGCAACGCATCTGCAATTCCTCTGGTTCCCCTGGTGTTGCAGTTGTTCATGGGCGACGGTAGTCACTTACCATCAGATGAGCCGCATGCTCGTTTGCCCCCTCTCCTATAAAAACAAAAAATTACATAATACATAAACACTCACGCCTGTCACCCAGAGGGGTAGGCAGAGACTACGGACTTCCACTTGGCACGATCCTGGCACACCTCTCTCGCCTCCTTTACATCCATATATCTACGCATACACGCTCGTCGGTTAAGGGTACTCCTAATCTGGCCCATTTCCCAATATATCGCCAATTTGGTCGATAAACCTTCGTCTAGGGCGTCCCTTTCCGACTCTGCCGTTCACTTCTGCAGCATAAATTTGCTTTGTCACTCTTTCTTCGTTCATTCTTTCTACATGACCAAACCACCGAAGCATTCCTTTCTTAATCCTGGTCACAACGTCATCTTGCAAACCACACTTTTCTCTTATCACACTATTTCTCACCCTGTCATTCAGATTCAGCCTAGCATACTTCTTAGGACCGCATTTCTACAGCATTTATTCTACTCTCATGCTTCTGCCAGACCCAACTTTCACTACCATACATTAAAGTAGGGACTAACACAGCATTATGAATTGCCAAACGTGCCTTTTTTGACACATTCTGACTCTTCACAATAGCGTGTATAGCCCCATTCGCTCTATTTCCTGCGTTTACTCGTCGTTCTATATCCTTATCATATCTACCATCCCTACTAAATAAACATCCCAAATATACAAACTCATCCACTTGCTCAATCAACTCCTTCTATTCTTATTTCACATAACGTTTTACTTTCTTCTCTTTCAAAACCATCACTTTCGTCTTACTTGCGTTCACTTTCATACCTCTTTCTTTTAATGATCGGTTCATTAAAGTAACCATCATTTACAACTCGGCCGCCGACGATGCAAATATGACTTGATCATCGGCGTACAAAAGGCATTTGACGGTTAACTCACCCATTCTCAACCCACATTCTTCAACTTTCAAAGTTTGCAAACAACTGTCCATAAATAGGTTAAACAGCCAGGGGGAAGCTACACAGCCCTGTCTGACACCTTTTTGGATGCCAAACCAGTCCGAGTAGACCCCGTTGATCCTGACACAAGCACTAGAGTCCCTATAAAGAGACTTCAATGCCTGTATCAAACCAGCGCTCAAACCAAATGAGTTAAGTGTTTGCCATAACACATTCCTGTCCATTCTGCCATAAGCCTTTTCCAAGTCCATGAAAGCACAAAAAACTTTCTGGTTTTTGGCCAAAAACTTCTCCACAATCATGCATGGAAAATACTTGATCCGTACACCCATTCCCTTTCTAAATCCAGCTTACACATCCCAAATTTTTCCATCAGTTTCTTCCATAACTCTTTCAATTAACACCTTAGCATACAGTTTACCCACAAAGCTAAGCAAGATGATACCACGGTAGTTTTTACAGTCCTGCTGTGACCCTTTTCCTTCATATATTGGGACTATAACGGCTTTGCACCAGTCTTCCGGTACCCGCTTCAGTTCCCAACATAAATTAAACAAGGTGTACAGCAGGCCTGCCACCACTCCCTCTCCAGCCCTTAGCATTTCGAGTGATACTCTATCATATCCGGCTGCCTTACCTGCTTTCATGCTTTTCATTGCTTTCATTATTTCATCTACACTTATCTCCCTACCTCTCTCCACTTCTTTCGGAATTTCTTTTCCACTTAATTCAGACGATCCTTCACTCATAAACACGCTTTCAAAGTATTCCTTCCATCTCTTTAAATTCGAAACTTCATCATTCAGCATACAGCCATTCTCGTCTCGTATAGCATTCATTCTAGGCTGTTTTGAATTTCCCCTAGCAGTTCTTACGAGTTTCCAGAACATTTTAAATTTGCCTGGAAGTTATCAGATATCCTTCTATCATTCTTATCCGTTCTTTCTTGCTTTTTCCTTTCAACAACTTCTTTTACTCTCTTATTTATAAGTCTAAAGTCTGCCTTTTTTCTTTCAATCTCATCATTCATACCGCCAGAATTACCAGCTTTGGTTGCCAGTAAATCTAGCCATGCTCTCTCCTTTGCTTCAACTTCCACCCGAATCTTATCATCCCACCACAACGTATTATTTTTCCTTTCATTCGTTCTCTTACTTACACCACATACTTCGGTGGCTGCATCCACCAAAACTTTCTTAACATTATTCCATACAGTCTTCAGGTCTAAATCATTCATATATTTCATTCAAACCATTTATATTCTCCTCAGTCTACATTTATACTTCTCTTTCACACTTTCATCTTGTAACCTCTCTGTTCTTATACGCTGTAACGCAGTGGTAGACAGATGTCCGATGCCGCCAACGCCTGAATAGACCATTAATTCGGCATAAGACCAGGTAATGATCCGTCCCTACGTTGGATCCCCGGTAAACTCTTGTATCTACCACTGCGCTCCGCATTCTTTCATCCACAATTATGAAATCTATCATGCTTCTATCATTACCTCTTTCCCATGTATACATGTAAATCCTCTTATGGCGAAAGAAAGTATTCGTCACAAAAAGATTCTTTTCCTCACATACGGCGAGGAGGTCTTCACCATTCTCATTTACACTTTCATCGCCAAACATTCCTAATATCCTTTCATAACCAGACCTCTTCACCCCAACCCTTCCATTAAAATCTCCTAACATAATGATATTTTCATTTTCCTTACATTTCATCAACACCATCCTTACCATGTCCCAAAACTGCTCTCGGATATAAGTGGGCTTAGACATGTCTGGGGCGTACACCCCTAGCACAAACAACTTCTTTAAGCCCACTTTCATTCGTATCCACAGCAGCCTTGGCTTACACATCATACTCTTCACACATTGACCCATTCTTTCTGAAAGGATGACACCGACTCCTGGCATGCCCGCTCGGTCTCGTCTACACCAGACCAGTAAGCGGTATACATGCCATGTGCAGTGGCATCCTTTCCCTTTCGTTCGTCTCATTTACATAACACATCTATTCCTCTATCATTTATCATTTCGCATATTTCATCCATCTTATCATTCATTGCTCCACATACATTCAGCGTAGCCAGACGGGCCTCCAATCCACTTTTCGCCCTCCGGGAGACAGAACGTGACGGGTGGCGAACCTCGTCGCCGGTTTTACTCCGGAGATTCTTCGCACCCTGCCCCATTAAAGGGCGCCGGGAACTCAGGGCCATTCCTTTAATGTGTTGGCTCATGGTGATCTAAGGTGGTAGATTTTACGCCGCTACCATACGGCGAGGAGCCGAGTCTATCCTTTCGGCTTTGTCGCTCGTTTAGCACCACCTGGGGACACGTGGTGGGCCTAGGGTTAGGTGGTCGAAGCCTACGGACGCGAGCGACTCATCCCCCCAAAAAAAATTACAAATTAATCAAAAGTTATAAAAATACAAAAATTATCGTGTTTCGTATGCTGAGTGTAGAGAACCGGTGACCCTTTTTACTGGAAAAGAGGCATTCTATCTTAGTCTTCACGGCTGACAACGCATCTGCATTTAAATTCGCAAACGAAGATAGATGTAGATGTCTATGGGCCACAGCAACCACTTACCATCAGGTGGACTGTGTGCTCGTTTGTCACCCTTGTTCTATAAAAAAAAACATATGGTAGTGCGTAAGCACAAACATCAACCGAAGTCCCGCATATCAATGCGTGTACACGCCATACAGAATACGATCAAATCCAGCCACAGTGAATGTTCGTCACACGGTTTAGGCAACACGTCGAATAATAGGCACACCGGCCATAAAAAACCCTCCGTGAGCGCCACCACCTGCCAGAATGCCGCTCCTGCAGACGTGATGTTAGTGTAAGGCCACCAATTGCATAATCAGCACGGCTACTAGCCGCAGAGCATGTCATGAGTCTTGCTCACCTCAAGGGAATGGGGTCCCATGTTGAGCGGCTTTCGGCCGCAGCCTTGAGAGCTTCCTCAAAGTCTCTCTCCAGCTACCACTCGCATGAGGTCGACACATATTCTCCACCAACCAATACAACGCTAGATATAGCCAAAAGGCAGTTATAAGATAATAGTAATGATTCGCCATCTGAAAGGGTTTGTGTCACTAACGCATTATGCATTATATGCATTTTTCGATCATGTTTGTCTCACCCACAAAAAGTTGCCTTCAATCATTAAAAGGTGGGAAATTTACAGAGATATAGTATTATGTTCTTATATAAAACACTATGGAGGTCAGACAGTCTGCAGGCCCGTAATGCAGGGACCCGACTTGGGCAAAGCTACTTAGGCATGATTCAAACCAAAACGCAGAGATCGCCATTGAGAATAGGGACCCGCCAAACAACCATCGCAGAGACCCAATGCTGCAGAACGCAAAAGCATCAATACTATCGTCGGCTTATACCATACTAAGGTGCCCCATACAATCCCAGCAGACATCACCACCCGTATATCTCCATCGACCAGAACCACAAGATGCGTCGAATCTGCAGTACATCCGCAAATCCATCACAAGACGCAATACCGCAAGTAGCAGTAAGCATCAATGCAACTATCATACGGATGGCGCCCCCTCACAACACACCCACATGATCCCTATCGACTTAGCAACAAAGTCGGTACTGTTGTTAACTAAACATTGCATCAACGTATCATAGTAGCACTCTACTAAGACGCCAGTAGCCAAAAATCCACGTATCATTGCACTGAGACATGGAGTTCAGTATGCTTGCTGCACTTAAAAGTACTACCAAACACACTCAGCCTAATCCGAAAGACGTATCATAACGCTATGCGCTAAGACGACGCCCACAAACGGTAGGCATGTGCGATGTCCACGGGCAAGTCGTATTGCTACAACAAACCCGCTTACCACCGGCACTAAGATGATATGCCTAGGACATATCGGTTAGCGAGTCCAAGTTTACCTCGGTCTCGGACGCTCTGAAGCAGTCTACACGCCACTATATTAATCCTTTTCAAGTCACATTTCTATCAATATAATACTTTTACATAATTATTTGAGACCTTCCACATATTTGCTTTATTTCATAGAGCTTACTATTAAATGTCTTTTATATATATGGTACTTCAACTCATAACTCTGCTAACATAATTCTTGTGCATCTAAGAGACCTACTATATTAATGATGTTGTACCATAGACCTTACTATCCATAAGTCTCTTATATAGGACTATACATTGTGCAACAGTACTATAGTAGTCAGTTACCCGACCACCCCATATATATGTATTATGTACGACCTTGGGTATGTGTCTCCGAGAACTCTCTCATATAAGCAATCATTACATGAACACTCTCCAGTTATACAAGACCACGCTGTCACATTAACTTAGAAAATTTTTGACCCATTTGACCACCACTGTGATATAATCGACTTGTATTTCTATTATTTAATACATTTTGAATATTTTTGGCAGTTTTAATGAATTTAATGTAAGTTTTTAAAGACAATATTAAGCTTTTACTATATTATAATACATACTTAATTATCGAAATGAATGTATTTTAACTTAATGCTTATTAACGCATTTTAATTGTTCAAAATATTATATCTATGATATTTTTAACTTCGTAGTTAATTTAATTATTATTTATTAATAATAACAATAATGCGCCGTCACATCTTCATCCATCCATCCATCCATTACAGCCTATAAAAGTCCAGTGGTTGCCGCACATATTTTGCCATAGTTAACACGCTTGTCGAGCGGGTTGTCAACCGCCGTTTTTTTTTGTTTTGGGATGTTATCAGGAAGGTGCTGCTGCCAATCTAGGATAAGCATCACGCTCTTATTTATTTCTGCCGCCAAAAATGATTGCACTGCTCTGTTCCGGTCTGAAGGGTTTAATAGAGTGCCAGTATAATTACAGGCTGTGAGGTATTCCATCTTAGTTCTCAGATCTGACACTACTTCTGTAGCCTTCTTTGCTTGAAGTTGGCTGCAGGTGTCCATGGACCAGGTGGACTATAAGTTCGTTTGTCACTTATGTTTTATGAAAAAAATTCCAAAGAGTTCCTTTTTTTTATAGGATAGGGTAACAAACGAGCACACAGTCCACCTGATGGTAAGTGGTTGCTGTGACCCATAGACATCTAAATCTATCTTCAATAAAGAATCAAAATGCAGATGCGTTGTCACCCGTGAGGACTAAGATGGAATGCCTCTTTTCCAGTAAAAAGGGTCTCCGGTTCTCTACACTTACCATACGAAACACAGCAGCATTAAGCTGCCATTTTACACTGGTATTCTTTGAAAGCGTGGTCCTACCCCTGTCGAGCCGACCCATTCGTGCTACAACTAATATAGCTGCAGCGTGGCTTTACCGCGTACATAATAAGAAGAAAAACGCATGTTTAATACGATTCTCACGAAATTAACGAATACGAACTCAACATGCGTGTAATTACATGGAGGACTGTGACACATCGTCTTTGAATTATACGTTAGCTTAGAGAACGATACGTTTTTTTTATAGAAGAGGGGGCAAACGAGCATGCGGCTCACCTGATGGTAAGTGACTACCGCCGCCTCATGAACAACTGCAACACCAGGGGAATTGCAGGTGCATTGCCGGCCTTTTAGAAAGGAGTAAGCTCTTTTCTTGAAGGTCCTTAAGTCGTATTGGTCCGGAAAACGAACGTCAGTGGTAAACGTACCCGCAGAGAAGTCGTACGAGGAAGAAAACTCATAGTAAAACGCACAGTGATGAACTGCCAAGCATCTAGAGGGTGTGGATGTAATCCTGAGTTTTGTCCCAAGTAATATATAACGACCTCTAGACGGAACTCTAGTCACGGCAGCCAGTCCCAACGGAGACTAACCATCTGCGCAGATGAACTTCCTATTCTCTCACTCTTAATCCAACAACTTTACGTGCTTTCCGAGGCAATGTGATGAAGCATGGCCAACTGTCTGAGAGAGAATTTCTTGACAAAAAGACCCAATAACCAATATTTTGCCGCGACCCGGTATTCGACCCACACATAATCAGCAGTCGCGCTGAATACCACTATATCAACGAGGCATTCACAATACAATGCCTTAAAAAAAAAAGCGATGCATTTGTCAACAATGTTAGCGAAGAAACGGAAATCCAACAAGGAAAATAATTTATCTTTGCAGATTTAATTAATTATTTTTCAAAAACATTGTATGTCTGCAATCAAAAGTTATGATGTAGACATTTTAAACATAATTTAATTATTTGAAAGGATTTAATTATTACAAGATATTTACTATTTGGTTAAGAGCCGGTAGCTTAGGGCTTAGCGCTCGCTGTAAATTTCACAGTACACGAGCAACCCGGGTTCGATCCCCGCCGGCACTGTTATTAATTGCTAATTGCAATTTTAAGTGCTGATTTACCACGTTCTCGACGGTGAAGGAAAACATCGTGAGGAAATTGCATGTCTGGAAAATAAAAATAAAATATTTCGAAGACATGTGAAGTTCGCCAACACGCATTGGGGCAGCGCGGCGGACATTTCCTTGCCCTAAAACTCTCTCAGAAATGAGAGGAGGCCTTACCTATTTCTGCCGCCAAATAGCTGCTGCTGTGTTGCCTGAAGGGCTTAGAGAACCAGTATAGTTATAGGCTGTCAGACATTTTATCTTAGATGTCAGTGGTGACAACGCATCTGTGGCCTTCTTTTTAGGAGTCGGTTACAGGTATCCATGAGCTGCAGCCTGCAGTAGCCACTTGTCACTAGGTGGACAGTTAGTTTGCTTGTCAAAAATGTAATATATTTCAATAGTATTATCTTTACTTAAATTACTAGCGACTCGCCACGGCTTCGCCAGGGTAAGATCTATTACTGTAGCATTATTAAGATTTAAGATAGTCCAAGATCATTTATTTAATCACTATTTCGTTTATTTTTTTTTTCAAAAAAAAAATCTCCAAGGTGTTTTTTTTTAGAATATACCGTATATCACTCCTGACATTGCTTTTTATCTGTTCGAGTAGTTTCATCACATTCGGTTCAGTTATTCCGAAAATAAGCTCGAACAGACAGACAGACAGACAAGCATTTTAAAAATGGTTATTAATATCTTTATGGCATACAAATAACGCCCTCAGTTTAATATAAGTCAGTTATTTCGATATTACAGACAGACGCGTCAATTTTATTTAAAAGTTTTTTTATCGTTGATAATTGTTGGTGAATCGAATCGAAAAATTCATTACCTGTTTTTTTTAATATACAACTATACTACTAATATAGCTGCAGCATGGCTCTACCACGATTGTCGAAAAGACGTTTCATCCCGTTTGTCGAAAAGACGACTATGAGGAATGCCAGAAAGATGCTTTTGACAGATGACAGTTTCACGCCAGACGTACAATACTCAGACCGATGTAGGTGACCAGCGTGAAAAATGCAAGACGTCTGGTACTGTGTTTGCCTAGCGTGACACTTATAGCAATTCCTCGCAACAATGATAGAGGCTTAATTCAAGCAGTGAACTTTAATTGGCCGATGAAGAAGTACATATATTATATCGGGTATGCGCCTCGGAAAGAACATAAAAAAACAATTCAAGGTATAAGTGGTAGAGACGCGCTTTAGCGTTATGACTGCATCACTAATAGTCGCTTAACTGCTGAAGGAGCACGTTCTTACAAAATACCAACGTGAAATTTTATAAGTGGTAAAATAAAAAAAACTGTACATCCGACTTCAATATAAATTATTAAGGATAACTCAAAGACTATTGATCAGGTCAGACCTTGATCAAATTTATATGGGATCACATGAGAAGCACCAGCTTTCAAATAAAAAAAAAATCATCAAAATCGATTGACCTAGAAAAAAGATACGAGTAACATATATAAAAAAAATAACAAAAACAGTTGAATTGAGAACCTCCTCCTTTTTGAAGTCGGTTAAGAATGCTATTGTGCTTCATATTGAGAGCGACGGAAAACGACGTCTGTTTTAACTGGTAACAAGGCATTCCATTTTAGTTCTCAGGTGACAACCGCATCTGTATTTTGATTCTAATCGATAATAAAGGCGTCTATGGGCTACAGTATCCACTTGCAATAAAGTGGACTATGTGCTTGTTTGTTCTCCAAAGAAAGGTACTACCAGTAGTAGATAAAAAAATAGTTTTGAAGATAATGGAATGTACACATGTGTATGTGATATTTTATTATTATAAAATTGAAGTGACAAAAGAGCTTCCAGTCCACCTGATGGGAAACAGGTACTGCAACCCATGGACACCTGAAACTAACTTCAAATAAAGATGGATACATACGTTGTCACCTCTGAGTACTAAGATGGAATGCCTCAGAGCCTATAACTACTGTCTCTCTATTCCTTCGGACCAGAAGAAAGCTGTGCACGCATTGCTATTAGACGGTGGCAGTTATAAGGGTGGTATCTACCCATACGGGCTCCTAGGCAAAAAAGGAATCCTACAATCAGTACCTGCTAGCCCTACTGCCAATTATCTAAATTTTATAAAAATTTGCATCTTCACCTTTATTGAAGCTCTAAGTTACTAATGATCATAGACCTTTGTGGTGGTAATTTAATTAAATTAAAAAAACATAAACTTCTAACCTACTAAACTACCTACTAAGTTTGGACAGTCAATAACAAAGAAAATATTAATACTTTTTATGATTATGTTAATTACATCATAAATTCTTATTTTTGTCTTAATGGCATAGAGCATGAAATATTAAAATAGTGAAGGGGGTGTAACGAACAGTGCTCTTTCACCTTATTATTTTACCTACTATAGGAAGGATCCAAGTGCAACTGTGAACCATAAAGCTAGAAATACATTAGGCCAATGAGGGCCACGTACGTCGATCTCGAACGAGTTATATAAAACTACATTAGATACACGCCATGAGAAGCTGACAAGATACTATATTATTCTCCAATCTTAATCAAGTCAAGATGATCAAATATGAATTGTGGATCCGCATAACACTTACAGTAGCGGTCAGCTACCACAGTCTATCACACAGTCTATACACGAGTCATCATCAGGTGATGCCTCGTTTCGAGACGAAACACGTGTAGTATTATTGACAGTGGTGTGTCTTTCCAAATATAGTGGTGTTGGGATTAGTGGTGACGGGGATAGTGTACGTAATTGAGTGTGTGCGCGAGACGCTCTTCAAACAAGGTAAGACACATCATTTTATTATAATCTATAGGATATATAATAGGATCTTAACCAATTAAATTTCAACATCTTTGACTAACAGCTTATGCATATTGTAAATCTACATGTCAGATGTCGGATACGTCATTCAGTGGTCTTGTAACTTTAGTTACCGACAAGAAGATCAGAGTTCATTGCGAAGATAATAGAATAAAATACATAAGAAACCGCGACCTACTTAAGTGTATCTGCTACTAAATGTTTAGAAAATCCCGCTTTAAAAAAGTCCCGCTAGTTTTGTACCAGGACCAGTGGTAAAAAATCAAAGGATAATAATTTCAATAAGAATTACTTATATATGAATAAAACTATTTTATTCTATTCTATTCCTAAAGAAAGTATGGTGTTCACCCCTTCTAAATTATGATGAGAACCCATTGTCTTCTTATCGTTTTTTCTCCTTAAAATATTCTGAAGCGTTTTATTAATTTTAGTTAGTCTACTTCAAAATCGCTGTCAGATTCGTAAATTTCTATCTCACTGTGAAATGCGCGTGCGCATAGCGCGACGCGCTTCGTATCGGATTGGCGTGCACACCAACCTTATACATGTGTGACGTCATAGATATATGCGTAATCAAAGAACGGTATTATTCAACAATTTCAAAACCCTTCAAGAAAGAAGAAGGTTCACAAATTGCTAGATCATAGTGTGACTATATAAAGGACAATGGCGAAAAAATTGTTGATGGAATTATTAAGCGTCTATTTATATCACCATTAAAGATATCAATAAAATAATTTAGTATGTTTTATCAAATCTAGCTTATGGCCTCTCGAAGTCTGGAAAAATATAATATTACGTAATTTAAAACACAATTGGCTAGTTGTTGTTGTTATAAAGATACAGTTACAGACAAGGCTGTGTGGTAGAAACGTCTTATACCATACAGCCTAGTCTGATGTGTATTTATTCACAAAACTCTTCTCAATATACTAATGCGTCACATTGCGAAGTTCTTGGGAGACTTTGGCGGTATCTGAACACGTTAATGAGAGAAGATTTAATGACAAAAATATCTCAAGGAACGGATAAAAAAACTTAAGATTTATATCACCATCGAAGGACTTGTTACATCGTTCACATGCGATGACATTAATACAAAAAATCGCACCAATTTTACACATCAAAATTCACATAAAACTATTATTAATATGATAAAACAGGAGCAGCAATCCACCCGAACCACCAAAACTATTGTTTCTTAAAATCACTCTAAATTGATTATTTTACTGGTGACAAAATGTAAGTTTTTTGTGCCTATCCCCATAACATGGCCAAGTTACGTAAAAATAAATATCTATGCCAACTCACATAAAATGCTTTGCGTATTTCTATATTAGAATAATTGTGAAAATAAAAATAATTATGTTTGCGCTAAGAATACAGAGAGATTTCATTTTTGAATTTTACAATATCTTGATTCATAGAGCAACATGGGCCACCGGCAAACCTGAGGGGAGTAGCCATACGCAGGCGTTCCCTCTATCAAAGTATAAGTGCACATTAATAGAAGCTTCATTGACATATTACAACAAAAACGTAGTCGAATAATGCGGGATTTCGCACTATCGTGGTATTTTAAAATATATCGTGAAAAAGTCACTATGAAATCTACTTAAATTCAGCTGGTATATTTCTTCCAAATTATCTCTAGACATATTATACATTTCACAGGGAATAATAACTGTAAACATGTAACCAAGTACCCCTTTGAAATTATTTATTTATTTTTGTTGTAATAACCGCTGCACTCAAATTGATTCAAATGGAGAGGGCTATGCTCGGGGTTTCTCTGCGTGATAAACTTAGAAATGAGGATATCCGCAGTAAAACCAGAGTAACCGACATAGCCCAAAGGATTAGTAAGCTGAAGTGGCAATGGGCCGGCCATTTAGCTCAAAGAACCAACAACCGATGGGGAAGAAAGGTTCTCAAGTGGCAGCCTCGTACCGGCAGATGAAGTGTAGGGCGTCCCCCCACTAGATGGAGTGACAACCTGGTAAGACATGCAGGAAGTCAATGGATGCAGGTGGCTCGGGACCGTGCTTTGTGGCATTCCGTGGGGGAGGCCTATGTTCAGCAGTGGACTTGTGAAGGGCTGTAATGATGATAATGATGAACCGCTGCACGACCATAGACTTAGAATCTCTTGGTAGAGAGTAATTGTGTTCTGTGCTTAGAATATACTTCTAAGTCTATGCGCACGACCGCCGTCTGTCTTCTCTTTTCTCGCTCTTCAACTTTCAATAGTGTTTCCTGTTTCGCCATAATTGAAAATTAAATTAGAAAAAGCGACACAAGTATATTGACTCAATTTATGTCGAATGTTTGTAGTTACACTAATTTGTTCCTAGTTTGGCAAGTTCCAAGGGATTCTGCCAGCGTCAAGTATTTTAATTACACTAAGCATAATTGAAAACGAAGTTGTTGTTGTAGCATACAGGCTAATCTGATGTGAATTTTGTTCAAACTGGAATATCTTTAATTCCTGACTTCCTGCAGTAGTATTGAAAACAAAATAGTTCAGCATATCAAACCTTACATTTTAGCATATTTTTCATTTGTAGACGCAAGAAAAATATGTCAACAAAATTTGTTTGGGATTTCGCCACAACTTTAATAATGTGGTGCGTGGTTTCATAAAATTATTAAGTTTGTTTATAAATTACAATTTAGAACTTATGTATTTAATTAGTTAACCGTGTAGTGGTGGTGTAAGAATATACACTACCCCATGTCGTGCCGTGGGTGTCGTATGACTGAGGGAAACAGCAGCAGCGTCTTCCTAACAACAACTAAAAATTAATATGTAAAGATAAACCTTGATATATATAGATAGATGTAGGTAGTTACTAGTTAGACCCTTAGCCTCATAGCTACTTGTGGGTCGTGCGCTCGCCTACAAATTCTTAGTACACGAAAAGTCCAAGTCCGAGAATTGCAACATTAAGGCGGGGATTTCCTATGCTAAAAGCTTTCTGCGCTCCCTTTTCCGCTGCATGCATAATTGACCAGCACGAATTTAGCGTGCGACATTCGGTGGAAAAAAGTTACTTTATTTAAAACATATTTACTTATTATCAGTAAATAAGGGATCTTTATAAAAATGTAGCCAATAAAGAATCTAATTCAATAACATTCCTTTCATGCTATCGAAAAATATTATATTTTGTTTATCGCTTAAAAACGAGAACTCCGCTACTGGCAGGAATAAAATTTGACGTTCTAAAAATTAAATTAAATTATAATTTTTTATATTGATTAATATAAAGTATTTTAAAAATCCATTTGATAAATAACTTAATTGAGTATTTCATGTACGCGCATATTTTTCTCCTAGCGTAAACAATTTCAAGAAGTATCAATGCTCACGCGTCAAAATCTTGTATAGAATACGATATTTGCTCAAACGTACTTATAAGAACAATATGTGAAGGAATCCTGCGAAAGTGACAAATTCAATGTATTTCAAATACATGTAAAGTCCACCAATTCGGTCCTGTTCCATAATATTCTCGACTTCTCGTAAATGGGAAGACCTGTCTGAGCACAGGTCTTCTGTAATTCACAACAGAATGTATAATGGCTTACTTATTAGATATTGAATTAAAAAAAGTACTTAACAAGTTCATTTAGTTAACGCATGAGTTAAATCGCTGTTTATATATAAAGTTTGTTACTCTTTATTGTTAACGATACTATCCGCGGCGCTGCCTACGTGGTAATTTTAAGTTATTCCGGGGTAAAAAATTCCCCTATGTCTATATCCCAGGTACTAATGGAGTGCATGGTATATATAATTATGCTAAAATCCGTTTATGCGTGGTTCAATAATAAGCATCCAAATGTTCAAAAACTTTTATGCAAGTATATAATTAGTATTTTTTTATAGAATAAGGGACAAACGAGCACACAGTCCACCTGATGGTAAGTCAATGCTTTGGCTCATAGACATCTACATTTATCTTGAATTAAGAATCAAAATGCAGATGCGTTATCACCCCCGAGGACTAAAATGGAATGCCTCGTTTACAGTAAAAAGAGGTTTCCCGTTCTCTAAACTCACCATACGAAACACAAGCAGCATTAAGCTGCTATTTTACGCTGGTATTCTGTGAAAGCGTGGTCCTTCCCCGGTTGAGCAGACCCATTTGTGCTACAACCATAATATAGCTGCAGCATGGCTCTACTACGTCAAAAATATATATCTGTATTATAAATTTTCATAAACTGAAGTTAAAATTTCACCGCTGGACATAAACACAACATTCCTTGAGATTAGAACATTTTGACGTGTGCGCCAAGCATAGCTGGCGGATTGCTGATTAAAAAAAAATCGTTTCATAACGAATTTGACTGACTGATTTATAAAAAGATTTTATTAAAAAAAACTATTAGAAAACATTTGGATTAAGTAGGTGTTAATTTTATTCTGTACTAGCGACCCGCTCTAGCTTCGCCAGGGTAGGTTCTAATAGTGTGGCGTCTTAAGGATTTTTTTTAAATAATTATTAGTGTCCATTTATATATATTTATATTTATTTAAGTACAACAACGATTGTTGCAAAAATACAGAAATAGTATTGAATAATGTATCATGTACTATGGCCTTAAACTTGGTTAGAGACAACATGAACATCTATTGACCCTCCGCACTCATTATATAGTTGGGAAATCCTGGAGACCGGTGAATTGGTTTCAATAACTGCTTTGCGAAATGGACGAGAGAGATACTCGATGGACTAACGAGGCATTCGTGACGGAACTTTAAAATGAAATTTCATTAGGAGGATCATATATTTTAAAATATAGCCTAGATCACTCCTGGCATTGCTATCTATTTTTTCGTTCAGCCATTCGGAAGATTAGCTCGCACAGATAAACAGACAGACAGACAAAAATATTACAAATGGTTATTTATAACTTCATGGCATGCAAATAATCGGCCGAGCTCGATAAAAGGCATTTATTTCGATATTTCAGATAAACACTACAATTTTATTTATATGTATAGTAAATATTACAGTAATAGAAAAATATTAGGAACAATGTCTTCTAAATTTGAAATAGCTATGTTTAATTCGAGTGTTTGCCAATGATTCTAAAATAATAAGTGACCACGATGACACTTCTGTGTTTAATCAATTTAATTGACAGTTCGCGAGGTTTGCGTCAAATAAAAAATATATTTTAGCGTCTAGAATATAGATAGTTTTGAATACTAGAAATGCGATTAACATTACTAATATTCCCGTTAACCACTCCAGGTACGCTTTGTGTAAGTGGTTCACAAGTTCACTATAGCAATCGAATGGCGGATTCGAACCCACTACATTTAAGTTCGCGGCTACTGAACTATCATTATATTTATAATTATCGTATGGTTTGTAATTATAAATAATATAATAAACATGAAAAGCAATTTAAAATTAAATGCCATACCTTCGATACTATCTTCTTTATCCTCAACCATTTCAAATAGAGCTCTATCAGCTATATTAAACCAAACACAAACAGATTCACTCTCTAAACTAAAATAAATCACAATAATTTTCCACCGAAAAACTCAACAAAAAATAAATACGATATCCCGAAGTTTCAAATTGATAAGAACGCAAGAGCACCTTCTCACCAAGAGCGACCGACGCGTACTGGCTAAACTTACTGAATCTGAATCGGACTATATTTTCTTCTCATGTCCATAACACGTGCGCGGGAAAACGTTTCCCTCGTAAAGTTTCCCGCGATTTATATTTTGAACAGCGGTCGATTCGAGATTTGAGATATTATTATTATATTATTAAGGGTTTGTTAGGTTCTATGCCAGCCATACGTTCTCTTCTAGTCATAATTAATTTTATAACCTTTCGGATATTGCTTCCTATAAGGCTTATAATAAACAGTGTTGTCTTATCCTGACTATTTCCGTGAATATGTTAGATGATTTTCTTGTTGAATTTCCTTATTCATTGTGTTTCACTATAAAACTATCGACTATGATAATTAATAGAAAACTATGACATTATATATGTTACAGTCAAAACTCATAACCGGTCAAAACCGCTTTAAACTGTAAAAAATCAGGCAAAAGTAGTTTTGACTAAGGACGTTTGTCAATACCACTTTTAACTGATTTTTGCAGTCAAAAGTAGTTTTGACTAAGGCCGTTGGTGAAATCCACTTTTAACTGCAAAAATACTGGGTAATATTTATTTTGACCGAATTACATCGGTTAAAAGAGAGTTTGACCAACAATGTTAGTCAAAACTTCTTTTGACTTTTACTTTTTGAAAAAAGTTTTTCTTATTATATTTTATATCATTATAATGTACGCGGCTTTATGGTGGCCTAAGGGCCACCCCAGCCGCACCTTAACCTACTGTTATTGATATTGAGGGTTTTGACTTATAGTCTGAAGTTTAAATCTGACAACACCACTTTTAACTAAGAACGTTGGTTAAAACTACTTTTGACCACAAAAATCAGTCAAAACTGTTTATGACTAAGGGCATCGGTCAAAATCATTTTTGCCTGATTTTTGCAGTCAAAAGTGGTTTTGACTGGTTATGAGTTTTGACTGTGACATATACAAGGGCTTTTCTTTGTTATTTCACATGACTTGTTTATTAACAAAAAATACGATTAAGGAAAATATCGTTCGGTAAAAACCCGAAGATCAATTATCATATTATTTACTGCTCTGTCAATTTCTTATAACTGCAGAGAAACAGGCTTCCACAGTAAACATGGAGATTAATTATACCGTACTATTAAAATATACATTAATCTGTTAATTTGAGTTATGAATCAATATACAGTACGTAACAAACAGCCTTTTAGATCGTGTAGATAGATGTACCTACAGGCATCGCACTTAATAATTTTTACTACACAGTAATTTTCTTGTCGTTATTTAAAGTTCTCACATTTTAGTATTCACAATATATAACTTACTAAATTCAATCTTGTGAGGAAATGTTATTCACATCTGAAGTAACTGACACGCGCTTCAGTATAGCTAGTAAAATTATTAAATCTGTGGTATAGCGGGGTCATTTCTTATTCTTATTCTTTAAAAAAAAAACGTTACCTCCACACTAGAATTTTCTCCTGTACCGTGGGGGTAGTTTACATACATAAATTTCACAAGGACAAACATCCAGACCCGGAACAATTATTTATAGGCCATACAAATACTTGTTCCGTGCGAGATTTGAACCCGCGGCCCTTAAGCGCAGCAACTCATTGCTAAGCCACTGCGCCACGGAGCCGTCCTCCGAGCGGGGTCATTGATAATACTCTTACCAAATAAAACCGCAGAGTTTTCTGAAGTAAAGTTACTTCTATAAGTTTGAATACTGATTCTGATAACGCACTTAACGGGAACTAAAGGTTTTTGTAACGTGTTGTGTACTGTTCCAGATCTTAAAATGTACACAAATAAAAGTTAAAATTCCTCTCTCTAGTTAAATTCTCTCTCATTTTTGAGAGGGTTTTAAGAGCATGGTAGTGACCACCGTGCTACCCGAATGGTTGTTGGCGGACTTTACGTATTTTCTTTTTTTATATAGAATAGGTGACAAACGAGCACAGTCCACCTGATGGTAAGTGGTTGCTGTGGCTCATAGACATCTACATCTACCCTCGTTTGCGAATCAAAATGCAGATGCGTTGTCACCCGTGAGGATTAAGATGGAATGCCTCTTTTCCAGTAAAAAGGGTCCCCGGTTCTCTACACTCACCATACGAAACACAGCAGTGTTAAGCTGCTATTTTACGCTGGTATTCCGTGAGAGCGTGGTCCTTCCCCGGGCGAGCCGACCCATTCGTGCTGCAACTATACTACTAATATAGCTGCAGCATGGCTCTACCACGTATAAAGTTGTCTCACGATGTATTGTTTCACCTCCGAGCACTTAGTAAATTAGCACTTAAAATTGCAATTAACAATTTCTTTGGTGATAGTGGGAACCTATCCCGGGCTACTCGCATACTAAATTTCTAGCGAGCCCTTAACTTCTGAGCTACCATGGCTCTCACTGATACATAAAGCATACGTGGTAGAGCCATACTGTAGCTATATTATATATATATAAACTTGATCGCATTTAGAACCTATGTATACGGTTCATGTTGGACTCCGAAAATATGACCATGTTTCCGAATTTCGTGAAAACTCAAGTGGCTTCCGATCCGTCTTTGCAGGAATACTCACATTTATCTTTTATACTGTTTTTGTGCATTTCCACTTCCCTGATAAAAAGATAAATGTTACAACCTATAGACGCCCCACTGCTGGGCACAGGCCTCCTATCATATTTGAGAGCGTTATGGAGCAATTAAGCAGCGGATGTTGGCGTGTTGCACATTTCCTCACGATGTTTTCCTTCACCGCCGAGAACATTAAATCGGCACTTAAAATTTCAATTAACAATTTCATTCCTTGCCGAGTGGCGTAAGAGAATCCATAACCCATTTCGCAACGTGGGTATCGTATGTCAGGACTATAGGAACTGCCAGAAAAATATTATGGCTTCCGATTGGTGGCGGTATACCATCTCGTGTACGCCAGACGTAAAATAATATCTTATAGAGCAGTTTGAGTTAGTTGGTGACACTCACTGTCGCTCTCTTCGCTCTGGTGAAATGGCTTTACCACTTTAAGTGAGAGCGAAATGTGAAACGTGATCATATTTGCGCAGGCCAAAGATGAATCGTATATAGTTGTTAAGTAGTCCAACCTCTTTAGCAGCTCCTGAGAAATATTAGTAAAACAAACATAGTCAAATAATGGAAGAATTAGAGATTGGACGAGAAAAGTTTAGTGGAAGGAGGCAGAAAGAACTTAAGGTGATAGATGGAACGAAGTATGCCTGTGACTTTACGACAAACCACAAACTTCTGACACCTGTAATATCCAACTAAGAGACGGGTCAATAATTAAACCCAGATCCTTGACACTAGTGCTGAAGGAAATTACGTAGTTTTCGTAGTGAATGGATGGTAATTCAGATATGTTAAGTTGTGACCAATCGACGACTCCCAATGACCATAGCCTGGCATACACTGGAATTTACTGTTATACCAAAGCGCTGTGACCGGTCTGATATACGTTGTAAGTCACGATTAACAGCTGCGATAGCAGTATAAATAAGAGAGTAAAAGAAGTTGTTGAATTAGCCATAACTTGTAAATTAGCCATAACTTGGGGAAAACACCAGTAGAATGATGTGAGTGAGAACTGGAGAAATTATATCGAGTATGAGAAGTATCATAGATCTACTCACCTCATCATAGCCGGTTGCGGAAGATTTTATTGAAAGTATGGCCTTTCTAGTATCCTTAACAGTCACTGAACTGAAGTTGAAAGAATTACTCGATAACAAAGGCATGGAATTAAGTTCCTGGAGAGTCGTAACTATGGTGGAGTAATGCAGACGCAAAGTAGAAGAGAAGTGTATGTTTAAGTCATTGAGTGAAATATTTGGTATTAGAGGATTAGAATGTGATGTAGCGGCGTTTGGCAGTTCTTACCAGCTGATTACAGCGGTTTCGTGCTCGTTTATAGTGTTGAAAGGTGAGACTATTCCGATTCTTTTTAAAAACATGAAAAGCTCGATCTCTTCTTACCATTGCTCTACGCACTTCATCAGTTATCCACGGTGCAGGAGGTCGGCGTAACCTGACTGCTCGAACTGGTGCGTGCCTATCGAATAAGTTGAGAATTTGGGTGTTCAAATAAACAATTTTGTCGTCAATATTATTTGCCTCCAGCAATGGGCCCCATTCTATATTTTTAGCATCGCGGTCTAGTCGAATGGTGTCAATTTTATTAAAATTACGTAAATACACAATTACTGGCCTTGGCTTGGGGCTTGGGCTTTATTTTATACGACATGACCAGAAGATCGTGTCGCGAAAACGCCAGAACAGCCAATTGATCATGATATATAACATGATCCGCTGAACTAGTGCAAATGATGTCTAGCCATGAAACTTCGGTGTCCACATTGTGGTGAGTTGGACCAGATGGTAGGATATAGAGATCTGCTGAGTCCATGATAGCTTTGAGTTTGCGACTCTGAGGGGAATCCTTTAGTTAGTTAGTGTTGAAGTCACCCATTATTGTAATATGTTTCTTAATTGTGCTGATGGAGTCGATCACTGATTCAATATGGGTAAAATAATCAGTTGAAGGAGGGCAGTAAACAACTCCGAGCACGATCCTCAAACCCTTAATATCTACTTCTAGGAATAGGTACTCAGCAGATCCTCTATACTCCGATGGTGATATTGCAATGACATCATATTCATATTCCGAGCGCAAGTAAATGGCTACGCCACCACCACCCTTACCAGTGCGATCAGAGCGTATAAGTACAAATCTAGGAAGACTGTACAGCGTGGAGGAAAGGGAGGGTTTTAGCCAAGATTCGGAAATAAGTAGAGCATGGATGTATGGCGAGGAAAATGTGTTAAGCAGATCTGAATAATGGGCAGGGATGCTTTGCGCATTTATATGACATATATTTAAGCAATTTGTAGAGTCGAATTTCGTGTGCACATAATTATGATTTTGATTCGTAATCGAGGATAGATGTAGATGTCTATGGGCCACAGCAACCATTTACCATCAGATGGACTGTGTGCTCGATTGTCACCCTTATCCTCAATCAAAAAATCTTTACTTCACAATCACAATCCTAAATTACTTTATTTTACACCGAAATTATTATAAAAAAATATTATTACAATTAATTATATTTCATTAATTCAATGCGTCGGCTCGACCGGGGAAGGAACACGCCCTCACAGAACACCGGCGTGAAATAGCAGCTTAATGCTGCATGTACATTGGTGAGTGTACAGAACCGGACCCCTTTTTAATGGCAAAAATGCATTCCATCTTAGCCCTCAAGGGTGTCAACGTGTTTCCTTTTTTATTCTTAATCGAAGATAAATGTAGATTTCTATGGGATACAGTATCCACTTACCATCAGGTGGACTGTGTACTCGCATGTCACCCTTATTCTATAAAAAGTAATATTAAAAATATGTAGCCATAGCACATGCGAAACGCTGTGAGCTAAAAACATGGTATCTTTAAATATTCAGTGTCACTGTCGGCTTTTACGTCTTGTAGCGTTAACAACACATAACGCGTCTTTGATCTTTGAAAACAGAAGTTAAAAAAATGGAGGTGTTCTTGGTTTATTTATTTCGCTTAAAAAATATTACGAGATAAAACGGAATGTACAAGCTAGCGAACTCAATACTAGACACACGTCATGTGTCAGCTAAGTTCAGAAAGAAAAGCGCGACGCGACGCACCGACACGAACCTAAAATGGTTTCGGACCCCCCTTAACTGCAAAACTATTAAATCTACATACATGTGATTTTGTATGTCTAACGAGGCTTCTTTCAATACCCAAATTTTATGAGTAAATCTGTTGTAATTTTTGAGGTATTAAGTTCTGAAAAGTTCAATTTTATCACTTACTGACACACTAACCAAAAACCTAACCACTTCTAGACGATTTAAAAATTTGAAACTTAGCATCATCAAATGCCTCATTAACTATTAGGCGTTTATAAAGGAAACATCTGAAATGATTGTTTCAATTACTAATCGCACCAATAACTTTGTCTACATTAAAAAATAGAAAACCATGAAACGTAAACGCAAGGGAAAACATTGAAGCTTATCTGTTTATTTAAATTAATTAAAAAAAATATTTTTCCAAAAATTATTGAAGGGGGCCAAGTTCGGCACTAATAACGTACGTGGTTGTTGGGTTTGGTGATAAAAGGGTTAAGGTCTGAACGGGCGCCCAGCTCCATAGCAGTTTTTTAAGCAATATGACGTATAGGATGTATGTACAAAGTTCTTGGTTTTGGTCTTGGCGATCTCAACCCTTTTATCGGCTAAGCCGACAACCCAAAACGTGGTTCGTACCGAATTGTCTTTGGTATGATTTATTTTTTCCGAAGAATATATTTTCCAATTATCATTAAGGTAAGTGATAATAATTATAATAATGTCTAAATGTGTATAAATTAAAGTGTTAAGTGCAGGAGTATGTCGCAAACCTAGAGTGCAATCTCTATTCCCTCACTCTCATAGTCAAGTGTTTTCCAAGGCAAAATCTCAGTAGTAATACAGCGTTATTCAGTTGGCAGTATTTCACCACATGCCTCCAAAAGCACGTTAACCCGTTGGTCCTGCACCTGATCTCTCCCCGGTCGTGTCGGACTTCCGTCCCATCGTGCACCTGTGTTTGCGCACGCACTCATCATTACAGCCCTTCACAAGCCCACTGCTGAACATAGGCTTACCCCCAAAGAATGAAACAAGGCACGGTCCTGAGCCACCTGCATTCATCGACTTTCTGCATATTTTACCACCTCGTCGCTCTACTGTGGGGGCCACACTACATTTCGTTTACCGTTACGAGGCTGATACTCGAGAGCTTTTCTTCCTCTTCGGTTGTTACTTCTTCGAACTATATGGCCGGCCCATTGCCACTTCAGCTTAAAAATCTATCAGGCTATGACGGTTACTCTGGTTCTGCTGCGCATATATCCTCATTTCTAAGTCTATAACTCAGAAAAACCCCGAACATAGCTCTCTCCATAGCTCGTTGAAGGACCTTGAGCTTACTGCACATACTCCTGCAATATAATTCCGTCCTGCGCAGATGGCTAGTCTCCGTTGAGAAGTAGGCTCCATGACCCAAATTTCGATCTGGGGACATTATTATTATGTAATTTGAAAAACAACTAGGTGAATACTTTTGAACTTCGGGGATTTTCAGGGGAATATGCCAACTTTCATTTCTTTGATGATCAAGGTAGTCAGTAATTTAAAAAAAATCTATTATTTCCCTTCAGTCAACACTTTATTATTCATGTTCGTGATTTTTCTCAACGATACTTTTGAAGCAAATTCAAATTCATTTTTTCCATCGAAATCTAATTCCAATGAATTATATTTTTTGAAAGATTGTTTCAAATACTTTTTAATTTCGTAATAAGCAATACTTTGATCACTTAACGCAACGTGGTTATTAGTTAGTTGGTTTTGTTACACGAGTTATGAAGGAATTCAAAAGACCTTCTAGTCTAATATATCTTTTAAAATACTCTTGTGAGACCGATCCTTGAATATGCCTCGGTATCATATAGCTAATATTGAACGAGTTCAGATATGTTTCTGCGAGATCTATGTCTTAAGTATGAATTGATCCGTCAGTTGCCATCTTATAATGAAAGAGTGAATTACTTTGGAGTTACGAAATTAGATAAACGTAGATAATATTCTGAGCTTCTTTACCTTCACAAAAGTATTCACTCCTCCATCGATTACGCGGAACTGCTTAATTTCATTAATTTCAAGGCTTGACCTCATCTGCATAACGCGCGTGTCTTTCGCCTTGATGTTTACAGAAACAACTCGTCTTTCTTTAACCCGGTCATTAGAATGTGTCGAAATTTTGACGAGCTGAGACATTTTAACTCTGATCTGAACATTTTTAATTCTAACATCTCAAAATTTAAAAGATTTGTAATTGCTACGTTAAATATGTATTCTTCACGAATATCAACAAATATGTTTTTTTTACTGGTAGTATTGTTAGTTGTTGTCATATTTTGTTTTGTTATGCACACTCTATTGGATTATAGACTAGTTATAATAATATTTGTTACTGTAGCTATGTTATGTATTGTCTTCAATCTATTTGTGTGCCTTATTAATAATAAAAAAAAGTAATTGGTGCTGCAAAATGCCTTTGGACTTAATGGAAGGACTTAGTGCTTAGGCGCTTATTGTTGACCTCACTATGGTTCAAACCAATGTTAGCAGTCTCAAATGCAGGCGCAAAGTAGTCATCCTTTATGTGTTTTACAGGATACGTTTCGAAGAGTGTGTGCAGGAATTGCATGACTTAATGTCTCCCTCTCCGTTCCATCATTGGACCACCAGACGCTCGGATGGTCTCAACCTCGTTTTGTCAACATATCACGAATTCAGACCAAGCAGTTTGCTTCCCCGTTTGTAATGCGTAAAACAAGGGCATGTAAAGTATATTTGCCAGCATCTGTTTGTCCATCCGATCACAATTTCGTTTCTTCAAGTCAAGAGTGTATAGGTATTTGTTGAGCTAAATCAATGCGCTTTGCTATTTTCAACTGCGTCACCACTTACCATCAGGTACACCTGACTATTCCAATAGTAGTCTAACACTGGTTTAATAGTGAAAAAATTTAAAACAAATGTCTCAAACTACACACTATTTTAACCTTCCATTTTACAGCCAAAACAAACTCAATAAAATTGTAAAATTCGAATTTCGAAACTAACTTCCGTGCTTGGCTGTACAAAAATGCCGAAAATGAATAATCTAAATGAAATAGATACAGGAAACGTCGCTGACAGATAACCAGACAAGCACGTTGGTAAAACGACAAGGTTGGAATCACAGTGTTCTACTCGAAAAAAAGAACACTAAAAAAAATTACGATGATATTTAGTGTACATTTTTCAATTCCACAAAAAGGCTATTCGGCAATTAAATCGGTAATAAAAGGCAGTTTTTTTTTTTATAGAATAAGGGTGACAAATGAGCACGCAGTCCACCTGATGGTAAGTGGATGCTGTGGCCCACAGACTTCTACATCTATTCTCAATTACGAATATGCGACGAATATGCAGATTCGTTGTCACCCCTAAGGACTAGAATAGAATGCCTCGTTACCAGTAAGTAAAAAGGGTATCCGGTTCTCTATATTCACCATACGAAACACGGCAACATTAAGCTGCTATTTTACAGTCGAGCCGACCCATTCGTGCTACAACTACATTATAGCTGCAGTACGGCTCTACTACGTAAAAATGAATTTTAATACGGTAATATAAGGTGTATGGTAGCTGAAGGTTTAAATTTGGGTCGTTTCTTCTGCCAGTTGCAAGGAGTTTCGGATAATTTTATTCGCACCTGTGCGACATATGCCGCTGCGATAAATTCTATTAATAAAGCCAGTCTCGTAAATGTAAGCCAATATCTTACGGGCGGCGCACATATTATGATATCTTATACAATTTACGATGAGGAATGAAATATTTAATAACGTCAACTACTACTAATTTTAAAGGTTTAGTACTAGTACTAAACCTTTAAAATTCGACAAATTTTGGATAACAAGCATACAGATTAAATGAAACTAATTTAAATGAAACTAATTTTTACGGATTTTATCGCGTTTTATTTAAACTTTTAATTCACGACGTTAACTATGATATCGGGACGTCAAACACCTCAGTTCCCCGTGGCCATTTGTGCTGTAAAGCACCGAAACGTCGCTAATTAAAAGTTAAAATTAAACGCGATAAAATCCGTAAAATTAGTTTCATTTATTTGTAGTGTCCGCGTAAATATAAGAAATCATTAAACAAGCATACAGTACGAAATAAGGACAGTAGATACTTTATTTTGTGCATACAGACCATCTGATACTACACCTCGAGCCACTGCAAAAAGAGTTAAGTTCGAATAATAGGATCGTATATCATACGACCAGCTGCTACCCACAGGCGTCTTCTCATTTTGGGAGGTTGTGAAGCAATTAGTCCGCCTCGCTGCTCCAGTTGGCGGACCTTACATGTATGGCATCGAAATATTATACTCCTCAGATACATAGACCAAGCGCATGGTAAATCAGCACTTAAAATTACAATTACGTGGTAGAGCCATGCTGCAGCTATATTATAGTTGTAGCACGAATGGGTCGGCTAGGCGGGGCTTAACGCTGCTGTGTTTCGTATGATGAGTGTAAAGATTCGGAGACCCTTTTACTGTAAACGAGGTATTATTAATCCTCAGGGATGACAAAGCATCTGTATTTTGATTCTTAATCGAGGACTTACAATCAGGTGGACTGCGTGCTCGTTTGTCAACAACAAAGTATTATCCTATAAAAATACCAATTATGTTGGTTGTCGTGAGATCGAACCCTGTTTTTTATAGGAGAGGGGCAAACGAGCATGCGGCTCACCTGATGGTAAGTGACTTAAAAGGAGTAGGCTCTTTTCTTGAAGGTCCCTAAGTCGTATCGGTCTGGAAAAACCGCTGGTGGTAAACTATTCCACAAGGAAGTTGAAGAAAACATCTTCTGAATCGCACAGTGGTGGACCGCCAATCATCCAGATAGTGTGGATGGTATCGGAGTTCGCCGCGATGTGCGTTCGTGAAATTTGGCGGCTGGGATTAATCCGAACAATTCCTCAGAGCACTCCCCGTGGTAAATGCGAAGAAAATGCAAAGAGATGCAACATCTCTTCGCAGCGCCAATGAATCGAGCCGATCGGAAGGACTCGGTCGTCGACGATTCGAGCCACTCTGCGCTGGATTCGGTCAAGTGGAAGGAGCTGGCACTGAGGAGCCCCTGCCCAGAGATGGGAACAGTATTCCATGTGAGGCCGAACCTGCGCCTTGTAAAGTTGCAGGCGTTGTGCCGGCATGAAATACTGTCCCGCTCTGCTGAGCACGCCAAGCTTTATAGAGGCCAATTTGGCTTTCTCTTCCAAGTGACCACGAAACTGCACGTCACTTGATATGTCGACGCCGAGGATTCCGATACTGGCTGAGGCAGCAAGGGAGTGCCTTGAAACTGAGGAGATACGACAAAGGGTTCTTTACAGCAGTAAACGCGCAAACTTGTGTCTTCTGAGGATTAAATTGGACTAGATTTAGTCGCCCCAATCCGAGACTTTGTTCAGCAAAGACTCGACTTCAGACACAAGTTTGTTCCGGTACTCAGCGACGTTTTCCGAGAAATATTCGCACGGCCGGCGTATAGAGCATCACCAGTACTGTCATCCGCATAGCAATGAATGCTACCGGTTTGCAACATATCATTGATATGCAGAAGAAACAGCGTTGGTGATAGCACGCAGTTTGTGAAACACCAGCGTTAATAGGCTTGTAGTCGGAGCATGCACCGTCTACAACGACCTTGATGCTCCGATCTGCAAGAAAGCTGGTGATCCAATTGCATAATTTCTCGGGAAGCCCATAGGAAGGGGCTTCGAAAGAAGCGCTTTAGTACATTTTAAATAACGGAAAAGTTCAATCGTCGCGAGAGAATTCGATTACACCGTTTGAGCTATCCCCGAAGATTTGCAACAAGTGATAAAGATTTTCTTTACGCTCGTAAGGAACTTGTCACTCGCCTTAATATAATTATATGGTTACCGTTACAGCCTATCCAAGTCGACAGCTGAACATAGGCCTTCCCCATAGATTGCCTCATAGGGAGGATATTTGAAACAGTTGCGAAAAATGTTTTTGAAAAATTTTTTTTACTTGTTATTAGGAAGACTTATCCTGATCATATCCTCTTTCAGTTTACCTCACTAACGACTTACGACACCCACGGGACGATATAGGGTAGGGGATATTCTTACACCCCCACTACACGGTTAATATAATGTATTATAGTAATCAAGCAAACCGAGTTACTCTGCAGAACTAGTATTTGTATGGCCTACAAATTGCTTCGAATAGTAAAAATAACACCATACGAGAGCGAGTAGGACACATACACTGATGGTTCCGCATAATTTTAATTATATTAATAGATAGTTGATCTATCTCTGGAATTACTATAGATTAGGTATAGATTAGGTAAGGTAAGCACCGAACTTTGATGTAACAAAAAGGTAATTCGTAATCTAGGACAAACTTAACATTGCATGATGATGTACATCACGGCACAAAATAAATAAAAGTACTAAATCTCGGTCGATGCTCCCACTGCAAATATAAGTTAGTCATTACAAAAAATATTAGAATGTAATACAACTATATATTAATGATTTCTATATATTAATGATTTCTTTCGGGTACCCAACGGGACCCTATTACTAAGCCTCCGCCGTCCGTCCGTCCGTCCGTCTAGTAGTCAGTATTTAGTGTTAATTTTAATTTGATACCTCCACAGGATCTTGAAAAAATGGGTCTCGACAGACGGATAAACAACAAATTGATTCTAGGGTTCCGTTTTTCCTTTACAGCTACAAAACCCTAAATTAGGATTCAAAATACTAAGAAATCATTTATATTGACACATTATTTTTAACGAAAAAGATTTAAATATTTTTATCGCAATAAAATAAAATCAAAACAAATATTTCATAAATATTTATAAGCGCAAACTGTTTGAATATTACTGAAGTTGATAAATTTAAGTGACATGTGGTTCGTCCCTCACATTAATTATATTAGACACGAGTAAAGATTTTGTTGAGATTTTGTACAGCAACCATAAAAATTAAATAACGTAATATTTCAGTGTAATTCTTTTTAACAGTTGTAAACTGTAGCATGCAAGAAAAATTGCATGATGTTTTTAACACGGTAGAGCCACGCTGCAGCTATATTATGATGCAGCACCAAAGGGTCAACCCGAACAGGGAAGGACTACGCTCTCATAGAATAACAGCGTAAAATAGAAACTGATGGATTGTGTGCACTTGGCTGGAGGATTGACGATCGTAGACGCTCCCGCAGACCGCTAAGTTTAGTTAACCTATCCTAGGTGGTGGTTTGGTGGTTTTACGTTTTAGAGCCCTGCTGCAGCTATATTAGTAGTATAGTTGTAGTACGAATGGGTCGGCTCGACCGGGGAAGGACCACGCTCTCACAGAATACCAGCGTAAAATAGCAGCTTAACACTGCTGTGTTTCGTATGGTGAGTGTAGAGAACCGGAGACCCTTTTTACTGGAAAAGAGGCATCCCATCTTAGTCCTCACGGGTGACAACGCATCTGCATTTTGATTCTTTATTGAAGATAAATGTAGATGTCTATGGGCTTACAGCATCCACTTACCATCAGGTGGACTGTGTGCTTGTTTGTCACCCTTATTCTATATAAAAAACATCTACATTTATCATCGCTTAAGATCGAAATGCAGATGCGTTGTCACCCTTTTTTTTTTGCGGATGGAAAATCATCTAATGACGCCTTTCGCTGTGGGTGGAGCGGAAGGAGTGTCGACTTTTACTGACTAAAACCATCCGTGTTCCTTCAGTGCCCTTACGTTCCGGAGCCGCGGTATCTCTTTCGAACAGCCCGCAGCCCCGGTAGTCAGTCCTTGCGGGCCTTCACGCTGCTGACAGCTCTTGAGGCGCGCGTGGAACAAAACGCGCCGTCGACACGGCCTGTCGTCGTTAGACGGACGGACGGCGAGCTACCATTGCTCGCCGTCCACAGGTCCGCGCCTACGGTGGTCAGGGGCCACGACGTAGCCCCCGACGCCCGGGGCGTCTCCGCGGCGGCCGGAAGGAAAGCTGTTGCTCTTTCCTTCTCCCGCTCCGCCACCTCCTTCGCTAGCATCACTGCTTCGCAGAAGGTGGTGACGGCATCCCATTCCGTCTCGCCGGACCATGGCTTCGACCAGGGCCGGACGCGAGAGGTCGCCGCCGCCTATCGCCGCTACGAGTACACGGCGGTGCTCCGATAGATGTCTATGGGCTTAGCATCCACTTACCATCAGGTGGACTGTGTGCTTGTTTGTTTGACTGTGTGCTTATTCTATAAAAAAAAACATCTACGTTTATCATCGCTTAAGATCGAAATGCAGATGCGTTGTCGCCCCTGAGGACTAAGATGAAATGCCTTATTTAAGTAAAAAGGGTCTCCGGTTCTCTACACTCACCATACGAAACACAGGAGCATTAACTAAACCATAATATAGCTGCAGTGTGGCTCTACCCTCTTACCTATTTCTGCCACCAAATAACAGTGCGTGCACTGCTGTGTTCCGGGTCTGCAGGGTATAGATTGCCAGGCTCTGAGACATTCCATCTTATGTTGAGATCTGTAGACCGTACTTTGACTTTGCTCAGACTTTACTTTCGAGTTAAGACAATGTCGGTATTTATAGAGCTAACTTTGAAGACGTGCTGAGTGCGCACTTAGCAAAGCCTAAGTCAACGATATCGACGACTTACGTAAAACCTAGGATATTATTCAAAACCACCATATTAATTTTAAATTGTTGTTTTTACGTTACTCTAATTAATTATAACAATAAATAGGTAGTTTTAGGCCGCCTTCTAATTTTAAATAGCATTAATCCATTTTCTAATAATTTCTTAAAATCTTCTTTTTTTCTGATTTTGCACTCATCTCATCGGTTCCCGTTCTCATACGCCCGTTTTCTATTTCATGTAATAATAACTTATTTATGAAATACAATTTGGACTGTTTTAGATTTTAAATATATATATTTTTTTAATTTTATACAGTAATTTTTATTTTAAATATATATATTTTTTAATTTTATACAGTAAAGTCAAAAATATAATGCGTGGAATGAAGCATCCATTAATATTTGGACTGTCTGGGCCTTAGCATAAGCTTAGCTTAATGTTAGCCCGATACAACTATAAATTCAGAATCGAAGATTAAGCTAAGCATATACTCAGCCAAGTTTTTCGTAAGCTAAGTCTGAGCAAAGTCAAAGTACGATCTATAGATCTCAGCCTTAGTCTGTAGCCTTCTTTTTTTGAAGTTGGCTGCAATTTTCCTTGAGCTGAAGTACTTACTATCAGGAGGACTGTAGCTGCCTTTGTCACTTCAGTTTAATACAAAAAAAAGACAAAGCACTCATTTTCGGTAAACGATAAAAATATAATAGTTAATTTTAATAGCTCCAGCGTATCGGGCACACTGAACTTCACAATGTTAGCTTCCAGTCTCGACATTGTACTCTCATTTGATACAATTGAAGTTAAACTACATCTAGATAAACCTAGTACTCTGCCGTGACAAAGTGCTGCATCTGTAACGGAGTGTGACTGCAATTGATATTTAAAGATATACACACACTGGGATAACTGTAAGAAAAACTTGGTCTAAGTAAAAATTGATTTCGTAATGATTTCTTATATTTACGCGAATATTACACATGGAATAAAACTCATTTTACGGATGTTATCGCGTTTAATTTTCTTTTTTAATTTTCTTAAAAAAAGTTGAAAAAATTAGTTTCATTCCGAAATGATTTAATTTACATTCCTTATTAGTTTTATAATATAGTTGGACTGCAATGAAAAGCCTTCAAAAGTATTCCACCTTCTAGGGTAAGTCAGAACAAATCCGACTCACACTGGACAATCTGCTACTTCCCATTTGGTCTTCGAGCTATATAACCGGCCAATTGGCGCTTCCGCATATTATTGATAGACCAACCAGATTTTGACAACTAACTGATGTTAAATAATATTTTCAAGCACATGATGGGATCTAGTACAAAATTATCAGCTCTGCGCTAAGAAACCGCCTGCCCAGAGTGGTAAATACGCAATGGTTGTTAATCGATATCTTCATAGCATTCGAATGCATACTTTTCACACCGACAAACACATTGGTAGGAGAAATCATCAGCCCATTTTATCCCGTGGGTGTCTAAGATGCAACAGATATGCTAAAAATATCTCATGGCTTCCAATAGATGGCTCTAGAATGTGTCTAGTCACCAGGCATGAGACCAGCGATGGAAAGCAGCATCAAAGGTGCGAAACGTCTGATACTGCGGTCCTACCAAGCGTGATGCTAAAGCAAATTGACCCCACAACAAGAAAGTCCAGTTCAGATGAAGAAGATCCAGTCACTGCGCTGTCGAATTATCAATAACAAACATAGATAAAGCTAGATCTTTTGGAACGAAGTTCCTTATCGGACGGTACGAATTTGGCGGATGGGGGCTAGGCGAGAAAAAGTGTAAGATTTTTCCGTCACGGTCCCTTCTAAGGTAGTGTAATATCCATCTCCGTCGCACTTTTTCTTATCTTGCCATGAAAGAAATATTATTTTATTTTAAATGACGCTTCATTTTAATAGACCCTAGTATTTCATTTATTTGTATTTGTTAATCAATAATATAATACGTTTATCAATAATAATATACTACGAAAGGAACTTTGTTCCAACCGAGTGTTCCACGACACTCACGCATGTTTTTTTTTATAGAATGGGCGTGACAAATGAGCACACAGTCCACCTGATTGTAAGTGGATGCTGTAGCCTATAGACATCTACATTTATCTTCGATTAAGAATCAAAATGCAGATGAATTGTCACCCCTGAAGATTACGATGGAATGCCTTGTTAAAGGGTCCCCGGTTCTCTACTAAACACAGCAGCATTAAGCTGCTATTTCACACTGGTATTCTGTGAGAGCGTGGTGAGGCCGGTCGAGCAGACCCATTCATGCTACAATCATAATATAGCTGCAGCGTGGCTTTACCACGTATAAAAAACGTGGTTCTTTTGTCGAATTATGCCAAAAGTCCGGAGTGAAATCCTACCACCTACCGAAAAGAACCGAGCAACGGCTGCCGGGTCACCTACTGAGAATGATGTAATCGCTTTTTCGAAATTAATTAAAAAAATTGGCTCTGCGACGTATAATCGTTCTAGTTAGTCGTTGCCTTTACTCGTGCCTTAACCGCTATTGCTCGGGTAATTGATTTCAACGTCGGCGACCCGCCCCTCTTATTCAAAGTCACAGAACGAGCTCGTTACAAGATGATTTCACACTTGCGTTAACAAGGAACTGGGTCCCGCATCATACATATGTGCTGTTTGAAACCGTTCATATATTATATGCTTTGCAGTATTTGCTGTTTTCAGATACACTGATGAACGCTGTTCTTTCCAATATTGCCATTTGGCAAGTATTTCATTATGTGGGATCGGTGATTTCAATCCTATACCTTGGCTTTGGTAATCCTGTATCAAAGCACAGGGTTTTGCGATTGAAGTTCGGTTCGTTATTCATTAATTCAGTCTTATCAATACAATGGGAAGGTGTAAGGTGCTTCCCGCGCAGGAGATGTCGTAAATAATTTATATATAGAGAGGGTTATTTTGCAATATATGTCCAAATTTGCAGAGAAGGTCTGACTTTTTTATATTTTAAATGTGGTAATGCATTATTTTAATTGATTATCATTCATAAATATCTAACGCCTACTATTTTACTACGCACGCACACATTCGTAAGGGTTGCTCGGTCGGCAAAAACGTTGTGAATTGAATCGCACACAGAGGAGCGCGCGTAGGCGTAGTTCTTGCCCATAAATCACATTCAATTTGGGATAATTTCAAATAAAAGTAGAAGCCTTATTTACTCGTATTTTCAAGAACTGCAAAAACGGTATAAAAGTATTTATATATTTGAACTTATATATATATATATATATATATATATATATATATATATATATATATATATATAAATATATATATATATATAGAATAAGGGTGACAAACGAGCACACAGTCCACATGATGGTAAGTGGTTGCTGTGGCCCATACACATCTACACATCTATCTTCGTTTGCGAATTTAAATGCAGATGCGTTGTCAGCCGTGAGGACTAAGATAGAATGCCTCTTTTCCAGTAAAAGGGTATCCGGTTCTCTACACTCACCATACGAAACACAGCAGCATTGCTGCTATTTTACGCTGGTATTCTGTGAGAGCGTGGTCCTTCCCCGGTCGAGCCGACCCATTCGTGCTACAACTATACTATTAATATAGCTGCAGCATGGCTCTACCACGTAAAAAATTTCAGTAATTATATTTATATAATAATTATATTATAAATAAAAATATATATATATATATATAATTTTATATATATATATATATATTGAATTTGATCATGACAACCTAACTGCCAATATTTCACTCTGTTCTACCTAAGGTTAGCTGGTAGAGAATGTCATATAGCATTAAGCTCGACTTACAATATCTTTGGTGCTAAATTAAAATAAATATATAAATAAAAAACATGCGGGAGTGTCGTGGAACACTCGGTTGGAATAAAGTTATAAACGTATTTTATTATTGATTAACAAATACAAATAAATGAATTGCTAGCGTCTATTAAAATGAAGCGTCATTTAAAATAATATTTCTTTCATGGCAAGATAAGAAAACGTGCGAGAGAGATGGATATTATTCCATCTCGCTTGCACTATAGAAAAAAAAGGGGATCGTGACGGAAAAATCTTACACTTTTTCTCGCCCAGCCCCCATCCGCCAAATTCGTACCGTGCGATAAGGAACTTCGTTCCAAAATAGGAGAGGATTAAGCACTCATAAGCACGACGAGACCATGACCTATTACGAATAATACGAACAGTACGAATAAATTGTATATAAGTATTAATTGTAATTTGTCTTGAATAAAAGTTATTCTGTTTGGTAGTATTCTCGTATTTATTATGTAATACGGAAATACACACAGACATCGTTTTAAAACAGGAGAATAGAACTCATAAGATCAATATCAAATATCGGCGACAACTTTAGCAGAATTAGTTATTCAAGTCAAGGTGTACTCTATCCAGCAACATTATAAGTTGTTACTCTAGTATAGTGAATATATACAATTCAGAAAATTTTGCGGAACTTAAAGAAAATTCTATGTTTAAAGATTTTATCATTAAATCTTTTCAAACGACTTTCCACTAGCATCTATACGCCTCGATTCCACATCTGCGGCCAGTTTGAACGCTGGGTGAAAAACTCTATCCCTTTCAGCTGATTTTTTAATAAAAAGAAGTCATACAGTGCCAAATCAGGGCTGTAAGAAGGGGGACCTAAAAGCTTAACCAGAGTGCTATCCAGGAAATCCCTTTTGAGCTCTAAGAGCGCGTGCACGTTGTTATGGCGAAGCAGCACACATCAGTGAACACTTCTGGCAATAATTTGGCAGTGTACCATTCGGCATTGATGCTAATTCATTTTAGCAAAGGTATTAACACCAAATACCCCGTCAAAGTGAAAGAAACCCACCAGGTGCGAGTCGGATTCGTGCATGAAGGGTTCCGTACCATCACACACGTTTCTAGTAAGGGAGCTCCCTTTAATTTTTAACTAATTTTAATATTTGATGTTATAGCGGCAACAGAAATACACATTTTGTGAAAATATCAACTGTCTACCTATTACGGATCATGAGATACAGCCCGCTGACAGACGGACGGACGGACGGACGGATGCACGGACGGACAGACAGCGGAGGCTTTGTAATAGGGTCCTGTTGTTTACCCTTTGGGTACGGAACCCTAAAAACTAGCGATCTTCCCTGCGTTTTTTTTGACTATCCTAAGCCAGCGCTTGACTACTATCTCACCTGATATTGATGTAATCGAAGATGGTGAAGCGCACTGATCAATACAGTAATCTATGGCACTGACTTAACAAAAACCTATATTCACTTTTGCCTTAAAGACATCCACATTGTATACGTATAGAAGGATAGATGCTGGCAACTTATTCCACTCCTTTGCTGTGCGCATGACGACAAAGAAGCAAACCGTTTAGTTCGAAGGCGTGGTAAGTCAACAACGAAAGGGTGCTGAGCGTCTAGTTATCTAATAATGCGCGTCTCGACCGCTTAACTTTAGTAGGCGTTGGTTTATTTTTAAAACAGCCAAACCGTCGTCTGGCATTTCGTTTCTGAATCGTTTTAATAAATCCGCCATTCATCAACTGTAATCATGTCGTAAACACGCCGAGACGAGCCTACTTAAATTTTTTAATGAAACACGATATGGAAATTTGAAATTGCAACATTCGTTTTTTTACGTGAAAAGATTTTTTTAAATAGAACTGGCAAATTATTACAAAAATATTTTTATCGCAAACATTTTTGCGCGGCCTGTCGCATTGAATCTCAATCATATATCAAATCTATACAAATAAATGAAATTGAAAGTGTATTTTTTTATATAGGGTAGTGTCTGTTTGTAATGTCAAAATAACAGATTTTTACTATATGCGTATGAAAATATATATACGGTACTAATAACAAAAAAAAAACATTTTTAAAATTTCTGTCTGTCTGTCTGTCTGTTTATTCCGGCTAATCTCCGAAACGGCTGGACCGACTTTAACGGGACTTTCACTGGCAGATAGCTGATGTTATAAGGAGTAACTTAGGCTACTTTTATTTAAAGAAAAAGAATTAGGGTTCCGCGCAAATAAATTATAACCCATGAAATGCAATCGTAATAAATTCCATGCGGGCGAAGTCGCGGGGGACAACTAGTATTATCTAAATCTATACAAATAAATAAAATTGAAGTCTGTTTGTAATGACAAAATAACAGCTTTTTACTAAATGCATATGAAAGTATACGGTACTTATAACAAAAAAAAAATTTTAAAAAATTATCTGTCTATCTGTTTACTCCGGCTAATCACCGAAATGTCTGGACCGATTTTGACGGGACTTTCACTGTCAGATAGCTGATGTTATAAGAAGTAATTAGGCTACTTTTATTTTAGAAAAATAATTAGAATTTCGAGCAATAAAAATTAAAACTCATAAAATCCAACCGTAATAAATTCTACGCGGGCGAAGTCGCGGGAAACAGCTAGTAAAATAATATAATCAATTATATAATCACCATTTAGTTGCGGCGTAGTAAGGGGTATGGGGACCATATCCCATAACTTCTCGTGGGTGTTGTGATTAGCAACAGTGGGAAACTTGGGCAGGAGTTGGACTGCAGAATGTTTCTGACAAACACTCAAAATAATTTAAAAAACTGCGGTTGCCAACTCACTTGCCAAGCGTGACAACTATGGCAAATATCCCTCTATAAGGGCAGTTGTGCTAATGTTCTGCAGTGGACTTTAAATATTAGCAATTACAGTTACATGTGTAATGAATAGAAGTGGTAAAATTAAAAAATTTTTACAACCTACTTCAATACCTTGATAATATTTATATGGGACTACATGAGAAGCACCAGCTTTCATCATCAAAATCGGTTCACCTAGAAAAACGTTACGAGGTAACACACATAAAAAAACATACAGTCGAATTGAGTACCTCCTCCTTTTTGAAGAAGGTTAAATATGAAGGAAAGCATACCATTGTCAATTGTCCATTGATCTAAGTGCGTCACTTGGACAAAATTATTTAGCTAATGGACATATGAATAATCCAACTGATGAATTATTCCAAATATAATCCATACTCAAAAGGCATAAAAGCGATTAATATTCGATTTTTCCATATTTTATGAAGGGCCTCGAAGGTTTGGAGTAATAATTAGCACTCCATTGTTTTAAGACTGTTTTACTACATAGATATATGACTTATTAATAATTACTTAACAAATTACCCTCTAATTTACGTAATCACATTACACGAGGAAATATTAAAACAAAATTAAAATCTTACTTCCTACTTAACACTGACCTTGACACTTAGAAATGAACTTACCAAGCATCTAGTTAATTACCTTAGTTATTTTATAATTAGCCCGATTTTTGAACTGTTTGCAACACAATGTAATATTACGTATATTTCATTTTTCTTTACCAAACCCTTATGGAAATATCGATGTAGATGATAGCATTATTTACAAACCCTCGTAGTTTATAGACGCTATTTTACTTACGCTTTTGTATTGAACTTGTAACTGATAAATAAAATTTAAAAAAAACTTAAATAAAAAAATTAAAACCCTAAACAAAAAAAGGTATATTCAAACGGCTAAACAGATTTTCTTGAAACATAGCTAAGAACACTCTCGATTACACCTTTCAAACGAAAAAAAACTTAATCAAAATCAGTTTATCCGTTTAGGAGCTATGATGCCACAGACATACACACAGATAAACAAAGACACTAGAAACTTATAACACTCCTCTATTTTCGTCGTCAGTTTAAAAAATTTTCTAATTGGATAGTTGACACCATCAATATTAAATGACTATATGGAATAATTTTAACCCATTCGCTGTCCCGCTACATATAGTTCATTGCTATTGTCTCACTATTGTGTCTGAAAATCGGACAATGAGTGTTTAAATAAATATGTTATAAACTCGCATTACTAAAAATAATCAAATAAGATATTTTAGATTATACTTGTGGCGGGTGAAAGGAAAAGGGGAGATCTCCCGCCGGGCAAGGCGTTCTGCCCGGGAGCGGCCAACGCTCCGAGTGGTAGTTCGGAGCTGTTGTATATATACTGTTTTTAATTCGGAACTTTGATAGCGCGATTTAGGCTTCGATGTATTTCGCTTGTGGCGCGACGACAGCGCCGCCACATCACTCCCTGCTCAGACCGGAGGTCGATAGTGCAGTCTTGATGTCGACGAATGTGCAAGTGCCAGTGAATTGCCTTGTAGTCTGCGGTGAGTCGAGAAGAAGGCAAGTAATCTGCGAGAGTGCCGTGAAGCAGAGGTGAGCAGTAAGGCTCAGAGCCGTGCCGAACACTGTAGCGCAGAGAGTAGCTTGAAGGAACAGGAAGCATTATTATAGTGCTGCGATGAACTTTTGTAAAGCTAGATGGCTTGCAGGATGTGTAGACTGAATATTTGCTCGGGAGCGAATGAATGAGGTACTTGAGAACGATGACGAGGATTTGAAGTTGTAGTTTCCGAAGGTACTTGGTTGCGTGTTCATATCACGTCGGGGTCACCACTGTGGCGGGTGATAGGAAAAGGGGAGATCTCCCGCCGGGCAAGGCTTTCTGCCCGGGGAGCGGCCAACGCTCCGAGTGGTAGTTCGGAGCTGTTGTATATATACTGTTTTTAATTCGGAACTTTGATAGCGCGATTTAGGCTTCGATGTATTTCGCTTGTGGTGCGACGACAGCGCCGCCACATACTAGCAACTATAATCATCATCATCATTAAATCATATCAATGTCGCCTGCTGAACTTAGGCATCATACCCGCAGTTTTATTTATTATTTTGAGTTGTTATCGGGATCCCCGTTTAGGTTCTGACACCACTGTCACCTCTTGCGATTATCACAGCATAATTCCGATACGATTCCTATCGTTTCATTTTGATTGCTCGTAGAAAGCATTTAAATCAAATTTTGATTGACGTAAGTTTTAATTATCCTTGTTTATTTGTTTCAGAGTTTTTAAAACTGCCCTTAATTTACTCAAAAAATTCATCCTTCACGTTTCTACGCAAAGAACGCAAAGAATACGCAAAGAACGTCTACACTTGGCAAATAATTATGTCGTGTGGCGGCGCTGTCGTCGCGCCACAAGCGAAACACACCGAAGCCTAAATCACGCTATCAAAGTTCCGAAGTGCCGCGCTATACAGGTTACTTTTACTTTTTTACTTTTTAAAGAGTAGCCAAATTTTAAACTTAAGTTCAAATATATAAATATTTATACGCCGTTATTGCAGTTTTTGAAAATACGAGTAAATAAGGCTACTACTTTTCTTTGAAATTATCCCAAATTCAATGTAATTTATGGGCAACAACGTTTTTACCTACTGATCGACCCTTACGAATGTGTGCGTGCGCAGTAAAATCAGTTAAAATAATGCATTACCACGCATTTTGAATTTAAAAGATAAAACGGACAGAATGTTTGAGATTATTTTTAATTAATTTTTCTTCGCCATTTGCCTATATTACTTATTCTGAACCTTCTCTGCAAATTTGGCCGGTTATTGCAAAATAACCCTGTATATAGAACAGCTCCGAAATATCACCTTGAACGGCGGGAAATCTCCCCTTTTCCTTCCACGGCCAAATGTCGTGTAACTACAATTAGCAAACAATTTGGCGATAACATTACAAATTTTTCACTAGGCGGTTGGGTCTCCTTTCATCTAAGGAGTCCGTCAAATTTAGTACAACCCCTTACATATTTTTTATATGTGAAGCACCGAATTGAACAAGATTTTCTGAATCTTTTCCTAAATCGCCTCTCAACCCACTAGATAAGATTCACGACAATCACATAACATACATATATTTTTATTATTATTATTTTTAATAAAAAACGTTACCCCCTAGGGTTTTCTCCTGTATCGTAGAGGCAGTTTACAAACATAAATTGCACGAGGACAAACATCCAGACCCGGAACAATTATTTGTAGGCCATACAAATACTTGTTTCGTGCGGGATTCGAACCCGCGGCCCCCAGCGCAACAACTCATTGCTATGCCACTGCGCCACGAAACCGTCAAAATACTATGGACACAAACTTAAGAAATTATCAAAATAAATTAGATTATATAATACTAAACATCATAGACGCAAAGGTGTAATTTATGATTATGTGTTCACGGAGCGAGGTTGCAAAGTTGCGCAGAACGTGATGAACCGAAATTATTCTATTTAAAATATATTTTGTAAACTAGGATTTGAAATGTTGAATATATGCAGGCAAATGTGTGTCACATTATAATATTGGGTCGACGGAAAGTTTTGTCGGTTTTGGTAGAACGGAGAAATTTGTCAGTTATCTTTAGTACATCTTCATATATAGAATCCTTTTCCGGTCTGAAGGGTATAAGAGAGCCAGTCTAATTACACACTGTGAGGCATTCCATCTTGGTCATCAAAGGTGACGAATCTATAGCTTGATTTCAGGTATCTATGGACAGTACAACAGTAGCTGTAAATTCGTTTACCAGGATCGAAATACCAGGTAAACTGTAAATTCGATTGTTACCTGAATTTTATAAAAGAGACAATACGGAGAAGTAAGATGTCTAGAATCAAAATATAGATTCGTTGTTACGCCTGAGTTCTAAGATGGAATGCCTCGTTTCCAGTAAAAAGGGTCACTGGTTATCTACACTCTACACTCACCATACAAAACACAGCAACATTAAGCTGCTATTTTACGCTGGTATTCTATGAGAGCGTGGTCCTACCCCAGTCGAGCCGACATATTCATACCACAACTATAATATAGCTACAGCATAGCTCTACCACTTATTAAATATCACAACCACATTTAGCGCAGTAGGTTAGCGAACTTTTCGTGTAACCCTAACCTTGTCCGGAGGCGATAAATTTAGACACCGGGTTGTATAAAGCAATAAAAGCAAACTAAACATGTCGGTCGGTCGTATAAACACAGTCGTCTAGGAAATGACGAGGTACAGGCATGCACAAAATTATATATATGTGTGTGTGTGTGTGTGTGTGTGTGTGTGTGTGTGTGTGTGTGTGTGTGTGTGTGTGTGTGTGTGTAAGTATAATCTTCTAAAACGTTGATATTTAAGTCTCATATGTAGCTAACCTCCATTTAGTATACGTAAATTGTAAGAATATTTTTTTTTATTCAATATGGATCACATGTATGTAATTATTATTGAAAGTCGTTTTTGTACTTTACCACTGGTTCGGAAAAAATCTTCTGTCCTGGGAAGAACCAGCAAGGAACCCAGCGGGACTAAAGTAAATTTTACATGAAAGGAAGCGACCACCTCATTCCTAGGGGGTTTTTTTATAGGAGAGGGGGCAAACGAGCATGCGGCTCACCTGATGGTAAGTGACTATCGCCGCCCATGAACAACTGCAACACCAGGGGAACCAGGGGAATTGCAGATGCGTTGCCGGCCTTTTAAAAAGGAGTAGGCTTTTTTTCATTGCCGAGCCAAAGTCAGAGCACATAGGCAGAATTGGCGAGAAACTAGTTCGCCTTCCTTTGGGAACCCGTGCATTATGGTCTCTCGCCAAGATTGTCTAAGGGAACTTCTGTCAGCCATCTCTTCCATCTCTGCACAGGGAGGATTCTGACCTGATCAGCTGATTAGTGACCACCAATACGGTTTTTGTCGGGGTCGATCAGCTGGTGATCTTCTGGTCTACCTGACTCATAGATGGGAGGAGGCATTGGTCGTTAGTTTGGACATTGCGAAGGCCTTCGATCGGGTTTGGCAAAAGCGCTTCTTTCGACGCTCCCTTCCTATGGGCTTCCCGAGAAATTGTGCATTTGGATCACCAGCTTTGTTGCAGATCGGAGCATCAAGGTCGTAGTAGATGGGTCATGCTCCGATTACAAGTCTATTATTGCTGGTGTTCCACAAGGCTACGTGCTATCACCAACGCTGTTTCTTCTGCGTATCAATGATATGTTGCAAGCCAGTAACATTTATTAGAATGCGGATGACGGCACTGGTGATGCTCTATAAACCGGCCGTGCCAATATTTCTCGGGAAAACGTCGCCGAGCACCGGAACAAACTTGTGTTTGAAGTCGAGTTTTTGCTGAACAAAGTCTCGGATTGGGGGCGACTAAATCTAGTCCAGTTCAATCCCCAGAAGACACAAGTTTGCGCGTTTACCTCTAAAAAGAACCCCTTTGTTGTATCTCTTCAGTTTAAAGTCAGTTTCAGGGCCCTTGTTGCCTCAGCCAGTATCGTGCAGTTTCATGGTCACTTGGAAGAGAAGGCCAAATTGGCAAAAGCTTGGCGTGCTCAGCAGAGCGGGACAGTATTTCAGGCTGGCACACCGCCTACAACTTTACAAGGCGGAGTTTCGGCCTCACATGGAATACTGTTTACTTCTTCCACTTGACCGCATCCAGCGCAGAGCGGCTCGATTCGTCGACGACCGAGTCCTTTCAGATCGGCCCGATTCACACAGATGTTGCATCCCTTTGCATTTTCTTTCGAATCTACCACGGGAAATGCTCTGAGGAATTGTTCGAATTAATCCCAGCCGCCAAATTTCACAAACGCACATCGCAGCAAAACTCCCGATACCATCCACACCATCTGGATGCTTGGCGGTCCACCACTGTATGTTTTACTAGGAGTTTTCTTCCTCGTACGACCTCTCTGTGGAATAGTTTACCACCGGAGATTTTTCCGGACCGATACGGCTTAGGGACCTTCAAAAAAAGAGCTTACTCCTTTCTAAAAGGCCGGCAACCCATCTGCAATTCCCCTGGTGTTGCAGTTGTTCATGGGCGGCGGTAGTCACTTACCATTAGGTGAGCCGTATGCTCGTTTGCCCCCTCTCCTATTAAAAAAAAGTTCGGGTATGCGTTGTTTAATCTCGTTTTGTAGAGAACGTAGCCGAATGACCTCATCTTTATATTTAGCCTTTGTTTATAGTTACAATCCATATAGGTGGTCCCAATGCCGAGCACAGGTTTCCTTTTATTTCTGAGAGGGTTTTAGGGCAAAAATATAACAATGACACCTTAAAAAAGTTTACATACCTAATTAAGTAAACAAAGTGTCTACCGTCTTTGGGCTGTGCATATAAATATTAAAGATGTATTACCAATGTGTTTCGTAGCATTACAAATCCGAGCATATACGCAGCTGTCAAACAAACCACTCGAATATGATTGAGTATGGTGTGCAAAAAGGATACATCAAAATAATAATGGATGCGCCGAGTGACTAATTGCAAGTTCTAATTTCTTTTTGTTTAAAAAAACGTATAGTCGATTTTAATGAAAACTTAATCAGGTCACTCTCATCTTTTCAAGAATCTAACAACCGAATCAAGTGTCAAGTATAATTGATTTGGGGACGACAAATATAATACAAATGTGCGAACGTACACTCACACTTTGACATAGGTTTAAAAATAATAGAAATAAAAGAAACTAATCAAAAGCCTAAAGTGCCTCAAAACTTATTTATTTTAAATTTGTACTTTCAAATATCTGAACCATCATAACAACTTCCGAATGGGAAGATTTTTTATATAAAACAGAAAGACGTCACTTTGCGGAAATCGAAATATTAAAGATGTTAAAAATTATTTAGCTAAGATCCGTGTTATATAATAAAATGATGTGTCTTACCTCGTTTAGACCACCTCTTAGATGATAGATAAATTGTCTTAGCAGTGGTTGCTAAGACATCTTAGCGGTCAGCCACCACAGAGTCTATTTTCACCTGAGGATGTCTCGTTTAGAGGCGAAACACGGTGGTGTATCTTTTCTAGTGTAGTGGTGTGGGAGTAGTGGTGTTCGGATTAGTAGTGACGGGGATAGTGAACGCAATTGAGGGAGGACAGGAGGTGCTTTTTAAACTAGGTAAGACACTTCACTTTATTTTATTACGCGGATTTTCGAATTATTTCGAAGACATGTGAAGTTCGCCAACACGCATTGGGGCAGCGTGGCGGACATTTCTTTGCCCTAAAACCCTCTCAGAAATGAGAGGAGGCCTGTGCCCAGTTGTGGGACGTATGTAGGCTGTAAATTTAACGCGGATCTTAGCTAATTAATTTTTAACTTGCAGTCAACTCAATGATAAGTGACTGCTGCAACCCATGCACACCTGTTCCAACTTCAAAAAAATAAAGGCGACTGTTGCATTGTCATCTCTGAAGATGAAGACTGAGATGGAATGTCTCACAGCCTGTAGTTATTGTGGCTCTATATGCCCATCGAGACACAGCAGTGCAGTCACTGTTATTTGACAGCAGAAACAGGTAAGGGCCGTACCAATCCAGACTGACCCCTAGAAAACAAGTCCTACCAGCAGATAATGTAAAATATACGATTATTTGAAAATACTAATAACGCTACTAACTTATAATAACCCCGTTAATCACTCTAAGTAGGCTTAGAATGGTTCACAACAGTAGTCGAAATGTAGATTTGAATCCACGACTTTAATAGTTATCAGTTCGGACTCTTAACCTTTAGACTACTATCTCCTGATATAAGTAAATATATACTATATGTACATATTACAAAAATTTTAATTCAAAATCTATAATTGCCTCTTACGATAAATACGATTAGATACTTACAATAGACTTAGAAGTAAGGACTTCCACAGTAGAATCAGAATAAACGACATAGCTAGGCAGCTCAATCATGTTTTGTTGCATTTTTTGGGACAGGCCCATGTTCAGCAGTTTAATTGTGATGGGCATGACAGCTGTTTAATTGTGATGATAATGATGATGATATTATTTCATACACAGGGTTATAAAGAGTAGCCAAATTTTAAACTTAAGTTCAAATATATAAATAATGATATACCGTTACTGCAGTTTTTGAAAATACGAGTAAATAAGACTTCTACTTTTATTTGAAATTAACCCAAATTGAATGCGATTTATGGGCAACTACGTTTGTGCCTACGGATCGACCCTTACGAATGTGTGCGTACGCAGTAAAATCAGTTAAAATAATGCATTACACAGAATATTTGAGTTTTTTTTTATTAATTTTTCTTCACCATTCGCCTATATTACTTATTCTGAACCTTCTCTGCAAATATAGCCGATTATTGCAAAATAACCCTGTATATAATAAAGGAAAACAGAAAATTATTAAATACGACTTCGTTTATGATTCAGCAAGTCACGCAAGTCATGTCTGTTATGTGAAACACAGTTTCATATTATTTTATAAATAATGTTGCAGCTTCAATTCTATTTCTTAGAAGATCTCTTTTCATGTCGTAATATTTACATTCCGTCTAAATATTAATATGTACAACAATACATTTTACCGCTGTAATGGAAAAATATTATAACGTTTTGAAGACTACAAAGGTTTTTTTTTTAATAAAAGTGAAGTGACAAATGAACTTACAGTTCACCTGACGGTAAGCAAGGCAAGAGTGAATAGGCTTTTGTTAAGTCAGTGCGCTTCACCATCTTAGGCTACATCACCACTTACCATCAGGTGGGATTGTAGTTAAGCGCTGGCTTAAAATAATATAAAAAAGCCCCTTTTTTTACAAGGGGAAATGCCTACGCATACTCACCTCGCAGGGTTCAAGGACGGGTTGTGTCGACTAAAACCCCATGGTGTTCCACATGTTGGCAAGACCGGCCGCCCCGTGACAGACAATCCTCGGGGAGGACTTCATATCCCCATTTTCCTGCTCAGGTAAGGCGCACCAAGAACACAAGGCGCGCTGTCCTCCTCGGCCTTTAACTCCATCTGCGCGTCTGAACCTTTATAAGTACTATACTACTATACTAACTTAGTTGCGTAGGCCGATCCGAAACTACGCAAACTAAGCTAAGCGCCTCTCACCCCTTTACCTTACCCTCTGGCGCCTTTCGCTTAGTGTTGTTTGTTTTGTTTAGTGTGTGATTATGCGCAGGCAGTGAATTCAATATTGAATGTGCTTGCTTCCAGTATCTATGTTTGCGTTTTTTCTTTATGAAATGAGCAATAATCAATCTTCTTTTCCTATAACGAATGTAATCCTCCTCAACTCACGTCATAGCTCTTCTCTTGTTCTTCCATCACATCCGATTAACTCAACACACCAGCACAAACCGGCCATCGCTAACGTAGTTATAGCTTGGACGTTCGGCTTTAAAATTACCATAGTTAAAGATTATATGGAGAAGGAGTTCAGATAGCTAAAACTTATATATAATATGTGTTACAAATACATTAAATTAAATTAAATTAAACACACATTGTTTACGTTTACGTTCTCTCCTATAGATGTATATATTTGTCTCTTTTTAGTGTCGCTTTTTCGTTTCATTTGTTTCAAATCTAAAGACGTTTTCACATCAAAAAACTATTTATCAAAAGGAACCATTCCTACATTTTGTACCAGTAAATACAATATTGTTATGGTAAAACTTCAAAAATTTAACTTCAAAAACTAGATAAAAATAGATATAGATTTTTATATATTATAAAACTGTAGTACATTAAAGATAAAAATCTTGAGATTATCCTATTTAAGCAATTATGAACCCAACTGAGTTTATTTATCAACCAAAAAAACCTTACTTAACCACCCGCACCTCACAATCACACAAGTACAATATTCATAGCATCGCGCTATTTTCCCCAAGGGTTTCAGCGGAGCTTCGGATTATATTCCCAAGTCACAATGTTAAAACTTTTAACGTAGTTAGGTTTATATTTAGTAATGCTCTTGAAGTGCCGCTAGACGCCCGCGTATGAGACGCGCGATTCAGTGTGCCAGGATACTATAGATTCCATAGTATTTGATACACACAACGCTCGATGCCCGATTCATGCTTGATGCCTGACGACAATGTGCCGAGGGCTCGATAGCGTGGTTCATCGCCTACAACGTTAGTCGTAGAAAAGAGGAACTCGTGGTTAATAAACAGCTGCGCGAATCAATAGATCTGCGAGATTAAGCTGCACTTGCCGCGGTCAGTCCATGGATGGGTGACCTTTTTCTTAACATACCAATATTGAGAGAGCATCTGTATCTTTAGACACTTGGTTTCTAATATCTCCTGCGTATTTGGCTAGTCTCTGTTAAGATCATTATGTTTTTAAAATTCATGCATCTAAAATGATAATAAGTTTATTATGAAGTTGCTATAACTTAATTTGCTTTATTCCTTGTAAAGAAATAAAATGATGTGTCCTGCCCAGTTTGAAGAGCACTCCCCATCATCCCTTAATTGCGTGCACTTCCCCGTCACAACTCATCCCACCACCACCACCACCCTCAGTACCACCACACTATGAACGACACACCATTCTCGATAATACGACACGTGTTTCACCTCTACACGAGGCATCCTCAGGTGAAGTAGACTTTGCAGAGGCTGGCCGCTAAGTGAATGGCGAGCCAAAACAGCTGCTATTTATACTACTCGCTGACCTACTTAAGTAGCGAGCGACTACGTCATGCCACCAATCACCACCTGACGTAAGCAGCTATTTGCTGTAAAAATTACCAAATACCACTGCGAAACGTCCGGCTACCCTCCAACCACGCAATCAACCGCAACCACCGCACTGTGAGGGTGACAAACGACCACATTGCGAGGTTGTATGTTAATAAGGAGCTGGCTTAAAGATGTTTAAGAGAGGCGAGTTAGAAACATTTGTTTGTTCAGTCGGCAGTACAACGTTATTATTATTTTTAATATCTCTAACTGTTCTAGTACACTTTTCACAAATGTCCTGTCTCCAGAATGTTTGCGTATACTCGCAGATCTCGTTAATAAACGTCTTCTACATCCCGGAGAAACAAATGATCTTCTTAACTTAACTTCACTCTATATGAAACAAAACTATTTCCGGTTTGATAACCGTTTCTATCTACAAAAAGAAGGGTTAGCAATGGGGTCCCCTCTAAGTCCTCTTATGACGGACATTATCAAGGATAATTTCGAAAAACAACATATAGTTGTCGATCAAAATATTTTATACTATTATCGATATGTAGACGAAATAATTATTTGCTGGACTGGCACAAGGAGGCAACTGGATGTTTTGCTTAATAAAATAAATAGAATCTACGACAAAATTCAATTTAAGCTTGAATTGGAACAAGATTGTGCCCTTAATCTACATTTTTTTATCTTTTTACCACTTCCTTAACAATCATTTTTCGATAGTCCTTGTAAATAAAATGTACATCACTAGCTAACGCACACAATGACAAATTAAAATTTGTCACACGTTTTCGGGATGTCAGGTTGTCTATACGCCAGTATATTCCAAGTCTATGAGGGTGGCCTATGTTCTGCAGTGGACTTTAATGGGCTGTAACGGTAACGGTATTAATAGTATTGGGATTTGTCAATTCACACTCATCAGGCTTACTATTTCAAACTATAGAACACTTTATTCTACAACTTATGATTAGTTGCGTAGAGAAGTAAGTAGTAAATTGGGAAGCCATGCCACAGAATAAATAATAGTACTACGTACAGAAGTTGTACCCCGTTTAGTGGCAGGTAAGAATACCCACTACCCCATATCTTCCCGCGAGTGTCGTAAGAGGCGACAGAGAGAAACTGGGACAGAAGATGGGCAGCAGCATCTTTCTGATAACAGCAAAATAACAATAAAAAAACTGCGGTTGCCAATCCGCTCGCCAAGCGTGGCAATTATGGCAATATACCCCCCATGAAGAGAGTTACGAAGAGACGGCCCCTAGTCCTCGGCGGCCCCGCTATTCCTGGTCACGGTGGTGACCATGGTAACGGCGGGGCAGGGGATGCTAAGAATCTCCGGTGGAGGTTCGGTTGCCACCTAAGACGACTCGAACTGGCAACATATAACGCACGCACCCCGAGGACTGACGGGAAGATCCTGGAGCTGGAAGAAGAGATAGACAAGTTGGGCCGGAATATTACAGGATCCCCGAAGAGAGGGGGAGGACACGGTAATCCTCGAATCCGGCAACTTGTTCTATCACCGGGAGGGCGACCATCAGTCCCAAGGAGGTGTCAACAAATGTGTTAACAACGTTGTAAAGATTGGGAGTGTGGCGCCGAGGGTTGCGCACCTTATACTCAGAATCACCAAACGGTATTATCATAAAAGTCATACAATTCGTGAAGGTTTACGCACCAACCTCGGCACATCCCGATGAGGAGGTGGAGGAAATGTATGAGGATATATCTAGAGCCATGCATTCCTCCAAAACCCGCATCGCTGCATTGGAAGACGTTTTCAAGCTACTGGACTGGAAAGGATACGGTATTAACTTCAATTGCGACTACATCACTCACCTTCGATTTGCTGATGATATAGTTCTTAAGGCAGAATCGCTGGAGGACCTAAGCACTATGCTCAATTACCTCAATAGTGTCTCCCAACGGATAGATCTTAAGATGAACATGGACAAAACAAAGATCATGTATAACGTCCATGTCACACCTATGCCGGTAGTTGTTGGGAGCACTAAGCTCGAAGCTAGGTAAGTCCAACTTCGACCGAGAGGTCAATCGACGGATTTAACTCGGCTGGGCAGCGTTCGACATATCTTCTCGTCAGGTATACCTCAAAACTTGAAAACGAGATTGTACAACCAGTGCGTGTTGCCAGTGACAATCTATGGATCTGAGACGTGGTCCTTCACTGCTGGCCGTATGAGGACGCTCAAGGTCGCTCAGCGAGCTATGGAGAGGGCTATGCTTGGTGTTTCTTTGCATGATAAACTGAGAAATGGGGATATCCGCAGTAGAACCAGAGTGACCGACATAGACCAACGGATTAGTAAGCTGAAGTGGCAATGGGCCGGCCATATAGCTCGAAGAACCAACAACCGATGGGGATAAAAGGTTCTCGAGTGGCAGCCTCGTACCGGTAGGCAAAGTTTAGGGCGACACCCCACTAGATGGAGTGACGACCTGGTAAGATATGCAGGAAGTCGATTGATGGAGGTGACTCAGGACCGTGCTTTGTGGCATTCCTTGGGGAAGGCCTATGTTCTGCAGTAGACTTGTGTATAAGGGCTGTAATGATGAATGATGACAGAAGTTACACTCTTTTGATGTTGACTGCTTGCCGAAGTTTTAATAGCCTACATAATTATTATTAATTATATAAATCGCTCACGCAAGCTAAATAAAACTTTATTGCTGCGCGCGAGTGTCCGCATTTACTTTGCATCTTTTCCCCTTCCTACGTCACGACGGACTATCCGTGGTTACTTAGGGCTGTCAATAAAGAGTTAAAAAAAATACATTGAAAAATAGTAAGTTACTTAGGTAAGGTACCCTATTCTGACTATGATCGACTGACTATATTTTGGCTACTATGTGAGTTCTGTTACGCCCAACGCATGCAACTTGCAAGGTCATTCGTCGCGAATCACAATGCTTGGCTCGGGAGAAATAGGTAGATAGTGATGAAGAACAAATAAATCCGAAATACGATTCCTAATAGAAATGTGATCGTATTCTACTTAGTTAAAAATCTTGTTAGTAAAGTTTTAATTTCAGTATTTTGTGTTATTATAACTTGAAATATTTTAATTACAAAAGACAAGTATAGGTGTGAAGGTGTGTAGTTGGTACTTCGATAGTGAAGTAAATTTCAACTAAGTTCTGTAATTATGTAGTTACTTAGGTACTTGTGTAGAAACTATTAATTACTTAATTATTTTTTCGCTACGGAAATACCTGGAGAGTTTATATATAGATTTGTACACATTCCGAATAATTTCGTGGTTGACCATACCTACCTACTATTTACATCAGTACTTAATAATTTTAAGTATGTACCTAACAAAAAAATTCAATAAATTCACCTTTCTATATCCTTCAGTAACGTAAAAAATGATTAATCTGAATCCTTTTGTTTGATTATCAAGCATCGATCCACGCAACAATTATAGAAGAAACGACGTTTTGCCATTACAATTCATCAAATAGATAGGTAATATACATATTTTTTTAAATTACATTAAAACTTTTTGAACTATTTTATTCTACAATTAAATATACTAAACACTAAACAAAAACTATTTCAACAAGTATTTACAAAAAATATTTACGTAAGCCGTGTTAAAAATTTCCTCGCCTAGAACGCGCTAGCCCTGACTGCGTACGTAACCTGAGACCCCGCGCTATTGTATGTAATTATTTCACGCAGGTAGCAAGAGTGACAGAGGCCTGGCCATGCGGCCTTTGTGACATTACTCATAGTCGCCTTTTATGACACCCACGGGAAGAAATAGGTAAATTAAATCTCTCAAGCCGTCACCACCTGACAACTTCATAATTCATAATTCAAAAATCCACAAATCACACATAACAAAAATACCAAAAAAAGTCTCATTAAAAAGGAAGCAAGGCTTTGATGCTAGACGGTAATTTACATGAACATAATAGACCATAATTACCATAATACAATCACCGTTAGATACCACATGGTATGAACATTGCCAGCACGAATAAAAGGATCTTTATTTATATTATAGGGATTTGTCAATTCACACTCATGAGGCCTATATTTTAAACTATAGACCACTTTTCTCCACAACTAGTCGAAATTTAAAAAAACTAAATATATACAATAAACCACCTGTTGCCGATAAATCTTTATTAGTGCCAGCTCGTAAAAATCAATCAAATTGACTTGTTGCGAGGAACGTGGCTTTATTATGTTTCACTGACGAAAGCTTACATTATTTATTACGTTATCGTTACACTTAAAAAATAAAAAGTAATTGGGGATTTTCTTCCCCATAAAATCTATCTCCTTCTTCAACTTTTTGCCAACCAATGTTGAGTGCAGGTATCTCTTAGCAGTTAGTACGTCGCAGTCGAATTAAGTACACTTTCCTTAACCATATCATCCATCCATCTACTTGTTCATTACTTGCCTATTCTAGATTTCTACGTCCATTCGTCATTGGTTTCCAAAATCCAGCAGCGCTTCTTTGCTTCGTCTATTAATATAGACTGTAAATTCATTTACTTTTTTATCATTTTCTATGTATAAGTCATTGCAAATAAATATATGCCTTGCACTGTTTATATTTATCCGCTCCAGCTTCGCACGGTTGATTTCTGGATCTCGACAACAACACTACCTACCGGGTTTAATTGTGAATCTAAGCCATTCTCTAATCAACTTAATCACACACACAAAATTTCATCAAAATCGGTCCAGCCGTTTAGGAGGAGTTGAGTCACATACACACGGACAGAAGAATTATAATACAACATTCTTCATGACCATCTTGGCATGTCTAAACTCTGTGCAAGATGGGTGCCCAGAAAGCCCACACCGCTTCATAAACAGCAGTGGAGTGTTCGCGTGAGTTTTTGGACCTGTGTAGTGGGAACAAAGACGAAATTATGAACCAAATTGCGACTGGGTATGAAATTTGGATTCATCACTATAAACCAGAGTCAAAGCAGCAGTCCATGCAGTGGCATAAAAAGGCGCAGCACCGCCTAAGAAGTTCAAGGTGTCACAATCGGCTGGATAGTCTATGGCTTCATTTTTTTTTTTGGATTTCACTGGTCGATTATAAAGATAAAGGTGTCAATATCACGGGACAGTATTCCGTTACGCTACTAGAAAAATTAAAAGATGCGATTAAAGAAAAAAGAAGGGGAAAATGGTTTCGAGGTATGCTCCTTTTGCACGACACAACACCCGTTCACAAGAGTCATGTCGTTGATGACTTCCTTACACAAATGCGGCTTCGAAACATTAAACCACCCTCCCTATAGTCCAGATTAGCCTCCATCGGATTAATATTTGTAGCCAAATATGAAAAAGGGCTTCGCTGAAAAAATTTACAGATGACAAAGAAGTGAAGTCGGCAATTTCTGCCTATTTTGAGGGTCTTGACAAAACATGTTTTTTCGAAGATATAAATAAGTTATTTGAACGGTCTGAGAAGTGTATTAGGATTAATGGAGAATATATCAAAAAGAAAAAATATTTCATATTTAATTTTACCCCCTTCCCTTAAATTCCGCGAACTTTTTGACCTCCCCTCGTAGTATAAAGGAATTCTAATCTGTACTTTAATATTAGACCTATCGGACGAAATTAGTATCTTAAACAAGTATCCTTTGATTTATATTTTCTCTGTCAATATTTTTTTTAAATAAATCAATTAAGTAAATAAAAAGGTAGTTATAGTAGCGGAAAATTATAAACACAAATTAATGTGTATTTCAAACCACAAGTCAAAAGCGAGTGAAGTTTAAGACAGACAGGTTCATAAGATGTACAATATATTGAGATATTTTAGAAGTAAATATTAATACTAACACTGTATCAAATCCTACGTGAATCCGTTACAGCACATTAACCTCGTAACAGCGTTTAAAAAATTATATTCATAAATAAAATTCATAAACGTCCGTCAATGTTGGCTATCCATCCGCGTTGTGGTTAGGACGCGATGAGTTGCGTCTGGAAAATGGAAATAGATTTGGCCTATGATTCATAGTAGTTGCTATATACAACTATTTCGCGTTGATCTTGCTACTATTTTAAAAAGAAAGGCTACGGAGTTTCGCTTTAAATAACACAATGATTGAAGTTTTTTTTTTTTATAGGATAAGGGTGACATACGAGCACACAGTCCACCTGATGGTAAGTGGTTGATATGGCCCATAGACATCTCCATTTATCCTCGATTACGAATCAAAATGCAGATGCGTTGTCACCCGTGAGGACTAAGGTGGAATGCCTCGTTTCCAGTAAAAGGGTCTCCGGTTCTCTACACTCACCATACGAAACACAGCAGCGTTAAGCTGCTATTTTACGCTGGTATTCTGTGAGAGCGTGGTCCTTCCCCGGTCGAGCCGACCCATTCGTGCTACAACTATACCAGATATAGCTGCAGCATGGCTCTACCACTACCACGTATAACACTCCTTTTCTGTTTAGGAGTTCGTCTTGATAGGTACCAAAATCTTACATATTTACGTCAAATAGCAGTGCTTGCTATGCTGTGTTCCGCTCTAAAGGGTATAGAGAACCAGTATAAATACAAGCTATGAGGCATTCAATCTTAGTTCTCAAAGGTGACAACACATATGACAAAGTAGCCTTCTTTGTTTGAAGTTGACTGCAGGTGTCCATGGAATTCAGTAGCTACCATCAGGTGAACTGTAAGTTCGTTTATCATTGTTTTATATAAAAATCTTATTTTGTATAATTATGGCGTAGTAAACTTTAACAGTTAGTTTAAGAAGAGAAGCTCAACGCCTCCAAACTATTTTGTTTTTGTAATTTGCCGACGAAATATAAATTTTGTCGGGAATAAATAAATAAAAACGAGTCTAAAATTTAAAGTTGGTAACTAATAGCACATGAGTAAAGAAACCGTACAGAGGCAAAGCTTCTAAGGAGCTGTCAAAATTGTTACCTATTTTGGTAGGGTACAATATCTATCATATTATTGCATTGTCACTGAAATTACGGTATACGAAATTTCGACTCAATCAGACATCGGGAAGCGGATCAAATCTTATTTGCAATATGTGAACTTAACCCACATACCTACTACGTACCAACGGTTACCAACCCACCCACATACCTACAAATGTTTAGTAAAAGCTTGTAATAACAATAAAAAGGTAAAAACACACCGTGTAGTACCCTCTTCTTATTTAAAATAAGATCATACAATAAAATAAAGGTACTTACTTGAAAAAGTAATAATCAAATATTTACTTACCTACTACTCCTTGGGATATTTAAAGTATGATATATTTTTATTTTTTCTAGTATTATTCATACACACAGTACAATTAACAACCATTATTAATAATACTACGTTTTTACATTAAAATATTTAAACTTGCAACTAACAAAACAACAACGTGCGTCGCACTGACCCTGAGATTGTTGTCCACTGGCTGTGCCAGCGAACCGGTTTTTTCCAGTCTCGCCGCGTACGCGACAAGCGGGCAGTGGTCACGCACACATGCCCCACGTTCTTGTAGTTGTGCAATCGATTCGCGCGGTTGAATGAAGCTTTGCCTCTGTACGGTTTCTTTACTCATGTGCTATTAGGTCCTAAATACCGGGTTTGAATGAATAGATTTTTAAATGTATAACTCTTTAAACAATACATTTCAATGGCTTTTGTTACGAGTGAGGATAGGAGGATAGAAAACAAATAAGCGTGAAAACTGTAAAGTATCGCATAGGCAACTAGCTTAGGTAATTGCACGAGTTTTAGGTAATAGTTGTCGTTATTTTAATCCTTGTGGTAATGTTTTTGCAGCTAAGGTGATTTTGCAGCGAAGCTGACCTATGGGAGTATCATGGTGGGCGGTGTTGCTGTTGGTTTGCATACTTCATTTATTTTAATGACATATTATATTTACTGCTAATGCGTTCCGTGCATTTTCTATATAGTAAAGTGTGCGTGCGAGGAGTGCGCAGTTATTACATGCTTCAATTCTCCAGGCGGTTGGCGCCCCTTTGTTGTCGACATTTCACGCATTAGAACTAAACGGTTTGCTTCGTCTTTCGTAATAAGTCTGTCTTTCCGTCCAAATACAATCTGGGCGTCTTCAAGGCAAGAGTGAATAGGCTTTTGTTACGCGAAAACAGTCCAATTTACCATCTAGGGCTTCATCACCACTACAATGCAGTACTTGACTACAATGCCACCTGGTGGTCAAAAACTGAATTATATGTACAAAAATTTGTTACTGATGTAAATATAAGACGAACTATCGGACAGGAATGAAATAAATGTACGTATAATTAAACACTTGTTCTATTACAACTGTATATTTTATGTGGCGTTAGTCTTTACGACATATAATCACTTATCACACACCGAGACACTTTATCACAATTGCACTGAACGTTTCACTATTTTAGTAACACTTAGTGTAAAACTTGTGGCGCGACGACAGCGCCGCCACATCACCCCCCCTACTCAGACCGGAGGTCTCAGAATGAGAGTAATGTATTCGAGAGTATGTATGTATGTCTTTTTCTTTGGCACAATCTGTAGCCTAAACGTCTTGATGGGTTTCAACCCTTTATATAGGGTGGAATGAAAATGATGAAAGAAACAGGTTATGTATATATCAACTTCATCATCATTACAGCCCTTCACAAGTCCACTGCTGAACATAGGCCTCCCCCAAGGACTGCCACAAAGCACGGTCCCGAGCCACCTGCATCCATTGACTTCCTGCATGTCTTACCAAGTCCTCACTCCATCTAGTGAGGGGACGCCCTACACTTCGCCTGCCACTCGAGAACCTTTCTTGATCCTTCGATTGTCGGTTATTCGAGCTATATGGCCGGCCCATTGCCACTTCAGCTTACTAGTCCTTTGGGCTATGTCGGTTACTCTGGTTCTACTGCAGATATCCCCGTTTTTAAGTCTATCACGCAGAAAAACTCTCTCCATAGCTCGCTGAGCGGCTTTGAGCTTCCTGATACGGCCAGCAGTGAAGGAACACGTCTCAGATCCATAGGTTGTCACTGGCAACACGCACTGGTTATACAATCTCGTTTTCAAGTTTTGAGGTATACCTGACGAGAAGATGTGTCGAACGCTGCCCAGCCGAGTTAAATCCGTCGATTGACCTCTCGGTCGAAGTTGGACTTACCTAGTCGGACTATTTGTCCCAGGTAAACATATTCGTCAACAACTTAGAGCTTAGTGCTCCCAACAACTATCTCAGATCCATAGGTCATCACTGACAACACGCACTGGTTGTACAATCTAATTTTGAGGTTTTGAGGTATGTCTGAAGAGAAGATGTGTCGTAATCTCCCGAACGCTGCCCAGCAGAGTTGAATCCGTCGATTGACCTCTCGGTCGAAGTTGGACTTCAATTTGCCGACGATATAGTCCTTATGGTAGAATCGCTGGAGGACCTCAGCACTATGCTCAATGACCTCAATAGTGTCTCCCAACGGATGGGTCTTAAGATGAACATGGACAAAATAAAAATCGTGTTTAACGTCCATGTCACACCTATGCCGGTAGTTGTTGGGAGCACTAAGCTCGAAGTTGTTGACGAATATGTTTACCTGGGACAAATAGTCCAACTAGGTAAGTCCAATTTTCATATATGTCCTCAGCCAATTCAGTACATTTCAAATGTACCATCCAAGGCAATTGTCACATCCAATATTCTTTAAGTCAATAATTTCTGTGTCGCTAGTTAATTCGTCTTCACAGTTTTTGCATCTTACTTTGTTTATTGTATTTTTCTTCCTCCTTTTGCTATTTTTGAAATTCAACCGCTTTTCGGCTTTCCTTTTTTGTAATTCTTCTTTCTTTTTTTGTTTTTCTTCTTCTTTCTTTGTTTTAGCTTCAAATCTCTTAATTTTTTTAATCAATATAACATTCTTTTTCTGTTGCATCACTTCTTCTTTTTGTTTCTGAAATTGTCTCCACTCTTTGGAAGAAATAGCTCCTATTCTCTTCATCCCATTTCTAATCGCCGCCATAGCTTGTGTTGATTGCTCTTCTTTGTTTTGATGGATGGATTTTTGACATGATAGAATTCTAAAAGAAATGATTTTCATGTTAAAATAACCGTGCATAGATTCACCCCTTATTATAAGGCTTTAAGGTACTATTTTGTGCAACAGGACTAACGGCTGACTACTGGATTTGTGGACCCATTGGTCGGCCCCTGACATGCAATTACATTTGTACGCGGCTTACTACTGGTAAAATACACTTTTCGCCTTATAAGAGTTAAACCCAAAGTAATGAGCAAAATTGGTACTATTCGTTCAGTTAATTTCAACTTCATATAAGAAAATCACGAAAAAAAACCAGTCGTCAGCCACTTATGGCTGAGTACTGGATCTACCTTAAAAATTCGAAACCCACTAGTCGGCCACCTAAATTACAACATATTAAACAAATAAAATGCATGTAATAGTTAATTTTATCACAAAATAAACATTTTATTGTAACACAGTATAACAATCCGCCACAAATTACAACAAATACACACAAAAATTTACGGAAAACTCGAGCACGTTTCCTTAAGAAAAAAATTGCAACAGCGACGCATCTAGTCATGTCTATGGCAGCAGAGCAAATTAACGAGTGTAGCTCGTCAACCTGACATGATATTGGTTCGTAGGTGTGCGTATTAGTCAATAAGGAGACACAGATTCAATTAAAGGTTATTTTAAAGGTGTAAACAAATTTCAACACTATTTATATGGAAATAATGTCTGTAAAGGCTGAGTACTGATGCGGGGCTGACTACCGGGTGTTTTACCCTACATAGATTCAACACTACACGTCTAAACGTCACGACCACAGAACACAATTACTCTCTACCAAGAGGTCACGACTGTTTCTCTGCGAATGGCCGTTTCGTTATCTACCTTACAACATTAAAGCAAGAATAAAATAGGGTTTGGATTTGACTTCCGCAAAAGTCAAATTCATAGCCAATAACAAAGCAAAGTATAAACCAACCGGATGATATCGAAAAATATATAAAATGTCAACACTAAAAATAGTTAATTTATTTAAATAGTTTGGAGAATATTTTCTATCTCTATATTCTACCGTACGAATCAACTATACAAGCATTACAATTACACAAAATGATTTCACACTTGTGTTAACAAGGAAATAGGGGTCGTTTGAAATCGTTTGAACTATTGCGTGCGCCACTTCGTGTCATGAATCATGATAGAAAGGATTAAATATAGAATCATTCCATTGTTCAATAAAGTTATTGCATAAATTAAAAAAAATACTATAAATTGATCTATGTAATATTTATTGGTTAATAATATGGAAGAGCTGTAGCTCAGGGGCTAAGCGCTCGCTGTAAATTTTACAGTATGCAAGCAAGCAAGCAACCCGTGTTCGATTCCCGCCAGCACCAATGAAATTGTTAATCGCAATTTTAAGTGCTGATTTACCAAGTTCTCGGCGGTGAAGGAAAGCATCGTGAGGATACCTGCATGTCTGAGAAATAAGAAAAAAAAATATTTCGAAGACATGTGAAGCTCGAACACGCATTGGGGCAGCGCGGCGGACATTTCCTTGCCCTAAAACCCTCTCAAAATGAGAGGAGGTATGTGCCCAGCAGTGGGACGTATATAGGTTGTAACTTTAACTAATATATTCGCCGTATAGTGGCGGCGTAAGAAAATCCACTACCCTGTGGCTGTCCTAAGAGGTGACAGGGAAAATGAAACAGGAGATAGGCAGCAGCATCTTCCTGATAACAACATGGCAACAAAATAATAAAAAAACTTAATTTTTTTATAGGACAAAAAAATGACGTGACAACCGAGCACACAGTCCTCATGGGCCACAGTAACCACTTGTCATCTGATGGTAAGTGGTTACTGTGGCCCATAGACATCTACGTCTATCCTCGTTTGCGAATCAAAATGAAAATGCGTTGTCGGCCGTGAGGACTAAGGTAGAATGCCTTTTTTCCAGTAAAAAGGTTCTCCGGTTCTCTACACTCACCATACGAAACACATTAGCATTAAGCTGCTATTTTACGCTGGTATTCTGTGAGAGCGTGGTCCTTCCTCGGTCGAGCCGACTCATTCGTGCTACAACTATATTATAAATATAGCTGCAGCATGGCTCTACCACGTTAAAAATTGCTAACCCGCCTGCCGAGCGTCGCAACTATGCCAAATATCCCCCCTATGAGGCAATCTAGTGGGGAAGCCTATGTACAGCCTATCATAGTCCATTACCTTTGATAAGCTAAAATTATGATGATGATGATAATGATATCAGGAAAATGGTGCTGCCTATCTCCTATTTCATTTCCCCTCTGTCGGTTCACGACTCCCACGGGTTGATATCGGGACTACCCAAGCCAAAACCAAAGTAGTGGACTAGGACTACTACTCAATATTAACCAGTAAGAGAACTACTAGTGGATTCTCATACGACACTAAACGACATAAATACGAAACGATAAAATGTATTACGAAAAAGTAAACATAGCTAATTCAAAATTCCATTTTATAAGTATTTTTAAAATCCATTTGCCTAAGAGACTACACGTGATAGAGCCTAAACGTGTAGTTATGGCAGCAGCATGAGCATGAAAATACTAGCGTGAAATAACGGCATAATGCTGTTGTGTTTCTCGTTGTTAATGACGGGAAACAGGGACACTTTTTTCGGGTAACCAAGCATCCCATCATAATCCTTACAAGTGACACCGCTACTGCATTTTAATTTTTTAACTTCCCGCTTTGAAAATTAATAATTTTCTGCGATTTAATGCGAGTTTTCATCAGATCTCCACGTTTTTAGGTCCTAGGAAGCCGTTGCGACTATTCTCGGCTGGACGTCCGGCCGTGTATGTGTGTGTGTGTGTGTGTATGTACCTATGTACGTATGTTGTATGTAAATAAAATTTTGTCGTACGATATCTTTAGAACGAATCAACTGATCGATATGGGCGACACGGCGCGGCGTTCGAAAGTGTTCATTGAGACTTCGAGCTGATTAGATTTTCAAGTCAATCGGTCGAGCCGTTTCAAAGATTTTCAAAAAATAAAACCAAAAAAACAAAAACTAAATTTTTATTTAGATTTGCGAGCGTTGCGCTCGAAAATAAGCGGGAAGTTCCAGTGATGGCTTGCAGAGTCAACCGTTTTTCAGATTTTTTTTATAGAAGAGGGGGCAAGCGAGCATACGGCTCACCTGATGGTAAGTAACTACCGCCGCCCATGAACAACTGCAACACCACGGATATTGCAGGTGCGTTGCCGGCCTTTCAGAAAGGTGTAAGTTCTTTTCTTGAAGGTCCCTAAATCGTATCATATATTATTAACACAAGTATATAAGGGTAACAGAATCCGCTTATCATCAAATTGGCTTTGAGGCAACCTATGGGGAAGGCCTATGTTCTGACTTTTGGTAGGCCTAACTAAGGAATATTGAATTTATAACTTCCAACAAAAACCTTATCCAATTCCTCCAAATATCCTAATTCCGATAAATATTATATTTTAGGTTGATAGCTATAACGCTGACAAAAATCTGCTGGATCGAGTCTATCTACTTGCTCAGATTTTTAGGGACGATTTATTTGGGAGAGCTTTAAGTTATACCTAATAGAAAATGTACTTTTTGCCTTTATTTATTAATTTATTAATTTCAATAGGTCTACCAACATTTGTTTCCATTAAAAGTATAACAATTATCATTCTTACAAATAATCTAGCTAAATCTAACAATTAATTAAAGGTAAACACTTTATTAATTATATTATTATAAAAAAATTAATTAAAGGTAAAAGCGAAAACTGATTAAACTGGACTGATTAAAGCTTAATTGGTAAAAATTACAAGACACAGGAAATTAAAGCTTAGGAATAGATTAATTAAATTATATATATTTATAATTCGAAGTAAAAAATTAAAATTTGTTTAATAAAAAAATGTCAGTTTTTAAAATCTACTACCAATTCAAAATGACTTACTTCTGTTCGGAGCAGGTACATATATAAAAATAACTTAAATTAAAAATTTTAAGAACCCCCGAAACAAAAAGATCTGATGATCTTCAAACGGCCGAAAAAATTTCATTGAAACATAGCTAAGAACACTCTCGATTAAGACACCCTTCAAAAAAAACTTAATCAAAATCGGTTCATCCCTTCAGGAGCTATGATGCCACAGACAGACACACAAATTCACAGATACACACCACAAAAATATAACACCCCTCTGTTTTCGTCGGCGATTAATAATCTGTGGTTCGCAGAACAGCTAGCTAACTTAACTAATAACTAACTGTAAGGATGATTACCTAACTGATGGCAAGCGTACCAGTTAGGTACGCTTGGCTAAAAAATATAAGTGATCTCAGACGACACCAGAACCAGACGACTCGCGATTTTGACGATGGTCGCAAGTGACCGTCTGGATACTTACGCCTAGCGAAAATATAATATTTATAGCGACATCAAAAGCAAGCCAAGGGATCTATTTGGCATTTCACATAGTTGTCTCTTACGACGCCCACGGAACCGAAGGTATGAATTATTTATTTTAAAATAACTTTAGTTATAACAACAAAATATTTAAATTAAAAGGGTACCAAAAATAAGATATAAATACAAAATCACATAAAGAAATTTACGAGGAAGTGCGCCCCACTAAATTACCCACATTTATTGACACAATTCATTCCAAAACAAACATATAATTAATAAATCAAAATGAAACTTCGTCATGGAAAGATTATAAGATGATATTATTGCCAAAGTAATAATAAATTCGTCTTCTCGTGTAATTATATTCAAAGTAATACGCGTTCGTGACTCAGATGCCCTACGGGGCAAGTTAAGGTTGGTAATGGTTTCTCTAATAATACATACTTATTAAATAAATTATTTTAAAAAAAACACAAACCCGACGGCAATGATCCTACTAAAAGATACTCGTATATTTTATATTCCATTACAGTCAATCAAAAATACACTTCACAACATAGGCCATAGATTGGGGTAGGTTGGCAACCACGGTTGTTTTTTATAGGATAAGAATAACTAACGAGCACACAGCCCAACTGATGGTAAGTGGTTGCCCATAGACATCTACATCTATCCTCGATTACGTATCAAAATGCAGATGCGTTGTCACCCGTGAGGACTGAGATGGAATGCCTCGTTTCCAGTAAAAGGGGTCTCCGGTTCTCTGCACTCACCATACGAAACACAGCAACGTTGAGCTGCTATTTTACGCTGGTATTCTGTGAGATCGTGGTCCTTCCCCGGTCGAGCCGACCCATTCGTGCTACAACTATACCACTAATATAGCTGTAGCATGGCTCTACCACGTATAAAAATATTTTGTATCATTTTGAGTTGTTATCAAGAAGATGCTATTGCTCATCTCCTGTTTCATTTCCATTACCATTTCCCTCTGTTGCCTCTTACAACACCCACGGGACGATATTCTTACATACCATTACACGGTCAATTTTATTCATTCATTCATTCATTCATTCATTCATTCATTCATTCATTCATGGTGGTGAGGAAAAACTATCGACCTATTTCGTAACGTCGGTGGCTTCCGATAGATGGTGGTGTAACCATCTTGTTTACATCAGACGTACGGACCGGCAACGGGGAGCAGCATCAAGGGTACGAGACCTTAGTTTCTGCAATCGTGAATTCGCCTGCCAATCTTGTCGATTAAGGCAAATACTCTCTTCCATCAATGGAGGGTCTCCATTGATGAAAGAGAGATATTCGTGTGTAAATGTGTAATACAGAAGTATAGGGCTGTTTTGATCTTCTTCTAAGGTGCGTGAGGGTAATATGGTCATCTTAAGCTTTGCCGCCCTATAAAACCAAAACTAGGAGGAGGACAGAGACAAAACACAAAGTCATATACTATAACTAATATATGAAGAAAAAAATAGCAAGCCAGCTTTAGCAATAATTAGGAACACTTCGAAAAAAAACTAATTACACTACACAATATGTACTAATATCGACTAAAATACTTACCATAATGTGCTGTCATAATGGCATCGCTAAAGCAGGACCCTTCGGACCCTTTATTATTTGATTGACTGATAAAGAGTTATCGTATCACAGCGTCATTTGTGCAAACAAGGCTGTAGTTTTTGAGTTATAAGAAAGTGACACTATTAACCAGATGTCCGCAATACCCTCACGTACTATATTCCTTTTAAATTGTTTGTAGCAGCATTGTTTGTCGTTACATAGTAACCCATTTCATTACCTGAAACAAAAAATACGGGCACATTATTCGTAAAAAGATATTTAATTATGAACAAATTAATGATTTCTTATATTTACGCGAAGATTACACATTAAATGAAACTAATTTTTACGGATTTTATTGCGTTTAATTTAACTTTTTAATTCCCGACGTTTCGGGTGCTAATTAATCCCGACGTTTCTAATGTAATGGCGGGGACGATCCCCGCCATCACATTAGATTTGATAGACCACAAATCCTCGCAAAATAACACCGATTCCTACCAAGAATGATTCGCGAGGCTATTGTAATTAAAAAACATCCTAATTTCAATAGAGAAGATGGATGGGTGCTGCCATCTGCTTGGGATCCTATAATTAATAAAATTAAAACCAAACCCAAGCATACCACAGCAAGACTTCAAGATACTGTAAGCTCATTCTGCGTAGATCGGACCAAAAATTAATATTCAAAAACTGAAGATTGACGTCCCGATGTCATAGTTAGCCCTATGAGATCGGGACGTCAAACACCTCAGTCCCCCCCGTGACCATGGGTACTGTAAAGCACCCGAAACGTGGGGAATTAAAAAGTAAAATTAAACGCGATAAAATCCGAAAAAAATAGTTTCATTTAATGAACAAATTGTTTCATGATACGTTGTAGCTCAGGGGCTAAGCGCTTGCCGTAAATCACGCAGTAAGCTCGCGAGCAAATCTGGTGTAATGGCGGCCGACACCTATGAAATTGTGATTTATCACGTGTGCTTCGGTGCAGCAACACATGAGATATATAGAGTTGGACATAATATATATATTTTTTTATAGAATAAGGGAGACAAACGAGCACACAGTCCACCCGATGGTAAATGGTTGCTGTGGCCCATAGACATCTACATCTATATTCGTTTGCGAATTTAAATGCAGATGCGTTGTCAGCCGTGAGGACTAAGATAGAATGCCTCTTTTCCAGTAAAAAGGGTCTCCGGTTCTCTGCACACACCATACGGAACACAGCAGCGTTAAGCTGCTATTTTACGCTGGTATTCTGTGAGAGCGTGGTCCTTCCCCGGTCGAGCCGACCCGTTCGTGCTACAACTATACTATTAGTATAGCTGCAGCATGGCTCTACCACGTAAATAATAATATGTATACTTATTGATTTAATTATTTACACTTTCTTGTACGATCAACAACATAGGTTTTATTATCATTAATAAAAAAAAAACATTCATTATAGCCCTTGTCAAGTCCACTGCTGAACATAGGCCACAAAGCACGGTCCTGAGCCACCTGCATCCATCGACTTCCTGCATGTCTTACCAGGTCGTCGCTCCATCTAGTGGAGGGACGTCCTACATTTCGTCTATGGATACGAGGCTGCCACCAGAGAACCTTTCTTCCCCATCGGTTGTTGGTTCTTTGAGCTATACATATGTCCAGCCAGCCCATTGCTACTTCAGCTTACTAATCCGTTGGGCTTTGTCGGTTACTCGTATGTATGAGTATAATATTGATAATTTATATTTATATTTAATTGATATTAATAATATAAAAATTAAAAGAACCACCAATAAATCAGTTATTTACGTAGCTTGATTAGATTTCGGAATAATCGTTAGATTTCATTGGAAAATTTGGTAAGTTTGGGATCACTGTTGCAACATACAAGCATGTTGTCTCATTCTTTAATAAATAATTTAATAAAATTATATTAAATACAATACTACTACAATAATAGCATCGTATTGATATCGAAAAATTTTGGCGATTAATTTAATGTTATCATAATTTTGATAACTGAAATTCCACGCCGACGCGACGGAGTGTTCCGTCGCCGTGGAATTTCAGTAACCACTTATAAGGGATTATTGAAGGTATATAGGAAGTAACCAACTAGAAGAAATCAATGCTAAAGATCCTTGTAACTCCATTCAACTGTTCATAATGTTATGAAAATATTGTCTTTAAGCGAATTAGCGTGTTGATAAAATAATATTGTAGTGAATAATACCTTTATGCAAATTGAATAGGATATTATTAAATAATTTACCTCCGACATGTGTTATATTACTACTAGTAAAATGTAGATAAACAGAGGACATGAGCCTCTCCCTTTGCAAAGAAGATTTGCTTTATCATTTGTAAATATTTTTATATCCACATAGACGTCTACATCTATTCACGGTTAGAATCAAATGCAGATGCGTTGTCGCCCCTGAGGACTAAGACGGAATGACTCGTTTCGAGTAAACGGGGTCTTCGGTTCTCTACACTCACCATTCGAAACACAGCAGCATTAAGCTGATATTTTACGCTGGTATGCTGTGAGAGCGTGGTCCTTCCCGGTCAAGCCGACCCATTGGTTCTACAATCATAATATAGCTGCAGCCTGGCTCTACCACGTATAAAAAACGTGGTGCTTTTGTTGAGTTTTGCAAAAAGTCCGGAGTGAATTTCTACCACCTACCGAAAAGATCCGAGCAACGGCTTCCGGGCCACCTAGTAAGAATGAGGTAATCGCTTTCTAGCTGTTTCTTAAATGAGTTTTGTAAAATTGTACAACCTATTTTATAGCGTACTAGCGCCCCGACTCCGCACGGGTGCTGGATCTTAACAACAGCGCCACCTACCGGGTCCAATTGTGAATCTAACCAACTACAAATAATATACAAAAAAAAAACATCCAAATCGGTCCAGCTCCAGGCGTTAAGGAGAAGTTCAGTGACAAACAGTGAAGAATTAAATATAATGTTACTGTTGAAAAAAGTCCCGCATGGTTTCTTGCTTTACCAGGACAGAGGTTTTTTCCGAACCAGTAGTACACATACAGAAACAGAAACAGAAACTTTTTTATTCAATATAGATTATAAATAATACTTATTGAAAGTCACTCTTTTGTTTAATTACCACTGGTTCGAAAAAAACCTCGGTCCTGGGAAGAACCAGCAAGAAACCCAGGGGGACTTTTTTTTAAATAACAGCTTACAATCATGTATGTTACACAATTAACCACACAAAATAAATAAGAAATAGCTTGGTAGCGATCACTTCATTCCCAGGGGTTATTATCATCCATAAATTCCTTAATATTATAATAACCCTTTTTATACAAACTTTGTTTAATAAAGTTTTTGAAGTTTGGGCAGGTCAAATTTTGTATATATAGTTTCAGTACAATTAAAATATCTTTCAATAAAATATATTTATAATCTATATTAATTAAAAAATATTACATTTCTATTTAGTCACCCTATAAAACATTTTGAAAGCTACGAAGCTGCGAATACCATTTAAACTAGAATTAATATCAAATTAGCATTTGGCACAATCTCTTTCGATTTAATTACGCCTCTAACATGTTATTATTTGAATTCGTCTACATTTATAAAACAAATGTGTTCAAGAAGTATTTCTGACAACTGTAATTTAGTTGTCAGAAATATAGAATTATTGATAATATATGATATCACTAATTCGTGAGCCGTGGTAAATCAGGCGCTAAAGTCGCTGCCAGTGGTATTTTATTTAGTAATATATGTAATCGATTGTCTCTAAACCGAATTTCGGTCACGGCGGCCTATCTTAACGGAGACTGCCATCTACGCAGGGGAGGATTTATAAGTGTACGAGTGTATGCACAAGCACAGGCTGGTAGGATATCTATTCCCTCACTCCCATAGTTCGATGGTACGGCAAATCTTCACGACCGGAGTGGGATCAGGCACGGGACCAACAGTTTTCACGGGGGAGGAGGGAAGGGGTAATATATCGCTAATTTTTACTCCAGGCTCTGAGAATTTCTTGACAGAAAAACCCAAGCAATGATTGTGGCCCGACACAGGATTCAAACTCTGGACCACGTAATCAGTAGTCGCGCTTACGACCACTAGACGACAGAGACAATTGATATTACTAAATTAAAAATCATAGACAGAGAAATCTTACATTAATCGAAGAGGATCGAAAAGGAAATGGAGAGCTACATAAAGGTACAGAAGCAATTGGAATTGAGATCAGCAATATCTCTTTAAAAATTTAATGGCAAAACCAACGAGACTCCAAGAATGAGAAGGCCAACAAAAGCGACAGATAGCACTAATACGATGATGAAACTAGCTATACCTATCTTCAAAATCTGACTTATATAAAAACAGCGGATAAGAGACGTCTGAGTCTAATATTTTGGCCATCAGAATGCGATAGTATTGATAACAAATCTGTATAATTTGCGTGTCATATGATATTCAGCAGAAAACGATTGATGAACCGCAAAAGATATTTTTGGATAAAAGCGTGACTGCATCTTTGTATACACAAGCACCATTCCAGTGCAGATCGATATATCTTACTAAATATAACCCTTTAACTGGTTCAAAAATAATAATGTCCTCCAGACCGAATTCTATTCCCTCACGACAGTCACGGCGGGCGACCTCAACGGAGACTAGCCATCTGCGCAGGACAGGATTATAGTGCCCAAGTGTATGCGCAAGCACAAGTGCTATTATATGTTATTCCCTCACTCTCATAGTCCGATAGGACGGTAATCTGACACAATCGGAGGCAGATCAGGCGCAGGTGCAATGGTTTTGCGTGACTTCCGAGGCACTGGGGTGTAACACTGCTAACTTCCTGACTCCAGGCCGCTACTGAGAATTTCTTGTAAGCAAAACCCAATAACGTGAAGGAAAACATCGTGAGGAAAACTGCATGTCTGATAAATAAATAAAATAATATTTCTAAGACATGTGAAGTCCGCCAACACGCATTGTGGGCAGCGCGGTGGACACATCCATGCCCTAAAACTATCTCAGAAGTAAGAGGAGGCCTGTGCCTGTGCTGGGACGTATATAGGCTATAACTTTACTTTACTTTACTTTACTTAAAACCCAATAACTGATTTTGACCCGACCGGGATTTCGAACCCGGGACCCCAATAGCATCAGTCGCATTTACGAATGCTAGAGCAAAGAAGCAATCAACCTAAGGCAGGCAATGTGTGAAGGCAGAACCGACACCTTTGCGCTAGTATTGCTGTTACCTATCTAAACTTTTGAAATTTAGTTTCAGAGTATGGAGCGAGTATCCGCCATCAGTCGTTCACCGGCACTTCATCAGTGGATCGTTCGTCGCGGTGTGATTTAGTAAATATTATGCAGAAGTTGTAAAAATTATGTTGAATTTTTTTAATTTTCGACAGGGATTCGAACCCTTCGAACCTTATGATGAACAGTCTCGATTCGTTTACTTTACGATTACTAGACCAACGAGGCAACTGGTACAAAAGTATCAAAGTTTTAACATTTTCACATTATATGGCTTACGGCTTTTGATATATGACGTATACGATCTTGTTTATGCCAGACGTAAAATACCAACAGCTAACAGCGTCAAAGGTGGTCCGCCTGACAAGTATGATGATTGGGTTAATTAACACAACCAGGTGTTACTTTGCGGAAAGCTATTATATTAAAGATATTAAAAAATAATTACCTAAGATTCGCGTAATAAATTAAAACGATGTATCTTACCTAGTTTGAAGAGTACTTCCCGCCCACCCTCAGAAATAGGGTTGTCTGGTCCTAAAACCAGAAATGGATACAGACCAGCCAGTTAAGCCGAACTTGCTTTAAAATTGGCTAAAAAAGGACATCTCATCTTATTAAGGCTTTTGTGTGTTAGTTATAAAATAATTAACATTATTGTATGATAATCCAGGCTTCATCGAATATTCTGAACTTCTAATGAAATTACAGCAAAGTTTAATGAATCAGGCTTTTTTATGGGAGAGGCGTCGAAGAAACCTAACAAAAGCCGAAAAGGCCGGACACTGTCTAATTTGGTCGGACGCGCATCCAAAAATCCTAACTATTATAATCCTATATATTTTATCCGGACGCCTGGCAACCTTACTCAGAAAGGATTATGCAGATCTTAGCTAATTAATTTTTAACATCTTTAATGTAATGATTAAGGCAAATCCTCCCCACAACGGCAGAGGCTCATGCCCAGCAATGGATCCTTAACAGCTGATGAAGAAGAAGATTAATTTAAATAATATCGTAGCGCGCGTTGGAATGGCCACCTGCCAAGTGTCAGCCACGATCGGAACTAGTAATGTTATTTTTGTAACGTACACCGTGTTGTAGCGACAGAGACATGACATCGTTAGATATCGGGCTAGTCATGCTTTCGCTGTACGATTATCTCACAAACGGCGGCGTTGCCTAGTAACCAAAGAACCGGGTTCCTACATTCAAATCCCAGCTAGAGACAATATTTCTGAAATAACTCATATATTTAATTTTCAAGTCTGGTGTTTTTTAACGACAAATGAACCTACAGTCTATCTGAAGGTAAGGGGTTACTGCAGCACATAAACATCTGCAACCAACTTTTACACAATGAAGGCTATAGATGTTTTTTACTATGAGGATTAAGATGAAATACCACAGAACCTGTAATTAAACTGGCTCCGATACTTTCAGACCGGCACACAGCAGTGTATGTTTGGCGGTAGAAATAGGTGAGGTGGTGCTTCCTATCCTAACAGACTTCTTGGGCGGGAAAGGACACGTACCAGCTTTTTTTATAGGTTAAGGGTGACAAACGAGCACACAGTCCACCTGATGGTAAGTGGATACTGTGGCCTATAGACATCTACTTCAATCCCCGACGAAGAATCAAAATGCAGACGACCAGACACGTCTCCCGCTGCAGACAGGATTTGCTTTATCCTTTTTATACGTGGTAGAGCCATGCTGCAGCTATATTAGTAGTATAGTTGTAGCACGAATGGGTCGGCTCGACCGGGGAAGGACCACGCTCTCACAGAATACCAGGGTAAAATAGCAGGTTAACACTGCTGTGTTTCGTATGGTGAGTGTAGAGAACCGGAGACCATTTTTACCGAGAAAGAGGCATTCCATTTTAGTCCTCACGGGTGACAACGCATCTGCATTTTGACTCTTTATTGAGTATAGATGTAGATGTCTATGGGTCACAGCAACCACTTACCATCAGGTGGACTGTGTGCTCGCTTGTCACCGTATCCTATAAAAAAAAACTTTTGATAAGCGAATTGACGATAGCATATCGTTGCATGGGTGTCGTAAGAGTGGCATAAGTAGTGGTTGTTATTTGACATATTCATAGCATTTTACATGCATCATTTTTTCACCGACAAACACTAAGATGTGATACAATTATTTAGAGTATATTGGTAAGAAAATCCATCGTCTCATTTCATACCACGGGTATCATGACTGGCGACTATTCCTGACTCCGTACTGCTACTGAGAATTTCTTGACAAAATAACCCAATAACTGATTTTGGTTCGACCGGGTCATCGAACCCGGGACCTCATGATCAGCAATCACGTTTACGACTACTAGACTAACAAGGCAGTCATTCACAAGATATTAAAGAAGGGTAACTAAGCTCAGGTGTAACTCTGTCACCTCTTACAACACCCACAGGGTAATAATATAGGGTAGTAGATTCTTTCTGCCGCCAAAATATAGGCCATGTAATGATAATGAATGTCGCTGTACGCACTGTTGCGTACCAACCTAATAGAAGAACCAATACGATTTCAGGTTGTGTGACAGACCTCAGGGCTAAAGACGCTGCTTATTAGAAGTAAGGAGGACTTTTACTCGCTTGACACCTAAATAATTTGCGATCTAATTAGGTATTATAAAATCAGTAATATCTACATCTCATTTCTTCTTTTCGATTCGTCGGATACATTTTTTTTGTATGTTCACCGATTACTCGAAGACGCCTGAACCGATGTGGAGAACCGAAGAACCGAATTATTTTTTTATTTCAAAGGGTATACTTTCCAGGTGGTCCCATTAAAATTTTATCGAAATTGGTAGAGCAGTTTAAAAAAAATTAACAATAAATTATTTATATTGAAGTCGGTTGTACAATAATTTTAATTTTACCACTTGTACTCACTATATGTTTATGTGTGGTAGGTGCAACAGTTGTAGTAATAGTTGTACCTGTTGTTGCATATTCGTCCGTACGTTACTCACTAGAGGGCGCACTGAAAACCAGCTTCGTGGATAATACCACGAAATTATGCTGAGTGTAGCCCTCCAAACCCGCACACGTAATGATGCTTTAATTGAATTGATTCCATTTTATTTAGGATTTAATTTTCTTTTGGTCTGTAGTTATAAGTTTTTGTTTTTGTGTATAATATCTTTTGTAACATGTGTGTGGATGTTTGTTGTAATAAATAATTCTTCTTTCTTTCTAAATATATAAGAAAATAGCTCCAAAACCTTACATATTCATAAAAAACAAAATGTGATTTGGGCGGCAACGAGTACCAAACACTTTACCATTACCGTTAAAGCCTATTAAATTCCACTGCTGAACATAGGCCTCCCCCATAGATTGCCTCATAGGGGAGATAATCGCCATAGTTGCCACGCTTGGCAAGCGAGTTGGCAACCGCAGTATTTTAAATTTAGTCGTTATTAGGAAGACGCTGCTGCCCATCTCCTGATTAACTTCAAAACACTTTCATAATATAAATCTTATGCGAGAAGCGATGAAACAATCTCACTCTGATAGACTATATAATGTTCCGACTAAACTCCGTAATAAGTTTTTAACGAACCAATTTGCGCTGCAAACTGTTGCTTTAATTGGAGAAGTTTTAAATAGTACATTACTCTGTATTTTATACTAGACTATCTATTCAATATATTATACCGTTTTCGTTACATTCTAATAAAGTCCACTGCTGAACATAGGCCTTCCCCATAGATTGCCTCGTGGGGGGGGGGGATATTTGCCATAGTTGCATGGCAAGCGGGTTGGCAGCTGCAGTTTTTTATTTCGCATACCTTAAGCGCGAAGCGCGTATGATGTTCTACTAGGGCCTAAAAATCAAGATTCCAACGTTATGTCGCATGAAATCGTATCTAACAATCATATAAAGTAATAGCTAGTACTAGGATAATATACAATAAATAACAATTATACAATGAACCTAAAACTAAAACCTTAAAAAAAAAATATATTGTAATAACTAAAATATATTATTAAAAATAGTCCCTTTAGGCAAGGTTCCGAAGATATCATGTTCCCTTTGAATAGCTATACTAATTTTGTAAATAAAATAAAATTAAATCATATTGTACATAAAATGATATAAAAAACACATTGTCAGAAAGTTAAATGATTATTGAACTTATTAATTTTTTTTAAATCGATTAATTGCTATTTTTACATAAAAAAGTGGTTTTAGTGGCTTATGGTGTGGATTTATCAAGTCCGCATGGAGGGGTAAACACGATAACTTTTGAAAATATCAATTGTTTAACTCAATCTATTTTTAATCTCTTCATCTATCATGTGGGAAACCATGGAATGTACATGGCAGTTTAATTTTGGCTTGTTTAATTATAATTAATTATTTTCGGCTGAGAAATTCCGAAATTTTCGGTGTTTTGAGGAGCCTTGTAATAATTTAGCTTACTAAATAGACTGCCTCACTCACTCACTTCGGGCTCAGCCGCCGCCGTGAGTGGATACTGTATCGGTTGTTTGCAGCGACTCGTGCTCAAAAAGATCGCTGCACAAATACAAAATATTCGAAAAAAACAAATTTAATACATATTTGATTATTATTGTAATCACAGATTTTAGAATGAAGTTCTTTATCGGACGGTACGGATTTGGCGGAGGGGGGCTAGGCGACAAAAAGTGTAAGATTTTTCCGTCACGACCCCTTCTGACGTAGTGTAGACGGCCTTGGCGGCTATAAGGAAGCGAGATGGAATAATATCCATCTCCCTAGCGCTTTTTCCGAACTTGCCATGAAATAAACATTATTTTATTCTAAACTAGCTGTTCCCGCAACTTCGTACGCGCTTTTGCAAAACAAATATAGTTTCAATATCAAATGACGTATAATATATTAGACGTGGTAGAGCCATGCTGCAGCTATATTACTAGTATAGTTGTAGCACGAATGGGTCGGCTCGACTGGGGAAGGACCACGCTCTCACAGAATACCAGCGTAAAATAGCAGCGTAACGCTGCTGTGTTTTGTATGGTGAGTGTAGAGAACCGGAGACCCTTTTTTACTGGCAACGAGGCATTCCATCTTAGACCTCACGGGTGGCAACGCATCTGCATTTTGATTCTTTATTGAGGATAGATGTTGATGTCTATGGGTCACAGCAACCGCTTACCATCAGGTGGACTGTGTGCTCGTTTGTCACCCTATCCTATAAAAAAAAAGAGAAAAACAGTGGATTCAACAAGGCCCAGCTCCTCCCCATTTAAAAGCACACTGGTATTCACCTTTTTAACATTAGGTGTAGTGAATTTAATTCATTTCGTTTTATTACCGTTTAAAAGCAAATTATTGACGTTAAACCAGTGTACTAATTTTGATATATTCACTTCGTCATATTTCAATAATTGCGTTTTTAGACGGAAAATCAACGAAGTATCATCAGCAAATAATACTATATCATGGTTATTCCCTACCAAGTAAGGTAAGTCATTAATATAAACTAAGAACAGAAAGGGACCAAGAACTGAGTCCTGAGGAATACCCATAGATACTACCGATCCGGAAGAACTGCATCCATTAATAACAACTGTTTGCGTTATATTATTTAGTTATGACATAATAAGTTTAAGCGCTTTGTTTTTTACACCATAATGATGTAGCTTCCTGATTAATGTCTCATGGTGAACGCAGTCGAAAGCCTTGGAAAGATCACAAAATATACCCAAAGCATCTTCTGAATTTTCCCATGCACAGAAAATATGTTTGATTAGCTCAACACCGGCATCAGTTGTCGACCGACCCCTTGTAAATCCAAACTGATTGTTATGGAGTAATTTATTTACATTAAAAAACTTAACATTTTATCTATAAAAAAATTGCGCGTTGGCATTACAGAAATAGATCTAAAATTAGTGAGGTCCAATGTATTGCCAGATTTAAGTAAAGTTATAACTTAAATAGTCATGGGATACTCATTCCAATCTACCTGTCCGATAGTTGTGGTATAGTATACGGGTATGCGACCCCGGCTTCCCTAGCTATTACTGTCCTATCCCTTGCCCTCCTGGACGGTAATATCCTACATTTCCTATTTCCCACTCTAACTTACCAATCTTCCTTGTCACACCACCTATCCTTCCTTTTCCCTATTCCTACCCTCTCCGCCAATCCAACGTCTGCCGCGCGGATGGATGCATGGCTAGGGGCAAGCCTAGTCGTTAGCGTGCCACACTGCCCTGGGACCGGGCGACCCCAGAATTAGCCAGCCTTACCCTGGCATGCGGGGCTCTGCTGGGGACAAACCTTTCCCTCATATTCGTGGGAACGCAATGGAGAATAATAAAAATAATTTAATTAACCAAAATGGCGGCGATGTGGTTCGCCACCCATCACGTCCACGGAGAGCCGCTTCGCTACGTTGAATGTAAGAGGAGGAATGGATGATAAGATAGATGAAGTATGTCAGATGATGGATGAACGATGCATAGATATTTTGTGCGTGAACGAAACCAAGAGGAAAGGATGTGACACCACGTTTCATGGCCCCTACACGGCATACTGGTCGGGAGTCCCCCAAACCAGCCGAGGTAGTCAGGGAGTTGGTGTGATTCTTTCATCTCGAATAGTGGAATGTGTGATGGAGCAGGAATGTGTAAGCCCAAGACTCCTCTGGATTAGGTTAAAAGTCAGACTCACTCGCTTGTTTATCCTTGGGGTCTATACCGACGGATCTGCGCGGAGGTGGGTCATTGAAAGCCCAACAAGAGAGAGGAATTTTGGGATAGCATGAGAGGTCTTGAATAAATGCGAGAAAATGAACGGATCGTGATGTTAGGGACTTTAATGGGTGGGTTGGAGTAAAGCGTGATGGGTATGAAGGAGTTCTGGGTACGTTTGGGGACGAGAGTGAATGATAATGGGAGAAGCCTACTTGAATTATGCTTGGAATGGAATCTGTGCGTGGCCAACACAATGTTTGACCACAAAAAGATCCATTTGTATACAAGAGATGAGGGTGAGTCTAGAAGTATGATTGATTTTGTAATTGTGGATGAAAGACTGAGGAAGAAAGTGCTAGACACTCGGGCATACCGCGGGGTAGGCCTCGACACAGACCACTTCCTGGTTATAGCCAGATGCGTGGCCTCTTTAAACGGTGGCGACACCGAGGGGCCGAGCCTACGAGTGTTTTGGACAGAGTAAAAGTGGAAAATCTACAAGAAAAAGAAAAGAAAGGCGAGTATGTAGAGAAACTGAAAGAAAGTTTTAAAGGCATAGAAGAGATAGGTGTGATTGAAGATTTGTGGGGGACATTTAAAAAAGGGGTCGTGAATGTTGCTATTGAGGTATGCGGGGTAGCTAAAAGAAGGAAAGGAAGAAGAACTATAATGTGTGGATGGATAAAGATGTACAAAGGGTTGTGCAAGAAAAGAAGAAAGCGTGGTTGGATTGGTTGCAACAAAAGCTAACCAAAAGTTCAAAAGGCAACGGATGACGAGATAAAGGAAGCAAGAACGAAGTATAAAAGATTGAAATCAGCAGCGAAAGAAGTTGTCTAGAAAGAAAGAAAACGAAAGGATGATTTCGATAGAGGCTCACTGAAGATTTCCAGTCAAACATCAAGTTTTTCTGGAAATCCATCAAAACAGCCAGAGGAAAACTTCTACCTCGGGCTGAGTACAATCAGGAGTCAAGATGGAGCATTATAAAAGGAGAAGAATGTGTGTTAAAGAGATGGAAAGAATATTTTGAAAGTTTGTTTGAAAGAGAGGAAGTGCAGGTACAGCATCCGGCACCTTCCATGGAAACTAATATAAATGTTGATGAAAGTGAGATAAGCATGGATGAAATAGTGAAAGCGTTGAAAAGTATGAGATTAGGTAAGGCTGCAGGGCATGACAGGATTACCGTCGAGATGCTGAGGGCTGGACAGGGCATAGTGGCTAGTCAGCTGTACCGCCTTTTCAATTTGTGCTGGCGAAATGGGCAAGTACCGGGAGACTGGTGCAAAGCCGTAATCGTGCCATTGTATAAGGGAAAAGGGTCACGGCAGGACTGCATAAATTACCGCGGTATAAGCCTTCTCAGCGTCGTCGGTAAATTGTATGCGAAAGTGTTGATTGAAAGGGTTGTGAATGAAACAGACGAAAAGTATGGGATGCAAGCGGGATTTAGAAAGGGAATGGGATGTATGGATCAGGTCTTTTCCTTGCGGTGCATAGCCGAAAAGTGTTTGGCTAAAAACAAGACGGTCTATTGCGCATTCGTGGATCTAGAAAAGGCCTATGATAGGTAATGAGGAATGAATTGTGGTCAGCACTGTCCGTGAACCGTGTGAGCAGTATCCTCATACGAGCACTGCAATCTCTTTATAGGGATTCTAGTGCTTGTGTAAGGATAAACAGGGCATACACTGAATGGTTTAATATCGAAAAGGTGTTAGACAGGGATGTGTAGCGTCACCGTGGCTGTTTAATCTGTTCATGGACAATTGTTGACAGATTTAAAAGAGAATGAAAGTGGGTTGAGAATGAATGAGTTACTCGTCAAATGTTTTCTCTATGCTGATGACCAAGTACTACTTGCGTCTTCGGCCGAGGAGTTACAGGAGATGGTAACTGCTATGAGTGGAGCTTTTGTTAGAAAGGGAATGAAGATGAATGTAAAGAAGACGAAAGTGATGGTGTTTGAAAGAGATGAGGCAGTGACAGACTGCAATATCGTGATTGGAAATGAACAAATTGATCAGGTGAAGGAGTTTGTATATCTGGGTTCAAAGTTTACAAGAGATGGAAAGTGTGAGAGTGATATCGAAAGAAGAGTGAATGCAGGAAACATGGTGAATGGAGCTTTGCACTCCTTTATGAGCAGTCGGAAGTTGTCTAACAAGGCTCGTTTGGCTGTGCATGAGGGGGTGTTGGTTCCGACACTCATGTACGGAAGTGAAAGTTGGGTATGGCAGAAGAAACTTGAAAGCAGAATAAATGCAATTGAGATGAGAGCGTTAAGAGTATGTTAGCTGATTTTCTTTTTTAAGTTTCACTGCTGGTTTTATGTTTAAGTATTTTCAAGATTGTTCGGGATCGAATTTCTTTGTGACCCATCATCATAGGTATCCTTAGTACTATCATCTGTCTTCGTTTTCGGGAGCGTTTCACAAACACCCGGTATATAGTAGTGGTCATATGGGATATATCGGGGAAAAAGTTTCTTCGTATTTCGTTTGTATAAAATTGAAGAATAATCTATTTAGTTGATGTATCGGTCTAGTTTTAATATCAATACACTTAGGAAATTAAGAAAAAGAAAAATAAAAAATAAAAAACACTTTCCCGCCATTTTTCAAATGTTTTTCTGTCCGCCAAAATGAGTGAATCTAACGAAGAAATTTGATACATTCTGAAGTATTATTACAAAAAAGGGAAAATGCGACTCAAGCTGCGAAAAAAAATTATGACGTTTATGGACGTTCAAGCGTTTTCAGTACGGAAATTTTGATGTCAAAGATGCAGCTCGCTATGGTCGCCTTTATACGGATAAAGTCGAAACCATTTTTGAAAAAGTGGAGCAATATCAGCATATTAGTAGTTACGACATAGCCGAGGAATTGAAGATTGATCACAAAACAGTTTTGACCCATTTGAAAACGTCTAGCTATACAAAAAAGCTCAATATTTGGGTACCACACGAGCTCACTGAAAGAAACCTAATGAATCGTGTACTCGTTTGCGATTCTCTATTGAAACCGAATGAAACCGAACCATTTTTAAAAAGATTGATTACTGGTTGAAAAGTGGATCATCTACGACAAGAACGTGCGAAAAAAATCACGGTCCGAGGGTAGTCAAGCTCCACAGACTGTAGCGAAACCCGGATTAACACGCAATAGGGAAATGCCGTGTGAATGGTGGGATTGGAAGTGCATCGTTTATTATGAGCTTTTACCACCGGGCAAAGCCATCGATTCGGATCTCTACTGCCATCAACTAATGAGACTCAAGCAAGAAATTGAGAAAAAACGGCCGTAATTGATCAACAGAAACGAAGAGGTGTTTTATCATGATGACGCCAGACCACACACATCTTTGGCTACTCAGCAAAACTTGAGAGAGCTTGGTTGGGAAGTATTAATGCATCCACCACATAATCCTAAATTTTCACCTACATATTTTCACCTGTATCGGTCAATTCAGAATTATTTGGGTAGTGTTAAGTTAACATCACGAGAGGACTGTCAAAACTACTTGTCGCATTTTTTTTTGGATCAAAAATCCCAAGATTTCTACAGCAACGGAATTATGTTACTACCTATAAGATGGCAATAAGTTATCGAATAAAATGGCACATAAATATTATAATTAAATGTAATTAAACTTTGAAAAAAATGTCTTGGATTTGTATATAAAATATGAAGAAACTTTTTCCCTAACCTTAATAAATATATATACCGATATCGGTCCGACCTGGCTTCGAATGAGGGATTTGAACCCGGGTTGGACCAAAATCAGCTATTGGGTTTTCTTTCATAATACACAGTCAAACGTTCACGTTATAGAAATGTTGTACCTAAGTATTTGATTTATAAATTTTCCGTTTTCTTTTTCTTTCCTCTTCGTTGTCATATCCCCTTCAAGTCAACTGCAAATTTTATGTTCATCTTTAATAAGGAATACATGTTACTATAATAAAATTATCATGTAATATAATGATTTCTTATATTTACGCGAACACTACACATTTAAATAAAACTACATTAGATTTGATAGACCACAAATCCTCGCTAATGAACACCGATTCCTTCCAAGGATGATTCGCGAGGCTATTGAAATCAAAAAACATCCTAATTTCAATAGAAAAGATGGCTGGGTGCTACTATCTGCTTGGGATCCCATAATTAATAAAATTAAATCCCAACCCAAGCATACAACTGCAAGACTTCAAGATACTGTAAGTTCATACTGCGTAGATCGGAACAAAAATTAATAATTTTTAATCTGGAGGTAGCCGTGGTTAACTATGACATTGGCCCCCGTGACCATGGGTGCTGTAAAGTACTCGAAACATCGGAAATATAAAATAAGTTAATATACGCGATAGAATCACATTTAAAAGCAATATAGAAATTTACAAAATCGTTTAAAATAAACAAGAAATCAATGAAATCCAAATAATGGACATAAATTAGCTCCAAATAATCTTATGACCGGTTTACAGTATATTAGTCTTTAGGAGAGTAATTTAGAGAGCACATTAGTAAGAACGTGTAAACGGTAGCTTTAGTGGTAGTAATGTGAATCTCACACTACAGGCAGTCTCCAAATGGGACGATGCCAATCTTGTGAAATTCAATGCCTCCAAAACACGAGCGTGTCTCTTCATTGCAAAGAGAAGCCAGCTATTCTTGGCTCCTTCTTTCCTAAATGTATCACTGGAACACACCGACCGCCTTCAGTTGTTGGGGATCCTCACATGTGAACTTCGGGTGGTTCATTGAGTCCAAGGCCAAAGCAGTTGCAAGGAAGCTAGGAGTCCTTGCAAAGGTGCGGCGATACTTCACGCCGGGACAGCTGTTTACTTTATATAAAGCACAAGTCCGGTCGTGCATGGAGTATTGCTGCCATACATGGGCTGTTGCTGCAAAATGCCACCTAACGGCTTTGACCCAATGGAAAGGCGTGCTAAGAGGCTTATTGGTGACCCGAATTTGGTTAAAATCAATCTTACCAGCCTCGAACACATGCGCAAAGTAGCCAGCCTTTCGGTTTTCTAATCCTGTAGAAATGCATCCGCATTTCGGTGAGTGTGCGCAGGAATTACATAATTTAATTTCTCCCTCTCCCTTTTACCATCGGACAACCAGACGTTCGGCCAGTCTCCACCATTTCGTTGTTGACTTACCACGCATTCGAACCAAACGGGTTGCTACATCGTTCATCATGCGTACAGCAAAAAGTTGCCAGCATCTGTCTTTCCATCCGATTACCATGTGGGTGTATTCAAGGCAAGAGTGAATAGGCTTTTGTTAAGTCAGTTCGCTCCACCATCTTAGGCTACATCTCCACTTACCATCAGGTGGGATTGTAGTTAAGCGCTGGCTTAGAATAATATAAAAAAAGATCTGGGACATACGTGTGCGAAAACATAAAAATGATTGAGATTAATAATATAAATAATCCGTACCCTTTGGGAACGCAACCCTAAAAAGGTTAAATAAATTTAATTATTATTTTCCTTAAAGTAACTGATCTGCTATGGTTACTTCTACTATCCACCAATTTACATATTTATAAGCATTCGAGAGGAGGCGTTATTACCGAGGCGATTGTGATTATTGATATGAATTGAAAGATGATTCCTGTATATTTTCTGGGACTTGTTGTAAAAGCGTATACATGCCCCATTAAGGAATTACTGACTCTTTGGAGTCGAGTAACTGGTATAACTTGTGCTTGTTCCTAGTATTTACAGAATGTACATCACTATTTTAAATAAAACAATTTTTGTTTTTGTGTACATACATTAAATTCTCGTAAATATGTTGAGGGGCCAAAGTTAATATATTTATTTCTTTAAATTTTTCTCTGAAGGATTCCTTCGGACCTAGGTTATAAATTGCTGTTATGGCTCTCTTTTGCAAAACAAATATAGTTTCAATATCAAATGAGAAAAAAAGTGGATTCAACAAGGCCCAGCTCCTCCCCATTTAAAAGCACACTGGTATTCACCTTTTTAACATTAGGTGTAGTGAATTTAATTCATTTCGTTTTATTACCGTTCAAAAGCAAATTATTGACGTTAAGCCAGTCTATACTAATATATACTAATTTTGATATATTCACTTCGTCATATTTCAATAATTGCGTTTCTAGGCGGAAAATCAACGAAGTATCATCAGCAAATAATACTATATCATGGTTATTCCCTACCAAGTAAGGTAAGTCATTAATATAAACTAAGAACAGAACGGGACCAAGAACTGAGTCCTGAGGAATACCCATAGATACTGCCGATCCGGAAGAACTGCATCCATTAATAACAACTGTTTGCGTTATATTATTTAGATATGACATAATAAGTTTAAGCGCTTTGTTTTTTACGCTATAATGATGTAGCTTCCTGATTAATGTCTCATGGTGAACACAGTCGAAAGCCTTGGAAAGATCACAAAATATACCCAAAGCATCTTCTGAACTTTCCCATTCACAGAAAATATGTTTGATTAGCTCAATACCGGTATCCGTTGTCGACCGACCCCTTGTAAATTCAAACTGATTGTTATGGAGTAATTTATTTACATTAAAAAAACTTAACATTTGATCTATAAAAAAAAATCAAAAAATTTTGCTGAGAGTTGGCAGTACAGAAATAGGTCTAAAATTAGTGGGGTCCAATGTACTGCCAGATTTAAGTAAAGTTATAACTTTACTATGTCTCATTAAATCAGGAAACACACCAGATTCGATACTAGCATTGAAAATAATAGCAAGTTGGGGTGCGATCGCATCTATTATAGACGCCATAACTTTAACAGAAATCCCCCATAGATCTGCTGTTTTCTTAATATCAATAGTTTTGAAATATTTTACAATATCACCTGATAATATTCTATGAAATGCATATTCTTTTTTACAAACACTTACATTTTGTTTGAGTAATGACTCGGCTACAGCAGGGGAGGAATTGAGTGAAGTTGAATAGTCAAGATCGGAATGTCGGTAAAATATTGTTCAAAAGCCTTTGCAACGTCTTGATCTGATTTCGTCAAATTATTGTTAAAATTTAATTGAAAGTTTGAGTTGTGTAGTTTCATCTTGAAAGTTTCACTATTGATTATACTCCAAGTCATTTCAATTTTATTAGAGGCATTTCTAATTTTGTATCTTAAATATAAAGACTTGACTGCGCAACACACACTTTTGAATATTTTGGAATATTTTTTTACATATTCTCTAAATTCATATAACATATAACTCATATAACTTTTGTCTACTCCTATGGATTCCTACTGTCACCCACTCATTAAACGATTTGCGACTCTTTAAATAAAGTGTTTTAGAAGTAAATATTTTATTAAATTCAAGACTTATTAGTCTAAATAATGATCCATATAAATAATTAGAATTGTTTTTATATGGAAGAAAAGGCAGCTTTTTCACTATACTACTTCTAAATCTCTCTAAGCGATGTTCATTTATTGGAACAAGCACAACTTTCTTAACTTTCTGTTTTTTGTGCATGTAAGGTAGCGAGACTAACTGTCCACAGTGATCAGAACTTAAGTTTTGAATAATTAATTTATGTAAGGGCTCAACATGAGTAAAAATATTATCTATACAAGTTGCACTAGGTCCTGCAATACGTGTTGGCTCAAAGAACAAATTAACAAGGTTGTATGATTTGAGCAATGATCTAAACTTAAAACTTATGGAAGAAGTTTCAAGGAGATTGATATTAAAGTCTCCACATACGACGACAGATTTATTATATTTATTAAGTTTAAGCAAAACTTATTTCATTATTTTTTCAAAATTACTAATTATACATAGAACGTGGGGGTCTGTAAACACTGACAACAACATGAAAGATCATCCTTCACTTTGAAATCGGCTGGACCGATTTTAATGATATTTTTGTGTGTGTTTGAGTGGGTTCCTGGATGGTTTAGGTTCACAATTGATATTATTATGTATCGAACGCGGACGTCCGTGCGTTACTATTGACATATATACACTGAAAACCAGCGCTGTTGTTTTGGCGACAGCATCACCTGAGTGAGGTCCGTTTGGCTAACACGCCACAACATACAACATGAGGAACGTTATTTTATTTTATTTTTTCATTTTTCTTTTTACTATAATCTATAAGTATACATACTTTTAAATTGTTATATCCGTCAATTTTTTTTAATACTATTGTTAATTGATGTGTCTACAAATGTTACAATTTAAGTACCTAATGATGTTTGTGGCGTATTGCAATAAATGTTTATTTCTTTCTTTCAATTGCACCCGGTAGGTGGCGCTATTTTTGAGATCCACAAATCATCCGTGCGAAGCCGGGTGGATCGCTAGTTTTAATAAAAACAATAAAACATTACATGTGAAAGAATTATGTTATAATAGTATGATAAGGACAATTACAATCTAAACAGTTACCGTTATAATCTATCAAAAGTCCACAGCTGAACATAGGCCTCCTCAGAGGTTCTTTTCCATAGTTGCCATGCTTGGCAGGAGGGTTGGCCACCGCAGTTATTTTTTTGTCTGGTATCTATAACAGGCCTTCCCCATAGATCCCCGCATAGGGAGTTATTTGCCATAGTTGCTTTGATAGGCAGGTTGGCCACCGCATGTGTTTATTATTTTGAGCTTTTGTTATTGACAAAATGCTGCTGCCCATCTTCTGTTTCAGTTTCCTTCTGTCGCCTTTTATGGCACCCATGGGATGATATGGGGTAGTTGATTCTTTTACTCATTTTTCAATCGTCAGAAAACTTATCATATACATCAAATAAATTATAACCTGGCAGAAAATAAAAGTCAAATAATTGAACTGTTTTATTAAATTTGGCAAAAATTACTTTGCTTATATCCGCTTAATGAATCTTACCTAGTTTGAAGAGCACCTCCCGGCCACCCTCTACCGATACCAATAAGTCTCTTAGCACGCCTTTCCATTGAGTCAAAGTTGCTAGGTGGCATTTTGCATCAACAGCCCATACGTCATGCGGGGCTATTCCGCCCAAAAAAGTGACGTGTGAAATTCAAATCTTTGCAATTTCGCTACAGCAAGCAATAACAACAAATGAGTAAATGCATCATAAAAAGCATTTATTTGATAATGGTTACGCAGTATTACTTCTGTAGAAAATCAATATTTTATGTAAAAACCAAGGAATTTTACTAAAAATTCTGGAAAACGGCGGAAAAACCCCACTGCGGGGCTTTTCCGACTTTTGATTTTATCTCTGCCATCTATGAATCTATTTAGAAAATACTTAGTGGCTTATAAAATTCACAGCGGAATACATACTATTCTAAGCTTTACAATACTCTAGGAGGGTCTAAATTCCTTTGAAATCATTTTAAAAAAATTGTGGGGCTATTACGCCGAGCCTCCATACATGCTAGTGATGTGCCGAATAATTTGACAAATTTTAATTAGTTTGAAATTGTTAAGTTATCGATAAGTGTTTTATTTTACTTTAAGGGCTAATCGTAGGAGTTTTAATAACAAGTACACTAGTAGTAAGTGTACCAAACGGTGATTATTGTTTTAAGGATGGCAAAATAAAACAAAATTAGATAGGTAATATTAAAAATACAACACAAATTCTGAAATTAATAAAGAAGCTTCCTTGCGTGTCAAAGGAAAGATTTTTTTCCATTATATGAAGACAATTAACCATACATTTTTCAAGTTCAGATGAAAATACCGTCGCGTCGCGTGTTAAGTGTTAATATTTTATTGCTTCGCACATCTTCTAAAGCTTTTAGAATTGTAAATTCTGAGTACGTCTTTTCTCTTTTCCGCTTGTAATGATGGACCATAAATATGGCATGAAAATATGAAAAGCAGCGTAAGTGCACCTACGCTGTAAGTTAAATGTACAAACGTAACGTATTTTGAAATATCATCGTCATCATCATCAACCTTTTTTCAGTCCACTGCTGGACGTAGGCCTCCACCATGGCTTAACACTTCGTAGTTTGCCGTGGAGGCTGTGCTCACAATTGCCATTCTGATATTGCAATGTATTAAACGAATTTTTTTTGAAAAGTAACGTTGGTCATTTTTATCAACTTTGTGCAACATTCATCATGACAGCGTTTCACGCCCCACTCTGCTAGTAAAAGTTAAATTGAAAAAAAAAATGTTTATTTCGTTAACACATTACAGTGCACTCGAAATAAGTAAAAAAATATACATTATAATATACCGTACACTTCAAAATATGCAACATTATGTAACTATAAATTAAAAAGTATGGGTCCAATATCAACATTCATCGTTATTTTATCGACACTAGGACACCACTGACTTTTTCAATATCGTAGTAAAATGGTGGTGCTATTACGGCATATCATTTTGGTTGGAATAACCCCCATCTTAGAATTTGTGGGGCTAATATGTCGCATCAAATAACTCAGTAAAAACAAAGCGCAGAGTAAAACTGAATAGCACAAAAGAATTTCTTGTTTCTCAAATCGTCATTTAACTTTACAAACATCAAAAAATGATAAATTTTACTCACTTTTGAAACCAAATCCGTAGAGTTTACACTTGTCAAAAATGGCGTCCTAAACGAACACGGCTGTCGATCAAACAGTTAAAGCTTTAGCAGTGCCATCTAAATGTCGATCTACGAAAAAGAGTTTTCGCCATCCGCCCATAAATGCCGCTACTGATATAATTTTATTTATAAAACTTACAGCCAAAGGACGGAATAACCCCGCCGATGGAATAACCCCGCATACCCCTATGGTAGCAATACTCCATACACGACCGGACTTGCGTTTTATATAAAGTAAGCAACTGTCCCGGCGTGAAGTATCACCGCATCTTTGTGCGGACTCCTAGCTTCCTTGAAGCTACTTTGGCCTTGGACTCAATGAACCACCCGAAGTTCAGATTTGAGAATATCTCAATCCCCAACAACTGAAGGCGGTCGGTGTGTTCCAGTGATACATTTAGGAAAGAAGGAGCCAAGATGAGCTGGCTTTTTTGTGCAGTGAAGAGACATGCTTGTGTTTTGGAGGCATTGAATTTCACAAGATTGGCATCGTCGCATTCGGAGACCGCCTGTAGTGTGAGATTCACATTACTACCACTAAAGCTACCGTTTACACGTTTTTACTAATGTGCTCTCCTAAATTACTCTCCTAATGACTAAAATACTGTAAACTGGTCATAAGATTATTTGTAGCTAATTTATGTCCATTATTTGGGTTTTATTGAATTCTTGTTCATTTTAAACGATTTTGTAAATTTCTATATTGCGTTTAAATGTGTGTTTAGTGCTGGCTTTTAGTCGGTGGCATGTTTATTACATACATTACAAACATACACTAACATATGTTTTAGGATTATTGAAGATAATTTTTTAAATTATTTATGACCCTCAATAGAAGATACTTAAGATTATTACATCATTTTACTAAAGTAACATGTATTCCTTATTAAAGATGAACATAAAATTTGCAGTTGACTTGAAGAGAATATGACAACGAAGAGGAAAGAAAAAGAAAACGGGAAATTTATAAGTCACATACACGGATATAAGCAAAGTAATTTTTACCAACTTTAATTTAATGGATTTCCCAAAGTAACGCCTAATTCTATTAATGAACCGTATTATTTTACAAATGTAATTTTTAATTTGTTTATGTTGTATTTTATCCTATGAATCGGCCTTAACTTTACCGTTAGACCCTATTAAAGTCTACTGCTGAACATAGGCCTCCCCCATAGATTTCCTTATAGGGGGAATATTTGCCATAGTTGGCAAGCGGGTTGGTAACCGCAGGTTTTATTTTTAGTCGTTAGGAAGACGCTGCTGCCCATCTCCTGACTTGTTCCCCTCTGTCGCCTCTTGCGACACCCACGGGATGATATAGGTAGTGGATATTCTTACACCGCCACTACACGGTTTAATCGGCCCTTAATGAAATGGAACTATACTGTATGGTGGTGCTGGAGTAAGAGAATCCATCGCTTGATATCGTCCCTTGGGTGACGTAAGAGGCGACTATGGGGAATGCCTGATGAATCTGATTACTTCCGATAGATTAATTATTATCATCATCATTACAGCCCTTCACAAGTCCACTGTTAAACAAAGCCCTTCCCCCAAAGAATTACACAGAAAAAGGTCCTAAATCACCTGCATCCACCGACTTCCTACACATTTTGAACGTGGTAGATCCACGCTGCATCTAAATTATGGTTGTAGCACGAATGGGTCACTACAAAAATACTAGTGTAAAGTAGCAGCCTAACGGTACTGTGTTTCGTATTGTGAATGTAGAGAACCGGAGAGCCTTTTTTTCTGGAAACGGGGCATTCTATCTTAGTCCTCAGGGGTGACAACGCATCTGCATTTTAATTCTTAATCGAGGATAGATGTAGATGTTTATGGGCCACAGCATCCACCTACCATCAGGTGGACTGTGTGCTCGTTAGTCATCCATATTCTATTTAAAAAAAAAACATATCTTATCAGGTCGTCACACCTGTGTGTGGTGGGACGACCTGACTTTACCAAACTTTTCGCCTACGGGTTCGAGGCTGGCAGATAACCTTTCTTCCCCATAGAGAGATATACGGCTATTGTCGCTCCAGCTTACTGACCCGTAAATCTTCAATTAACAAGCCACCTGCATTCACCGATTCCTTACTAAGGAAGTAAATGCATAGAGTAACATCCATTGCTTCCTTACTAAGAAAGTCGATGAATGCACGTAGCTAAGGACAGTGCTTTGTGGCAGTACTTGGAGAAGGCCTATGTTCAACAGTCTACTGCCTAGTGCTGATCATGTGGTTTTAATTACAGGTCAGGCCAAAATAAGTCGTTGGGATTCTTTTGTCAAGAAGCTCTCAGTAGCAGCCTTGAGTCAGGAACTTGGCGGTGTTTCATCCCCGAACCTTGGAAAGCACGTAAAGCCGTTGGCTCTGTGCCTGATATCTCTCCGGTCGTTGCGGATTGCCGTCTGATTGCTCATCTGACTATGAGAATGAGCTTGCGCATACACTCGTACACTTCAATCCTGTCCTGCGCAGATGGCTTGTCTCCGTTGAGCAGTCCAGCAGTGGACAGGAAGTGCAGTAATGATTATGATGATGATGTGTATTTTCTGATCGAGGCTGTTACTTTCTATAATAATACTATAAACGGTTGTAAAGAAATCCGTTGTTAAACAAAATCTCTTTGTAAACATTCTTTGTCATAAACATTTTTCTACAATGCAAAAGGGTAAATTATTTTTCTTTTATTTTTCATGACACTTCACATTATTTTTAAAGTAAAAATGTCACTAGTTGAGTTTTGCCAACAATGAATTGTATATACAATTTTTTTATAGTCAAATTAAGGAGACAGTAACTTTTATAAATTATCGTTTTTTTTAAAGAATAAGGGTGAGAAACAAGTACACAGTCCACTTAATGGTGAATGGACGTTGCGGCCCATAGACAACAACATTTATACTCGCATTTATTCTCGATTTAGAATCAAAATGAAGGTGCGTTGTCACCTCTGAGGGCTAAGATGGATTGCCTCATTTCCAGTAAAAAGGGTATCTGGTTCTCTACACTCACCATACGAAAACAGCAGCATTAAACTGCTCTTTTACGCAGGTATTCTGTGAGATCGTGGCCCTACCCCGGTCAAGCCGACCCATTCGTTCTACAACCTTAATATAGCTGCAGCGTGGCGTGACAAGCAATTATGATTTAAAAAAAGAACTTTTTTCTTTTAAAGGAAATGGCAATGTGCTTAACATAACTGGTATTCTTTTCATCGTTTCAAGTAAGTTGAAATAAAAATGTGCCAGAATAGGGATAGTGAAACTATGAATCAAATCAATAATAAATAGAAATATATTCAAATTAAAATTTATTAAAAATTTAATTGATTTTTTATTTTTATTGATAAAAAAAATAGAATAGGAAAAGGTACATAGAGGTAACCACGTCCTCTAGTGGTGCCGTAAAGTGAGGACGTAAGAGAACCTATATAGAGAGTACCTATATATATCTATATATATATATATAGAGAGAGAGAGAGAGAGAGAGAGAGAGAATCCACTACCCATGTTTTTGTAAAACTGAAACAGAAGATGGGCAGCAGTATCTTCCTGATAACTGCGGTTGCCAACCCATCTGCCAATGAAAAGACGCTACTGCCCATTCCTTACCAATTTTAGTATTTTTTTAAATTACATTTAAAACAAATAAAAAACTAAAACTACCCTACAGTCTCACTCCCTGAGCTATAGTGTCAAGAACGGTGGCTGCGTTTCTTCGCTAAATGGCTATACATAACCTTTGCACGAGAAAAGAACCTGTCTTTTTGTATTCCGCGGCGTCATCCAGCCGCGGATATAATGACGTGCGTGGACACCATGAACCGATAGACTTTACAGCAAATAAAAACTACAAAAACTAATATTTGAATAAAATTTGTGTGTAAACAAAAGTCCTGAAACTGAGTACTGAAGTCAACGGATGCTTGCAAATAACATAAAGTAAATAAGGCCACAAATGCGTTACAAAACCCTGAGGATTAGGATTAAGATACCGTTTTATACGTGGTAGAGCCATGCCGCAGCTATATTAGTAGTATAGTTGTAGCACGAATGGGTCGGCTCGACCGGGGAAGGACCACGCTCTCACAGAATACCAGCGTAAAATAGCAGCTTAATGCTGCTGTGTTTCGTATGGTGAGTGTAGAGAACCGGAGACCCTTTTTACTGGAAAAGAGGCATTCCATCTTAGTCCTCACGGGTGACAACGCATCTGCATTTTGATTCTTTATTGAGGATAGATGTAGATGTCTATGGGTCACAGCAACCACTTACCATCACGTGGACTGTGTGCTCGTTTGTCACCCTATCCTATAAAAAAAAAAAAAACCGTCATCAGGGTGCTCCGTGTAGAGGCTACTTTGGCATTACATCCAACAATAGCTATTAATGGCTCAGTTTTAAATATTTTTTATAGAAGAGAGAGCAAACGAGTATGCGGCTAACTGTTATTAAGTGTCGACCGCTGCACATGAAGATCTGCAACATCAGGGGAATTACAGGTGCGTTGCCGGCCTTTTAAAAAGGAGTAAGTTCGTTTCTTAAACGCCTCTAATTCTTATCGGTCTGGAATAATCGCCGGTGGTAAACGATTCCACAAACAAGTCGTGCGAGGAAGAAATTTCCTAGTAAATCACACAGTGGTATACCACCAAGCGTCTAGAAGGTGGGGATGGTATCGTGAGTTTTAAAATAACAACTGATTAACTTAATTGAGTTTTATATTGAATACACTGCCTTTAATAAAGGAACATAATAGTAAAACAGCGGCGAGCTCATAAAAACCAGTCGCCCACGCATATTCTCTTTGTTACTTTTAAATGTCAGTTTCGCACAGTTACAATTTTTAAACATCAACATTTTGTCGCTTTTCTTTCTTAAAACAACTATAACGTTTCAAGTGCAATGAGCCATTTTTTGCTGCCATGTTAGTGGTGACGTAATCTGTCGACCCATTTCATCGCTATCGTGTCAAAATAAAGGCAAATTTGTTTTACTAGTGGTCGCCCAGGGTTCGAATTTCGAACCCACTAGTATAAAATTAGTAATTCATAAAAAAATATTTTGTATAAAAGCTATATTTCACTTTCAACTGCAATTTTAAATATAAAACATACACTTACGTATACTTACGTTTACTACGTTTTCAATTTAAGTTTATATACAAAATATAATAACTTAAATTGAAAATTCAAAAAACCCCCGAAACTAAAAGAGATGATGATCTTCAAACGGCTGAACCGATTTTGATAAAACATTTCTAAGAACCACCGCTAGAAAACCTGCTTTTATATAAACAAATTTAAATTTAAAAAAAAATGCACAACCGACTTCAATATTAATTATATTGAAGTCGCTTAACTCAAAAACTATTGGTCAGACCTTGATCAAATTTATATGGGACCACATGAGAAGCATCAGCTTTCAAATAAAAAGGAATCATCGAAATCGGTTCTCCTAGAAAAATGTGATGAGGTAACACACATAAAAAAGAACATACAGTCGAATTGAGTACCTCCTCCTTTTAAAGTCAAATCGGTTCACCCGTTTAAGAGCTACGGTGCCACAGACAGACACACACACCACATAGCAGTCAAAACCTCTTTTGAGGGGGGTTAAAAAAAAGCAATTTTATATGTCTAAATGTTAAATTTTAATAATGCCAAATCTCACACTCCTCCGTGCACTCAATATGCTTATTAAGTTTTGGGTACAATTTTTAATATAAAGATAAAATTGAGGAGCCAAACGAACTAACAGCCTACCTGATGGTAAGTGGTTACTACAATACATCAAAGCAAATAAAGAAGTCTACATATGCGTTGTCACCTCTGAGGACTACGATGAAATGCCTTACAGATAGGGTTCCCAACCCTCCAGGATTGCCCGGGAGACTCCGGTAATGATTGTTAATCTCCCGACCTCCCGGGGTGCAATAATTTCTCCGGTTTTTCTAAAAATTATACGCATCCTTCGCTCGCACGTGTCGCTACTCACTCGCTTTGTGGTCACACCTAACGCCGCTGCCGGTGTAAATCTGTTCGTCTCACCGTCGACGTTGTCGATTCGGCGGTGTGTGTCTCTGTCACGCACGCCACGTACGCCTCATGCATGACAGAGACAGACAGACAGAGACAGCTGAATACGGTACTTCCCCAACTTCACGAATATTAGATGCTGCTCGAAAGCAAAGTAAATATAAATTTAAAAATTAATATATGATTGAGATTTTCTTTCAATCAACCCCCACTTGATTTCATAAAATTCTCCCGGGTTGGTCCTTTCGACAGTTGGTAACCCTACTTACAGACTGTAATTATACTGTATGAAGAAGAAGAAATAGAAGCTTCTGATATAACGTAGCACGCTTGGGAGACGCCTATTCTATAAAGTGGACTGCCGCAGGGTGATGAAGATAGTTCAATTATACTAAGAGTTCACTGCATATGTTCATGGACTACAATGGGCATTTTTTTTGTATAAAATCGAAGTGTCAAACGAAGGTATCGAGCGACTGCAGCCAATGCACACCTGCAACCAACTTCAAACAAAGAAAATTACAGATGCGTTATTACCTCTGAGGACTAAGATGGTATACCTAACAGCCTGCAAATATATCGACCCTCTCTCCATCCTTCACTGAAACACAGCAGTGCACGCACTGCTGGCAGCAGATATAGGTGAGTGTGATACCCAGGCGGACTCCCAGACAGAAAATTAGTTGTGGCGGGAGTCCAAAAAAACAAGGCAGAAAAACAGACCAACCACCTTATACTTAGGTGGATACTAACGCTATAATAAAAAATTACAACTCGTAAAATAAAACCCTTTTATTGGTTTACATTACGTAGCGCAAAACAAGCTATAAACTGAGCCGAGATTTTCCGCCGAGTACCTACACACTTACCTGAGATCGGTGATTTACGATCTCTTCGTACACTTTGAAATTTCATGATGACGCGTCATAAGCAGATGTTTAGGGTATTTTAGAAGATTGTTACGTTTTATCTACATTACTCAATATGTGGAAGTTTTCAATTCAATTTTTACGTGGTAGAGCTAAGTTGCAGCTAAATTATAGTGTTGCACGAATGGGTCGGCTCAACCGCTCTCACAGAATACCAGCATAAAATAACAGCCTAATATTGCTATGTTTCGTATGGTAGGTGTAGAGATCCAAAAACCTTTTTTTACTGGTAACGAAGCATTTAATCTTAGTCCTCCGAGGTCTCTGGATCACAACCTCCACTTACCATCAGGTGGACTGAGTGCTCGTTTTTCACGCTTATTTTATAAAAATTAAATCGAATCTCAAATCGAGTTCTTTTAAACACATTTGAAAAAAGGAGGTGGTTTACAATTTGATGGAATTCGGGATATTTTATTTATGTTCCGCGATAATTCTTTACCACATTGTCCGATTTCAATGATTCTTTTGTTATTAGAAAGGGGTTACCTCAGGGATGGATCAATAGAAATTTGGTGAAGAAGTGATGATGCAATCTATGAGAAAATCATTAAACTTTTCAATTTTCAAGGGCACCTGCATGACTGATGGGTGAATAATTCTTTACTACTTTAATCAATTGCGGTTATTATGTTATTTTTAGTTTTTAAAGTCAATTTTTTATACAGCAAATTTAAGTTGGATGAATAATAGAATCAGGCGTTACTTTGCAGAAATCCATTATATTAAGCTCAGTGAGCGGTCAGCCACCGCAGAGTCTACTTCACCTGAGGATGCCTCGTGTAGAAGCGAAACACGTGTCGTATTATCGACAGTGGTGTGTCTTTCCTAGTGCGGTGGTGTTAGGAGTAGTGGTGCTGGAATTTGTGGTGACGGGGATAGTGCACGCAATTGAGGGAGGTGCTCTTCAAACTAGGTAAGACACATCATTTTATTTTATAACGCGGATCTAAGTAAATTATTTTTGGAACGAAGATCCTTACCGCACGGTACGAATTTGCCGGATGGGGGCTATGCGAGAAAAACAGTAAGATTTTTCCGTCACGACCCCCTTTCTATAGTGGGAGCGAGATGGAATAATATCCATCTCCCTCGCACTTTTTCTTATCTTGCCATGAAAGAAATATTATTTTAAATGACGCTACATTTTAATAGACGCTAGTAATTCATTTATTTGTATTTGTTAATTAATAATATAATACGTTTATCAATCTTTGAAAGTTGAAGAATGTGGGTTGAGAATGGGTGAGTTAACTTAAATCTTAACTTAAACTTAAGGTAAAATCAAGTCATATTTGCATCGTCGGCGGCCGAGTTGTAAATTATGGTTACTTTAATGAACTGGTCATTAAGAGAAAGGGGTATGAAAGTGAACTCAAGTAAGACGAAAGTGATGGTTTTTGAAAGAGAAGAAAGTAAAACGTTATGTGAAATAAGAATAGAAGGGGAGTTGATTGAGCAAGTGGATGAGTTTGTATATTTGGGATGTTTATTTAGCAGGGATGGTAGATATGATAAGGATATAGAACGACGAGTGAACGCAGGAAATAGAGTGAATGGGGCTCTACAAGCTATTATGAAAAGTCAGAATGTGTAAAAAAAGGCACGTTTGGCAATTCATAATGCTGTGTTTTTTTTTTTATAGGAGAGGGGGCAAACGAGCATTCGTGAAATTTGGCGGCTGGGATTAATCCGAACAATTCCTCAGAGCACTCCCCGTGGTAAATGCGAAAATGCAAAGAGATGCAACATCTCTTCGCAGCGCCAATGAATCGAGCCGATCGGAAAGGACGGTCGTCGACGATTCGAGCCGCTCTGCGCTGGATGCGGTCAAGTAGAAGGAGCTGGCACTGGGAGCCCCAGCCCAGAGATGGGAACAGTATTCCATGTGAGGCCGACCTGCGTCTTGTAAAGTTGCAGGCGTTGTGCCGGCATGAAATACTCCCGCTCTGCTGAGCACGCCAAGCTTTAGAGGCCATTTGGCCTTCTCTTCCAAGTGACCGCGAAACTGCACGCCACTCGATATGTCGACGCCGAGGATTCCGATACTGGCTGAGGCAACAAAGTGCCTTGAAACTGAAGAGATACGACAAAGGTTCTTTTTGGTAAACACGCAAACTTGTGTCTTCTGAGGATTAAACTGGACTAGATTTCATGATGACGCGTCATAAGCAGATGTTAAGGTATTTTAGAAGATTGTTACGATTTATCTACATTACTCAATATGTGGAAGTTTTCAATTCAATTTTTACGTGGTAGAGCTATGCTGCAGCTATATTATAGTTGTAGCACGAATAGGTCGGCTCGACCGGGGTAGGACCACGCTCTCACAGAGTACAAGTATAAAATAACAGCCTAATATTGCTAGGTTTCGTATGGTAAGTGTAGAGATCCCAAGACCTTTTTTTACTGGTAAGGAAGCATTTCATCTTAGTCCTCAGAGGTGACTCATTTGCATTTTAATTCTTAATCGAAGACAGATGTAGATGTCTCTGGATGCCTCCACTTACCATCAGGTGGACTGAGTGCTCGTTTTTCACGCTTATTTTATAAAAATTAAATCGAATCTCAAATCGAGTTCTTTTAAACACATTTGAAAAAAGGAGGTGGTTTACAATTTGATGAAATTCGGGATATTTTATTTATGTTCAGCGATAATTCTTTACCACATTGCCACATTTGGTGAAGAAGTGATGATAGAATCTATGAGAAAATCATTAAACTTTTGAATTTTCAAGGGCACCTGCATGACTGATGGGTGAATAATTCTTTACTACTTTAATCAATTGCGGTTATTATGTTATTTTTAGTTTTTAAAGTCAATATTTATACAGCAAATTTAAGTTGGATGAATAACAGAATCAGGCGTTACTTTGCAGAAATCCATTATATTAAGCTCAGTGAGCGGTCAGCCACCGCAGAGTCTACTTCACCTGAGGATGCCTCGTGTAGAAGCGAAACACGTGTCGTATTATCGACAGTGGTGTGTCTTTCCTAGTGCGGTGGTGTTAGGAGTAGTGGTGCTGGGATTTGTGGTGACGGGAATAGTGCACGCAATTGCGGGAGGTGCTCTTCAAACTAGGTAAGACACATCATTTTATTTTATTACGCGGATTTAAGCAAATTATTTTTGGAACGAAGCTCCTTATCGCACGGTACGAATTTGACGGATGGGGGTTAGGCGAGAAAAACAGTAAGATGTTTCCGTCACGACCCCTTTCTATAGTGGGAGCGAGATGGAATAATATCCATCTCCCTCGCACTTTTTCTTATCTTACCATGAAAGAAATATTATTTTAAATGACGCTGCATTTTAAGAGACGCTAGTAATTCATTTATTTGTATTTTTTAATCAATAATATAATACGTTTATCAATCTTTGAAAGTTGAAGAATGTGGGTTGAGAATGGGTGAGTTAACCGTCAAATGCCTTTTGTACGTCGATGATCAAGTCATATTTGCATCGTCGGCGGCCGAGTTGCAAATGATGGTTACTTTAATGAACTGGTCATTAAAAGAAAGGGATATGAGTTCACTTTCATATCCCAAGTAAGACGAAAGTGATGGTTTTTGAAAGAGAAGAAAGTAAAACGTTATGTGAAATAAGAATAGAAGGGGAGTTGATTGAGCAAGTGGATGAGTTTGTATATTTGGGATGTTTATTTAGCAGGGATGGTAGATATGATAAGGATATAGAACGACGAGTGAACGCAGGAAATAGAGTGAATGGGGCTCCACCTGAAGGTGAGAGTATGTTTTGGCCCATAGACATCTACATCTATTTTTTATCAAGAATCAAAATGCAGATGCGTTGCCAACTGTGAAAACTAAGGTAGAATACATCGTTACTGGTCAAAAAGTTCACAGATTCGTGCCATTATGTTGCTATTTTGCGCTAGTAAGAGAGACCGTGGACCTTTCTCGGCTCTTGTGTCTTATCTTCTTTAATTACTGTATATTATTGCGTAATCTACTTCACCATCAGCCCGTAGAAGTCACAGCTGGACATAGGTTTCTCATATTGTATTTTTGTAAGACTTGTCTACATCGCCACGCTTAGCAGGAGAATTGACGATAGCAGTAGCAGACGTCTAACTCTATTGACCGCTCGCTTGTCTGAATATTTTACGCTTAAAGTTAGTTATAGTTACAGCCTATATACTTACGTCCCACTGCTGGGCACAGGCCTCCTCTCATTTCTGAGAGGGTTTTAGGGCAAGGAAGTGTCCGCCGCGCTGCCCCAATGCGTGTTGGTGAACTTCACATGTCTTCGAAATAATTTTTTTCTTATTTCTCAGACATGCAGGTTTCCTCACGATGTTTTCCTTCACCGCCGAGCACGTGGTAAATCAGCACTTAAAATTGCAATTAACAGTTTCGTTGTTGCCGGCAGGGATCGAACCAGGGTTGCTAGCGTACTGTGAAATTTACAGCGAGCGCTAATCATCTGAGCTACCACGGCTTGGCGTAAGCGAAATGGTACACCGCCATCTATCGAAAGCAATAATACTTTTCTGGCATTTTCCATAGCCGACTCTTAAGACAACAACGTGAAATTGGGTTATATATTACCACCGCAACCACACGGCATTTTGTAAGCACTTTATCAAAGAGAAAATCCAACAGTGCTGCAAAATGACAACGTAACCATGCCAAGACGTCATAGTCCTAATACAATCTCTTTTTTTTACTTATTATAAGCGAGTGCTTGACTGCAATCCCACCTGATGGTAAGTGGCAATGAAACATTCTTGCCTTGAAGATACTCAGATTATAATCGGACGGAAAGACAGACGCCGGGAATATATTTTACACAAAGCCAACCATTTGATTCGAATGCGTGGAATATCGACAACAAAGGGGTGATGGCTCGTCGACCGCCTGGTTTTCTGATAATGGAAATGGGAAGGAGGAATTAGACGTGTTATTCCTGCACACACTCTCCGAAATGCAAACACCGAGAAACCGTAAAACCGTAAAACGCCGAGAGGCTGGCTTCTCTGCGCCTGTGCTCGACGCCGATGAGATTGGTTTCAACCAAATTAAGCTTCGGTTTCACGCATCCAATTGCTGCCAGCCGCCTTGAGCAGATCTTCTACGTCAATTCTACGTCAGCTTTTACCTAGTGACTTTACTTTTATCATATAATTATATTTTTAATATTATTGTTTGTAACACATTTTCCACAAAAATCATCTTGAAATATACAAGTCTACACGTCCCAAATACACTTCAAAGAGAATAAAATCTTTTTGAATATAAAATTAAACTTGTTTGGTTACAACTATATCTCATTATTTTATTGAAAAAAATATGATTTACAATGTTTATTATTAAGAAAACGTTAAACATAAGTATATCATAATTTAAAATATAGTACAATTTTTTTATTACAGACTAACAGGCTATATGTACATATTATGTGGTTGTGTCCCACGTTTGGAGCCGAACCCCTTTGTCGTATCTCCTCAGTTTCAAGGTACTCCCCTTAATGCATAAGCCAGTATCGGAATCCTCGGCGTCGACATATTGAGTGACGTGCAGTTTCGTTGACAACCCTTCGAAGAACAACCTGACAGGCTCCCCAGTGCCAGCTTCTTCTATTTAATCACATCCAGCGCAGAGAGTTCGAATCTTCGGCGACCGAGCTCTTTCTGATCGTATTGACTCACTGACACTGCGAAGAGATGTTGCATCTCTTTGCGTATTCTATCGCATCTACCACAGGGAGAGTTCTGAGGAATTGTTCGAACTAATTCCAGCCGCTCAGTTTCACCATCGCACATCGCGACAAAACTCGCGATACCATCCACACCATCTTTATGATTGGCGGTCCACCGCTGTGCGATTTACAAGAGGTTTTCTTCCTTGCACAACTTCCTTGTGGAATCGACTACCACCAGCGATTTTTCCCGACCGATACGACTTAGGGACCTTCAAGAAAATAACCTGCTTCTTTTTAAAAAGCTGGCAACGCATCTGCAATTCCCCTGGTGTTGCAGTTGTTGATGGGCGGCGGTAGTCACTTACCATCAGGTGAGCCGCATGCTCGTTTGCCCCCTCTCCTATAAAACAATACCTAAAAACTAGCCTTCTTGCATAAGTGTCACATGGATACTTATATATTAGATGTTTTTTTTACATTAGTAAGAGTAAACAAGGACACACTCCACCAGATGGTAAGTGAATGCTGAGTTCTACAGCCACCTACGTATATCCTCAGTTAAGAATCAAAATTCAGATGCGTTATCAACATTGTAGAGTAAGATGGAATGCGTCTCCGATTCTCTTCACCAACCATATAAAACATTGCATTATGCTAAAGTCGTCATACAGCTGCAGCGTGGCTACAATAAATAACATGTTTACCATTTTACTTGGTGATAGCAATCCTTGGTGGTGGAGTCCGTTTGGGTACCGCTCTTTTACCTATTTCTGCCACCAAGTAGCAGTGCATAAAATGCTGTTCCGGCAAGAAGGGTGTAGAGAACCAATATAATAGAGAAGTTTTTTTTAGTTTTTTGCCACAAATTTATATATAAATGAAAGAATAATTCATTTAAAGTACTTATATTGAAATATTTTTTTTATTAACAATGCCATTTTTTTAATTATTAATAAATAATGGTTAAATTTTTGAATGAAAAAAAAAAACGATTTGTGATTGGTTGTGACGTCATTATATCCGTTGAGGCTGTGAGTCAATCGTAATCATGCTATACTTTTGTATTTTTTATATTCGGATCACCATGTGTCATAACTCATAACAAAACATATTTTATTACGCACATTGAGTTATTATGTACTACGTACGTATGTACATATTACTTCAATGATTACGCAATGACAATTTTTTTAATTTTGACAACATAAACATGAATGTTTTATCATTTCATCGTTACTAAAGCGATATAATATGACGTCACTGGCGTTTGAATATACATTTTTGCAAAACCATTTTTAATTGTAAAATTACATGAAAAATCAATTGGTTTTTTTTCTTAATAATTTTTAGTAAACTTTCAAAAATATTAAATTAAAAAACATGCAACTTCTCTATTGCTGGCCGTGAGGCATCCCATCTTAGTCTTCAGAGATGACAACGCATCTGTAGCCTTCTTTTTTAACCCCCCACGAAAAAGAGGGAGTGTTATATGTTTAACGCGTGTATCTATGTACATGTGTGTCTATTTGTGGCATCGTAGCTACCAAACGAATTAACCGATTTAGATTTACTTTTTTTTTCGTTTGGAAGTTGAATTGATCGAGTCCTAATTATGATTCAAGTAAATCTTTTCAGCCGTTTGAAGATCATCAGCTCTTTTTGTTTCGTAGGTTTTTTAAATTTTTTATTTGAGTTATTTGAAGTTGGTTTCAGATTTCCATGTGCAGCAGTAGCCTCTTACCTTAAAATGGTCGTTAGTAACTTCAATTCTATATTTGAAAAAAAAAACATGAAGATCGTGGATAGACCTAGAAGAGATAGAATAAATGTTGACGTTCAAAGTAGTCTTTTTATTAATACCATTACCCGACAGGAAACTATGAGTTGAAAGGTTTATAGATGTTAAAAATTTGAACGGTTACCACATCAGCAGAGTGGCGCAGTGGAAGCGTGCTGGGCCCATAACCCAGAGGTCCGTGGATCGAAACCACGCTCTGCTATTCTAAAATTATTTTAAATTGTGTATTAAGATTATTATTTTGGTTTTATGTAGATCATTGTCACAATATATTTCATTTAGAACGTTGGAATATCTATCAAAAAGAACATCTAATAATTGGCTTAATTAAAAAATTGCATTAACGTTTTTAGGTAATGTTTTAAGTTGTTTAAAAGACGTTAGTTTTTATACTAAAAGTAAATTAAGATAAATTGAATGAATGAAATTAAAGATGTATGATAGAGAAAGTGAGATAGAGGAAAGTGACGAGTTCTACTTAATGTTTATTTATTTCGAATTTAATTTAAGTTTAAATTATCAGCCAAAAGCCATAGTCACAAGTATGTATATTTTTTTTTAAACTTCGACTTGATATTGTTGTCGAGAAATTAGATAAGAACACACTATTCGCCTAATGGTGAGTGGATTATCTACTTAATTTATATTTAATATTAAATAATATAAGTTGTTATAAAAATATACGCTATTTACGAGGGGCTGCTGATAAGTCCGCGGCCTATGGCAGTAAATGAAAGAAAAGTATGAGTATTTTATTTTTATTTTACGATATAGTCTACCTGACGCGAAATACATTATTCACATCTGGCGAATAACGCTTTCAAACCACCAAAAAATATTCCTTTTCTTTGCCCTCAAAATACTTGGCTTTCACCAGCCGCCTTCATTTAATTATCATCCACAAATCTATTTAAAAAAAACTCGAAAGTATGTGTATCGAAGTTTTTGTTAGAAGTTGAGAGTTGTGTATCCCTCATACATGTGTATACTGCATATATCATTCTAAATAGAAAAAGGTCTGTCATTGTGTTTATTTGCTGGAATGTGCCAAAAACAAAGTGAAAGAAATATGCTTGCCATTTCGTATTAGCTTAATTCAGAACATATTGTTGCGCGCCACTATTAATGTTTTGTACATGGCAACACTAGCCACTAGCGCCCTCTGGTATCGAGTAGCAGAACTAGGAGAGTCAAGATCCTTCTAGAAATTTCGGGACCGATATGTACTCTAATACTCTAGATGTTTCTACAGTAGAAGGCTCTGGAAAGTATCTGAGGCGCTATATAAGGCCGGTATAGACCACGACCGAGTCAGTATTGAATTGACGATACCAGCGAAGACTTCGAAGCGATACAACTGCGAACTTAAGCGATCTGTAGTAAAATTGTGTTTTGTTATTAGTGTGGTTTAAAGTTGTAATTAGTGTTGTGTAATTAAAGTGTCAATTTTGGTAATTCACTCGGCAGTTTTTAACTGTCTCGATTCCCAAGCTCGTAACAATTGGTGTCAGAAGTGGGATTAAATCATGCCGATTTTACCAAAGGACGACACGGAGGGTATCCGTACCCGAAGTCAAAGCCAGCAGGAGACGGACCAGAGACGACTCGGTGGTGCAACGCCGCAGACGTCGGAGGGCCAGCTGCTGACCACGGAGGCCAGCCCGTCAGCAGCTCCTGCATCTGCAGCACCTGATTTAGGTGCTCTGATGATGATGCTGCAGGAACAGGCCTGCCGACAGGAGGAACAAGCCCGTCGGTTGGAAGAGCAGCTGCAGCGGGGACAGGAGGAACAGGCCCGTCGGTTGAAAGAGCAGCTGCAGCGGGGACAGGAGGAACAGGCCCGTCGGTTGGAAGAGCAGCTGCAGCGGGGGCAGGCGGAACAGGCCCGTCGTTTGGAAGAGCAGCTCAAATGCGATAAGGAGGAGCAGATGCTTCTCATGAAGGACCTTCACGCTACCTTCGGAAAGAGATAGGAGGTGAAGGATAGGGTTGCTCAACATGACAACCGCCTGTCGGAAGCTGAAACCCGAATCAACCAAGTGAACAATCGGGTTGACAACGTGATGGCTGACGAAGAAAACGCTGGACGACCTAAAATTGGGGATGGAATTGCAGCTCGTGGTAGCTACAACACCTTCGCTACGTGGATTCAAAGTGCCGCCGTTCGACGGGACTTCTTCCTGGTCGGCCTACAAAATCCAGTTCGAGGCTGTCGCGAAGGCGAACGGCTGGAATAAAAGTCAGGCCATGACTGCTTCACTCTAGGCCTGCGCGACCAGGCCTTAACTGTTCTGGAAGCTCGGTAAGGAAGTGACTTACGAGCAGCCCTTGAGGCATTGGAGGCGAGATATGGCGACGCTCACCTGGAACACGTCTTTCGTGCGCAGCTCAAAGATCGCGTGCAACGCAGCAACGAAAACCTGCAGCAGTGGTGGAAAAGCTGGTTCGAAAAGCATACCAGTCTGTATCTGCGCTCATTGTAGAACCTGGTGACATTCATCGACGGCATCCGCGACCTTGAAGTCAGAGCTGCTGTGAGGCTCGGGCACCACGAGACGCTTAAGGACGCGTTAGCCCATGCACTGGAGGTGGAAGCCGTGCGGCAGGATCATCGTTCCCATCGCGTCAGGGAGGTTGCAGCAGCTACAGTTCGCGACTGCAATAAAGGATACAGCCCTAGGTGCTACGGCTGTGGGGAAAGGGGCCATCTTCGATCCAGCCGCCCTAAGCGAACTGTAGAATGGGGAGGTGATCGATCTCGAGAGGGTAGCGCGGCTAACAGCACCACCCAGCAGCAACAGGGAAACGAGTAAAAGCCAGGACTGCGGGGCGAGTGCTGGCTGATGTTAAAACAGCCCCAAGAATTTCGATCTCACAAACTCAGGATGGGAACGGCCTAATCATCAAAGGCGAGGTCAAAGGAACGCCGTGTAAACTGACCATAGACACTGGAGCCTCTCGCACGGTTGTCAGTTCCCAACTTATAAGTCAGTTCCTTGGGGACTCCGCATTCAACCGAAAACGCATTAATATGGTAACCGCCACCGGTCAGCGCATACCCGTACGCGGAGAGAAGGAGATGGAGTTGAAGCTAGGCAACATTATCTACCTGCATAATGTCATCGTGGCTGATATAATGGACGACTGCATCCTGGGCCTAGACTTCATGAGGAAGAATTGTTGTGAGATCGACGTTAAGCAAGGTGTTTTGAAATGTGGACAGGAGGAACTTTTCGTGGAAGGGGCGTTACCAGGGAATGTGTACAGCCTTAAGAAGATTGTTATGCCGCCGAGTTTGGAAACGATTGTGCCGGTTAGTCTTCCTCGGAATCCTGATCAAGCTCATCGTTGTGTACTCGTGAAAAGGGTGGATAATGACCTTCCGTGGAAAGTGGCTCGAACCTTGGTCAGAACCACACATATCTCAGGAGTACGTGTGCTGAACCTTTGTGATCAGGAACAGATTATGGAAAAAGGCACACGGGTGGGTACTTGTGAGGAAGTGGATTGGTTGCGTAGGTGCCAATATCCATCGACTGGGACCCCCAGCAAGAATGCACAAACGAGGGTGACCACACTTTTAGAAGACTGTCGCAGCGTTCTCTCCCCGAATGAAGTGGTCAAGGCGAAGAAGTTGTAACTCAAGTACGCCGATGTTTTCTCGTCAAACGATGCTGACATATGAAAGACTGGCTTAGTTCAACACAAAATAAACACAGGAGAAGAACTGCCTATCCGTCAGCGCCCAAGAAGATTGCCGGTAGCACGTGAAAAGGAAGTGGAAACCATGATTGAGGGAATGGTGAAGGATGGTGTTATTGAACCTTCATCTAGTCCATGGTGTTCATCTGTGGTGCTGGTAAAGAAGAAGGACGGCAGCATGCGGTTTTGTGTTGACTACCGCCGTCTGAACGACGTTACAAAGAAGGACAGCTATCCCTTGCCAAGAATTTATGACAAGCCGGACATGCTTACAGGCGTAAAGTGGTTTAGCACACTGGACCTAAAAAGTAGCTACTGGCAGGTTGAAATTGACCCTAAGGACTAGGAGAAAACTGCATTCTCGACAGGAAAGGGTCTGTGGCAATTTAAAGTTATGCCGTTTGGATTGTGCAATGCTCCAGCAACGTTTGAAAGGTTGATGGAGCTTGTACTTACCGGGTTAATTGGCGATGCCTGTCTGGTCTACTTGGATGACATCATCATCGTAGGCCGTACGTTTGAGGAACACCTTCAAAACCTGGAACGCGTGCTCATGAAGATTCAGAGTGCCAACCTCAAGTTGAGTTTGAAGAAATGTTCACTATTCAAACGGCAAGTTAGCTTTTTGGGGTATGTTGTGTCGGAAGAAGGTATCCGCATGGATCCAGAGAAAATTGCCGCTGTCAAGGATTGGCCGGTTCCAAAAGACAAGACACAGGTTAGAGCATTTTTGGGTTTGTGCTCCTATTATCGGCAATTTGTGAAGAACTTTGCAGATATAGCCAAACCTCTGCACAAGCTAACGGAGGTGAAGCGACATTTCTGCTGGGATGAAAGTTGCGATATCGCATTCCAGGAGCTCAAGGACCGTCTGTGCAAAACACCTATTTTAGGGTACTCTGATGCGGGCAAGGAATTTATAGTTGACACAGACGCAAGTGATATAGGACTTGGCGGTGTGTTGTCTCAACGGAATGGTGATCAAGAGGTTGTGATAGCGTACTTCAGCGAGTCGTTGTCAAAGCCAGAAAGGAACTATTGTGTCACAAGACGGGAATTGCTTGCTGTGGTAAAGTCCTTGCAGCATTTTAGCAAATATCTTCTGGGGCGGAAATTCCACTTACGAAGTGACCATGCTGCACTGAAGTGGCTATTGCAGTTCAAAAATCCGGAAGGACAAGTCGCGAGATGGATTGAACTACTGCAGGAATACGACTTTGTGATCGAACATCGCAGCGGGAAATCTCATGGCAATGCAGATGCATTGTCAAGAAGACCTTGCCCTGAAGATTGCAAGCATTGTACTAGGCAAGAGGGTATGCACAGCAGGAAGATTCAGACATCAAGCCGATTCTGGAATGGATGAAGGCCAGTGCTCCTAAGCCCAAGTGGAGCGACGTCTCAGCGATGAGTTCGACCACGAAAAGCTATTGGGCCCAATGGGACAGCTTGCTGATTCAGGATGGAGTCCTGTGCCGTAAATGGAAAAATGGTCGGGGAGACAGTTGTCATTTGCAAATGGTTGTCCCTAAAGCTAAAGTACCGGATGTTCTACAGCTGTACCATAATGGTTGTTCAGGAGGCCACCTGGGAGTTAAACGAACTCTACTGAAGATCCGAGAACGGTTTTACTGGGTCCACTGTCGTAACGATGTCGAGGACTGGTGTCGCAAATGTACAAGTTGGGCTGTAAAGGGACCTCAAACTCGTAGTAGAGGTGCATTGAAATTGTACAATGTTGGTGCACCATGGGAGAGGATAGCCATTGACGTTGCGCGGCCGTTTCCGGAAAGTGAAAGTGGTAACAAGTATTTCATGGTTGTGATGGATTACTTCCATCACAACCAAGAAAATGTGGCCAGAAGTCTTCGCCATTCCAAATCAAGAAGCTTTAACAGTTGCAGATAGACTAGTTCACGAAGTGTTCTGTCGTTTTGGAGTACCTTTAGAGATTCACAGCGATCAAGGAAGAAATTTTGAGTTTCAAATATTCCAGGAAACTTGCCGAGTTATGGGTACTCATAAAACAAGAACAACTTCTTACCACCCACAATCTGATGGAATGGTAGAACGATTAAATCAGACATTGGAGAGGTACCTAGCAAAAGTTGTGGAAAAACGGCAACGAGACTGGAACAGGCACATACAACCGTTTTTGTTGTCATATCGAAGCGCCACTATTAATGTTTTTACATGGCAACACTAGCCACTAGCGCCCTCTGGTATCGAGTAGCAGAACTAGGAGAGTCAAGATCCTTCTAGAAATTTCGGGACCGATATGAACTCGAATATTCTAGATGTTTCTACATTAGAAGGCTCTGGAAAGTATCTGAGGCGCTATATAAGGCCGGTATAGACCACGACCGAGTCAGTATTGAATTGGCGATACCAGCGAAGACTTCGAAGCGATACAACTGCGAACCTTAAGCGATCTGCAGTAAAATTGTGTTTTGTTATTAGTGGGGTTTAAAGTTGTAATTAGTGTTGTGTAATTAAAGTGTCAATTTTGGTAATTCACTCGGCAGTTTTAATTGTCTCGAATCCCAAGCTCGTAACAATATTGACAAATCCAGATTCGAAAAGAAAGTATTTACCAATAACTTTTTATTATTGATCTGTTTTTATTAATTTTTGACTTTGTAATTATTATAATGTTAGGTACTATTTAGTTAATTAAGGTAGAGATCGTCTAATTCAAAACTGCATGAGCCTCACTTGTAATTTTGGTAGATTTTATTTTTTACCATGTCGAGCAAAATGCTAAAATTTACTTAAACACAATATAAAAGGTGCGCAGATTTAGATTTAATGATACCTAATACGATAGATGTGACAAAATTTACCAATAGTGCAAAATAGGTGCATGCAGTTTTAAATTAGACGGTCTCTACGATGAGAACTCAAATTCCTAAGCTTTAAAGTAAATTTGTCGGCCTGAACATGTAAGTACAATTATTGATAACAAAATAGTGAAAGAAAAGTTGAGTACAGTTATTTGGTCGAACCTATTATCTATTAACTGTCCATTAAAACTCTATAATAATTTATATGAAATTTTCGATGAGATATATAAATGCGCAGTAAAATATAAAACAGTGATTAAAAATAAAAGACATAAACCATGGATTACAAATGAACTAATATTAATGACTAAAAAAAGGGATGAACTTTTTAAAAGATCGAAATCTGCTCTTCAAAACATGTGTTATCGGTTAGAATATACAAGATATAGAAATAAGTTAAATAAACGTATTAACCTAGCTAAGAATAACTATAAAAAAGAATTAATTATTAAGTGCGGAAATGATCTGAGAAAAAAATGGTTGTATATTAATCAATGGATAAGTTAAAAAAAAGTAAATGTGGATGATTTTGTATTTCAACATTTTGGTAGTAATAGTGATATAAGTTCGATTTGTACAGGCTTTTCTGAAACATTTACACAAGAAGTAGATAAAATTAAGCATAAATGTAATATGAAATTTTTGGATAGAAGTAAATATGTTAATGAAAGCTTGTTAAGTATAAGATACAGAAAAACGACTCCATGCCAAATTGAAAAAATAATATCTGAACTGTCGTGTGAAAAAGCTCCTGGTGTTGATGGAATAAGAGTCCAAGATTTAAAATATGTCAAAGATCAAATTAGTCCTGTAATCGCTAATTTTATCAATTTATGTGTAGAAAAAGGTATTTATCCAGATAGGCTTAAAAAGGCGAAAATTCGACCAATTTATAAACAATGATGCCATAAAAATTATGAAAATTACAGGCCTATTGCTATACTTTCTGTCATAAACAAGATAGTCGAAAAAGTAATTGTTAAACAAATAACAGATTTCTTAGAGGATAATTTTATATTAGAAGATCATCAGCATGGATTTCGAAGAAATAGGAGTACAGCTACAGCCATAACTGACTTTACAGACTATATAAATGAAAGATTAAATGAAAGGAAACATGTAGTAGGCATATTTATTGATTTTAAAAAAGCTTTTGACACTTTAGAACATAATCTCTTGTTGAAAGCAATGGATGAATGTGGTATACGAGGTCCTATAAACAATTGGCTAGGTAATTATTTGCAAAATAGGAAAATAGTGACAGTTATTAAAAATATATCTGGAAAAGAGGAAAATGTAAAGTCAGGTGTACCTACTGGATCCGTATATGGACCAGTGGGCTATATAATGCACGTCAACAGTATATGTAACGTAATTGAACACTGTGCTGTTTTTATGTATGCGGATGACATGTGCATCCTTTATGCTGACAAAAATCAAGATGAAATAGAGAAAAAGATACAAAGTGATTTTAACAACATAACTAAGTGGTCTCATGATAATGGAATTATTATTAACACAGCAAAAACTAAAGGAAAAGTCATCACCTCATAATATTAAAAATGCAAAAGAATATAAGATAGTGGGTCACTCATACCAATGTATACACGAAAATATGCTTAATTGTAAATGTTCAATTATAGAATTTGTAAAACATTTCAAATACCTAGGCGTAACAATAGATAGAAATATGAACTGGGGTATCCATATAGAACAGGTGTGTAATAAATTAAGAGGCATATTAAATAAATTCCATTTTTTGAAGAAAGTAACATCTAAATCCGTACTGTATGTTGTTTATTACGCACTAGTTGAGTCAACGTTGCAATATGGATTAGTAGCATATGGAAGAACTTTTAAAACATATATAGATAAATTAATGCAATTTCAAATTAGATTTATGAAAATATTGGCTAACCCAAAAGCTAAAATTAAATTTAAGGATAATTATGAGCAGCTCTTCCAGGAGTGTAATTTAATACCGATTCACGAGCAATTTAAAATATCATTTGCGACATGTGATAAGTATTATTCAATCTTATGTAACGCATTGAGTAGCTTTATGCCCATAAATAAAAACACGCGCAGACCGCGTAAAGTAATAACATTGCAATATAAATGTACTAATTATTATGGCAAAAGAACATTCCAACACTTAATATCGAAAATTTACAACAATCTACCGGAAGAATGCCTTACGCACAAAACAAAAACACATTTTAAAAATAAGTTAAAAAAATTCATACTAATAAATAGTAAAAATTTGACGTATGTATCGTGATGATCCATTATACAACAATATAAGCCGTAGTTATTGTTTATGGGTGTGTACCTGTGTATGTATATATTATTGATATTATTGATTTTTTAATTTATTTTTTACTAAGCTTTTTTTTTATTTGCATGTTAGGAAGTAAGAGAGCATTTTTCTTCTGCCAACAAACTGCTGAGCAGTTTGGCAGACTATAAAACTTTAACAGTGTAAATTTAAATAATTATGTTAAATAAATAAAAAAATAAAAAAAAATGCCGGCACACCGCCTGCAACTTTACAAGGCGCAGGTTCGGCCTCACATGGAATACTGTTCCCGTCTCTGGGCTGGGGCTCCCCAATGCCAGCTCCTTCCATTTGATCACATCGAGCGTAGAGCAATTCGAATCGTCGGCAACCGAGCTCTTTCTGATCGGGTTGACTCAATGACATTGCGAAGAGATGTTGCATTTCTTTGCGTATTTTATCGCATCTACCACGGGCAGAGCTCTGAGGAATTGTTCGGACTAACTCCAGCCGCTCAGTTTCACCATCACACATCGCGACAAAACTCACGATACCATCCATACCGTCTGGATGATTGGCGGTCCACCACTGTGCGATTTACAAGAGGTTTTCTTCCTTGCACAACTTCCTTGTGGAATCGACTACCAGATTTTTCCCGACCGATACGACTTAGGGACCTTCAAGAAAATAACCTACTGCTTTTTAAAAAGCTGGCAACGCATCTGCAATTCTCCTGGTGTTGCAGTTGTTCATGGGCGGCGGTAGTCACTTACCATCAGGTGAGCCGCATGCTCGTTTGCCCCCTCTCCTATAAAAAAAACCTAAAAACTAGCCTTCTTGCATAAGCGTCACATGGATACTTATATATTAGATGTTTTTTTTATATCAGTAAGAGTAAACAAGGATACACTCCACCAGATGGTAAGTGGATGCTGAGGTCTACAGCCACCTACGTATATCCTCAGTTAAGAGTCAAAATGCAGATGCCTTATCAACATTGTAGAGTAAGATGGAATGCATCTCCGATTCTCTTCACCAACCATATAAAACATTGCATTATGCTAAAGTCGTCATACAGCTGCAGCGTGACCAAAATAAATAACATATTTACCATTTTACTAGGTGGTAGCAATCCTTGATGGTGGAGTCCGTCGGGGTACCACTCTTTTACATATTTCTACCACCAAATAGCAGTACATAAAATACTGTGTTCCGGCAAGAAGGGTGTAGAGAACCAATGTAATTGATGGCCGTGAGGCATCCCAACTTAGTCTTCAGAGATGACAACGCATCTGTAGCCTTCTTTTTAACCCCCCACGAAAAAGATAGGGTGTTACATGTTTAACGTGTGTATCTGTGTATATGTGTGTCTGTCTGTGGCATCAAAGCTCCCAAGCGAATTAACCGATTTAGATTTACTTTTTTTTGTTTGGAAGTTGAATTGATCGAGTGTTCTAATTATGATTCAAGAAAATCTTTTCAGCCTTTGAAGATCATCAGCTCTTTTTGTTTCGTAGATTTTTTTTATTTTTTATTTGAGTTATTTGAAATTGGTTTCAGATTTTCATGTGCAGCAGTAGCCTCTTACCTTAAGATGGTCGTTAGTAACTTTTATTTTATATTTGAAAAAAAACATGAAGATCGTGGATAAACCTAGAAGAGAAAGAATAAATGTTGACCATGACCAGACAGGAAACTATGAGTCGAAAGGTTTATAGAGACATGCAAGTTAAAAATTTGAACTGTTATCACATCAGCAGAGTGGCGCAGTGGAAGCGTGCTGGGCCCATAACCCAGAGGTCCGTGGATCGAAACCACGCTCTGCTATTCTAAAATTATTTCATTTTATGTGTTAAGATCGCTATTTAGGTTCTATGTAAATCATTGTCACAATATATTTCATTTAGAACGTTGAAATGTCTATCAAAAGGAATATTTAATAACTGGCTTCATAAAAAATTATATTAACTTTTTTAGATTCTGTTTTAAGTTGTTTAAAAGACGTTAGTTTTTATACTAAAAGTAAATCAAAGTTAATTGAATAAATTAAATTAAAGATGCATGGTAGAGAAAGTTAGATAGAGGAGAGTGATTAAAGCGAGATATACTTTAAAGTATATTTATTTTGAATTGAATTTAAGTATAAATTATTATCACCCTAAAGCCATAGTCTGCGCACAAATTATGCATATTTTTTAATTTATTTTTTTAAACCTCTACATAATATTGTTGTCGAGAAATTACATATGAACAAACAATTCGCCTAATGGATTATCAACTTCATTTATAATAAATATTAAATAATATACGTTATTGTAAAATATACGCTTTATACGAGGGGCTGCTGATAAGTCTGCAGCCTTAGGCAGTAAATGAAAGAAAAGTATGAGTATTTTATTATTATTTTACGATATAGTCTCCCTGAAGCAAAATACATTATTCACATCTGGCGAATAACGCTTTCAACGTCCAAAAAATATTCCTTTTCTTTGCCCTCAAAATGGCTTGGCATTCACCAGCCGCCTTCATTTAATTATCATCGACAAATCTATTAAAAAAAAAACTCGAATGTATGTTTATCGAAGTTTTTGTTAGAAGTTGAGAGTTGTGTATCCCTCATACATGTGTATACTGCATATATCATTCTAAATAGAAAAAGGTCTGTCATTGTGTTTATTTGCTGGAATGTGCCAAAAACAAAGTGAAAAGAGAAAGGAGCTTAATTCAGAACATATTGACAAATCTAGTTTCGAAAAGAAAGCAATTTACCAATAACTTTTTATTATTGATCTGTTTTTATTCATGTGTGATTTTGTAATTATTATAATGTTAGGTACTATTTAGTTAATTAAGGTAGAGAAGAGATCGTCTAATTCAAAACTGCATTTTACCATATCGATCAAAATGCTAAAATTTACTTAACACAATATAAAAGGTGCGCAGATTTAGATTTAATGATACCTAGTACGATAAATGTGACAAAATCTACCAATAGTGCAAAGTAGGTGAATGTAGTTTAAATTAGACGGTCTCTACGATGAGAACTCAAATTCCTAAGCTTTAAAGTAAAATTGTCACACTAACCGTATGAAGAGAAAAGCTAGCTTTTCTCTTCACCACAGTTAACTGTGTTCGATATACGGAGTTAAACCAGACTAAAATTAGTTTCATCAAGAGATCCAGAAAATAGGATTCCATCGAAGTGTCTATTTTTGTTTGTTGGTTGGTTGTTTATTCATGACCGCGTCGAGAGTGAATTGCAAATAAATCTAGACTTTAATTTGTTACATTATTTATTAGTCAAACTTTGATGTTTCTAATATATTTATATGACAACTTTTATTACGTTTATAAACTAGGTAATATCGTAGATGAAATAAGTTAGTTTCTATTTCTAAAATTGAAGTTTATGTTTAGCTAAAACTAACATAAATGTTTACATAGTACGGTCCAATTCTCTAGAAGCTTTGATGTGACACAGTAGGACAGATGGATCCTTGGTTAACAACTTTAAAATCAAACTTTTAATAAGAAGTAAAAGTCGACTTCAGAACTAAAAGTTTAAAATCATTTCCACATAGTTGCTTCTGAAGTCGATGCTATAAGATAGTGTATACTCGTAGAAGGATGTAAGCCTTGATTTCATAAGCTATTATTTGGAAATAATTTCATATTTATTTTATTAATACTTTGAAATCGGTTTTTACTTTTTATTAAGTTTATTATTTGACCCTTTAGAGAGGACTATGTATTCCTTACTTATGAATATCTCCACCTAGAGTATCGCTTGATTAATAATATTATATAATATATAATATAACTAATTAAGCGATATTCTATTCGTTTTCTCATCATGTCGTATTCTAATGTATTATATTGTAGTACAAACTGTTCCCCGCGACTTCGTCCGCCTGGAATATATTACGATTGGATTTCATGGCTTTTGATTTTTTTTTTGTACGGAACCCTAATTCTTTTTAAAAATATGAGTAAGAAAGCATAAATTACTCCTTATAACATCATATATGCGCCAATAAAAGTCCTGTCAAAATAGGTCCAGCAATTTCAGAACAAGCAGACAGAGAGACAATCAAAAAATTTAATTTTTTTTTTGTTATATGTACCGTATAAACTTTGATAATATTCATTTAGAATAAAATCTGTTATTTTTAAATTACAAACAGACACTTCAATTTATTTTTTATTTATTTACTAGCTGTTCCCCGCGACTTCGCCCGTATGTAATTTAGGTCTATTAACAAAGTCCCGTCAAAATCGGTCCAGCCATTTCGGAGATTAGCCGGAAAACAAAAGACCAAAATTTTAATAATTGTGTTTTTGTTAAAAGTACCGTATATACTTTATTATGCATTAAGTAAAAAGCTGTTATTTTGACATTACAAACAGACACTTAAATTCAACTAGTAATATATAAGTGAATGCTTAAATGTTATTTATTTGTATAGATATTAGAACACATTTCTCTGGCATTTTTCATAGTCGCCTCATAAGACGTAACACGTTCTTAAATTGAGTGATATAGTTACTACCACGACCCAACCAGACGGCATTTGCTAAGCATTTTATCAAAGAGAAAATCCAACAGATCTGCAGAATGACAACGTAACCGTGACAAGAAGTCATAGTCCTAATAAAATCTTTTTTTTACTTATTATAAGCCAGTGCTTGACTGCAATCCCACCTGATGGTAAGTGGTAATGAAACATTCTTGCCTTGAAGACACTCCGATTATAATCAGACGGAAAGACAGACCCCGGGAATATATTTTACTCTTTTGCTGTACGCGTTACGAAGCCAAACATTTGGTTTGAATGCGTGGAATATCGACATTAAAGAGTTGAAGACTCTCCGACCGCACGGTTTTCTGATAATGGAAATGAGAGGGAAGATTTAAGGCGTGTTATTCCTGCACACGCTCTCCGAAATGCAAACACCGAGAAACCGTAAAACCGTAAACCACGAGAGGCTGGTTACTCTGCGCCTGTGCTCGACGCCGATAAGATTGGCAGCCGCCTTGAGCAAATCTTCTACGTCAATTCCACGTCATTTTTTACCTAGTGACTTTACTTTTATCATATAATTATATTTTTAATATTATTCTTTGTAATACATTTTCCACAAAAATCATCTTGAAATATACAAGTCTACACGTCCCAAATACACTTCAAAGAGAATAAAATCTTTGTGAATATAAAATTAAACTTGTTTGGTTACAACAATATCTCATTATTTTTATTGAAAAAAATATGATTTACAATGTTTATTATTAAGAAAACGTTAAACATAAGTATATCATAATTTAAAATATAGTACAAATTTTGTTATTACAGACTAACAGGCTATATTATGTGGTTGTGTCCCAAGTTTGGAGCCGAACCCCTGTGTCGTATCTCCTCAGTTTCAAGGCACTTCCCTAGTTGCCTTAGCCAGTATCGGAATCCTCGGCGTCGACATATCGAGTGACGTGCAGTTTTGTGGTTATTTGAAAGAGAAAGCCAAATTGGCATCTAAAAAGCTTGGTGTGCTCAGCAGAGCGGGACAGTATTTCATGCCGGCACACCGCCTGCAACTTTACAAGGCGCAGGTTCGGCCTCACATGGAATACTGTTCCCGTTTTTGGGCTGGGGCTCCCCAATGCCAGCTCCTTCCATTTGATCACATCGAGCGTAGAGCAATTCGAATCGTGTCGCGACCGAGCTCTTTCTGATCGGGTTGACTCAATGGCATTGCGAAGAGATGTTGCATCTCTTTGCCTATTTTATCGCATCTACCACGGGCAGAGTTCTGAGGAATTGTTCGGACTAATTCCAGCCGCTCAGTTTCACCATCGCACATCGCAACAAAACTCGCGATACCATCCATACCATCTGGATAATTGGCGGTCCACCACCGTGCGATTTACAAGAGGTTTTCTTCCTTGCACAACTTCCTTGTGGAATCGACTACCACCAGCGATTTTTCCCGACCGATACGACTAAGGGACCTTCAAGAAAATAACCTACTCATTTTTAAAAAGCTGGCAACGCAACTGCAATTCCCCTAGTGTTGCAGTTGTTCATGGGCGTCGGTAGTCACTTACCATCAGGTGAGCCGCATGCTCGTTTGCCACCTCTCCTATAAAAAAACCTAAAAAACTAGCCTTCTTGCATAAGCGTCACATGGATACTTATATATTAGATGTTTTTTACATCAGTAAGAGTAAACAAGGACACACTCCACCAGATGGTAAGTGGATGCTGAGGTCTCCAGCCACCTACGTATATCCTCAATTAAGAATCAAAATTCAGATGCGTTATCAACATTGTAGAGTAAGATGGAATGCGTCTCCGATTCTCTTCACCAACCATATAAAACATTGCATTATGCTAAAGTCGTCATACAGCTGCAGCGTGAACACAATAACATGTTTACCATTTTACTAGGTGGTAGCAATCCTTGATGGTGGAGTCCGTCGGGGTACCACTCTTTTACATATTTCTACCACCAAATAGCAGTACATAAAATACTGTGTTCCGGCAAGAAGGGTGTAGAGAACCAATGTAATTGATGGCCGTGAGGCATCCCATCTTAGTCTTCAGAGATGACAACGCATCTGTAGCCTTCCTTTTTAACCCCCCACGAAAAAGAGGGAGTGTTATATGTTTAACGCGTGTATCTATGTATATGTGTGTCTGTCTGTGGCTTCGTAGCTACGAAACGAATTAACCGATTTAGATTTACTTTTTTTTTTGTTTGAAAGTTGACTTGATCGAGTGTTATGATTAATTAATTATGATTCAAGAAAATCTTTTCAGCAGTTTGATGATCGTCAGCTCTTTTTGTTTCGGGGTTTTTTTTTAATTTTGAATTTCAGTTATTTGAAGTTGGTTTCAGATTTCCATGTGCAGCAGTAGCCACTTACCATCATATGGACTGCAAGTCATTAGCCACTTCAATTTTACATATGAAAAAAAAACATGAAGATCGTGGATAGACCTAGAAGAGATAGAATAAATGTTGACGTTCAAAGTAGTCTTTTTATTAATACCATGACCCGACAAGAAACTATGAGTTGAAAGGTTTATAGATGTTAAAAATTTGAACCGTTATCACATCAGCAGAGTGGCGCATTGGAAGCGTGCTGGGCCCATAACCCAGAGGTCCGTGGATCGAAACCACGCTCTGCTATTCTAAAATTATTATAAATTATGTCTTAAGATTATTATTTTGGTTTTATGTAGATCATTGTCACAATATATTTCATTTAGAACGTTGGAATATCTATCAAAAAGAACATCTAATAATTGGCTTAATTAAAAAATTGCATTAACGTTTTTAGGTAATGTTTTAAGTTGTTTAAAAGACGTTAGTTTTTATACTAAAAGTAAATTAAGATAAATTGAATGAATGAAATTAAAGATGTATGATAGAGAAAGTGAGATAGAGGAAAGTGACGAGTTCTACTTAATGTATATTTATTTCGAATTTAATTTAAGTTTAAATTATCAGCCAAAAGCTTTTAAACTTCGACTTGATATTGTTGTCGAGAAATTAGATAAGAACACACTATTCGCCTAATGGTGAGTGGATTATCTACTTAATTTATATTTAATATTAAATAATATAAGTTGTTATAAAAATATACGCTATTTACGAGGGGCTGCTGATAAGTCCGCGGCCTATGGCAGTTAATGAAAGAACAGTATTTTATTTTTATTTTACGATATAGTCTCCCTGAAGCGAAATACATTATTCACATCTGGCGAATAACGCTTTCAAACCACCAAAAAATATTCCTTTTCTTTGCCCTCAAAATACTTGGCTTTCACCAGCCGCCTTCATTTAATTATCATCCACAAATCTATTTTCAAAAAAAACTCGAAAGTATGTGTATCGAAGTTTTTGTTAGAAGTTGAGAGTTGTGTATCCTTCATACATGTGTATACTGCATATATCATTCTAAATAGAAAAAGGTCTGTCATTGTGTTTATTTGCTGGAATGTGCCAAAAACAAAGTGAAAGAAATATGCTTGCCATTTCGTATTAGCTTAATTCAGAACATATTGTTGCGCGCCACTATTAATGTTTTGTAAATGGCAACACTAGCCACTAGCGCCCTCTGGTATCGAGTAGCAGAACTAGGAGAGTCAAGATCCTTCTAGAAATTTCGGGACCGATATGTACTCTAATACTCTAGATGTTTCTACAGTAGAAGGCTCTGGAAAGTATCTGAGGCGCTATATAAGGCCGGTATAGACCACGACCGAGTCGGTATTGAATTGGCGATACCAGCGAAGACTTCGAAGCGATACAACTGCGAACTTAAGCGATCTGTAGTAAAATTGTGTTTTGTTATTAGTGTGGTTTAAAGTTGTAATTAGTGTTGTGTAATTAAAGTGTCAATTTTGGTAATTCACTCGGCAGTTTTAACTGTCTCGAATCCCAAGCTCGTAACAATTGGTGTCAGAAGTGTCATGCCGATTTTACCAAAGGACGACACGGAGGGTATCCGTACCCGAAGTCAACGCCAGCAGGAGACGGACCAGAGACGATTCGGTGGTGCAACGCCGCAGACGTCGGATGGCCAGCTGCTGACCACGGAGGCCAGCCCGTCAGCAGCTCCTGCATCTGCAGCACCTGATTTAGGTGCTCTGATGATGATGCTGCAGGAACAGGCCTGCCGACAGGAGGAACAAGCCCGTCGGTTGGAAGAGCAGCTGCAGCGGGGACAGGAGGAACAGGCCCGTCGGTTGGAAGAGCAGCTGCAGCGGGGGCAGGCGGAACAGGCCCGTCGTTTGGAAGAGCAGCTCAAACGCGATAAGGAGGAGCAGATGCTTCTCATGAAGGACCTTCACGCTACCTTCGGGAAAGAGATAAGGGAGGTGAAGGATAGGGTTGCTCAACATGACAACCGCCTGTCGGAAGCTGAAACCCGAATCAACCAAGTGAACAATCGGGTTGACAACGTGATGGCTGACGTGAAGAAAACGCTGGACGACCTAAAAATTGGGGATGGAATTGCAGCTCCCGTGGTAGCTACAACACCTTCGCTACGTGGATTCAAAGTGCCGCCGTTCGACGGGACTTCTTCCTGGTCGGCCTACAAAATCCAGTTCGAGGCTGTCGCGAAGGCGAACGGCTGGAATAAAAGTCAGGCCATGACTGCTCACCCAGGCCTGCGCGACCAGGCCTTAACTGTTCTGGAAGCTCGGTAAGGAAGTGACTTACGAGCAGCCCTTGAGGCATTGGAGGCGAGATATGGCGACGCTCACCTGGAACACGTCTTTCGTGCGCAGCTCAAAGATCGCGTGCAACGCAGCAACGAAAACCTGCAGCAGTGGTGGAAAAGCTGGTTCGAAAAGCATATCAGTCTGTACCTGCGCTCATTGTAGGGAACCTGGTGCAGACATTCATCGACGGCATCCGCGACCTTGAAGTCAGAGCTGCTGTGAGGCTCGGGCACCACGAGACGCTTAAGGACGCGTTAGCCCATGCACTGGAGGTGGAAGCCGTGCGGCAGGATCATCGTTCCCATCGCGTCAGGGAGGTTGCAGCAGCTACAGTTCGCGACTGCAATAAAGGATACAGCCCTAGGTGCTACGGCTGTGGGGAAAGGGGCCATCTTCGATCCAGCCGCCCTAAGCGAACTGTAGAATGGGGAGGTGATCGATCTCGAGAGGGTAGCGCGGCTAACAGCACCACCCAGCAGCAGCAGGGAAACGAGTAAAAGCCAGGACTGCGGGGCGAGTGCTGGCTGATGTTAAAACAGCCCCAATAATTTCGATCTCACAAACTCATGATGGGAACAGCCTAATCATCAAAGGCGAGGTCAAAGGAACGCCGTGTAAACTGACCATAGACACTGGAGCCTCTCGCACGGTTGTCAGTTCCCAACTTATAAGTCAGTTCCTTGGGGACTCCGCATTCAACCGAAAACGCATTAATTTGGTAACCGCCACCGGTCAGCGCATACCCGTACGCGGAGAGAAGGAGATGGAGTTGAAGCTAGGCAACATTATCTACCTGCATAATGTCATCGTGGCTGATATAATGGACGACTGCATCCTGGGCCTAGACTTCATGAGGAAGAATTGTTGTGAGATCGACGTTAAGCAAGGTGTTTTGAAATGTGGACAGGAGGAACTTTTCGTGGAAGGGGCGTTACCAGGGAATGTGTACAGCCTTAAGAAGATTGTTATGCCGCCGAGATCGGAAACGATTGTGCCGGTTAGTCTTCCTCGGAATCCTGATCAAGCTCATCGTTGTGTACTCGTGAAAAGGGTGGACAATGACCTTCTGTGGAAAGTGGCTTGAACCTTGGTCAGAACCACACATATCTCAGGAGTACGTGTGCTGAACCTTTGTGATCAGGAACAGATTATGGAAAAAGGCACACGGGTGGGTACTTGTGAGGAAGTGGATTGGTTGCGTAGGTGCCAATATCCATCGACTGGGACCCCAGCAAGAATGCACAAACGAGGGTGACCACACTTTTAGAAGACTGTCGCAGCGTTCTCTCCCCGAATGAAGTGGTCAAGGCGAAGAAGTTGTAACTCAAGTACGCCGATGTTTTCTCGTCAAACGATGCTGAAATATGAAAGACTGGCTTAGTTCAACACAAAATAAACACAGGAGAAGAACTGCCTATCCGTCAGCGCCCAAGAAGATTGCCGGTAGCACGTGAAAAGGAAGTGGAAACCATGATTGAGGGAATGGTGAAGGATGGTGTTATTGAACCTTCATCTAGTCCATGGTGTTCATCTGTGGTGCTGGTAAAGAAGAAGGACGGCAGCATGCGGTTTTGTGTTGACTACCGCCGTCTGAACGACGTTACAAAGAAGAACAGCTATCCCTTGCCAAGAATTTTTGACACGCCGGACATGCTTACAGGCGTAAAGTGGTTTAGCACACTGGACCTAAAAAGTAGCTACTGGCAGGTTGAAATTGACCCTAAGGACAAGGAGAAAACTGCATTCTCGACAGGAAAGGGTCTGTGGCAATTTAAAGTTATGCCGTTTGGATTGTGCAATGCTCCAGCAACGTTTGAAAGGTTGATGGAGCTTGTACTTACCGGGTTAATTGGCGATGCCTGTCTGGTCTACTTGGATGACATCATCATCGTAGGCCGTACGTTTGAGGAACACCTTCAAAACCTGGAACGCGTGCTCATGAAGATTCAGAGTGCCAACCTCAAGTTGAGTTTGAAGAAATGTTCACTATTCAAACGGCAAGTTAGCTTTTTGGGGTATGTTGTGTCGGAAGAAGGTATCCGCATGGATCCAGAGAAAATTGCCGCTGTCAAGGATTGGCCGGTTCCAAAAGACAAGACACAGGTTAGAGCATTTTTGGGTTTGTGCTCCTATTATCGGCAATTTGTGAAGAACTTTGCAGATATAGCCAAACCTCTGCACAAGCTAACGGAGGTGAAGCGACATTTCTGCTGGGATGAAAGTTGCGATATCGCATTCCAGGAGCTCAAGGACCGTCTGTGCAAAACACCTATTTTAGGGTACTCTGATGCGGGCAAGGAATTTATAGTTGACACAGACGCAAGTGATATAGGACTTGGCGGTGTATTGTCTCAACGAAATGGTGATCAAGAGGTTGTGATAGCGTACTTCAGCGAGTCGTTGTCAAAGCCAGAAAGGAACTATTGTGTCACAAGACGGGAATTGCTTGCTGTGGTAAAGTCCTTGCAGCATTTTAGCAAATATTTTCTGGGGCGGAAATTCCACTTACGAACTGACCATGCTGCACTGAAGTGGCTATTGCAGTTCAAAAATCCGGAAGGACAAGTCGCGAGATGGATTGAACTACTGCAGGAATACGACTTTGTGATCGAACATCGCAGCGGGAAATCTCATGGCAATGCAGATGCATTGTCAAGAAAATCTTGCCCTGAAGATTGCAAGCATTGTACTAGGCAAGAGGGTAAGGAAGTGGTATCTGTGAGGATGCTCAGGACAGACCAGCTCAGCAATGAGTGGAAGGACAGCCTACAACATGCACAGCCGAAAGATTCAGACATCAAACCGATTCTGGAATGGATGAAGGCCAATGCTCCTAAGCCCAAGTGGAGCGACGTCTCAGCGATGAGTTCGACCACGAAAAGCTATTGGGCCCAATGGGACAGCTTGCTGATTCAGGATGGAGTCCTGTGCCGTAAATGGGAAAATGGTCGGGGAGACAGTTGTCATTTGCAAATGGTTGTCCCTAAAGCTAAAGTACCGGATGTTCTACAGCTGTACCATAATGGTTGTTCAGGAGGCCACCTGGGAGTTAAACGAACTCTACTGAAGATCCGAGAACGGTTTTACTGGGTCCACTGTCGTGACGATGTCGAGGACTGGTGTCGCAAATGTACAAGTTGGGCTGTAAAGGGACCTCAAACTCGTAGTAGAGGTCCATTGAAATTGTACAATGTTGGTGCACCATGGGAGAGGATAGCCATTGACGTTGCGGGGCTGTTTCCGGAAAGTGAAAGAGGTAACAAGTATTTCATGGTTGTGATGGATTACTTCACTAAGTGGCCAGAAGTCTTCGCCATTCCAAATCAAGAAGCTTTAACAGTTGCAGATAAACTAATTCATGAAGTGTTCTGTCGTTTTGGAGTACCTTTAGATATTCACAGCGATCAAGGAAGAAATTTTGAGTTTCAAATATTCCAGGAAACTTGCAGAGTTATGGGTACTCATAAAACAAGAACAACTTCTTACCACCCATAATCTGATGGAATGGTAGAACGATTAAATCAGACATTGGAGAGGTACCTAGCAAAAGTTGTGGAAAAACGGCAACGAGACTGGAACAGGCACATACAACCGTTTTTGTTGTCATATCGAAGCGCTGTTCACGAAAGTACATCAGTGACACCAGCTTTCGCAAACTTTGGAAGAGAATTACGGCTGCCTGCAGACCTGATCACCGGGATACCACCCGATGCCCCACGCAGTATCACCGATTATACAAATGACTTGCGGAACAAAATGAATGACATTTATGAGCACGTCAGACAATCGGGCCAGCAAACGTCTGAAAAGATGAAAACACGGTATGACCGCAAAATGAACAACAAAGGGTTTGACGAAGGTTCAATAGTGTGGTTACATAATCCAGTTCGCAGCAAAGGGAAATCTCCTAAGCTTCAAGCTAAATGGGACGGACCGTACCGGATTGTGACAAGGATCAATGACGTAACCTACCGGATACAGAAAGGTGCAAGAGGTACTCCTAAGATCGTCCATGTGGATCGACTGGCGCGTTATTATGGGGCTAATAATGCTCGGGACGAGCATGTCTTAGGAGGGGGCAGTGTTGCGCGCCACTATTAATGTTTTTTACATGGCAACACTAGCCACTAGCGCCCTCTGGTATCGAGTAGCAGAACTAGGAGAGTCAAGATCCTTCTAGAAATTTCGGGACCGATATGTACTCGAATATTCTAGATGTTTCTACATTAGAAGGCTCTGGAAAGTATCTGAGGCGCTATATAAGGCCGGTATAGACCACGACCGAGTCAGTATTGAATTGGCGATACCAGCGAAGACTTCGAAGCGATACAACTGCGAACCTTAAGCGATCTGTAGTAAAATTGTGTTTTGTTATTAGTGTGGTTTAAAGTTGTAATTAGTGTTGTGTAATTAAAGTGTCAATTTTCAATCAATTTTGGTAATTCACTCGGCAGTTTTTAATTGTCTCGAATCCCAAGCTCGTAACAATATTGACAAATCCAGATTCGAAAAGAAAGCATTTACCAATAACTTTTTATTATTGATCTGTTTTTATTAATTTTTGACTTTGTAATTATTATAATGTTAGGTACTATTTAGTTCATTAAGGTAGAGATCGTCTAATTCAAAACTGCATATGCCTCACTTGTAGTTTTGGTAGATTTTATTTTTTACCATGTCGATTAAACTGCTAAAATTTACTTAAACACAATATAAAAGGTGCAGATTTAGATTTAATGATACCTAATACGATAGATGTGACAAAATTTACCAACAGTGCAAAATAGGTGCATGCAGTTTTAAATTAGACGGTCTCTACGATGAGAACTCAAATTCCTAAGCTTTAAAGTAAATTTGTCACACTAACCGCTAGCTTTTCTCTTCACCACAGTTAACTGTGTTCGATATACGGACTTAAACCAGACTAAAATTAGTTTCATCACGAGATCCAGAAAATAGCAATCCATCGAAGTGTCTATTTTTGTTTGTTGTTTATTCATGACCGCGTCGAGAGTGAATTGCAAATAAATCTAGACTTTAATTTATTACATTATTTATTAGTCAAACTTTGTTGTTTCTAATATATTTATTTGACTACTTTTATTACGTTTATAAACCAGATGATATCGTAGATGAAATAAGTTAGTTTATATTTCTAAAATTGAAGTTTATGTTTAGCTAAAACTAACATAAATGTTTACATAGTACGGTCCAATTCTCTAGAAGCTTTGATGTGACACAGTAGGACAGATGGATCATTGGTTAACGACTTTAAAATCAAACTTTTAATAAGAAGTAAAAGTCGACTTCAGAACTAAAAGTTTAAAATCATTTCCACATAGTTGAGTCTGAAGTAGATGCTATAACATAGTGTATAGAAGGATGTAAGCCTTGATTTCACAAGCTATTATTTGGAAATAATTTCATATTTATTTTATTAATACTTTGAAATCGGTTTTTACGTTTTAATAAGTTTATTATTTGACCCTTAAGAGAGGACTACGTATTCCTTACTTATGAATATCTCCACCTAGAATATCGCTTAATTAGTAATATTATCATGTCGTGTTCTAATATGTTATATTGTAGTATCTCCAAACTGTTCCCCGCGACTTCGTCCGCCTGGAATTTATAACGATTGGATTTCATGGGTTTTCATATTTTTTTGTACGGAACCCTAATTCTTTTTAAAAATATGAGTAAGAAAGCCTAAATTACTCCTTATAACATCATCTATGCGCCAATGAAAGTCCTGTCAAAATCGGTCCAGCAATTTCAGAACAAGCAGACAGACAGAAAATCAAAAAAATTTTTGTTATATGTACCGTATATACTTTCATAATATTCATTTAGAAAAAAATCTGTTATTTTTAAATTACAAACAGTCACTTCAATTTATTTTTTTATTTATTTACTAGCTGTTCCCCGCGACTTCGCCCGTGTGTAATTTAGGGTTTTTTTGTGCGGTACCCTAATTCTTTATATATATATATTATATATATTTCTATAATAAAAGTTATTTCTTATCATCATCAGCTATCTGCCAGTCAAAGTCCCGTCAAAATCGGTCCAGCCATTTCGGAGATTAGCCGGAAAACAAAAGACAAAAATTTTAATAATTGTGTTTTTGTCATAAGTACCGTATATACTTTAATATGCATTAAGTAAAAGTTATTTTGACATTACAAACAGACGCTTAAATTCAACTAGTAATATATAAGTCAATGCTTAAATTTTATTTATTTGTATAGATATTAGAACACATTTCTCTGGCATTTTCCGTAGTCGCCTCATAAGACAACAACGTGAAATTGAGTGATATAATTACTACCACGACCCAACCAGACGGCATTTGCTAAGCATTTTATCAAAGAGAAAATCCAACAGATCTGCAGAATGACAAAGTGACCGTGACAAGACGTCATAGTCCTAATAAAATCTTTTTTTTACTTATTATAAGCCAGTGCTTGACTGCAATCCCACCTGATGGTAAGTGGTAATGAAACATTCTTGCCTTGAAGACACTCCGATTATAATCAGACGGAAAGACAGACCCCAGGAATATATTTTACTCTTTTGCTGTACGCGTTACGAAGCCAAACATTTGGTTCGAATGCGTGGAATATCGACATCAAAGAAGTGAAGACTCTCCGACCGCACGGTTTTCTGATAATGGAAATGAGAGGGAAGATTTAAGGCGTGTTATTCCAGCACACGCTCTCCGAAATGCAAACACCGAGAAACCGTAAAACCGTAAACCACGAGAGGCTGGTTACTCTGCGCCTGTGCTCGACGCCGATAAGATTGGCAGCCGCCTTAAGCAAATCTTCTACGTCAATTCTACGTCATTTTTTACCTAGTAACTTTACTTTTATCATATAATTATATTTTTAATATTATTCTTTGTAATACATTTTCCACAAAAATCATCTTGAAATATACAAGTCTACACGTCCCAAATATACTTCAAAGAGAATAAAATCTTTGTGAATATAAAATTAAACTTGTTTGGTTACAACGATATCTCATTATTTTTATTGAAAAAAATATGATTTACAATGTTTATTATTAAGAATTATATCGTTAAAAATAAGTATATCATAATTAAAAATATAGTACAAATTTTGTTATTACAGACTAACAGCCTATATGTACATATCATGTGTTTGTGTCCCACGTTTGGAGCCGAACCCCATTGTCTTATCTCCTCAGTTTCAAGGTACTCCCCTTGTTGCCTAAGCCAGTATCGGAATCCTCTGCGTCGATATATCGAGTGACGTGCAGTTTCGTGGTCACTTGGAAGAGAAGCCCAAATTGGCATCTAAAAAGCTTGGCGTGTTCAGCAGAGCTGAACAGTATTTCATGCCGGCACACCGCCTGCAACTTTACAAGGCGCAGGTTCGGCCTCACATGGGATACTGTTCCCGTCTCTGGGCTGGGGCTCCCCAGTTCCAGCTCCTTCCATTTAATCACATCCAGCGCAGAGAGTTCGAATCGTCGGCGACCGTATTGACTCACTGACACTGCGAAGAGATGTTGCATCTCTTTACGTATTTTATCGCATCTACCACAGGGAGAGTTCTGAGGAATTGTTCGGACTAATTCCAGCCGCTCAGTTTCACCATCGCACATCGCAACAAAACTCGCGATACCATCCACACCATATGGATGATTGGCGTTCCACCACTGTGCGATTTACAAGAGGTTTTCTTCCTTGCACAAATTCCTTGTGGAATCGACTACCACCAGCGATATTTCCCGACCGATACGACTTAGGGTCCTTCAAGAAAATAACCTACCCCTTTTTAAAAGGCCGGCAACGCATTTGCAATTCCCCTGGTGTTGCAGTTGTTCATGGGCGGCGGTAGTCACTTACCATCAGGTGAGCCGCATGCTCGTTTGCCCCCTCTCCTATAAAAAAAAACCTAAAAACTAGCCTTCTTGCATAAGCGTCACATGGATACTTATATATTAGATGTTTTTATATCAGTAAGAGTAAACAAGGACACACTCCACCAGATGGTAAGTGGATGCTGAGGTCTAGAGCCACCTACGTATATCCTCAGTTAAGAATCAAAATGCAGATGCCTTATCAACATTGTAGAGTAAGATGGAATGCGTCTCCGATTCTCTTCACCAACCATATAAAACATTGCATTATGCTAAAGTCGTCATACAGCTGCAGCGTGACCACAATAAATAACATGTTTACCATTTTACTAGGTGGTAGCAATCCTTGATGGTGGAGTCCGTCGGGGTACCACTCTTTTACATATTTCTACCACCAAATAGCAGTACATAAAATACTGTGTTCCGGCAAGAAGGGTGTAGAGAACCAATGTAATTGATGGCCGTGAGGCATCCCATCTTAGTCTTCAGAGATGACAACGCATCTGTAGCCTTCCTTTTTAACCCCCCACGAAAAAGAGGGGTGTTATATGTTTAACGCGTGTATCTATGTATATGTGTGTCTGTCTGTGGCATCGTAGCTACCAAACGAATTAACCGATTTAGATTTACTTTTTTTTTCGTTTGGAAGTTGACTTGATCGAGTGTTCTAATTATGATTCAAGAAAATCTTTTCAGCCGTTTGAAGATCATTAACTCCTTTTTGTTTCGGGATTTTTTTTTTATTTTGAATTTCAGTTATTTGAAGTTGGTTTCAGATTTCCATGTGCAGTAGCCACTTACCATCAGATGGACTGCAAGTCATTAGTCACTTCAATTTTACATTTGAAAAAAAAAACATGAAGATCGTGGATAGACCTAAAAGAGATAGAATAAATGTTGACGTTCAAAGTAGTATTTTTATTAATACCATGACCCGACAGGAAACTATGAGTTGAAAGGTTTATAGAGGTTAAAAATTTGAACCGTTATCATATGAGCAGAGTGGCGCAGTGGAAGCGTGCTGGGCCCATAACCCAGAGGTCCGTGGATCGAAACCACGCTCTGCTATTCTAAAATTGTTTTAAATTATGTCATAAGATTACTATTTTGGTTTTATGTAGATCATTGTCACAATATATTTCATTTAGAACGTTGGAATATCTTTTAAAAAAGAACATCTAATAATTGGCTTAATTAAAAAATTGCATTAACGTTTTTAGATTATGTTTTAAGTTGTTTAAAAGACGTTAGTTTTTATACGAAAAGTAAATTAAGATAAATTGAATGAATTAAATTAAAGATATATGATAGAGAAAGTGAGATAGAGGAAAGTGACGAGTTCTACTTAATGTATATTTATTTCGAATTTAATTTAAGTTTAAATTATCAGCCAAAAGATTTTAAACTTCGACTTGATATTGTTGTCGAGAAATTAGATAAGAACACACTATTCGCCTAATGGTGAGTGGATTATCTACTTAATTTAAATTTAATATTAAATAATATAAGTTGTTATAAAAATATACGCTATTTACGAGGGGCTGCTGATAAGTCCGCGGCCTATGGCAGTAAATGAAAGAACAGTATTTTATTTTTATTTTACGATATAGTCTCCCTGAAGCGAAATACATTATTCACATCTAGCGAATAACGCTTTCAAACCACCAAAAAAATATTCCTTTTCTTTGCCCTCAAAATGGCTTGGCCCAGCCGCCTTCATTTAATTATCATCGACAAATCTATTTAAAAAATCTCGTATGTGTGCTTATGGAAGCTTTTGTTAGAAGTTGAGAGCTGTAAATCCCTCACACATATGCATACTGGACATGTCAATCTGAATTTAAAAAAATCTGTCACTGTGTTTATTTACTTCTGTAATTAATGGAATGAAAAAATGAAAGTGAAAGGGATTCGCTTGGCATCTTAATTCATAACATATTATTGACAAATCCGGATTCGAAATTATTAACAAAGACTGCAAGCATTTAGCAATAACTTTTTATTATTGATCTGCTTTTATTAATTTTTGATTTTGTAATTTTTTAATAAAAAATTATTTAAATTTAAATTTTTACATTTAAAATTTTAAAATTTGTAATGTCGTTCTTATGTTGTTATGTACTATTTAGTTTTTAATTAAGGTAGAGATCGTTTAATTTAAACCTGAACGCATTTCCTTGTATTTTGATAGATTTTATCATTTTATCATGTCAATTATAATCAAAATGCTAAAATCTACTTAAGGACAATAGAAAAGGCGCGCAGATTTAGACTTAATGATACCTAATACGATAAATGTGACAAAATATACTAATAGTACAAATTATGTAGGTGCATGCAGTTTTAAATTAGACGATCTCTACGATGAGGTTTCAAATTCCTAAGTTTTAAAGTAAAATTGTCACACTAATCGCTAGCTTTTCTCTTCACCACAATTAGCTGTGTTCGATATACGGACTTAAACCAGACTAAAATTAGTTTCATCAAAAGATCCAGAAAAAAGGATTCCATCGAAGTGTCTATTTTTGTTTGTTGGTTGGTTGTTTATTCACGACCGCGTCGAGAGTGAATTGCAAATAAATCTAGACTTTAATTTATTGCATTATTTATTAGTCAAACTTTGATGTTTCTAATATATTTATATGACTAGTTTTATTACGGTTATAAACCAGATAATATCGTAAATCAAATAAGTTAGTTTGTTCTTCTAAAATTGAAGTTTATGTTTAACTAAAACTAACCTCAATGTTTACATAGTACGGTCCAATTCTCTAGAAGCTTTGATGCTGTGACACAGTAGGACAGATGGATCCTTGGTAACGTAAAACGAGTTAAAAAGTAGAAGTCGACTTCAGAATTAAAAGTTTGAAATAATTTCCACATAGTAGTTTCTGAGGTCGATGCTGTGATATAGTATAGAAGAATTAAAGTGTGTAATTAAAATGTGGAAATTATTTTATATTTATTAATACTCGAAATCGGTTTTTACGATTTTTGACCCTTTAAAGAGGTCTACGTATTCCTTACTCATTCACTATTTCCACCTAGAATATCACCTACTTAGTAATATTAAACTAGTAGATCTAATTAGTTTTTATAAAATCATTATAATATATCATTTTAGGATAGTTGATACTCATAACAATAGAAATACTTTTTATGTTGAAAGTAATTCATTAGAAATTGTATCAAAATATTATTAAATTACATTATTGATTATTGTAGATGACGGTGCCTGCGCCATTGCACGTGTGGCGGCGCCGGTGTAGCTAGACAGAATTCTTGTAAACAACACGTGCACCGCACACCTGCGCCATTGCACCTGCGGTGGCGCCCTCTTGTTTAGCTACTTGTTTTGCTTGATCAGAGTGTATATTTTTATATCTTAATATACTATAGATTGATTACTTTTAGTATAAAAACTAAACAATTGTTAAGACTGACTTTATAACAACAATTAATTTTGCGTAAAAAAGTACATAAAAGCTACGAATCATTTACATATTTGTTTTATTCAGACTATATCGATCACTATATATAGGTTACGCAGTAGACAAATTTTAGAGTGGGCTAATACATTTTCGCAAATTGCGGCCAAAATAATAAACGAACATCGTGGCCCTTTGAAATATACAAAGTATTTGATATTTCTAACACACTTTTCGTGTCGGAATGCACATATTAAATATTTATTTTTCAAAAAAATATTTTGCCTGACCTCTCCAAAGTGTGGGTCGAATAGTTGATTGACCCTTTAATGATTTTTGAATACTACGCTCTATAAGTCTGCTTGGAAAATAATTCCTTCATTTACCTTTGTCCTACTTGGGTAAAATTTTCAACCAACTTCAAAAAAACTGGAGGTTATCAATACGACTGTATTTTTATGTGTGTGTTACCTCAGAAATTTTTTCTAAGTAAACTGATTTTGATGATTCTTTTTTATTTGAAAGCTGGTGCTTCTCATGTGGTCCTGTATAAATTTAATCAAGATCTGAGCAGTAGTTTTTGAGTTATCCTAATAATGCGTATTTAATTGACTTCGACTACATTGATGATGTTCTCATTTTATTTATATTGAAGTCGGTTGTGCAAATTTTTATTATTATATCACTTGTTAATTGTTATGGCGGCCAAACCGCGAACTTGCTCCTATAAATTAATATCATAGTATCAACAAGACCCCTTCTAAGTTCACGTATTGTGACATACAACTACGGAACCCTACAGTGTGCGTAGCCCGACACGTACATTGCCGGTTTTATTTGTTTCTATTTTAATTAAGCATAGCATTTTTTAAAGAAAGCATGGAAATAAATTCGTTTATCAATTTTGGATTAGCGTTTTTAATCACTGACAGGAATAATTAGCTTATCTATACATATAAATAAAATTGAAGTGTCTGCTGTAATATTGAAATAACATGTTTCTATTGAGCTCGGGGTTTATTTGCATGCTGTTAAGACGTAAAGAACCATTTTTTTATACTTAATCTGTCTGTACGAGCTTACTTTACGTATAGATAGAGAGAAGTGCCAGATCTCTCTATCTATACGTAAAGTAAGCTCTATATCTAGGCTATATTTTATTTGCAAAACTTGAAGAATAAAATAAATGGTCTTTGTTTAACTTAAATCTAAATAACTCCATTCTACTTAAGATTTACTATAGATTCTAACCAGGCGCAGCCGGGGCGGGTCGCTAGTTATTTAATAAAAAATATTACGATTAAATTACTGACGTTCTTCGGTTACTGTTTATAGAATAGACGAGAATTATTTTTATTCAATATAGATTACAAGAATACTTAAAGTTAAGTTAAAGTTAATACGTCCCACTACTGGACACAGGCCTCCTCTCATTTCTGACAGGGTTTTAGGGCAAGGAAATGTCCGCCGCGCTGCCCCAATGCGTGTTGGCGAACTTCACATGTCTTCGAAACTTCTTTAGGCACGTTGGGCACTTTTGGGATGGTGAAAAAACACTGAACTCGCGTGACCGTCACGCTCAGATACATATATACAGATGTATGTATATATATATATATATATATATATATATATATATATAAAATATAGCTCTTTTGGGATGGGGAAAAGCACTGAACTCGCGTGACCTTAACGCTCAGATACATATGTCCAGTGTATATATATATATAAATATACACATACATTTGTATATAAGTATATATATATATATATACACATACATTTGTATATAAGTATCTGAGCGTGACGGTCACGCGAGTTCAGTGCTTTTTCACCATCCCAAAAGTGCCCAACGTGCCTAAAGAAGTTTCGAAGACAAGTGAAGTTCGCCAACACGCATTGGGGCAGCGCGGCGGACATTTCCTTGCCCTAAAACCCTGTCAGAAATGAGAGGAGGCCTGTGTCCAGTAGTGGGACGTATTAACTTTAACTTAACTTTAAGTATTCTTGTGATCTATATTGAATAAAAATAATTCTCGTCTATTCTATAAACAGTAACCGAAGAACGTCAGTAATTCAAATCGTAATCTTTTTTATTAAATAACTAGCGACCCGCCCCGGCTGCGCCTGGTTAGAATCTATAGTGAATCTTAAGTAGAATGGAGTTATTTAGATTTAAGTTAAACAAAGATAATTTATTTTATTCTTCAAGTTTTGCAAACAAAATATAGCCTAGATCTCTTCAAGCACTTCTCTCTATCTATACGTAAAGTAAGCTCGTACAGACAGACAGACTAAATATTAAAAAATGGTTCTTTACGTCTTAACAGCATGCAAATAAACCCCGAGCTCAATAGAAACATGTTATTTCAATATTACAGCAGACACTTCAATTTTATTTATATGTATAGATAAGCTAATTATTCCTGTCAGTGATTAAAAACGCTAATCCAAAATTGATAAACGAATTTATTTCCATGCTTTCTTTAAAAAATGTTATGCTTAATTAAAATAGAAACAAATAAAACCGGCAAAGTACGTGTCGGGCTACGCACACTGTAGGGTTCCGTAGTTGTATGTCACAATACGTGAACTTAGAAGGGGTCTTGTTGATACTATGATATTAATTTATAGGAGCAAGTTCGCGGTTTGGCCGCCATAACAATTAACAAGTGATATAATAATAAAAATTTGCACAACCGACTTCAATAGAAATAAAATGAGAACATCATCAATGTAGTCGAAGTCAATTAAATACGCATTATTAAGGATAACTCAAAAACTACTGGTCAGATCTTGAACAATTTTTTTACGTGGTAGAGCCATGCTGCAGCTATATTAATAGTATAGTTGTAGCACGAATGGGTCGGCTCGAACGGGGAAGGACCACGCTCTCACAGAATACCAGCGTAAAATAGCAGCTTAATGCTGCTGTGTTTCGTATGGTGAGTGTAGAGAACCGGATACCCTTTTTACTGGAAAAAAGGCATTCTAACTTAGTCCTCACGGCTGACAACGCATCTGCATTTAAATTCGCAAACGAAGATAGATGTAGATGTCTATGGGCCACAGCAACCACTTACCATCAGGTGGACTGTGTGCTCGTTTGTCACCCTTATTCTATAAAAAAAAAAATTATACAGGACCACATGAGAAGCACCAGCTTTCAAATAAAAAAGAATCATCAAAATCAGTTCACTTTGAAAAAAGTTCTGAGGTAACACACACATAAAACATACAGTCGAATTGATAACCTCCACGTTTTTTGAAGTTGGTTGAAAATTTTACCCAAATAGGACGAAGGTAAATGAAGGAATTATTTTCCAAGCATACTTATAGAGCGTAGTGTAAATATCAGACGAACTGTCAGGCAGGAATGAAATAAATGTACATAAAATTAAACACTTTATCTATTACAACTGTATATTTTAAATGGCGTTAGTCTTCACGACACATAATCACTTATCACACACCGAAACACATTATCACAATTGCAGTCAACGCTTCACTATTTTAGTAGCACTTACATGGATTCAACACTAAGCGTCTAAACGTCACGACTGTTGCTCTGCGAATGACCGTTTCATTATCTAGCCTTACAACATTTATAGCAAAGAATAAAATAGGGTTTGGATTTGACTTCCGCAAAAGTCAAATCCATAGCCAATAACAAAGCAGAGTTTTTACCAACCGGATGTTATCCGAAAATATACAAAATGTCAACAATAGTATTCAAAAATGATTATAAAAACTTTTCGATTTTGAAATAATACTATCTACATTAAATCATTAGCATGGCAAGTCCGTACAAAAATGGTCATTGGTCATAGTTTCCTATCCATTTATTAGTTCCCGACAGTACAATCCTAAGATATACATGACCGTAACGAACCTTCCCGTAAACCAACACTGCCCTAAGCTATCCTGAGGGTCGCCCGCGTAAACCAAGAGTACCACAATTGAAACTGTAGGCCTACAATAACTACTAACTAAAACATAAGCGAAAGTGTTATGTCAGGATCGGTCTCATGGCGATCGATCCTCTCTGCCTAGCCCGCAAAGGAAAACGTAAAGCTATAGTAGTAATGCATAAGTCGTATAATTAAAAAAAAAAAATATTTTTACAGTTTACAATTACATAACAAAATTATAATGTAGCAAATTTTAGGTCATTTTCTATGGAATTATAACGAAATTTTTGGCTAATCCAAGTGCATTTTATAAGTTGGTCGACTGTACTCGTTAAGTTGTTAAGCCTACTTAGCTGTGATAGTTTTCTTTTTAACTTCATTATACATGCTACTATCAAGCATACTTTTCACACTCCTTAGCTTAATTAGTAGAGGGAGGGAAGGGGGGTGGGGTATGAATCTAATATACCATTTTAAAGCTAAATATTTCGCAAAGGGACCCCTAAATCAAAAAAAAATTCCATTCGCCAAATATTTTTGTAAGACCTGTCCAAAGATACCCCACCCCACACGTTGGAATTGACGGGTGAATAAATTCACCTGAATGGGAGGTACCAAAATTAAAATGTTTTTCAACATTTTATTTCAAAATTTAGTAGGCGTAATTAATATCTATAACTATCACTATGCCAAATTACAGCTTTGTAGCACCTAGGATCTCTGAGTAAAACCGCGGACGGACACGGCGACACTATAAGGGTTCCTTGTTGTTTAGCTACGGAATCCCAAAAACAAAAAATATCATAGTTCTTTGAAGGACATTCACCCGTCAGGACTTTTCAATGTTAACGCGAAAATAGAACTGTTGCAGACACTTCTGATCTATCTTTCAGCAACTCAAGCGCTTGTTTATTTTCGAAATCGCGCCGAGTGATGGGATTGTAAACAGATGTATTGAAGCATGTTACGTGTCCACATGGGCTTTGATGAAACTAATGAGTTTATTTTTACTTTACGCTTTATAGTGTTAGTTCTTGTAAGTGATTTTTCGCTTTCTGGACTATATCATCTCGTCAGTAATTCACAAAGAATACTAATAAAAGGTGATTCTGATGATGATAAATATTTATTTATTTTTACAGAAGAAACACGAATACAAACGAGTATGCGGCTCACCTGATGGTAAGTGTCAACCGCCGCTCATGAACAACTACAGCACCAGAGGAATTCAGGTTCGTTGCCGGCGTTTAAAAAAAGAGTAAGCTCGTTTCTTGAAGGGCCCTAAGTCGTATGGGTCCGGAAAAATCACCTGTGGTAAATAATTTCACAAAGAAGTCATGCGAATGAGAAAACTCCTAGTAAATTTAAAACTTCGTTAATTATAACATTCAGAGCATGGACGATTTTTGTTAAAGGTGTATTCTCTAGTCCGTTTGTATTTGATGTTTGTGATTTGATATTTGATGTTATATCCCCTCCGAACTTTATCACATCCTGCTATTGTCTCTACCATGACCTAATGTCACTTTAATCGATCGATAACCTTGATTGTGTATGCAGTTTAAATGCAATTTGTATGCTCTTCGGAAACGAACCCCCAGGTACGAATAATATACTCTAAATACTTTTCGGTTATGTGAATAAGCTATACCTGTCCTCGGTGAAGCCAAGGAGAAAGTCTCCTAGGTCTAAATGTAGATGTTTCTTCTTTTTATTAAAACGGTACCCCACACTAGGATTTTCTCCGGTATCACGGAGGCAGTTTACATACATGAGTTGCACAAGAAAATACATCCGGAGCCGAAATATTAAAATATTTGTAGACCATACAAATACGCATTTCGTGAGGGATTCGAACTATCGACCTTCAGCGTCGCAACTCAATGCTAAGCCACTGCGCCACGGAGGCCTTAAATACTAATAGGTAGATGTAAATGGTTCCCTTTTTGATTACAATAACTTTCCCTATCATTCTTTCACACTTGTTATCGGATCAGTGACAGTCCACGATTTCGGATTATATTTAACAAATCGATCGCCAGTTAAAATGAGCACATAGTCATAGTAGTGATAAGGTAAGTGGATGCTATGGCCTATAGACATTTACATCTACCATCGATAAAGAATCAAAATGCGCATGCGTTGCCAACCCGCGGACTAAGATGGAATGCCTCGTTACTAATAAAAAGAGTATCCGGTTCTCTAATTAATGTCCTCCAGAATTTCGGCCACGGCGGCCAGTCTCAACGGAGACTAGCCATCTGCACAGGACAGGATTATAGTGCCCAAGTGTATGCGCATGCACAGGTGCACCACTCTCTATTCCCTTACTCTCATAGTCCGACGGGACGGCAATTCCACACGACCGGAGAGAGATCAGGCGCAGGACCAACGGCTTTACGTGCTTTCCGAAGCACGGGGGTGAGACACCGCTAACTTCCTAACTCCGGGCTGCTACTGAGAATTTCTTGACAGAAAAACCCAATAACTGATTTTGGCGCGACCCGGGATTCGAACTCGGGATCTCATAAACAGCAATCGCGTTTACGACCACCATACCAACGAAGCAGTCAATAATACTCACCTCGGTTCTCTAATACTCACTATACGAAACACAGTAGCATTATTCTGTTTCACGCTGGTATTCTGTGAGAACGTGGTCCTACCCCGGTCGAGCCACATTCCATCAGGTGAGTAGCAAAAGTTTGGGATGCAAGCTGGATTTAGAAAGGGAATGGGGTGTACGGATCAAGTATTTTCCATGCGCATGATTGGAGAAGTTTTTGGCCAAAACCAGAAAGTTTTTGTGCTTTCATGGACTTGGAAAAGGCTTATGACAGAGTGGACAGGAATGTGTTATGGCAAACACTTAACTCATTTGGTTTGAGCGCTGGTTTGATACAGGCATTGAAGTCTCTTTATAGGGACTCTAGTGCTTGTGTCAGGATCAACAGGGTCTACTCGGACTGGTTTGGCATCCAAAAGGTGTCAGACAGGGCTGTGTAGCTTCCCTGGCTGTTTAACCTATTTATGGACAATTGTTTGCAAACTTTGAAAGTTGAAGAATGTGGGTTGAGAATGGGTGAGTTAACCGTCAAATGCCTTTGTACGCCGATGATCAAGTCATATTTGCATCGTCGGCGGCCGAGTTGCAATGATGGTTACTTTAATGAACCGATCATTAAAAGAAAGAGGTATGAAAGTGAACGCAAGTAAGACGAAAGTGATGGTTTTTGAAAGAGAAGAAAGTAAAACGTTATGTGAAATAAGAATAGAAGGGGAGTTGATTGAGCAAGTGGATGAGTTTGTATATTTGGGATGTTTATTTAGTAGGGATGGTAGATATGATAAGGATATAGAACGACGAGTGAACGCAGGAAATAGAGTGAATGGGGCTCTACACGCTATTGTGAAGAGTCAGAATGTGTCAAAAAAGGCACGTTTGGCAATTCACAATGCTGTGTTAGTCCCTACTTTAATGTATGGTAGTGAAAGTTGGGTCTGGCAGAAGAAGCATGAGAGTAGAATAAATGCTAGAAATGCGGTCATTAAGGAGTATGCTAGGGCTGAATCTGAATGACAGGGTGAGAAATAGTGTGATAAGAGAAAAGTGTGGTTTGCAAGATGACGTTGTGACCAGGATTAAGAAAGGAATGCTTCGGTGGTTTGGTCATGTAGAAAGGATGAACGAAGAAAGAGTGACAAAGCAAATTTATGCTGCAGAAGTGAACGGCAGAGTCGGAAAAGGACGCCCTAGACGAAGGTTTATCGACCAAATTGGCGATATATTGGAAATGGGCCAGATTAGGAGTACCCTTAACCGACGAGCGTGTATGCGTAGATATATGGATGTAAAGGAGGCGAGAGAGGTGTGCCAGGATCGTGCCAAGTGGAAGTCCGTAGTCTCTGCCTACCCCTCTGGGTGACAGGCGTGAGTGTTTATGTATGTATTTTGTAACACCTGTCCAACGATACCCCACACGTTGGAATTGACTAGTAAATAAAATGGTACCCAAAATTAAAATGTTTTTCAACATTTTATTTCAAAATTTAGTAGGCGTAATTAATATCTATAACTATAACTATGCCAAATTACAGCTTTGTAGCACCTAGGATCTCTGAGTAAAACCGCGGACGGACGGACGGACGGACATGGCGACACTATAAGGGTTCCTTGTTGTTTAGCCACGGAATCCCAAAAACAAAAAATATCATAGTTCTGTGAAGGACATTCACCCGTCAGGACTTTTCAATGTTAACGCGAAAATAGAACTGTTGCAGACACTTCTGATCTATCTTTCAGCAACTCAACGGCTTGTTTATTTTCGAAATCGCGCCGAGTGATGGGATTGTAAACAGATGTATTGAAGCATGTTACGTGTCCACATGGGCTTTGATGAAACTAATGAGTTTATTTTTACTTTACGCTTTATAGTGTTATTTCTTGTAAGTGATTTTTCGCTTTCTGGACTACATCATCTTGTCAGTAATTCACAAAGAATACTAATAAAAGGTGATTCTGATGATGATAAATATTACATTTTTTTACAGAAGAAACACGAATACAAACGAGTATGCGGCCCACCTGATGGTAAGTGTCAACCGCCGCTCATGAACGACTACAACACCAGAGGAATTTCAGGTTCGTTGCCGGCGTTTTAAAAAAGAGTAAGCTCGTTTCTTGAAGGGCCCTAAGTTGTATGGGTCCGGAAAAATCACCTGCGGTAAATAATTTCACAAAGAAGTCATGCGAATAAGAAAACTCCTAGTAAATTTAAAACTTCGTTAAATATAACATTCAGAGCGTGGACGATTTTTGTTAAAGGTGTATTCTCTAGTCCGTTTGTATTTGATGTTTGTGATTTGATATTTGATGTTATATCCCCTCCGAACTTTATCACATCCTGCTATTGTCTCTACCATGACCTAATGTCACTTTAATCGATCGATAACCTTGATTGTGTATGCAGTTTAAATGCAATTTGTATGCACTTCGGAAACGAACCCCCAGGTACGAATAATATACTCTAAATACTTTTCGGTTATGTGAATAAGCTATACCTGTCCTCGGTGAAGCCAAGGAGAAAGTCTCCTAGGTCTAAATGTAGATGTTTCTTCTTTTTTTTTTTTTTTTATTAAAACGGTACTCCACACTAGGATTTTCTATATTATGACGGAGGCAGTTTACATACATGAGTTGCACAAGAAAATACATCGGACCCGAAATATTAAAATAGTTGTAGACCATACAAATACGTATTTCGTGGGATTTGAACTATCGACCTTCAGCTTCGCAACTCAATGCTAAGCCACTGCGCCACGGAGGCGTTAAATACTAATAGGTAGATGTAAATGGTTCCTTTTGATTTCAATAGCTTTCCTATCATTCTTTCACACTTGTTATCGGATCAGTGACAGTCCACGATTTCGGATTATATTTAAGTGGATGCTATGGCCCATAGACATTTACATCTACCATCGATAAAGAATCAAAATGCGCATGCGTTGCCAACCCCGAGGACTAAGATGGAATGCCTCGTTACTAATAAAAGAGTCCCCGGTTCTCTAATTAATGATCTCCAGAATTTCGCCACGGCGGCCAGTCTCAACGGAGACTAGCCATTTGCACACGACAGGATTACAGTGCCCAAGTGTATGCGCATGCACAGGTGCACCACTCTCTATTCCCTCACTCTCATAGTCCGACGGGACGGCAATTCCACACGACCGGATAGAGATCAGGCGCAGGACCAACGGCTTTACGTGCTTTCCGAAGCACGGGGTGAAAGACCGCTAGCTTCCTGACTCCTGGTTGCTATTGAAAATTTCTTGACAGAAAAACCCAATAACTGATTTTGGCGCGACCCGGGATTCGAACTCGGGACCTCATAATCAGCAAACGCGTTTACGACCATCATACCAACGAAGCAGTCAATAATACTCACCTCGGTTCTCTAATACTCACTATACGAAACACAGTAGCATTATTCTGTTTCACGCTGGTATTCTGTGAGAACGTGGTCCCACCCCGGTTGAGACACATTCTATCAGGTGAGCAGCAAGCTTGTTTGCCCACTTTAATAAAGAAAAATGCTACTGCACATCTCTTGTTTCAATTTCCCTCTATCGCCGCTTACGACTCCCACGGCATGATATTTAGTAGTGAATTCTTCTATAAAAAAAATCAGGAAGTTCTGTCCATTACAGTAAACATTTTTTTCTAAGGGTCATGACTCGAAAATACAACTAGGTATCTGTTCTGTTTCTTGGGGAAAATATCTTAATTTTAAGGTATTAGATTTATATCAAAATCCAACAAAAGGCAGGCAGGTTCAGCTTCTTACCGGTAACTTGTAATTTTTTATAGACGAGGGGGCAAATGAGTATTCTCTCGCCTATAAAAAAAATTATGCTGCAGCCACGAATATGTATATCTATGTATATCTTTAGCGTCGCTCTACCTTGTAATGTTGCATCGCATAATATTTTTCGGATTTGTCTTGTGATGATGCCCCGTCTCTTTGACAGTTCTTCGGTTTATGTTACCTTATCCCGCAAAACACACATCCACGGCCGGGCACAGGTTTTATAAAGCATGAAAAGTGTTCAGTGCGAAATGACGTACTTTAATATTTTCGAAATATATAAACCTCCCTATAATGTTTTCCTTCATCGCAGAGCATGACGTATATCAGTGCCAGCGAGTATGTTACTCGATGCATTTTAGACAAAATTTGATGCAGTCAACCCGTCCCTGAGCTAAGATACCATACTTTGTTACTTTCCTTAAAAAATTACCCCCAAACCAGGATTTTCTCATATGTTGTAGAGATATTTTACAAATAAAATTTTACACGGACAAACATCCAGACGCGCAACAGTTATTTGTAAGTCATACAAATACTAGTGTTCCTTGTTTCGATCCCGCGACCTCAAGGCCCTACATCCTCAGATTATGCATCGTTTAGTCACTCCGCTATCGAATCCAAACCTTAATATACATGAGCAAGCGAACACTCTGTACGTTTGGCGTAGCATACGCACATCTACGCTTTTTTAACCCCCTGTGGCGGGTGGATGGAAAAGGGGAGATCTCCCGCCGGGCAAAGTGTTCTGCCCGAGGAGCGGCCAACGCTCCGAGTGGTAGTTCGGAGCTATTCTATATATACTGTTTTTGCTTCGGAACTTTGATAGCGCGATTTAGGCTTCGATGTATTTCGCTTGTGGCGCGACGACAGCGCCGCCACACCCCTTTTTAAAAAAGGAATGTTATATGTTTAACGCGTGTATCTGTGTATCTATGTGTCTGTCTGTGGCATCGTAACTCCCAAACGGATGAACCGATTTAGATTTAGTTTTTTTTTTCTGTTTGAAAGGTGACTTGATCGAAAGTGTTCTTAGCTATGATTCAAGAAAATCTGTTCATGGCGCTGTTGTCGAGATAAAGAAATCACCCGTGCGAAGCCGGGGCGCATAGCTAGTTTTTAATACAGTTTGCTAGTTTTTTTTTACAGGCAAATGCACAAAGGCAGCTGAACTGAGTAAGTGGCGCAAATATGAGTCTGTGAGAGATGACTACATATTTGTGCCATTTGCTGTAGAGACTATCGGTCCGTGGGGTCCACGCGCGGTAAAGTTCTAAAAGGAACTCCATCCGCAGCTGGTAGTTGCTGCTGGTGATAAGAGGGCTGGCTCTTTTCTCGCTCAAAGGCTAAGTATAGCCATTCAGCGGGGAAACGCAGCCAGCATTCTTGGCACGATACCGCGTGGAGTAGGACTGTTTGATAATTAAATTACTAGTTTTTTTATTATAGTTTTTAATATTGTATATAATAAAATATTGTATATTATGTTATGTAAAAAGATTTAAAAAATAAACATTGAATATAAATTGAGTGCTTAAAAGCCAATCTCAGCCATTAAAACCTAATAACAAGGAAGGTTAACGAATATACCTTTGTTTGAACTTCGCCTTGATTGAAATAAAATGGGATTTCAGGTCAAACGGTCAACTGACTTAGGGATGACCATTTATTGGACCCTTGTTAGATAGGATACGTTTAACAAAAAGGTTTAACAAAAGCAAATTACAAAAAGGGGCTTAACGACTTGCAAATCACTTTTTTTTTAACTTATTACTCGATGTCGACAGCAGGGCCACCTACCGGGTCCAATTGTGAATCTAAGCCATTGTCGAATAAACTTAATCACACACAAAATTTCATCAAAATCGGTCCAACCGTTTAGGAGGAGTTCAGTCAATACACGGACAAAAAATTGAATAGAAAAGTATATAAAGATAAACCAGTTCTTGACTACTTCCCACTTTCTGCGACGTATAAAATAATCTTCACCCTAAACTGTAAAATATTTTACCATAGTGTTTTCAGACTTTGATAACATTATGCCATAATATTTTGTTGCAGTTTAAAATTCATTCCAGGCATTTTTCAAAATAGATGCCACAAATAATACAGTAGATGCGAGTCCCACCTAATCAGCATTCATGGTCTTAGGCCTTTATACATCCGTGATCTGACAGGAGATGGGCAGCAGCGTCTTCCTAATAACGGCTAAAAATAAAAAACTACGGTGGCCACTTGCCAAGCTTGATAAATATCCCCCCTTTGGGAGAGGCCTATGTTCAACTGAGAAGCTCCATGTGGTGGAGTGGTAAGAGATTCCATCAGGCTATTTCGTTCCTTGGGTAACGGGTACTACCAAAAAGATCTTATAGCTTCCGATAGATGGCGGTATGCTTATATCGTTTACGCCAGGCGTAAAATATCTAAGGGTTGCGGAACCTAAGTGTGGCGTGGTAGTCACCAGGGTTCTGCGAAATTATTTAATTTTGCTTTTCAAACAATTCTACAGTTAGGTACGCATATTATTTTGAAATAGCGCAAAATATGTAATGAGGAACCCATTACTGTTACGTAGGTGCGTAGGTAGGCAACAATTCGGGACTATGCCGCGGCACGGTTGCGTGGTGTGGCGGGTTGCGTCTCCCACCCGCGTTGCGAGATTGGAGTTGGTGTTAGGACATTGAAACAGGTTTTTCAGCTTACACTTTTATAGAGAACAAATATCAAGTCTAGATTGGACGCTACCCCAAACATGCACATGCAACTGTCGAACATAATACCGAACTATAGAGCAATTATTAATAAAACAGACAAAACAGTATTTTTTCATAATTTCACTTTTAAAATATTTTTAATTAGTTTTTGTTCTTATTTAAATTGCACAGTCTTCGATTTCTAATCATTAGGTGTGTGGTTCCATAAAATAAAATGAATTTGGCGAGTTTTCCATTACCTTAAAAGTTTAGGAACCCCTTTTCTACAGCACATTATTGCTATCGATCAACAAAGATTATGAAATTTTTTGATAAAATAAAGAGCAATAGAACATGAGCCCATAAACAAACATCTGCAACACCAGAGGAATTATAAATGCATCGCGGAGGGCTCTTTTCTGAAGGATTCGGTCCTGGAGTCATATCCATCGGAGAAAAAAACCGCTGGCTACGCTCAATTCCGGCATTTATTTCACCCAGGTAGCAAGAGTGACAGAGTACGTAAAATAGAATAGAATAAATCGGTAATTTATGAAAATCGTGGATTGTTATGAATGGATTAAATATGATAATTTTATTCATTTTTTACGTGGTAGAGCCATGCTGTAGCTATATTAATAGTATAGTTGTAGCACGAATGGGTCGACTCGACCGGGAAAGACCACGCTCTCACAGAATACCAGCGTAAAATAGCAGCTTAATGCTACTGTGTTTCGTATGGTGAGTGTAGAGAACCGGAGACCCTTTTTACTGGAAAAGAGGCATTCTATCTTAGTCCTCACGGCTGACAACGCACCTGCATTTAAATTCGCAAAGGAAGATAGATGTTGATGTCTATGAGCCACAACAACCACTTACCTTCAGGTGGACTGTGTGCTCGTTTGTTACCCTTATTCTATAAAAAAAATCATTATGGTATTTAATGAAATGTGTTAATTTATTTTAAATGTTTATTTTAGCAATTAAACCATAGATATTAAAAGCATCGCACAAATAGGAGACCGGGGTAATAGGAAACACTGTATTCTAACTCATTCTCTCGCAGGCTAAATCCTATAGATGTATATGTTTGTCTCTTTTTAGTGTCGCTTTATCGTTTCATCTAGTTTCAAATCACAACGATTCTAAAGAAGCTTTCACTTCAAAAAGTCCCGCTCGGTTTCTTGCTGGTTTTTCCTGTACAGAAGTCTTTTACCGAACCAGTGGTAAAAGCATAAATGACTTTCTATTTATTGAAATCTGTTTATGTAAATAAAAAATCAATTGTCGCATGTATGAAAGATCGTCACTTGAGAACGGCTGGACTGATTTTGTTGAAATTTTTCGTATGTGTTTGAGTGGGTCACTGGATGGTTTAGATTTACGCTAGTATTAAATAAAAATTATTATATTCAATTCAATTCTAATATTAAAGCGTATGGACTACGAAACTTAAAGGTCGTATGTTCGAATAGGCCATTCGACTACTGTCGTGAACCACTGCTCAAAGAAATTACTTTTAACTAGTAACGAAGTCTTTTTTTCTTCTTTTTTACTTTATGGCTTCTGTTAATAGAATTCTGCCAATGACGAAGTCTCCTAATTTTGTCCTCGGTGATGACACTGACAACGTATCTGCATCTTTATTTTTATTTGAGGATAGATGCGGGTGTCTATGGACCACAGCAGCCATTCCTCGAGAAAACTGCGTGCTCGTTTGTGACCCTTACTTCTAAAAAAAACAAGGCTAGTATATCTATTTTCTGGTTGAAGTAAAATAGAAGGAGCTGGTATTTGATTTTCTCAGCCTAGAGAAATAATTTTTTAGTAAAAACATAGGTAATAATATCCTCTCATTAGCAAAATTTCATGCAATTAAATGAGCGAGCACTTTTCTCCAAGTTTCCGAGTGCCTTTTTCTTGAAAAAGATTTCTTTCATTTAAAAGTTGATTTCGGTGGCGCATAAATATATAATTAGCTACTTACTTGAAAGATGGTTCTTTAAATGGTGCTGAGATGCTTGATTTTTCCGCCATTTTTACTTCCATTATCAACCGAATAAAACTATTTTAAGGATTTTATCGCGTTAATTTACTTATATTTAATTCCCGACGTTTCGGGTGCTTTGGAGTACCCATGGTCACGGTCCCGATGTCAAAGTTAACCCGGAGTACCTGGTCGGATGTCCGGTTCTTGTGTACCAGGTACTCCAGTAGCTCATGGTCACCAGCAACAAACTTCGAACAAAGTAGACCACAAATTCGTTATTAGCTAGAGGGTTAAAATAAAAAGACTTATAGCTTGTGGTTTGACTGCAGTAAACATAGGTTTTGCCTTAAAAGGAATTATATAATTATCCTCACTTAAAACAGTTTGTTTAAACATTGTTTACATTCAAAAGCGTTTAGTGTGTTAAAATAAAATAAAAAAGTAAAAATCTCAATACTGTTGAGCTCAAGTCTTATTTCTCAAGAGCTATGAATGAAGAAAAATTCCACTGCGCTGCACCACTACCACCCCAAATCCTTGGACCAAGAAAGCTGAAATTCTGCACAAAGGTTCCCTTTAAAATGTAGACAAGGAACAAGGAAGGATTTTTCGAAATTCCTACGGGATCAGGAATAAAGAGGATTTATCTTTTAGCTTTATCGTTGCCATACTTCCGTAACTGTAATTATTTGAGAATTAAAATTTGGCATATAAGTAGGTAATTATAATCACTAATAACAGCGTTCAGGATTTTTCGAAATTCCCTCGGGATGAAGAATAAAGAGGATTTATCATTTCTCTTTAAATTTGTCTTATTTCCGTATAACTATAATAATGAGAGACTTGAAAGTAGTTAATTATAGTCACTAATAACTGTTTTCAGGATTTTCGAAAATCTTAAGAGATAGGGAAGAGAGATGATTTATCAAAATTGCTGTAATTTCCAATTTCACGCGTAGAAGCTGAGGGTAGTCGCTATGTGTGTATAAAAAGGGTGACAAACGGGCACACAGTCCACATGATGGTAATAAGTGAATGTCATGACCCATAGATATCTACATCTCTTCTCGGTTAAGAATCTAAAGCGTTCTTTCAAAAACATTATTTCTTTCTTTTCTTTAAAAAAACTCCTTTCTTTACCTCCACACTAGGATTTATCCTGTTTCGGGAGGTGTTTTAAATTATTTAAAAAAAGGCATTTTAATAAATTATAACCAACTAGCTTTTGCCCGCGCGTGGGGTTCGGTTATATCGCGCCCATGTGTGAAAAAGAGTCTACTGGTACAAGCCACAATTATAACTGGATGTCGCGGGCAAAAGCTAGTTGGTTGCTAATCTATTACTGTGTGCCAAAATTATCAGAGAACTGGGCGAACTTACGCGTGAGCAAGCCATATAGAATTGCCCGTGTGAAAAACAATTTTCTCCCAAATCTATACCCGCAAATTTTAATGTCTGCCCTTGTGATTTGTTTATAGTCATTGCAAAGCAGACTCGTTACTTCGGGATCAAGGGAATTCTTGGTACAAATACAGTTTCCCCTTGCGCACACCCAGTTATAATTGTGGCTTCCACTACATTACGATGTAACGCTTTTACTTTTAGTCTGGTTGAGGAGGTTTTAAATTTCTCAACAACATAACAGGAGTGCCCAGAATAAGCTTATGATGTGTAAGACCCGATGGTTTCAGTGAATTAATAACTTCGGCAGGGTAGTTAATTGCGTCAACTGTGTCGACCACAGAGTCTATTGACGTGTACACCATTTCTTCCCCCTCAAAAGACGTTAACAGTATGTCGTTAATTGCCGCTGCTTGGTCGTTTTTCGGGGTTAGTATGGCACGTTCACACAACAATTCCATTGGCTTATCGTGGATATGAGCAATATCTGGGTAAATTTTGGATATTAACTCCTGTAACGTAAATACTGTGCTGTGCACAAATTATCAGGGATGGTTATCATTCCGTTATTTATCGGGTAATCACCGTTGCCGATTTCAAGTAGGATATTTGCAAATCTATCAGCAGACTCTTTTTCTCCTAAGTGTACCCGCATATTTTTCGAGAGCTTTTAATTATATGGCCTCTAATTAAGTGTAATTAATAAAGTGGATCTCTTAAGACACACCTTAACTTCATCTGCTCTAGTTCCTTTTAGCACTACTGGTAGAGTCTGTCTAAAATCTCCAGCCAGCAAAACCGTTACACTACCCATTAACTTCTTATTTCCTCTTATATCTTGTAGAGTTCTATTTAAAGCCTCTACGCCACCCTTATGTGCCATGGTTATTTCATCCCACACTATCATTTTCGCATGTTTTAATACTTCAGCAAAATTACTTTGTTTCGATATATTACAAATGGGAGTATCAGCTGTTGTTAAATTCAGTGGTAACTTGAAGGTAGCATGAGCAGTTGGATTTTGAAATAGTTGTTGTTTTTGTAATCAGCGACCCGAATAAAAATATAATAAAAACGATACCCATGTTGATTTTCAGAATTTGTCACCCCTTTTCCACCTTTTAGGGGTTGAATTCTGAAAGAGCCTGAAACACTTGTTTACTCATTCATTGATAGGAGTACTCCTGTGAAGTTTCGAATAAAATAGTTTAACTAATCTTTTTTTCCCATACAAACTATCAACCCCTTTTTCACTCCCTTAGGGGTGAATTTTCACGTAAATGTTTATTTCTAATCGTTAACCTAAAAACAAAGTTTCAGGCTTCTAGCTCTAAAAATGACGGACTTCCATACAAACTTTTAACCCCTTTTTCACCCCCTTAGGGGTTGAATTTTCAAAAACCCTAGGACACGTAAATGTTTATTTCTAATCGTTAACCTAAAAACAAAGTTTCAGGCTTCTAGCTCTAAAAATGACGGACTTCCATACAAATTTGTGACCCCTTTTTCACCCCCTTAGGGGGCGAATTTTCAAAAATCCTTTCTTAACAGATGCCTACGTCATTACAACTGTCTGTATGTCAAATCTCAGCGAAATCTGTTTAGTCGTTTCGGCTGTGCGTTGATAGATGTGTCAGTCAGGTTTGCCTTTTATATACATATAGAAGATAAACTGACAGAGAAGTCTTCACACCTTTTCTTTGAAATATGTTTAATTTTTCAGACATGTAGGTTTCCTGCACCGCCTAGAACGTGGTAAACCAGTACTTACCAAAAAATTCGCTTGGATACCCGCTGCTAGCTTTAAACAAAGAAGGCTACAGATGCGTTGCCACCTATGTGGACTTAGATGGAATGCCTCACAGACTGTAACTATACTGGGTCTCTATACCCTCAGACTGGAACACGGCAATAGCATTGCTATTTAATGTAATGAAAGAGAAATAGCTAATAGAATAGGACCTACGCAGATAGACTCAGAGTCAGCAGAGGAGGTCTATCGCCTAGTAAAATTTCACAAACGGAATCGAACTCTGTTCCCTTCGCTTACTATAAAATTTAAATCACCTCCAGCCACTGAGCTTTCACGGCTTTAATAAGTTATTAAGAGTATATTTATATGTCTTTGGTTGGATTGTACTTAACTCTTAACCGATAAAATCTCGGTTCCGGTACCATAAACGAGTACAATCACAATAGTAAATAAGGTCCGAAGGTTAAAAAAAGACGCATAATTTGGTCCCTGCACGCATTCCAACCAGTGACTTAGTAATTAGACACATTAAACACAAACTACGGTCGCTAAGATCATCCTTAAACAAGCGTAACGTAACTAATATGGATATATAAATCAACAAACCGTCTCCATTTTTCTCCGGTCGATTTTCAACATCAGCCATAGTGGACACTCACGAAAATAACACAGGAATTAATCTATCGAAAATAGTCGTCACGGGACGTCACTACAAATTGTTTATAAGTTGGCCTTGTTTTTATATCACTTCACATCACATCTGTTAAAAAAAACACTTTATTTTTTTAAATCATTTCTTACTAACACAATATAGAACGCATTTCCTTTTTTCAAATAAAAAAGGCGCGAAAGTATTCCCGAAAACGCCGCCTTTTTTCAAATTACACACCATGGACGTATAAAAAAACGTCCATGTTACACACATGCGTCGTTCCCGAACGATCGCCGCACACACACTGTTCTATTCTTGTTGTGCCAATTGAAAAGTTTTACTATTACATTGTTAGGTGTCATATTTGATTCTATCCATCCATAAGTATAGTTTTCATCTCTGAATTATGTGGTGAATAAACCATTAGAGATAAATATCCGGTTATTGTATCTGCTGTTATTCATAGTAAAACATTATTTTTATCTTATCTCATAACACCGTTAGCATTCCACTGTCCATTGTTGGTATGATTTACCTTAACTGTCACGCTTGATCATCATCATCATCATCATCATTACAGCCCCTCACAAGTCCACTGTTGAACATAGGCCTCCCCCAAGGAATGCCACAAAGCACGGTCCTGAGCCAGATGCATCCATCGACTTCCTGCATGTCTGACGACCTGTCACTCCATCTAGTGGGGGTTCGCCCTACACTTCGCCTACCGATACGAGGCTGCCACTCGAGAACCTGTCTGCTGTCACGCTTAGAAGAATAAAAGTCTTGCGACCTTATTACCAGATATCATCCACCTTTTACACTGCTTTCCGTCGCAGATCTGGGAATTTTACGTATGTATAAATAAGCAAAAGTTATACCATCTACATACAGCCCAGCGGATCAGTATGTTGACGTGCCAATGGTCCAGACATATATCTCAAAGAACCAACTACTGATACGGAAGATAGGTGACCCCGGAGGTTTGGTGACCCCTACTAGATGGAGTGACGACCTAATGAAACATGAACATCAATGAGGTGGCTTAAAGCCGTGCTTAGTGGCAATATTAGAAAGGCTTTATTCAGCATTAGACTTGAAATTTACTGTAAAGACGATGATAATACCGCCTATAAAGTTTAAGATATAAAGGGAGAGATATAGAGTTGAGATAATTTGCATTTTCAATTAAAAATTCAATCGAAAAATATTTTTAGATCAATCTAAAATTATTATTCTTATACCATCTATGAGGTAATCTGTTGGGGAAGCCTACGTTCAGAAGTGTACTTTTGACAGGCTATTATAGAATGAATGGATGAACAAATTTTGTTCAATATAAGTTGCTCTCGTGTACCTACTCCTAGGCGAACTATTAGATTAGTATACAATGCCTAAAGTAAAGGCATTAAGTAACTGTAAACCTTAGGTGCGACGACGAACGTAGCAAGGAGGAGCTTGACGTTACTGGTGACCACAACGCGGGAGCCTAGCGAACACAGCGGACTATTGCTACACCCAACGAGCGAAGCGAGCTTGCCGCGACATCAGCCGGCGAAGCGCTAGGGAAAATTTTAAGCCATTTCTTAGTGTCCTCAACCAACCCTCTCTGAATCCTATAAAGGTGTCTAATTTCGTTTTAAAAGTATAAGTCTGAAAACAGATTATTAATATGAAATGTTCAAAAATGCATAAAAAACTATAAGTTTCGGCGGAGAGGGGTTAGTGCAGGGAGGAGTCATTCCTCCCACCCCTTCCTAACCCAGGATACAAAAGCAACCCCAGCAAATAAATAAGAAGAGGCCTTGTCCAGCAGCGGGACGCAGAATTACTTTACCTTTTTTAACTTTTTAAAAAACTCACTCAACTTTACTTGAACCCTTATAAAGTTTGTTACACGATATCTCCAGAGCTAGTCAACCGATAGTTTTTTGTTCTTAACGATAAAGTTAAACCTCAAAAAAGGTTCATCAGATCAGGTAATATTTGAAGTCGATTTACATATTTTTAATTTAATTAATTTAACATCCGCGTAATAAAATAAAATCCTGTGTCTCACTTAGTTTGGAGAGTACCTCCCGCCCTCCTTCAATTGCGTGCACTATCCCCGTCAACACCACAACATCCTAACACCACAACTCCCAACACCACTACACTAAGAAAGACACTTCACCGTCGAATATACGACACGTGTTTCGCCTCTAAACGAGGCATAATCAGGTGAAATAGACAATTAATTCTTAAAATCTTTGATAGGATATATTTCCGCAAAGTAAGGCCTGATTCTATCAATAACATTTTTAAATAATTCAGCATATCATACAACTTGTGTCTTCTACTGGTAGATTACCTATATTGCCTGATAAATTAAGCATCTAATAAAAATCGATACTGAAATATTTTTATCAGGTTTAAAATTAGCTCGCCCTACTGTCTCAATATAGATTTGGGACGTAGTGTTTTGTAATACAGTTCAGGAGTACACGAATAAAGGAAGCTCAAGTACACGTTACGTTTCATCAGTCGAGTACATTTTTATTTATTTTTAGCAGACTTCAAAAAAAGGAGAGGTTCTCAGTTCGACTGTATTTTTTACTTTTTTGTATGTATGTTATGTGATATATTCGTCAATTGTGAACCGATTTCAATGGTTTGTTCTTTTATTATTAAATAGGTAATTCATTCATTCAAACATATAAGTTCATACTTCAGGGTGGTCTTAAATTTGATTTAGAAAAATAGGGAATGAAGTTTTTAATGTAACTATTTCGACCACATTCGAGCTTATGGCATTCCTAAGTCCAATTAAATTGGTCAAAAAATATAATTTTAATAAAAAGCTAACTTCAGAGAACTAAAAAGAATAATTGCCACATAAAAGTTTCTGAAGTCGGGGCTTTAATAATTCTATGGACTACTAGCTGTTCCCCGCGACTTCGCCCGCGTGGAATTTATTACAATTGAATAACATGGGTCTTACTTTTTTTGAGCGGAACCTTAATTCTTTTTCTAAAATAAAAGTGGCCTAAGTTACTCCTTATAACATCAGCTATCTGCCAGTGAGAATTCCGTCAAAATCAGTCCAGCCGTTTCAGATATTAGCTGGAACAAACAGACAAACAAAAATTTTAAAAATTGTTTCTTTGTTATAAGTACCGTATAAACTTTCATATGCATTTAGTAAAAAGCTGTTATTTTGACATAAGAAATAGACACTTCAATTTTATTTATTTGTATATACATAGATGTCTTAGCACGACTTCTGAAGATACTATGAGGACATTATTTTATACTTATCTCTTTGAAGTCGGCTTTTGCCTTTTATTAAAAGTCAATTTTTTACAAGAGAGCTTTCAAATTTAATAACAACCCAAGTTCAATCCCGTTAGTACATTTAGAGACACCGCACACTACAGACTTTCTATCGGGCGAGAGTTTAGTCGGTTTCTTAATCAGTATTGAGATGTATGCAAGTGCGCATATTATAACGATTAGTTATCGGCCGATAAATCAGTTTGATGGGCTACACGATTCCCTTCAAACTAAATTGTTGGTCAACTATCGGTCAACTGCTAAATCAGTACGACGCGGCGCTCTTCGACGCGCGCACACACGCCGATTGGCCGACTCGGTCGATAACGTTACTTCGTCGAATCATCTATTCTACAGTTGTAAAATAGATGAAGAAGTAATCTGTCACTGTATATAGGATGCACCCAGTATTCTCGGATTCTCTTCTTGATCGGTCTCCTTCGTTGTATAATAGCAATAATAATAACATTTCTGGACAATATTTTAGGTTTCATTACGCGACTACTCACTTCAAGAGCTGCTTACTAACTACATTTTTTTCGCAAACGATCGGCCGACTGTTGGCTTAGTGTGTGCACTCACCACTAACCCGTATGTTTAATTGGCCCAGTGTGCGCACTAGCAGCCCAACCCGACTAAACTCTCGCTGGATAGAAAGTCTGTAGTGTGCGGTGTCTCTAAAGGCGGCTCTTCACGTTGGCCAACATTGTGGCGAATGTGTTGACAAAGATATTGGCCGAGAGTTTGTGATGGCGTCCACACATTGGAAGGTCGTTCAGTTTGCTTCGGTTCAGGCCAATGTGCGGACGAATTTATTAAAATGGATATTGAGGCGCTAACCGCTGCTGCGGTTTATTTATTTACAGCATACCGTACTACGTGAAGGTGTATAAGAAAAGGGTGATCAAAAGAAATGGAAAAAAAGACATTTTATTTCGTGTGTTCCACAAATAATTTTCGGCTTGGTAGCAAAGCGAAAAGTTTCTTCATTGGTCATTGTTACTGCCATTTTGTAGACACTAGTTACGATGCGTGAATATAAAATTTAAATCAGGTGCGTGCGATCACTCTGGTAGCTCGTAGCAAACTAAACGTGCGCCCAACGTGTGTGAACGCGGTGGCCAATACTCTGCCACAACCCTTTGATCTTTTGTAAAACCGACAACACACGGATCTCGCGCCAACTTAGGGCCATCATTCCAATACTATATCAATGAATCATAAACTTTTCCAAATAATATAATATTTTTTCAAATTAAGGTTCTTGATTGTTTTATATTTACAAACGTTATTATTAGGTGAAAATTTAATTTAATAAAACTAAGGTTTTTCAAGGTGATTTAGCTTTACCTACTTATATAAATGTTTTTTTATAGAACAAAAATAGTACACAAGGTTTGTAATCTCTGCATAAAAAGTCACTTTCTCCATTTCAAGGAAAACACGTAGAAAAACAGGTAGTTAGCCACTAAAATAAGTATCCTTCTGTTTGCAACTGATGTTTGATGTCAACTAAACTTAACTAAGTCTAAACAAGTGAAAAAGCATAAAAAGAAAATTATTTTTACAAATGGCTGATGGCACAACAGGAGTGTCATCAATTTCTATGTGATTGACACGACAGTGTGTCACGAAATATTTGTTCGCCGCCACAGCTAAAAGTTGTCGAAAATTGGTGAGTGTCCTTGCATTGGGCGCAAAACACACAATGTTGGCCAACGTGAAGATCTGCCATTACAAATAGGCATTAGACACAGATCTCTTATTTCTGTGAGGACCCACAACTGCGCATTAGCGTGTTTGCGGACGTAACATATCATATTTTATAAGTTGGACTAACAAAACTTATTTTACAATAAATACCTAAATTACTTTAACAACGGTATAACCTATATAATGGTATACCTATATAATTAACAATAGTCTGGTATTAGTTACAAGGTTGTGGGTTCGAATCCGCCATACGATTACTGTCGTGAACCACTCCTATCACAAGGATTTAAGCTTACCAGGAGTGGTAAAAGGGAATATTAGCAATATAATAGCATTGCAAATATTTTATTTAAAAAAAAATCATAACCACGCTGCAGCTGTGTTATGGTTGCAACAAGAAGTTGTAGCACGAACGGGTCGGCTCGACCGGGGAAAGACCACGCTCTCACAGAATACCAGCGTAAAATAGCAGCTCAACGCTGCTGTGTTTCGTATGGTGAGTGTAGAAGAACCGGAGACCCTTTTACTGGAAAAGAGGCATTCTATCTTAGCCTCACGGCTGACAACGCATCTACATTTAAATTCGCACGAAGATAGATGTAGATGTCTATAAACCACAGCAACCACTTACCATCAGGTGGACTGTGTGCTCACTACTCACCTATTGTATAAAAAAAAAAGAATGGGTTGGCTCGATATGGGAAGGTTCACGATCGCACAGAAAGACAGCGTAAAATAGCAGCATAGTATGATGCTGTTGTGCTTAATATGGTGTGTGACAAGAACCGGAGGTCCTGTCGACTTGTAACGAGATAATCTTAGATCTCAGGGGTAACTATGCATCTGCATATGGATTCTTACTCATACTTAAGGCTAAATTTAAGTGTCCTATTTTAGACTTAAAGGGTGACTACACTCTGCCTTTTGATTACTAATTGAGGATAGATGTAGCTTTCGACGGACCACAACACACATTTACCATAAATTTACCAGGTGGACTGTGAGCTCGTTTGTCACATTCACTTTTATAAAAAAGAAGATTGAGAGTTAAATATTGAATTTGTGCTGCAACCTACATTATTTTATAGTTTCACTAGAACTACTATCCACTACATCCGCCCCGGATTCGCACGGGTGATTTCTGGACCTCGACAACAGCGCCATCTACCAAAACACAAAAAAATCATCAAAATCTGTCGAGCCGTTTCTGAGTATTAGCGAGACTAACGGATATCAATTGATTTTTATAGTTAATAATATATATGTATTATACATATAGATATTCCCCTTGACTCATTCTGTATATTGATGAAAACCGCATCAAAATATCCTTTGCTTAGTTCAAAAGATCTAAGCGTACAGACGGCGAAACGACTTTGTTTTATATGTAGAGATAAGTATTGTATCGTAAATGTTTATATGGTACATTTCGTAAAATCTTGATATAACCATCTTGTATACCCCAGATGTGAATTACGCAGACTGGTGCAGAGCAGCAGTGTCAAAGATTGCGAGACAAAGATCGCCTCTGCGAGCCTCTGTGATCGCCAATCCACCTACCAAGCAGGGCAAATACGGAGTATCCTTACTACAATAGAACAGGTCCATATTTAGCTGTGGACTATACGAGCCACCGCTAGGGTAATAGTGTTCTGTGGTCTCTGTTCGATGGTAACACCGATCTTTTTTTGTTAAAATTAGGTTGAATGTCTCGTTATTCTAGTGTACCGAATCGTACCGAAAGCACGTAAAGCCGTTGGTCCTGCGCCTGATCTCATTCCGGTCGTCGAATTACCGTCCCATCGGACTATGAGAGTGAGGTAACAGAGACTGCACCTGTGCTTGCGCATACACTTGGGCACTATAATCTTGTCCTGCGCATTTGGCTAATCTCCGTTGCGACTGCCCGTCGTGACTGAAATCGGTGAAATGGTCTGGAGGACATTATTATAAAAATTAGAATGTTTTAGTATTCCGTGAAAAATTAGACAAAACATTATAATTTTAATATCAATAGTCTCTCGAATCATATTTGGTAGGTTAGTTAGTGTTCCTTAGCGACGATTTGTGGTCTATCAAATCCGATGTAATGTCGAAGGCAATCCTGAGTAGTGAGTATATTCGCAGATAAACGACCCTGGAAAATGATTAATCTCTATAACACAAACTAGTTATTAATAGCTAAGGGTAACCCAACTTAACTATGACATGGGACGTCCAAAACCTCACTCCCTCCGTAACCTTGCAAAGCACACAAGGCACTTAAAATGTCGAGAATTTGAAGTCGATATAATCTGTAACATTTATTTAATTCAAATAAATGTTACAGATTAGACAAGGGCGGATCCAGTAGGGGGGCACGGGGGCACGTGCCCCCTTCTTCCAAACGCTATAAATAAAACAAAGAACTGGGAGATTAATAAGGCGCAAGGTCTGGTGAGTACGGCAGACCGTTACAAGAAGCTGGGGTTGGAAGCTCTCCGTCATCCAGAGAGCTTCCAACCCCAGCTTCTTGTAACTTGGAGACCATCTGTGCAGTATGAGGTCACACGCTGTCGTGCAGGAGCAGCGGGGACGAGAAATTGACCAAAGCGGGTTGGAGACCTGCGAGCTTCTCCCTCATTGTGTTCACTTCTTCACAGTACACATCTGCAGTAATGCTCATCCCGTTAGGTAACAAGCTGTGATGAATCACACCAGCGCTAGACCACCAAACAGTGACCATCACTTTTTTGGGGGTGAGTCATCGATCACTAATAAAAAACGGGTGAGTTTTCGTTTAGGGCATTGTTTAGGTGCTGAACCAACCAACTTGCCGAGTGCTTGCGATTATCAAACAGAATCCATTTTTCGTCGCAGGTAACAATGCGGTTAAAATTCCTTCGTTTGTGTGACTGTTGAGCAGTGCAAAGCACGTCTTGACGCGTACTTCGCGCTGGCGATCATTGAGTTCGTGGGGCAGCTATTTTTCAAGTTTTTTACCTGGCCAATTTGACGCAAATGGACCAATATTGTTTTGATTCTAACGTCGAAAGCCTAATTAATAAACCTTACTGTTGTACCAATAATAATGCCGCGCGGAACAAGTATTTGTATGGCCTACAAATAATTGTTCCGGGTCTGGATGTTTGTCCTTGTGAAATGTATGTATGTAAACTGCCCCCACGATACAGGAGAAAATCCTAGTCTAAAAAAAAAGAATAGTGGCACATGCCTTTTGCGTACGCTTTCTTATTTGTTGTACGGCATACTAGAACGCTCAATGGATATTCGTAAAGAAATTGTGCGTCATTTGATGAACAATTGGGATGAATTTTCTGTTATGTCTTATGACCGTCATGGCAACAATCATGGGAAAAAAGAAGAGTATACATTAGATATGTTACAACACTCTACATATGGCGGTTTCTGCGAGTTAGTTGCAGCCGGTCAAATATCCCCATTTGTATTTGAAGTGTATGCCAAATTTAGTACAGAAGACCAACCCATCAAAAGATTACGTTTTTCCCAAGATCTTTCTAATGATCACTTTAATGCCTACGCTGATGCCGATGGAGATAATAAAACTGATGAGTTTTTGTGCGTTATTTGCAATGAAAACCATAGAATTTATGACTGTCCTTTATTTAAATCTAAAGGAATCGATGAGAAATTAGAAGTAATAAAAAAATATAAATTATGTATGAATTGTTTGCGGCAAGGTCACCCTGTGAGTGATTGTCGCATTGGGCCATGTCCTGTGTGCAAAAAACGGCACAATAGCATGTTACATAATCCAGAATCAGTCAATAATAATAGACCTATAGCAGTCAAAGAAAATGAATCATTAGTTAATTTTTCTAATCACGTTTCAGAGCAAGTAATTCTCTCCACAGCAATAATCGAAGTCTCGAATCCATTAACTAGCCAAAAGGTTAAAGTTCGAGCACTATTAGATTGCGGTAGCATATCTTCATTTATAAGTAAATTCTTAAGGGCCTATACTACCTCAAATGGCTTAGCATGATCCTCCGTTATGCCGAAAATACTGCAGCATTGATTTTGAAATAAATATATGGTGAAGTTGAGGATTAATGTTAAGTACTATGTTAGACGAAAACACGATTCCATAAAATTTCTCGATAGAAAAAAATCCAAAGTTACCTCAAACCGAAAAATAAACCGCTGGTATTCAAAAAATACTTCAAGTTAGATTATGAAACTTTGCATACTAAATGAACTAACTATAAAGCACGGCTTATGTTTTTACTTTTTTAATTATCATTATTTTCACCGTAAAAAGAAATTACCTAATCTATCGTCGTTTTAAAGCTTGTTCCCTGCCGCCCGACACCGCCGCTCACTCTCGCTTCGGCTTTCGAACGGGAAAGCTGTGTCGCTTGCGCTCAGAACACATTACGCAACAGGACGACGTAATATTAAAATATTGAAATAGATACTTAGGTTGTGTTGGCGCAATGGGATATAAGCGTAATAAAATAAGAAGCGACTGGGTTGGCGTAAAGAAACGTATGATAAACCTAATGAAGTAAGTATCTACCGACCTATCTTCTTACAGTATTAGTGATTACAAATATGTAGAAATTTAGCATATGACACGTTTGGTGCAGTGGCTAAGCGATTGGTTGCTGCGCTACTAGTCACAGGTGTTTCTGTATGTGAAGATTTGTGTTTGTAAACACACCGTCCACGATTCAGGAGAAATCGAGCGTGGGGCAACTTTTATAAAAATAAAAAGATAAAAGTTACCTAAATAGGTTTGTTTTTGTTTTGACAATATACAACAAAATATAGGTATCTATGTAGTAATTGTTTTTTTATAACGTTGCCCTACTCCAGGATTTCTCCTGAATCGGAGACGGTGCGATTACAAACACAAATTTTCACAACTATCTGTAGGCCATAAAAATATTTGTTCCGGATGGGAATCGAACCCGCGACCCGAAGTGCAGAAGCCAAGCACTTAGTAATAAAAAATATAAGTGTGTTCGGTAAGTACCTACCTATCTAACTATAAAGAAATAAAAATGTAACTTACTTATCCGTCCTTACGTTATCGTTACCCAGTGGCAGGCTTAGCAATGAGTTGCTGCGCTGGAGTCCGTGGGTTCGAATCCTGCACGGAACAAGTATCTGGATGTTTGTCCTTGTGCAATTTATATTTGTAAACTGCCACCATAATACAGGAGAAAATCTAGTGCGGGGGTAACGTTTTAAAAAAACTTATCCAACTATAGTGCTACCTACTACATACATAAAAATTATGAACCTATTGAGTACTGACGTACCTTGATATTTTAGCTTTATCTAAATTATTATAGGTTATTATAATATAAATGAATATATAAATGAAAATAACCCTTGGAAATTAGGTGATCGCCACCATGCTGGTTCTATAAAAATTCATTCAAAAATTGTAACATAATAAATTTATTGTAAATTTAAATATGTTTAAAAAAAAGTCCCGCTGGGTTTCTTGCTGGTTCTTCCCAGGACAGGTTTTTTTTTGCGAATCAGTGGTAAATTAAAAAATGACTTTCAATAAGTATTATACAATAATCAATAATAATATTGAATAAAAAATCATTAATTTCATTTCATTCATACCTACCTACCTACCTACCTACCTACCTACCTACCTACCTACCTACCTACCTACCTACCTACCTACCTACCTACCTACCTACCTACCTACCTACCTACCTACCTACCTACCTACCTACCTACGTACATACCTACCTATCCATCTTATATTTATACAAACCTTGTCCTAAAAATCACGATTCATTTATTTAAATATATAAATATATATATATATATATATATATATATATATATATATATATATATATATATATATATATATATATATATATATATATATATATATATATATATATATATATAAAGCAGTAAAAAGGTACCTATACTAGAATAATTTTGTCCGTGCAGTTTGGGTCAAAAAAAGTATTTCGCTCTCTCTCCTACTCACGGGCCTTAGGGGCGAGCATAGTGATGCGTATTATTGTTGTCGATAAGCGTTATCGATAGTGTATTTAGTTTTGTCATTATGTGGGTTAGTGATAAAAATGAAAAAAATAGATAAAACAACGTATTTATTAAAGAAAGTGAAGTGAAAAATGTTAAAACATTGTTGATAACAACACGTACTTGTGCTGGTATATTGGTGCCAACAGGCAAAATATTATTTTGAATAAATTCTGCCGTTTTGGTACAAAACAAAGGAGTAGCCATTGTGTCACTAAAGAAATTCACAGAGCGAATGCGCAAAAACAAATTTCTCTTCGATATATGTACTAAATTATCATTGCACTAATTTGCAGGTATTAGGCGGGGGTAATAATGGAAAACAAATGACTCATAACATAACAGTGTATACCGCACCGCCGCCGTGTATCTGCCTTTGATGATTCATTTGTTGTTATCGATAATGGCGTTGCGCCCGCGCAAAATGCTCACCGCCCTAGCCGGGCTGAGGCCGAGCTATGATTTATGACCCCAACTGCACGGACAAAATAATTTTACTATAGTATGTAATACAAGGCGAAAACTATATTGTTATAAGTTTATAAGATTGTAAAATGCAAAGCGTAATCTTACTACCAAGCCAATGTACCTACCTACAGAACTTTCAGTGCAATGGTGATTCGCTCTTGACTAGTTTTTTGTAGCAGTAGAATTTATGCAGTGGTTTAGAATCGGTTTGCAAAATTTCTTATAGGTATGTATATGTGCAGTACTTGACAGACCTACCAACATAATTACATACGTAAACGGCTGTCACATTACATACATACACGGCGAAAACTATAAAACTCAAACTTACTACTAAACTAACAATGGGTGGATCCTTTCACTATAAGAGGACTTTCCAGTATAAGCTGATCTCATATTGTATAGGCTTTCCGTACAATGAAGGGTCAACTTATACTAGAAATTTAGCTTTATGAGAATACAGCTAAAGTTCTAGTATATATAGTACAATGAAATTAAATCTGCGACATATAATTTTATGTTCATTTAATGACAAGTTAATATTAAATTATGACTGAAAATTTTATTACTTAGTGCTCGTCCGATAATAGTTTATTTTACTCTAACAAAATCGCTTTGACCTCGTGTTCCCGCGTGACCGCGAGCCGTAGTGTGCAAACGAGTGGCGCGGGGAAGTGGGGGCGAAATTAGAATTTGAGCTGAGGTAATATAGGCCCTTAAAGGACAAATTGTCTCTATATACTAGTCAGATTCACCCACTAAAGTTAATCGGCATTGATAACAATTGCAGAAACAGCGTTATGGAGAGATGTCAGCCTAAAATAAGTTCTCTAAATAGCAATTTTCATATATATTTATTTATCTTGTTATGTATTCGATGAATTAACTGGTTCCTTACCTAAATCTATACATATAATAAATCTGTAGAAAAATCGTGTTTGTAATTCTAATATATTCTTGAAAAAACGTTACCAAAACAGCGCCATCTAACATCAAATGGAAAAAGTTGTATATTTTGCCTTCAGTTACTAATAAATTAAATAACATAAATAACTTAAATTTATATGTTTAAATAATTAGATTTTTAAAATTATTTAAAAATTCTAACGTTTAGTTTTTTAGTATTTTTGTTATTTTATTTTAAAAGTGTAATATTTTCAATAGATATCAGTGACGTCTATCAAGAATATGAAAATTGATAAGGTTTTTATTTTAATTACTAATCTATATTATTTAAACTAATTAAAACAGGTGTGTCTGCAATTATTGCAAATTTTTCATTATCATTCATCGATCACTAATGAAAAACTAGATACACAATCAGTGACAAAAAATGGCGTAACCGAATGTGCACCCACTCGAACATATGGGTGCACTTTTAATCCAGTAGCATTCAGAATGCTCCGACGGTAACATGCCTCAGTGCTCGTTTAAAAGTGTAAAATCACACATCCAGGACGCTAAAAAGGATGGAATTTCATATTTTCGGTAGTATTAATATTAACATTATTTAATTGTTATCACTGTATTGTAAATACTGATATTTTGTCAAGAAATCATCGTAAAAGTATTTTTTAAATTAAGTCGTTATAAAATAAGTCGTCATTGTTCGAGGTATATGCGTTGATTCTGTTCCATTTGTGGAGACGCTATTGTTTTTTAATTTTTTTTATTATTAAAGTATGATTGTTTTTTTTTTGTTTAATGAGACTTCTTTACTGTTTCTCTAAATACTATAGTAACATTTTATAGATTTAATTTTAAATAAGTATGTGCTACATGTTTCGGGTGCTTTACAACACCCATGGTCACGGGGGACTCAACGTCGGGAATTAATAAAAATAAGTTAATTAAACGCGATATAATTCGTAAAAGTAGTTTTATTCAATGTGTAGTGTTCGCGTAAATATAAGAAATCATTATAATTATTCAGTCTTTTCCGTTTTTTTTAACATCTGTAAATATAGAACATTACGTCAAAATATGGACAATAATATTCTTAGATTTTGCAAGAAATTTCTGTACTTATTTTTATATTTAGTAACTATTAAATTTAGATTTAAGTTGTTTGTCAAGCAATATCTTTAAAATTTTCACACAGATAAAGTATAAATAAATAATTATTACTGTTTCAATTACTTTCATTACTAAATGAATGTGGTGCCCTATCCAAAAGCATATTTACCATAGAATAGAACAGAATATGCTTTATTAAGTAGACGAATTATTTAAAACAAGTTTAACAAAATTATAAAATTAAAATTACAGTAACAAAAAATATTGTGCAGTTCGACTCCATTTTCCTTGTCAAGCGACGAGCCTCAGTCGTAAGTTTTATTACTTTTTATTGGCACTTTGTAATTCTGACTTTAAACCATGAGCGTAAGGTTGAATTTGTTTTATTGTAGGTTGACGAGCGAGCATCGGTCATAAAAATTTATTACTTTTTGTACGTAGCTTTGTCAATACAACTTTAGGCAATGCATTTAAGGTTGAATTTACATTAATGTATATTTATTTCAACTAGAATTACGTCAAAATATTTGGCGACAGTTTTTAGAGAACATTTGTATGGGATTGTGCATCTAGTTTTTTATTAGTGATCGATGTTATCATTATAGTTTTATTAAATAGATTTTTATATATGTCGTGTCCAGATCGTAGCATTGATCATATATCATAAAGTGGTCTATCATTCGTGAAATGGTGTGGTCATTTCATGGTATTTAACACTGTTTGTTGACCATGTCATGATATAGCTTGAATATAAATGAATATAAATCGTTTGAAGATATTAATAACTAAACACAACGTTGCTATTTCATGATATGGTCATATGACGATATCATTAAATCGTTTTTGCGTATTTTTAACAGAAACAGGACTTTTAACAGAATTGACATCACTTTATGCCTTTTATTGATATAATAAATAAATGTTCGCTAATAAATAAATGATATTACTAGATAGTATAGTTTTGGCTTTCATTATTTCATCTAATAATAGCGCCATCTACTTACTTCTAAATAAACTAAAATGGTAAGTCACTGATAAAATTAAATAATAGAATGCTACTGAATATACGATATAAATAATTGAAAATTCGTTCGTGGCATCGTTGGATATATAATTACCAGGCAGATGTGGTCAACAATCATGCAAAAGCTTAGTTTCAGTTTTTATGAATTGTATTTAAAAAATACGCGGGCCGTGTAGCTCGCCGTTAGATTTCATCATGGCACGGGAGCAAAACGTGTACGATTGCCTCGAGGATGAATCTGTTACAGAAAATTTTACGTGCTGACTTGTCCGTTAAAGTGGTGAAGAATAACTTCGTGGGGAAACCTAGATGTCTGAGTAATTAAAATAGTCGTGGAGATGTGAAAACCATTAATATGCATTGAAACATTGCAGTATACTCTATTTTTCTGCCCACAAAACACTATAGGTAATGAGGAGCCCTGTGTACAGTAGTGAGACGTATATTAGCTTCTACTTTACTTTTTTACTTTTAATGAGACTTATAAATCAGTTTGTAATTTAAGATAGCTTTCATATTTTCAGACATATTAAGATATTTGTGAAAGTCCTGGTTTCATAGCTCATAGTCATATGAGTATATGTAAATGAACAGGCTCTTGCGGAAAAATACTTTAATTAAAGAAAGCAGATTTTACTTAAACAAAGGTTCATTTATTTTACTTGTCAAAGGCGGTAATCAAACTGATTAAAACTTAAATTTCATGGTACGTAAGCATTATTATTTATTTTAGCATATATTTTAATTGCAATTTGAAGTGTCGATTTACCACGTTCTCGGCGGTGAAGGAATACCTGCCTATCTGAGAAGTTTCCCAATTCAGGTCATCCCGCGTTGGAATCAGCGCAGCGACACTTTTGCCAAAAACTCTCTGTGGCCTGTGCCCAGTAGTAACATGTATGTAAGCTGCTACTGTTTTACTTTTCATGGGGCAATATATGCAGTTTTTATTTCATTCATATTTTCGGGTATGTTACTTTTTGTTTTCACCCTACCGTAAATACTAAGGGTTGCAAAGACGAGTAAAACTCATTATCGACAGCCTATCAAAAGTCCACTGAAATTAACATAGGCCTCCCCCATAAATTGTCAAGTAGCTGGATATTTGCTATAGTTGCCACGCTTGGTAGGCGGGTTGTCAACCGCAGGCAGCTATTATTATTTTGGTCTGTTGTCAGGAAGATGATGCTGCCCATCTCCTGTTTGTTTTCCTATGTCGCCTCTTACGACGGGACGCTATGAGGTGGCGGATTCTCTTTCACCGCCACAACAATGCGAATATTTTTCTACTCCCTTTCATGAGTGTAGTGCTTCCCACGTTCACTGTGAATAAAATTTATAAGGAATAAAACTAATTTTAAGGATTTTATCGCGTTTAATTTTAACTTTTTTAATTCCCGATGTTTTGGGTACTTTACAGCACATGGGTGCTGTAAAGTACCCAAAACATCGGTCACGGGAGGACTGAGGTGTTTGACGACCTGATGTCAAAGTTAGAATAGAATAGAATAAGAATAGAATAGAATAGAATAAATGCAGTAGTATGCTTGGGTTTGAATTTTATTTTATTAATTATGGGGTCCTTAGCATATGGTAGCATTCAGCCATCTTCCCTATTAAAATTAGGATTTTTTTTAATTTCAATAGCCTCGTGAATCATCATTGGTAGGAATCGGTGTTCTATGGCAAGGATTTGTTGTCTATCAGATCCGATATAATGGTTGGGACGGTACGAAACATGTTGACATACTTTAGACTTCCCGGAGCGTCGGTGCTTCACATCGACGATAATATGTTCTTTTACGCGGGTTTTTATGGAACTTTCATCCAAAGATGCGAAAAAAAATCCCACGTTAAAAAAGTTTAAATTAAACGTGATAAAATCCGTAACATTAGTTTTATTCCATGTGTAGTATACATCATTATAGAACTTTTGAAGTCTACTCGAACGTAAAAAATATCAACATCTATTTTATGGTGCCAATCAATAATGGGACTAATGCATATCATTAGTAATAAAAATATCTCAAATAAACATTATACCGTAAATTGATATACTCGTAAGACCATGAAATTCATCACTATTGTGTTAAAACTAAATTAACTTTTATTATGAATGAATGTAACGAGTAAAGTGTAAATAATAATAATAAATTTTGATTCCAAGACAATTTACCTTTCATAAGGATCCATCGGAAGTCACGCCCGATATAAAAATAGTAGGTGTTTCTAGACATATATATTCACGTGTTCCTGTAGCATATTATATATTTGCCAAATACCAATCATCTACGTCTAATAGTCTTTTAGAATTAAAAAAAAAAGCGAAAATCACCAGCCAGTAATACCACCATTCCTCCCATTACATCGGTATTGCTGCGCAAATCCTGGAGCGTTCGATTTAGTGCTTCTACAGCTTTTTTATGCGACATTGTACTTTCGTCCCACACTAAAAGTTTGCATTGTCGTAGCATTATACCTCGTGCACTATTTTTGCTAAAGTTGCAGATCGGCGATTCTTCCTGGGCTAGATTTAGAGGAGTTTAAAACAGAATGTGCAGTGCGGCCCCGCTTAGCAGCGTGGCGGCTATACCGGAGGAAGCTACGGCCACAGCAATGTTTTTATCTTTCCGTACTTGCGCTAATAATAAATTTAACAAAATGTCTTCCCAGTTCCTCCAGGGCATCTAAAAGAAAAGTGCACCATTTCCAGATTCAATTTGTCCTAATACTTTGTCAAAAACTCGTTTTGTTCGGGAAGCAAGCGGGTACAAATTCGGCTACTTGCTGCAAAGCTGGTATATCGTAATTTGTTTCACGTATAATTTCATCACTTAGTTCATTTTCGGTTGTTCGCTGAGGGCTTATCATTCCAAAGTCGCTTAATTTTTTGCCTACCATTGCCATTACTTTATCTTCAATTTTTCCAAGTGCTTCATTATAAATGTGTTCATTGTATGTCATGTTCGCGTGTGTCTGCTATAACCTTCGCAAAATATCTTCCGCCATGTACTCTTTATATTTGTTCCACAATTTATGTGTATTAGATAGCCCGCAAGATGATATGAGAGTTGCATAAAGATCCCTAATTTTGGCTGGTGACTGGCACTGCACAGCTTCCTCCATGGTTTCATCCCAGTGATTATCGTTTTCTAAAAGATGCAGAGCTTCACATGCTTCTCTATAAGTTGCGCATTCCTGACCGTTACAGTTTTAAGGTCTTTATATCCTGTAGGACCCCGAAAATAGTGCAGCAGCAATCGTAAACAGAAACATTTAAAATTAGTTACACACGACCAAGGGCATCTGATGACTTTACACCGGGCCAATTTGCAACAGGCGCGCCTTGAATACGGCGTTTCCACTCCTTCCTAGATGTGTTCCAAGTATAATAGCGGGGGACTTCAGAATATAACAACGTTTTTGCAAAGGGGTCGGTTTGACAAAGTTGAAAGAAGGCTGTTAGTGTAGTTTTTGGCGGTGATGCAATTCTTTCTTGGAAATTTCTTTCGGTGAAATATACACGCTCTCCATTTTCTAAGTGCACAGCAAGGTGAGTAACTGTTGGGTGCCTTTCGTGTAAAGGGAAGCCAAGGAGACGCCACGCTGTCTCGTTACTGCTGACATAACGCCCTGCTTGAAAGGTCTGTACTTCATTAACGGGATTTACCTCACCTTCACTCCTGAGATTAAATATTGCTTGTTCACTTCCTTTATTATAACCTTACAGATATACTTGATTGCGCGGACAGAGCTACATGCTTCTACATTAATGTGGGCATTAAACATTTTACATAGAATGGGCGAATACGGGACAATCCAGCTGTTAGTATATCTCAATCTCGAGATTTGATTGTAACTTTCCTGCCACCATCTTTGGGAGCTCTGCGTCTGTATAAAGGGTAGCCATTGTCATTGTGCACTGTTTCTTTTAATAACTGTTTAGGGAATTTCTTTGTACATTTTCCTTCTTTCATACATGGCGATATTGAATTTCGTGCTCCACATGGATCGTGAATCATATTTCGGACGATGGTATCATACAATTCTTTATCTTGCTCAGGATCCAGAATCTCGGCGCTTATTATGTCGTCTATTTGGCTGGGCCGCAACTTCTCTTTAAGCCATATTAGAATGTGGGCATGCGGTAATCCTCCTTTTTGCCATTCAATTGAATACATGAAGCACTGCACCTCTCCGAAAATTTTCCCTTTGTTAATTACATACATTAATTTTGTACTTTTAATCTAAATACTCTAGCAACTAAATCGTGTCTGTCAGTACTTTTTGGCCCGGCATTAGTTCCTCGGTTATTTTTTCCATGTGGGATTGCAAGTAAAAGTAACAAAAGATCAGGTCTTCCGTAAGTTCGTACATAGGCGAATGCGTCTTGTGTGTACTCATGTAGGTAGCGGGGACTGTTAACGAATGATGAGGGCAGAATTACCATTTTACTTAAATCTCTGGGGTTTACATTGGCGTCGCTAGAAACTGCATCTTGTAAATGTATATAATTCTCAACGCGCAGCTTTTTTTGATTTAAAGATATATAACGGAGACGTTCACTTTCTACCTTCACATACATGTCTACCAAAAATTGATGAAATAATTGTCTACACCGGGCTAAGAGGTTAAAATCATTTTCTCGCAACATCATATGATACGCATAAAATTCCATACATGATACTTTTTTGTTCGGAGTAGGCTCCTTTGTTACCGGGTTAATGAGTGGAATTTTAAAATGATAACCCTCTTGTCCTTTGCAATAAATCAATGGGTATTGCAGAGCGTCATAAAACTTGTGTGTATCGGCTACCCGTTGAAACGTATCATCACGTGCTCGCAAGACAATGTCTCGTGAAGAAAATTGATCACCACTAATTACGGCTGCTATTTCGTTTATCAAAGGTGCATTGTAGCGCCTTTCATGCTCTCCTCGAGGGGTCCGATCTGCGTGAATGACGACTTTATAATCCTCTTCAGGTAGGTTTTCTAAAGCAGTTTTAAATGTTTTGACTAAAATGTTACGTTCATGCAAGAATCTTTGAATTTTGAACACTGTGTCTCTCTCAACTCCCTGGATAAATTGGCAGCGACGGTCTACCTCAATTTCTTCGTCACCCATAAAATATACTTGTAAAAATTTATGCTGTTCGTTTTCAGTTGGAAAAAGTGAACCTATTCTATGATAAATTTGCCTTGCACCGTAAATGTAGCGAAAATCCCGGCATTATTATTTCCCGGTCAACTCCGAAGGATGTCATTTGAAAGCATGAGTTATATTTCCGGATCCTGTTTAAAAAGCGCCGTGACTCATTAGCATCATATAAAAAGAGAGTTTTCAAAGGTTCTTCTGGTTTCCCAAGTAACGGAAGAGACACTTTGCCATTGGAACAGCACATGCCTGCGGTCTCATCTTTCCATTTTAAAGCGCTGCAAAATCGACATGCCTTGTCCATCAGTCCGATAACAACTAACCTGTGATTTTTATAATCAATCAACGGATCATAATTGAATGCTGCGTAAAAACCGACCAATTGTTTCTTTGAAAATTTTGTCGACGTTCAGCTTGGAGCTGTGTATTTGCATCTCTTCGCGCCTGTGCCTGTTCTGGTGTTTCAGATGCCCTTATAGTAGATTGACGTTCAGCTTGCTCAATGAGTCTGTGTTGAGTTTCATCAGGTGTTTCCGCGGCTCTTAAGGCGGCCTGACGTTCCGCTTGTTCGAATAGCCTTTGCTGACTTTGAGCAGGTGTTTCAGTAGCTCTTAAAGTAGATTGACGCTCTGCCTGTTCAAGACGCCTTTGCTGACTTTGATCAGGTGTTTCAGTAGCTCTTAAAGTAGCTTGACGCTCTGCCTGTTCAAGACGCCTTTGCTGACTTTAAGCAGGTGTTTCGGAAGCTCTTAAAGCAGCCTGACGCTCTGTCTGTTCAAGACGCCTTTGCTGACGTTGAGAAGGTGTCTCAGATGCTCTAAAAGCAGCCTGACGCTCTGCTTGTTCTTGCCTTCTCAGTTCAGCATCTTCTAAAGATTCTAGCGATCGAACTAATCTTTTCGCTTGTCTTTGAGAAGATACTCTTGAAAGGCTGGACTTACGTTTGCGAGGCATTATGAAGTAAGAAAAAACCTATTTATAAAAAAACGTTAAAATACCTAAAAGGAATTAAATTTCCTTTTAAATATTTTTTTTAAAAGCAAATCCAAAATATCTAAAAGGAATAAATATTCCTTTTAAATATTTTTTAAAATCAAAACAACAAAACCAATTCAAGACACAACACGAATCCGAAAACGATAGCCAAAAAAAAATCGAATCAACTTAAACTAAATCACAAAACAAATCACAGAAAACCGAAATCGAAAGCAGTAGTCAATATAAATATAACCAACGAAAAAAGAAGTAAGTGTATAGGTACCGTATACACTATCTATACTATTAATATTCCTTTGAAATATTGTTAAACAACCTAAAACTACGAAAACCAATTCACGATTCTAAATAAACAAAATCCAAAATCAAAGCCAGAGTCTAAATATGTATAAAGGAATACCAACCAAATCAACAAAACCGATCCAAGAAAATACACAAATCCGAAAATGAAAGCCAATATAAATCCATTCAACCTTAACCAAATCACAAAGCAAATAACAAACAACCGAAATCGAAAGCAGGTAGTCGAATAAGCTACGAAATAGAAACAATTTAAGCGTATAGGTACCGTATGCACTATAAGTTGATGCGCGGCTCAACGGCGGGAGTTAAGTACATGTCAGGAAACATTTCGTTACCGCATTTTAAAAACCTAGTAACGACATCTAGCGGAATCAATTTAAACTATGTATACGTTAGTTAATAAGAACTCTCAAAAAATATTTTTCTTATAATTTTGCACAATTTTTCTTATTGTAATACCGATTCATTCATAACCACATATAAGAACTGTATTCATTTCCGTTCAATAAATATTACTAAGGCTTATTAATAAGGCTTACTAAGAACTGTTTCTACCATTGTTAAGTAATAGTTACGGGTGAAAGCGTGACATGTGGTGATAGTATTTCTGATCCATACTTATAATCACGCCTGTAACCCTTGCGGGGTAGGCAGAGTATCAACGGATTACTTAATATCGTCTGCGAGGTTATCGCCTATTCTGTGAATTACGATGCACCAAAACGTTTGAAGAAAATCAGCTGGTGAATTTTATGTTTTTTATCGCTCTCTTCCCGGTCCTGCGTGGAAAAATACAGATCCATACATTTTTTATCTTAATTTTGGTAAAAAGACATAATAATCCAGATATTCTGACCTTCTGTGTTCGTCCATCGTACCGTCATCCGTCTTGTAGAATCACGGTGGCGCCACCTAGCTGAATTTAATTTTGCAACATATTCGATTTTCCCACGGGAATGATATGTTTTTCTGCTGAAAAAAGTAGCCTATGTCACTCTACAGCCACCGAACTATCCCCATACAAATAATCATGCCATGCCGACGCTCTGTTGCGACGTGAAAGAAGGACAAACTTGTGCAACATATTCGATTTTCCCACGGGAATGAGATGTTTTTCCGCGGAAAAATGTAGCCTATGTCACTACAGCCACCGAACTATCCCCATACAAAAAATCATGCCATGCCGACGCTCTGTTGCGACGTGAAAGAAGGACAAACAAACAAACAAACACACTTTCGCATTTATAATATTAAGTATGGATTAGTTTATGTAATACATCTTTTATTCGCCACCAAATGTTAACTAAAGACACTATGCTTTATTTGATGTTTGAAGTTTGACGATTAGTTTTCATAGAGAAAATCTACAATTCTACATAAATTGAGTCAATATAGTTGACTCGCTCAGTCTTATTTAATTTTCAAACAATGTAAAAGAGAAAGACTATTGAAAGATGTTGTGTGTACTTTATGCCTTGAGCTTTAATGACAAGTGGTCATCTTTGGTCTCTATATCCTATGCCAGATATGAAAATAAGTACATTCATATCTTCTGATTTACCAAAAAACGACATCCCTATTGTAGAATAGTATTGTGTTGACGTTATTTCACAAGACGTGTCGTATTTAATCGAGAGTGATTTCGTTTTCAATGTAAGCAACAATGGACTTCTTTTAACTCGTTTTTATTTATTTATTTTTATCAGTTAATTTTGTCTAAAATAAAATAAAATAGGACTAGAATTTCGATATCAAGTGGTGACGATTTTAATACACTAAAAATTCGTATTGCAAAATAATAGTTAGTGAGGTATGAATACTAAGTCTCGACAGTCACATGGTACATAAGCGAGTTGGATCCCATTTGTAATCCCAATTTTATATGCTGGTTTACCACTTGCACACAGTCCACCTGATGCTAAGTAGTTGCTGTGGCCCATATTCATCTACATCCATCCTCAATTACGAATCAAAATGTAGATGCGTTGACACCCGTGAGGACTAATTTAAAATGCCTCGTTTCCAGTAAAAGGGGTCTCCGGTTCTCTACACTCACCATACGAAACACAGCAGCGTTAAGCTGCTACTTTACGCTGGTATTCTGTGAGAGCGTGGTCGTACCCCGGTCGAGCCGACCCATTGCTACAACTATACCAGATATATAGCTGCAGCATGGCTCTACTACGTATAAAATGAAATGTATTGTCACAGTATTAACATACCAAAATATGCCTCTTTAGTAAAATTTTTATACGTACAGAATAGGACTGTATGTCATACATTTTAATAATTCACATACTTTGCCTACAAACATTAATAACCGAAACAAGTCCCTTTCAAATAAAATTAGTAAAACCTTTATTAATACAGATCGCTTGTATTCATGTATCTTTTGTAAATCAAATGATCATGAACACTTGTATGTTGTCGACGCTTTCTAAATTAAATACACAACAACGTTACGATTTTTTTAAACAAAACAATTGTTTTGTTTAACAAAATCGTATTATTTGTATTAATTGTTCGGATGACAAGCACTCTCGATTTCGTTTTGCAAATCGAAGCACAAGTGTATGTACTGCGTGCGCCGCCACCATTCATTAATTCATTTTGACCCGCCCCGCACTAGCATTAAGACTGCTTTTCGTAGTAGCAATACGTATAAACGGACAGATCATTCAGAGGTTGTGCAGTCACCTACCCCTAATGCATGTAGTTCGCATTTTATTAACGACCGTGCAGTTAACGATAGTAAGGTTAATTCTTCTGTCGCTCACGATTCGAATACGGCGGAAGATATAAAACCGCTTACCTCTTCATGTAATATTTCTCGCGATTATTGTACTCGCCCACGCTATACTACTTTATTGAGGACTGCAAAAATAAAAATCATAGATAAATACGATTAGATAGATAGATAGATAAAGCATTTATTTGTTTCTCCAGAGAAATAGTGTGATAAGAGAAAAGTGCGGTTTGCAAGATGACGTTGTGACCAGGATTAAGAAAGGAATGCTTCGGTGGTTTGGTCATGTAGAAAGAATGAACGAGGAAAGAGTGACAAAGCAAATTTATGTTGCAGAAGTGAACGGAAGAGTCGGGAAGGGACGTCCTAGACGAAGGTTTATCGACTAAATTGGCGATATATTGAAAATGGGCCAGATTAGGAGTACCCTTAACCGACGAGCGTGTATGCGTAGATACATGGATGTAAAGGAGGCGAGAGAAGTGTGTCAGGATCGTGCCAAATGGAAGTCCGTAGTCTCTGCCTACCCCTCTGGGTGACAGGCGTGAGTGTTTATGTATTTATGTATTATTACTTCTCCAATCACATACGTAAATTCGGTGACTAAACTAAGTACAAAATGACGTACGAGTATTACGAAAAACTTTACAAAAACTTAAAATCTAAATGTAGGTACATGTGTGTTGCAGTTTGACAAATGGGTCCTAGCTCAGCGATTAATATTGCTCAGAGAGCAAACATTGATTTTCAGCTATTACCCTCGCGATGACGAGAAGAAAATGAGCACAATAGTCAATCAGTGTAAATATGTATATATGAATGATGTGTACCTTCAGCCCTACGACTTGCATTTAGTAAAACTACTGAAGGGATGTGTAAGTGTGTAAGATTGCATACAATTTAAAGCTAGTACCTAAAAGGCTTAGACAGCCATGATGAGTTAGTGGGAACAAAAAAAATGCCATGGTTTATAGATGGCAACGAACTAGAAGGTATGTTTTGAATTTTTTTTTTTACGATAACGAACTATTTCTTCGGTGTTTAGTGGACCCTGGATCCCAAAGCGATTATATTTCAAAAGATTGTTGTAAACACCTATTTCTTTCCGCTACTAATAAAAATCGTTTTACTGGAGCATACGAAATGGGTGGTATGTCACAAAAGATTTTAGGTACCTATCACTTCACTGCAGTTTACGTCGCGCTTTAATGATAACAAAGATTATCATATTAAACCATTAGTGGTTCCAACCATTTCAGCTCAGTTACCCGATTCGTTAGTAGACGTTTCAAAAATTTGCCATTTAGATGATCAGTTTCAACAACCAGCACGGCTAGCATGGGCTGGGGACAAAAAATTTATCCCTCAATTATATCCACTGAGAAGAGATAAAATTATCTTGTTATGTCAAACGGGAGAGTATATCCCCGTTTGACACAATGAGTACATATATATCCCCCGTCCGTAGCATGGAGCCAAATGAAAGATAAAAAATTATGCTTTTTGACATTTGAAAGGAACAATTTTATCCTAGTTCATTGGACGTGGGTTTAAGTTTATATTCATACAAAAAATCTATGTCCAAGTCTATTTCCCATTTTATCTACTGTGGATATTATATCCACCGGTGTGCCCATGCTCGAAGGGTTGATAAAACTAAACGAGGGGGTAAACATTTTCTCCTTTCCCCGGGGATAAAATTGTCTCCTGCCCATGCTAGCCCCGCTGGAAGTTGTTGATGTTTTATTGGGTGTTAAAACCTACTTAAAATTTTTGTCGCATGAAAACTTAATTCAATCGCAATCACCTAGTGCTATAGAAATATCACTCGGATATATTTGCATTTTGGGGAAGTTGACGTTCTTTTATATAATATCTTTCAATCACACTTGGCTTTATTGACACGTTACACTTGCAGCCTACAAGTATTTAGGAGTACTTTTTTAATTTTAAGCAATATTATACAATGTACGAGTATATGCACGTGGTTACCTTACCCGAGGTACTATTCTTATTTAAATACTAGACTAATTTACATTATTTCTCATGTGTATAACCTTTTTTTTTATAGGATAAGGGTGACAAACGAGCACACAGTCCACCTGATGGTAAGTGGTTGCTGCGGCCCATAAAAATCTACATCTATCCTCGATTACAAATCAAAATGCAGATGCGTTGTCACCCGTGAGGACTAAGATGGAATGCCTCATTTCCAGTAAAAAGGGTCTCCGGTTCTCCACACTCAGCATACGAAACACAGCAGCGTTAAGCTGCTATTTTACGCTGGTATTCTGTGAGAGCTTAGTCCTTCCCCGGTCGAGCCGACCCATTCGTGCTACAACTATACTACTAATATAGCTGCAGCATGGTTCTACCACGTATAAACAATGTACAGTACCTCTGAGTATAAATATATACAATACATTCTTCATCACAATTGAAACACATTCACACTTTTCACATAAACATTTTTTTAAATATCAGACAAAATGACGTTATCCAGTTAAGAAAATAAGTTCAATAGTGTTGCTAATAGAAATGTTTTATCGGAAAAACACAATTAATTACTTAATTTTTATAATTAATTAAATTTCGCTGACTTAAATAACTTACATAATTTAGACAACTTCCAACAAACAGATCTTCAAATCTGCGAACCTGAATCATGTAAAAATTTTATATTGAATCCATCCTTATACTTAAAAATATTACAATTAAACATACGAAGCTTAAACAAAAACTTTAACAGCTTAATCGTATTACTACATAGGATGAAATTTGACTGTGATATTATAATCCTTTCGGAATGTTGGCTATCATGTGTCATTAACCTTCCGGTTATCCCAGGATACATCTCCTTTAAAACTATGATGAATAATAATCAAAACGAGGGTGTTGTCGTTATGATAAAGAAGGAATTAAAATTCAAAGTAGAGGAACCTAATATATCCGAAGCGAACTCCCTATTAATAAAAATCAATAACGAGACAGCTATGATTGATATACGAGTATATACCTAGATCCTCTAGCTACCAATCGCTGGATAAATTCCTACTATCATTACAAAACATTTCAACTGAACTATCTTCTTTTAAAAATACTTTCCTGATGGGAGATTTAAATATTAACATTGCTGAGCTTAATTCGTTGTCATCGAATTACTTAGAAGTTTTCGCTTTCTATGGAATGATATTATCATCCTACTAGGGGAAACAGCAGCCTGGACCATGTCATTCTAAAAACTTAATATCCCACATATACTTTTATATTATTAACTTCTATTACTGACCACAAACCGGTTCTTTTCTGCATTAAATCGATAAAACAAAATATCTCCAATAAAAATAATTTCATTAATAAATTAAAAAAAATCGATAACCTATATGAAGTAAAAACCTAAATTTTTATCAGGTATATAACAATTAACTTAATCCAAATCAATCAATACACTTTATTATTGAACACATACAAAAAATAATTGTCTATACATATAATAAAAATGTAAATAGCAGACGTCTGTACATTTTATATTTTTGAAATAAAAGTGATTGAGGGGTACTAAAAATAAGTAATTAAATACATTTCTACCATTTTTAGAATTTTCTGTCCGTCTGTCTGTCTGTTTGTTTGTTAACGTATCACGTATAAAGTACTAATTTATATCATAAGAATCGTTATAGAAATTATAAAGTGTATCTTCGTGTTACATTTTGTCTTTATTTTATTAAAATCAGTTCATTCCATCAAAAGTTATGATAAATATTCTGAAGTATGGGTACGAAGTATAGGTACGAATTTGTTCAACGGTGGCGTTGGTTGAGTCATCAAGTGCATTTTAAACTAATATCATATCATAAGTCATAATTAAATGATGTAAAATAATGTTCTATAATGATATAATTATATCTAAAACACAGTAAACAAAAGTATTAAAGAACGTATTAAATAATACAAAAAATATGTTAACCTTATTAACTAAATCTAAAGTACAATAGTTAACCAATTTCATCGATAGATGGTGGTGTTGTGCAAATGTAATACAAAAAGGCAGGTTGTGGTTTTTTCCTGTAGATGAGTTTTCATATTTACTGCTAATCTAAAGATTAGTAGTAAATATGAAGGGCAGCGAGTAATATTTATATTACTCGCTGCCCTACTGCGTGTTGACAAACTCATTATTTATTTGTAAATCAAATCAAATTTAAAAGAGCTATTAACAATTGCGTTGGTTTCGGCGAGGATCAAACTTTATTGATTTATATCACTGATTTATAAGTTCTTTTATGTTTTATATAATGTATCAATCGCGTCAATTAATATCTTTTATTTTTAGAATTGATGTTAGCAGCGCCATCTCTCTTTAAATATATACATATAATAAAAATGATGACAACATGTTGTGTCTGTTTCTGTACATTGTATAGTATATTTTTGTGAAAGAAAGAAATATGTACAGACAATTGTGTACCATTTCAATAATTTTTGAATGATTGGCTATTAAAAAATAAAAGAGAAAGGCATTATGTTACTCACCATTCACTTGAGTACAAACCATATTTTCTTAACAATAGAGATCATATTACTTTTCACCAACGAAGTTTCTAGAATTAATGAGCAAATTTAGCTTCTTAACGTTAGATGTCGCAATAATAAATTCACGCTATTATAGACACAATAACAATAGACATAACGTTGACATTGCCCTACCTAACCTATACTGCTACGTGAATGATGTTAGTGATGTAGTTACTCTCCCTGAAAGTGATCTGGCTTATATCGATATTCAGTATATGATTATTATCATGTATATGAAATGTATTGACTGAAGAAACAGAATTGAAATAAAATATGATAAAATGAGTAAAATTGCAAAATTTATTGGAAATTGTCTTGATGTATTAGATACATCGCTGTAATTCATATAGCCGGCATATAATTAATTGTCTTTAATAGATTTTTTTTTTGTAGAATAAGGGTGACAAACGAGCACACAGTCCACCTGATGGTAAGTGGTTGCTGTTGCCCATAGACATCTACATCTATCTTCGTTAGCGAATTTAAATGCAGATGCGTTGTCAGCCGTGAGGACTAAGATAGAATGCCTCTTTTCCAGTAAAAAGGGTCTCCGGTTCTCTACACTCACCATACGAAACACAGCAGCATTAAGCTGCTATTTTACGTTGGTATTCTGTGAGAGCGTGGTCCTTCCCGGTCGAGCCGACCCATTCGTGCTACAACTATACTATTAATATAGCTGCAGCATGGCTCTACCACGTAAAAAAATTTATTGATTGTTAGCTAAATTATCATTTATGAAATGGTAACAAGCAAAATAATAAAAAACAATAATTTTGCAATAGTTTATTGTCATTGAAATACGATGAAAACACATATTTCTTAAAAATTATCGTTTTCACACTTTAATATTAAAGTTTAGACGATAATTAATTCAGATACTAATGTAGATCATGATATTAAGATCACTTTTATTTCAGCTTCTTTCCAAAAGTCATGAGTAATTACTAAACTACTTACTTACTTCTCTGGCTTAGCATCCCTAACAAAAGTTCATTCATAGGGTATCACCCTATAATTTCGTATATTTTCATAGACATCTAGTATTTGCAAATTTTCATTAATATGTTAGTGAATGAACAGGACTGTGATAAAATTTTATCGAAAACTTTAATATCGGCGTAGACACAACACTATCGCAGCTATTTCTATTCAAAATGTATTTACAGATAAACCTTAGTATAACGAAATAAGGTTGAATATTACTTGTAATAAAGGCAATTTGATATTTTGTCCATGTTTAGTCAAGTTTCTATCCAAAAAATGAAAAAATTACTCATGCCTTTAGTACGAAACACCTCCATTCAAAATACTCTTTTTTTACTTTCGTTTTTACACTCCAATATTGCCCAAAACGGCATATTTTCGCATATATCACTTAAGCAGCGATCCGTCAGCTCGTAACAATTTCAGCCTGCGACTGACAGTCAATTACGCTCTACTGTCACTAATTCTGACTCGTCTGCCTCGCCCACTTTGGGCTTCCTCTTGTTTTTTATATTCCGTGGTGTTAAGATTCTCCGCCGGTGAATCGTATTGAGATTTGAGACTCACTGAAGAAATTTATATCCACCTAAGCTATGTACCGGAACCCGACTAAAAGTAACAAAATTGCAACGAAATGTCGTGATATTGTATTCACAGAACAGATAAAAGAGGTTAGAAGGGCCTTGTGGGCGTGGCAGGCGCGCCGCACTTATGAGCAAACGCTCATAAGTCAACCGAAATTTGGTTCACCAGTTAACAGTCCCGCTCATATTGTGACAACGTGCGAAGCTCCGCGAAAAAAAAGAATTATGCCGTCTTGCGCTATTATAAGTCAGGTGTGTAGTGTAGCCCGGGAAGGGATTTCTTTTCACCGGTAAGTCCAAAAACCTTAAAATACAAGTGATATTTGTAATTATTACAGTAGTATTATGTAGTTGTAGACAAAAACGATACAGTCACAAACAGATGCAAAATTATACATTGCTTGCAATGCATGGGTACCATCTTGAACTAGGGGAGTGATCGCGCAATGTATTGCGTTTATTTTATTTGTTATATGCGTGTAACGTCGCGTGCGCCAAGCCAAAGCTGAAATTCGGCGAAATACATGCGTATCGATAGTGATGTACCAAGTTGTAAACAATGTCAATATTATGTGTGTTTGATACAAATGATTATTATCAATAATATTATAATTAAAATAACTTTGTTTATTACCACCAATTATTGTTTATTGTGGGTTATTAATTTAGACAAATAATGAAAACATACATTTTAAATTTTATTTTTAGGTTTCCAACAGATCCTGATACAAGAAAACTGTGGATAGAAGCAACTGGTCGAATTGAATGGATACCTACTAAATGTAGCACAATTTGTTCGCAACATTTTGCTGAAAATGATTACATAACAAAAAAATCAGGGAAAAGATACTTAAAATCACGAGCTTCTCCGCACAAAAATATCGTTATGCCTTTTTCAGTAAGTACTAAGTAATATATAATTTATATTTTATAAAACTTTATTGCTGCTATCGAATTGCGTACCTTAAAATAAAATGACGTCACCTAGATTATCTTTTGTGATTATTATTATATAAGGACGTGTTATTGGGTTTATGCAGCCATAAAGCTAAAAATCCATGGTTGAAGTATATAGAGTTCCAAATGATGCTTTTTCGTTACGCTTACTTTATACTTCTCTAATTACTGACGATACTAATTTTGTTTTTAACAGTCTTCACTAGCATCTACCTGCGGTACCGTGACACAAGCTGCATCTACCAGCGACATAACACAGGCTGCATCTACCGTAGAAGAAAACACAAGTCAAAACAACGTAATGAAATTTTGAATTTTTCAATCAGCTAACATACCTAAATAGGCAATAAGAAAAAAATCATTGATGTTTTTATTCTAAATTACAGCCGATTGTGAATGCTAGCCAATCACCTCCATCTACACCACGAAGTGATAAGTCCATGAAGAGACGAAACATACAGGTAAATAATTTTTTTTCCTTATTGCTTTATGTCGTAATCAGTTTATTTATTTAGGACATATTATAATCTTAAGTATACTGTTTAAATTACAATAATTATAACAATGCCACCAGTAACTGTCACAATACCCCCTGTGCTAGTGCTAACACAATTACAAAATAATATTGTATTTTTTTTTGTTTACAGCAACAGTTATTGTCACCTTCAAACGCGTTAACACCTAGAAAGAGAAAACTGCAAAATATCATTAACACAAAGGAAAGTATAATTAAGAGGCAGAGATTGCAAATAAAAAGAATACAAGCTCAGAATAGAAGATTGAAAAGAAAAAAAAAATAGAAGACATTTTAATTAATATTCAAGAAAAGTTTTGTTTGAAAGATGAGGATACGAATATTCTGAAAAATATAAATTTACAGGTATTACAAACTCTTGTACTATCAGTTTTCGTGTTTTGTGTGACGTTTTCGATCGTTTTCTTTACTGTTTTTTTTATTGACGGGCTCAAGAACTGACACGACGCATGGTAATGAAAATATCTGGAGGAAAGTCGAAACAAAAATATAGCCCAGCGCTTCGTACCTTTGCGCTAACGCTACATTACTATTCACCAAAGACCTACGAATACGTACGTAAAACCTTCGATACTTGTCTTCCAGAAAGGCGTACCCTTAGAAAGTGGTATGAAAAAATCGGAGGAGACCCAGGCTTTACTAAAGAATCCTTTGAAGCGTTGAAGCAGAAAGCTACAATTACAAATTATACCATCATTGCAGGGTTAACTATTGATGAAATGGCTATACGCCGACGTATAGAATATGACGGTGAAAAATTAGTAGGGCACGTTGACATCGGCACTGGCGTAGAAGGAGATCACGTAGAAGAAGCTAAAGAGGCTCTAGTTTTTTTGGTGACAAGCGTGAACTGTAACTTTAAAGTCCCCGTTGGTTATTTTCTTGTGGATGGTATAACAGGACGACAGCGTGCTGACTTAATTTTACAATGCTTAGAATTAATTGATGAAACTGGCATAAGAATTATATCGTTGACTTTCGATGGATGCTTCCGTTAAATGTCTGGGTTGTTCTATAGAAGATCGAAAAATTACTTTTAACCATCCTGTTACAAAAGATCTAATTTTGGTAATGCTGGATCCATCTCACATGATCAAAGGATTATTTATATATATTAGGATTAGGATTCTTAGACACGGCAATAGAGTACTTATCCCAGTTAAAATATCAGGATGACAGACTCTTAATACAAAGCCCACGAAAAACAGGCTTTATTGGCTTCATTGGTTGCGCTGAAGCAGTAAAGCATATTTATAACCATATAATACGTACTAAAGTACTTGTGTATATGCCGATGTATAAAATTAGCCAAGACCACCTTGAGATGCTCTTTGGGAATATAAGGTCACATGGCGGGACCAACAATAACCCTACGGCACGCCAATTTAAGGCAGCTTACAAAAAATTACTCGTGCATATCGAATTAAAGGCTCTTGAAAATGGGAATTGCATGGCTCTTGAACACATTTCTATACTCAATTGCGCATCATCGCCTATAGAACGCATAAATAGATCGACTAATAATGGTCTAGTCGAAGACAATGATCAAATGGTTTCCGAAAATAATGATGATGAAGATATACATTTCTTTTTCCAAAATGTTTCTGATTTTAGTAAACAGATTATTAGTCACATAGCGGGTTACATAGCACACATTTTAATTAAAAAAATTGATTGTGACATTTATGTTGGAGCACTGTTGTCAAATGAAATAAATTCGGACCATAAATTTATAGTAGCGAAAGATTATACCCTTCGAAAGAACTTATACTAATATGTAAAACGTCGGAAGCAGTTATCAAGAGTTATACCGACAATCTCCGGAATATTAACAAACATATGTTGACAACAAAGATTTTGCGCAGCTTCGTCGGAACTGACTTATTTAGCAACATAAGTAATCATCAGGTTGGATTATATCCTACTGCGAGCCATGTTACAGACCTAACTAAGGCTATTATCGGAAAATATATTAATTTAAGAATGCACTCTATTTTGAAAAATTCGAATTTAAAAGATAGCAAGCGCATGTTACTTAATAAATTCGTATTATTTCAGGGTCAATAATGAAATCAGCATTGAAATTAATTGATGATTGATGTGTTTAAATTATTGTTCAATATTAAAATATACTTGTATTTTTTCTTGTGTCATTTATTTACTTACTTATTAGCTATAGCCCATTACCTTAATTGCGTAATACACGATCAATCAGAATCTGAATAGTTTTAAAACAGATTGCTAATCCATTGCTTCATAAGTTCGAAAAAAAAATCTGCTCAACAACGTAAATAACGCAACTAATGTTTTACGAAAATGTGTTACGTAATTAGGTAGTAGACACCATGTCTTTCTAACCATGAATGACGTAAAACAGAGCTTCAATTAGCAAAAAACTAAAAAAAGAAATTGGATTTCGCGGCTATATCGGATGTTCCCCTTTAAATTTGACATAAATTGAACATAAAATTGACATTATTATTTATATGTATTTAGGAAGTCTACACTAATTTTCCTCCCTTCACGATTTAATAGCGAAAAATTGTAAAACTTAAAAATAACAGTATTTTTATCGATATAAATAATCGACCTTTTGGTTGCCGTAACATGTATGAGAAATTAATTGCTTTTGCACGTGTGTGCGTATACGTCAAGCGCAGTGTTTTCATTAGTGTGACAACCAATAGCAAACTGGCGATCTAAGCGCGTGTAGTTTATTTGTGTGCGTAATGCGCGTACGTATTGGTCACTTGCTTGTAGTGGAGTTAAAGAGTGGGAAACAAGCGGCGACACTCGTTCTAATACAAATCAGGAACTATTTCCTTTCTAACCTCTTTTATCTCTTCTGTGATTGTATTTATACCCAAAATCCCCCTATTACCAAATAACTTTCCTTTCAGTTTTAAGCGCGTTCAGTTCCCAGTCAGCGTGTGTAATGCGATGATCGTAAATAAAGCGCAAGGTCAAACTTTACGCGTTGCAGGAGTGGACCTCAGTACTGACTGTTTTGCACATAGCCAACTCTATGTTGCTTTTTCCCGCGTTAGTAGCTACCGTAACCTTTTTGTGTACACCCTGGCTAAGTCTACTTCTAACGTCATTTACACAGAAGCTCTACGACTTAGAACTTTGAGGATAACGATTTATTTTTTTACTACTTATTAATACAGTAATGATATAAATCGTTTAATATTCTCTTACCTAAACGTCAAATTCTTTAAGTAAAACCTATATACGCGAGCTACGCCGCGGGCACAGCTAGTAATTCAATAAAAATTAGAATACCCCGAAGTAAAATCACAATGAAACCCTGGATCCATAGCACAGGGTATCCTAGTTTGGACTCCCGTCTCCCTCAAATTTATGTACTCTTTGTTTTATTTATAAGAAAAAAATATGTTTGTAAAAGATAAATAATTATGCAATGTACTTACTATTTGTGGGAGAAAATAATAAAGGTTATTATTATTATTATTATGTGGGGTATCTATATAGTTTTCTCATCTGGTTGGGCTGTATAAATATATAATTGTAAATGAAAATGATAAACATACATAAATATCAATAAAATAAAATAAATACAAAAAAATTACATAAATAAATAAAAACCCAACCAGATGGAAGCCCTCGGCAGGGGAGACCAAACGGCCGAGGGTTAGGGGGATTGGGAAAGAAACCGGCGGACGATGCGGGTGGTATCGAGGAGCACCGCCTTCTGCATTTGGGCTTGGAGCGATCAGTCACGGAGTCCCAGTCGCCTCAGATGACCCGAGAGGCTGACTGGGATTAACCCGTTCGCAGAAATGACTACAGGTATAATTTCGGTCGGCAGTCCACCCCACATGTCGGTCACCTCGTGAGCCAGGTCCAGATATTTTGTTCGCTTATCTGTTTCGGCTTTCACGAGTTTCTCGTCATACGGAATGGTAATGTCGACCAAAAATATCCTTGACTGTGCCCGTTCCATCAGCACAATATCAGGCTTATTCGCAAGAATGGTCCTGTCTCTGATGATGGCCCGGTCCCAGTAAAGCCTCGCGCGGTCATTTTCGAGCACGGTTTCCAGCAAGTACTTATAATAAGGCAGTTTCCGATCCACGAGACCGTATTTCAGAGCGAGCTCCTAGTGTAGAATCCTGGCTACTAGGTTGTGCCTATGCAAGTACTCAGAGTTAGAAAGCGCCGAACAACCAGAAATGACATGCCTAAGTGATTCACCGGGATGGTGACAAGCTCGACAAATGTCGACGGTGCCATCCCTTAGGATGTATCTCCGATAGTTGTTGGACGTAATAATAGTGCGGACTTTTCTATCCAGAGCGTTCAGTTCGGTCTGAGTCCACCTGAGCATGCCGAAGGTATACGTGAGAACAGGCGTGATCCAACCGTTATATGCGTGTGTCTTATTAACGCCCGACAAAAGACTGTTAAGCACTTTTGTCAAGCGTGCATAAAACACATCGCAAACTGACTGTTTCATGTCCGCCTCATCGATACCTATGTTCTGTGACATAACCAGGTATCGGTATGTTTCAGCCTTTATGTTTTATTATTATTATTATTATATTATTATGGGTGATGCTAAAGTCGCTATGTCTCAAATCGTTTTAAAATGAAATAATAGTTTTAGTATATACTGTAACTGTATATTTATTAACAGTGGTAGAGCCGCGCTGCAGCTTCTGCTGTAGCATGGATGGGCCGGCTCGAACCGGGGCGGTACCACGACCTCACAGAATACCAACGTAAAGTAGGAGCTTTGCTTCTGCGTTTCGCTTGGTTAGTGCAGGTGGCCGGAGGCCCAATCCCCCCCCCCCCCCCCATAACATGGTAGCGGAATTTAAAAAGAAAGAACTACCCCAGGAGGGTACCAGCACCCCTGGTAATGGAGAATCCCTCACTGAGCATCCACGGTCAAGCTACCCTCTTCCTGAGCGTGGGTGCTCAGGCTGCCCCGCGTATTCTGGGGGGGGGGGCAAAATCCCGCTCTATACTAACACTGCACGGGGCAAACAGAGCAATAAAACCATGGCGACCCCTGCCACGCTATCCGTGGACTTCTGCAACATCAGGGGACTTCACTCGAACCTTAACGCCGTCCACTACCATCTAGAGACGGCGAAGCCGGCCTGCTCTTTTGACCGAGACGCAGGTGTCCTCTCCGGCTGATACTTCGTACCTCTTCTACTACCCGGGGTACAAATTAGAACACTTCTTTGTGCCCCGGGCTGGAGTTTGCGTATACGTCAGAGAGGATATCTGTTCTCGACGCCTCGGCAGTCTTGAAGGTACGAACCTGTCCATCCTATGGCTGCGCGTAGACAGCGACGACCATCCCGCGTCTACGGGTGCCTGTATAGGTCCCATAGCGGTCATGCCGACACAGACCGACTCATCGACCACGTCCAAATGGCTACAGATTTCTTGCTACAACAGATCCCATCCGTAGAGATCGTGATACTTGGCGATTTTAACGCCCACCACGTTGAATGGCTCGGTTCACGTTTAACCGATCATGCGGGAGATCTGTTTATGACTTTGCCTTGGCATATGGTCTGACACAACTGATTACTTCGCCTACACGGATTCCAGATGTGGAGGATCATACACCTTCCTGTTGGACCTTCTGCTGACCTCTCATCCGGACGGATATCAGGTTTCCGTCGATGCCCTCTTGGCTCTTCGGACCATTGTCTGATCCGGAGTGTGGTGCCACTCACGCCTCCTCGCGGTTGCGTTCTGCAGGTTGCCGCCGTGTTTGGCATTACAGGTCGGCGGATTGGGATGGAATGCGGTCTTTCTTTGCATCCTACCCATGGGGTGGGTTTGCTTCTCGCCGGATGATCCCAGCGCTGTTGCTGACTCCGTCAACGATGTGGTGCTACAGGAATGGAACTATTTATTCCATCATCTGTGGTACCCATCGGTGGCAGATCGCAGCCTTGGTTTGGTCGCTCCTGTAAGACTGCATTACGCAGTAAGCAGGAGTGTTATCAGGCCTGGGCTGAGGCTTCGGCGGCTCGGGATGTAAACACCAGCATGCTTAAAAGAAGTATAACTACGCCTCCAGGTCCTTCAAAGAGTTATTGCCAAGGCAAAGTCAGAGCACATAGGCAGAATTGGCGAGAAACTAGTTCGCCTTCCTTCGGGAACCCGCGCATTCTGGTCTCTCGCCAAGGCTGTCCAGGAAATTTCTGTAAGCCATCACTACCATCTCTGCACAGGAGGATGACTCACTGGCCCACGACGCAAAAGAGAAAGCCGACCTTTAGGCTCCTTTTGCGTCCAACTCGACTCTTGATGACAGGGGAACACACCGCCGACCATCCCGCAGTGTGAGTGCTCTATGCCTGATGTGCGATTCACACAGTGCTCAGTACGCAAAGCACTCCTCTACCTGGACATCCACAAGTCGAGTGGGCCTGATGGAATCCCGCCAATTGTGCTGAGGACGTGCGCTCCAGAGTTGGCACCGGTTCTAACGCGTCTTTTTCGGTACTCCTACTCCCTAGGCGTTGTCCCGAATTCATGGAAGACAGCTTTCGTGCAATGTGCCCGCTCTGATCCGTCCAATTACAGGCCTATCGCCATCACATCCTTGTTCTCGAAAATAATGGAGTCAATTATTAACTGCCAGCTCATGCGGTACCTTGAGGAGCACCAGCTGATTAGTGACTGCCAGTACGGTTTCCGTCGGGGTCGCTCAGCTGGTGATCTTCTTGTTTACCTAACACATAGATGGGCGCAGGCGATCAAGTCCAAGGGGGAGGCATTGGCCGTTAGTTTGGACATAGCGAAGGCCTTCGATCGGGTCTGGCACAAAGCGCTTCTTTCGAAGCTTCCTTCCTATGGGCTTCCGAGAAATTGTGCAATTGGATCACTAGTTTTCTGGCTGATCGGAGCATCAAGGTCGTAGTAGACGGTGCATGCTCCGATTACAAGCCTATTAACGCTGGTGTTCCACAAGGCTGCGTGCTATCACCAACGCTGTTTCTTCTGCATATCAATGATATGTTGCAAACCGGTAACATTCATTGTTATGCGGATGACAGCACTGGTGATGCTCTATACACCGGCCGTGCCAATATTTCTCGGGAAAACGTCGCCGAGTACCGGAACAAACTTGTGTCTGAAGTCGAGACTTTGTTGGACAAAGTCTCGGATTGGGGCGACTAAATCTAGTCCAGTTCAATCCCAGAAGACACAAGTTTGCGCGTTTACCGCTAAAAGGAACCCTTTGTCGTATCACCTCAGTTTCAAGGCACTTTGTTGCCTCAGCCAGTATCGGAATCCTCGGCGTTGACATATCGAGTGACGCAGTTTCGTGGTCACTTGGAAGAGAAGGCAAAATTAGCCTCTAAAAGCTTGGCGTGCTCAGTAGAGCGGGGCAGTATTTCATACCGGCACACCGCCTGCAACTTTACAAGGCGCAGGTTCGGCCTCACATGGAATACTGTTCCATCTCTGGGCAGGGGCCCCAGTGCCAGCTCCTTCCACTTGACCGCATTCAGCGCAGAGCGGATCAAATCGTCGACGACCGAGTTCTTTCCGATCGGCTTGACTCACTAGCACTGCGTAGAGATGTTGCATCTCTTTGCGTATTTTATCGCATGTACCACGGGAGTGCTCTGAGGAATTGTTCGGACTAATTCCAGCCGCTCAATTTGACCATCGCACATCGCGACAAAACTCGCGATACCATCCATACCATCTGGATGATTGGCGGTCCACCACTGTGCGATTTAGAAGATGTTTTCTTCCTCGCACAACTTCCTTGTGGAACCGATTACCACCAGCGATTTTTCCGGACCGATACGACTTAGGGACCTTCAAGAAAAGAGCCTACTCCTTTTTAAAAGGACGGCAACGCATCTGCAATTCCCCTGGTGTTGCAGTTGTTCATGGGCGGCGGTAGTCACTTAACATCAGGTGAACCGCAGGCTCGTTTGCCCCCTCTCCTATAAAAAAAAAAATAAAAAAAATAAAGTATAGAATGTAAACTTTAGGTAAAGTGTTATGTAAATAAGTCTATTGATACGACACTTAGATTAGTTTTACGAAATATTTTGTAATCAGTTAGACATCGCCTACCCGTACCGTCTGGGTCGAACCCGTGCAAATGCAAAATAATGGAATTGTATTTTTTGTTTAATGATATAAATAAATTAGGTGACTCTTTTATGAACGCAAAAAAGCGCCTCTTACTTTTAGAAAAGCGATTTAATAAACATCGCGCTACCGATAAGTTTTCTTTTCTTATCTCGCCGCTGCCCGTCACTTATACCAAACGCACTGTACTCACCGCTACTGCTTGTACGATGTTTTAGGACTTGTCGGTCCAATAATACTTTACGCTAAATTATTAATTAAAACCTTGTGGATTCTTTTAAACTTAACTGGGACGAGACTCCACCCGCTAATATTGTCAATATATGGCAGCAATATATTTCAGAATTAACTTTAATCTCACATTTACAGTTCTCTTGTCATCTAGGCGTAGATAAAAATTCGCATGTGCCGCTACTTGCCTTCGTCGACGCTAGTGAATAGGCTGACGGGTGTATCATTTATTCGCACGTTGTTAACGAAAGTGATCCTCCTATTATAACGCTCATTTGTTCTAAATCTCGGGTGTCCCCATAAAAACTATAATTTTAGCTAGGCTTGAGTTATGTACCTTCGTTTTGCTCGCTAAGTTAGTATGCAACGTTTACGATTCGTTGTCATTGAGGCATCCGATTGACAACATTTACGTATTTTCAGATTCTGAAGTCGCATTCTGTTCGGCGTGTTCTTCACCGCATAAGTTCAACACATTCGTTGCTAACCATATTTCGCCAATACCGGCTTATTTATTACCGGATAATTTTTATCACATCGCGGGGTCGAATAATCCTGCAGATCATATTTCGCGTGGAATGTTACCATCGAAAATTTTAAATTGCGCCTTTTGGCCTGTAGAAAGGTTCGTACCGCATTCATAGGTGTAACATCTGTTTTAGGCCTAAGCCTAAACCTTCTTACTCTATGATGTCTGCTTTGCCTGTTTGCCACTTAGAGCAGTGAAATGCATTTACCTACACAGGTGTGGATTTTTCGGGCTCATTTTATATTACATTGAGGAGTAAGCATAGTATACGCAACCAGAAGGTTTATTTATGTTTATTCGTATGCTTTGTTACTAAGGCAGTGCATTTAGAACTAGCGTCGGATCTAAGTTTGGCAAGTTTTTTAGACGCTTTTAAGAGATTTATATCTCGAAGAGGTCCGTGTAATTTTGTGTACAGCGATAACGGTACTAATTTCGTCACCTCGCGTACATATTTAAATGAATTGCATTGCTTTTTGCAATATGAGTAATATTATTATAAGGCATTCAATCAGATGCTCACTGATAATTGCATTGTTTGGAAATTCAACCCTCCAAGCGCTCCACATTTCGAGGGGTTATGGGAGTCCAATATTAAGATTGTAAAAACCATTTGTTTCGCGTAATAGGCAAGCAAATCTTCACGTATGAAGAAATGGTTACTAATATTATAAAACTCTGTCAAATCGAGTGTATCTTGAATTCTCGCCCGCTTTATGTATTAAGTAGTGATCCTTCGGAACCTACAGCAATCACCCCCGCACATTTCCTAAATTTAAAACCGCTTGAATGCTTACCAGCCGCTTATTTAAGTAAAGGACGTATTAATCTGTTATCACGCTTTTCATTAATAGATTGGAAACGCTTTACATTTGAATACTTACATACATTACAGAGTATGGCAAAGTGGAATAAGAATGCTATTGCCATCTCTGTAGGAACAGTTGTTCTAATAGAGGTAACTAGTAGATAATACTCCACCGCTTCAGTGGCCTCTAGGCGTTGTCACCGAATTTTATCCTGGTAGAGATGGTGTGGCTCATTAGAATCTCCTTTAGTAACGTTTGGAATTTGTTAAAAATTTTATACATTTATTATGTTTTTATATTAATACAATGTTTTACTTTTTTGAAAATAAAACCTACCATCATAAGATGGCATCATCATCATTATCATTGCAAAATTGTGTAGCGGCGGCATAAGAAAATCCACTATCCTATATCTTCCCGAGGGTTTCGTAAGAGGCGACAGGGGGCAACTGACGCAGGAAATGGGCAGAAGCATAAGAGTTCAAAACAGGGACGTAGCTACCGCCGTATCAGCTGTATCGATGATACGGGGCTACAGGGGCCCCGAACACAACACACAACACAAATTTTTGCTCGTGTGTTAGAATTTATGCTTACACACAAGTAAAAATTCTAAGGACTTCTATGGGACTGGAAAGGCTACACTTGTCACTATTGACTATAGAGGCAGAAAATTTAGAAAAACTGAAATTTTATTATTAGATTTTTTTATAGATGAGGGGGCACCTGATGGTAAGTGACTACCGCCGCCCATGAACAACCGCAATACCAGGGGAATAGCAGGTGCAGCTATATTAGTAGTATAGTTGTAGCACGAATGGGTCGGCTCGACCGGGGAAGGACCACGCTCTCACAGAATACCAGCGGAAAATAGCAGCTTAACGTTGCTGTGTTTTGTATAGTGAGTGTAGAAAATCGGAGACCCTTTTTACTGGAAAAGAGGCATTCCATCTTAGTCCTCACGGGAGACAACGCATCTGCATTTTGTTTGATGTAGATGTCTATGGGCCGCAGCAACCACTTACCATCAGGTGGACTGTGTGCTCGTTTGTCACCCTATCCTATAAAAAAAAATCTACCGCCGACCATCCTAGAGCTGGATGTTAGGTTCACACAGTGCTCAGTGCTGCAGTAAAGTGGAGGGCCTGATGGTATCCCCCAGTTGTGCTGAAGACGTGTGGAGCACACGTCAAGAGACAAGAGTTAGCACCAATTCTTATGCGTCTTTGCCGGTTCTCTTACTCTTTAGGCGTCGTTCCAAGCTCATGGAAGTCGGCCTTAGTGCACCTGATCCCTAAAAAAGATGACCGCTCGGAATCGTCCAACTACAGGCCTATCGCCATCACCTCCTTGTTCTCCAAAATAATGAAATCTATTATTAACCGTCAGATCATGAGGTATTGTCGAGGTCCGTCGAGGTCGCTCAGGTGGTGATATTCTTGTCTACTTAAATCACCGATGGGCGGAGGTAGTTGAGACGAAGTGGAAGACATTGGTGGTTAATTTGGACATATCGAAGGCCTTCGATTGGATTTGGCACAACGCGCTTCTTTCAAAGCTTCGCGATAAATTATACAAATAGGTCACCAATTTTATTACAGATCGACGTCAGTTTTATTACAGATGTTAAGGTCGTAATCGACGGTGCATGCTGCGACTCCAAGGCTGTGAATTCTGGTGTTCCACAAGGCTGTGTGCTATCGTAATGCAACATGTCATTGATATTGAACAGCTGCCCTGTTCCTTCTGCATATGAATGATATTATGTTGCATACTAGTAATATTCATTCTTATGCAGGCGACAGAACTAGCAATGCTTTATACACCGGCCGTGCTAATATTTCTCGAGAATACGTCGTCGAGTGCTGGAACAAACTTGTATCTGAAGTGATGGATTATTGGCTACTTAATCTAGTCCAGTTTAACCTACAAAAGACAAAAGTTGGCGCGTTTACCGCCAAAAAGAATATTTTTTATATCCCCTTTGTCTTATCTCCTCAATTTCAGGGGACTCCCCTCGTTGCTTCAGCCTGCATAGGAATCCTTGGCGTCGACATTTCGAGAGACCTACAGTTCCGCAGTTACTTGGAAGAGCAGGCTAAACTGGATCAAAAACAGCTTTACAAAGCGTTGGTTCAGTCTCATCTCTAGGCCGGGGCACCCCAGTATCAGCTCCTTCTACTTGACCGTATTCCACGGAGGGCGGCCCGATTCGTGGACGACCAAGTTCTTTCCGATCGGCTTGATCCAATGGCCGCATATACCACGGGGAGTGCTCAGAGGAATTGATCGAATAAATTTCAGCTGCTGAACCATTCCACCATCTTACATTGTAACAGAACTCAAAATTCCATCCTAATCATCTCGATCGCTGGCGATCTACTACTGTGCGATTTACGCGGAATTTTCTGCCTCGCACGACTTTACTGTGGAATTTACTTCCCCGCGCACCCCTTTGTAACCTTGCGCCCCTAGACAAGTGCCTAGTTTGCCTTTACGATAATCCGCCACTGTCTATGAGACAGGAAAGGCTAACACTATTGTCTATAGGAGCAAAAAATTTAGAAATACTGAAATCGTCTTCAGCTATGAATGATTTAAAAAATCAGTTCGCCGAACAAAATTCAAGAAAAGTGTATATTTGATTTGAATTGTTTGACTAGCTTAGTTCCTAGGAGTATTAATTGTAAGTAATAAGTTATAATCAATATATAATTATTTTAATTCAATGCGAGCGTTTTTGTTCCGTTTGTGAAAAATCTTTACCCTTCATTTGGGCCCCTCAACAAATTTTGATACATAGCCCGTCTAAAGCACGCTTCGCCACTGCTATGCCGGTAGTTGTTGGGAGCACTAAGCTCGAAGTTGTTGACGAGTATGTTTACAGGGGATAAATAGGTCGACTAGGTAATTCCAACTTCGACCAAGCAGTCAATCGAAAACTTCAACTGGGCTGGGCAGCGTTCGGGAGATTACGACGCATCTTCTCGTCAGGTATACCTCAAAGCCTAGATCTCCATCTAGTAGTAGTGGTAGTAGGGCTGCCCCACACGAGGCTGCCACTTGAGAACCTTGCTTCCCCATCGGTTGTCGGCTCTTCGAACTATATGACTGGCCCATTGCCACTTCAACTTACTAATCCGTTGGACTATGTCAGCTACTCTGGTTCTATTGCAGATATCCTCATTTAAAATTTTATCACGCAGAGAAACCTCGAAACCTCTCCATAGCTCGCTGAGTGACCTTGAGCTTTCTCATACGGCCAGCACTGAAGTACCACGTCTCAGATCACGCACTAGCAATACATGCAACCTGGTAAGGCATGCAGGAAGTCGATGGTTGCAGGTGGTTCAGGACTGTGCTTTGTGTCATTCTTTGGAGTAGGCCTACGTTCACCAGTGGACTTGTGAAGGGCTGTAATGATGAAAATGTTGATGTCATGGGACATGTAAAACTTGCGTGTGATTCATGTTTAGTAATGATAACTGTTAATCGTAGAAAAAAAATTACAAAAAAATAACATGCTTACGAGTACCTTATCTAATATCAAAAGCTTAGTAAGGACATTTTGGGATCAATAGGTAGTTATGATATTACGGCTACTTCCAGACTGCATAACTACCATTGAAATACATGTACTTCTGAACGTTTGATTTTATATGAAAAACTGTACATTAGAAACACACTAACCGTATGCAACGCAATCACACGCGTCCGACGCAAAGTCGATTTGCGATATTTAGATCGGCGCGGGAAGTTGGAGGGAAAATTCGTACGCAATTCCACGCGTACGACCAGTGTGTTCCTAGAACTTACACCATAGATAATACAATAGATATAGTATACATTAGATTGGCGATAGAGTGATTAGGTGAGACCAAAAACGAAATGAACCGGTGTGAGTGAAATGTGCATGTTTGCGAGACGAATAGTGCTGCGCCATGCATCAACTTCAATTATCGATATAGAGCGCTGTGTCCGTGTCATAAAATGAATATTTTTGTTTGAGGGCATAAAAATAAACCTACAAACAAAAAGTTTGTGGTATTTATTTTCCACCAAAAATAATTAATTTATTGTAAAAATGTCGTAAGCTCTCTTTAGAGGTATTTTGCAATTATGCTTCATACTTCAATCTAATAATCAAATAAGTTTCGATTATTAATTTAATAATTAAGTGTTTATGGTTCTATATTGCTGGCGAATCATACATATGTGTGTCAAGTATGTAAAAAATTATTTGCAGGACACAAGGCATTCGTTTACTTATTTTTGTTATTTGTGTATAGAGAGCCTTTATAATTATTTAAGACATTTTGTCTTAGTCCTTAGGGGTGAAAACACATTTGTAGCTTTCTTTATTTGATGCTGACTGTGGACGGGGTTTTTTTTTAAAATTACGTTTTTAACCTTTAAGCTCGTTATAATATAAAATTGTATTGACAAACAAACCTACCAATTCGATTAACCAATTCGAATGATGGTAAGTGGTTACTGCAGTCCATGGAGTACTTGGAGAATGGAGGACTTGTAGCCAACTTCGAACGAAGAAGGCTACAAATTCGTTTTCACCTCAGAGGATAATATGAAATATCTCTTTATGCACTTCTATGAAACAAATAATTTTTGTTCAAAGTGCTTAGTACATATGGTTGAATATTTTTTGGGAACTCAGTCTTCTCTACTTATCATTTTAACCATTTTTGTTTAACCTCAATATTTTTTGGAAATCTGAGACATTATAAGAATTTACATTAGCTCATTAAAGTATTTACTATAATGCCATTTGGCTACGAAACCCTATAAATTAAAAATAGAAAATTAAAAAAATTACGAAGTTACAAGAGGACCAAAGATATGTCTTTGCCTGTTAGAAAGATATTATCGATAAGATGATATTGATAGTGTCAATCTCTACAAAAATTAGATCAGAAATAGCGGGAATTCACGTATTTGTTATTATTTTTAATATAATTCTTACGCATTTAGAGCATTATCGTAATAAAATGCGATATTTTTCCCTATCCATTTGTGTATAAAACATTTGTACCAGTTCTAAAATATTGCATTTAGAGTGCTAAACATTTTAATTGTACTTACGTGTGAAATGTATAATTTTGTGAATTTTCCTTTCTTGATGAACTGCATTCAGTTACTGCACACGTCAGCATATTTAAATCACACCTTTTAAGCAGTTATTAATACTTCAAAATCAAAGACATCGCGAAAATAAGCGGGATTTGTTTCGTTAACTATTGACGTCAGCCCGATATAGGCCTATAGCGTGTACGTGTATGGTCTAGCAATTCTATTTTTAATTTATAGGGTTTCGTAGCCAAATGGCATTATAGTAAATACTTTAATGAGCTAATGTAAATTCTTATAATGTCTCAGATTTCCAAAAATATTGAGGTTAAACAAAATGGTTAAAAATAATAAAGAGAAAGACTGGGTTCCCAAAAATATTCAACTATATGTAGCAAGCACTAAGTAAAGCTGCGTTCTGGTTCAACACCCGCATTATTTATGCCGTGCGTAGTTCCTTGTTATATATTTTACTGTACATATGTTCATTTCGTTTACGCATGTTCAAATGTATACAACTTGTTGTCGTCATCCTTGATGTATATTTTTAATATAACGAAAGTAACAAAGAACTTACAGTATCACTTGATGGTAAAAAGCTACTGCAGTACATGGTCACCACAGTCAAACAAAGAAAGCTACAAATGTGTTTTCACCCTGAGGACTAAGCTAAAATGCCTTACAGTTAATAATTATACAGGTTCTATATACACAACAGGCCGGAACGCAGCGGTGTAAGCACTGCTGTTTATTTCTGTTTATCCTCTCAAGACGTTTATGAGATAGGTATTCGTTCTGAACGAGTTTTCCGAAAACATATGAAAGGAAAAATTGTAAACGAAAATATGTTTCGAAAATTAGTAAACGAATACCTTGTGTCCTACAAAAATTTTAACATACTTGACATACATATGTACTCGTATGATTCGCCAGCAATATCAAACCATAAACACTTAAGTATTAAATTAATAATCGAAATTTATTTCATTATTAGATTGAAGTATGAAGCAAAATTGCAAAATACCTCTAAAGAGAGATTACGACATTTTTACAATAAATTAATTATTTTTGGTGGAAAATAAAATCACAAACTTTTGTTTGTAGTTTTATTTTATGCCCTCAAACATAAAATGTTCATTTTATGACACGGACACAGCACTTTGTATCGATAATTGAAGTTGATGCATGACGAATCACTATTCGTCTCGCAAACATGCACATTTTACTCACACCGGTACATTTCGTTTTGGTCTCGCCCTAATCACTCTATCGCCAATCTAATGTATACTATATCTATGTAGTTTATATTGTATTCTGTAATTATTCTCATATTTTTAGAACGGCAACAAATAAACATCTGTTGAATATTGTCAAAGCGTTCACTGTTGTCACACATGGACCTCGCTGACATCTGTCATTCTTCACAAATGTCAAAATATTGTTTTGTATTCTGGTGTAATGTTTTGTGACTTGATTTATCTATTATTATTGTGCTAAAGTAATTATAATTGTAACGTTACATAAGTGTGTAACAGTATAATATAAAATTTAGTATTGATGTAACTTAACAATGGACGAAGGAGATGAAAACTTGCATTGTTTGGCAGGCACGTCTGGTGATGCTCCTGGAGGTTTAATCATCAAAAAGAAAGATAAACCCCAGGAATTTCAGTTTGCTAAACCTTCTTTGCTAGGCTTGGATAAATTAGCAGCGGCAAAAAGAAAACAAAATAGGTTAATTTCGTTCCAAGATGAAGAAAACGAAGCAGAAAACGCTGAGGACAACAATGACGCTACAGGTGTTAAAGAAAGAAAGTATAGAAAGCACAATGAAGAAACACCAACATATACAGGCGGACTATCTGAGCAAGCACGAGAAAGGATGCTAGAAAGATTACAAAAGTAATTATTCAATGTGTATTATAATTATTCTTTTCATATATGATTTACCAAGACTTTATTCATTGTATTTACACTTAGGTAGTAGTATAAAATATATAAGAACTATAAAAACACTATTTAGATAGTACGAAGTAAATATTTTTGTCCATGACTTTAAATATCATCTTTACAGCCTTTCACAATTCCACTGCTGAACATAAATATTTATGTTCTAAGTAAAAGCCGAAGTGAACACCATAGTTTAGCCGGCGTTCTTATGAGGAAGATGTTGCTCCCACCCATCTCTAGTTTCAGTTTTTAACCAACTTCAAAAAAGGGAGCAGGTTCTTAATTTGACTGTATTTTTTTTGTGTTACCTCAGAACTTTTTTAAGGTGAACCGATTGTGATGATTCTATTTTTATTTAAAAGCTGTGTTTCGTGTTCTCTGTTCTGTGTTTCACATGTAGTCGCATATAAATTTGACCAAGAACTGACCAGTAGTTGTCGAGTTATCCTTAATAATGCGTATTTAATTGACTTCGACTACATTGATGATGTTCTCATTTTATTTATATTGAAGTCCTCTGTTTGTATGGCGTAGTGGATATTCTTAAAATGCCGTTGCATGGTTAAACAAGATTTTATATAACAACAATTTTATAAATTTATTGTAAATCAATTCTAGATTAACCTTTTTTTTTTTCAAATTAAATTAGTGTAATTTTCCAAAACTCGACTTATTTATGCAAAAGGATCCACCACACAAAGATACTGACTGATGCAAAGAGTTACTGGCATTTACAGTTTGGATGAGCATTCAATAATAATTAAAGGTTGTATTGTTTTATTTTTAAATTTGCTTTTTATAAATTGAAATTTTAACAGTTTATTTTGGAATAATTTCAACACCATGCAACTATTTTAGCATAGTTTTTACATTTCTGCATACAACTATGAACAACATTACACAGGTACAGGCATATCATGCTGACATAGGTTTTGTTATTGTGTGTAGCCAATTAACTGTCCATTGCTGTGCATTAGCCTCCCCGTGGGGAAAGCAGGAATGAATTTGGAAATTTTAGTTAGGTATACTTACTTTTTTTATACTATTTTTTTTATGTGGTAGAGTCATACTGCAGCTATATTATAGTTGTAGCACGAAAGGGTCGGCTGGACCGGGGAAGGACCATGCTCTCACAGAATACCAGCGTAAACTAGCAGCTTAATACTGCTTTGTATGGTGAGTGTAGAGAACCGGAGACCCTTTGGATATAAGGCATTCCATCCTAGTTCTCAGGGGTGACGACAAATCTATGTTTTAATTCGTAATTGAGGATAGATGTAGATGTCTATGGGCCACAGCATCCACTTACCATCAGGTGGACTGTGTGCTCGATTGTCACATATATTCTATAAAAAAAGGTTTTTTGAAATTAGTGATTTGCTGTGACTTGGTATAGTTCATAATATGCCTTTAATATATTTATTACTTCCACAATTTATGACACATTTAAAGGAGAATATATAATTTATACCATGTCTCATTTTATTCTATGAGCTATTGAAATTATTACATTATAATGTCTGTTACCTTTTTCTAGAAAAGAAAAAGAAGCAAAAGAGAAAGGAGTTCATTATTCAACAAAAGAAGAAAAAAAGTCTAGATCAAAATATGAAGAGGATGACCGCTATTACCATAATCGCTATGAGAGACGTGATCGTGATAGGGACAGAAGAAAAAATGATGACTATAGAGTAGATAGAGATAGAGGTAAAGACAGAAGAGATTCAGACAGAAGAGAAAGGGATAGAGATAGAAGAGATTCAGAAAGAGATAGTTCAAGGAGAAGTTATTATGAACCTAGGTTTAAAGATGAACCTAGAACTCCCAAGTAAGCTATATATTATTTAAAATTAACTACCTATGCATGTTTGTTGACCTTACAAAGCTATACTTTTTCTTTGTAAAGTAATAGCCTACAAATACCTCAACATTGGGTACAAGCCTCTTCTCTTTTGAGAAGATTTATTGAGTATAGAAAAGTCCTTTATGCTGTCCTAATGTGTAATAGCAAACATTACATGTCCATTAAATAAATTTCAACGTATAAGATGTCCAGATTTCCTTAATACTTTATCATTTACTGCTGTGCATGTCATGAACCAACAAATAAAATTACAACAAAATTTTCAGTCGTTATAATGATTGGCTTGCATGGTAAGAATTTTAATACAAGCACCTAGCCACAAAATCACGCACTACAGGTTCGTTTCAGTGCAGGAAACATCCCCACCCCCAAGTGAACCAGGGAACCTACACAATTAACTAAATTTTTAATTACAATGTTTCAGTTTGAAGGTACTCAAGCCTACTGACAAAACAGCATGGGATGATGACGATGATGATCCAAAAGGTGCAGTTCGAAAATCAAGTTGGGATTTCCCTACTCCACTGCCACGGGATTCAAGTGCTGGTGAGAGATCACAACGCAGTGAGAGGGGACGGCCATTAAGGGACAGTAAAGGAATACCTTATGAATACACACCTAGAGCAACGCCACACAAGTTAGTTTGTAACATTTTTGAAATATGCTTTAAGTTCCTCAATGTGGATGTGGTTATTTTTCCACCAAAACAGCAACATCTAAAAATCAAGTGCAGAGAATATTACGTAAACAATTTTATTTATTGTAGGTTGCTTCATTACTGCTTTAGTCAGTAATTCCTTTATGGGACAATGTACACGCTTTTACAGCAAAGTCCCAGCAAATATGCAGGAATGTTTTTTGAATAAAATAAGGGTGACAAACGAGCACACAGTCCAGCTGATGGTCAGTGGATGCTGTGGCCTATACACCTACATCTATCCCACATCTCAATGAGGCCCATTGCAGAAACATTTTGCCTTGCAGGAAATTTTTCAGAAAGTTTGTTTGTGGACTAAGAAATATATGAAAAGCTATAAGCAGTTATTGTTTCAATTTCCTATTAAAATTTAACTAAAACCTTTTAAACATTTATATGTTTGTACTGCCACATCCTATTCGACATTACAGATGGGCGTCTTCTCGCCGTGGAATAGACATAGATGACCCAGATTGGGAGGAAGCTGAGAAGAAACTGGACCGAGCTTGGTACAATATGGGTGAAGGTGAGTAACATTTAACAACATTTAATTGTTAGAATTTAATTCAGAGAATTTCATATTCTTCAAGACATTACTAAAAAGGTAGTATATGAAAATTGTACCTAATCTATATAAATAATAATGTAAATGTTTTTTGCTCAAAATCTGAAATTGCTGAAAGTTCTTCACCATTTGCTTCAAAATTTTGACACAATGTTGCATTCGAATACATGCGTGTTTTCATAATTTTACATATATATGTATGTAGCACGAATTGGTCAGCTTTTATTGGGAAGGAGTACTAAAATAATACCAGCGTGAAATAACTTAATGCTGCCATGTTTCATATATTGAGTGTAGATAACTGGAGACTTTTTTCACTGGAAACGAGGCATACCATCCTAGTCCAAAGGGGTGATAACGCATCTGCATTTTGATTCTTAATCAAGGATACTACAGCAAACACTTACTATCAGGTAGACTGCGCTCGTTTATCACCCTTATTCTATATATTATATTTTACTCATGCATAATAACGTTCGACCTGAGTCCTATGTCATAGCGGTGTGCTTGTACAATGTGCAAAAAGCGAAGCGTGAAATATTGTTTAATGCTATTGCTTATATAACTAAAGCCTATATTTAGACACCAACATTACCTCCAGTAATCTTAATTTTAATAATAAATCTGTTAATTATAAATTCGTTCAACGCAGGTGAGACGGACGAGTCGGACCCGTTCGCGGGCACGAGCGCCGAGTACATCGCCCGGAAAGAGGAACAGATAGAAAAGCGTCGCAACCGGAAGGTGTCCGCCCAGAGACAGCAGATCGACCGCGACAACGAGCTGTGGGAACGGAACCGGATGCTGACCAGCGGCGTGGTGCACGCTGTGAATCTGAACAGCGACATGGACGAGGTCAGTGTTGTTCAGTGGTGAAATTGATTTCTTTTATAGAATGACGGTGACAAACGAGCACACAGAGCACCTAATGGTAAGTGGAGTGGAAAATGACTAAGATGGAATGCCTCATTTCCAGTAATGAGGGTCTCTGATTCTCTACATTTCTATGTTTATGTTCATTAATAAATAATTCATCAATGTGTCGTTACACCAATCTCAGGATTGGGACTATCGCATTACATGATACATTTTATACGTGGTAGAGCCATGCTACAGTTATATTAATTGTATAGTTGTAGCACGAATGGGTCAGCTCGACCGGGGAAGGACCAAACTCTCACAGAACACCAGCGTAAAATAGCAGCTTAATGTCGCTGTGTTTCGTATGGTGAGTGTAGAGAACTGGAGAGCCTTTTTACTGGAAAAGAGGCATTCCATCTTAGATGTAGATGTTTATGAGCCACAGCAACCACTTACCATCAGGTGGACTGTGTGCTCGCTTGTCACCCATCCTATAAAAAAAACATGAGCATGGACGTCAAAACTATTTATAAGCAATCACGTCTTCAAGATAAATATTAGTCTATCCATTCATCCATTCCAGCCTATAAAAGTCCACTGCTAAACATAGGCCTCTCTCATAAATTGCCTCATTTGCTATAGGTGCCCCATTTAGCAGGCAGGCTGTCAACCGCAGTTTTTTTTTATTTGTTACCGGAAGATGCTGCCGCCCATCTTCTGTTTCAGTTTCCGTTTGTCGCCTCTTACGACACTCACAAAATGATATGAGGTAGTAGACCCTCCCACGCCGCCACTTCACGGCTCTATAATATAGTATTATATATCCCACCAAAAACATAAATGGGAAAAGGGAGGACGGAGAGTCGAGACCTGAATTGGTGCCAAGCCCTATAGCAGTTGCTCAAATCATAGGATCTATAGAAATGTTTACTTTTACATAGTAGAGCCACACTGCAGCTATATTATGGTTGTAGCACGGATGGGTCGGCTCGAACTGGAAAAGACCAGAGTAAAATAGCAGCTTTATGCTCCTGTGTTTCGTATCATGAGTGTTGAGAACCGGGGACCCTTTTTATTGGAAACGAGGATTTCCATCGTAGTCCTCACGGGTGACAACACATCTGCATTTTGATTCTTAATCGAAGATAAATGTAGATGTCTATGGGTCACAGCATCCACTTACCATCAAGTGGACTTTGTGCTCATTTGTCACCCATATTCTATAAAAAATGTTCAACATTCTTGTAACTGCTATGGACCTAGGCACCCTTTCATATATACTCTTTTTCGGCAAAGCACCGAGGTAGTAATTATTGACAGCATCGGTCTTTCAATACAATTGCAATGTGGGTGTTTCCAGGATATCAGAGTGAATAGGCTTTTGATAAGCTGAGTCAGTGCGCTTTCCATCTTCGGCTGCATCTCCACTTACCATCATGTGGGATAGTAGTCAAGCACTATCGAATGTCGAACCCGAGTGTCGTTTGTAGCGAACTTGCCCCGTTTTCACATTGCACAATGAACCTTTTATACTTATCAATACTTTTTATACTGCTTTGAATTCAAAAACTTGGTATAATATATCTCACGGCTATATATTCTTTCAGAGATACTCCACATTAATCTAGTTTCAGTTTGTTTTTCTCTGTATTTATTATTTAATGGGTCGTTTTAATAGAACATTAAATTTTAATACTTACGTACACACTGACCCTATAGTTAAATGTGGATAAAGGTGTTCATTGTATGATTATTAAGCATATAGTATTAATTTTAGTGATAAGATTATATTGTATAATTGTTTGTTATCTCAAATAAAGAGAAAAAAAATCATTTAGGCAATTTTTGTTGATTTTGCAGGAAAGCGTGGACCGTGTCCATCTCTTGGTGCACAATATAGTACCGCCTTTTTTGGATGGTAGAATTGTCTTCACCAAGCAACCGGAGCCCGTTATACCGGTAAATCTATTTCTAAAGTCATGTAAATAATTAAAATTTTCAGTAAGCAAACACAAATTTTTTGGAAACTTTGTGGGTTGGGTTTAGTATCAAGTCGCCTGAATTTGAAGAGTCTGTCACTGTGGGAGGGGTCAAGGGGGCTTATCTCATGCGCCCCCATGCAATTTTAGCTGCCGGAGCTGCGTCGAAATATTTAAAATCATTTTCTGAAAATATTCCTAAATCACTAATTGATACCTGAAACGAAACTTAAATTACACCAAATTCTTACGTTTTTTAACACCCCACGCCCCACCCGAAGGCGACTTGATTCTAAACCTTTACCAATTAAAAATATATACATTTGAAGCTCATAATAGAGTCCGCCAATGCGCACCGGGGCATAGTGGCGACCTCTCCCTTGTCCCAAAACCCAATAAATAATTGGAGAAGACAAGAGAAGGAGAGGTATATAACTTGGATTGCTTTTATTCTTCCATAATTGCATAATTTTTATTCGCAGGTCAAAGATCCAACATCCGACATGGCGATAAACGCACGCAAAGGCTCTGCCTTAGTTAAAGCATTCAGAGAACAAAAAGAGAGGAAGAAAGCACAGAAGAAACATTGGAAACTAGAAGGAACTAAGCTAGGTACTATATAATAATTAAGGTCTTTTTTTTTTAATATTTAAAACAACAAGGTAGGGGCGGACATATTGCAGACTATTAGAAGTTTGATATTTTTAAAATTAAGCTAAATAACTTTATTTTGATTATTTTGAAAGATGTCTTTCTAATTATTATTATTATTATTAAAACTTTCTATATTTAAATGCGCATGTATAATATATGGATGTGTAAGAAGCAAGAGAGGTGTAACAGGATCGTGCCAAATAGATGTCCGCAATATCAGTCTACTCCTCTCAGGCGTAAGAGTTTATGTTGTGGTCCGAAGTACATAAAATCTGTATTTATAATATTTTCCTTTAATAACTTTGAAACCAATGTCGAAAGAACATATTATCCCTAAGTTAATGATTCGGTCAAAAGTAGAAGTTATTTGCTGAAACATATTCTGTTTATTACAAAAAGTAGTTTAAATGAACCCCGTGCAGTAAAACGGATTAGGAAACACAGAGCAATATAAAGTCTTTTTAGTTCAACAGTAACTAAAAACCTATATATTACTCAATATAAATATTTCTAGCCGTACTTATGTAGCTTTAATTTTTAGTTTTAACGTTACAGGTAACATAATGGGCATACAAAAAGAGAAGGAAGAAATTGAAGACGAACCAACAAGACAGGCGTACAAGTACGCTGAGCATTTGGATAAAGGTAATTCATGTTTAAGTACTTATAATCAAGCAGTTGACACAATCATTAATAAATTACTACATCATATAATTTAAATTTGCAATTTGTAATACTGTTTTCTATATATTATGTTTATTCTTCATTATTATTTGAAAAAATACAAAAAATATTATTAGACAAACAATTATGACAAAGATGTAAAACACTTTTTGGCGAAGCAAAAACTAATAATTGTAAAATTCATAATGTTCTTGCTGTGTAATCTTAATTTGCTACCTTAAGCAGTTTCTCAAAACTTTTTTAGATTTATTAATAGAATCAGGCGTTACTTTGCGGCAATCCATTATATTAAAGTTGGAAAAATTTACTTTGCCAATAACCGCTCAATAAAATAAAATGATGTGTCTTACCTAGTTTGAAGAGCACCTCAAACTAGGTAAGACACATCGCTTTAGCGGTCAGCCACCGTAGAGTCTACTACACCTGAAGATGCCTCGTGTAGAGGCGAAACACGTGTCGTATTGTCGTCGGTGGTGTGTCTTTCCTAGTGCAGTGGTGGTGGGGGTAGTGATGACGGGGATTGTGCACGCAATTGAGGGAGGGCGGGAGGTGCTCTTCAAACTAGGTACGACACCTCACTTTATTTTATTGAGCGGATATTGGCAAAGTAAATTTTTCCAACTTTAATATTTTTTAGATTTTATATCAATCAATTATTGACAAAGTTTGCTTTATTGTAATGGTATCTGACGTTGTAGCTGAGTGACCAATAAAACTCTAGTCAAAAAAAAACTTAGTCCTATCACAAGTTCTCACCAAACCCAAGTTTACTGCCAATAACATTTAAATCTACTATTTACCAGTCATTAAGTTCGCATTTTATCATTTATTTAGTTAAGGGGCTACAGGAGCTAAACGCAAATTTTATAATGCCTTAAAATATATGACCACTGCAGTAAACAAAATTAGAAAAATATATGATATTTTTCAGGACATATGCTAGTTACATAGTGTAAATATGATACTACTAATTTGATACGATAGAAAAAAAATCACAAAGATACCTCTAAAAATTTCTTTAAACGATTAAAAACCATACTAATATACATGCAATCATTCTGATTTTTTGTCAGATTATTCTACAAGCAACATGTTAACGTAATAGTGTTTTAATTTTTTAGTTCAATAAATAGATTTTTTTTTAACTTATTATAAGCCAGTGCTTGACCACAATTCCACCTGGTGGTAAGTGGTGATGCAGCCCTAGATGGTAAATCGCACTGTCTTAGCGTAACAAAACCCTATTCACTCTTGCCTTGAAGACGCCCAGATTGTATTCGGACGCAAAGATAGACGCCGGCAAATTATTCCACTCCTTTGCTGTACGCATTACAAAAGTCTAAAAGTTTGGTTGTAATGGGTGCAATATCGACAACAAAGGGGTGATGACCCGCCGACCGCCTGGTTGTCCGATGGTGGAAAGGAGAGGGAGGAATTAAAGCGTGTAATTCCTGTGCACACTCACCGAAATGCATCCTATAGAATACCGAGAGACTGGCTACTCTGCGCTTGTGCTCGAGGCTGACAAGATTGGTTTCAACCAAATCAAGATCACCAATGAGCCTCTTAGCACGTCTCTCCACTAAGTCCAAAGCTGCCAGGTGGCATTTTGCAGCACCAGCCCATATGTGACAGCAGTACTCCATGCACGACCGGACTTGCGCTTTATATAAGGTAAGAAGCTGCCCCGGCGTGAAGTACCGCCGCACCCTTGCAAGGACACCAAGTTTCCTTGCGGCTGCTTTGGCTCTGTACTCAATGAAACGCCCATAGTTGAGGTTCGGAGAAAATTCAACCCCTAACAACTGAAGGCGGTCAGGGTTAAGGTTTAGAATCAAATCGCCTTAATAGGGGATGTGGTGCAGTAGGAAAGGGGCGGGGAGGGTAGATTCGCCTCCACCTTTTCCCCTGCCGAACGTGCCTATTTTTTATATTAAATGTTGAAGATTAAAATTTTATTGAATGATTTCTGAGAAAAATCGCTTTAATTGGGAGGGCGTCCCCCTCTGCCGAAGTAATACCAAAGTGTAGTAGACGGGCCCCGCTAAGCGGGGCCCTATTTCTGAATGGTTTATAAAAATAATCACGGAGGGATGGAGGGCCTATTCGCTTTTATCCTAACCTGTCCGAGTCAGGGTGCCCAAGTCCCGAGCTCGCTTCGCTCGTTCTTGCACCAAATGAAACACCAAAATGTTAACTTTATAATTACTTTAATAAGGAAACATATTTAGTACTACCACTATTTCCAAAACGTCGTAAAATAGCAAGCAATCGGTCTCCAGAAGGTAGCAAAGTCGTCGAAAAACAGGCGGCAGATAATAACAATAAGGACACATTCACGTAAACTCGGAAGCAACTGAATGACGCTTATGATGCAGTCGCGAAGTCAGTATAAACGTAGTGATTATATTCTCTTTGGTCGAGTATATCTGTTACTGATTACTGTCAATGTCAAAGTTCAGTTTCAGGTATTAATTAGTGATTTATGAATATTTTGAAAATTATGTTAAATATTTCGACGCAGCTCCGGCAGCTAAAATTGCATGGGAGCACTTCAGATAAGCCCTCTTGACCCCCACAGTGACAGACTCCTCAAATTCAGGCGACTTGATTCTAAACCTAACCCATCAGTGTACTCAAGGATACGGAAAGTAGGAGCCAGGGTGAGCGGGCTCCTTTTAGCAGTGAAAGACACGCTTGTGTTTTGGAGGCGTTAAATCTTACAGATTTTACGTGGTAGAGCCATGCTTTACGTGGTGAGCCATGCTTTACGTGGTAGAGCCATGCTTTACGTGGTAGAGTCATGCTGCAGCTATATTATTAGTATAGTTGTAGCACGAATGGGTCGGCTCGACCGGAGAAGGACCACGCTCTCACAGAATACCAGCGTAAAATAGCAGCTTAATGCTGCTGTGTTTCGTATGGTGAGTGTAGAGAACCGGAGACCCTTTTTACTGGAAAAGAGGCATTCCATCTTAGTCCTCACGGCTGACAACGCATCTGCATTTAAATTCGCAAACGAAGATAGATGTAGATGTCTATGAACCACAGCAACCACTTACCATCAGGTGGACTGTGTGCTCGTTTGTCACCTAAATCTATAAAAAAAATAAAAAAGATTGGCATCGCCCCATTCGGAGACTGCCTGTAGTGTGAGAATCACATGCTTAACCATAGCCTCTCGTTCGGACTGGATTTGATCCCGACTGTCCCGGGCACTTGGTTGGTATCTCTCCACAGCTGTGCTGTCGTCTGCCATACCCATAGATACCGGGAATGAGCAAATCATTTATATGCAGCAGGAAGAGAGTTGCGGAGAGAATGGACCCCTGAGGAACTCCGGCGTTTGTCGCGATAGGACAGGATCAACTCAGGCATCGATGACAACTCGGAGAAATCGTTCACTCAGAAAGTCCTTCACCCAGTCAATCAGGCCAGGGATAACTATCGTGCACACACTAGCGTATGCATGCATACACTAGCGTGCCAAACCCTGTCAAATGCCTTCGAAACATCGAGGGAAACAGCAAGTGTTTTACCAGTGTTCTCGAGGGCTTCGCCCCATATGTGAGTGGCATACGCTAGAAGGTCGATCGATTTCGGCGAAACCCGTACTGGCGGTCACTGAGGAGATCATTCTGCTCTAGGTATGCCATGAGGTGGGCCTTTAATATACGCTTCATAATCTTGCAGAGTATGGAGGTAATTGAAATTGGCCGATAGTTGGCAGGGTCGGTACGGCTACCTTTTTTAGGCACAGGCTGCACATTGGCCAGCTTCCAAGATTTGGGCACTATTCCAGTTCTTAATTAAACATTTTAAATCGCATATTCTTATTTCTGAACATAATACGTACGCATGTGTGCGTAAACGCCCGTGTAGCGACAGTGCCGGCCGAGGCCTGATGCTGTACAGAAATTGTGTAAATGTGTGCGTGTGTCATTCGAGGTCACTTAGCTCTTGTAGTCCTCTTAAGGTATGCAATAAACAATTTCCATTTCGGCTTCTACTCAATTTTTTTCTTTTTATAGAATAAGGATGACAAACGAGCACACAGTCCATCTGATGGTAAGTGGTTGCTGTGGCCCATAGACATCTACATTTATTTTCTTTTGCGAATTTAAATGCAGATGCGTTGTTAGCCGTGAGGACTAAGATAGAATGCCTCTTTTCCAGTAAATTTAGATCATAAATTATGCAGGTGAGTATAACTGTCGCGACATTTCAATTTATTGTAAGCTTAATAAACAGAATAAATTTGTTATAATATGTGGGGGCTTTAATATCAATCTCATAGAAGCTTTTTTCATGAATATTAAATTTAGATCATAGTTTAAATCATATGGTCATTTTAATTAATTTTTAGAGCCAAACGCGTATTGCTAAATATAGTGCAACATGTATGGATAACATTTTTACAAATGTTAAGCCGTTGTATAAATATATAATTCAAAAATTGAGTTCTGATCACGCTAAACTATTAGTTTCGTTACCTTATGTTCACAAAAAGCAAGTAGATTAGAAAGTTGTGCTTGTTCCAGCCAGCATTTACTGGTAAATGCACGTAGATTGGAGAAGTTAAGATATAACATATTGTAAAAGTTCCACCACTTTTATACCAAAATAATCCTGATTTTTTTGTATGGAACATTATTTAAACTTATTTGCAATGAATTTAACAATACTTTTAAAATGAAGTGCATTAAATGGGTGACAGTAGGCGTCCATAAAAGCAGACAAAGGTTATATGAACTTTACCATAAAAGGTCATATAATCCTAGAGTAGAATTTAGTTAATATGAATAAAAAATCAAAATATTTAATAGAATATGAATAAAAAATCAAAATATTTAATAGAGTGTGCTCCACAGCCAAGTCTTTGCATTTGTGCAACAAAATTAGGACGGCTTCTAATAAAATTAAAATTACATGGAGTATAATTTATGGTGCAACTGGTAAGGTCAAGTCTCGCAATTCAGACTACCAATTAAGTTTTAACAACAAATTAACTAAATCAGATCAGGACGTTGCAATGGTTTTTGTGAAATATTTTAATTCACTGAATTCTTTTCCTGCCGTCGCCAAATCATTACTTAAACAAAATGCAAATACGTGTACAAAGAATTTTACGTTTCATAAAGTATAAAATATATCCAATATTCTGTGACCTATCCAAAGCTTTCGATTGTGTTCACCATGATACATTAATCAGGAAACTTCAACACTACGGTGTAAGAAATGATGCTCTAAAATTTATTACTTCATATTTAAGTAACAGAACGCAAAAAGTTGTCGTTAATAGTATGAGTTCTTCCGGGTCGATAGTACAAATAGACATGCTTCAGGGCTCAATTCTCGGCCCCTTTCTATTTCTTGTATATATTAATGACTTACTTTACATAGTAGAGGATAACCATGATATAGTATTATTTACTGATGATACTTGATTAATTTTCAAATTAAAACGGCAATTACTAAAATATGACGAAGTAAATAATGCTTTATACTAATTTAGATAAATTATTAGAATAAATTGGTTTAACGTTAATAATTTGCATTTAAATGACACTAAAACTAAATGTATGAAATTCATAGCTCCAAATGTTAAACGTCTAAATACTAATGTAATTTTTAATGGGTTGCTGAGTCTCGTTGATACCACTTTTTTTTCTTGGAATCACATTAGACGCGAAGCTCCAATGGGGTCACCATATATCATAACTAACAAGTTGACATATTTCTGCAGCATATGCTGTAAAAAAGATTAGAAATCTTACAAGTGTTGAAACAGCTAGACTTATTTACTTTTGCTATTTCATTAGCATAATGTCGTATGGTATGTTGCTATTGGGACACGCGACTGGCAACTAAAATTATATTTTTGTTTAACAGAAGAGGGCCATAAGAGCAATCTATTCTTTAAAACCTAAAAAGTCGTTCAGACAAAAAATTAAGGAAATTAATATATTAACTTTGACCTCTCAATACATTTAAGAAAATGTAATGGATGTACACAAAAATAAACGTAATTTAAAAAAAAAGTGATATTCATTCTGTAAATACTAAGAACAGACACAAGCTAGTAGCACAGAATAAATAATAGCTAGTAGTAACATTTACTCGACTCCACCGAGTCGGTAATTACTTCTTGGGGTGATGTATATGCTTTTACAACAAAATCTTAGAAAATATACAAAATTTGACCTCCTCAAGTTCAAAAACTTTAGTAAACTAAGTTTTTGTAAAAAGTTTTTTATAAAAAGGGTTATTATAATATTAAGGAATTTATAGATGATAATAACTATAAAAAATAAATAATGGGGTGATCGCTACCAAGCTATTTCTAATTTGTTTTGTGTTGTTAATTATGCTTTATGTTTTTTGTGTTTCTTGCTGGTTCTTCCCAGGACAGAGGTTTGTTTCAGAACCAATTAAATAATAGAGTGACTTTCAATAAGTATTATTCATAATCTTTATTGAATAAAAAACTTTCTGTTTCTGTTTGATATGTCGGCAGATACCAATAAACTTTCTCGCAGTTTTCTGCCTACGTCCACCTAAGACTTTAGTTGCACTCATTTATATCCTTTATTTGTGTCAGGTTATTATTTAAAACAAATTTAAAGATGTCTTAATGTAGTAAAATAAATAGTAAAATAATAAAGTGGTCTTAATATTTATCTATAAAACTGACTTGGCAAAGTTATCATACTAGTGATGTCACAATGTGACGTTTACTTTGCCATGTTTTGCTACAACCAAGGGCTGTCACTTTCAACCTTTATTTTTACCCGTTTACAGCGATGCAAAGAAAGAGTTCTGTAGTCATTCTATGTAGGTATGCTTGTATATAGATTTTACCAAATGAGTTGTCAATGGATTCATCTTTATCAAAAGTGAAGAAAAAAAAATTTAAATATATATATATATATATATATATATATATATATATATATATATATATATATTAATTTTACTGAGTTGTCGGGTATTAATAATATAATACGTATTATTACGACTCAGTATTTTTCATATTTTAAACTTAGTGTATTTATATTATTTTGCACCCAAAGAACAGTGTAATTTTTAATGATTATGAATGTTTTGCAATATTGGGAAAACAATATTTTGGTTGGTTACTTTTTTTTACCTAATCGTAATAAAGTGATGATTATGACTAATAAAAATGAATATTCGTTAAAAATTAATGTGACAAGCTTTATTTTTGATCTGTGATATTTGATCGAAACTAATTATTGCACCAATTTGATTTGTAATTTTAGAAGAGAGTATTTTTGTTTGTCATTATTTAGTTTTTTGCATAAAAAATTATTGTGACAAAATTTAAATAAAAAAATTAAGTAAAATACGTAATCAAGGATTTTTGACAACCCTGACACATATTTTCAAGTTTGTATGAAAAACTGAATAATGGGGGAGCAATTTTATCACTAGCGTAAACTTTGTTACTTGCAACACAATTAAAGGAACAAACCATAACTCTGAGTGTTGTGTATTATAATATAATATTATGTGGTAAACTTACCTTCATCCTTGAAGTCAAATCCTTCTTCCCAAATTTTCATTAAAAACCCTCATGGCAACGTTGCTACAAAGTAAGGTTAACTTTGCCATTTTGTATTTTTTGTATTTTGTCCATTTATTAAATTTAGTATTTTTTTAAATCACTAATAAATACTAAATCTATGAAGAATATAATGTCACATTTAACATTGAGGCCCAGTCTGAGAGTATCTTTTTTGTTATAAAATTGGCCCTAGATTTTTAAGTCCTTCCAAAAATTGGCAAAGTTGCCAGGTTTGACGGTGGTTTGACTGTATTATTGAGTTTCCTTTTTTCTGTTCATTTGTAGAAGGTCAAGAACCGGAATCGAAGTCAGACTTCGTCAAAAAGAAGACGATATCCGAACAGAGACGCTACCTGCCCGTGTTTGCGGTGAAGGAAGAGCTTATGCAGGTCATTAGAGAGAACAATGTCATTATAATTGTCGGTAAGTTTATTTCACAACTATATTTTTTGAGATGACAGTCACACACATTCATTATTTGCATAGTTTACACGTTAACACTTCATGACTGTAAAAGTTATTACTACCGATGTCAATTTTTAAATAATTGTACTGTGTGTGTGTGTGTTTTAAGCGGCAAGATGGGTATAGAGAGCCAGTACAATAATAACAGGTAGCTACTTGTAAACTTTTTGTATCAAGTTGTCTGCAAGTTTGTTATATTTGTAAGGTTTATAATTGATTTCAAATAAGTGTACAATTACAGGTTTGTAATTGTACATTTATTTGAGATTACTGAGGTCTTAAGTGTCTGGGAAAAACTATTAAATAATCCCTCCTTGAGTACTAAGCCAGGGCCCTCTCGCACGCACGTGCGTTGCGGTTTTAGAGTGTTCTAACGCACGATCGTGCTGTACGAAGAAAGGCAAAAATCAAAACCATCAAAATCATTATTTATCTAAATTTATTAAGATTATTTTTGTTATTTCACAGTATTATGTCTGTTAACAATAATGTGCGCTTCATAATCAAAAACAATTAGTACCTATAAAGTAATTTTAATCTAATCACTTTTATGAAATTCTAAAAAAATAATGATTTTTATTAGACACAAGTATACATTGCATATTGTGCATCTTATTTTTGTGGTAGAAGAGCAGCTTCAAGTCCATCTGAACACTAATAGACACGTCACTACACTACCCCCTCTGAGCCCCGCGATGCATTTTACGCTGTATATAGTTAAATGAACGCACAATCGATCGAGACCGTTTCGGGGCAGTAAAACAAAATTCCGCAAGCGCTAGATTTTTTTTAATGATAATGCACGCTTGATACAATCCGTGCTAAAAGGGCTACAGTTATCATTTTCCTGATGCTCTGTTTTAGTCTCATTATTTCGAAGTATGAACTGCACACATGTTTTTTTTTTCGTACACTTTCTGCTTAGCAGAACGGCTCGTAAGGAAAACGAATCGTTTCATAATTATAGAGAGCGGGCATTAGTGAAGTGTGTGTGTTTTGTGTGCGTCCCGCAGGCGAGACGGGCAGCGGCAAGACGACCCAGCTGACGCAGTACCTGCACGAGGAGGGCTTCACGCGGCTCGGCACGGTGGGCTGCACGCAGCCGCGCCGCGTCGCCGCCATGTCCGTCGCCAAGCGCGTCTCCGACGAGATGGGCTGCAAGCTGGGTAACTATCATCTCCACTTTCCCATTGCAGACCCTTAATATTCTGGTCAAACAGTAACTGCGGCAACTATTTTTTCTTAGATTTACACGAAGACTACACATTAAATGAAACTAATTTTACAAACTACTACTAATTTTATAAACCGACGTATCGGGAAGTCTGCAGTTTGTGAACATGATCAAGATCGTCCCCGCCGTTACATTAGATTTGATAGACCACAAATCCTCGCAAAAAAACACCGATTCCTACCTAGGATGATTCGCGAGGCTATTGAAGTTAAAAAACATCCTAATTTCAATAGAGAAGATGGATGGGTGCTGCCATCTGCTTGGGATCCTATAATTAATAAAATTAAATCCAAACCCAAGTATACCACTGCTAGACTTCAAGATACTGTAAGCTCATTCTGCGTAGATCGAACCAAAAATTAATATTAAAAAACTGAAGGTAGCCGGGCTAACTATGACATTGGGACGCCAAACACCTCAGTCCCCCCCGTGACCATGGGTGCTGTAAAGCACCCGAAACGTCGGGAATTAAAAAGCAACTTCACAGCACTCAAGCAGATATTTTCTGCAGTCTTCACACCACTGTGGCAGTGAAAGGAAAAGGGGAGATCTCCCGCCGGGCAAGCTGTTCTGCCCGGGGAGCGGCCAACACTCCGAGTGGTAGTTCGGAGCTATTGTATATATACTGTTTTTAATTCGGAACTTTGGATAGCGCGATTTAGGCTTCGATGTATTTCGCTTGTGGCGCGACGACAGCGCCGCCACAGTTTCATTTAATGCGGCAACTATGGCAAAATTCTTCCAATGAAGCAATCTATGGAAGGGGACTATGTGCAGTGGACTTAATAGGCTGTATCATCATCATCATTACATCCCTTTACAAGTCCACTGACGAACATAGGCCTCCCCCAAGGAATGCCACAAAGCACGATCCTTAGAAATGAAAAACAATCGATATCTTAGAAATGAGAATATCCGCAGTAGAACCAGAGTAACTGACATAGGCCAACGTATTACTAAGCTAATGTGGCAATGGGTCGGCCGTATAGCTCAAAGAATGGTTCTCGACAGCTGTCTCGTACCGGTAACCGAAGTGTGGGGCGGCCCTTCACTAGAAGGAGAGACGACCTGCCAGGTTATTCACAATGCCTCGGAAAGATTTCTCTCGGAAGCGGGAAGGTTTCGTTCGTCAATTATTTGATCCGAATGTCACAGACTTTGGTATTCACATCTCCTCTCGTTTAGGATTCGACACGGAAAGTTTTTCGAATGTCAGTGTCAGTCTTCCAATTATTCACAAATTGCAAATTTTGAAGTAATTATATGGAAATACGTCCTATAGATAATTGCAATTAATTTGTGTTACCTTATACAACACGAAATCACGATCACAATCACGAAAACGAATTTCAAATTTATCCGAACGTCGAATGTGAATAGCGTTTATTGGTTTCCGTGCGAGAAGATATCGAATCCGAGTCAATTTCCCTTTCCGAGACGATTGTGAATAGACCTGCTGGTAAGACATGCAGGAAGTCGATGGATGCAGGTGGCTCAGTACCGTGCTTTGTGGCATTCCTTGTCAATGGCAATGGAATTGTAAAGGGTTGTGAGGATGATGATGGTGATATTTTAATAAGTAAAGGGAAAACTTTGTACCACTTTTTAAGTATATTGCGCGCACGGAGGAGGACATTTGGCATTGTTAAAGTTTATATGGAGAAGAAATGCAGAAATCTATACTTAATTTAAATATAATATGAGTTATAAATACCTTAAATAAAATGAAATAAAACATTAATTGTCAAAGACATTTAAGCAGTAGTAATAGACCGGACATCAGCAACAAAATGGTCATCTGTTACTTTTGTCCTATAGGATATATTTCGGATTTATGTCATTTAGTCTTAGTGACATCGTCAAAAGGTCAAACGCATTTATTTCCTAAATTTAAAAATATTTTTTAAAGAAAATATGCCCCATTGTGCATTAAGGTATTGTAAGTCCCGATATGAAGCAAAAACTGAATGTGGTTGCGGTTAATTATCGCAAGTATAATATACTAGCTGTTCCCCGCGACTTTGCCCGCGTGGAATTTTTTTGCGCGGAATCCTAAAATAAAAGTAGCCTAAGTTACTCCTTATAACATCAGCTATCTGCAGTGAAAGTTCCATCCAAGTCGGTTCACAGGTTTTTGCGTCATGCGTGTTCTCGCCAAAATAGCTCGCAGATGACAGCTTTTTTTCAGACTTCTTAACATTTATCGTTATATTTTGGCCAATTTATACAATATTTTTATGAATTATAGCTTATGTGTTATTCTGATGTATGAGCTATATTTTTGTAAAGTGTCATTAAAATCCATTCAGTAGTTTTTGCGTGAAAGAGTAACAAACATCCATACATCCTCACAAACTTTCACATTTATAATATTAGTAGGATAGTAGGATATTTACCCAATAATTTTTTAATTTTATTATTTCTGGTAGATTGTTCTAGAACATTTATCATTATTGTAATAAGGGCCCTCTGTTACCCAGTAACGTCACTATTTTAGTGTTTCGTATGGTGAATGTAGAAAACCGGAGACCCTTTGTACTGGAAACGAGGCATTCCATCTCAGTCCTCAAGGGTGACAACGCATCTGCATTTTGATTCTTAATTGAGGATAAATGTAGATGTCTATAAACCACAGCAACCACTTTCCATCAGGTGGACTGTGTGCTCGTTTATCACCCTTATTCTATAAAAAAAAACAACGTTTATCGATCAGGAATAGCGGGGCCGCCGGGGACTGGGGCCGTTTATTTGTGTCGTTGCTCATGGGGGGTATATTGCCATAGTTGCTACGCTTGGCAAGCGGGTTGGCAACCGCAGTTTTTATTGATTTTTGCTGTTATCAGAAAGATGCTGCTGCCCATCTTCTGTATCAGTTTCCCTCTGTTGCCTCTTACGACACCCACGGGAAGATATGTGGTAGTGGGTATTCTTACATGCCACTAAACGGGGTCATGGCTCATATTATAATTATAATCTTTTAACCAATGTAAAGGGAAAACTTAAAGCGAAATGCTATTAGCATCGCGGGTTATTTTTAACACTTTTTTACGTACTGAATTCGTGGCGCTATGCGTTGCGTCCCATTTCTTCTTGAGGCGAAGGTGGATAGAGAGGAATTAATAAAGAAATTAAAGGATTATATATATATATATATATATAGATAGATAGATAGATAGATATATATATATATATAGCATTTTCACGTCAACAATTCCATTACCTACCATTATTCTTCTATGGTGCATGTTAAATTATATTTAATTATTGAACTGTTTTGAAAAATTAGAACTTGACGTACAAGTAACTATCAACACAATAATGTAAATTACCTACCTTACCTTACTTTCTTACCTACAGGTGAAGAAGTCGGCTACGCGATCCGTTTCGAAGACTGCACGTCACCCAACACAGTGATCAAGTACATGACAGACGGTATCCTGCTCCGCGAGGGTCTAAGAGAACCAGACCTTGACAACTACTGCGCAATCATTATGGACGAAGCTCACGAGCGTTCCCTGTCCACCGATATGCTGTTTGGACTGCTCAGAGAGGTAAGTGTCTTTTGTTTTATTTCAATAGGAAGGCATTTTACTGTGATTTTTTTGAATATAGTTGCAAGTGTAAAAATGATTGTAATTGTTATTAACTGAAGGTACAAAATTAATTGACCCTTGAAATGTAATACGAATCTGTCGATACAACAAAGTTAATAAGGGCTAATAATGTTACGCTCACCAGATGTCTCTAGTTGAGACAAAGGTAAACTTATTTTTTACACAGACGATCATACAGTGTCCTTATAATTGAAAAGTTGCGATTTAATTATAAAAATTTCGGTTTCTAGTGTATGTATATACACAAAATAATGTCTTAGTGCTGTATTCTTTAATTTTTTACACATTTTTAACTTTTTTTAATTCTTCTACTTTAACGGCCACACACATCGCGATAAAACTTCGCTTTCGGCCTAGCGCGAAGGTGCCTGGCCACACTGCGCGTTGTAAATTTTATCCCGCTAAACACACGCTAAAAACAAAATGGACGCCACTCGCTCTGTATTATATGGCAGCGAATAATTATTTTTTAATTATTGTGTCAATTTAAAAAAAAAATATTGGCTCGGACTCGTAATTACTTATAAATTCCAAAAATTTTTCATTACACCAATCCATGTCGGAAATACGTCGCTAACCCTAATTTACTTTGACACATCCGCTACGCACGATGTCTGTGGACAGACTGAAGTGTGGCCGCACACGCGAAACCCTTTGAAGTGCGACAATTTACCGACAGCGAAGCGATGTGCTTGTAACTTCGCACGAAGTGACGAAGTATTCACGAATGGCCGGCTACATACATTGCGATAACGCGAATATTCGCGTTAGCGCGATGTGTGTGGCCGCGGTATTAGGAATATCTGTAGTTTGGTTTTTTTTTTTTCTGTGTGGGTAGTTGTGAATGCAACACGTAAAATTGTTATCTCTTAAGTTATAATTAAAATTAATAAATAATTCGTAAAATATTATATATCAAGTGCTAGTAATGAAAAGTTAGCTTAAACTACCTGTCTGTGAGTGTTTACTACTTAATCCAACCACAATTACAACACTTTTTACTTTTATAACCTCTCTCAATCCATCACTATATCATGGACTCGACCATTAAAAACACTCTGTCCAGTTTGATGGAGGTGTTTCATAAAAGGATGGATGATTTTGAGGAAGAATTGCGGAAAACGCCCAGCACATCTACCAGTACTACTTTTGGCAGCTGAGTTTGCATCTTTCAAGACATTTGTAGGCAGGCACTAAACAGTCTTCAGCAGCAGATGGAGTTACTTGCTCGTAATGCTGACAGCATGGAGATGCGAAGCCGAAGGAAAATGTTACTACTTCATGGTGTTCCAGAGATTGCAAAAGAAGACACCGCTTTGGCTGTCATCAAGGTTCTGCAAAATCAGTTGAAATTAGCTAACGTCTCTGTCAGTGATATTAAGCGTTGTCACAGAGTAGGCCAACAGTTCCTCACAATCCTCGACCTATTTTAGTGAAATTTTAGATGTAGGTTGCGTGATAAAGTCTGGTACGCAAAATCCCAACTTAAAGGCTCCGAGTCACAGTATCCGAATTCTCACCAAGCTTCGGCATGATCTTTTGTAGCTGCCGTGAAAAATTTGGTATCTCCAAATGCTGGACTAAAGATGGATCTGTATACGTTGTAAAACCTGATGGAACCAGACATCGTATAACCAGTTTGAATGACATCAGCAAAATCGATTGCCAGACAAGCCAAAACCAGTATCGAAAACTGCAGCAGGAAGCCCAAGCGAAACGCCGTCGTGAAGAAGTGTTAAGTGTAGAGGATTTTCCATGCCTAAATATTGTAAATTTTTTTTTTTCTTTTAATGTTATACTATTACAATTAATAGCTTGTGGGACTTATTTCTTTGTGTTGGTGTAAGCTTAGTGCAAAACACTCTTATGAATTTGAGAATTAATTTATGCCTTTAACTTTAACTTGTAACTTTAACTTTAGTGCATTTTGTTTTCTTTTTCTTTTTACTGTTGAATGTACATAAAAAAGGCATAATAATTATTAACTCCTCTTTCTATTTATTATGCCAAAACATTTGTTTACTCAATAATTGACAATGTGAAATATTATAAAATGCATAGATGTCATTAGTTATTGTTCTGAATACTACGTAACTCCACAGCTAATGTTAACACAAAATTACAATATTAAGGTTATTAGCGCTATAACAACAACGTAATGCTAAATAACGCACTGACCGTTGCGTTTACCTTAGCGGTATTTGTTTTATGCACCCTTATTGATCTGTTTTTTTCTTTTACTTAATCCTACGTTTATAGGAAGTTGAATATTAAACTTGTTTTTTTATTCTATTTAGTGTTAAAAGTTCTAAAAATATTTTAACTATAAATAATCCCATCATGTAGGAGACAAAGATAATCAATGATCAGGTCACAGCATTTTACTACCAAGTACTTAATAATAATAGAACATGACCTAAAGATCTTTGGGATAAGCATGTTCCCAGTAGTGACTAACAATATATAAATGTATGTAGGCATGTCTCAGTCTGCTGCTCCACCAGTTACAAGATCATCTTTCTAATGTATACCGAATATTTATAGGTTTTTGCCTAGTTATATAAATAACGGGATCAAAACGAATAATGATAACGTAAGATAGGATAAAAACTAACCTGTTTGGATTCTATGCATCCTCCTGTATGACTCTTCCTTTTTGGCCTTTTTTTTCATATATTCCCACTCATTTTTTAAATTTTCTGCTGTACGCGAGCAGTGTGTCGTTTGACTGTTATATTCGTGGCATATAATTTGCCATTCGGACAATTTTTGCTTCATCGTAACCCCGTCTGTTTTTTTATTTTCAATGACACGAAAATGTTTTCTACTATAGTATGTGCCATATCGATTGAGAAAACGGACAATGACCCCAGATATGAGCCGAGTGTCAAAAGGCGTAACTTACAAAATCTCAATTTAGATGTGATAACAATATTTAAATATTGATATTATTCCACTTCTAGGTCAGCACATATGTTTTGTTTTTTGTTTCTAAATAATATTGTCTGTGGTTCCTATAAACATAGTAAAATCTTACGGTACATCGCGAAATGTGTTATATTTTATATTTCAATTTATGGTAAGTAACGCAGCAATTCATTTAATAACAGTTTCATATTAAAAAATATTTGAAGCAATATAATCACCATATTGAGCTTTTGCAAATTCATCCCTTAAAATAAACAAAACGCGTTACGTCAGTTCGTTCTAAAGAAACGACAATGGCAGCCAGAGATGCGTCACCTTTTGGGCCGGTCCGCCATTTTGTTTTCATTCGTGTTCGGATAGCGCTTGCGTGTGTACGTCTCAGGTAATTCATAGCATTCATTGCATTGTTTTAGTTGAGTTTTACTGTTAAATTTGTTATATCGTTAAGTTTTTGTTTTTGAATCTGTTATATTAGTTTTACTGTGACGGTCGTTACTAAATCGACATGAGTTCAGGAGAATTTGGTGAAGGACCCGGTCCTTCAACATCAAGTGGAAAGAGACGTCGCCGACCCATAATAAACGTAGCAGGTACGTACAAATAGGTACAAATGCGACGACGTAGCCTTTCTATTTCTAAAGCGCTCTTATGTGACCATGTGGTATTTATTTTCTAAAACAATATGTATTTATGTGATGTAGTACTATGGTAGTATATTTTTGTCATTTATTTACAGGCCCATCTTCTGGAGCACCTTTAACGTCACCAGTAAAAGAGAAACCTACCACTTTGTCGGTCGGGGAACAAGAGATTATCATTAATGTATACAAATATGTCAAAAACACCTGGCCCGAAGACGTGTATCCTTCAAACGTTAATATGGTAGAAAAGGTTTCGGAGATCTCAGAGTCAGCAAGAGCACTATATATCGCGTATTAAGCGTGTATAGAGATTCCCATAAAATACCAGAAAAGGGAATAATTAATAAAAGAAAAAGTCTGTAATTGACAAGTTGGACGATTTTGATAAATCGGCTATAAGAGCAAAGTGCATCAGTTCTTTCTTGCAGGAGAATTACCGACTTTAGACAAAATTTTGCTCAGTATAAATCAAGATGACCAGTTGCCAAACTTGAGCAAAACTTCCTGCGACGTGTGTTGCGCCATTTAAAATTCAAATATATAAAGAGAAACAGAAAAGTGGTCAATAGATCGCCCAGAGATAGTTCTGTGGCGTACCAGATATTTGAGAGAAATACAAATATTAAGAAACGAGGACGTAACATTTTTTACCTTGACGAAACATGGATTAACGCAGGTCATACTATGGGAAAGGTATGGAAGACACCACAATTGAATCTTCTCGTCAATCACGGTTAGAAGGCTACTCTACTGGCGCGGAGTTCTCGGGTAAAGGAAAGCGATTAATAGTTGTACACGTTGGCAATGAAAATGGATTTTGGAGGATGTGATTGGGTATTTGAATCATCATCTACTGGTGACTACCATGAGAGTATGGACGCTCTCCATTTCGAGGACTGGTTTAGAAAAGTAATAGAAAACTGCAAAGCGGCGATGTCATAGTTATGGATAACGCTAGTTACCACTCCAGACGTTTAGAAAAACCCAACAATGTCTTGGCGGAAACAAAATATGCAGGAATGGCTAGAATCTAAACAGATCGCATACGTGCCCTCGGACACAAAGACCACTTAATGGAAAAAATAAAGGCAGTTAAAGATAACTATCGAAGTTACGTCACCGACGAGATGGCAAAGAAAAGCATCACAGTGGTAAGGTTACTCCTTATCACTGTGAGCTTAACCCCATTGAACTTGTGTGGGCAGATGTGAAAGGGTACGTTGCACGAAAAATACAACTTTCAAGTTAAAAGATGTTAAAAATTTACTTAAAGATGGTTTAACTCAAATCACGCCAGATAAATGGAAAAACTGTGTTCAGCATGTCCTTAGGTTGAACAAAAATGCGTGGCATGGATGATAGAATTGACCAAACTGCAGATCGCTTTATAATTAATGTTACAGATAGTTCATCAAGTGAAGATACGAGTGATGATTGCACCGAATAAAAATAAAGTTCTTATATAATATTAAAAATAAAGTTTTATCTTTTGCATAAGTACGTACTTATTCGGTGTCGTTATCACTGAATCTTTATATGTGTTATAAATTAATGTTTTTGTTGTTAAATGAATAAAGTACTTTATAACAATAGATGATTTTTCTTCTACAGCGATCTTTCACATAACTTTTTAATAGTTAATAAATATATATTATATCAATCATTATAAAAAATCATTATAAATAAAGAAAGTACTACATATAAAATGTGCCTATATATTGAAGGTTTGTAACCCTGGTTAAACGACCGAAAGGTCATTGTCCGTTTTTCTCAATCGATTTGGCACATACTATAGTTCTAACAATAAAAAAATTCTGAAGGTAACCAATTTGGGCTACGTTTCCTTTTTTCTGCAGACATTTTATTTTAAATTTTCAAAAGATAAGAATAAGAAGTAAATCAACTGACAACTCGATTCGTTTTAATATTCTATAACACGTTATAGTGTTCAGTGACAGTTGACACTATTATAATCCGGCAAAATTAAGTGGACAGAATATCTTGCATTGCGCTATATAAACAATTGTATTTCGATTTTAGTTGGCTTACATTTTCATTCATTTTTCATTCACCAACTCTAGAGTAACAATACCCAGTATTAACTACTCTACGGTTGTGTTGGAAAAACGCAAACGAAGTTATCTGAGAGTAAGAGCAAAGAGTAAAATTATTCGAGGGTTAGTTACTCTGGAGTAACATGGTATTTGGTCGAATCCACCTTAGTCTTAGTGACATCGTTAAAAGGTCGAACGCATTTATTTCCTAAATTTAAAAATATTTTTAAAGAAAATATGCCCCATTGTGCATTAAGGTATTGTAAGTCCCGATATGAAGTAAAACTGAATGTGAATGCGGTTAATTATCGCAAGTATAATATATTAGCTGTTCCTCGCGACTTTGCCGCGTGGAATTTTTGCGCGGAATCCTAAAATAAAAGTAGCCTAAGTTACTCCTTATAACATCAGCTATCTGCAGTGAAAGTTCCATCCAAGTCGGTTCACAGGTTTTTGCGTCATGCGTGTTCTCGCCAAAATAGCTCGCAGATGACAAATTCTTTTCAGACTTACTTAACATTTATCGTTATATTTTGTCCAATTTACACAATATTTTTATGAATTTTAGTTTATGTGTTATTCTGATGTATGAGCTATATTATTGTAGTGTCATTAAAATCCATTCAGTAGTTTTTGTGTGAAAGAGTAACAAACATCCATACATCCTCACAAACTTTCACATTTATAATATTAGTAGGATAGTAGGATATTTACCAATAATTTTTAATTTTATTATTTCTGGTAGATTGTTCTAGAACATTTATCATTATTGTTATAAGGGCCTCTGTTACCCAGTAACGTCACTATTTTAGTGTTTCGTATGGTGAATGTAGAGAACCGGAGACCCTTTGTACTGAAACGAGGCATTCCATCTCAGTCCTCAAGGGTGACAACGCATCTGCATTTTGATTCTTAATTGAGGATAAATGTAGATGTCTATGGACCACAGCAACCACTTTCCATCAGGTGGACTGTATGCTCGTTTATAACCCTTATTCTAAAAAAAACAACGTTAATCGATCAGGAATAGCGGGGCCGCCGGGACTGGGGCCGTTTATTTGTGTCGTTGCTCATGGGGTATATTATAGTTAGGCTTGGCAAGCGCGGGTTGGCAACCGCAGTTTTTATTGATTTTGCTGTTATCAGAAAGATGCTGCTGCCCATCTTCTGTATCAGTTTCCTCTGTTGCCTCTTACGACACCCACGGGAAGATATGTGGTAGTGGGTATTCTTACATGCCACTACACGGGGTCATGGCTCATATTATAATTATAATCTTTAACCAATGTAAAGGAAAACTTAAAGCGAAATGCTATTAGCGTCGCGGATTATTTTTAACACTTTTTACGTACTGAATTGTGGCGCTATGTTGCGTCCCATTTCTTCTTGAGGCGAAGGTGGATAGAGAGGAATTAATAAAGAAATTAAAGGATTATATATATATATATATATATATATATATATATATATATAGATAGATAGATAGATAGATAGATATATATATATATAGCATTTTCACGTCAACAATTCCATTACCTACCATTATTCTTCTATGGTGCATGTTAAATTATATTTAATTATTGAACTGTTTTGATAAATTAGAACTTGACGTACAAGTAACTATCAACACAATAATGCAAATTACCTACCTTACCTTACTTTCTTACCTACAGGTGAAGAAGTCGGCTACGCGATCCGTTTCGAAGACTGCACGTCACCCAACACAGTGATCTGGTACATGACAGACGGTATCCTGTTCCGCGAGGTCTAAGAGAACCAGACCTTGACAACTACTGCGCAATCATCATGGACGAAGCTCACGAGCGTTCCCTGTCCACCGATATGCTGTTTGGACTGCTCAGAGAGGTAAGTGTCTTTTGTTTTATTTCAATAGGAAGGCATTTTACTGTGATTTTTTTGAATATAGTTGCAAGTGTAAAAATGATTGTAATTGTTATTAACTGAAGGTACAAAATTAATTGACCCTTGAAATGTAATATGAATCTGCCGATACAAGAAAGTTAATAAGGGCTAATAATGTTACGCTCACCAGATGTCGCTAGTTGAGACAAAGGTAAACTTATTTTTTACACAGACGATCATACAGTGTCCTTATAATTGAAAAGTTGCGATTTAATTATAAAAATTTCGGTTTCTAGTGTATGTATATACACAAAACAATGCCTCAGTGATGTATTCTTTAATTTTTTACACATTTTTAACTTCTTTTAATTCTTCTACTTTAATGCCGCGGCCACACACATCGCGATAGAATTATCGCGATAAAACTTCGCCTTCGGCCTAGCGCGAAGGTGCCTGGCCACACTGCGCGTTGTAAATTTTATCCCGCTAAACACACGCTAAAAACAAAATGGACGCCACTCGCTCTGTATTATATGGCAGCGAATAATTATTTTTTAATTATTGTGTCAATTTAAAAAAAAAATATTGTCTCGTACTCGTAATTACTTATAAATTCCAAAAATTTTTCATTACTCCAATCCATGTCGGAAATACGTCGCTAACCCTAATTTACTTTGACACATCCGCTACGCACGATGTCTGTGGACAGACTGAAGTGTGGCTGCACACGCGAAACCCTTTGAAGTGCGAGAATTTACCGACAGCGAAGCGATGTGCTTGTAACTTCGCACGAAGTGACGAAGTATTCACGAATGGCCGGCTACATACATTGCGATAACGCGAATATTCGCGCTAGCGCGATGTGTGTGGCCGCGGTATTAGGAATATCTGTAGTTTGGTTTATCCATTTATAATCTAATTAATATAAAATACTAGCGATCCGCCAACTCAGAGTTATTTTCACAAAATTTGGCCAAAAGATTATTTCCCAAGTAATTATCGCCCACTTTCTCTATTGAGGAGTATTTCAAAGTAACTAGAGCGAATCTATATAAATAAAATGATAGAGGTTTGCAGTTGCGCGCGCATCCCGAAAAAACTACTGGATAGATTTGAATTAGGTTTTCTAAGTTTTATTTCTGTGATACTTGGCCCTCACCTAAAAAAAAAAAAACTATTGCGATATCTTCATTTAACATAAAGTTATTAAAGTTTTAAGAAACAACGATTTTTATACGGGGTTTTTCACACGGTCAACTGTACGTCGCTTGCTCCCGCGTTACTAACCCAGATAATTTATATATTTTAGCTACAAACGGAGCAACGAATAACATTGTTTACAAAGAAATGTTGTCTTTCTGATGTTTTTTCCTTTCGTATTCAACTCCGATGTGGCAGTCCAAACCGCCTTCAAAGAGTTTATTGATTCTCGCCCCCATGGTTTTTTTTTTAGTAAAGGGATCAATGAAGTACCTATGAGATGGCAAAAGTGCATAGATAACAACGGTGCATACTTTGGTTAATTAAATATATATTACAAAAAAAAATTGACTTTATATTCCTCCCATACAAAACGCCAATTTCATATATAAGGACCTAATATTATGTTTCTTGTAATCCATGCATAACTTGTTATTGGATGATCCGATCTAAACGATTCTTTTTTATTTAATTGGACATGTGTTCAGTGTATAATATGTAAATATGGTAAAGATCTGATGAATATCATAGATGATGGACGAAACTCCGAACTCCTCAACAGCTAATTATTTATGATTGTTCTAATAGTTTAGTAAACTATTTAGTTTAGTTTTGTATACTAAACTTAAATAAGACACAGTTAATTTTTTATACCTAGGCCTTATCGCAGTAATTTTTTCAACATATAACTCTGTGATTCAAAAAATAAAGACTATATTTCACATCTTTACAAAGGTTCTAAATGTATCACCGATTCAATATCGGTCGAAAGAGCGAGAGGCAGATAGCAATTCCTTTTGGTGTCCTACAAGGTAGCATTCTTGGACTTACTCTCTATCTGCTGTACATAAATGTCATTGCTTCACATCCCTGCAAAATTCTGATATCTTTTCTTACGCAGATGACACTGCCATTATTTTTAATAATAAAACTTGGCATACAGTTTGTCGAAGAGCAAAATGTTGGTACTGCTTGAGCTGGCTTCACTTCTCTCCCCTTCGAAAGAGCGCGAACTGGAGTCCTAAAATTTGCACTAAGAAAACCCATAAGATACACAACACGCACACACACACACACACACACACACACACACACACACACACACACACACACACACATTAAATAATTATATTTTTATCCATATTGCCCATAGACACCTAACATGGAATACCTCGTTAATACCTAACAATCTCCAGGAGATCTTAGTAAATTAATTTCTAGACATGATCGAATTCTATAATTATTTTTTCTTTAAAAGTAGTTCAACTGAAAATATTATATCTTCTAATACTGCATCTTCGTCTGGCCTAGGCCTTCTCCAAACTGGGATCCGAATAGATTAGCGTTTTAGGTACCCACCGTCTCGGCCCTAAGCAGGGAAAGCGGTGGCTCTCTTCCGAATATATTTGGATCTGCCAATTTTTTGAGTTGATTAGGTTAACTTTTTAATTTGTATTTCTCTTTATTGACACTTCATACCTTTCGAGTTGAGCACTGATGATAATAAAAGTAAACTTTTGTATTATAGCCTTTAAATTACTTCTAATATTGCAGTCGTGTGCATGGTGTTTAAAAAAAATAGACGAAAAATCAATGGAACTGCGCATCATTATGAAAACTGAGTCTTTTAGACTCTTTAAGTCATTCATGCATTCATTACAGCCTGTCAAGAGTCCACTGCTGAACATAAAACCTGGCCCATAGACCGCCTCATAAGGAGGATATTTGCATAGTTTGCATAGTTGCCACACTTGACAGCCGGGTTGGCAACCGCAGTTACATTATTATGAGTTGTTATCAGAAAGATGCTGGTGCCCATCTGTTTCAATTTCCTCTATCGTCTCTTACACGGGATGATGAGGTGCAGCAGCCACTGTTTATCTATTTATTTTATTGTACACCTTAATTTTAAAAAAATACAAAAGGTGGACTTAATGCCTTTTGACATTCTTTCCCAGTCTACACAGGTAACTACAAGACGGTGATTACAAGTATTTAAAATTTATTTTTTAATATATGTATATCTGCTCATTTCTATGCCAAGGAATCAAATAAAATCAGTTGTGTCGATTATGTAATCTATTTATTAATACAAAAATGCTTCGATATAAATAGAATATTTTATCTTATGCGTAAAATACTCTCACAACAATCGAAAACAACATCTCTCTTCAACATTAATATTAGGTCGTTTATTCTTTATAAATAGCAATACTTAGCAATACTCTCATCATTCAACCGACTACGACAAATTATGATTTACGTAAATGAGGCTGTAAGTACTTGGCCAAAGTAAAGTGTATTTGCGTAGAATCTTGAAAGACTTAATTCTTCGAATAATTTAGAATTTATTATTCGTAGTCGGATCATGTATAATATTTTCATTAAAAACCAGAACAGTCTTATAATCAGAAACAATGATAAACAGATTTGATAGACTTCACATTTATCAACTAAGTTATAGATAAACATTTTGATATTTGTTGATTATGGAAAATATTTCCAAATTTACAAAGGAAGCAACAATCGCTTTTATTATATTTCAGGAATGTTTAAAATTTTTTTTCGATATTATTAATTTAAATCAAAATGAAAGCTTGAGCTTAATTTTGAATAAAACAATTTTATGCTAAGCAAAACTTAAACGGATAGAAAACTAGGAATACTGAATTGGAAACATACTTTCATCGATGTACCATTTCCTAGGAGCACATTATTAATTTACTAGTGCTTGAACGTTCAACACATACAGCTTAAGGAATAAATTGGGAAATAAAAGTAAAACGGATATTATCAATAAAAGGTTTTAAAATGAAGTAAGCAACTTCCAAAGAAGAAAATAACAAAAGTCAAGAAACGGCAGTATGGCTTCAGATCAATAGCAGCACAATTGTAGTAACCTAGAATAGTATCAATGGTGAAAGGACCGAGCAAAAACTTTGAACATATTTATCACATATAGAGAAGACTTAAATACGATTTTCAAAGATATGATTTTATCTCTTACTTATTTTAGGGACAAATAAAAAGGATTTACCATAATATATTGAAGGTTCATTGCATACTAATTTGACTAAAATTAACATTGAGAGCTGAAACAGATAAGTTTTAAGCGGACTCGGTCCTAAAAAGATCAAGATCGATTTCGTAGAATCAATTCAGGCACGTCAGTGCTGTTGGAACGTTAAAAAAAATCAATTTAGACATTGTCAATATTCCGGGGTTGCCAGAAGCAGGCGTAGCACGATTGACCAGCGGCGGCGAGGCCGCTGGTTGGCAACACTCAGACTGATTTTGCCTTGGCTCTTGCATTATTCTGACTCACGAGCATAACGCCCATGTTCATACCAATGTTGCCCCATTTCAGCGACTCGCTTATCTGGAACAAGGAGATAAATTATTAGCAAATAATCTTCGTGAAAAATTGTATTTACTAAACGTTAAAGTTTTATTTTGAAAATATTTTAAAATATCAAAAAAAATGTGCGGAAATAGTTTACTAAAATCAAGTAACGGAAAAGCCACATTTATATGCTACAAGTTAATCAACAAAATATTACGACAAAATTACTAAAAAAGGGTCAATAGCGGGGTCACTCACATTGTTTGGGTGAACTTTGATTGTTATTTAATTGATTTTGAAATAATTGCTCACGGGTGTTATCGAAGATGTTTTAATAATTTACGTTTATATTATTGTATTTTTAAACGCTTGTTTTTAGTGTGGAATAGTTATGACTAGTCTGAAAATAATATTTACCGTAATTATTGTAGCTCATATTACTCACAAGATAAAAGCGAAAATCCTAAACCCCAAATGATAAGACACTTGAAAACTTCTAACAGCATAATAATAATAAATATAAAGTTAATTTTTTAAATATAAAAGTTATGAAATTAAAGATACAACTTCATGGCTTTTTTTTATTAAAGCACGCGAGACAGAAAACTTTTGGCGTGACGAATTTCTTTCAACGTGTACTGCTCCGACCCGGGCATCAATTAACCCAATTTAACTGTAACCTTGCACGAGAGGGTTGACCCGAGTGCTTCATATTAATAAACGAACGGTTGTTTGGGTGCAAAGTTTGTAAGTAATTTTCTATATCAACAAAAAACTTTTTGTTTTTATGAATCATCTGATTTTCTTTGTTTTATATTTTCCACTGTTCTTAATAATTTTGAGGCGAGTTACATTTTACATTTCTATTAATTTATAATTAAATATCTAAAGACAAGAAAAAATAAACACTTACCAAAGTCGATATATATATATATATATATATATATATATATATATATATATATATGATAACACTATATGTATTATATAACATTTCATGACATTTAATAATTTCCTGAAAAGGCTCTGGTTATTACTTGCCATTTAATTTATTATATGGGTAGCACAATTTTTTTACTTTTGTTTTTACTTTGTTTAAGGTTATTATAATAATAAGGAATACGTATATATTAATAACCCCTAAGAATGAGATGATCACTACAAGGCTGTTTCTTTCTATAATAATTATTATAAATATTGTTAACAGTTTTAAAAAAATACTATTAAAAACTAAGATCGGGGATAAAGTTTTTCGTATTTTATATACAAATTCAAGACTTTTCTTTTTCAAAGTTTAATTACATTTAATTATAATATATATGCGCCATTTTGTTCGATAACTTGTCATCTTGTAGGTAGTGACATCATCCCGTTGCTGTAGAAATCATGGGATTGCGATAAGTAGTTTTAACAGTCCTCTCTTGATGTTAACCTAACACTACCCAAATAATTCTGAAGAGACCGAAACAGGTGAAAATCTGAGGATGCAAGGTCAGGACTATATGGTGGATGCATTAACACTTCCCAACCAAGCTCTCTCAATTTTTCCGAGTGGCCTAAGATGTGTGTGGTCTGGCGTTATCATGATGAAAAACCACTCCTTTACTGTTGATCAATTACGGCCGTTTTATCTCAATTTCTTGCTTGAGTCTCATTAGTTGTTGGCAGTAGAGATCCGAATCGATGGTTTTGCCCGGCGGTAAAATTTTATAATAAACGATGCCCTTCCAATCCCACCATACACACAACATCACCTTATTGCGTGTTAATCCGGGTATCGCTACAGTCTGTGGAGTTGACTACCCTTTGACCATGATCTTTTTCGCACGTTCTTGTCGTAGGTGATCCACTTTTCATCACTAGTGATCAATGATATGAGTACACAATTCATTAGGTTTCTTTTAGTGAGCTCGTGTGGTACCCAAATATCGAGCTTTTTTGTATAGCCAGACTTTTTCAAATGGGTCAAAACTGTTTTGTGGTCAATCCTCAATTCCTCGGCTATGTCGTAACTACTAATATGCCGATCTTGCTTCACTATCCGTATGAGGGCGACCAGAGCAAGCTGCATCTTTGACATCAAAATTCCCGGACTGAAAACGCTTGAACCAACTTTGTGCTACTCTTTCTGCATTAGGTCCATAAATGGCACAAATTTTTTTCGCGGCTTGAGTCGCATTTTTCCCGTTTTTGTAATAAAACTTCAGAATGTATCGAATTTCTTCATATCACTTATTTTGGCGGACAGAAAAACAATTGAAAGATGGCGGGAAAGTGTTTTTTACTTTTTCTTTTTCTTATATCCTATTACTTTTCTTTTTTCTTATAGCCAAAGAGATTTTTCTTAAATTTTATTCAAACAAAATAAGAAGAAACTTTTCCCCGACCTATTTTATTATTGAAATTAATATTAAGTTTAAATTACGTATTGTTTTTAATAAAGTTATTATTTTAAATCCTGTAGATTATCTATAGACGAAAAGGCTTTCTGACGTCATATTTAGAGCATTTCCAAACTGTCCAATTGTTATTGTTAACTGAAGGCCAGTGGCAACAAAACGATTTGTAATACGGTATTGCATTGTATATAGTACGTGTGATGTTCGAATAACGCCCTCGAACGTTTATATAATCTGTAACATTTTGGACGTTTGGAATCGTTTTGGAATCTAGTCTCTGGTTACACGATTTACCATCAAGTAATCTCGGCACATTACTTGACGGGGAAAGCTTGCGCATAGCTGTAGAAATCCGACTAGGAGCGGGGATTTGTCAACTTAATCAGTGCCTTTATAGCAGCGGCGTCGCCGAGTTTGAGCTCCACGGATTTTCATTTTCAAACGTGTCTATAGGTTGTCCCGTCACGGTTCAGAAATATATGGTTCGTCTACCGCCAAGTTAAATTTTTTTTTTTAAACTTATAGTACCAAGCCATTTCTAATGATTTATATTTCAATGTTCAAGAAACCAAGTTCTGTAAATTTAAAACTATTTTATTTAATTAATTTAAATTTTATATACTTAATTATATTTTTGTTAAATCGTTTGCTTACATTTACTGTGGATATTTAAATATTTTAACTCTGAAATTGTTCATATTAAAGTCTGTTAAAGTGCCTGCTTTATCTTAGATACGGCTAATTTTAATCGCCCATTAATCAATTACTAATCAGTTAAGAATAAAATTCCAATGAAATTAATCGATTTAGTCACGTTTTGAGTTTATATCCAGACATAAGCCCTACTACGTGCAAGAGAGTGACAATTAACACATAAGAAAAACACAAATGGGGGCACATTGAACATCTGAACATTGGGGCACTCCAATCAATCGTTTTAAAAGAAAAACCTCACCGGTATTTGTAAAGGTAGCCGGCTGATTGTGTCCATAGCGCCTCTACGACCATCAAAAGATGATAATCATAGGTGTTTTCGACGTCGTTAAGCTGATCTGTAACAAAATTTCTACGTTGTGCGATCTCTGTTTTTTTCTACTCTTCAGTCCAATCGTAGTCCCATGCATTATCGTGCGTTACATGAATGATCTTCCTCCCACGATGCTAGTGTTATATTATAATGTTCCCCAAGTTCTCAGTGTATGAGGAAGCCCCGTGTTCTTATATTCAACTCCATACAATAAGCATTGACAATCACAGTAAGCTTTAGAAAAATAAGCAAGTCTCGGGAATGTATGATCGAATTGTATGTAAACTGTCATTACAAATTCGTAATAATTATAAAACTGACACTTAATTTCAAATCTTATGTAAACTCATAACTAAGTTTAAGTTAGTATCGTCAATACATAATTTGACCACCAGCGAAATAAGATAGGTAATTCTATTCACGTCATCTTGACGACAATTTAAAAAAAATTAAAACTTGTAAAGACAGTTAAATTTTTAAACTGAATGGTAACATGCAAGATAATTTGTATAATGCAAACATAAATCATAGAACCGAAAAAAAAGTAAAAAAAAATAAGGCAAAATTACATTCACAATAGGAACAGAGTTTAAACTAAAAATATTCGGGGGTTCCAAAATTTTACTCTGAAGCCTACTGAGTTTTCCTTTTTTTAAGTTTATTCGGTTTTCACTTTATGCATACCTGTCTCATGCGAGCTTCTTGCGGCGTCTCACCATACCGGCACCAGTGGACAAAATGGAGGGTGTTATGCCAGTTCCTCTCGAATCTGGATTTAGTGGCCATGTCAAGCTGCAATCAGGAGAAGCTCCTTAGTAGCTGTTCCACTGTCACTTTCCAAAAAACGAAAGCCCCGATGAGGCTATCTGAAATGAGAGGGTTTCCAATTCTAGCGTTGACCTACAGAGGGAAGGCTAAGTTTTATAGGAATAAAAAACCTACTCAAAAATAAAACAAAATGTGAAAAGTGACATTTATGACACTACAAAATAACTTATGAAAAGTCTAATTAGTATATATGTATATATTCTAAGGAAGGTGTTATTAAAGGCCCGTTATGTTTTCATAAATGTTAAATCGAAAAAACATCAATATGATGAAACAAAATGCATTTGGATTGAAGCCGTCGGCTTAATCAATTGATATACAATTTACAAGGGATAGATTACGTGCGCCGAACAAAAAAGAAATGTTTATTAAACAATGTAGATTGGTCTGCTATCGCGGTATTGGCAACCATAAAAACTTTACGTTACACTTGTTACGACTTGTAATTACACTTTAATGTGTCGAAAATTACCGATTATATTATTTAACAATCGTCTCAACAAAAAATGTTCTAACTTTAAGCAAGGATTTTGGAATTTTGAATATAGATTTTTTTTAAATATCACGAAGTACTGGCTGTTGTCTATATTGGAAGTAGAATTGGAAACGTTGGGATGTGTGTGTTTGTACCTTTGCCCTTATGTCTTTTTCGTTGTTGGGAGTCTCCTGTTTATCATCCACATTGTTGATGCGTATCACGGAGTCTTTCTTCCAGAAGGCACCCAGAGTAGTTTTGATTACACGCTTGCGAACACCTTTCTGTTGCACTGTGTACACCTCTATCTGTTCCGGGTTTTTTGTTTTTTCTGTTGACAATTAAATAGAACAATACATTAATACCAATAAAGGTAACAATTTGTTGTCTTTTTCTTTGTTAGTTTAACACTTACACTGTCCGGTTTGCAGACACAAGTAAGACAATAGCAATGACCTATATGTAGTGCACGGGACAGCAAAAGGGTTAAGTTTTTAAAATATTATTTATAATATTTGCAATTTTTGTTACTTTGTGAAATTCTATCTTCATTTAATATAGGATTTACGCTTGCACTTATGATTTATTACAATTACAAGCATTGTTCCCTCCCTATCTCTTTCTCTCTCTCTCATTGTTGTCGTTATTTAAATACCATTACCGTAAGGCGTAACCAGCCGCTTTATATACAATAAGTAAATAAATATAAGATTATTTTTATAAGACTATCAGCATTTGTCTAAATAAAAGGGGCTTGTTAATTCGGTAAAGAACATATTCCCGATGCCTATCCCATTTTCGTAACCTAATTGCTTAATAAAATAACCCGCTTGGACTGTATCAGTAAGTAATTTGCTCACTATTCAATTCATTGCCCGATCTTATAGAATGGCGCGAACGAGAGCGCTGTCTCGAACGCCAAATGAATAATTTACAAATGCTGTGTTACTGTGCTTACATTTTACAATATTATCGCACAAAATGAGAAACGCGCGAGGTATTCAGTATTGTTTAAAGCCTCCGTCGCTTCGAACGTTGTCGCCTCGAGCGATAAATTACGATGACTCAAGGTTACCTGCAACGCATTGGAATGTATGTAACATCACTGCAACGTACCTTTACCCTTCTTCCACATTGCGATAGCGTACATGTGATAGTCTGGTGATAGTGTTGAGTCCGGTGGCAGTGGGTCCTCCGCTCGGACTTCGAGCACGAACCCGGATTCAAGAACGGCACAAAGTATATTCTGTTCATCGTGCTTGAACCACTTCGTTTCGCGGAGCTTGTGTATCGCAACCGATGAACCGAAACGGGGCTTTTTCGGCGCGAAAAGTGCCTGGGCCTGGCTGCCAAAGCGAGACAAGAGCCCCTTCACCGTCGGCTGCGGCGCGAGGCTCTTCTCGGGCGGCTTGATCTGCTGGAAACTCCGGCAGGTCACGAACCTCGCTTCCATTGAACCCTACTCTCTTAAATTCTTAAAACAATCCCACCGAGTACACTAAGTTAGATTTTTAGAGATGGTGGTAATGTGTTAGTAGTCTCACTGTCTAGCAATTGCTTTAGAACACTTTCACAATTGATTTCGCGTGGCTTTTCGTTCGCGCGGACGTCGAGTTATACTGCAATTCTGTGAAGTTAAACGCCGCGCGCGTGGCGTTCGACTGTTTTATACGAGCGCGGGACGCGGTATGGCGAGAGGGGCGGGCCGCCGCTCACGTCTGACCCTAGTAGTGATGTTTTTAACTTATCGATAATTAATTTATTTTAACGTTATCTTTTATGACTTTCATTAAGGAAGTTAATTGTTTTGTTTTGTAAGAAGTTATTTTTAGTTTTATATTATAACTAGTGATAAAGGCAGATAAACCATATTGGTGCAGTTTTATAATTTTTTTTAACAAGTAATTAAATTAATATTGCCGCAATTAAAATAAATTTATATTACCTAATGTTTACTGATATGTCACATATTTGAACACAAATACAAATGCTATGAACCAAAATTATTTTATGTAAATCACGAAATTCATAATTATATTATTTTAAAAATTGTGATATACCTACATTAAGAAAAAAAAAGTTTAAACTATTGTGTGACAAAGGGCCGCTTTATTGTAAATAGTTGTAAAGTTGTTTATATTTTGTATCAAATTGTGAATTACATGTATGTATAAACAGTAGTACTTATTAATTTATTTATTTTAAATCAATATTGCATTACTCTTTAAAAAAGGACAGCCTTTGTAATGCCTATAGGCATTCTTTATCATTCAACCTATAGAGTGGTGAGATTTGAACATTGCAGTTACAAAGTTGTCTCAAATCAACTCCAATAATATTTAGGCGCTTTTCCGATGTCTTCGGGGAAGAATTCCAAGAAAATACAGTGCCTAATATATTTTAACACAGTAATGTCCACCGTTATCATTTAGCTTAGGAGTACTTTTATTAAAGCTTATATTTTTGTCATGTTAAAACGTTTTTATTTTTAATTTGTAAGAATGCTACTTACAGTAATCATTGTTTTACTGTACATTCATAATAAAATAAGTATTCATGATTATTGATAGAAACCCAAACACCGATAAAACTTATGCCATTATTATATATACATCACTTAGATGTGCACTGAATCTGACCTCTCGCCACACCTCCCCACGGCTCCCCCACCTCTTCGCTCCGGCCCGCTCACTCCGCTATCTATCTCTGTCCCCCGCGCATCGCTGGCGCCAACCGATCCGGTTTTATATCTCCTTTAATTTTGTAACAAAAATGCGGCTTTATGAATGTTAATTAACGGTTACGTGCTCTTGCTTTAGTGCTTATTCCTTCTAGATACCTTAAAACCTTTACAAAGGTTGTGATTTCTTGATAAACAAATTAACGTAAGTAGCGTATTGCGCTTTCCCCCCTGTTCACAACACCCCTCGCCTCAACATCATCACATCTATACAAATACATTCAAGCGTCTTCGTTATGTATGTTGAAACAGTGCATTTAACTGTTGGGAGAGAGTGGGGGTGTATTGAAATGTCATAAATACTTTTTGCGCTATTTCATTTTCTCTGTATCCCGCACATATAATTTATAATGTATGCCTTTTTTATACTGGAATATATTATGCTAATGCATTAGGTACCGTGTAATGGCAACGTAACAGTATCCATTATCAAATATTATCCCGCAGGAGTCGTAATAAGCGCAGCAGCAGCAGCATCTTCCTGATACCAGTTCAAACTAATAAACTGGCAACTACCCTCTATCAGAAAAGACTCTTGATGGAATGTAAAAATGATGATGATGAGTGTACTATGAACTTGATACGGAAGTTTATTGATCAATAAATCCGACATGAAGGACACGTGAAGTCACTAAAAACTAAATAAACTAAATATTATGTAATAATATTTTAAACGTTATTAGCTTGCGTTAAAACCGCTGTTAAATGTAAAACTATCTTGTGAGAGACGCTAAGCATAGGCATAATGTCAACTATTATTTATTTTTCGGGTACGTATCAGGCTAGGATTTTTTTAATGGCTATTCCGCTATCGCTATCGATCTGATGACGCAGTACTTTCCTAGCCTTTAATTTAATTATATATTTTTAATTATTGCTTAAAAACCGTGACAGTTTAAATGTTATGGATATTTTTGACAAATACCCTTTAAATTGATAACGAGGCATTCCATCTTAATCCATAGTAATTTGATCCTTAAGAGGATAGATGTTGGTGTCTATGGGCCACAAGAATCTACTTACCATCATAATTATATAAACTGTGTATTAGTTTGTCACCTTTACTGGTTTAAAGAAAAAAATTGTTAAAAAAAACCATTTATGGAATTTATAATATTAAATAGTAAAAGGAACCAGATATTTACTTCCCGTTGATCTGCAAATCAATCGATTTTCACCTGTCCGCCTATTAAGATAAGTTTTGCGTTTCGATCAATACTTTATTTACCTGTTAATACGTTTTTATAAAAGGTTCATTTTTCTTTTTTCAAAATACGTATTAGTATTTATTTCCCACTTGCGGCGTCGGAAGTTATGTTGTCGACCTCAGAACACTTCTGTGACGGCCTTCACTAGGCATATACTTTTGTCTTTACTCACATAGAGCGATCATGATTGTGTACGAGCCGAGACGGGTACAGTTGTGCACACAAAAGTGAAATGAATAAACCGCGTTTTTCTACCAAACATTCAAAAATGAAAAAAGGCATGTACCCAGCTGTAGAACGTAGGAACGTATATTTACGTATAATATCTTTCATACCTTTTAATTAACACAGTAATTTTACATAACTGTGTTCTTACGTGGTAGAGCCACACTGTAGGTATGCTAGATAAAACACACTTTCATAGAATACCTGCGTAAAACAGCAGAATAATGCTACTGTGTTTCGTATGGTGAGTGTAGAGAACCGGAGACTTAACGAAGCATTCCATTTTATTTCAGAGAGGACAACACATCTGAATTTTGATTCTTAATCGAGGATAGATGTAGAGTATATGGTCCGCAGCATCCATTTTTTTTATAGGAGAGGGGGCAAACGAGCATACGGCTCACCTGATGGTAAGTGTCAACCGCCGCCCATGAACAACTGCAACACCAGGGGAATTGCAGATGCGTTGCCGGCCTTTTAGAAAGGAGTAAGCTCTTTTCTTGAAGGTCCCTGAGTCGTATCGGTCCGGAAAAATCGCCGGTGGTAAATTATTCATTACACATATATTTACTTTCAGGTGGACTTTGTGCTCGTTTGTTACCCTTATTCTATAAAAAAAATCATTAACTCTATTATATAATTTGGACGTTATAATGGATCCGAAATTTCAGGTTTTGAGGACCCTAGAGTCAATTCTATTATTTTAACAGGTGTGTGTAATAACAACTGCCTCGTATCGTCCCGTGAGTGTCGTAAGAGGTGACAGAGACACAAACCAAAAAATTGGCAGTAGTGTCATCCCAATAACAACTAAAAAATTTATAAAAACTGCGGATGCTAACGCGCTTAAGGGTACATACTCTTAATTTGGCCCATCATCAACATATCGCCAATTCGGTTAAAACTGCCATCTAGGGCGGCCTATTCTGTCTCTACTACTCACTTCTGCAGCATAAATTTGCTTTGTCACTTTCCTCATTCATTCTTTCTTGGTGTACAAACCGCTGAAGCATTTCTTTCTTAATACTGATTACGTCTTGCAAACCATACCTCTTTTATCACAGAATTTCTCACCCGATTATCACCTGAGTCAACTGTAACCATTGAGTTCTATGTACTACGTACAAGAGAAGCTATTCCAAACAAAAAATGTGCACTACTCTGTTTTCGCGCATGCGCGGGAGATAGTAGATTTTAGTCTATGATTGTAGATAGTGTGGCATATAAATGTTGAAATTTATTTTTCTATTGTAATATTATTTATTACCTATTCACTGGAACAACAAATAATTTTACTTATTTGACTACTGAATTATTAATTACGTTCAGGTTTAAACTTTAATTTGAAATCTCGTATTATTAGGACAGCTCCACACTCTATGAATATTGAAGCCACACTAAATGACACAAAGGTGTACGGATTGCAGTACAGTTCATTTGAACATAGTGAATGTTAGTACATATATATCGATGACTGTAACATACTTCTTAATTACCGCATTTCTTCGTCGTTAGCTTGGGTTATCTCTAGAACAACAGTGCGATTGTGTAACTCTGGTGAGATATGTTTGCCGGTGGGAATCACTCCGGAACTGTGTTATGTTCTTACATTATGATGCTGTTATGTACCCTAAAATAAGGTATAATTAAAAAAACAACATCACAATAACCGAAGTCAAAACGATTTTAATTGGACCCGATGGTATTGGGATGGTGTGGTCCATAGACATCAACATTTAGCCTCGATTAAGAATCAAAATGCAGATGCGTTGTCACCCCTGAGGGTTAAGATGGAATGCCTATTAAAGTCATATAAGTCAACATAGGCCTCCCTTATAAATAGCAACTTTTTTATAGAATGAGTGTGACAAAGGAGCACACAGTCTACTTGATGGTAAGTGAATGCTGTGGCCCATAGACATCTACATTTATCTTCACCCCAGAGGACTACGATGGATTGCCTCGTTTCCAGTAAAAAGGGTCTCCGGTTTTCTACACTCACCATACGAAACACAGCAGTATCAAGCTGCTATTTTACGCTGGTATTCTGTGAGAGCGTGGTCCTGCCCTAATTACAATATCTGCAGCGTGGCAGCTTCTACTACTTGTAACGTGTACCACAATTCTAACCAGAGTCACACGATCGCACTTCAGATGTTGTCTCCAAAAATCGATTCTGTAGTATTTACAAAGAAATAAATCAAACTTACAAGTTAATTATTACTTAACAAAATAGGAACTTTTTATAACCAGGAATTGAATTCGAATGGTAAATCCTTCATGGAATGGTAATGCCTTTAAGAGAAGTACCAAATTCAACGTGGTAGAGTCATGCTGCAGCTATATTAATAGTATAGTTGTAGCACGAATGGGTCGGCTCGACCGGGGAAGGACCACGCTCTCACAGGATACCAGCGTAAAATAGGAGCTTAATGCTGCTGTGTTTCGTATGGTGAGTGTAGAGAACCGGAGACCCTTTTTACTGGAAACGAGGCATTCTATGTTAGTCCTCACGGCTGACAACGCATCTGCATTTAAATTCGCAAATTTAAATTCGCAATATTTCCTTTCCTTATGATTTCCTCACGGGAATCATAAGGAAAGGAAATATTGTTTTAACAAATAATTAACACATTTTACTGGAAACGAGGCATTCCACCTCAGTCGTTTTTTACTTGGTAGAGCCACGCTGCAGCTATATTATGGTTGTAGCACGAATGTGTCGGCTCGACCGGGGTAGGACCATGCTCTCACAGAATACCAGCGTAAAATAGCAGCTTGATGCTGCTGTGTTTCGTGTGGTGAGTGTAGAGAACCGGAGACCCTTTTTACTGGAAACGAGGCATTCCATCTCAGTCCTCACGGCTGACAACGTACATTTTCATGATTTTTTAAATGAAATATCGTTTCATTTAACTCTACTAACATGATGGAGCGTGAATAAAGTTAATAAAACGTTGTGAAAAGATGATTTTTTTTTCCTCGGGATCGAATTTCTTTGTGACCCATCATCATAGGTATCCTTAGTACTATCATCTGTCTTCGTTTTCGGGAGCGTTTCACAAACACCCTATACGGTACTAATAACAAAAAACAATTTTTTAAATTTTTGTCTGTCTGTCTGTTTGTTCCGGCTAATCTCTGAAACGGCTGGACCGATTTTGACGGAACTTTCACTGGCAGATAGCTGATTTTATAAGGAGTAACTTAGGATACTTTTATTTTAGAAACATTAGGGTTTCGCGAAAAAAAAAACATGAAATCTAGTTCTAGTCTAGACAGCTAGTTTACACATATAAACGGTCAAAGGTTGGGGTAAAGTTTCGCATACAGATAGACCATTTCATGGATTTTCCCAAGGTACACCTTGGGAAAATAAATGTTAATGGTAAAATTATCGCGAAGTTTCCACGCGGTCAGAAGTTAATGAGTCTGACAAACGTTTTTTTTACTTAACATGCCAAATAAATCTATAAAATAATACGGAAAAACTGTGTATTACTTTTTCATATCTTAAAAATTGGCTGAGATATTAACGATCAAAGTGCGTGTTTCCGAACGAAGATTTTTAAAAACGCGGGCGGGCGTACACTAGCCGATGACGTCACACCCCCGCTCATACAACAATCGCGCTCTCGTCTGCACGCCGCTGTGCAGTAAAAATCAGAATTTTAAAGTTCTCTGTGGTAGAAATGGAAAAAAAATACTGTATTGTGCCTCAGTGCTTCAATTCAACAGTTAAAACAGCTGATAAACTCTTTTTATGTGCCTGAGGAGGTTAAAAAACAACATTAAATACAAAATAAAAAAACAACACGGTTCACCCATTTATGAGCTACAGTACTACAGACAGACATACCGACACACAGACAGACATATAGACACACAGACAGACATACAGACAGACACACATAGCGGTCAAACTTATAACACCCCTCTTTTTGCGTCGGGCATTAATAAATAACCAATAAAAACTGTAAGTAAAAATTTGCGACCCACAAGTTAATCAGCACTGATTTTTTAAATGTTTTATTTAAAAAAAAAACTGTAAATGAATAAACTAAAGCGAGAATTGGATGAAATTAATCAAAAATAGGTAAGTATCTGTTTTAGTATAACAATAGAACAATAGGTACCTATTTGCCTAGTTAGAAAACTAACTACGTAAATACCTAGGTAGTAGGACTTACCCACATCTGTTATATGGTATATGGGTGAATATTGTCATTTTCTGTAAGTTTAAACTAATAAAACACCTAAAATAATCATCGACAACCTCGAGATGTGGATTACGAGTATATTATTTAAGTACCTAGTATATTTTATCGCCACCCATATTAGGTAAGTATTAAATGAAACACACAAATAATGCTTATCGAGGAGAGTAGGTACCTAATGCTTATTTAGAACGTAGGTTCGTACCTTTTCATCTTTATTCCACGAATTTCACCAGCCGTAAAATCCTGATTCTTCATGAAATATTGTGACACCATCAAACTATCCACTCTTGGCAGATTGTCCGACTGTCCTTTTACAAAACCTTCTTCCATTCTAGCACTACACGTTTCACTTTAGTGTAATCGGATTTAGAGGATAATATTATTTCTTTGAAATACAAGCACAAACACTTTAGGTAATAGGAATACAAAGACGATCGAAAGAAAATGAAACGAGACCCGCGTAATTTGGTCATACCGCACCGGACCGAGCGCCGCGTTTGTGTCGCGGTCGCGGTCTGCGGGGGTGTGACGTCATAATGTCAGCGCGCGTAATTTCTGAAATTCAAAAAAGGGCTTAAACTTCTCGTCTTTCTCTTCTCGAAGTGAAATAAAAACTAATGTAATATACATGGTCTTTGCTACGATTTGAGTAGTATTTGGTAGTAATATTTTGACCCTTTTATGTTCCCCATTAAGAATACAACCACTTGACTTGCTTTATTGTTAATATCAAATTTCAATACCTAATGACATCACATAACTCAACAGATTAGATATCTGAATGGGCAATGAGCCGGCCATATAGCTCGAAAAACTGATGGGAGGAAAGATTCTCGCATGGCAGGCGGCCCTCCACTAGGTGGAGTGACGACTTGTTATGTCTTACCAACCAGGAAATTGATGGAAGCGGCGGGTGGTAGTGGTTTAGGAAAAGCCTTTGTTAAGCAGTGGTGAGCTGTAATGATGATGATAATATATACATTATTCATTCAAATATCAATTTTTAGGTTATTTTAAAACTTTCGTAACAATTCATAGGGTTGATAACTTTTTTATATCAAGTATAAAAGTTAAAAGTATTTTAGAGACTATTATCTTTAAAAATATAGTAGATGTTGAAAATAACATAAAGAATACATATTTTGATTAATTTTCGTTATTAAAATATACTTAGTAGTTTCGCCTACTATATGTTTTCTTTAGAATTACAGTATTTGGATTCGTTAAATAGGCTACTGTATTATTTAGTAGGGTTGGCAACCCTACGTATACGTGAACAGTTCATCGTACATATACGTTATTTTAATTTCACGCTTCACTTTCCATTCTATTACCCTTGTTCCCCAGTTATCATCCACATGCGACCATTATACGAACAAGATACGTCATGGTGTATTTAAAGTAGTGCATTTGCTGTATCTTCACCCACTTTCCTCGTTCTTGGTAAATGTTATTCGTAAACAGCTACTTGAGATATGATATTATAGCTATAGATGCTGCTACTTCCATCCATCCATTACAACTAATAATAGTCCACTGCTGAACATAGGCCTCCCTGATTTATGGGGATATTTTGCCATCGTTGCGACGCTTGGCAGGCGGGTTGGCAATATTGAGTTTGCAAACGAATTTTTAATTCCTTACGCCGAAGCAAGTCATGTAAATCTCTACATAGTATAAAACAAAGTCGTTTCCCGCCGTACTACACAACGGATTTTGATACGGTTTTCATCAATAGAGAGAACGATTCAAGAGGAAGGTTTGTCCGTGTGTATGACTGAACACCTCCTAAACGGCTGGAACGATTTTGATAAAATTTTGTGTGTGATTAAGTTGATTAGAGAATGGCTTAGATTCACAATTGGACCCGGTAGGTGGCGTTCTTGTCGAGATCCAGAAATCAACCGTGCGAAGCCGGGGCGGTCTCAGCGTAGGATATTTTATCACCCCATCTAATTCAGTACCCGTCTTAAGAGTTGGCGGCCTCTTATTGATAGCGGTATAACCACCTCGAATATGTTTCCAATGCCCTTAACAGAAGTTTTTGGCACAAACGTTTTCGTATCCCTAACGACTTAAACTGTATAGTGAAATAAAAATCTTTACTTGAGAAAAAGTAATTACCTGAGTAATTATTTGTATTTCGTAGTAAAGCATTCTAACAAAGTAAGTGTCATCTAAAGCTAGATTACTTGACCAAGTATAAGTAACGGTTTTTATTGCTTTAGTAACACGCATCAAGATATCAAGAGACGATGAGGATATTATCTTCAATCTTGTCTGTTATTTAGTCGGAACTGTTTGAGGTCATACTTATTATTATCTACTTTCATTGTTATTATGTATTTAGTAGAAAGTTAGTTAAAGCTAAGACATATAGAATATCTTTTAATAATTTTGACAATTTCGGTAAAGATATAGTAGACAAAATTGAAAATGCCCTCTCAGTTTATAAACCAAGAACCTTAAAAGTGTACGACTGTACTATGGACCATTTAATAGACTTTACTGCGAGAAGAGTTTCAAAATTTGTTTTTGATTTGTTTTCAAATCTTCGTTATTGTAAAATTACCACGGAACGCAAATTAAAGCCGTGGTAGCTCAGATGGCTCGCTGTAAGTTTCACAGTACGTGAGCAACCCGGGTTCGGTCCCCGCCGGCACCAATGAAATTGTTAATTGCAATTTTAAGCGCTGATTTACCACATGCTCGGCGAAGGAAAACATCGTGAGGAAACCTGCATGTTTGAGAAATAAGAAAAAAAATATTTCGAAGACATGTGAAGTTCGCCAATACGCATTGGGGCAGCGCGGCGGACATTTCCTTGCCGTAAAAACCTTCTCAGAAATGGGAGGAGGCCTGTGCCCAGCAGTGGGACGTATATAGGCTGTAACTTTAACTTTTAATTGCCAGTAAAGAAACGGGACTAAATAATAAGTAATACCTTGATGATTTACTTAAGCAAGTAATCTCAGGTACTAGACTAGAATACTTCTCGGTTGTCGAGTAATTCTTGGAGAAGTATGACTTAATTGAGTATGAAGAAGTAATTATATTGTTTATAAATACGAGTATGTTTTGACATATAAAGTTCTTTTATAGAATAAGGGTGACAAACGAGCACATAGTCCACCTTATGGTAAGTGGATGCTGCAGTCCATAGAGCCCTGAGGACTAATATAGAATGCCTCGTTACCAGTAAAAGGGTCTCCGGTTCTCTATACTCATTATATGAAACACAGTAGCATTAAGCTACTTTTTTAAGCTGGTATTCTGCAGTAGCATTTCGTCCCTTGGGTGTCGTTCGTAATGGGCGATTATTGCAAATCCTACCTTCAATGAAAATCGAACAATGTCCAGGAAAGGAAGGAAAATGTATCTCAGCAAACTTTAACAACTATTAACTAATTCATTTAGTAAATACCTTCTAGACTTAAGGCTTGCTAAATAAAAAATATCAAAATGTTTAAGTTTTTTTATTATATAGAATTAGGGAGACAAACGAACACACAGTCCACCTGATGGTAAGTGGACGCTGTGGCACATACATATCTACATTTATCCTCTATTAAGAACCAAAATGCAGATGCGTTGTCACTCCTAAAGACTGAGATGGAACGCCTCGTTTCCAGTAAAATGTGTTAATTATTTGTTAAAACAATATTTCATTTCCTTATGATTCGGAAAACGTAATACGGGAATTTTACATATCGTTGAACTTATTTGATAACAAATCTAAGTTATTAATACTTTGTATTATTTGTCAAACCAATGGCGTCATAAATGTATCGCATGCACATTTTATCAATAGATAATAAAGATAAGGGGGAAAACATTTTGATAAATAATTGAGCACCTAGGTGTTTTCATGTTACATTTAATTCAGAGTAGTAAGTAGTTCAGAGAAACTACATACTACTCTGAATACTAGAAAATTCATTGTTGGTAGGACTTTTTTCTGCCTAGCAATCCGTCTGAGTAGGTACCGATTAGCCGCCATGCTTTTACACTTGCAGTGTTCCGGTTTGAAAGGAATAGGGAGCCAGTATAATTATAGTGTTAGCTTAGATACGGTCGCCTTTGTGCCGCACCTTGTCAAAGGCGCCGCCGCGACATCAAATGTCACGCGTGGCGTTTACCCGCAGGCGAATTTGGCATTTTAAAACGAAGCGCCGTAGTGAAATCGCCTTTGTGCCGCATCTTGTCAAAGGCGCCGCCGCGACATCAAATGTCACGCGTGCGGCGTTTGTTTACCCGCAGGCGAATTTGGCATTTTAAAACGTAGCGCCGTAGTGAAAGGTTCGTTGTGTTTATTATTTATATTCGTATTTTATTAAAATAACCATATGAATAAAATAGTATAATATGTATAACAGAATTGAAAAACATTTATTTAACAAACACAATAAAAATGATAAAATAAAATCAAAATAATAAATGCGTCTCCGGGTGTACCGACACTATCTTAGCGAACAGATTATACAGACTGTGAGGCATTCTATCTTAGTCCTCAGAGGTGACAACGCATCTGTAGCTTTTTTTTGTTTGAAGTCGGCTATAGGTATCCGTGGACTGCAGTAACCACTTACCACCGGACTGTTCCTTTGTTCCTTTGATTTCAAATAATTTACATCACAAAATAATACACAAGGAAAACATAATAGATATAAAGATGAACAGAAACAGCAAATATTCTTAGTTGTTTCGATCCGATTAATATTTGGTGGGTATTTTATATTTTACTAGCTGTGTCCAGTTTGAGTTGTAATGTCTCCTTTTTTGTCAAAACCCACGCGCACTACTCACCAAAGTTTCATCGTAATCATATAAATTCTTTACGAATGAAAAGAAGACGAACACAAACAGACAAACAAGTATCAATATATTTTTTTAGAGAAAACTCCAGCGTGCATACAACAATCTCACCAAATTTTCATCGTTTATTTAAGACGAACAAATGCATATTCATTTTTATATATTAAGAGGCGTTTTAGGCTTAAAGTAATGGTAGCTCAGATTATTGTATGAAATAACTAATGATGTTAAATTAACTGATAATAATTAAAATTTCTAAAAGCTCTTAATTCTAAAAATCAACACGTCTATTGCAATACGCACATGATCAAACGCCGACATTTATAGATGTTAAAGAAAACCTGCCTGGAAAACAAATGTAGATCAACATGCTTCTAATGCGTAATGCGTATCTAGGAGCGGATAAATCTGATAATTAAAATGATGACACATGACAGTAAAGTTGCAGTACATTAACCACATGCTCGACGGTAAAAAAAATTCAGGGATGAGACCTATCTAGATAAACTTGGAAAGTAAAACATTATTTAAATACAAAATACAAAAGTTGTAATACCTCCTTTTTTGTCAGAAACCCGCAATACACACCATTATTGTAAAATATCGTGAGGAAACATTCATGTTAGAGAAATTAACAAAAACTATTTTATTTAATAAACTTAACTGTTATTTAGTATCATACGATGAAAGCCACAGGCATATGATAGAATCTTTTTTGATTTGAAGGCCAATCGATTATTAGAGTGACGAATGAGTTAATCGATTAATAGGTGCGACGGCGCTTAATTGAGGTCACGTCTAGACGTATAATATGGTTTATTGATTAGATGTCATATTTGAGCGAATACGTCCTCTATCAATTCGCAATTAGACGTGAATTAATAACGTGAGGTGTTTGGGGGGGGGAGGTGGTCGAGCCCAATCTCACGTGGGGGAGAGGGAGGGTCTCAGCAAATATCACTTAAATTTTTTTCCGCAAGAAAAAGTGAAATTTAAAGAAAATTGGTTTAAATTAAGTAGGTTTAAAATATGGATAAATCCTACACAACAATATTTATCGTGTTATGTGAACTCCACAAATCATATCAAAAATAACTAAGCAAATATTTTTTTTTTAAATAAACCTAAACCCAACGCAATCAAGCACAGATTAACGTATTTACACTAAAAATACAGTCGAGCCATATCTAACGACATTTCACCAGGGGGAGGGTGAGGGTAGAAAAATTGCCAAAAATACCTCACATAATTAATGGACGCCCCCTTAAATATGTTTTAAAATTTATTATCATAAGCGATGTTACAGTACGAATACCGACTGACTGATCTATGAGTATGAGACTCATAGACATATTTTATTCGGTATTTTTTTTTATAAATCGCACAATGTTTTCTTAATATTTAATATTATTTCTTCTTTACAAGGATACTGTAAATTTAACCTAATACTTTTACGGATTTTACTGCGTTTAAACTTATTTTTTATCACAACTTTTTAAGTAGGTACTTTGCCGCACCTATGGTGTTCGCGCCACGTTTTCACTACCGCCTAACGCTTATGTGATTCGTTAATTATTATCCAAAGAGTACTGCAAATAGTCTATTTTCGGGTTTCCTATCTACCCCCTTTTATGCCTTTATCATGTGCACTCTTGTGTTAACGGAGTTCGCATAAGACACGCATAAGCAACCGCCTCTATCTCGCGCCATCGCACCCGCCTTTGTGTAATTTAGATATTAAACTATACAAAATTATCGTAAAGTGTAAAGATATTTACAATAACGCTATATTTTGCGATTATCTGTGAAGTTTATATGAGTGAAGCAAGCCGGCGCCGAATCGCCGTGACTGCAGCTCTTGAGACACGAGGCAGATCAGCAGAAGTCGTGGTGAGTCCGCGTGCATTTTTTTTATAGTACAGGGTGACAAACGATCACACAGTCCACCTTATGGTAAGTGGTTGCAGTGACCCATAGACATCTACATTTATCCTCAATAAAGAATCAAAAGATTCTTTATTGAGGATAAAGAGCCGTGGTAGCTCAGATGGTTAGCGCTCGCTGTAAGTTACACAGTACGCGAGCAACCCGGGTTCGATCCCCGCCGGCACCAATGAAATTGTTAATTGCAATTTTAAGTGCTGATTTACCACGTGCTCGGCGGTGAAGGAAATCATCGTGAGGAAACCTGCATGTCGGAGAAATAAAAAAAAAAGTATTTCGAAGACATGTGAAGTTCGCCAACACGCATTGGGGCAGCGTGGCGGACATTTCCTTGCCCTAAAACCCTCTCAGAAATGAGAGGAGGCCTGTGCCCAGCAGTGGGACGTATATAGGCTGTTACAGTAAACAGTGAAAGAATCAAAATGCAGATGCGTCGTCACCCGTGAGGACTAAGATGGAATGCCTCTTTTCCAGTAAAATGGGTCTCCGGTTCTCTAAACTCACCATACGAAACACAGTAGTGTTAAGCTGCTATTTTACGCTGGTATTCTGTGAGAGCGTGGTCCTTCGTTTTTTTTTTTCAATTTTTTAGCCCGGCTACCTTCAGTTTTTTAAAAAACTTAAGGTAGCCGTGCTAACTATAACATCGGGACGTCAAACACCTTAGTCCCCCCCGTGACCATGGGTGCTGTAAAGCACCCGAAACGTCGGGAATTAAAAAGTTAAAATTAAACGCGATATAATCCGTAAAAAATAGTCAGGTCGTTTAAACCAACACACCACGTGGTCACAATAAACAGGTGCTTGACTTACTAATGTTATAGTTAATCCTAATCGAAGCAGCTTTTAATTATTTATTTTGATCACATATGCGCATACATTACCGCTATCTAATTTCAATACAAATGACTTGTTATATATATAGTTTTATAATTAGTAGGCAAATTATTTATAAGAAATTTCCATTGCATCATATTAACCACATTTTGAAAATCAATAATAATTTTATCAGTAGATTAGTCAACGTGTAGTAAGTCATCGATATTAAAAATTCACCAATCCTTTGACACAATATCTTAGACTTCTTAGATTATCGAAGGTCAGCTATCAATAATATATTATTTAAGAGATATTTCAAAAACGGCACTTTTATTAAAGTTCAATTTTAGACACGTTTGTTTTTATTTGGTTTTTCTAATCCATCTCGGTTACCGTTTGGTCGAATGACCTTGCTTTAGGTAGTAAACAAAGATATTAACGTCAGTCACTTTGCCCTTCGGCAATTTAATTTTGAATAAGTTTTCCATCATCTGAGTTTTGTTTTTTAGTAAAATCTGAGAAGTTTTTAAAAATCCTTTTTAAATAATTTCCACAGTCATTTAACGCGACATCCTTAAGAATAAATAAGATGATAGACTTTCTTATACCGACTGAACACAGCGTACAAAATATGCATTGTTAAAATCAAAGAGATTGATGCCCAAATACTTAAACGCTACTCAAGATGCTTAAGCTTCAGCTAAAATGTTAAGTCTCGTGTTGTCACAGTCACTTTGACTTAAAATGATAGAGACAGCACGAGACTTAAGGGCATCTTAAAATTGAGCAGCTCGTGTTGTCACAGTCACTTTGACTTAAAGTGATAGAGACAGCACGAGACTTAAGGGCAACTTAAAATGGAGCATCGTTTGAGTATTTAAAATATTTCAATATTCAATATTCTTCCGTTTAGTTTTCGCCATATTTTTTTTTTATAGGATAGGGTGACAAACGAGCACACAGTCAACCTGAAGGTAATTGGTTGCTGTGACCCATAGACATCTACATCTATCCTCAATAAAGAATCAAAATGCAGATGCGTTGTCACCCGTGAGGATTAAGATGGAATGCCTCTTTTCCAGTAAAAAGGGTCTCCGTTTCTCTACACTCAGCATACGAAACACAGCAGTGTTAAGCTGCTATTTTACGTTGGTATTCTGTGAGAGCGTGGTCCTTCCCCGGTCGAGCCGACCCATTCGTGCTACAACTATACTGTGTGTGTATTTGTGTGTTTCTAGGTGGTAGGGCTCCTTTTCTGCCTAAAATCTAGGTTGTAACTACGACTCTCTTGCCTATTTTTCGGCACCAAGCAGCTGCACACTCACTGCTATGGTATGATTTAAAGAGCTGGAGAGCCAATATAATTACAGGTGTTTAATTTAGGCTTTAGCATCAATGTATTCGTGGTCTTTTTGTTTAATATTGATTGCAGTTCTCTGTGAGTAGAGTGAATGTTGAATTGGACTGTTAGCTTGTCGTCACTTTATGGTTAACAAAGTGTATTTCAGAACATCCAAGTTCACTTAGAACAAATAACGGTCATTATTTTACTTTAAATCGTTACATATTTGAGAATATCATATTAATGTTAATTTATCTAACGTACTTTCGTCCCCAACGTGTAAACTTGTGCAATGTTAATAATGAGTTAGACACGTAGTGCTGAGACACGCAATATGTTTGACTTTAACAAGTCTGTCGTTTTATTGAAATTGTCGTTAGCAAATACTCTTAAGTATCTAGTGTTTAGAAATCTATTTAACGAATATGTATATGAATATGAAACTGCTTTGTTAACTTTGAAACTTTGATTATACTCGTACTAAATCTTTAACTGTTTTCATTATCATCATCAGAGTCCATTACAAGCCTTAAGCTAAACATAGGCCTCCCTCAAGCAATACCACAAAGCAAGGTTCTGAGCCACTTGCATTCATCGACTTCCTGCATTACATGCCATTTCGTTACTCTATCTGGTAGGGGGTTGCCCTACACTTCACTTACCATAAAAGATTCTCCAGTGGCAACATACGAGGTGGCAACAATCTTTTTTCAACATCAGTAGTCGGTACTTCGAGCTATAATATGGCCTGGCCTTTGCCACTTCAACTAATTGATCCTTTGAGTTATGTCGTTTACTCTGGTTCTACTGCGGATATCTCATTACGAAGTCTAACAATATCACGCAGAGACACTCCGAGTATAGCCCTCTCCAAAACTCACTGATAGACCTTGAGCTCTTCTTAAGTCCAGCAGCGAAGGACTAAGTCTCAGATTCATATGTCATTATATTGGCAACACGCAATGGTAGCACACTCTTGTTTTCAAGTTTTGAGTTATACGTGACGAGAAAATATGTCGTAATAATTTCTTGAACGCTGTCCAGCCGAATCGGATCCGTTGATGTTGACCAAGTTCGTCCTCACGGTCACCAGGCAGACTTACTTAGTCGGACAATGGGTCCTTATACTAGTCAACACTTCGAGCGAGTGTAGGGTTCTCAACAATCACCGGTTCACCGGTATAGTTGTGACATGACCTTTGTTTTGTCCATGTTTATCTTAAAAGCGGCTAATCACATGCCTGCCGCAGGGGCAATCTAGGGTGTACAGCGATCGGGGCAATATCTGAACTGTCTCTACACACATGCCTGCCGTTCAGTATGAGAGTGTGTACGTCTCGCTCTCGCTGGACACACGCGTTGAGAATGGCGCCAGTTTTATCGAAATATCAATGAATCGGTATAATATATATCCTTGGCTCTTTTTTATATAGAATAAGGGTGACAAATGAGCACAGTCCACCTGATGATAAGTGGACACTGTGGCCCATAGACACCCACATTTTTCAATAAAACAACTAATTAATTAATAATTACAACCATAATTATAGTGCTTATAAGCTGCAGTACAGCTCTGCCACGCTATTTTTAGGCTTTCAAAGATAATTAAATGTGACTAACTTCACTCGTCATAATTTAATATAACCAATTTATTCTGTGATATAACTTAACTAACTAGTGCTTAGTAACTATAGTTTTAACTAGTGTTACAAATAGCCAGCATAGTTTTCTAATTATGACTTTTAATCATTTTAATTACTAAAATTTGTATTATTATTTAATTATTTAGTTAATGTAATTTTATTTATATTCCAGCAATTTTAATACTGCATCAGCAGATTTGCGACACTTTTGTTATGTTCTGGGTATTTTTGATTATGTCAGTTTTTGATATGTACAATGTCTTATTTATATATAAACTTTCTGTCGGGTGTAATTAATATGGCTTTATGCGATATTAATATGGCTTTTGGCATTAGGGATCTTGGTATTGACGGCAATTTGATAGCCAGATAGTTTAAACACGTTACCACGTTCAAATAAGGTTCCTTCTGCGGTTCTACCGCAAAAAAAAGACAAAAAGGAGATACTGGGCGAAGAAGCCGCTCTTTATACACTTCTATCACCAGTGTCCAAATTTTATTTTATTGGTATACATTATGACTTGTACTCACACGTGTGCTCTGCACGAAAGTCGCAACGAACTGATTGAAATTGCCCCAATTGCGCTACACACACGACAGCGGCAGCTACGATCTAGCGAGCAAGGAAGGTCATACGCCTCTGCCGGGGCCGACTTATAAAATTGCCCCAGCTTGCATACACACATCACAATTAAGGAGGCAATTAAGGGTCATCCCCACTCCTACACCCTAGCTTGCACCTGCGGCAGGCAAGTGAGTAGCCGCATTAAGTCCTTGTCGTTGGGACTTTTGACGTCATTTAGCATAGTTCTCAGGTCCTCCGTCGATTTTGCTATAAATGCTAATTGAAGATAAGTGATATACTCGCTATTGATGTTGATACCGTATCTTTTTCAGTCCAGTAATTTTAGTTTAAGCCTTTTTTTATGGTAATCCTGGGATTTAAGATACTTTGAATTATCAGAAAACTTTGTACTTTACGACGAAAATATTTTACGTAAAAGAATCTGCCTTTTTATAATGCTTATTCCTCTTACTGAAATAAAATCAGGCACTCACATCTTATACAAGCGAAAAGTAATTAAAAAGAAGGAGACATTATTAAGGCCATAAATATAAGACAATCAAATAAAATAATAAATAGTATGCCATAAAAATATTAGTAATATAATATTACTTCTGGTAACACTGTGGCTTTGTGTCTTTGAAATAATACATGGGCTTGTAATAAATTTCTTATGAAGGCAATAAAAAATTTATATTTACAAATAATACAGTGGTCATTTTGATGTTGAAAGTTACAGCCGATTCGGATCCGTTGATGATTCGGCTGTTGATGTTGAAAGTTACAAAATAAACATGAGACCCAAAACCAACGCGTGGTCACACTACAACGATTGTACTCTGCTGTTTCTCGTGAGACACTTTATCCTGTAAATTCAATTGAATTCTTCAAAACAAACCTATTATCTATTTAGCGTACAGGATAGTAGTCGTCCAATTTAACAAAAGACCAAGGTATGCATTATTCTGAACAATGTCCGATCACACGCCCTCGTGCGTCCTAACGAGGATGAAATATTACTCTACGGAATGGTCCAACTCATAAAATATTTGATGGATTGTTTGTTAAAGCATACATAGTGAGACTTTCCCTTTCATAGACCTTGTATTTCAAGGATGAGAAATTGTCATTAAAAAATTAACTTATTTAAATAGTCGGTGTATGATTTATGCTAATCATAAACAAGTAAAATTAAAAAAAAATGTATTAAAACTTTTTAATATGTATGTACTACGTTTTTTTTCATATTCTTACATTTTCATCCGATTCTAAGCTATGTTCAAATTATCTAGCTTATCGGGAAATTAGTTTAAAATTAATTACTAAATTCGACTCAAAAAAAAACATGCACGAAAGCGAATTAATAAAAACGTGGTAAAAAGGAAAATTAAAACTATGCATTTATTAAAACGACAACCAATGGGGAATTATTTATTCCTTAATTAGTAACCCTTTATTAGTAGCTTCATATCGGCAAGCGAACTATAAGACGACCACTACTAAGTAAAGTGACATACTGGTAAGAGTTGCAGAAAGTCGATAGTGCAGGTGGCTATGGACCGTACTTAGTACAATTCTTTGGGGAGGCCTATGTTCAGCAGCAGACTTGTAATGAACTGTAATGATGATAAGGATCAAAGATATTGTTAAGGAAACTCTGCTTAAATATTATATTTACGTGAGCGAAAGAAAACTAAATAAAATGCCTTGGAAGCTATCAGACGATCTGATTACATTGATCTCATCTAAGCCATAGACCCGAGGAAAGTTACCGCGCAAAATTGTGCCGTCATAAAGTGGAGAGCGATCATCAATCATACGAGATAAAACTGACACAGTAATTGTAGATAAAGGTTTGTGAAAAATTGTTTCCACTGTTTACAACACTTCCTTAAATGGGCATATTTTCGCGTTGTTGCGATAAGATTTCATTGTTTCTTCCTTTAAAAAGCACAATAACTTTGTTTGATCACAATTTTCTATCATTAAACTTACTTATTATTTATTCATTCATGCTTTCATTACAGCCTTTCAAATGTCCACTGCTAAACGTTTGCCATACTCACCACGCTTGGCAACCGTTTTTTATTGTTCCGAATTGAGATGCTTTTGCCCATCTCCTGTTTCATTTCCCTCTGTCGCCTCTTATAACACCTACATCCATACATGTTTATATAATAAGTTTATTAATTAGGGCGTATTTTTATAAAATATTGAAGAAGCAAATGCTTGCAGTCTATTCACAGTACTAGATACTGCAAAACTAAATACAGTGTATGCAAAGAAAGCTACACATGTCGTACTGTCTACATTGTCACATCTAGAAACGTAGATGCCTACTTACTGTTACACTGTTAACCTGAAAACCGGGATACAGCAGTGGGTGCAGCACTGCGTCTTAAGAGGGTAGTACCAACCCAGACATGCAAAAAGCATCTAGCTGTAGAATTATTTAAAAACTTTTTTTCTATTTATCGATTTCTACTTATTCTTACTTTGACACAGTGACAATCGCATTTACTATGAGATTGAGCTAATTACTACTGACTCGATCTCACGCAAGCTAATTAAAATTTGCTTGCGTCTAAAATTTGAACTTGCGACTTTTAGCACTTTGCCTGCCTGCCATGTGATCAATGAATGTTATATGAAAATCATCAATCGATATCTCGTTGTAACAAATTATTATCAAACGATTTTACAATATCGTTGAAGTGTCACATTTTACTTTCGATTTCAATCTCATATTGCTATTATATTATCTGATTCGCGCTCACTGCGCTCTTTTATCTGTTGTCTGCGCTTTCGCTTTAATTTGAATCACGCCCTTAGTAAAATATTTGATTTACCAAGTATGTATTTGTTTATACTTATAGCGTTCCAGGAAAATTACTTCTGACGCAACTTTCTTTTCTTTAAATGTCACTATCAGTTCTAGACGATGACCTTTATGAAATTGATATGATTTTTGTGAAACTGTGCAAATTTGTGAACGTTAATGAATATATATAATCAATTGATGTCTTCCTTGAACTGTTTTTGTGGGCAAAGGATTGTAACTGTACAGGTAGGTAAATTAAATACTTACAAAATATTTAATTTACCTATGAGGAAAAACAAAACAAACATGGCAGTAGTAGATATAGATTGTATCGAAAATCGAAAATATTTGCTCTAGTATCATTTTCTAAAGAGAAAACATAGGAACACGTTTGTATTTACTAAACCGTCCGGATATTTTAATTAAGTTAGCATTTGTTAAACAAATAATTGGAACCACTAGGCACTAAGATAATGACCGACAGAATGGCGTTAAGTAATTATGTTGTCGATTGATAAGCTAATTGACCGCAACTACAAATTAAATTACGTAAAGTTAAATCTTTATAGATGAATATATTACATATGTTACTGCAGTCAATGGCCTTTAACTAGGTTATAAATACCTGTATTCACTCTATTTATACGTGATAGAGCCACGCTGCAGCTATATTATGGTTGTAGCATGAATGAGTCGGCTCGACCGGGGTAGGACCACGCTCTCACAGAATATAAGCGTAAAATAGCAGCTTAATTTTGCTGTGTTCCATACTGTGAGTGTAGAGAACCGGAGACCCTTTTTACTTGATATGAGACATTCCATCTTAGATCTCAGGGGTGACAACGCATGTACATTTTGAATCTTAATCGAGGATAAATGTAAATGTCCATAGTATCACTTACCATTTGGTGGATTGTGTGCTCATTTGTCAACCAAATTCTATATAAAAAAATTGGCCTTAATTTTCTTTCCGATTCTTAGTTTAAGTTGCATTAATTACTTTATTAAATCTTATCTAGAAGACAGAAAACAAATAACACAAATTACCCGAATATCAAGTCGAAAACCGAAAAAATATACTCTTCCGATACACAATTGATTAAATACGGAGTTCCTCAGGGTGGAGTTCTTGCCCCGCTCCTTTTTATCATTTATATAAATGACTTTCCAAATTGTACAAGTCACCAAATGTCGTTATTTGCCGATAACAGCACCTTCTTTTAACTAGTCAATAAATTAATAATTATTGATTGGTTGAAAGAAAACAACCTAAAAATTAATCTAGACAAAACCAAAATAATGACATTTCAAATAAAACTAAATACCTCAATAAGTCTACACATTAAATATATGGGCGAAGACGTAAAAGAAACAAAGGTTAAAAAAAATTGGGACTGCATATAGACAATGATATGTCGTGGAAGACTGAAATTGTTTGTATTTGTAGACAATTGCACGAATTTCCATACGTCCTTTATATGTTGGGAAAAATTGCAAACCAGAGACCACTACTAGCAACATACCATGGCTATGTCGCCTCAATCCTGAGATATGGCGTTATATTTTGGGGCAATGCACCCAGCATTCGCGATGTGTTCATTGCGCAAAAAAAATGTCTACGCTACGTGCGATCTGTAATTTAAAAAGCACCAACACGTGTAAGCCACATTTTCAAAAATTAAAAATTCTTACATTTTCCTCGTTATATATTTATGAAACAAGCATTTTTGTAAAACGTAATGTTAACCTGTAGTGGAAAGTCAACGTCGCTCAGATAAGCTTCATTTAGTACCAAGTATAACTGTTTTTGTACAGAAGAGTATATACGCAATGGCACCAAAAGTATATAACAAAATACCTAAGTGCATTAGAGATTGTGACAACATAAATATTTATAAACGTAAACATTTTGATCTACTAAATGATAAAGCATATTATTCTATAGATGAATTCCTTAATGATACATTTTGACATCAAAATATTATATTATTAAACTGCATTGACTACGTAACTATCATGACATGTGCCAATTAATACTAGATGACAATTAGACAAAATGATAACAATTATTGTAAATTTACAGCATATATATACGTCCCACAGCTGGACACAGGCCTCCTCTCATTTCTGAGAGGGTTTTAGGGCAAGGAAATGTCCGCCGCGCTGCCCCAATGCGTGTTGGCGAACTTCACATGTCTTCGAAATATTTTTTTATTTTGATTTCTCAGACATGCAGGTTTCCTCACGATGTTTTCCTTCACCGCCGAGCACGTGGTAAATCAGCACTTAAAATTGCAATTAACAATTTCATTGGTGCCGGCGGGGATCGAACCCGGGTTACTCGTGTACTGTGAAACTTACAGCGAGCGCTAACCATCTGAGCTACCACGGCTCAACAATCAACAATTATTGTATGTACACTAATACTACCTTTATTATCTTTAAATTTTTCATAATTATTAATATATTATATAATGATTTCAATTAGAACCTGACAACAGAAGAGAAGAAAAATGAATGTTATTAATGAATGTTGCACTTATTAATTTTATATTTTGTATGCCTACTGGCGGGACAGAGAGAACCTACCTTATATTTTATTATGTGCATATCTTGATCTGTAAATTAACCTATGTTCACAAAATAAACAGATTTAATTTGATTTATTAATCTAATATGTATTTTGGCCGACTTAGGAAGGAGGTGGTTCTCAAATTGACTGTTTTGAAACCGACTTCAATAATAGAAGGAGGTTCTCATTTTGACTGTTTTTTTTTAATGTATGTAACCTCAGAATTCTTTTCTAGGTGAAAGCTCGTGCTTTTCATGTGGTCCCATATTAATAAATTTGATCAAGATCTGGCCAGTTGTTTTGGAGTTATCCTTAATAAATGCGTATTTAATTGTTTTCGACTACATTGATGATGTTCTCATTTTATTTATATTTAAGTCGGTTGTACAATATTTTTAATTTTACCACTTGTAACAATTGTGAACGGGTTTTAATTTTTTTTTATTAATTAATTTAATACTTCAGGGGTGGTCCCATATAAATAAAAATATCTACGAAGAAAAATTCTACTCCTAAGGTAGGAAAACTAGGTGATGAAGTGTTATATGTAACTATTTAGACGACATTTACCGTATAGTGGCGGTGTAAGAATATCCACTACCCGATATCATACCGTGGGTGTCGTAAGAGGCGACAGAGGGAAGCAAATCAAGAGATGGGCAGTAGCGTCTTCCTAATAACGACAAAAAATTAAGAACTGCGGTTGCCATCCCGCTTGCCAAGCGTGGCAACTATGGCAAATCCCCCCCCTACGAGGCTATCTTTGGGGAGGCCAATGTTCAGCAGTGGACTTTAATAGGCTGGAACAGTAATTTCGACGACATTCTTTTTGTTACGTATAGCTAGCGATGTTCTTTAGTTCTTTAGTAGTTTTAGTAAAAGCCGACTTCAGAGAACTAAAAAGACTAAAATAATTTCAACACAATAGCTTCTGACGGACCAGTAAGCCGAAGTCACAATGGGCCTGCACATAGCTCGAAGATCCACACTACCGATACGGATTTTTTTTCTATAGTGGAAGCCTTGTACTGGTGAGCGAACGGGGTGCCCTGCACTCGTATGTTGTGTAAGCCATTTAATATTTTAAGCATTTAAATACATATGAGATACAGGACTTAAAATGATAAGGAATATTTATTTCGGGATTACTGCACTGTTTAAATTTAGTTTACTCGTCTGTTTATCAGTGACATTTTATTATTTAACTTATTATGTTATGACTTTCAAATTCTTATTTAACAATAATGTTTGTATATCTAAGGGTTGAATCTCCGAACTTAACTACTCACACAAAACAAAACAATAAAATAAATTAGCAGTGTCTTATAGTGAGTGACGAGAATTCGAGATGCTTTTTATTGTTAGCGAGGCTTTTCATTTTAGTCCTGAGGGTTGTCATCTCTCAAGATTAAAATGAAAAGCCTTTTCGTTGGGCCATGTCGGTTACTCTGGTTCTACTGCCGATATTTTTTTTATAGGATAGGGTGACAAACGAGCACACAGTCCACCTGATGGTAAGTAGTTGCTGTGACCCATAGACATCTACATCTATCCTCAATAAAGAATCAAAATGCAGATGCGTTGTCACCCGTGAGGACTAAGATGGAATGCCTCTTTTCCAGTAAAATGGGTCTCCGGTTCTCTACACTCACCATACGAAACACAGCAGCATTAAGCTGCTATTTTACGCTGATATTCTGTGAGAGCGTGGTCCTTCCCCGGTCGAGCCGACCCATTCGTGCTACAACTATACTACTAATATAGCTGCAGCATGGCTCTACCACGTAGATAATCTCATTTCTTAGTTTATAACGCAGAGAAACCCCGAGCGCGACTCGCTAAGCGACCTTGAGCTTCCTTATACGGCCAGTAGTGAATGATCACGTCTCAGATCCATAAGTCATCACTGGCAACACGCACCGGTTGTTCAATCTCGTTTTCAAGTTTTGAGGTATCCCTGACGAGAAGATGTGTCATATTCTCCCGAACGCTGCCCAGCCGAGTTGAATCCATTGACCTCTCGGTCGAAGTGGCACTTACCTAGACGGTCCACTTGTCCCAAGTAAACATATGTACTTGTCAACAACTTCGAGCTTAGTGCTCCCAACAACTACCGGTGTAGGTGTGAGATAGACGTTAACAATACATATTTATATTACAAATTAATTAAGAATACATTTAATGTAGATGTAGATGATGTCTATGGGCTACATTATTTTTCATCCCTTTCTAAAATAATATCCATATACAATGATGGTTGTTTCAAAGAGATCGCTATATAGCGATAAAAGCGCCAAATTGTACAATTCTTTCTTTTACTTGTTGCTTTCTGTTTTTTTTTTATTTCGTGGTTTACTATAAAATTATATTAATTCATTCATTTATGTATTCCACTTAACATCAAGTGGACTATGAGCCTGTGCATTACCCTATTTCGATATAAAAAAAGTTTTTATGATTTACCGAAATGATAAAAAAAGTAAATAAAAGGATTTATGAATCTCATTTATGACTATGATTTGTTAATATTTTGTTGATGCTTTCTAAAGTACTTATGAATGATAAAAAGAAGTTAAAACAATTGTATTACATTTTGAAATTAAAAACGTCCTGCCGGGCGTTCAACGTTCATTGTTCGATGTAGAAACATTGATTGAACAACAAACCGATTCGAACCACCCTTTCTCCCTTCCCCCTCTTCAGGTAATCTTATGCAGGTGCTGTTATCAAATTTTTAAACTTTTAAAATGTGGTCGAATTGTAGCGCGTATTAGCAACATATTGGCCGATAGCGACAATGTAGTAAAAAATATTAAAGACTGCTTGCGACGCGCATCCTATATCGTAGGATGAGATGAATAAGGAATAACCCGTAAAATGCACCCTCGAGCTTGGGCTTACTTAGGTCGTATGTCTATTGAGCAGCGAGTCTACCCCAAATGACGGACCTGAGGCCTAGAAATCTGGTCCTACTTCAATATTTTCAAATAATAAAAATTATGTTGTTGAAGTTTTTACTACAACTGAGACGAAGTTTATATTTTGTACTGCGTAGTGTGTACAAAAATTCGTGAGTTCGATCACGTAAGCCATGCAAACTTGTTGTAGCTTTGGCTGCTATGCCCAAAAACAACTCTTGATACGAATACATTAAGGTCCTATTTGCGTCAGTGTTTACCGTAGTTTTAGATTACGGTTGGGGAGTACCTGCGCGCTGAAGTTCTCTAAATCAAAACAAGCAAATGAATGGTGGGTGGCTCTATTTGTCTCTCTAACCCCTCTCTTTTTCTCTTCTCATTCATGGTCATAGATCTTCCTAAAGAATGTTGCCTTTTTTGTTCATAATTTGGTGTCTTTTCTTATTTTACCCTACCCTTCTTGTATTTATTTAATTCTTCTTCTGGGATGCGTTTTAAAAAAAATGTAGCAATAAAACCGTCTTTTGTTTTTCTATAGTTGTTTTTTTTGTTATTTTTATCTTTCCTTGGTATATAATAAAGAGTATTGTGTATGTATGTGTATGTGTGTGTGCCTCCATGTAATGTAGTATGTTTTACTTCCGCTATAACTATCCATTCATAGATTATCTTTGAAGGTCAAACTTTATTAGTTTGTTATTTTTCCAACTATTCGTATGTTATTTCACAATAATCTTGTAATAGACTAAGCAGAGATTTTAAGATAATAATTTTACATCGCGTGTTGTGTCGGTGTATGAGAAACCATGACCCTATCTGGTTCCATGGGTGTCATAGGAATCGACTCATGGGTGTCATAAGCATTCGATAAATGGCAGTGTTATCATACTGCTATTTTATTACCACGTTTTTATAAAGGCGCTTTAGTGTACGTCTGTTCGGGTCGAAATTAATAATTGATTTTAAACTAACTTCCCGATGACTTGAAATTTCGAACATAGCTTAGAATCGGATGATAATGTAGAATATGAAAAAAAAAAGTGGTAAAATAAAAAATACCTACTTTATAAAAATACATAATTTTTATTAAATTTCACTTATCTGAGCGGTAAAAAAAACGTAGTAAGTATATTAAAAAATTTTAATACATAATTTTCACTTTTTTTAAATGATAATGAGATGGCAGCAGCAGTGACAAACAATGGGAGAAGCCGAAGTCAATGGATTGAAACAGGCTGACGGAAAAGAAGGAAAGTTAGTTCATCTTGTTTGTGTGATTTTTAATGAATAATTATAACTTTTAACAAAAAGTAAAAACCTACTTCTAGTTTCTAAATAAGAAGTTATTTATTTGCTACTCTTAGGGGTGAAAGGTTTTCTCCAAAATTATACGGGACCACCCTTGAAGTATAGCCTATTTATTAAAAAAAAAAGAATCAACAAAATTGGTTCACAATCTGCGAAGATATCGCGGAACATACATACAAAAAAAAAGTCGGTTAATAAAGGTAACAAATGAGTACACTGCCTGATGGGAAGTGGATGCTATGGCCTATAGACACCTACATCTATCCTTGATTAAGAATCAAAATCCAGATGCGTTGTCACTCTTGAAGTCTAAGATCGAAACCCTTCCTACCAGTAAAAGGTTCTCCGGTTCTCTACACTCACCACACGAAACACAACAGCATTAAGCTATTTTACGTTGTTATTCCGTGAGAGCGTGGTCCTTCCCCGGTCGAGGCGACCCATTCGTGCTACAGCCTTATCATAGCTGCAGCGTGGCTCTACCACTGCCACGTAAATTCTTAAACGTGTGGTGGCGGCATAAGAGAACCCATCACTCCACCGTGTTCCATCGGAAAGGTCGACCAATCAGTTTAATAGACATTTTTATAGTCGCTTTGTTGTGTTTTTTTTTGTTAGATAGCACGATTTATTTTACGAACACTAGTGTATAACAAGTGTTCGTAAACTAAGGAAAATACTTTCTAATTATTTCTTTCAGTCGATTTCTATATTGTACTAATCATTATATATCATTATATACGAATCATATATATATATAACTAGCGATCCGCCCCGGCTTCGCGCGGATGATTTCTGGATCTCGACAGCAGCGCCACTTACCGGGTCCAAATGTGAATCTAATCCATCTAGGGACCCATTCGAACACAAAAAAAAATCATCAAAATCGGTCGAGCCGTTTTTTGAGTTTTAGTGAGACTAACGGACAGCAATTGATTTTTATATATAGAGATATAGGTTTGTACATATTTTACGTCAGCTTGTTATATGTTCTACTGTTTTAATTGTATATGTGAATACTTGTAATTGACCTTCTGCCTGTACTTATTTATGTATCACTAGATGATATATCTGTAATTTTTGAAAAATAATAAAATAAAAATAGGTTTCCAATTATGTTTAATAAATTGCATTTTATAATGAACTCGTATCTCCTATATAAGCCGAAAGTGAATCCACATTCCGGCGACAGGAAACAAAGCATGTAAGCAGTTTGCAGTAAAAAGGGTCTCCGGTTCTCTACAATCACCATACGAAACTCAGCTGTATTAAACTGCTATTGTACGCTAGTATTCTTTGAGAACGTAGCCCCTACTCCTTTACTAATGTGGTTCTACCCCGGTCGAGCCGACCCATTCATGCTTAATATAGCTGCAGCGTGGCTCTACCATGAATTAAAAGACTGTGTTCTACACTGTGAAAGAAGCCTGTGCTTGAAAATACGATTGTTTTTTAAATAATAACCCAGTTCTTGATAGCAGGGCTATTTGTTAGCTTAAAATGCTTGTCTTAAGACTATTCAGACGTCTGGAAGTGGTTGAAAACTAAATTATAAAATTCCGTACACATTCGTTCATAGATACAAAGAGGTCATGCGTATAAAGCGTGAAATACATGCCTGTTGAAAGGATTGATGCATGAAAATTATTCAATATTTTACTATCGACTGACTGCTCTGTCGAAGAAACAACTTATACTCATAAATAAGGCATACTAAGTATGGGCAGTCGGTTATTTGAATATCCACTCATGCGGAAGAGAAACAGACAGGAAATACATAAGCAATAGATTTATTATGTTTCTAAATAATACAACGTAGATTAATTATACCCTACCACATCACCTCACAAGCCTATTACCATTAATGCCACCTTGCATGTATTTCTTGGAAGTTTTATTTTTCTCACTTTATTATGGCACGAACAGACATACAAGAAAAAAATACTACCTAAACGTTACTTTTTTTATAAAACTGAAGTGACAAAACTTACAATCCACGTAATGATAAGTGTTAGTAACAAAGATGAGTTGTCATATCTGTGGACTAAAATGGAATAACTCACAGACTGTAACTATACACGCTCTGTATCCCTTCAAACCGGAATACGGCAGTACTGGCACTGTTGTTTGGCAGCAGAAATAAGGAAGAAGGTGGTACCACCTACCTAGATGGATTCCTAGTAGCGATGGGTCGTTGACGGTTTTTCCGTTAACGAAACGTTAACGTTGATTTACGTTTGTCAACTGGTTAATCAACTAGTTAAATTCGTCAACGAGTTAACGTACTACTGATGTCATCTTGCAACATAAACCGTTCAATTCAACGGTTTTAATTCAACGCTGCGACGTTCAATTTTAGAAACGATTTGATTCAATGTATGTATTGGAAAACGTTTGATTAATGGTTCTACTTAGACGACCTTTCCTTCATACTTTTTCTTCAGGCTTAGGACTAACTGAATACAATTAGTTATAAACCATATTCTACTCAGGCGTATTTTAAAGATCATCTGATTCTATTTAGTTTTGTTTTTTTTAGTTTTGTTTTTTTTTATAGTTTTTTTTTTTTTTTTTTCGAAATGCAGCCACAATTCACTCTTACCCCTAGTGCGTCCCGGCATTTTCAATTTTGTACCTTAAGTAGTCCTATTATGCAAATATACACAATTATATTAACACAAACAAATTAACACTGTTACTATAGTATGTGCCAAATCGATTGAGAAAAACGGACAATGACCTTTCGGTCGTTTAACCAGGGGTTACAAACCTTCAATATATAGGCACATTTTATATGTAGTACTTTCTTTATTTATAATGATTTTTTTATAATGATTGATATAATATATATTTATTAACTATTATTAAAAAGTTATGTGAAAGATCGCTGTAGAAGAAAAATCATCTATTGTTATAAAGTACTTTATTCATTTAACAACAAAAACATTAATTTATAACACATATAAAGATTCAGTGATAACGACACCGAATAAGTACGTACTTATGCAAAAGATAAAACTTTATTTTAATATTATATAAGAACTTTATTTTATTCGGTGCAATCATCACTCGTATCTTCACTTGATGAACTATCTGTAACATTAATTATAAAGCGATCTGCAGTTTGGTCAATTCTATCATCCATGCCACGCATTTTTGTTCAACCTTAAGGACATGCTGAACACAGTTTTCCATTTATCTGGCGTGATTTGAGTTAAACCATCTTTAAGTAAATTTTTAACATCTTTTAACTTGAAAGTTGTATTTTTCGTGCAACGTGCCCTTTCACATCTGCCCACACAAGTTCAATGGTTAAGCTCACAGTGATAAGGAGGTAACCTTACCACTGTGATGCTTTTCTTTTGCCATCTCGTCGGTGACGTAACTTCGATAGTTATCTTTAACTGCCTTTATTTTTTCCATTAAGTGGGTCTTTGTGTCCGAGGGCACGTATGCGATCTGTTTAGATTCTAGCCATTCCTGCATATTTTGTTTCCGCCAAGACATTGTTGGGTTTTTTCTAAACGTCTGGAGTGGTAACTAGCGTTATCCATAACTATGACATCGCCGCTTTGCAGTTTTTCTATTACTTTTCTAAACCAGTCCTCGAAATGGAGCGTCCATACTCTCATGGTAGTCACCAGTAGATGATGATTCAAATACCCAATCACATCCCTCCAAAAAGCCATTTTCATTGCCAACGTGTACAACTATTAATCGCTTTCCTTTGCAGAGAACTTTCGCGCCAGTAGAGTAGCCTTCTAACCGTGATTGACGAGAAGATTCAATTGTGGTGTCTTCCCATACCTTTCCCATAGTATGACCTGCGTTAATCCATGTTTCGTCAAGGTAAAAATGTTACGTCCTCGTTTCTTAATATTTGTATTTCTCAAATATCTGGTACGCCACAGAACTATCTCTGGGCGATCTATTAGACCACTTTCTGTTTCTCTTTATATATTTGAATTTTAAATGGCGCAACACACGTCGCAGGAAGTTTTGCTCAAGTTTGGCAACTGGTCATCTTGATTTATACTGAGCAAAATTTTGTCTAAAGTCGGTAATTCTCCTGCAAGAAAGAACTGATGCACTTTCGCTCTTATAGCCGATTTATCAAAATCGTCCAACTTGTCAATTACAGACTTTTTCTTTTATTAATTATTCCCTTTTCTGGTATTTTATGGGAATCTCTATACACGCTTAATACGCGATATATAGTGCTCTTGCTGACTCTGAGATCTCCGAAACCTTTTCTACCATATTAACGTTTGAAGGATACACGTCTTCGGGCCAGGTGTTTTGACATATTTGTATACATTAATGATAATCTCTTGTTCCCCGACCGACAAAGTGGTAGGTTTTCTTTTTACTGGTGACGTTAAAGGTGCTCCAGAAGATGGGCCTGTAAATAAATGACAAAATATACTACCATAGTACTACATCACATAAATACATATTGTTTTAGAAAATAAATACCACATGGTCACATAAAAGAGCGCTTTAAGAAATAGAAAGGCTACGTCGTCGCATTTGTACCTATTTGTACGTACCTGCTACGTTTATTATGGGTCGGCGACGTCTCTTTCCACTTGATGTTGAAGGACCGGGTCCTTCACCAAATTCTCCTGAACTCATGTCGATTTAGTAACGACCGTCACAGTAAAACTAATATAACAGATTCAAAAACAAAACTTAACGATATAACAAATTTAACAGTAAAACTCAACTAAAACAATGCAATGAATGCTATGAATTACCTGAGACGTACACACGCAAGCGCTATCCGAACACGAATGAAAACAAAATGGCGGACCGGCCCAAAAAGGTGACGCATCTCTGGCTGCCATTGTCACGTTTCTTTAGAACGAACTGACGTAACGCGTTTTGTTTATTTTAAAGGGATGAATTTGCAAAAGCTCAATATGGTGATTATATTGCTTCAAATATTTTTTAATATGAAACTGTTATTAAATGAATTGCTGCGTTACTTACCATAAATTGAAATATAAAATATAACACATTTTTCGCGATGTACCGTAAGATTTTACTATGTTTATAGGAACCACAGACAATATTATTTAAGAAACAAAAAAACAAAACATATGTGCTGACCTAGAAGTGGGAATAATATCAATATTTAAATATTGTTATCACATCTAAATTGAGATTTTGTAAGTTACGCCTTTTGACACTCGGCTCATATCTGAGGTCATTGTCCGTTTTTCTCAATCGATATGGCACATACTATATAAACATTAACTAAAAAGTCTAAACTCTAAAGATTTACGATAAGCTGTTTCTCTCGGGCGGCACGAGCGGGGCGCGCCATTCCACCAAGTGCTATTCTTAAAATAAATATTTCGATAATCAACTCTTTTGTACGTTACTTAGACTTCAAATTGTATGACATGACCGTTGCTTGCAAACTATGACGTTATTTCCAACGTAAGTTTTTTGATTTGCTCAGTTCGTTGCGTTTACGTTCTCGATTATTGAACGGGACGCACGAGTTAAATTCATAAACGTCGTTGACGAATTCATTTAGTTGATTCATAAACAATTAACGTTAATACGTTGACAGGAGATCAACGGTTGATTCAACTAGTTTGTTGATTCAACACTCATCGCTAATTCCTAGGCAGAAAAGAAGTCCTACCATCTAGTTGACTATTATACAAAACTACTGAACACAAGCCGAGGTAGCGAACATGAGCCGTGGGTAGCTCAGGGGCTAGGCGCTCGCTGTAAATTTCACAGTACGCGAGCAACCCTTGTTCGATCTCCGCCGGCACCGATGAAATTGTTAATTGCGATTTTAAGTGCTGATTTACCACGTGCTCGGCAGTGAAGGAAAACATCATGAGGAAATCTGCATGTCTGAGAAATAAGAAAAAAACATTTTGATGACATGTGAATTTCGCCAACATACATTGAGGGAGCGCGGTGGATATTTCCTTGCCCTAAAACTCTCTCAGAAATGAGAGGATGCCCGTGCCCAGCAGTGGAACGTATATGGGCTGTAACTTTAAATTTTAACTGAATACAAGACATATTTATATAAATATACTAAATACGTCATATTTTTAGGGTTCCGTACCCGAAGGGTAACCAACGGGACCCTATTACTAAGCCTCCGCTGTCCGTCAGTCCGTCCGTTCGTCCGTCTGTCTGTCAGCGGGCTGTATCTCATGATCCGTAATAGGTAGAAAGTTGAAATTTTTACAGAATGTGTATTTCTTTTGCCGCTATAACATTACAAAAATAAAAATAAATTAACAATTTAAGGGGGCTGCCCTACTAGAAACGTATTTTACGATGGTACGGAATAAAGGAAACCTTCATGCGCGAGTCCGACTCGCACTTGACCGGTTTTATTTATCGTGTCATCGCGACATTAGAACTGTGACTTTGTTTGTCACCCATATTCTATAATTCGCTTATTCTATAAAATAAACTGTGATTGCCGCTCCCAATCACCAGCTTTTAAAATTACGGTGCAGCGTTTTTAAATGTATTTTCGCCATCAATTAGTTAACAGAGCCTCGTTCATTAGTAAGCAAGTGGCATGTGGTGCCAACGTGTGGGTGAGATTAGCGCTTTGATGTCAAAGTACTAGAAACGCCGGGATAAAAGCGTTAATATAAAGCACTATCATACTAGGTACGTCCAAAATCTGAGCGTAGTTTATGCAAGGAAGAGTCCACCACACTGCCCGAAGCGTGTGAACGGACATCACATGCCTACCAAATGTTTTTTTTTTTCAATTTCTTTGATAAGTAGATTTCCTCAGTGCTCCTTTCACCACCAATCACTTCTAATTTCATTCAATATTGATTCGCGCGGATATTGATCTCAGTTCGCTCGCGTACAAAAAAAAACTAATGCGAGCGCTTAGCCCCTGAGCTGCTAGGGCTCTATTAGGATCGGCAGGAGAAAGACCCACGCTCACCTTGTTCACTCGACATGGGGAGGACCGCGCTTGCACAGAATACCTTCCTAAAATAGCAGAATAATACTGCTGTTTCATATATAGTGCCTCAGGAAAACCGGAGACCCTTTTTCTGCTAGCGAGACATTCTACCTTAGTCCTCAGGGATGACAATGCATCTGCAATTTAATGATGATCTTAATCGTGCATTTAGATATATATAAATTAACACACACACACATATATATATATATATATAAATTTAATAAGGTAGGTGCGCCTAAAAAGGGCCGGTTACAAATAAGGTCCATCTTTTCAAACTTACCGCACTTAATACTTAAACTAAAACAGATATCGCGCGGCCACTCCCCAGTAAACAATTACAAAAGCGTAACTAACTACTAAAAGGTAACTTTTTATCTTTTTATTTTTTATAAAAGTTGCCCCACGCTCGATTTCTCCTGAATCGTAGACGGTGTGTTTACAAACACAAATCTTCACATACAGAAACACCTGTGACTAGTAGCGCAGTAACCAATCGCTTAGCCACTGCACCAAACGTGTCATATGCTAAATTTCTACATATTTGTAATCACTAATACTGTAAGTAGATAGGTCGGTAGATACTTAATTCATTACGTTTACCATATGTTTGCCCGTTTCTTTACGGCAACCCAGTCGCTTCTTATTTTTATTACGCTTATTTCCCATTGCGCCAACACTATAAACCTAAGTATCTATTTCAATATTTTAATTTTACGTCGTCCTGTTGCGTAATGTGTGTTCTGAGCGCAAGCGACACAGCTCTCCCGTTCGAAAGCCGAAGCGAGAATGAGCGGCGGTGTCGGGCGGCAGGGAACAAGCTTTAAAACGACGATAGTTTAGGTAATTTCTTTTTACGGTGAAAATAATGATAATTAAAAAAAAGTAAAAAACAGAAGCCCTGCTTTATAGTTAGTTCAGTTAGTATGCAAAGTTTCATGATCTAATTTGAAGTATTTTTTGAATACCAGCGGTTTATTGTTCGGTTTGGAGGTAACTTTGGATTTTTTTTCTATCGAGAAAATTTTATGGAATCGTGTTTTCGTCTAACATAGTACTTAACACTAATCCTCAACTTCACCGTATATTTATTTCAAAATCAATGCTGCAGTATTTTCAGCATAACGGAGGATCATGCTAAGCTATTTGAGGTAGTATAGGCCCTTAACAGACTTCCCAAAATTGATTTATAAAGATTTCCAAAAACCCGGCCCTTATTAGATGCAATTACCTTATTCAAAAACTGTAGGTAGCCGGGCTAACTATGACATCGGGACGTCAAACATCTCAGTCCCCCCTGTGACCATGAGTTGCTATAAAGCACCTGAAACGTCGGGGATTAAAATAAGTAAATTAAACGCGATAAAATCCGTAAACATAGTTTTGTTTAATGGAGTACCTAGTGAATTTTATTACGCCGCCACAACAAAGTCTACTTCAATAAAAATGTACATCAGTAAAATGTCAGTTCTAGATCAAACTTATCAGGGCGTAATACAAACAAACCGAGCCCACACTGCGTCATAATCTAAGTAGGGCAAATGTCGCCTATTTCTATCAGATGAATAACGTTGGAAATGTACGAGGCGGGTTGAAAGCGATCTGCTGCTCGTCACGCATACTATCTTGTTGCTAAGTTCATCGTATCGAGGGTATTATCCCCTTATTATATTAGGTTCTAATTTCAAACAGAACTGAAAAATACATTTTACAAAAAGTGTAGTTTGTAATTTTTAAGTTATAAAGTTTCAGTTGTACCGATAATTGAAATCGAAACAATGATTAGTAATTAACAACATGGATATACATAGCTCGTTAGCTACTTCAGATAACCTTGTCAGTAAAACACAACATATTATTGTATTTCTTGTCTATCACTTCAATCTTTCGCTTGCTGTAAATTTCACAGTACGCGAGCAACCGGGGCTTGATCCCCGTCGGCACCAATAAAACTGTTAATTGAAATTTTAAGTGCTGATTTACGTCGTGCTCGACTGTGAAGAAAAAAATCATGAGGAAACCTGCGTGTATAAAAAATTTAAAAAATAAATAAATCACACATTGAAGCAGTGTGACGGACATATCCTTGCCTTGAAACGCACCCAGAAATGAGAGGCCTGTGCCCAGCTGTGGGACGTATATATGCTTTAATTTTACTTTTTTTTTTTACTTTACTAAACTATTACTATCACTGCAGCCTATCACAATTCCACTGCTAAATTTGGGACTCTCCCATAGATTGCCATTAATTATGTTCCTGAGCCACCTGTATCCACCGACTACCTGCGCGTTTCATCAAGTCGTCACTTCATCTAGTGGGCGGTCGTCCAACTCTCGACTTTCAAGTACGATGTTGTGAATCGGTAAGCTGAAGTGGCAATATGCCGGTCATATAACTCGAAGAATAAATTGCATCATTTGAATATAAAATGTATTCAAATGATGCAAATTAGATTATTTAGAAATTACCAACGAATCTAATTGAAATTTATATTGAACCATTTTGAAATACATTAATTAATTTCTTAGTTGCGGGTTTTTTGAGAGATTATTACTATTTTTTTTTTCATAGGATAAGGGTGACAAACGAGCACACAGTCCACCTGATGGTAAGTGGTTGCTGTGGCCCATAGACATCTACATCTATTCTCAATAAAGGATCAAATTGCAGATGCGTTGTCACCCGTGAGGACTAAGATGGAATGCCTTGTTTTCAGTAAAAAGTGTCCCGGTTCTCTACACTCACTATACGAAACACAGCAGCGTTAAGCTGCTATTTTACGCTGGTATTCTGCGAGAGCGTGGTCCTTCCCTGGTTGAGCCGACCCATTCGTGCTACAACTATACTAGAAATATGGCTGTTGTATGGCAGTACCATTCCCCCAGTTATACAGTCAATGTATGATGTACTATGTAACGCGATGTGGCCGGGACTAGTTAACCGATTTAGCTAATTAATTTACTGATAGGGTATACTTTCTAATAATTGACTGATCCAGTGCTTTCCAATTCATGTTGGTTTGTACTTTTAACCTACTTCGGCAGAGCCTAAAAGAAGGGTAATCATTTTGGCATTTTCGTTTCTATGTCCACCTGTATTTCCCAAAACTAGTCGTCGGATTTTGACTAATGATATGTCAATCGACGCCACTACATTACGTCAGTTTGTATAAAATAAATATAAACTGTAAAATATATGCAAACCAAAAAATAGAAATATATGTATCTATTCTGTGGTATCGTGTAGTTGTCGCCTGTATGTTTAATAGATAGTACATTCCAAAAAGATTTTAATTGTGTATGAAAATTATATTCATTGTTAAGAATAGATTACTGCAGTCGCGTTGTTTTTATTTAATAATAATTTGTGTGTAATTTGAAGTAGTGTAGTTATACAGATTGGTTTTAATCTTAAAACCAAACTGTATAATAAAAACAATTTAATGTTTAATATAATAATAAAATAAATATTTTATAATAATAAAATTTAAATTTAATTAATTTAATAAAGTAAATATAAATCTAATTTCAATTAAAATCAAAATCTTTTAATTGAAAATAACTAAATATTTGAGGTTTTTTGAAAATAAAAATGGAGACAGTAAGAGTAATCTTGAAATGAAAATAACATTAGGAGAAACGTTATACTCTCTCCTCTGACTGTTTGCCTCGTTGGTCTAGTGCTCGTAAACGCAGCTGCTGATCATGAAATCCGGGTTCGAATCCTCGTCCCGGGCCGGGACAAAAATAAGTTATTGAGTTTTTCTTTCAGCGTTATTGTGCTGCTTCACGTTAGTATTCTGTAAGAGCGTGGTTTTACCCCCGGTTGCCTCTAAAATGTAGACTTGTCTAATTACATGCGTGTTGTTCTTTAAAATCTTAATTAAAATAAATAAAACTCATTAGATATAATCACAATCATTACAGCCCTTCATAAGTCCACTGCTGAACATAGGCCTCCCGCAAGGAATGCCACAAAGCACGGGCCACTGTCGACTTCCCGCATCTTTTACCAGGTCGCGTCTCCCTAGTGGGGGAGCGCCCTTCACTTCGTTTACCGGTACGAGGCTGCCACTTGAGAACCTTTTTCCCACAATAATAAATAAAAATAAATTTAAAAACCCGAAATAAAACATGAGACAATCCTTTCTTTCTTCACGTCAAATGAACAAGATGAAAAATATAAATTTGATACAATTAATCACCAATATGCAACATACTCGTAGCTTCTTTAAAAGCACTTACAGTACACATAAATTGCTTACCGAACATATCATAGATTACGCTGGCTGTTTCTTTTATTTTTACTTGAACTAAAATAGCAAGCGCTGACTAAGCAGCTGAGCAAACAAAGATGAACTAATTGGTTGATCCAATTTATATCATGCTTGTCTAGACACACTCAGCTGAAATATCCAACCAATCTTTAAGAATATGGAACATTACTTTTCGGGTTGGTAGGTATTTTGTTCTGTTGAAATGTGAGGACAACGACTAAAAAAAAAATATTTCACTTTCTGAATTCGGTGCTAGGACATTGTATAGAAGAATTTGAGCCCCGACTTCCGACTTTTGGTTGTTTGAAGTCGGTTTTTACTTTTAATTAAGAGTTATTATTTTACCTTTTTGAGTGGATGGAATATCACAATCTGAATGTCGTCTTAATAGTCCCATTAAAAACTTCATGCCCTATTTTACCACCCTTAGGAGTGCAATTTTCTCTACAAATTTATTTGGGACCACATTTAAATGAAACTCGTTTTTACGGATTTTATCGCGTATATTAACCCTTTTAGTAAGTAATTTTTTTAATATATTGCCGACGTTTCGAGTACGTTACAGCACCCATGGTCAAGCCAGGTATACAACTACAAGACTTCAAGATACTATAAATTCATACTGCGTATATCGGACCAAAATTTATTATTTTAATCTGGAGGTAGCCGTAGTTAACTATGACATTGGGACGTCGAACACCTCAATCCCCCCCGGGACCATGGGTGCTGTAAAGTGCTCGAAACATCGGGAATATAAAATAAGTTAATATACGCGATAAAATCCGTAAAAACTAGTTTTATTTAAATGTATATTAATAAAAAAAGGAATACATAAATCGCAATTGACGAAGATATCGCGTAACATACATACAGTAAAAACATACAGTTCATTTGTTACCTCCTCCTTTTTTGAAGTCATCTAAAAATGAATAAAATTTACTTCAATTAGCCTTCTAATAGATGGATTTGTTAAGTGGCAGAGCCACGCTGCAGCTATATTAGTAGTATAGTTGCAGCACGAATGGGTCGGCTCAACCGGGGAAAGACCACGCTCTCACAGAATACCAGCGTAAAATAGTAGCTTAACGCTGCTGTGTTTCGTATGGTGAGTGTAGAGGACCCTTTTTACTGGAAACGAGGCATTCAATCTAAGTCCTCACGGGTGACAACGCATCTGCATTTTAAATCTTTATTGAGTCTATGGATGGATGTAGATGTCTATGGGTCACAGCAACCACTTACCATCAGGTAGACTGTGTGCTCGCTTGTCACCCTTATCCTATAAAAAAATAGAGTAACAACCGGGTACGACAAGCAGGAAGTCGATGGATGCAGGTGGCGGGAAGGCTTGTGTTCAGCAGTGGACTTGTGGAGGGCTATAATGATGATGATGATCTTATATAAGTAGTTTTTTACATTTATACCAGAAAAAATCTTGCTCGAAGGATCAGCTGCCTTCGAGCCTGAACTACTTTTTTAGGAATTATTAACGACAATATTCTAATGCCGGATTTGAACCCAACTCTCGCCTTTAATTGATTAATGTAGCGTTATTTATAGGACCGACAGACGGACAAAAATTTTAAAAATGTTTATTCATGTCTTAATGACATGCAAATAACCTCCTCGTTTATGAAAGGCAGTAACTTCGATATTACCGACAGACACTTCAATTTTATTTATTTATATGTATAGACTATAGATATATAAGATGATGTCGATCTTTAAATAATCGACAACTCAAAGTCAAAGACCCAAGTCTAGAATATATATTATTTGTATCTACCTTCTATCTCCAAACCTTACCCATATCAGCTGACGACGTGTAAGTGCCGCTGACGCATCACGATATCACCTTATGTAAATTGCAACTAACGTAATTAATATTATCGCGTTTACTTTAGAACTAATAGCATACGATGGTTAGCTCTCACTTGCAACTTGTTTATTTTCATACTAGCGACCCGCCTGGATAGGATCTATTAATATGGCGTTATTTAAATAAAGACCATTTATTTTATCAAGACTTCGCTTTTTCAAAAAAAGTCTTCATGTTTTTCGTATGAAATATATCCTAGATGCTTCCTGACGTCCTATCTGTGCGTAAAGTTTAATCTCAATTGGTTCAGCCATTCCGAAGATTAACCCGGATAGACAGACAGACAGACATAATTAAAAATAAAAGGTTGTTTATGTCTTAGTAGCATGCAAATAACCCTCTGAGCTTAATAGAAGCCAATTATCTCAATATTACAGACAGACACTTAAATTTTATTTATATGTATAGATATATAGAAATAGGTTTGTGTCATTGATATATAATTGACTAGATGCTGTATTATTATAGGCAACATGTGACAACGCAAAGTGATTCCGGAACCACACTCAATTGATAGCTGTGCAGCGCGCAATGATTCTAAATATCATATTTATTTACGACTAGCGACCCGCCCCGGTTTTGCTTCAATGGGATCAATTAATGTGGCATTATTTATTTATTTCTTTTTTTTACTGTATGTATCGTGGAGGCAGTTTACAAACATCAAGATTTAAGATCAAAGACCATTTATGTTATCAAGTTTTCGATATGTAAAAAAAAACGTGTGTGTGTACTTATGTACGCACGTAAGAAGTTATACTTCTTTAGCGTAACAAAACAAAAACAACTAAAATAAAACACAATGATTTCTTATATTAACGGGAACACTACACATTGAATAAAACTATTTTTACGGATTTTATCGCGTTTAATTTTACTAATTTTGATTCCCGACGTTTCGGGTGCTTTACAGCACCCATGGTCACGAAGATACGTGAGGATGATACGCGAGGCTATTGAAATTAAAAAACATCCTAATTTCAATTGAGAAGATGGATGGGTGCTGCCATCTGCTTGGGATCCTATAATTAACAAAATTAAATCCAAACCCAAGCATACCACTGCAAGACTTCCCCGAAACGTCGGGAATCAAAATTAGTAAAATTAAACGCGATAAAATCCGTAAAAATAGTTTTATTCAATAAAATAAAACACGTTTTATAGATTCATATATGTATATTTAAATAACTACCTTGAATATAGTTATCAGTTCTCACGAAAACTTGACAGTTGATAGACAATTACCAACTGAAGTTGTCGCTTTTAGGTTTCGGTGTGCGCGCGCATCGTAACAACTTCATGGTGTCGTTTTTAGGTGTCGGTGTGCGCGCGCATCGTAAAAAATTAACTCTCATCATTTTTCTTAAACGCGCCAAAAGAAGTATAACTTCAAAAAATACAGCCTACATCACTCCTGGCATTGCTCTACATTTCTGTTCTTGAAGTTTCATAAAATCGGTTTAACAATTCCGAAGATAGCCGGGACAGACATACAGACAGACGGACAGACAAAAATGGTTACTCTTGTCTTAATGGCATGCACATAACCTATAGCTCCTCAGCTATAAACGGTAGTTAATTCGATATAACGGACAGACACTTCAATTTTATTTATATGTATAGATTGCTTTCACATAAACCTCCATCATCGACACACTTGTTTCAGCGTTATTTTTTCATAATCATCATTACATAGGTCTCGCCCAAATATTACCACAAAAAGCGATCCATCAATCGCACTCTGCATCAATGAACTGTCGATATGTCTTACCATGCCGAAACCCACGAACGGTACAAGACTGCCACTCGAGAAACTTTCCTCCCATCAGTGGTCGGTTCTTCGAGCTTTATTTATTTATTACTAGCGAACCCGTCCCGGCTTCGCTTGGGTAGTCTATTAGTGTAACGTTTTTATGACTTAAGAAGATAATCAAAGACCTTATTTTATCAATTTTTAGTTTTAACAAAAAAAAAGTATTCGCATAAAATATAGTCTAGATTCCTCTAAAGTCAGCTCTCTAAAGTTTCATTACAAATGGTTCAGCCATTCCGTAGATTATCCCGAACAAACAGACAGACAAAAACATGCACGAGTGTCATGGATAACTCGGTTGGAACGAAGTTCCATTCGTAGTATATTATTGTTGATAAACGTATTTAGCGTCATTTAAAATAATATTTGTTTCATGACGAGATGGATATTATTCCATCTCGCTTCCTTATAGCCCTCAAAATTATGACGGAAAACTCTTACACTTTTTTTCGCCTAACCCGAGGGGTTCGCCAAGTCCTTACCGTGCGACTTAGATTATGAGTAAATAATCTAAGCCGTGCGATAAGGAACTTCGTTCCAATAATTTAAAAATGATCGTGCCAAGACTTGTTAATACTTAATAGTAATGTTCTAAGTTTGTTTAATAGAAATTATCGAATATTTTCTCTCTCTCCTCCTATCTCCATAACAATCGTTAGTGGCGCGCCAACCCTAGAAATCTAAACAATCTTTTACCCGACTGCGCGACTCCAAGGAGGGCAATGTGTTTATCAACCTATATATGTGTGTATGTATGTTTGTTACTTTGTGGCGCTCCAGAGACCAAATGCGTGGGCCGATTTTGATGATTCTTACATCAATCGATTTGACTTAATCTTGTGAGTGTCACTAAAGATACGACAGTAATCAAAATTCAATATGGCGACAACGAGACGCCATATTGTGAAAAAGAAAAAAGTGAAAATCAACGAACTATGTCAAGTGGGGTATCTTTGAATAGGTCTTTGAAAATCATCTTTAGGGTTTTGTAATAATTTTTCATTTTGAATGTCTGTTTAGGATCTACAACGGCTTAAAGCTGGTTAGCAACCATTCTCACTTAGTTTCAAAACTGTTAATAAAGCTGAGATAAAGTTAAAGTTCTTATATAATCTTATAATAATAGGTCTTACTAGTATTTTTTTAAACAGTATTTACTCATTAGGTTTATTAATGTCAACGGTGGATTAAAATAAAAAAATATAAGGTAAATCTTAGCAAGGCTTTTGAGCGTCTATGCATTTGACGTCCTGTTATTGCAATCCAGTTATTAATAAAAAAAAAAACTGTAACTCGATATAGGTAAGTAGATATTTTTAATTAACAGATCCGTGTAAATTGTTGCAAAGTATATGAACCTCCAGGAGGCGTTTTACCTTCATCTTAATTAAGAGAGCCTTGATTGTGTGTCCAACATTCTATTTTTATCAGCTTATTCGCGGGCATCAATTGCCTTATTTAAATGCTTGTTATTAGTCGCTACTCGAGATGATTGCAAAATTGAATGATGAATTGCACACAAAAAAATTCATCAGAATCGGTCGAGCAAGTTTCGAGTTTTAGCGAGACTAACGGACAGCAATTGATTATTATATATAGAGATAGATCTTTTGCTGATTTTTGACGTCGATAACTTGCGCTTAAGAAAATCAAAATGTAAAAACTACGCAGTAAATATTATATTGTCACACCGAACTTCGCCATCGATGGATTTTATTTGATTATGTTGTGTAAGTAATAAAATTCATTTCCAAAAGTAAAGTAGGCTAACTCGGTTTGGAGGGCGTTATACGAATAATAATGTCCTCCGACCGAATTCCGGTCACAGCGACCAGTCTCAACGGAGACTAGCCATTTGCGCAGGACAGGTTTATAGTGTCCGAGTGTATAGGCAAGCACAAGCGAACTCTCTATTCCCTCACTCTCATAGTCTGATGGAACGGCAATCCGACACGACTGGCGAGACACTGACACTACACGACCCTGTGGTCTACTAATCTGTGTACTCTTAAGTCATAGGTCCTGGCTTCTAAACTCAGTCGGTGACAACATTTGTGCAAAAACACATATTCTTGGTTTTGAGATCTAGTTGTGTTGTTATAACCGTGTCTTTGACACTACCAAGTCTACCTCACAACTTATCGACGCGGTCAGATTTGGACAGTGAGTGTATGTCTGCGCGTACATTGAGAAGTTGTCAGCTAATATATTTGATTATTTATAAGCAAAGACTTCTATGCATACTACTAGAGCGTCATTTCAGATAAAACAAACGGCGTCACAGCTGTGGATTGCGGGGTCGCAGGAGCGGGCACCTCGTAGTACGGTCAACAACGAAAACAACGTTCGCGGTTTACAACACAAAGAACTAGTCCACTTGCCCCTTCGCAGTCGATTATGTATTATGACAGCAGAGCCCATCTCGTAGTATCCATGGAAGTCATTATTTATAAGTCTCAATAAATATCTAAGTCTAATCCTAGGCATTAGGCTTTGATATTTATAGATTTCTATATTTCAAAAACGTTTCGTTTTGCCTTGCTATTTGTTGTACAGTGCAGGAACTCTTAATTATTTTCAAATCTCACTACGGCTCTATTATTTCATAAAGAACGGAGTGATTTTTGAATATTATAGGATTATTTTTTATACAATAAAGGTGACAAACAAGCACACAGTCCAACTGATCGTAAGTAGATACTGAGATCATAGTCATCTACAATCTACATCTATCCTCGATTAAGAATCAATATGCTGATGCGTTGTCAACCCTGAGGACTAAGATAGAATGCCTCGTAACCAGTAAAAAGGGTCTCTGGTTCTCTACACTCACCATACGAAATACAGCAGCATTTACGCTGGTATTCTGTTTAAGCGTGGTCCTAGCCCGGTCGAGCCGACCCATTTGTGTTACAACCATAATATATTTGCAGCGTGGCTCTACCACTCACTCGTAATACCTATAGGAATAAGTCGAAAATCGGCCTGGAAAAATCATTAACGTTTTTTTTATTTTAATCACCTACCCCTTTTTTAAGATAAGTGTGCCATTTTGTATTGATCACTCGTGATTACTTTGTTAATCTTATCAGCGTAATAAATACAACGTGCCTTGTTAAGATTAGTGTACAATCTTGTTATATATCAGATCTGTTGATCGACAAACGTAAATTCAATTGAACTAAAGCCCGATTCCTATATTTCGTAACGTTTCGTTCTCCGTAACGATCCGTTTTATTACATGCGGGGTGCGTGTAAAAACAGCATAAATTACAAACTATTCATTCAGCAACTTAGGATTACTTAACATAAAATTAAAATAAAATTTTGAACGGTTCATAAATAGTTATATTGGTATTTTGTCGTAAGGAAAGGGTTTCATACACTTCATTTACTGAAACACTGCTAGCATAACTTAAATTGAAAATTAAAAAAAACCCCGAAACAAAAAGAGCTGATTCAAACGGCTGACAGATTTTCTTGAAACATAGCTAAGAAAACTCGATTAAGACAACCTTTCAAAAAAAAAACTTAATCAAAATCGGTTCATCCGTTTAGGAGATTGCACAGACAGACACAGATACACACTACAAACTTTTAACACCCCTTTGTTTTCGTTGGGAGTAAATAAAATATATAAAAAGAAAATGAAGCATTTTTAACTAAATAAACCCGACATTAGTCATGCTAATGCCGAATATAAAAAAGAAAATTTGTGGTTGAACCTAAATAAACATTCGTTTATGTACGAGTATAAACAAAAATATGAAGGTTTTTTATTGCAGAATTATGCTTACATATTTTGTTATTTGTGTTATAATGTTAGCCTTGGATAAAGTACCGACATTGTGTTCTTACAACATGACATTAAAAAAGTTAAAATGGAACGCGATAAAATGCGTAAAATTAGATTTATTCAATAAAAATATGTTTAATAGTTTTATAGTACTACCTGGCACCCGGCACGTTACTGCCACAGAAGAAATAATTGTGGAAATATAGTTTTAAATTTGGAGGGGTAATATTGTTTAATTAGGAAATTCATCATTTCATTGACATTGAATGATATATTATTATGTACTTTAAAATAAATTTGCCGGTACGATACGCGCGCCACTCAGTGTAAGTTAACTGTACTATGCCTATAACCTTCGCGCAAACGCAAGTAATAAGTTGACATTCATGAGCAACCTGATGAACGGTGTGGCAGCGCATAAAATAAAATACGAACAAACAAACATTAATTTTTATTTATATATTACATTAATTAAAAATCTAACACAGTAAAGATTTACATATAAAAATATAAATCTTTTTATACATAAAAATTAACAAATTTATTTGAAAATTTTATATCATTCAATTTCAATGAATACATAATGAACCTATTATCACTCAATTTAATAAAAAAAATTATAATAACGTACATGCAATTCTTTTGGTTTTGCATGTTCATGGATGATGGTTATAACTTAAGCCTTCTCTTCCATAAAAAAAAAATCATGAGTATGGTTCCAATTCGTTGTCCTATCATATCAACCTCAAAATAAATATACACAGTACACAATCCACCCGATGGTAAGTGGACGCTACGGCCCGTATACACTTATAATTTTTCGTTTAAAAATCAAAATGTAGATGCTATTATGTCACCTCTAAGGCTAAGTTATAATGCTTAAATAATACGTTTATTTATTTATATATATGTATACGTGGTTATTTATATTGTTGCAGCACGAATGGGTCGACTCGACCGGTGAAAGATCGAGCTCGCACAAAATACCAGCTCGAAATGGCAGCATGTTGCTGTGATTCGTATAGTAATGGCAAGAACCGGAGACCCTTTTTGGGGTTCCGTCCCCAAAGGGTAACCAACGGGACCCTATTACTAAGCCTCCCCTGTCCGTCCGTCTGTCTGTCAGCGGGCTGTATCTCATGATCCGTAATAGGTAGACAGTTGAAATTTTCACAGAATGTGTATTTCTGATGCCGCTATAACAACAAATAATAAAAATAAAAATAAATTAAATATTAAAGGGGGCTCCATTACTAGAAACGTGTGTGATGGTACGGAACCCTTCATGCGCGAGTCCGACTCGCACTTGGCCGGTTTTTATTACTGGTTACGAGGCATTCCATCTTAGTCCTCAGGGGTGACAACGCATTAGCATTTTTATTCTTAATAGATGTTAAACTTAAATGTAGGTGCCTATGGGCCATAGCATTCTTTCACCATCTGGTGGACTATGTGTTTGTCAACCTTACTTCTATAAAAAAGAATGCATCGTTACTAGTAAAAAGGTGTGAGTCGAGTACCCAGTCCTACCCAGACGGACCCCTAGGCGAAGTGGGAGTCCGACCACCTGACGGTAAGTGGATCTGAGACCCATAGACATCTACGTCTATCCTCTACTAAGAATGATGCGCCTTACCACCTCTGATAACTAAAATGGAATGCCTTCTTCTTCTTATCGCCATACGAAACACAGCCGCATTAAACTGATATTTGCACTGGTATTCTGTAAGAGCGTGGTACTTCCCTGGAAGAGCTGAACCATTTGTCCTGCAACGATAATATAGCTGCTGCTTGCTTACCACGTTGACTTCGCATTTTGGGACTTATCAAATAATGTTTGATTTCATTTTGTTTATATAAACATACATAATATGCCGTGTGATAGCGGTGTAAATAAAAAATATCAACTATCCCATGTCGTCATCGTCCCGTGGGTGTCGTTAGAGGCGACAGAGGGAAACAAACCAGAATATAGACAACAGCGTCTTGATAATCTATGTACATATACAGTGGATTTCGGGTATAACGACGATGAAGGGACCACTCTATTTTCGTCGTTATATCCGGAAGTCGTTACGGGCAAAGGTAAAGAGATACAGACACGTACACATGTATAGTTTATATTCATTGTTCGGACTAATTCCAGCCGCTAAATTTCACCATCGCACATCGCGACAGAACTCGAGATACCATCCATTCCATCTGGATGATTGGCGGTCCACCACTGTGCGATTTAGAAGAAGTTTTCTTCCTCGCACAACTTCCTTGTGGAATCGATTACCACCAGCGATTTTTCCGGACCGATACGACTTAGGGACCTTCAAGAAAAGAGCCTACTCCTTCTTAAAAGGCCGGCAACGCATCTGCAATTCCCCTGGTGTTGCAGTTGTTCATGGGCGGCGGTAGTCACTTACCATCAGGTGAGCCGCATGCTCGTTTGCCCCTTCTCCTATAAAAAAATAATAATTATTGAAAATATTTGCACACAAGTTATTCACTAGTAGGTACATTTCACTCAAAAATAATATTAACTCCGCTAAATTTAACTCCGAAACGTACACGCTTCCCTACCTACTTAGCTGATATCTATAAACAAAAGGTAAAGGTATTTTCTTTTTATAGGAGAGGGGCAAATGAGCATGCGGCTCACTGATGGTAGTGTACCATATCATGAACACCAGGCTGCTGACCATCTGTGTGGATGTAAACAAAAGATAAGAAATGTTTGTTAAAGAAAGAAATCTTTGTGTCTTTGGCGGCCGACTCCGGTCGCAATATCTGCATGGGATTTCTAGGAATTTGTTACAAATTATTCATTAAAAACAGTCGCTACACCCGAACTCTGGGTTACATCCAAAGTCGCTGTAGCCACATGAATTTTCTACTAAAATATGCTTTAAATTCAAGGGACTTCGATTTAACGTCGCTATAGGTAAATGGTCGCTACAACCAAGGTCGTAATAAATGAAATCCACTGTATATGCATATACATATATATCCATAAACAAATAAATAAAATTGAAGTATCTGTTTGTAATGTTAAAATAACAGCTTTTTAGTAAATGCATATGAGAGTATATACGGTACTAATAACAAAAAAACAACTTTCAATTTTTTTGTCTGTCTGTTTGTTCCGGCTAATCTCCGAAACGGCAGGACCGATTTTGACGGGACTTTCACTGGCAGATAGCGGATGTTATAAGGAGTAACTTAGGATACTTTTATTTTAGAAAAATAATTAGGGTTCCGCGCAAAAAAATTAAAACCCATCGTAGTAAATTCCACGCGGGCGAAGTCGCGAGGGACAGCTAGTAGTAATAATTAAAAAATAAAAAATAAATTGCGGTTGCCAAGCACGGCAACTATGGCAAATAGGAGCAGTATTTGCAATAGTTGCTATGAGGAAATCTATGGGAGAGACCTATGTTCAGCAGTGGACTACGGTAACGATATATAAAGAGCTCGGATTTAGAGAAAGGACACCAGAAGAATGAGGGCATCCACGACTTTTTCTGCCACCAGGGCGGCGCCACTGAAAAATGAGGTTTAATATTTGACAGATTTCATAGCGGGGAAGTTACTTTGTTCGGAAAATGTAAAGATTAATGTTTCTTTCTGAGGTATATATACCGTGTATATATATATTTTATATTAATTCGATTAAAAATAAATAATCCCAACCACAGAAACTTATAGAAGTAGAAAAATTAACAAAAAGAGTTAAAAAGGTGCAAAAAATAAAGAACAAACTACTGAGGCATTGTTTTGTGTGTTAATATAATACTCTATAAACTGATAAACTTTTATTTAAAACTAACTTCTCAATGAAATGACATTATGTAACGAAAAACTTCACCTCAGTGTCAACTAGCGACATCTGGTGAGCGGAAGATTATTAGCCCTCATACCAGCGTTATTATGGCTAACCCACTGCATAATGCAGAGTCAGATTTCATCATGATCAGAACCTATTTGTTGCTGCAATAATTTTTTAAATATACATGTACTTCAAATATGTACTACTTTGTTACATAAAATAAAGTAGTTCCCTTTCTATCTTCCTTTCTTACAAATTATAGTAAGGATTCGAAACACGTAGCCTTCGGGCCACGTCCTTGTCTAACAACACGATCTAGATCAAGGCCTTGTTCCACTTAGTTTGTTTAACGAAACGATCAAAAATCAGGTCGGTATTATGTTACGATCGTCTGTAGCGGCAGCACTTTTATTTGTCCCTTTCTATAAAACTTGCGTAGTAGGCAGTTTGCAATATATTTTTATTTAGTAAACGTCCAATAAAATGCGAAATATTGCTACTGTATGCTTTACAAGCGACTTGACCCAACTTATTTCGTGTCACCGGTATTATCTTTATATAATTAAACTAGCTATTTCGCCCGCGACTTCGCCCGCGTGGAATTATTTTGCGCGGAACCCTAAAATAAAAGTATCCTAAGTTAATCCTTATAACATCAGCTATCTGCCAGTGAAAGTCCCATCCAAATCAGTTCACAGGTTTTTGCGTGATGCGTGTTCAGACAGACGTTGTGGTTTTTTTTCGACTTACTTAACATTTATCGTTATATTTTGGTCAATTTACACAATATCTTTATGAATTATAGCTTATGTGTTATTCTGATGTATGAGCTATATAATTGTAAAGTTTTATTAAAATCCATTTAGTAGTTTTTGCGTGAAAGAGTAACATACATCCATACATCCTCACAAACTTTCACGTTTATAATATTGTTATAAATATAGTGGACCCCCCGTGACCATGGGTGCTGTAAAGCACCCGAAACGTCGGGAATTAAAAAGTTAAAATTAAACGCGATATAATCCGTAAAAATTAGTTTCATTTAATGTGTAGTCTTCGCGTAAATATAAGAAAACATTAATATAGTAGGATCAAAAAGGTAATATTTTTGGACTATTTTTACGTATCATATACACGAAAATCTTCAAGAAGTTTTTATTTCAAAAAAATTTCAAAATTCCAAATGTACAAATAAAGTTTAAAGTGAATACACAAACAGACACACATAAGCGATTTTGTTTTTTACTATTTGATGGCATATGTATCGTATTCAAGTATAGTTATTCTATATCACGAAGAAATTTTGACTTTCGTTGTTGTTAGCCGTGCACATACACATTGTGTTAGTGTGAGTAGGCATCGGGAGCGGTGAAATAGAATAACTATACACGTAATAATAAAAGTACCTATGTGACTACACTACTTTATATTTTGTCCTCGTAGCCCCTTAACGAACCCGTTTTCTTAAAAGGTGAGCACGTGGTAATGAGTACTTAACAATTTCAATGGTGCAATCACCACGGATACTTGATAGATAAATAGGTTATACTTCAAGGGTGGTCCCATATAAATTTGGAGAAAAAATTCCGCCCCTAAGAGTTGCAAATAAATAACTTCTTTTTTAGTAATTTGAAGTCGGTGTTTACTTTTTGTTAAAAGTTATAATTATTACTTTTGGTTAAGAATATTGAGCTTCTTCCTCCGTTTCTTCTTCGAGAGGGGAACCTTGTATTTGAAACGGTCTAAGATTAAAAATACGTTGAAATTTGACAAACGAAATTTTTGTTTCTTTACGTCGTAAAATAAAAAGTTTTCATTTCATGCTACATATATCCACAATAAAAGGATTAAAATTCACCGTGCATCTTGTAGTCCGATGATAGAACGGATATACGTGTAGAGTAATGAAATCATCTAATTCTAACTCTTCAAAATTTATTGTAATAAACACCCAGAGCATAGCTACCGTACACCTAGTATAATATAAAGGTGAATAAACAGTAATAGGTTATATAGGCTATATCCATATTATCTTAAAAATTTGTTGTACAGCAACATATTACCGAAAAAGAAATTCGGTCAACTGTTATAGACTCCGGGACATGATTCTTCTGAGCTCTTATTTGTAACTAAACCGCCTATTCGTATCCTTTTTTCCTGACTGCCCCAGAAAGAGGGTAATTTATATATGTATGAATGGCAATTTCTTGGCACGCTCTGTAGTATAACCAGCTTGATACATTTTAACATATGGAATGTCCTAGGATTCGTCTTATTTGTGAAAGTGACATAAGGTATGAGACTTTTCTCTTTTCAATAAGTTTTTAAACGGCTTATTTAATAATTGTTTTAACCATTGGACTTGTTGTATATATTATAGAAGAGGGGGCAAACGAGCAAGCGGCTCACCTGATGGTAAGTGTCGACCGCCGCCCATGAACTACAGCAACACCAGAGGAATGTCAGGTGCGTTGCTGGACTCTTTTCTTGAAGGTCCCTAAGTCGTATCGGTCCGGAAAAATCACCGGTGGAAAGCGGAAATAGGAAATCTGATGAGTTTTTGTTTGTTTAGAACAATAAATAGAAAAGGTTTTTAATTTAGATAACAGCCATGCTATTATCGCATATTTTCGTAACAATGTTAGAGCGAGACTACACAATACATTGGGACTACGGCATGGCGCTTGAGCGAAGCTATTGCGGCGTCCCACGTAAAATCTTTTCCCCGCATACGATATTATGCTCGAAAAGGGGCGTCCATAAGATACCAGTGCTCGATACGATACGCCTGATCAAGATACTTCAAGATGATCAAATTTGGACCCGGCCTTATAGGACGCCGGAGCGGCAACGCTACCAGCTTAGCGCTTCTTTTGCTAGATCAAGTTTAGATCGAAGCCTGGATGCAGAGATGAGAAGGAAAACTCACCTAAAGACTTACAGAGATAATAATATTACCGGGCACGTGTGCTGGGTGATGAAGCGTTTTTTTTTTTAACTTATTATAAGCCAGTGCTTGACCACAATCCCACCTAGCAAATAGCAGCTTAATGCTGCTGTGTTTCGTATGGTGAGTGTAGAGAACCGGAGACCCTTTTTACTGGAAAAGAGGCATTCTATCTTAGTCCTCACGACTGACAACGCATCTGCATTTTAATTCGCAAACTAAGATAGATGTAGATGTCTATGGGCCACAGAAACCACTTACCATCAGGTGGACTGTGTGCTCGTTTGTCACCTTAATTCTATATAAAAAAAAACCTGGTGGTAAGTGCTGATGCAGCCTTAGATGGTAAATCGCACTGTCTTAGCGTAACAAAAGCCTATTCACTCTTGCCTTGAAGGAAGACGCCCAGATTGTATTCGGACGGAAAGATAAACGCCGGCAAATTATTCCACTCATTTGCTGTACGCATTACAAAAGACGAAGCAAACCGTTTGGTTCTAATGCGTGGAATATCGACAACAAAGGGGTGAAGACCCGCCGACCATGGTGGAAAGGAGAGGGAGGAATTAAAGTGTGTAATTCCTACGCTCACTCACCGAAAGGCATCCTATAGAATACCGATAGACTGCCTGTAGTGTGAGATTCACACGCTCAACCATAGCCTTTCTTTCGGACTGGATTTGATCCCGACTGGCCCGGGCACTTGGTTGGTATCTCACCACAACTGTGCTGTCGTCTGCATACCCATAGATACCGGGAATGGGCAGATCATTTATAGGTATAGATAGCATAGATAGCAGGAAGAGAGTAGCAGCTTTCTAGCGTAAAATAAAATTGAAAACAAAATAATTAATTATACATTTTCAAAGTCCTGGGAAGAACCAGCAAGAAACCCAGTGGGACTTTTTTAAAAAGTAAATTTTACATTAATGGTTGCAAACTATTTAAGTACAAAATTTATTTTAGAAACTGCTTGGTAGCGATCATTCTTTCTAGGGTTATTATCAATCATATATTCATTTGTACTATAATAACCCTTTTATACAGTTTCAGCTTAATAAAACATTTAAACTTGGTAAGAGAGAGCCTGTACACTTTCCGGGACCTTGTTGTAATAGCGTATACATTGCCCCAAGAATGAATTACTGACTCTGTGGAGTCGAGAAACCTATCACTAGCTTGTGTTTGTTCCTAGTGTTTACAGAATGTATATCACTTTTTTTACTAATTTTTTTTGTGAACATACATTAAATTTTCGTAAATATACTGAGAGGCCAAAGTTAATATATTTATTTCTTTAAATTTATCTCTAAGAGACTTCTCGGTTTTAGGTTGTAAATAGCTCTAATGGCCTCTTCTGTAAAACAAAAATAGTTTCTGAATCAGTTGCATTTCCCATAGCAAAATCCCATAAGACATTATGCTATGGAAATAACTGAAATAAACTAGTCTAGCTGTCTCGACACTAGTGAGACCTCTAATCTTTTTACAGCATAGGCTGCAGAACTTAGTCTGCTTGCTAGTTTGATATATGGGGCCCCACTGCTTTGCGTCGAGAGTGATGCCAAGAAAACAGGATTCAACAGGGCTCAGTTCTTCCCATTTAAAAACACATTGGTACCCAGATTTTTAACATTCGTTGTTGTAAATTTAATACATTTAGTTTTATTTCCGTTTAAATGTAGATTATTAACGTTAAACCAATGCACTAATTTTGATATAGCATTATTCACTTCGTCACATTTAAATGATTGACGTTTAAGTTTAAAAATCAGGAAGTATCATCAGCAAATAATACTATATCATGATTATCCCTACAAGGAAGGTAAGTCATTAATATATACCAGAAATAGGAATGGGCCGAGAATCGAGCCCTGAGGACACCTATTAGTACAGGTGACCCGGAAGAACTTTTACCATTGATAACAATTTTCTATTCTATTACTTAAATATGAAATAATAAGTTTAAGCGCTGTGTTCTTGACACCATAGTACTGTAGCTTCCTGATTAATGTCTCATGGTGAATACAGTCATATACCCAAAGCATCCTCCGAATTCTCCCATGCACAAAAATATGTTTAATAAGCTCAACTCCAGCGTCAGTTGTCGAGCGACCCCTTGTAAAACCGAATTGATTTTTATGTAGCAATTTATTAATATTAAAGAAACTTAAGATCTGATCTAAAATTATTTTTTCAAAAATTTTACTAAATGTTGGTAGTACAGAAATCGGTCTAAAATTGGTGGGGTCTAATGTACTACCAGATTTAAATAAAGGTACGACTTTACTATGTTTCATTAAGTCAGGAAACACACCAGATTCGACGCTTGTATTAAATATAGTGGCTAGATAAGGTGCTATTATATCTATTATAGATAAAATAACTTTAACAGAAATCCCCCATAAGTCTGCCGTTTTCTTAACATCAATTGTTTTAAAATATTTAACGATATCTTTTGGCAATACTCTATGGAATTTAAAAGTATTTGAACAAGCCTTTACATTTTGTTTAAGCAATGATTCGGGACAGTAGGAGAAGAATTTAATGATTTTGTTGTCAAAAAGGAACATCAGTAAAATGTTTCAAAAGCCATAGCAACTTTGATCAGATCGAGTTAAACTGTTGTTAATATTCAATTGAAAATCCGAGTTGCGCGGTTTGACCTTGCCCGTTTCACTATTTATTATTCTCCAGGTCATTTTAATTTTGTTGGATGCAGTTTTAATTTTGTTACTTAAATGTAAAGCCTTAGCTGTGTAGCACACTTTTTAAATATTTTAGAATATGTTTTGACATAATTCTAAATATAACACTAGTATTATATGATCTTTCATTATAAAGCTCATATAACTTTCGCCTACTTTTATAATTCCTACTGTCGCCCATTCATTAAATGATTTGCGACTGTTAAAAGAGAAAGTTTTAGAAGTAAATATTCTACTAAATTCACAAGTTATAATTTTAAATAACATACCATACAAATAATTAGCACTATTTTTAAATGAAAGTGATGGAAGTCTTTTTATTATATTACTTCTAAACCTCTCCAAGCGATGGTCATTTATTGGAACAAACACAACTTTCTTATTTTTCTGTTTTTTGTGTATGTAAGGTAATGATACCAACTGTCCACAGTGATCTGAACTTAAATTTTGAATAATTGATTTATGCAAGGGCTTAATATCTGTAAAAATATTATCTATACAGGTTGCACTAGGCCCAGCAATACGTGTTGGTTCTAAGAATAAATTAACAAGATTATACGATTTAAACAATGATCTAAACTTAATACTAATGGAAGAAGTTTCAAGGAGATTGATGTTAAAGTCTCCACATATTACAACAGACTTGTTCTGTTTACTAAGTTTGAGCAAAACATCTTCCACAATTCTTTGAAAATAGTCATAAGTAGCACATGGGGGTCTGTAAACACTTACAACAATGAGGTGCTCGAGCTCGACACAAGCCATTTCTACAGTTTCGCTAACAGAGAGGCTCACAATATCCTTACGTTCTTTATATAATAATGATTTATCTGCTAATATTAAGGAGCCACCACGTAAACTTTTTTCTCTATTGAAGGAACTGACCACCTGGTGATTTCTGAAATTAAACATGAAATTATAATCTTTTAGCCAATGTTCAGTAATACAAAGGATATGTATATTGTTACTATTTAAAACAATTCAACTTCCAATTCTTTTGCCCATCATGCCTTGTATATTTTGATGCACCAGGTGTAAACAATTTTATTACTTATTTGTGGCTGCATTCAAAATCAATTAAACTCTTATTATTGCTAGAGATTGCCTCTATTGTCGCATTTACTAATTTAAATTAGTTGGAACTGATTCCAAATTAAATGTCAAATGATTATCATGCTCAATAAAAGCAGTCTTGGTAGCCAAAAACTTGGCTGAGTTAATAAGTAAATAATAAGATAGCACATTTGCTACCAGTCTTAAATTATATTTGGATAGGTAATACCTATCTTTTGTCCAAAACTTTTTTATTAAATTATTTGTGTCAATTAAATGAAATTTGTCATTATTATCACAATTATATGTCAAATTTAAATTATTGTTACATATTAAATTATTCATTTGTATATTTAAATTATGTCTTAGATTATTTTCCTGTGGCAATCCCTGTATGTAAGGCAGTGTGAACAAGACAATTTTGTGTACATTTAAGTTATTAAGTTGTTCAATATATCTTAATAACTGTTTGTTGTTTACACTGCCTCTTCTACCAACAAAAATTATTATTGTACTATTTGGGCAAAATTTAGTAACTATAATTTTATTTAGGATGTCACTAAAAGAGCGAGACTACACAATACATTGGGGCTAAGGCATGGCGCTTGAGCGAAGCCATTGCGGCGTCCCACGTAAAATCTTTTCCCCGCATACGATATTATGGTCGAAAAGGGGCGTCCATAAGATACCAGTGCTCAATACGATACGCCTGATCAAGATACTTCAAGATGATCAAATGTAGACCCGGCCTTATAGGACGCCGGAGCGGCAACGCTACCAGCTTAGCGCTTCTTTTGCTAGATCAAGTTTAGATCGAAGCCTGGATGCAGAGATGAGAAGGAAAACTCACCTAAAGACTTATAGAGATAATAATATTACCGGGCACGTGTTCTGGGTGATGAAGCGTTTTTTTTTTACTGATTATAAGCCAGTGCTTGACCACAATCCCACCTAGCAAATAGCAGCTTAATGCTGCTGTGTTTCGTATGGTGAGTGTAGAGAACCGGAGACCCTTTTTACTGGAAAAGAGGCATTCTATCTTAGTCCTCACGGCTGACAACGCATCTGCATTTTAATTCGCAAACTAAGATAGATGTAGATGTCTATGGGCCACAGAAACCACTTACCATCAGGTGGACTGTGTGCTCGTTTGTCACCTTAATTCTATATAAAAAAAACCTGGTGGTAAGTGCTGATGCATCCTTAGATGGTAAATCGCACTGTCTTAGCGTAACAAAAGCCTATTCACTCTTGCCTTGAAGGAAGACGCCCAGATTGTATTCGGACGGAAAGATAAACGCCGGCAAATTATTCCACTCCTTTGCTGTACGCATTACAAAAGATGAAGCAAACCGTTTGGTTCTAATGCGTGGAATATCGACAACAAAGGGGTGAAGACCCGCCGACCATGGTGGAAAGGAGAGGGAGGAATTAAAGTGTGTAATTCCTGCGCTCACTCACCGAAAGGCATCCTATAGAATACCGATAGACTGCCTGTAGTGTGAGATTCACACGCTCAACCATAGCCTTTCTTTCGGACTGGATTTGATCCCGACTGGCCCGGGCACTTGGTTGGTATCTCTCCACAACTGTGCTGTCGTCTGCATACCCATAGATACCGGGAATGAGCAGATCATTTATAGGTATAGATAGCATAGATAGCAGGAAGAGAGTAGCAGCTTTCTAGCGTAAAATAAAACTGAAAACAAAATAATTAATTATACATTTTCAAAGTCATGGTACAAATCCCACAAGATGTTTTTTTCTATTTTCCCGACTAAAACTAAATTCCTACGTCGAATAGAATGAAACTATTTTGAACGAATTTTATCGCGTGTTATCTGTTTGTATATTACCGACGTTTAGTAGAGTGCGGTGCAGTACCCATGATCAAAGCATAGTTTAAAGAGTAAGGAGTGTCACCCACGAGACGATATAGGTTAGAGGCTATTCTTACACCGCCACTACACGGTCATCTGCGTGAAGTAATCTAGAGAATTATTGTTACGAACCAGTTACCAGAGTTATCGTATAATTATTTCGTTTTGCAAAGTTTGACACAGAACACTAAAAACGTCCAAGGTTTGAACCTAAGATCCAAATCAATGTAAACGGATATTCTGAGAATTCTAACCACACACGATTGCATAGTACATACATACATACATATAATCACGCCTCTTTCCCGTAGGGGTAGGCAGAGACCACTTCTTTCCACTTGCTACGATCCTTACATACTTGTTTCGCTTCGTCCACTTTCATTATTCCTTCATACATGCTCTTCGGTTTAGGTACTCTTAACCTGGCCTTTTTCAAGACGTCCCTGATTTGGTCGAGAAACGTCCTCCTAGGTCTACCCTTCCAACACTTTCATTCACACTCGCCTTATACACTTTTTTCGTCAATCGTTCTTCATTCATTCTCTCGACATGGCCAAACCATCTCAGCATACCTTTCTCAATTTTGTCACTACATCTTCTTTCAAATCACAACGTTTCCTTATCTCACTATTTCTTATCCTGTCACTCATTTAACTCCTATCATACTTCTTAACGCTCTCATCTCAACTGCATTTATTCTGCTTTCAAGTTTCTTCTGCCATACCCAACTTTCACTCTGTACATGAGTGTCGGAACCAACACCCCTCATGCACAGCCAAACGAGCCTTGTTAGACAACTTCGACTGCTCATAAAGGAGTGCAAAGCTCCATTCACCATGTTTCCTGCATTCACTCTTCTTTCGATATCACTCTCACACTTTCCATCTCTTGTAAACTTTGAACCCAGATACACAAACCTTCACCTGTTCAATTTGTTCATCTCCAATCACGATATTGCAGTCTGTCACTGCCTCATCTCTTTCAAACACCATCACTTTCGTCTTCTTTACATTCATCTTCATTCCTTTCTAACAAAAGCTCCACTCATAGCAGTTACCATCTCCTGCAACTCCTCGGCCGAAGACGCAAGTAGTACTTGGTCATCAGCATAGAAAACATTTGACGAGTAACTAATTAATTATACATTTTCAAAGTCATGGCACAAATCCCACAAGATGTTTTTCTCTATTTTCCCGACTAAAACTAAATTCCTACGTCGAATAAAATGAAACTATTTTGAACGAATTTTATCGCGTGTTATCTGTTTGTATATTACCGACGTTTAGTAGAGTGCTGTGCAGTACCCATGATCAAAGCATAGTTTAAAGAGTAAGGAGTGTCACCCACGAGACGATATAGGTTAGTGGCTATTCTTCGCAGATGACCGCCACTACACGGTCATCTGCGTGAAGTAATCTAGAGAATTATTGTTACGAACCAGTTACCAGAGTTATCGTATAATTATTTCGTTTTGCAAAGTTTGACACAGAACACTAAAAACGTCCAAGGTTTGAACCTAAGATCCAAATCAATGTAAACGGATATTCTGAGAATTCTAACCACTTACACGATTGCATAGCATGCTACATATATGACTCATAGCAAGTACTCTCCATATTAAGATAAATTGGCTTCTATAAGTAAGGTCGATAAGCGGATCTGAGACCCATAGACACCTACGTCTATCCTCGATTAAGTATGATGCGTCTTATCACCTCTGAGAACTAAAACACAATGCCTCCTTACTATTAAAAAGGGTCCCGGGTTCTGTACACTCACCTTACGAAACACATCAGCATTTAGCTGCTATTTTACGCTGGTATTCTGAGAGAGCGTGGTCCTTCCCAGGAGCCGACCCATTTGTGCTACAACCACAATATAGATAATACATTATTCTGCTATTTTATACCGACATATATATTATGTTAAAGTGGTCTACCACAGGACAATGTAAATATAAATGTAATAAACCGAACCTCCTTGTTGTATACTTTTAAATACCATGAAACCGCAAGTAATATTAACTTAGTTTGTTGCGGTGGGTGACTCATGATTATCGACAATATTAGATTACCTGAGCTAAATCGGAGGACTGTCCACTTGAGCTTTGAGCAGGTAAAAGTGTTTCTAGGAAGTGTATCCATCTGTAATAACGACTACAAAGGAGTATCTAGGTTTTAGGACTCCTTTTTTGCCTATGCAAATAGCAGTGAGTTGCATTGCAGGATAATTACAGACTGAGTCATACCGTCTCAGTCCTCAAAGGTGACAATTCATTGAAGCCTTATTTGTTTAAAGTTGGCTGCAGGCTGCAGGTGTCCATAGACTGCAGAACCAGAAGCCACTTACCGTCAGGTGGACAGTGGGTGGCTGTGTTCGTTTGCCACTTCAGTTTTATAAAAGAAAAATGACGAATTGCGAATGATTTGAAATATGATCCAACAGTGTTACCACTATAAACAGTTAACTCCTTTTTGGACTATAATGAAATGTCTCCTAACCTGTTTTACGTTTACGTACAGATATGAAGTCATACTATCTTATTTATTTTGAAAGTGAATAACGTTTACGTCACTCCAGCGTGACAGTCGCACTGCGACCTTCCACAATACTAATTTAAATGGAATCATACCGGACATTGACTCTTGGGTGTAATCTATTTATTACGATTATTTAGTGCTAATGTGTATACGAAATATATTATCAAGATGATAACACGCGAAAATAACTAAACTTAAGTTTTATGATTTCAAACTTAAAGACATAAACGTATGATTGAAAATTTCTTAACTGTTGTCAATGGATATACGATCTGTCTTAAAATTATTATCTACTGATACTGACTAGATATCTGCGCAGGACAGGATTGCAGTGCCCGAGTGTATGAGCAAGTACAAGTGTACTCTCTGTCCCCTCACTCTCATAGTCCGATGGGCGGAAATCCGACGCAACCGGAGAGAGATTAGGCGCAGGACCAACGGCTTTACGTGCTTTCCGACGTACGGCGGTAAACCACCGCCAACTTCCTGACTGCAGGCTGCTACTGAGAATTTCTTGGCGGAAAAACTAATTTTTTGCCCCGACCTTGGATCCGAATCTGGGATCTCATGGTCAACTGTCGCGTTTACGACCACTGGAAAAACGGGGCAGTCAATAAAACATATAAACACGTTTTAAGGGCTACGTTCACGTACAACGTATTCCACTTTGACGAACGCTTTTAACAGCACCTCCCGCCATGCGCTCTTCACTCAGGCTTTAGGCTTCAGCTCATATGACATTACGGAGCGTGCTAATATAACAACGCATCATAATTGTTTGTTTATACGAGAATTTACTCGTCAATGCGACTAGATATCTGCGCAGGACAGGATTACAGTGCCCGAGTGTATGAGCAAGCACAAGTGCACTCTCATAGTCCGATGGGCGGAAATCTGACGCAACCGGAGAGAGATTAGGCGCAGGACCAACGGCTTTACGTGCTTTCCGAGGCACGGCGGTAAAACACTGCCAACTTCCTGACTGCAGGCTGCTACTGAGAATTTCTTGGCGGAAAAAATAATTTTTTGCCCCGACCTTGGATCCGAATCTGGGATCTCATGGTCAACTGTCGCGTTACGACCACTGGAAAAACAGGGCGATCAATAAAACATATAAACACGTTTTAAGGGCTACATTTACGTACAACGTATTCCACTTTGACGAACGCTTTTAACAGCACGTCCCGCCATACGCTCTTCACTCACGCTTTAGGCTTCAGCTCATATGACATTACGGAGCGTGCTAATATAACAACGCATCATAATTGTTTGTTTATACGAGAATTTACTCGTCAATGCGTCTAACCTAGGGTTGCCAAACGTCCTGTTTTCCCAGGACATGTCCTAGTTTTTGTAGTGTCCTGGGATGACCTGGATAGTTTTTAAGCGGCGTCCTGGGTTTTTAAGGCGCCCTGATAAGGTCATGTATTTTTAAGACCACGGCATTGAAATTAATGACAAAAAATTATTTGGCGAGATTGGCAGCGACAGCGAACCGATAGCGTGGCGAAGCGAAAACGAAAACGAGCCGATACTTGCATACATAGTACATACATTCGCTACGTTTTCGTTTCGGTTCGCAGTTATGTTTGACAAGGCCTTTACTGCGGCCTGGTTTTAAACTGAATTGTCCTGGTTTTTCCAACTTCAAATCCTAATTTTTTAAATTTGGGGTTGGCAACCCTAGTCTAACCACATCGCTCGAGATTATCTTTCCTTATTTACATATCCACGGGCAAGAAACGACGTAAATATTTCTTCTTTATGTAATAATTGTTTCCCATTTTGTCCAAATCCGATTATTCTATATAAATTGGTCAAAATCTGATGATGGGATCCATGAGAAAATTATCATACTTTGCAATTCGTAAAGGCCTCTGCACGACAATTATAAATATAGATGTTATGGGCCACAACAACCACTTACCATCAGGTGGACTGTGTGTTAGTTTATCACCCTTATCCCATAAAAATCGCTTTTTACTTTTTGAAAGCTTAATTATTTGAATCTTATCTTCCAAAGTTGTGTAAAACTGAGCCGCGTCGAATGCGCCGCTTCATCGTCACGGGAATCACGCGATACAATTTAAGCCATCTATTACATAGCATTACTCAGTTACGATATATATGAAATTTCCTTTATTCCCAATACTGTAATGTACCAACATCGAATTGCCAACAAATATGCAATTGTCGTATAGTAGCTGAAAAAAATCCACTATCCTATATCATCCACGTCAAAAGCGACAGATGGAAACTAAACCAGGAAATTTGCAGCTATATCTTCCTGATTACAACTTAATAATAAAAAACGAATTTACTTACACGCCTGCCAAGCTACTACGGCAAATTTACCCCTCCACCCACCCCATGAACAGTAGGATTCGTTAGTAGAGGGGGAGGGGACTATGTACAGCTATGATCTATAGTGTTTTCTTTTTTTTTTTTTTATAGGAGAGGGGGCAAACGAGCATGCGGCTCACCTGATGGTAAGTGACTACCGCCGCCCATGAACAACTGCAACACCAGTGGAAGCAGAGGAATTGCAGATGCGTTGCCGGCCTTTTAAAAAGGAGTAGGCTCTTTTCTTGAAGGTCCCTAAGTCGTATCGGTCCGGAAAAATCGCTGGTGGTAAACTATTCCGCAAGGAAGTTGTGCGAGGAAGAAAACATCTTCTAAATCGCACAGTGGTGGACCGCCAATCATCCAGATGGTGTGGATGGTATCGTGAGTTCTGCCGCGATGTGCGTTCGTGAAATGTGGCGGCTGGGATTAATCCGAACAATTCCTCAGAGCACTCCCCGTGGTAAATGCGAAAGAAAATGCAAGAGATGCAACATCTCTTCGCAGCGCCAATGAATCGAGCCGATCGGAAAGGACTCGGTCGTCGACTATTCGAGCCGCTCTGCGCTGGATGCGGTCAAGTGGAAGGAGCTGGCACTGGGGAGCCCCAGCCTAGAGATGGGAACAGTATTCCATGTGAGGCCGAACCTGCGCCTTGTAAAGTTGCAGGCGTTGTGCCGGCATGAAATACTGTCCCGCTCTGCTGAGCACGCCAAGCTTTTTAGAGGCCAATTTGGCCTTCTCTTCCAAGTGACCGCGAAACTGCTGAGGCAACAAGGGGAGTGCCTTGAAACTGAGGAAATACGACAAAGGGGTTCTTTTTAGCGGTAAACGCGCAAACTTGTGTCTTCTGAGGATTAAACTGGACTAGATTTAGTCGCCCCCAATCCGAGACTTTGTTCAGCAAAGACTCGACTTCAGACACAAGTTTGTTCCGGTACTCGGCGACGTTTTCCCGAGAAATATTCGCACGGCCGGCGTATAGAGCATCACCAGTGCTATCATCCGCATAGCAATGAATGCTACCGGTTTGCAACATATCATTGATATGCAGAAGAAACAGCGTTGGTGATAGCACGCAGCCTTGTGGAACACCAGCGTTAAAAGGCTTGTAGTCGGAGCATGCACCGTCTACAACGACCTTGATGCTCCGATCTGCAAGAAAGCTGGTGATCCAATTTGCACAATTTCTCGGGAAGCCCATAGGAAGGGAGCTTCGTAAGAAGCGCTTTGTGCCAAACCCGATCGAAAGCCTTCGCAATGTCCAAACTAACGGCCAATTTTTCCCCCTTGGACTCTACTGCCTCCGCCCATCTATGAGTCAGGTAGACCAGAACATCACCAACTGATCGACCCCGACGAAAACCGTATTGGCGGTCACTAATCAGCTGGTGATCCTCAAGGTACCGCATGAGCTGGCAGTTTATAATGGATTCCATTATTTTGGAGAACAAGGGGGTGATGGCGATAGGCCTGTAGTTGGACGGGTCTGAGCGGTCGCCTTTTTTAGGGATCGGTTGGACAAAAGCTGTCTTCCATGATTTCGGGACTACGCCTAGGGAGTAGGAGTACCGGAAAAAACGCGATAGAACCGGTGCCAACTCCGGGGCACACGTCCTCAGCACAATTGGGGGGATTCCGTCAGGCCCACTCGACTTGTGGATGTCCAGGGAGAGGAGTGCTTTGCGAACCGAGCGCTGTGAGAACCGAACATCCGGCATGGAGCACTCACACCGCGGGATGGCCGGCGGTGTGTTCTCCCCGTCATCAAGAGTCGAGTTGGACGCAAAAAGTGAGCCTAAAAGGTCGGCTTTCTCTTTTGCGGCGTGGGCCAGTGAGTCGTCCTCCCTGTGCAGAGATGGTAGTGATGGCACAGAAATTCCTTGGACAGCCTTGGCGAGAGACCAGAATGCACGGGTTCCCGAAGGAAGGCGAACTAGTTTCTCGCCAATTCTGCCTATGTGCTCTGACTTTGCCTTGGCAATAACATTTTGAAGGACCTGGAGGCGAAGTTATACTTCTTTTAAGTATGCTGGTGTTTACATCCCGAGCCGCCGAAGCCTCAGCCCAGGCCTGATAGCACTCCTGCTTACTGCGTAGTGCAGTCTTACAGGAGCGACCAAACCAAGGCTGCGATCTGCCTCCGATGGGTACCACAGATGATGGAATAAATAGTTCCATTCCTGTAACACCACATCAGTGACAGAGTCAGCAACAGCGCTGGGATCATCCGGCGAAGCAAACCCGCCCCATGGGTAGGATGCAAAGAAAGACCGCATTCCGTCCCAATCCGCCGACCTGTAATGCCAAACACGGCGGCAACCTGCAGAACGCAACCGCGAGGGAGCGTGAGTGGTACCACACTCCGGATCAGACAATGGTCCGAAGAGCCGAGAGGCATCGACGGAAACCTGATATCCGTCCGGATGAGAGGTCAGCAGAAGGTCCAACAGGAAGGTGTATGATCCTTCACATCTGGAATCCGCGTAGGCGAAGTAACCAGCTGTGTCAGACCATATGCCAAGGCAAAGTCATAAACAGATCTTCCGCATGATCGGTTAAACGTGAAGCGAGCCATTCGGCGTGGTGGGCGTTAAAATCGCCAAGGATCACAATCTCTGCGGATGGGACCTGTTGTAGTAAGGAATCTGTACCCATTTGGACGTGGTCGATGAGTCGGTCTGTTTCGGCATTACCGCTATGGGACCTATAGAGGCACCCGTAGACGCGCGGATGGTCGTCGCTATCTACGCGTAGCCAAAGGATGGACAGGTCCGAACCTTCAAGACTGCCGAGGCGTCGAGAACAGATGTCCTCTCTGACGTATACGCAAACTCCAGCCCGAGGCACAAAGGTGTTCAATTTGTACCCCGGGTAGGAGATACAGTATCAGCCGGAGAGGACACCTGCGTCTCGGTCAGAAAAACAAGGCCAGCTTCGCCGTCTCGAGATGGTAGTGGACGGCGTTTAGGTTCGAGTGAAGTCCCTGATGTTGCAGAAATCACGGATAGCGTGGCAGGGTCGCCTTGGTCTTGTTGCTCGGTTTGCCCCGAGCAGTTATTGTTTGAGCGGAATTTTGCCGCCCCCAGAATACGCAGGGCAGCCTGAGCACCCACGCTCAGGAGTGGAGTAGCATGGTCGTGGATGCTCAGCGAGCGATTCTCCAGGGGTGCTGGTACCCTCCTGGGGTAGTCTAAAATTTAATTCCGCTACCATGTTGATGGGGGAGAGGTGGGCCTCCGGTCACCTGCACTCACCAGACGAAACGCAAAGCGGGCTTCCACTTCACGCCGGTATTCTGTGAGGTCGTGGTACTAACCCGGCTCGAGCCGGCCTATACGTGCAACAGCAAAAGCTGCTGCGTGGCTCTACCACCGTTAAAACTAAGCAGAAAAAAGTCAAAACACCGTTTCTTGGTGTTTTGACTTTTTTCTGCTTAGTATAAGTAGCGGCACGAAAGTCTAGCGGTGACCGTTATTGCCCATATCGTGCTGATTGGCTTATTGGGTATAAGTCGCGCTGAATGACTCGTGCGTATCGTAAAATATGCTCTTTAAAAAGAGTTATAATTTATTTCTAAACTGTTTTATTTCACGTTGATATGCTACTTTAAAAATTTAATTGATTCGGCCATTCAGCCAAAAACAAATATTTCTATTTTAGCTAAAAAAATTAGCGAAATAAATGGAGTACTATCTATTGACATACATATGTACGTAATAGAGCAAAGTAAAATTTTATCTACTCTCGCTCCCCTCCCGGATGAGCGTCTGGGGGATATTGAAACTGAAATTACTTTCAAGTGATTGAAAGATTACAAATATTTTTAGTATTGTTATAACTCTGACTTAAAAATTACATGGCGCATTGTAATTCCACAAAAAAAAATCTTAAATGTTTTGTAATTTATCCGAACGGTTGATTAATACTCAATAAAAAATTAAATACATAAATATTGTTTGAGATTTCATTTACTACAAGTTAGAAAAAAAATTGGATTTCAAATCGTTTTAAAGTATCGGGAGTTTATGAATATCTTTAGTATTTAACTAATAAAATTTATTTATCCTACACGTTTTGTAATTTTACTAAACCGTTGGACAATTCTCAATAAAAAGTTTGACCCAAAACCAAAAAAATTAGTAAATGAATTTCACATTGTTTATAATTTCATTTACTAAATTTTTTGGTTCTAAATAATTTTATTTTTAATTTTATTTTACCTCACAGTAATTAATTAAAAAAATCACCTATTGTTTATCGTAAGCCTTGATTGTTTATTTTAATGTTCATAAACAATATATTTAGGACGCAACAATTATTTATTTGAGCTACTTATTTTCCTCTCAGCTGCCAACTCCAATTCGAATTTTTGTCAATTTTTACTTTTTGATGGACAATTTTTACTTTTGCTTTAAATTATAATTATTTAATGTATATTCTTCTTGCACTATAGTACGCCTTCAAAGAAGTTATATAGGAAATTCTACAGCAGTGCAATCAACAAAAAATTTAATTTAAAAAAGTGATAGTTTGACTTTTCTGAACTTACTAAAAATTTCAAGTATTTTTGATAGGTTACTCAAATTTTTCTATTCAACGGTGTAATTATTTTATTAAGTTAAAGTTTCAAACTATAAATAGAAATTTCATGTAAGATAATTTTTTTAAGCGCTACAATAATTTATTAGGTGGTATCGTTTTTGGCTCTCCAGTCGCATTCGTGCAATTCAATTCGTGCGCGTTCCCTCCACTTTTCGTTCAGCGCTACACTTACGTGCCGCGACTTGTAGCGGCTGGGTACCTAGCTTCTTAATTACTTCTGGCGCCTGTTTATTTGTCTAAATGTTATAGAGAGCCTAATGGATTAATTTAAAATAAGGAATGCAGTAATTATACTAATTACTGCATTCCTTGTTTTACCCATCAGGTGGACTGGCATTTCGTTTGTCTTTGAAATTTTATAAAAAAAAAGTATATGAGTCGTCTATGGAAAATATTTGATACTCCCAATCCAGCTACGTAGGACACTCAATAAGTTTTAAGATATACAAAAAGTATTCTAGATACTATTAATATTTATTTTACATCTTTTCAAAATGTTCTCCATCATGCTCTATACAAAGTTCCATTCGCCTAAACCAACTCTGAAAACACTTTTGCCAGTCTTGATCTGACAGGTCGGAAATCGCTTCTTCGTAGGCAGCTACGGCTTCTTCAGCGCTTGAAAAAAACTTGCCTTTTATTTTGACTCTTGGGAACAAAAAGAAATCACAAGGAGCTAAATCAGGGCTGTAGGGTGGGTGACTTAGACTTTCAACTCCAGATTCCTCAATAAATGCTTTTGTTCTAAGGGAGGTATGTGAAGAGGCGTTATCGTGATGCAGCATGATTCCCCGAAGCCCGGTCTTAGGTCTTCTCTCCCGCACAGCTTGAAAAGCTTTGGGTAATGCAACTGTAGTATACCATTCAGAGTTGACTACCTACAATTTTCCAGCATTGACGTCGACAAATGTCCGCTCCGCGAAAAAAAACTAGCCACCATATTTTTGCCGACGTTGCGAGGTCTTTGCAGTTTTGTCGGTAACTGTCCTTCTGAGTAGACCCATACCGATGATTGCCTTTTATTTTCCGAATCATATTGATAGATGCATGTTTCGTCACCAGTAACGATTTCTGAAAAACGCCTAGATGCCCCGTTTTCAAAACGTAGACGCATTTCATGGCACCATTCCACGCGAGTCTGTTTTTCTCTTTCGGAGAGCAAACGAGGGATCCATCGCCAACAAAGCTTCATCACTCCAAGATGTTGATGTTGGATGGTATGAATGCTCCCCGAACTAATTAATGCCTACAATCTTTTCGATGTCCGTATATGTGATTCGTGGGTCTTCTCGCACTAACATTTCAGTAGTCCAAACATTTTCTGCCGTTACTGCTGTTTGCGGCGCCCCGGTTCTTTGGTCATCTTTAAGATTAATTTTACCCCTTTTGAATTCAGCAAACCACCTAAAAATTGTTGCGCGTGATGGAACTGAGTCCCCTAATGCTGATTGTAACCTTTGTAAACTTAATTGTTCGGTTAAACCAAATTTAAAATCATAATATATCATAGCGCGCAAATGTTCACGGTTAAGATCCATCGTTTTAAATGAAAAGCGCGGGAAGCGTTGCAGGAAAATTAATAGAACTTTGTTTTTTTTTAATATTGAGCAATTGACTTATGGAGTTCTATTTTTAAATAAATTTGCTTTTTAGAAACATATAACATGCTCGAAATTTAAAAATGGAACGCACCCGGCGTTCCATTTTTAAATTTCGAGCATCTCAAAACTTATTTAGTGACCTACGTAATTATTACACTATCTCTTAGAAGCCATTAAATTTTTTCACAACAATTTATTTTTTAAATAAAATTCGTCGTCTAGTGGGGGGCAACCCTATTATCTCCCCAGTACTTTTCATACCAGTACAAAGCTGCCACTTGAAAGACTTTCTTCCTCATCGGTATTTCGGTTATTTCAGCTATATGACCAGGTCTTTGCCACCAGCTTACTGGTCCATTAAGCTATTTCCCCTCGAATTCTTATTCTATTCTAATCGAAATCTTATTGAGTGACCTACGTATTATGCGCGTAGAATAAGACAAATTTTCTGTCAGGTTGTCGTGTAATGCATTTAGTTGTTTGTAAAGGGCGCTTATAAAATAATTGATATCTAGCCAAACGTTTTTGCCAATAAATTTATTTTGACTGAAATAAATTACTATACTAATACAACTTGTCAAATCAGTATGTCTTGTATGTTTTCAACTGAATTTTATCTTAACAAACAAGATTAGTTTAAAACAAATTATATTAATAATAATGGTACGTAATTATGTCAACAAATTTGGGACTAGACAAAGGGACACACATCTTATCTAACGCGACGCCAATAGCTTTGTAAAATTCCAATCGCTCGAGGAAAATTATTATAATTAAGTTGAGAATTATAAGTAATTATAATTCTCAAACGAGTTTAGAAACGGTCTGATTTATACAATATTCAAATTCAAATGGGATTTCGTCACGACTGTTTTCCCAGTAACCATTTGACATTTGTACAAATTAATATACAACCCGTTGGAAATTATGTGTAAGTCTGTCAAATCACGTCATGCAAATAGTCTCAATTACCACCGTGTTGTAGTGGCAGCGTAAGATTCAAAGATTTTTTCAAAGATTTTTTTCAAACATCCAAAACTTTTATTTGCATCAAACATAGTAAGTATAGGTGTTAATTACAAGGTAAGGTGAGGCATACAAATATCAAATTTAATTCAATGGCTAATTAAAGAGAATTCACTATACCATATTATACCAAACCGCCTTCCAAGCGTGGCAACTATGACAAATATCCAACCTATGACGCAATCTGTGGCAGAGACCTATGTTCATCAGTGATCGTTTGACTGTAGGGTGTAATTAATGAATGAAAATTTTTAAATTAGTGTGTAGGGTAGAGGCAAACACGAGGCGTGGTACGGTACAGCACGGGTGCAATCCGCTTTCAAGCGAGGTCCGTAAATATTTTTAGATATTATATTATTAGATATTGGTCAAGTATTTCTAAAACTGTTTCATACTCTACCTCCAATCTTGTAACGCGTGTGCATTAAGATTGAATATAGTATACTGTTAGGAACGAGGGTAAAATAAATTATAATAAATAATATATAAAGAATATAATATACCCTCATTTCTAATATAAACAAATGAGGGTAGAACTGTAATCTCCCACCCGTTCTAGCAGTATAAAGTATCGCGCAAACGACTAACAGGGATCAGTCGGTAATTCTACGAGTCTCACTGTCGTCACTGCCCGTTGGGGTATTCTACTAGTGTAGGCAAGGAAGATCGTGTTGCTGAGAGGCTGTCCTGTGTTACATTGAGATGGTGTTTCACGTTACACCGGTGTGTAATTGTGACGGGAACATGTTACAGTTGTTCGAAACGTTTTGCTCTATACTGAATGTATGGTGCAGTGCGCTGTTTCGTTGGTGATATTGATCGGTTGCGTGAGTGGAAGAGTAGTAAGCTGAGCATATCAGCTCTCACGTCTTTGTTATTTTTGCAATTGGCTTCTATAATGGTTTTTAATAGTAAGGAGGATTTGTTGCCGAGTAGTGTTATTTTATTTATATAATTTTGAGGTTAGTTCTAACATCAGAAGTGGGATTAAAGCTTTTTCTTGTAGCTCTACATCAATGGCGAAGCTAGGGCTCCAAACTAGGGCAAGCCCAAGATATGGTTTTGTTGTTTTAGCAGTTTTATAAAAATACACCAATCTTGATCTGTCTCCACTCTTCAGTTTCAAATTCAGTGCTGTCGAGGACATGTTTAACAAAGCACACAGAAGGCATACTACTGCTAGATAGATTGTATGACATATCAGCAATTGCATAAAAAAGCCGTTTGGGTTTGCTTGAGCGAAAGAAAAAGATATTTACATACAATACATGAACAAAAGAAAAGCATGAACAAAGTACAAACAAACTATGTACAAAATTAAAAAAACAAATTATTTATATTCTAAATCGAATCGTCTCTCTTTCTTAAGGAAAGATTTGATTACGTCCGCGTAAAATGTTGGTGAACGTTTTAATTGTACCAATAACTGTTTTTCAATTGCGATAATTGATACGTTTGAAAGACGCTCTTGACCTTGTGTATTTCTCAAATAAGTATGGATGCGCTTCAGAGATGAGAAAGCACGTTCCGCGGAGGAACTTGTGGCTGGAATAGTTACGACAAGATAAGCTAACTTTAAAAGCTGGGGAAAGGCCTCTTCAAGACCATTTTCGTTTATAAAGTCAATGAGTTCGAAAACATTGCGGTATTTTAATTCTGGGGAGGAATACAATGAAATCAATCGGTTTTTCAATGTTTGTTTATCAAAATGGTTTGCGTAATTTTCAAATAATGAATTTAATGCCTCTAAAGCAAAATCTGAACGATATTTTTCGAATAGTTTGTTGTTGAATAATTTGAAAATTTCAGAATATCGGCCATTACTTTCTGAAGATATGTTATTAATTATTTCAACAAAAAGTCGTTTGTATTCTGTCTGAGCACAGCGCACATTGCGTCTCAAACGAAGAGCAGAGTTATTTTGCAATGTGTTTTCATAAATGTGTTCAAAATCTGACTGAAATTCAGTACGTAACCATGTCTGAAAGTCCTTTATTTTATTACTGCAATAAGTTATTTTTATTGCCAATAACCGACATCAACTTGTGATTTTTGTAAAATATTGTACAAGCTGTCGGTTTTTTCAAATACCCGGTGGAAAATTGAAAGTAAAAAATTGAAATTAAATGACCGCAATGTCTTTTCAAAATACTCGGCGGCCAAGATCGTACCGCTGTTCCAGTTCTGCGGATTGTCGCACATATTCGAAAACAAATTAATCAAATTATCTTTTTGTTCGAATACTGTATTCACAATTCGTGACGTATACGTCCAACGAGTTGCGGGGGCATTAGGCAATTTTTTGCTGCAATGTTCATCATAAAAAGACGACCGTTTTGTGCTGTTATTAAAAAAATTAAATAAAGCCCTGAAGGGCTGATAAAAAAGTGCTGACTTCCCCAATCCTGTTACAAAATTTAGATAAAACTAATGCCAAAATGTGTGCATTACATCAAATATACATGGCTTGGGGACAAACATCTTTAACTTTTTGTTGCACTCCATTTCTGACACCGGACATGACACTTGCACCGTCATAGCTTTGCGCAACTAGTTTTGTGGTGCAGTCATGTTTGTTTAATAATTCCAATATGATATTACAAAGTGTGTCCGCTGTGCGACTCTCAGACACATCTACATACCCCAAAAAACGGTCATGAATATCGTTTCCATAATAATATCGGAGAATCAGACACAATTGCTCTCTGTGACTAATATCGGGAGTTTCGTCAATAATAATTGAAACGAATTTTGACAATTTTACTTCGTACTCGATGCGAGTTTTCATTACATCAGCGACAGAATGAATAATGTCATTTTGGATTGTACTAGATAAATAACTCGGCCGTTTGTCGCTTTGTTGATGCTGCATATGCTTTTCTAACACGAGATCGTACTTCGAAAGAAGCGATACAAGTTCTAAAAAATTGCCTCTATTTAATGAAGTTTTCGACTCATCGTGACCTCTGAAAGGAAGTTCTGCAAAAATCTTTGAAAAACATTACGGTTGTGATCAACACGCATGTTGTGTTTTGTAATTTCCTCGGATAACTGACGCGACAAAGATGTTTCAATCCGATTTTTTCCAAAATTACTAAACGAAATTACGGCATTCATGTGTTTTTGAGAATTCATATGCCTTTTAATGGCTCCAGATAAGTTATTTAAATCGTCATATCCAGTAGTATTCCAAGCTGTTTTTTCGTTGGAAAAGAATATGCAGCACCAACAGTACAACTTATTGGTATGTGAGCAGCCAACAATCCAATGAGTTTTGTAAACAGATCTATTAAATTGCCTTTGTGGGTTTTACTCGTCTGAAAAATACACAGATCAGCTGTTGGTTTCGGCGTGGATATGAGCTGTTTTTCTCAGCAAAGTTTAAAGATTTTACCTTTTCCTCGCCGATTAGCACTTTAACACACTTCAATTCATCACAAGGAACACTATTATCCTCCATTTTCACTAAAAATCTTTAACAAAGCATAAATTTTCAACTCTTAATATTCATTCGCTCAAGTAAACACACAGAGTAAACATTGAAATGTGAAGTGAACTTGCAAACGTATCGCCCGCGCGCCCCCATGATCAACTAACTTCACACCAAAAGCCCGGCATAACGCTCCATACTGATTGCTATATAAACAATCGTAGTTATATTTCATTATAGAACATTTTGCCACAGATTAGTAAGGGAGCGATCGTCTTCTCGAAAGCCCGGTAAAAAGCCCACGCGTGCGAGAGAGACGACTAATCGCTCAACACAACTCTTTTTTTATGACAGCAGTATCGCGCAGTTTTGCCGCGTGTTGACGTTACATAATAAGGCTACGAGGTCATGACCTGTGTAGAACAGAGGAGCGCGCAGGAAATTTGAAATAGTTTGAAACAGTTTACGAGTTATTTTATTAGTTGATATTATTGATTGAGCAGTTTGATAGGGCAAGCCCGGCTTCGCTACCGCTCTACATTCGAATTTCTAACAATACAGTATCTTTAACCGGAGAACCGTCTCAACAAATTTAGACCCAAATACTAAAAACAAATACACAAATTTTAGCATGGAATCGAACCTATAACCTTAACGTAGCCAGGTGCTCTAACCACTGGTACCTACTATCAAAACAACAACAGTGCATTGTTTAATTTAAAATACTAATATCCAAAATTAACCAAAGGACACACATTCTGCGGTATCATCTCGTAAACACTCGATGCCCGCAACAGTTTGCCAATCTCGCATCGTACATTATTCTCAATCTTATCGAGACTCGAGACTGGTAAACAATGCCAAGTACTTCCGCACTCTTAATGAAGACATCGCATATTTCGTCGCGAAGTTTGCCAATATCAGCACAGTTATTATCATTGTAGGTTGGCCAAACGTTTATTGTTATGTGTTCGAGACTGGTGAAATAGGTTTTAACCAAATTCGGGTCACCAGTAAGCTCTTTGCACACCTTTGCATTGAGTCCAAAATTGCTAGATGGCATTTCGCAGCACTAGCCATATATGGCAGCAATACTCCATGCATGTCGCAGCGTGAAGTACCGCCGCACCTTTGCAAGGACTCCTAGCTTCTTTGCAGCTGCTTTGGCGCTGGACTTGTAAAGACTGAAGGAAAGGCGTCAATCAAACACACGGTTTTGCGGCTGTCAGGTTTATTCTCTACACGTTTTAATACAACTTCATTAACAATAATATGTAAAAGAATAGTAGGTACTATTCTAATAATTAAACCTTACATTTTCTCCCTTCAAATCTTTGCATTTCTCTTGTTACGATTCGACATCGACTAACTCGTGAAGACGCACTGGGTCCAGGCGGCGACAGTGTCGGAGACTGTATAGGTTCCGAGAAGGACGCGGACTTATACGGGGATCTAATATAGTCGGTGGGTGTGTGGATCGCCGCTGTCGGCCCGCCTGACGCGTCTTCGAAAGAATCCCCATCGTCATCGCTACAGACCACATCGGTTTTATTACAATTTCTATCGTCACCCCGAGTTTCCTCCTCCGTTGACGTCTAACTTGTGCGCGTTATTCGCTACGTAATTCAATTTAAAATGATGTACAAGGTTGAGATTTCCTTCAACCCCCAAAAAATGAAGGTGGTCGGAGTATTCCAGCGACACATTTCGGAAAGAAGGAGCCAAGGTGAACTGGCTCCTTTTTCCTGTTAAACGACTAATCTTGAAACACATGTGTAATATAGATCTCCCATTGATACTAACATCTCTCCCATTTTGTTCATTGACATCTTGGTGGTAGTCCGTCTCATTATGTTGGGAGACTCATTTTTAACGAAACTTTTTATCAATTAAAAATGTCTGCATCTTTGTCTTGCATTTTTTTTTAATGGACGTCTGAGTGACTTTAGTCTGACATTGAATTGATACATTGTACTTGATTTGGTTTTGAACTTTGTATTTGTCAACAATTTACGCATTAATTAAATAATTGTTTTGATTGTACTATTGACAGGTTTATCACGTAAGTAAATTTATAAAGGAATTGATTTAGGGTCACGCTAGCATCGTCGGCTTCATCAATTAGTCATCTGGACTTAAGATTTATATGCAGGTGAATTCGACGTTGGTTTGAAGGTCATTTTTTATGACACAATGTGTATAACATCTTTTTCACGTGATAGACCCACGCCGCAACTATATAATGGTTGCAGCACGAATTACGCTCTCACAGAATACCAGCGTAAAGTAGCTGCTGTATTTCGTAAGGTCAGTGAGATTATTTTTACTCCTAACGAAAGTATTTTTACCCTTTAGTGCTCGGGGTGATAACGCATCTGCATTTCGATTCTTAATCGAGGATAGATGTCTGTGGGTCGCAGCATCCACTTACCATCAGGTGGACTGTGTGCATGCTGGTCATCCTTATTCTATAAAAAATTAAATAACGGCGGCGTCAGAATTGGAATCCGGACAAATTGTTATTTTTTCAGATCTTTATCTTTGACACAGTACTTGATACTTTCATTGATGTTATTATCCAATACTACAAAGGTACACGATAACTAAATTTAATGGTACTGTAATGGAAAATGAAACATACCTGTTTTTTTATACATATAAAATGAAAATTCAATAACATACACTATTGTCAATTATAAATTGAAAGAAAACTATAACTTATAAAATATCTCATTTTATAAGTTTTTACTTTACTACTGACTCGGAAAAAGCTTTTGCTCTGGTAAGAGTAAAACCCTGTACTTTTTCAAAGTAACACGACCGTTTACAATAAATTAGGTTATAATTTGTTTATTCGAATTGTTTTTTTTCCCCTTTTTAAGTTTGATTCTTTGAATTAAGGGTAAGGAAAAAATATACAATTCATTTTATTCATCACTAGATCCTAGCTGATGCTAGCAGTCATGCATCAATCCATTGAAATTAAGTTTTTTTTTTTATTTTAATATCCTCAGGAACTTTTGTAGGAATTGATATTCGTATTCTTTTGTGAGGATTTATGGTCTATCAAATCTGATGTCATGGCGCGGCCGATCCATATAAATAAATAAAATTGAAGTGTCTGTTTTTAATATCAAAATAACAGCTTTTTAATAAATGCATATGAAAGTATATACGGAACTTATAACAAAAACACAATTTTTTTAATTTTCTGTCTGTATGTTTGTTCCGGCTAATCTCCGTTATGGCTGGACCGATTTTGACGCGACTTTCACTGGGAGATAGCTGATGTTCTAAGGAGTAACTTAAGCTTTATTTTAGAAAAAGAATGAGGGTATCGCGCAAAAAATATTAAAACTCAAGAAATCTAATCGCAATAAATTCCACGCAGACAAAGTCGCGGGGAACAGCTTATGATAGACTATAAGTTCTAAGAAGTAATACCACTTGGACTGGAAGTATAATGTTATATTAGATGCGTTATCGCGAATACGCGAACTCTGTCTCTGACATCTGTCGGTAAAGTTATAATATTTATTAGAAGTGAGATAACAAATGAGTTATATTTTGTTTTAAGCAGTTTCCATCAAACAATAAGATAATGTCCTCCAGGTCGAAATTCGGTTACGGCGGCCAATCTCAAGAGAGACTAGCTGCCCGCAGAGGACAGGATTACAGTGCACGAGTGTATGCGCACAGGTGCACTCTCTATTATCTCACTCTCATAGTCCGACGGGCCGGCAACCCGACATGGATGGAGAGACATCAGGCGCATGACCAACGGCTATACGTGATTTCTATGGCACGGGGTTCAAACACCACCAACTTCCTGACTCAGGGCTTTCTTGACAGAAAAACCCAATAACTGATTTGGCCCGATCCGGGATGCTAACCCGGGGTCACATACAGTCGCGCTTACAACCACTAGGCCCGTGAGGCATTCAACGTGAGGAGTCCCTTAGAGAAAACTTTAAAGAAATAAACATATTAACTTTGGCATCGCAATATATTTATGAAAATGTAATTTATATACATAAAAACATAAAGAGCTTTAATAAGAATAAGGATGTTCATACTATAAACACTAGGAACAAACATAAGCTTGTAATGCCAGTTACTAGACTCCACAGAATCAGTAATTCATTTATGGGGCAATGTATACGCTTACAACAAAATCCCAGAACATGTTCAAAGTTTGTCAGTAAACAAGTTTAAAAGTTTTATTAAACAAAAACTGTACAAAAAGGGTTATTATAATATCAAGGAATACATGCATGAAAATAACCCCTGGGAATAGGGTGATCGCCACCATGCTGGTTCTATGAAAATTCATTTAAAAATTGTATAAACAAAATTATTCTTAAGTGAAATATGTTTAAAAAAAATCCCGATGGGTTTCTTGCTGGTTCTTCCCAGGACAGAGGTATTTTTCGAACCAGTGGTAAATAAAAAATGACTTTCAATAAGTATTATTATGTAATCAATATTGAATAAAAATCATTCATTCAAAAAATCATTCAACAATAAGACGGATTATGAGAGGAAAAACCTAAATAAATTATTAGTTTTGTTGTTATAATATGGTATACTTTGGGTAATTATTATTTTTCATATACATTTTGGTATCATACTTGGTAGAGCCACGCTGCAGCTATATTATAGTAATATATATAGAGTGGGTCGGCTCGACCGGGGAAGGACCACGCTCTCACAGAATACCTGCGTAAAATAGCATCTCATTGCTGCTGTGTTTGGTATTATGAGTGTAGAGAACCAGAGACCCGTTTTACTGGTAGCGAGACTTTCCATCTTAGTCCTCAAGGGCGATGACGCATCTGCATTTTGATTCTTATTCGAGAATAGATGTAGATGTCTATGGGCCTCAGCATCCACTTACCATCAGGTGGGATGTGTACTCGTTTGTCACCCTTAGTCTATAAGAAAAATACAAAGTTACGGTCAGTACAATACAATAGCCAAATGGTTAACTTTTGGCTATTGTTGCTTTATTCAATTGATTTGATCCATCATCATCATCTTTGGGTATACGATTTTATTTAAAGGGATGCATTGGCAAAAAACAAACGTATTGATTTAGATAACGGAAGACATAAAAGCGGGCGGACCGTTATGAAATATTCAAAGAGCCGTAATTCGCTGATTGTTAATATAAATGAAGACGGGCATATCAAGGTTTAATGTCTAGTTGAAAATAGTTTGTCTTAGTAAACATGTTTACCAAATGTAAACGAAGAACGAATAGTCCAATTTTCTCCTAAACGTGGGTTTAGACCAAACGAGCAAAGAGCTAGAGCTAGAACAGGAACGTTCTTTCACAATCTTTTAGTGTAAATAAAATTGCGTTCTTAGCGTTCACACCAAAATAATTCCAACGAGCAAGAATGAGAACAACAAGAACTAGAATTCTTGCACATGCTCTAGAGATGTTTAGATAGGATAAACGAGTGTTCGTTGCTCATTTAGTCAAGTGTCTTTATATCTTCCTCAAGACTACATTTCACTATACTTGCAATTTCCTGCCAACTACCATGTTTACTATTTTTTTTTTTAAATTATCATCATTAGGGTCCCACAGGTTTCTCAAATTACGGTAGGTCTCATCATGAACAAACATTTTTCTTGAGACCAGTCCATGATAACCACGTTTATTACCTCCAATTTACTAGAACACAAGAACGCTTTGAAAAAACCGCTCCGAGAGTTCTTAGAATATTCCATAGAATCTCTGCGAGCAGAGATAGAACAACGAAAGAATGCTCTGCCTCTGTTTACACTAAAAGAATTTGATGGAGTGGGGATTGAATGAGCATTCGCTCGTTTGGTTAGACCAACCCACCTTAACTCGAATAGTTATTAGAGAACACGCTCATTTAATGTTATTTTTAGTTATAGCAAACTTTTTATGCCAAAAGATTAACTCATCAGTATGCATAATACGGAATAACAAATGTACAAAGCAATTGTGTTTATCTTAACTGATAGTTTCAAATGTTCTTCCGTATGAATTTGGCTTCGTGAATCATATAATAAAACGCCAAGCGATATAAACGTAAATGAACATTCGCAGAAGGAAGAGAGTTTTGCACAATATAACCATTTAAATCGAGAATTATTAACTTGTTATGGATTTTATGGTTACAAAATGATTATTTAGGAGTGGAAGAGTCGGCAAACGATGCCCTCGACCAAATTGGCAATATATTGAAGATACGGATGTGAAAAAGCGAGGGAAGCGTATCAGGATCATGTCAAATGAAAGTCCGTACCTACCCTCTGGGTTACAAGCGTGAGAGTTTTGAAATGTATATTATTTATTTTAAGTTTGAAAGTTGAGAGCCAGTATAATTACATTTATGAAAGTGTAATGTACGTACACAAAAACAAAAGAAGTTTTACAAAAATAAGTGATATTCATTCTGTAAATACTAGGAACAAGGCAAGCTAGTAGTACCTACCCGTTACTGACTCCACCGAGTCAGTAATTCATTCGTGGGGCGATGTATTATACGCTTTTACAACAAAATCCCAGAAAATATACAAAATTTGACCTGCTCAAAGTTCAAAAACTTTATTAAACTAAGTTTGTATAAAAAGGGTTATTATAATATTAAGGAATTTATGGATGATAATAACCCCTGGGAATAAGGTGATCGCTACCAAGCTATTTCTAATTTGTTTTGTGTTGTTAATTGTGTAACATACATGATTGTAAGCTGTTATTTTAAAAAATCCGCTGGTTTTTTGCTGGTTCTTCCCAGGACAGAGGTTATTTTTCGAACCAGTGGTAATTAAACAAAAGAGTGACTTTCAATAAGTATTATTTATAATCTATATTGAATAAAAAAGTTTCTGTTTCTGTTTCTATTAGACGTGAGACCTCATTGGCAACGATGCATTCTGTTGCCATGCTTTTTAAAGTTGTTACGGGCGATTATAGGTATACAGTATTTAGCCACTTACCATCAAGTGGACTGTAAGCTCGTTCATCACTGATATAAAAGGGTCGAATTGATAACCTAATCTGTTTTAAAGTCGGTTAAAAATAAATGATGACAAATAACAAGTCTGTCAATAAGTCTGAAGTCTAGTTCATTGTTTTTGGATAAATTTTCCGCCAATATACACCAGAGCCCCCTCCGTCAATGAACAAGGTTTACTTTTATTTAGTATTTTTATTCGATTTGAAGACATTTGAATATTCCCCAACTTTACTAATTATCAAATTTACAAATGAATACACTTAGTACAAACCTTTAACAAGTTCACGAGCACTCACCGTAAATGTCACAATACGCAAGCAACCTTAGTTCGATCCCCGTCAGCACCAATGAAATTGCAATTTTAAGTGCTTAAGTGCAGGTGTGAACGGAAACATCGTGAGGAAACCTGCATATTTTTTAAATATTCTAAGCCAGCGTTTAACTACAATCCGACCTGATGGTAAGTGGTGATGTTAAGCGAAGATGATGCAGCGCACCGACTTAATAAAACCTTATTCACTCTTGCCTTGAAGACACACACATTGTAGTCGGATGGAAAGACAGATGCTGGCAACTTATTCCACTCCTTTGCTGTACGCATGACAAACAATGTAGCAAACCGTTTGAGGTCTGAAGAATAAAATATTTCGTGGTCACTTGAAGTTCGGCAACAGTTACTAGTAGTAGTACCGTGTAGTGGCGCTGTAAGAATATCCACTACCCCATATCATCCCTATGATATAGTGTAGGGAAACAAATCAGAACATTGGCAGCAGCGTCTTCCTAGTAACGACTAAAATTAAAAAACTGCGGTTACAAACCCGCTTGCTAAGCGTGGCAACTATGGCAAATTTGAGATTGTCTATGCGACAATCTATGGGGAAGGTATATGTTCAGCAGTGGACTTTAATAGGCTGTAACGGTAACGGTGACAGTTACTAGAGCAGCGCGGCGGAGTAATCGCTCCATAACTATTTCAGAAATAAGAGGAGGCCTGTGCCCAGCTGTAGTAAGTACATAGATTCCCTCCAAGTAGCAGTGTCTGCATTGCTGTTTCGATCTGAAGGCTGTGCAGCATTTCTTCTTGGGGCTCCCTCTTTGTTTAAAATTGGTTGCAGGTATCCTTGGGTTGCGACAGCCACTTGCTATTGGGTGGACTGTTAGTTTGTTTATCACTCAAATTTTGTTAAAAAATTTCTTGAAACGAAAGATATTTGATCCATGCAAGAGTTCAACTTGTTTGTTTATGAGATAAGGAACAGATGTGTCCTAAATAACTTTATAACACGAAATTAATTGATAAAGAAATAAGCGCCAGTCATAATAACCTTAAATGTATAACTCATTAATCTCTGGCCTCATTAACTTCCTGCATGATGGAGATTTTTCAGTTATCAGTTTCATTCAGTATCTTTGTTTTCAATTTTCTTTCATCAGATGTTTTGTCGTCACTGTCGTCCACGTAAAATCCAACTTTTATTTACTTACATTTCAATTATGTTATTATCACGGTAGACACTATAATAACAAGAGGAAGTTTAGTCCATACAAACTTATTCCTTTGTTTACTTGGAACTTTACTGAATTATGAATAGTGACACAATAGCAAACATTTCCTTACGATACAATCCTTATTTACCTCTGCCATGTTGGGTAAGAAATTCTAAGTAGCATTGAATAAAAACTACTTTTACGGATTATATCGCGTTTAATTAACTTATTTTTATTAATTCCCGACGTTTCGGGTGCTTTACAGCACCCATGGTCACGGGGGACTGAGGTGATTGACGTCCCGATGTCAATCACCTCAGTCCCCCGATGTCTAAGTAGCAGCCTAGAGTCAGAAAGTTGCCGGTATTTCGTCCTTGTGTCTCGGGAAGCACGTAAAGCCGTTGGTCCTGCGCCTGATCTCTCTCCGGCGGTGTCGGTTTGCCGTCCCATTGGTGATGGAAGTGAGGGAACAGAGAGTGCACCTGCGCTTGCACATACATTCGGACACTATAATCCTTTCCTGCGCAGAGTGGAGTAGAGTATACTCCGTTGAGACTGGCCGCCGTGCCCGAAATTCTGCTTGGAGGACATTGTTAGACAAAGAATCGTATTGCAAAACTTAAATAAAAGCATCAGTTCCTATTCATTAGTTACCGTTACCGTTACAGCCTGTTAAAAGTCCACGACTGAACATAGGTCTCCCCATAGATTGCCTCGTAGGGGGATATTTGCAGTAGTTTCCACTACATTTTTTTTTTGTTGTTATTAGGAAGACGCTGCTGCGCATCTCCTGGTTTGTTTCCCTCTGTCGCCTCTTACAACACCCACGGGATTTATTAATGTTTCCTCTTAATATTGATGTGCTTCTATTAAGAGTCTAACTTCTTCGCTTCGCATTCGAGGCAAAAACATATTTACTTAAAACAATTTAAAATAGGTACGATAAGAAATAAATAAATTATCCATTTTCTTATCTATGTTAAAGTTTTAGGAATTATCTGTTTTAATTTACTGTCTACATTTTATACTCGTATCGTACGTCGTCGCCTTAAAATTGCCATCGGTTTGACTATCAAATTTTTATATGTTCTTGTTTCCCTTTTATATCGTGAAGGCGCCTGTAATACCTATCAACCGATAAAATTTACTATTGCACAGGAGCTCATCCATTGTAAGCCGCATTTGCCATAAACGCCACGCTTAGCAGACGGATTGGCGATTACAGTACCAGACATCTTGTACCTTTGACGGTGCTCCACAGTGCCCTCTGTCGCTGATCTAAGTATCTTAGTCTGGGACAAACGATGTGCGATCTTTCTGGCATCTCTTACTACACGAATGATGACGATACGTGACGGATTCTATCTCGCCACTACCACACGGTTCTAAAATCCGTTTATCAATCATTTTTGTCTGCACTAAGTCCAATTTTCTGCATATTAAATTGTTAACGCTTTTCATTGTTTTAAAAAACCTTTTTCCTCTTAAAGTTTTTACACAGCAAATACTGCAAGCATAGCGGCAACGGCGATAAGATTAATACGAGTTGATAAAAGTTTGATATTTTTTCGATTAATTTATAACATTTCTCGAGTTTCCATGGGACTGCTTTTTAAAATGAAAGTAGTCGACCACGCTGATACGAAATGTTTCATAGGTACTGGAAGTACATATTATCTACCTATACGTACAATCTAAGTACAAACTCCTTTCACAATTTACTGCAGTGCTGACATGTTTGACAACGGAGATCTGGATCAGATATTGCGAATTGTTTTGCAATTGTAATTAGTTTATTATACAAAACCGCTTGCAATACTTTTCAAGGAATTGCGTTCAGTATATTTTTTTAAATATAAAGTGTTTGATTGTTGTTTTAACACTTAAAATTCCTTGACACCTATGATAAAACTAAGCGGTTCTCTTCTTCTAATAATTTTGGGTCGCAATGACCTTTTATCGAACGGCCTGTGTGATCCCTTATACCCCAAAAACTGAAATTAAATATTCACCTTTTTCTTCGTTTCATAAATTATTTCAACTTACCACAACGATTTCTTATTTAGTAATTCTGCATAACAAGTTTTAATATCATCATCGTTCTTCCGGTATCATATTTACTGCAAGTTGAAAATAATTACAACTATCTTAATTCTATCTTTAGCCGGGAACTCACAATCTCGAACTTGATCTTTTTGTGCTTAAAACCTTAACAAGTTTTTTTTGTTCGTATCAGATTTAAATTGCATTTTTGATCATTTCATGCACATAAAATAAGTTGGAAAATCCGATTTACTTTGTATAAACAATTGGAATTTCCAATGTTTTACATGATAATATGTTAATATTTAGTTTGTTAGTTTTTTCTTTTTTTATAATATTAAAATTACAAATGAGCTAAGATAGTAAAAGTAGTATAATGTGATCCACAGACACCACATCCGTCTTAGATTAAGAATCAAAATGCAGATGCCTTGTAAGGTGAAATACCTTACCACCAGTAAAAAGGGTTTTTTAAATAGTATGACATCATTAGTAGCTTCAACTAGATAATTTTGCGCTAAGCTAGTTAATATGGATTAAAATCTCTTGTTTGGCAAATAAAGAAATTTCAATTTGAATTTCATAAGGGCTCAAAATGACTTTGTCCCTTGTATTTTAAATGCATGTCAGCCACATTTGAAAATAACAATATGTTTTCTAGTTACGCTTCCGAATATTCACCTGAATTTTCCCGTGACATAAAAGAGTTAAAATGAAATGAAATATATTATATATTTCCTTGACGTTAGAAAACAGCATTGTTTCATAGTCGATATTGTCATACGAATGTTTTAAAATGTTATTCTTTAATGCAATTTAGTGTCTATCTCTTATCTTGCGAAATATTCCCAAAAGATCTTAAGTACTTCATAATTGTCGTACCAGCGTAAAATAGCAGCTTAATGCTGCTGTGCTTCGTATGGTGCTGTGCTTCGTATGGGAATATATGGGGTAGTGGGTAAGAATACCCACTATCCCATATCTTCCCGTGGGTGTCGTAAGAGGCGACAGAGGGAAACTGAGGCAGAAGATGGGCAGCAGCATCTTTGTGATAAAAGCAAAAACCAATAAAAAAAACTGTGGTTGCCAACCCGCTCGCCAAGCGTGGCAACTATGGCAATATACCCCCCATGAGCAACGACACTAATAAACGGCCCCCAGTCTCCGACGGCCCTGCTATTCCTGGCTACGGTTGCGACAATGGTAACGATGGGGCAGGGGGTACTAAGAATCTCCGGTGGAGGTTCGGTTGCCACCTACGACGACTCGACCTGGCAACTTATAACGCACGCACCCTGAGGACTGACGAGAAGATCCTGGAGCTGGAAGAACAGATAGACAAGTTGCGCTGGCATATTATAGGATTATCCGAGGTCCGAAGAGAGGGGGAGGACACGGTAATCCTCGAATCCGGCAACTTGTTCTATCACCGGGAGGGCGACCATCTGTCCCAAGGAGGTGTTGGATTTATCTTCCACAAGTCTATGTTATGAGGCCTATGTTCAGCAGTGGACTTGTGAAGGGCTGTAATGATGATGATGATGATGTAGTATATATACTCCTGAGATATGTGACAAAAACCCAAAGGTAGACTTACTTTTTAAAGAAAAAGATAGCGACTTCAAACTAAAATTACGACGGCACTATGCTCTCATTTAACCAGATTCATTCATGTAGTGAATAGATCTAATCCAATTGTTTATTTTTATGGCTAAAAGCGACTAAATATTGTTAGATTTCTATTTAATTAAAAACTTCGACGACCTTCAACGAGCCCCAAAACTCGGAAGATGGCGATTGTAGAAGCTAGGGTTGCGTCTGACCAAATAATATATTTTACATACCGGGTTAGAATAAAACTTACAAAATTTAAAAAATATATTTTAATAATATTACTTGTAGAGATCAGCACTTTTTAATGATTGTTTATTAATATAATAGAATAGTTTTTATTCAATATAGATTACTACATTATACTCATTGAAAGTATTTTTTTTATTTACCACTCGTTCGGAAGAACCAGCAAGAAACCCAGCGGGGCTTTTTTGTATACATATTTCACTTTACAATAATTTTGTTAGTACAATTTTTAAATGAATTTTAATAGAACCAGCATGGTGAGGATCACCTTATTCCCAGGGGTTATTTTCTTTTATGTATTCTTTGATATTATAATAACCCCTTTTACAAAAAAAAAATTAAAAGAACTTCGTTCCAAAATATATCAATAATAAATAATAATAATAATAAAATAAACAAACGTGAAAAAAAACGCACTCTATTTGTGCCAACCCTTTGCGGTGAAACTTACTTTGCTTTCTGAAAACGATTGTTTCCAGAGCAATATTTCGTGACAACGTAAGTACTTGTCGCCAATATTCATGTATTCCTAGCACAACTTAAAGATATTATGAGACCATTTACCTTTTATGATTAAAATTATATCTATCTTTATTATTTCACAAATAATTTCCCGCAGTTGTAAGTAATTACAACTGCGGGACGTTGTATGTTTACGTATTTTAAAGTGGTCATTTATTTACCACTTTAAAATACGTAAACATACAACGTCAACGAAGACGCGTTCGACTCTTTCGATTTTAGCACATTTCACTTAGTATATAATGAATAAAATATTTAAATATCGTAGAACAGGATTTCTAAATTAATATGATACCTTAACCTTAGTAAAAACTAATAAATTTGAATACTTGCGGCATTTTTTCGTGGAGCACAACAGAGCACACAATGACGCTGAGCACAAATAATCATAAAATGCGACTTCAAACTTTCCTTCATAATTAAACAAAACAATTCATTGTATGATATTGCAATCTTGCGCCCAGATGTTAGATAATCTATTAGACAATGGTTTACAAACGTTTTGAAAGGACTTTATTTTTACTGGAAACGAGGCATTCCATCTTAGTCCTCAAGGGTTGCAACGCATCTACATTTTGATTCTTAATCGAGGATAAATGTAGATGTCTATGGGGCATAGCATCCGCTTACTATTCTATAAAAAATTAACCCGTTATAAAAACTACCCACTACCAGTGGAAAAATTCCCACTTACGTATCTACATCTAAAATTTACATAGATTGTAGCAAAAAATATAAAAACGCAAATATCTTTGAAAACGTGACTGTAAAAATTTAAATGAAATGCGAATATAAATAAAAACGTATGAAGGATAACAACTCAACTTACAATAATTCTAGAACTCGAACGTTCCAAGAAAAAATAAAATAGCTCGTGATTTTTACTCTGAATACATTTTCTGCTCCACCTTTTATATTTGCTTGCAATATGCACGTCTGATGAATTTTAACCATTCTAAAGAATTTCACAAAAGAATAATAATACATTTTCAATTTAGTCTAGAATCAATTTAGGCTTTTTTACAATTCAAAATAACGACCTTAAATTTTTCTAACCGCAATATATCCAAAGTTTCGGGCTTTATGCAACTTAAAAATCATTTTTAAATCATTGCAACCGCAAATGTCACAAATGCAACCGCATTTGCTATCTGTACTAAATCTGTAAATAGGAGGACCATGAAACCGACATAAAATTAAACAAGTACGGATATGATCAATAAATAAAATAATTATTCATAAGTCGAACAAATGTATGCTCAACCTATAAATATATCGGACTTGTTTTGTAAAAAATACTAGGCTCCTTTTCTGAGAAAACGTCTGGGTTTTGGTACTATCCTCAGCACTCGTGCCCCCCTTGCTGTATTCTGGTATAAAGCGTTAGAGAGTATATTACAAGCGGAGAGGCATTTCACCTTAGTTCCCAAAGGTGACGGACGCATTTGTGGCCTTCAGTTTAAAGTACAATTATAATGAGATACCGAAGAGCCTTGGTAGCTCAGGGGCTAAAGGTTCGCTGTAAATTTCACAGTACGCGAGCTACCCTGATTCGATCCCCGCCGGCTCCAATGAAATTGTTAATTGGAACTTTAAGTGCTGATTTACCACGTTCTCGGCGTTGAAGAGTTCGCCAGCACGCATTGGGGCAGCGCGGCGGATATTTACTGGCCCTAAAACCCTCTCAGCAATGAGAGGAGACCTGTGCCCAGCAGTGGGACGTGTATAGGCTGTATCTTTTATAATAATATACAAAGAAATTACACCTAACTCTAATATGTTGTCAGTAAAGATTATTTACTATAAATATTACATTGTACGTATAAGTTTACTTTTGAACACATCTGTTCAAAGAAAACTTAAAACTAAAGGAATTGGAGTGTTTTATGTCGTCTGGTATTGAACAGCTATGCTGTGCTCCCTTAAACAATAGCGTTTTGCCATTATTAGTTCGTACAGTCATTAGTTGTAGTTTAATTTTATTTCTTAATATACGTTACTATTTGTTTATGTAACTGTCTGTTCAATTGAATAGTGGTGATGATTTTTATATGTTTTTTGTGGCCATCTTTGTTTGTTGCTGGTCGCAATTGTCCATGGATTCTGGTAGCCTATTACTATCAGGCGGATTTAACTTATTTGTCATTTTAATAAGATAAAATATTCTATGGTGCATGAATAAGGAAAGTCCAAAGGTAGAATTATGACAACGCCAGAAGAATTTCATGGCTTCTGAGACATCGACATTAGAATGTCTATGGAAAATCGGAGTTACTGGTACTGTTATTACTACTTCCCTTTCAAGCGTGGCAGTTAGCAAACACATTCAAAGTGGATGAGGTGAATGTCCAGCTGTGGTCTGTGTAATGTCTAGTCAAGGCAATAAAAAAATCCAAAATCGACTTCGTAGATTTTGTATACTTCCTTAAATATACTGTATTTAAATTTTTAGAAATCATATTTGGATCAATTAATTAAATTTTCAACCCCCACGAAAACAAAGGGGTTAAAAATTTAATTAATGATGATTGAATTGATTTTATGTGTTTGTAGCGTGTATCTGTGTGTCTGTCTATGGCATCATAGCTCCTGAACGAATGAACCGATTTTGATTTTGTTTTTCCTTTGAAAGGTGTCTTAATCGAAAGTGTTCTTAGCTGTTTCAAGTAAATCTGTTCAGCCGTTTGAAGATCATCAGCTCTTTTTGTTTCGGGTTTTTTTTTTTTTAGTTTATTGTATACGGATTCTCATAACCTTATACCGTTTTTTTAATCGTGGAAAAATCCTCATGGATATCTTTTGCTGCGAGGGCAAAGGTTACCTCGGACAGCTACCGGCTCACCATCAGCGTATACGAGGTTTCCCGGGATCTCCGTTCGGTACGCAACCGGGGCCCCGCCATCGCTTTGCAAGACTTTTAGCATTATTCTTTGACTAGCTGATACCCGCGACTTCGTCCGCGTTGCTTACACACATTTTTTTTTAGAAAATGACAAGTGTCTAAGAAATAAAACTTAGAAAACCTAATTAAAATCTATCTATACTAGAATTATTTTGTCTGTGCAGTTTAGGTCATAAATCATGGGAGTATTTCGCTCTCTCTCCCACTCACGGGCCTTAGGGGCGAGCATAGTGATGCGTATTATTGTTGTCGATAAGCGTTATCGATAGTGTATTTAGTTTTGTCATTATGTGGGTTAGTGATAAAAATGAAAAAAAATTAGATAAAACAACGTATTTATTAAAATAAGAATCATTATTACGATTTAAAATAAATTATTAATTAGGTATCTATGTATTAAAAAAACTATAAGTACAAATGTTTGGAATGTAACTAAAACTATTTACATTAAAATTCTACATCAGAGTCATCGTCATCCACATGAATTACGATATCTTCTGCCAGATGAGATTTCTTCAAGTCTTCCTCTTGGAGTTTTTCTGCATGGATCTATTTTCATTTAAGTGAAAAATGTTAAAACATTTTTGATAACAACAAGTGCTTGTGCTGGTATATTGGTGCCAACAGGCAAAATATTATTTTGAATAAATTCTGCCGTTTTGGTACAAAACAAAGGAGTAGCCATTGTGTCACTAAAGAAATTCAGAGAGCGAATGCGCAAAAACAAATTTCTCTTTGATATATGTACTAAATTATCATTGCACTAATTTGCAGGTATTAGGCGGGGGTAATAATGGAAAACAAATGACTCATAACATAACAATGTCGCACCATCCTTTGTATACCGCACCGCCGCCGTGTACCTGCCTTTTATGATTCATTTGTTGTTATCGATAATGGCGTTGCGCCCGCGCAACATGCTCACCGCCCTAGCCGGGCTGAGGCCGAGCTATGATTTATGACCCCAACTGCACGGACAAAATAATTTTACTATAGTAGTTTTTCCGTGATGCGCGCAGAACTGCAAACCTCTATTAGCATGTCCCGGGGACACTTTATACCGTTGCATAACCTGCCTACGCTTTAATCGCTGACTTTCTAACTAGTATAATATTGGCATTTGAATTGATAAAGTTGACGGTCGGACAGCATTCTTTCGACTATTCATGCATTTTTGACAAAAAATTCTATATGGTGCGTTCACTGTCAGGGAAAGTTTAATTTAACAAGGCTGACTTCACCATTTCCGTTGATACGGTATTCGAACGGAGACAACACACCGGATGGAGTCTAAAAATATTTAAGGCTATTGAGGACATGTTCGATATTACCGGTTTTATAATTGCAGAAAACTTTTGTAAGTGCATACAAAACCTTACACATGGAGCTTTTCCCACGTTGGGTCATAATAAATCCTTTGAATTGCATTAAGAAAGAAAGAAAGAAAGAATGGCGACTTGTTCTTGATAGTTCATTACAATAAATTATTCATTTCAAAGAAATGTCTCTGTTTGCGGCGGCGTCGTGTGAGGGATCGTGCCACTTTCATTTAAACCTAGCGATCCGCCCCGGTTTCGCACGGGTGATTTCTGGTTTTCGACACTTTAAAACTACTTACGTAAAGATACTTTAAACTATCTAGGAATTCATTCAAACACACACAAAAACATTAAAATCGGTAGAGCCGTTTTTGAGTTTTAGCGAGACTAACGGAGCAATTGATTTTCATGTATAGAGATGGTAGTCGAGGTGGGTGATGGGTGCCACATGCGTTATACTCGAGAACAGCTCCTGTTCACAAGTATGACGCTTGAGAGACCTGGACTGCTCGGACGTGCAACACATTTATTAGCTTTAATTTTTCATATATTTTTGTTGTAGTTTTATTATAGGACATGCTTTACTTAGGTTTATTCCTCTTCCAATTTGATTAAGAATTTGACTGGTAGAGAATGCTTTTAGGCATTAAGTCCAACCTTTATATCCTTTTTTTTCTAAGGGAATGCAATAAAGATTAAAAAATACAAAAACAGAATATCTGTAGAGGTTTTCGTCGTTTCATTTCCGGACAGAGGAACCTTCTTTTAAAACGGTAGTGAATGAAAATATATGTACGTCGACGTATGTCAAACGAAATTTTAATTTTTTACGTCGAAACGTAAACTTACGTTTTCTAATTTCATCAATTACAGCCTATAAAAGCCCACTGCTGAACATAGGCCTTCCCCACAGATTACCTCATAGGGGGGATTTTGCCATAGTTGCCACGCTTGGAGGACGGGTTGGCAACCGCAGTTTTTTATAATTTCTTATTTTTATCAAGAAGATGCTGCTGGAAATTTCTTGTTTCAGCTTCCCCTGCCGCCTCTTACAGCACCCACGGGACGATATGGGGTAGTAGATTTTCTTACAGCAACTCTACACCGTTGGCATTTCATCATTTAATTTCAGTAAAATCAGTGTTCTAGATTCATTGCTCTACATCGTGTTACTCTGTACTATCTATTGCATTGTAACGAAATCCTTACTTTTAAAAGGAAAACATAACTAATAATATACTCTAAAACTTGATAAAGTGTAGATAAATAATCTAATGATAAACGTGCACCAACTTTGTAGAAGGATTATGCAGTCAACGATAAAGAAACTCGCAGATTGTCCAGTTTGCGCTAAATGTAGGATTAGTACCCAGATGTCATACCGAAATTACTTACTACCTACTATTAGTATATTATATTTATATTAGGGCTGTGCCATCTATATTAAAAATATATATAATTTAAAAATTCCAAACGTGATCAGCTGACAAGGTTAATTGTTAATTTTTGCGTAACGTTGCCTCACGTATCATTTGTATCCTAATTGTAGCAATAACGTGCTGATTGCATCAACAAGCTGTTCCCGCGATGAATGTTCAAACGCGCTGATTATTTGCGAGCAAAGAATAGCCGCCACGTATATAGTTACGATACTTGATTTGTCTTATTTTATACTAGCTGTATCCGACCACGCGTTGCTGTGGCTCAAAAAGTGATTCGAGAAGTATATAAAATGACGTACGTATTCGAATGCAAAGTTGTGTCAAAATTCCACAACACAATGATTTCTTATATGATTCCCCCCCCGTGACCATGGGTGCTGTAAAGCATCCGAAACGTCGGGAATTAAAAAGTTAAATTAAACGCGATAGAACCCGTAAAATTAGTTTCATTTAATACCAAAAGCAATCAGTGAAGAACTTTCGGATTTCTTTTGTCTTTCTCTAGACTTTCCTCCATTCTACATTTAAATATTTTATGAGTGCTGATATTTTCACTCCTTTGTATTTGATATACAAATGAGTATGAAGGGTAAGAAATGTTTTTATAACTCGTACGTTCCAGAAATATGTTTTGTTGACTTTAAGGTAGATACGTTAGTTCGTGATTTTTAACCTCTAATATTCCCGTGATATCTTCAGGGATAGCACTAAGGTACTAACATAATAAATAACATATACATAAATAGTGTCACGCCTGTAATCCCGGCAGGCAGAGCCAAGTAAGAGCATTTATGTGGAACATTGTGAAATAAGTACCCGAGCAACCCGGGTTCGATCCCCGCCGGCACCAATGAAATTGTTAATTTCAATTTTAAGTGCTGATTTACCACGTGCTTGGTGGTGAATGAAAATATCGTGAGAAAACCTGCATGTTTGAGAAATAAGAAAAAAAATATATTTAGAAGACATCTGAAGTTCGCCAACACGCATTGGGGCAGCGCGGCGGCCATTTCCTTGTCCTAAAACCCTTTCAGAAATGAGAGGAGGCTTGTGCCCAACAGTGGGACGTATATAGGCTGGAACTTTTACTTTAACTTTTGTGAAAGAAGTGATAGGTTGCTAGCAGATCATCGCACAATCACAAGAAGTAACATTCGGACTTGTAAATCCCAGACCAACATGGGATTAAAACATATATCAAGTTTAAATTTAAAAAAAAGTCTCACATAAACATGGGGCCTGTAAGACCAACATGAGATTAAAAGATATATCGAGCTTAAATTAAAAAATTTACTTTAGCCTGGAATAATTCATTTTTTTTTTCAATAAACCTACTTGCCCACTTGTTTGTTAGCAATATAAAATATCTTTTTTTAATGAAGATATCCTTTCAATATATGTTACGCGAAACGAGTGAACCTAGGTTTTCCGCTTTTTGGGTAGTGGTGAAGTAGGTGGTAGGACTCACAGTACGTCTCTCTCACCACTCTGAGAGTGGTCTGCACACTCGCAGACCACTCTCTTTAGCTATTTCTGCCGCTTAATAACAGCACCTGCACTGCTGTGTTCTGTGGTATTTCGTGGTGGTGGTGTTTAAAGGGTATAGAGATTTAGTATAACTTCAGGCCTTGAGGTGTTTCATCTTAGTTCTTATGTTTGAAGGTGGCTGCAAGTGATCATGAACTGCAGAAGGCTGCACTTACTATCCAGGTGGACTGTAAATTCGTATGCCACTTAATTTTTTTTAAATAAGGTGTTCTAATAATAATTATAATACCTATGGCTTTTGCAAACTTTGTCTAAAATACGTAAAGACATATCATGTCAGCGACAGTGGACAGGTTCGGCTGCGATGGTCTTGGGGTCACTCCAAAATTTTATATACTTAATTTATATCAATCTGCCTAAGCTTCGCACGGGTGATTTCTGGATCTCGACAACAGCACCACCTACCGATTATGAGTCTAAACTATCCAGAGACCCACACAAACACACGTACAGAAGATATATATGTATATGTATGTGTGTATATATATATATATATATATATATATATATTACCTAATATACACGTATATATATATATATATACATATAGGTGCTTTCGGGCGCAGAGTTTATTGTATATATACTCTGCGCCCGGCTTCTCACCTCTTCTGGCAATGCAAGTAGAACAGGTAAACCTCGTTTCACCCGTTATTCTTGCATTGCCAGTAACTTACACATCTGTGTTTTAGAAATTGAATTCAAAATCATTATTTAGAAAAATAAAATATATTAGACGAATCACAAAACGGTTTTAGAAAAAGTAGATCGACAACTCTGGCAGTATATAAATATATCCAAACGGCAGTTCAGCATATTGATAATAAAAGAGCCACCATAGGCCTCCTTTTGGATATGACGAAGGCATATGATAAAGTTCAATTTAATATACTTTTGAATAAATTACAAGGTTCGGGAATTCGCAGAACGGCCTATAGATGGTTACAATCATATCTAACAAACAGGAAGCAGATAGTTTAAATCGAACACCGCAACGATGAAAAACGGGAAATCATTGCAGTACAGTCTCAAACCCGGGGCCTCACAAGTTCAATCCCTCAAGGTATTATCTTAGGATGTCTATTGTTTTAATATACATTAACGATTTACCTAAGATAATAAATAGCGAAAACACATTAAGCGTACTCTTTGCCGATGATGTGTCAGTGTTAGTAAACTGCGATAAAAACGCAAATTATAACTCCATTGTCTGCAACACTCTACAAACTATAACAAATTGGCTCGAAGATCACTACTTAAATAAAAACTATAAAAAGATCAAAATTATGCAATTTAAAACATATAAAAGCAGTCCACTAATCTTAAACATAACTTTTAATAATATCCAGCTAGAAGAAGTTGATCCTTTTAATGTTTTAGGTTTAGATTCAAACATCAATTGGAAAACGCACATTAATTATATAAAGTGTGAAATATCAAAATTTACGTATGAATTATTTCAAATTAAATACACCACTGACACAGCTACGGCACTGTCAGTTTACTATGCCTATGCTCATTCGTGGCTTAAGGAACTATTTACTACCCAGAAGAAGTGCGTTAGAATACTAGCCCAGATTGATAACACTACCAGCTGTACACCGTATTTCAAAAATCTAAATATTCTTACCTTACCCTGTATGTACATTTATGATCTATGCCTGTTTGTCCACAGAAATAATAATATTTTCAAGCAGATTAAAGATACACAAAACATAAATACACGTAACAAAAATAAATTGTACCACAGTTGCGAACAAAAATGTTAAATACAAGCCCCTACTGTATGGCAATAAAAGTTCATAATAAATTACCCCGGGAAATAAAAAACAGCAGAATTAACCAAATTTAAATCAAACCTCAGTCAATATTTAAAACATAATTAAAAATTAAAAATTTTGTACAACCGACTTCAATATAAATTATTAAGAATAAGAATAACTCAAAAACTATTGGTCAGCCTTGATCAAATTTATATAGGACCACATGAGAAGCACCGGCTTTCACATAAAAGAAGAATCATCGAAATCGGTTCACCCACAAAAAAGTTATGAGCTTAATACACACAAAAAAACTTTAAAAAAAACATACAGTCGAATTGAGTACCTCCTCCTTTTTGAAGTCGGTATAAAATGCCTTCTACTCAGTGGAGGAGTATTTAGATATCAAAAAGTAACACTATTATATATTTTTATATTTATCTAGCTTCTAAGTATATTTTATGTATAAGCAGCGTCCTCGTTAAATTTTGCAATGCCTGAAAAGGGTGTCTAAGTTGTAAGCACATTTTTAATTTAAGACCAATTATGTACACTTGGATTTCAAATAAATTATTTGATTTGAAATCCAAATAAAACGCAGCATCACGTTTCTATATCTGTAAATACATTTGCATCTATCTTATACGGACCAGTGTCGCGATCCGAGAGGCTTAGACAAGTGTCCATTTATAGCGCAAATGCTGTAATAATATCCGTCCGTCCCCGCAGAGCTTGTTCAATGTCCTTCTATGGTAATGTTGACTTTTAATACGTTCATGTCGCGCATATATTTGTTGAGTATAGTTACACATTATCAGTTGTAAAATTATGATTTCTTATATTTACACGAACACTACACATTGAATTAAACTACTTTTACGGATTATATCGCGTTTAATTAATTAAACGCGATATAATCCGTAAAAGTAGTTTAGTTCAAAGTTGTAAAATTGATATAGCTAGTGAACAGACTTAGATAAAAAAATTAATCAGTTTCTAATTACATGATTTCGCATCGAATGAAGCAATTTCGGCGTCGATATAATTATTTGTATTCGAGATATGCGAGACGAAATATATATACCGTAGCATTCAACTCTTGAGACCTTGAAACCTGGAGGTATGTCATAACTTGGATTTTGAAAAATCTGACTCTTTACAATAATTTCCTACTGGTAATTAAAAAGACTACGACGACACTCATTGGAACTCATTCCGCTTTATCACAAAAAGTAATTTTTAATTATTGTCATAATTGAGCTAAAATCCGATTCAAAAAAGAAGTCCAGCGGAAATATATGCGAAGGAAAATGTTAAGTATGTAATTTGACAGCAAATGTCAAATTTCGCGAAAGTTGTGGCGCCATGGCGAAGGGACGTCTTATAAGGAAAAATACTTTTCAAATACTATCAATAAACCACATGTATAGAAATATCGACAGTAGATGGTGGTTTTGGATCGTGTTTTGTGGTAATATTTGAGATTCTACTGCTGAACATAGAGGTAATCATAAAATTATTACGTAAATTCTATGGAGGTAATCTATGTTCAGCAGTAGAGAGTGGTTATAAGACGATGATTGGAAAAATAAAAGTAAAACAAGAGTGTCGGTAATGATGGAGTTTTAGCAAATGACGGCATTCTATACATATATAAATAAAATTGAAGTATCTGTCTGTAATATCGAGGTAACTGCCTTCTATTAAGCTCTGAGAGTATCTATCTATCTGTCTGCCCAGGTTATTCTTGGAATAGCTGAATTGATTGTGATGGAACTAGTAATGCCAGGAGTGATCTAGGCTATATTTATCCGAAAAGCTTGGCGATTTTTTTCGTGAAATCGAAAAATAAATTTTCAAGTGTGTTGATGATTATCTTAAATCTGAATATAAATAACATTAATAGGAATCACCCACGCAAAGCCGGGGCAGATCGCTAATAAGGCGAAATGAGTCATCGACTTCTTCTTCCGACCGACAAATGTTTCATCCGTAATTATACTTGTACTCTACAAACTGGATACAATAATGCGTGCACTGCTAGTTGAAGGATGAAATAGATGGGAGGGGGCCTAGCATCTCACACTATGCAGGTAAGGATCCCCACCACCGTATATTTGTGCACTGTACACGTGCAATTTGTGTATTTTCTACCCAGTACACTCGTGCACATAATTAAAACGACTACAGAGTCGTGACGCAATTTTTCTGCATAATGACGTTCAATGACCTGTTATTATCACGCGCGTTCCGATATTGGAAAAACCGCTGCATACATTTACCGTATTTTTATTAATATCAATTGTGTTGCAACAAAATTTTCAGTATTTGTACAATAATTGATATTAAGCTAGCTAGTTATTTTTCGTGGTAGAGCCATGCTGCAGCTATATTAGTAGTATAGTTGTAACACGAATGGGTTGGCTCGACCGGGACAGGACCACGCTCTCACAGAATACCAGCGTACAATAGCAGCTTAATGCTCCTGTATTTCATATGGTGAGAGCATCGATCACTAATAAAAAACTAGATACACAATCCCATGCAAAAGTTCTCTAAAAACTGTCGCCAATTGTTTTGACGTAATTCTAGTTGAAATAAATATACATTAATGTAAATTCAACCATTTATAAAAATGCATTGCCTAAAACTTTAGGCAACGTACAAATTAAAAGCGCACCCATATGTTCGAGTGGGCGCTCATTTGGCAAGGACATTTTTTGTCACTGATTGTGTATCTAGTTTTTTATTAGTGATCGATGGGTGAGAACCGGAGACCCTTCATACTGAAAACGTGGCATTCCATCTTAGTCCTCAGGGCTGACAATGACAACGCATCTGCGTTTTGATTCTTAATTGATAATATGTAAATATAAATGTATATATACAGCATTCACTTACCAACAGGTGGACTGTGTGCCCGTTTATCACCCTTATTCTATAAAAAAATTAAAGATGCTGCTGACCTTTTTAGTTTCAGTTTCCCTGTGCCGCCTCTTAAAAAACCCATGGGATAAAATGGAGTAGTGGATATTCTTATATTGCCACTACATACATACCCATACCCATATTCGATAACCCATAATGACCTTAAACTCAATAACAACAGTTTCTGTTGTCTGTAGATTAGAGCATAGATAACGCGAACTATTATTAGATGTAAATAACAAATGTTTTCATTGCACGAGTTACATCATTTAAAATAACATTAGTTCGACGTAATGTCTTCATGAGAAAATACAAGCAACTTGAAAGCCGTAGCTTGATAACGTAAGCCTATAAATAACTTAACAATGCCGTATGGACCGATAAGAGAAAAGGTAGAGAGTAAAATTTTATCGCATTCGACTTTTGATTACGTTTTTATTTACCACTAGCAACCCGCCCCGGCTTCGCCTGGATAGGATATATTAATGTGGAGTTCCATTATACATTGCACCCCTTCACAAGTCTACTGCTGAACATAGGCCTCTAACAAAGAATGCTACAGAGTACGGTCCTGAGCCACCTGCATCCATCGACTTCCTGCATGTCTTATCAGGTCGTCACTGCATCTAGTGGGGGGCCGCCTTACACTTCACCTACCGGTACGAGGCTGCCACTCACACCTTTCTTCCCCATCGGTAGTCGGTTCTTCGAGCAGCTCAGCTTACTGATCCGTTGGGCTATATCGGTTACTCTGGTTCTACTGTGTATTTAATTTTAAGTCTATCACGCAGAAAAAACCCGCGCAATAGCCCTCTCCATAACTCGTTGTGCCACCTTGAGCTTCCTCACACTAGAAGCCAGTTATTTCAATATTACAGACAGACACTTCAATTTTATTTATATGTATAGATTTGTGAAGCAGGAAAGACTGTCGCACTTCTTCTTCAGCACGTCGGCAGTAGTCCTCGGCTCGATATTAGCCTCTCCTGTTGTTGAGAGGATTTGGCATTACCACGCTTTACTTACTATATACCAGACGTCTTGCAACTTTGTCGCTGCCCCCAGTCGCCGATCTGGGTATTTTACGTCTGACGTAGGTGGTTATACCGCCATCTATCGGAAGTAATATTTTTCTGGCATTTCCCATAGTCGTCTCCTTCGAAACCTACGGAACCATAGAATGTCTAAACTTCTATTTACATTGTGAGTTGTCAACTCGGTTGCGAAAATAAAAATGAAATTCCCATTTAATTTAATAGTACCAGGCCTCTGTCACTCTTGCTACCTGCGTGATATAAGTGCCTACAATAGCGCGGAACCTAAGGTTACATACGCAGTCAGGGCTAGCGAGTTTTAAGCGTATTTTAAAGTTTTTTACGTAAATATGTAAATAGATTTTTTATATACACGTGTATATTTTTGTTTATTGTTTAGTATATTTAGTTATAGGACAAAATAGTTGTATCACTTTAAGTGCAATTTATATGTTTATTATTGAAAATTCATTCATTAACAATTTTGAAAACATAATAATGAAAAAACCAGCAAATAATTTACTAATATAATTAACCAATATTTTATAACTCAGTCTCAATGTTTTCCCTACCAGTATTTACCGAAAATTATACGTCAGAATTAGAGGTTTTTTTTACTCTTAAATTTAATAACCGATATTTTAAAGACGGTAAAAAATATAAGACATTTCATTAAAGTAAAACAGTTGTAAATTAAACAAATAATCAAAAGTTAGTATATATACGTACCGTATTTTTTACTATTTGTTGAAAGCCCTGGGTAACCAAGAAATATCGTCCGTGACGTAGGAAGGGGAAAAGATGCAAAGCCATACATACGAACACTCGCGCGCAGCCTTAAAGCTTATTTAACTTGCCTGATTTATCTAATTAATAATAATTATGTAGGCTATTAAAACGTTGGTAAGTAGTCAACATCAAAAGAGTGCAACTTCTGTACTTAGTACTATTATTTATTCTGAGGTAGTACCTTATGTGATTTGGAAGGACATTTGCAGACATTTGCAACAGCAAAAAAACAATTTGCAGACTGCTGAACGTAGACCTTACCCAGCTTTGCAAATATAGATATTTTGTCGTATACGGCACTGTGTTCTGGAGAATGAATAATAATGCAAAAGTATAAATTGTTCATTTTCAGATCTTGTTGTGTTGTCTATTTGTCTCTGAGACAACTACGATATTAATGCTGTGTTCCATCGGGCACGGGATGGATTGGTATCAGTGCCCCTGAGGTTATAAAATAAGTTTACAATCCAAGTGGTAATAAGTGGCGACTGAAGAACATCGACACCACCAGCAACCAACTTCAAACAAAACGGCGACAGATGCGTTGTCACCCCTGAGGACTGCTGGTGTCCATGAATCGCAGTAGCCACTTGTAATCATGGACTGAAAGTTTGATTACCACTCCAGTAAATGAAACTAATTTCACGGATTTTCGCTTTTTAATTTCGGGTTCAACACGTTCACAGTCGTCCCCGCCATTACTTCAGATTTGATAGACCACAAATCCTCGCAAAATAACACCGAGTCCTACCAAGGATTATACGCAAGGCTATTGAAATTAAAAACATCCTAATTAAATAATTATTAATTATAAAAGATGGATGGGTGCTACCATCTGCTTGGGATCCTATAATTAATAAAATAAAATCCAAACCCAAACATACCACTGCAAGACTTCAAGATACTGTAAGCTCGTTCTGCGTAGATCGGACCAAAAATTAATATTCAAAAACTGAACGTTGCCGGGCTAACTATGACATCGAGACGTCAATCACTTTAGTCCCCTCCCGTGACCATGGGTGCTGTAAAGCACCCGAAACGTCGAGGATTAAAAACTTAAAATTAAACGCGATGTAATCTATAAATTAGTTTATTTTTATGTGCAGTGTAGTATTTGCGTTAATATAGGAAATCATTATGTTACTTCAGATTTATAAAAAAAAAAGTTAATATCTCGATATTTGATGATTCTTGCAGTACATATTTAAATCGTGTGCCGACACGATTCCTTGGCAATATGATCAGTGGTATTTTCGTGACCAGCTCTAATGGTCGCCGGTCGTGGCTGACTGCCAACACCGAGGGGCTTGGTTGATTTCATATAACGTATACTCAATGTACCTTGTCTTGTCGTTTGCACTGTGACGTAGTAGTGACGTGGTGATGTTTTAAGATTTGTATATTTTTAACTAACAATAAATAACCGGCGAAGTGCGAGTCGTACTCGCGCATGAAGGGTTCCGTACCATCGTAATACACGTTTCTAGTAGGGAGCCTAGAAAATTTCAACTGTTTACCTGTTACGGATCATGAGATACAGCCCGCTGACAGACAAACGGACGGACGGACGGACAGCGGAGGGTTAGAAATAGGGTCCCGTTGGATACCCTTTGGGTACGGAACCCTAAAAAAGAAATATGATTCGTTGTCCCCGTTTTTTTAGAAACTGCATAACCGTCCGAAACAATATTCTTTTACTGGGGTGATCTTGTCGTGATATGCTTTTGAGAAAGACCTAGTATATAAAATGGTATACAACTTTTAATGTTCATTATTCGGTTCATTTTTTTAAAAACTTATTTGTCACTAGTTTTATTCCAATAAATTTTTCTTGCTTATTTTAAAGAATAGCAATGTTATATTTTCATTTATTACAGCCTATCCAAAAGTCCACAGCAATAAGCCACTCTGAAGATTGCCTCGTAAGGGGAATATTTCCCATAGTTGCCACGCTTGGCAGGCGGGTTGACAACCGCCGTTCTTTATTTTCTCGTTGTTATTAGGAAGACGCTGTTGCCGATCTCCTGGTTTGTTACCCTCTGCAGCCTCTTACGACATTCATGGGATGACATGAGGTTATTTTTACACAGTCAATGTCACAGGGCCAGTATTTCAATTAGTCTCATCAACTAAGCTTCAAATGCTTATGACACTGATCCTATGTCACTGTTCCACGTCGCCAGTCTGGGAATGTTACATCTGTCGTATGTAAGTCAAGTAAAGTCTGATTATTGTGTACCGTTCTGATGGGTGTAGAGCTATAGGGAGCCAGTATTATTACAGGTAGTGAGGCATTCCATCTCATTCCTCAAGGATGACAACGCATATGTGGCCATCTTTGGTTGAAGTTCTTTTTTTACGTGGTAGAGCCATGCTGCAGCTATATTACTGGTATAGTTGTAGCACGAATAAGTCGGCTCGACCGAGGAAGAACCACGCTCTCACAGAATACCAGCGTAAAATAGCAGCTTAACGCTGCTGTGTTTCGTATGGTGAGTGTAAAGAACCGGAGACCCTTTTTACTGGAAACGAGGCATTCCATCTTAGTCGTCACGGGTGACGACGCATCTACCTACATTTTGATTCTTAATCGAGGACAGATGTAGATGTCTATGGGGCACAGCAACCACTTACCATCAAGTGGACTGTGTGCTCGTTTGTTACCCTTATCCTATAAAAAAAAAAGTTCAATGCAGGTGTCCATGGACTGCAGTAGCCACTTATGATCAGGTAGACTTTAGGTACATTTACCACAATTTTACTGAAAGAAACAGTCTATTGGCTATGAAAGAGATGGTGAGTAACGGGAACCGGATAACCTTTTTTACTAGTAACGAAGCACTCCATCTAGGCCCTTAGGGGCAACGCAACGTATTTGCGTTTTGATTCATAATCGAGGATAAATGTAGGTGTCTATGAGCCACAGCATTCACTAATTATCAGTTAACGCACAGTATTTGTGCTCTTTTCCCATAAAAACGTAAGAGAAACCCACGAGATGAAACAGTGTGGTTAATAAACTTATCCTTTCGTAGTGCGTATATGACACTTGTCGGACTCAAAAAGATTACTATTTTACTTTTTTTTATTATTTAAAAACGTTACCTCCACACAAGGATTTTCTCCTGTATCGTGGGGGCAGTTCATATACATAAATTTCACGAGGACAAACATCCAGACCCGGAACAATTATTTGTAGGCATACAAATACTAGTTCCGCGCGGGATTCGAACCCGCGGCCCTTAGCGCTGCAACTCATTGCTAAGCCACTGCGACACGGAGCCGCTATTTTACTTTGTATGCAATTTAGTTTAGTGGAGGATAAAAGTAGATGTCTATGATACACAGTATCCATTCACCATCAAATGGACTGTGTGCTCGTTTGTCACCCTTATTCTATAAAAAAAGTAGCTTGACTGACACACTTCTGCCATTTTTGTAGTTGGCTACCGTGTTCGAAATTGGCACAAGGAAGAAAATACCATTTGAGATCAAGTACGCCGTATGTACCTTTTGTACAAATATGTAAATAAATAAATAAATCGTCGTTATATTTATGTACTTAAGGAAAGGTAATATGATTATTCGTCACTAGCCTGATTACTGCAGAATTTATGTCACGTCCATCTTCGTTGGTTAAAATCACCATCCATAACAGCCTATAAAAGTCTACTGCTGAACATATGCCTCCCCCATAGATTGCCTCATAGGGGGGATTTTGCCAGAGTTGACACCCTTGGCGAGTGGGTTGTCAACCGCAGTTTTTGATTATTTTGAGTTGTTATCAGGAAGACGCTGCTGCCGATCACCTTTTTCAATTTCCCACTGTCGCCTCTTACGATATCCACGGGACGATATGGTGTAGTGGATATTCTTACACCGCAAATACAAGGTCAACATAACTGTTAATAAATGACCCAAACCATTGAATGAATGAATGAATGAATGATTTATTCAATATTGATCACATAATAATACTTATTGAAAGTCATTTTTTATTTACCACTGGTTCGAAAAATACCTCTGTCCTGGGAAGAACCAGCAAGAAACCCAGCGGGATTTTTCTTAAACATATTTCACTTAACAATAATTTTGTTTATACAATTTTTAAATGAATTTTCATAGAACCAGCATGGTGGCGATCACCCTATTCCCAGGGGTTATTTTCATGCATGTATTCCTTGATATTATAATAACCCTTTTTGTACAGTTTTTGTTTAATAAAACTTTTAAACTTGTTTACTGACAAACTTTGAACATGTTCTGGGATTTTTTCATTTCATTCATTTATGGGGACATTGCCCCATAAATGAATGACTGATTCTGTGGAGTCTAGTAACTGGCATTACAAGCTTATGTTTGTTCCTAGTGTTTATAGTATGAACATCCTTATTCTTATTAAAGCTATTTATGTTTTTATGTACATAAATTACATTTTCATAAATATATTGCGATGCCAAAGTTAATATGTTTATTTCTTTAAATTTTTCTCTAAGGGACTCTTTACAATTTAAGTTATAAATCGCTCGTACGGCTCTCTTTTCCAAAATAAATATGGCTTCAATATCAGTCGCATTACCCCATAGCAAAATTCCATAAGACATTACGCTATGAAAGTAACTAAAATACACTAATCTAGCTGTCTCAACATCTGTGAGACTTCTAATCTTTCTTACAGCATATGCTGCAGAACTAAGTCTACTTGCTAATTTAGATATATGGGGCCCTATTGAGGATTTGGGTCATTTATGAAATGAGTTTACTAGCCTTTGCCAGTAATAACTTTTACGACACCCACGGGACAAATTGTAGTAATGTATTCGCTTACGCTGCCAACGCCAGGCAAGTAATAGTTTATAGAATAATACTCCTCGCTCTAAAATTAGACATTTAAAATTAAATCAACGGCTCCGTGGCGCAGTGGCTTAACAATGAGGTGCAGTTAAGGGCCGCGGGTTCGAGTCCGCACGGAACAATTATTTGTATGGCCTACAAATAATTGTTCCGGGTCTGGATTTTTGTCCTTGTGAAATTTATGTTTGTAAGCTGCCCCCACGATACAGGAATAAATCCTAGTGTAGAGGTAACGTTTAAAAAAAATACAACCCTAACATGACGCTCTAGGAGTCCGTCTGCGTATGTAGCACCTTCTTACCGCTTCGCTGTAGTATTTCTGTGTGCACTGCTGTGTTCCGCTCTGAAAGGTATAGAGGCCAATATAATTACAGATTATTACGCACACACTCCTGCACTATAATCCGGTCTGCGCTGCCATGGCTGGTCACCATTGAGACTGGACGCCGTGACCGAAATTCGGCTTAGAAGACATTATTATATTTCTCTTAAAACTATTTGACAACCCTATTCACGCGCAATGACACCACATGAGTAAAGAAACAGTACAGAGGCAAAGCTTCTAAGCTCTCAAATTTTTTGGTAGGGTTGGCACAGGAGGATAAAATTAAATAAACAAAACGTTTATCAGCTTTTGTTATATACTTAAGATATCATATTTTTTTACAAACTACTTATTCTAAATATTTTATTTTTATAATTTTTGTTCTTTAACAATTAGTTGTGCCTTTTAATGAAATGGTAAATTCTAAGTCTAATGTAGTATTTTTAACTAATCTATTGGAATGAATTGGCATAACAAATATACAGTCATGTTTTAATATTTCATTACCAATATTTACAATGTTTTTTCGAGATCAAAATATTCGCGAAATTTTTGCTTTTGCTCAAGTACATTAATTTCAGATACATTCTCACATTGGCTGGAACTCGTACAATCACCGTCATTGTCGGCAAGTTGAGTGTTGGAAAAGCATTTCCAAATAAATATTTCATAGTTCTTTTAAAAACTTACAGGATATTTCGGAGTGATCCTCAAAGATTCTATTTTGTTGCCTTTTTTTATAATCAAAAAGTTTTGAAAGGAGATCTTCTCGTCCGACAGCTTTTAACCACTCTTGTTGTCTGAAATAATAATAAAACATGAACCTACGTATTTAATTTATAAACGTAATTATTCAATTATAAACATTATAAAAAATAACTATTCAATCACTTATAGGTAAGTAGGTAGTTAATATTGAGGTATATGTATGTATGAGGTATCTATCTAACACATTAAAATAATAAATTATAGTCAAGTTACTACTTACCTAGTGGAGTCTTTGGGACAATTAAAAAATTATATTTTTTTTTTGTTTTATTATTTTTCATACAAACAGGACAGTAAATAAACCATATTTACACTTTTTTATATTTCATATGACACAAATAATTCTTTAAAAAACAAAATTTCGCTTCAAAATTGTACTGACACCACATGAGTAAAGAAACCGTACCGTATACTGATGTGCTGACACTATATGCATATTCCAGTAATTTAAAAACCGGCCAAGTGCGAGTCGGACTCGCGCATGAAGGGTTCCGTACCATCGTACAAGATTTAATACTATGTATGCAAAAGAAACACGTTTATATATCCCTTTAATTATTTTTTTTGATGCAGCGGCAGCAGAAATATAAATACTGCAAAAATTTCAACTGTCTACCTATTATCGATCATGAGATACAGCCCGTTGACAGACATACGGACGGACGGACAGCGGGGGCTTAGTAATAGCGTCCCGTTGGTTACCCTTCGGGTACGGAACCCTAAAAAGTGAGCCTAAGTGCTACCCTTATACCAGTCTAACTCGATTTTTCTAGATCTTTCGTTGCAAGCTGTAAACAAGAATGCGACGCATTCCTCGCTTCACATATTACAAAAAATGGCTCCGTGAGTAATGTGCGCGAACATGTCTTGATGCGCGTACGCATCTGGCAGATCGCCATCGCCTGTTGTGAAGACTGCAAAAAAAATATTTTCGTGGATTTACATACCATCACAGCATCAGCCTTTTTAACAGGTTTATCGCCAAACCAAAAATTAAAGTGTTGGGTGGGTTTTGGTGGTAATCCCAACGCAAACCCACATAGAGATAGAGATACACACGCTAAAGAGGGTGTTATATGTTTAGCGTGTGTATCTCTCTATCTGTGTGTCTGTCTGTGGCAACATAGCTCCCAAACGGATGAACCGATTTAAATTCAGTTTTTTTTTTGTTTGAAAGGTGACTTGATCGGAGAGTGTTCTATTTGGGGTTTCTAAAATTTTCAATTTAAGTTATGTTTAATAATTTACTTTCAAGTAGGTATAACAAGTACTTTGCGTGATAATAGCCGCTCCGCTCCCCTTTTACCCGACTGCCAAGGAAGGGTAATGTTTTCGCGCGTATCTTGTATGTATGTATATATTTTATTACCTTGTATCTTCCAAACGGCTCGATGGATTTCGGCAGTTAAGATATTTTAGTACCCAATTGCAAACTATAAACCGAAAGAAAATGAATGGGTTCCGCTTGCTACTAAACTTAATGCGGGTATTTTACTTAGGCTCTCAGCTTATATTATAGTCTGTTAAACTGAAGTGGAGTTTACTTGTTTATAGTTTATTTTAATTTTGTTTTCTATTCTCAATCATGTTTCGGTTCTTTTAGTGCATCACTTTTAAATTGTTTTTTATCGTGTCGGGTTTTTGATTTTTTTAAATTATTTATTTTATTCGATAGAACAATCCGTTCCCCCAGAGGTCCAAGAGAAATTCATTTGCCGCTACTCTACAGTTCACGGTCAAATTGAATTATCACGCATGTTCACTGGTAAACCTCCCTCCTATCACCAGCAAATCATGTGCAATTTGTGTTCCTACAAAATTCGGGTACAGTCGGAAACGGTCTGGAGAACATTATAAACTACTGCTAATACTTCTTCTGTATTTTACTTATAATTATGTTCAATCCTCTGAATTACTCGTGAACAGGCATCTGCTGGAGATGGACCTCCCTCAAGTTGTGACATTCGTTATAAAACAATCGCCACGGTCAACATGCAAACTTGCGGTGATATCGCCTAAAGTTTGAAGTTTGAATGAATCCTACGGCAGCCCAAATTCCTATTACCTCAGCCGTTTAAAAGTGATACAATTAATTCATTATCGGGTGTACTCCAGCAAAACATGTGTCTTTTTTTTTTCGAATAATAAGATGTCAAATTTTATTATGTATAATATAAAGAAGGATGTGGAAACAGATAATTAATACAGTGCATAGATAATAACTTTGTACAGTTCCGGCGCATGTCGGGTGCTGATATTTATATTATCTTTCTATCATAAATAAGGTTATAGGGTTAGTGTTGTACTTATTTTTATTGCAGTGTAAGAAAGAAAGAAAGAAGAATGAATTCTTTGTTTAACTCCATGTGAAAAAATTAAGTAAAGTTATTAACGTGACTAAAATCGAATTTAAATCAAAGTAATTTTAGGAATTTTATCTCATTTATTTATAACTTACTTCTGTGTGTGGTATACGCGTAATTATAAAAAAAAAAACATTATGAGTAGAAACAAGTATGTAAATAGTTAAAACTGTTAAAAAATAAACTTTTAATAAAAGGTAGGTAAAAGCCGATTTCAAACAACTAAAATCAATATAAAATAATTTCACGTTCTGAAGTCGGGACTTTAATTTTTCTATACAATATGTCCTAAAACCTTTTTTTACCCCTTTAAGTGGACAAAGGAATATCACAATCTTAATGTCGTCTTAAAAGTTCCATTATTTATTTATTTATTTTACTTTAATTAAAACAGTTAAACCAATTACATTATTTAATACAATATATTCATTCTTCTCGCTCACAAAACTTCAGGCAATCAGACAATATTACTGTCCATTCTTTCGCAAACAGGTCGCACTTAGGATTTGTGTCCAGGAGAGCGTAAAACTTCATTTCCTATTTTGCCACCCTTACGGTGTAATTTATTTGGGTGGTCCCATACAAATGCTGCCGTCTTTCGTATGGTGAGTGTAGCGAACCGGAGACCCTTTTTTACTGGAAACGAGGTATTCCATCTTAGTCATCAGGGGTGTCAACGCATTAGCATTTTTATTCTTAATCGAGGATAAATAGGGATGTCTATGAGTGCTCCAACTACTTACCATCATGTGGCCTGTGTGTTCGTTTGTCACCCTAATTCTAAAAAAAATTTTTGATGGTCAACATTTTCATCGGCAAATGAACATCGTAAAGTTTTGGCAGACGAGCACCAAACAATGTTTGTTTACACACATCGTATTGAGTGCCAAGTGCACGCATTTATCTCAACGTGACTCCTCGTTTATATACGGTCTCTTATGCAATCCGTGTTTCCAAACAATCGGTGAATTAGGGTTAGACTGAGACGCGACGTGACGATGGTTGAAGAGGCCAGTGGCGAGATGCATCGCGATTCGCGACGTCGCGACACGCATCGTGAAGTTGCTGGCAACGCGACGCCTCTCTGCGCAGCGAGACACCGCGCGGCGCAGCAGGACGCCGTGCGATAATAATAGTAGAGACAAGTCGCCACGACGGCTTCAGGCTGCGCCTCAAACGTCACGCGGCTTAGCGAGGCGCAGCACCGCTGCACGCTGCGCCTACCGACGAAGCACCGCTGCGTCGTGATGCGCCGCGCTACGCCGCGAGGCATTTTCGAATTATCTCAATAAAATATGTATCTTATTGTGTATATATAAAGTTATATTTTGTATCACTAGTCTCGGTGTTAACTGAAGCTTATTGCGAATTGTATGGAACAACACATTATTCCTTTAATATTATGGAGTAATTAAAAGGATCCCAGCTGACGTTCAATCAAATCCAAGTGGAATGAATGAATGAATGAGTGAATGAAATATACTTTATTGTACACCAGAAATACATTTGAGAGAAAAAAAATAACCAAGTTGGTGTTAGTTAAATTACCAAACCGCCTGCCAAGCGTGCCGAAGATCCCCAATTGTCATAGTTGCCACGCTATGAGGCAATCTATGGCTTTATATTCAGCAATAGACTTCTGATAGTCTGTAGTAAATGAATCAATAAACACAGATCATTACTGATTTGGTAGGTACCTTTGGCACGTTGGAAACTATTTTAACTGTAATTTTTTTAAACATTGTTGATCTTAGCATTTGTGTTCATTTGTAACCTACTTCGAAAAGGAGGAGATTCTCAATTCGTCTGTATTAGGTGCTAAGAAATTGTGTAAGATGTAGTATAGCCCCGACTTTAGCATGTGATATCATTTATTCAATTTCTTTGAAGTCGGCTATTACTTTTTGTTCAAAGTGGAAGTGTGTGTGGGTGGAATTAGAAAGTGACAGTGGGAGTGGGTGGAATTTTTTCTACGAATTTATATGGTCCCACTGGAGTATATGGTACAAAAACGGATACGTAATAAAAACATACCAAAAAACATATGTATTCGACTAAATGGAATTGTAAGCCTCCTCCTTTTTTGAAGTCGGGAAAAATTTCATCCCTTAGGTTGGTAAATAGAAGATGAAAATTTTATTATAACTATTAAGACGACATTCTAAATGTTACCTTCAATTTAGTCCTCTTATGTCTTAAGCCTCCCGAAAAAGCCGGTTTGCGAAGAGGCTTTAGTACCATAGACCACATACACACCCTTCGGCAAATTGTACAGAAGACAGAAGAGTACAATCTGCCACTTTGCCTTGCGTATGTGGACTATGAGAAAGCCTTTGATTCCGTCGAAATTTGGGCGGTGCTGCAGTCCCTTCAGTGGTGCCAAGTTGACTGTCGGTATATCGAAGTGCTGAAGTGTTTGTACAGTAGGGCTACGATGGCTATCCGAGTACAGAATCAGAGTACGAAACCTATCCAGAGAGGTGTAAGACAGGGTGACGTTATATCCCCGAAACTCTTCACCGCTGCATTGGAAGACGCTTTCAAGCTACTGGACTGGAAAGGATACGGTATTAACATTAATGGCGAATACATCACTCACCTTCGATTTGCCGACGATATAGTCCTTATGGCAGAATCGCTGGAGAACCTAAGCACTATGCTCAATGACCTCAATAGTGTCTCCCAACGGATAGGTCTTAAGATGAACATGGACAAACAAAGATCATGTTTAACGTCCATGTCACACCTATACCGGTAGTTGTTGGGAGCACTAAGCTCGAAGTTATTGACGAGTATGTTTACTTGGGACAAATAGTCCGACTAGGTAAGTCCAACTGCGACCGAGAGGTCAATCGACGGATTCTACTCGGCTGGGCAGCGTTCGGGAAATTACGACACATCTCATCAGGTATACCTCAAAACTCGAAAACGAGATTGTACAACCAGTGCGTGTTGCCAGTGATGACCTATGGAACTGAGACGTGGTCCTTCACTGCTGGCCGTATGAGGACGCTCAAGGTCGCTCAGCGAGCTATGAAGAAGGCTATGCTCGGGGTTTCTCTGCGTGATAAACTTAGAAATGAGGATATCCGCAGTAGAACTAGAGTAAGCGACATAACCCAACGGATTAGTAAGCTGAAGTGGCAATGGGCCGGCCATAGAGCTCGAAGAACCGACAACCGATGGGGAAAAAAGTTTCTCGAGTGGCAGCCTCGTACCGGTAGGCGAAGTGTAGGGAGACCCCCCCACTAGATGGAGTGACGACCTGGTAAGACATGACTGTCGATGGATGCAGGTGGCTTAGGACCGTACTTTGTGGCATTCCTTGGGGGAGGCCTATGTTCAGCAGTGAACTTGTGAAGGGCTGTAATGATGATGATGATGATGATGATGTCCAAATACTCAAACGTTACTCAATTTTTAGATCCCGTTAAGTTAAGTCTCGTGCTGTCTCTATCACTAAGTCAAAGTGACTGTGACACCAAGAGACTTAATGACTGAAATGAGTATTTGGCCAATAAAAGTGCAAAAAAAAAACTTTTAAAAAGTAAAATTCGTCTTGGAAAACTAAAAATAATTAAATAATTTCCACACAGCCTCTGAAGTCGGGGTTGTAATTCTTTTAATACGCTTTGGCACCGACTTCTGAAGGTATTATGCGAAAAATAATAAGTTACTAATTTTTTTGGCGAAACGTGAACGTGAAAATTTTTAATTTATAACCGACTTCAGAAAAGGAGGAGGTTATCAATTGGGATGTTTATTTTTTTTATGTATGATCGGGCATTACTCCGTCATATATAGACACACCGATTTGCAAATTTATTTTTTTGTTCAAAAAAGGTTTATTACGAAATGGTCCCATTTAAATTTTGTAAAGATCTGATGATGACTTTCGGAGACAGACAACGGAACTCTGCAATAAATGCCGGCAAATCAACCTCGATTGCTGCAATCACACAACATAACATCACCTCTGTACCCTCTAAAGTGGTACACAGATGTGTTCAGTACACCACGGTACACCCTCATTTCTGTTAAAGCTAGTATATTGAAATCTTTTGTACAGAATTTTTTATTTTACCACTTGTTCACGTAAAAAATCCGACGACTGTAATAAAACTGCGTTGATTGACTGTTTCTGTACTGTGTGATAATAAAATGGTGATCGTAAACTTGGCGTCACGTGATTGGCATGCATGTTGTTCATTCAACGATTCTTGGCATATCCGATGAGTATATTTTTGTAATTGAATAATACTACGACCGTGGATTTGTTCATTATTGAAGTGAAAACATCTTTAGGAGCGTTGTAATTTGAAACTCGATGGAACGAAAAAGCGACACTAAAAAGAGACAAACATATACATCTATAGGATTTAGTCTGCGAGAGAATGAGATAGAAATCAGTAAACAGTGTTTCCTATAATGCATGGATCATGCATGTGATTTATGAGCAATAAGGATTAAGGACGAATTTTTTGATTAGAAAATATTTAAGTTCCTACGATGATAATATTGAAAACTTGGACTGTATGATATGTTATATAATATATTATGTAGAATAAAACGTGAAATAATTTTTGAATTTGGTAACAATGTTATAATAAATAAACCCTACAACTATCGTACTCCTGCTACTTTGCATTCGTCTCATTCTCTCGAAGTTTAGTTTTCTGAAGCTTTCACTTATACCGTGTGTGAACTGCACACATGGTTTATTTATCCCTGCCATTATGTTTTTTTCTGTCGACTATACAATAAATTATATAAGCGACAGTAACGCTGCTAACGGACCGCTAACTCAAAAATTCGTGGATTGGAATCCGCCATTCGACTACTGTCGTGAAACATTCCTAACACAAATATTTTAAGCTTACCAGTAGTGGCTACAGGAAATAGTAGTAAAGTTAATAGAATTGCTAATATTTCTTTTTGATTAAAAATGTATATTTTAAAAATACATAATTTTAAGAAAGCATGGTGTCGGCGTAAGATGATCCATCACCCGACTTCGTCTTTGAGTGTAGTAAGAGGCAACTGTGAGAAATGACAGAAAGATCTTGTGGTTTCCGACAGAGTAGTATAACCACCCTTTTTATATAGGATCAGAGTGACAAACGAGCACACATTACACCTGATGGTAAGTAAAACTATGACCCATAGGCATCTATCCTCGATTAAGAATCAAAATACAGATGTTGTCACCCTTGAGGATTAACCACCTCACCATACGAAACACAGCAGCATTGAATTGCTATTTTACGCTGGTATTCTGTGAGAGCGTGGTTCTTCCCGGTCGAGTCGAGTCAAGCCATTCAAGCTACAACTAAAGAGCTGCAGCATGGCTCTACCACATTAAATCTCGCACTCCGTTTAAGTGCGACCCAAAATACCCAGACCGGTGACAAAGGGCTGCGACATGTCTGCGAGATATCTGGTACTGATCGCCAAATTGGTTGTAAGTGATCCGATTAAAGCAAATGCCCATGCTTAGCATTAGCCTTTTACCGGCTTTTAATTAGGACATCCACGACTTTTACTGCTACCAGTGCAACGTCATTTAGGAATGGGGTGAAATATTTCAGAGATTTAATAGCGGGGTAGTTAATTTGTTCGGAAAATATAAGCGTTAATGTTTATTTCTGTTATATTAGTTACATTAGAAAAGTATTGCATATTCATTAGATTAGAGAAGGATAAACCGAACTACGGATATTCCTAAAAGTAGAGGAATTAAGAAAACGATTGAAAATGTGTAAAAAAAATTAAATAATACGGCACTGAGGCATTGTTTTGTGTATAAACATACACTATAAACCTAAGAAGTTATAACTTTTCAATGATGATGACACTGTGCGACCATCCACGTAACAAATAGGTTCACTTAGTCCCAACTAGCGACATCTGATGAGCGTAAGATAATTACACCCATTATTACATAGTCGCATCTCTATGTCTAGATCAATCATTTTTAACCGACTACAAAAAAGGAGGAGGCTCACAATTCGACTGTAATTACTTTTTATTTATTGTATTTTTTTAAGTATGATAAGCAATATTTTCGTCAATTATGAACCGATTTTGATGATTCTTTGTTTATTAAAAAGGTCATACGTCAGATGTAAAGTAAAGATAAATATAAAATGGTTTGATGTTTGTTCTTGTGCAATTTATGTTTGGCAACTGCCTCCACGATACAGGCGAAAATCCTAGTGTGTGGGCGGAATTTTTTAAGAAAGAAAAAAAAGTTCATAAAAGAATCAAAGCTGTCGGGGCTTCTATTTACATATTATATGTAATTCAAAAATATAATTGCCTATTTTACCAGCCTTAAGAGTGGATTTTTTAAATTTGTATAGACTATATAAAGTCATATAAACGACATTGAAATAATGAAAAAGTTAAAGTTACAGCCTATATACGCCCCATTGCTGGACCACACCACACTACAGGCCTCCTCTCATTTCTGAGAGGGTTTTAAGGCAAGGAAATGTCAGCCGCGCTGCTCTAATGCGTGTTGGTGAACTTCACATGTCTTCCAATTATTTTTTTCTTATTTCTCAGACATGCATGTTTCCCTACGACGTTTTCCTTCACCGCCAAGCACATGGTAATCCAGCACTTAAAATTGCAATTAACAATTTCATTGGTGCCAGCGGGGATCGACCCGGGTTGCTCGCGTTACTGTGAAATTTACAGCGAGCGCTTAGCCCCTGAGCTACAACGGCTCCTTTTAGAGATTATGATATTCCGTAGTAAGAAGTACATTAGAGTTATTATTTCCGTAAAATTCCGATGACCCTACAATAATTGTTTGGGGTGTTGAACCTGTTTCTTTTACTAAGCGACTAAATTTGCTGAAACAAATTGAGTTATTCAATAGAAAACATTATATAAAACATTTGAAATATGTATTACATTTTAAATATATATTTATGTTCATAGTTTTATGTGGTCGAGTAAATTACGTAAGTGCGTACATACCCGCATGTGTGGGTGGACATATCAAACATGCGGCCCTATCTAGTAGACAGTTTGTCTGCTGAATTAGTTTTATCTATTACGTTTTAACGCATTTTTCTATTCATATATTTTTCCTTATGAGATAAAACCATATAAATTATTACAACGCCATTTACTCAGACCTTGAGGGTTATTTGTAGACTGTAGGTCAGTGTCACGTATCAGCGTGATTAATCAAGTGTTACAGGCGCCGGCGCCATTGTTGCACCTGTCAAAACATTCTCTATTATTTGTATATTATCTATAAACCTCTTTTGAACATGCTATTCATTATCTATATTGCAAAATGTATTAAGTAAAACAACTTTTTAACAACACTGTCATAATAACAGTAAGGCCAGTACAGAAAACATTCCCTCCATAGGAACAACTGCTCCTTCGATTTCGGTCACAAATTTTGGTTAGCATGCTATGGGTTCTAAACAAAATTTGGTTCAATCTCACGCTAATACTTTATAAGAATATTGTACCACGCGTTGGTCTAATCAAACAATGTTTTAAGATTACGCTTTAAATCAGTGATTCCCAACCAGTGGTCCGCAAGAGCTTAAATATGGTCCGCGAGAGATTTAAATATTTTACTTACTTATTTGTTTTAAATAACACATTTATTATTTTCTCGTCACTCGGGCAGTGCAACACCGCGCGTCACGTTAGTAAGTACCTACTGGCTTTTACAATAAATACACAAATAATACTGTTAATGAATGCTTCTTTTCAGTTTATTATATAATTATGTTTAAAGTTGTGATTATAATTTGTTTTGGATTAACACAGTTATTTCTTTCACCTTGTGGTCCCTGCTAACTACGAAAAAATCAAAGTGGTCCCTGGTCAAAAAAAGGTTGGGAAACCCTGCTGTAAATCAACCAATCTTTTCAACTTATTACTTTCACTTATTACTTAATACACATGGACAATGAATACTTGAGAAAATTGGTAAAAACTGCGTGGTATATATTTTCCGAGAGCAACCTCAGATATCGTGATCTCTTTCCTCTTTTTTTGTCTGTCGACTTACTAGTTTATGCTTTTTTGGGTTAATGACAAGGCATTGTGTTGCCAGGTTAATAATTAAATATTACTACGTTGCCACAAAACGACAGTTTTTTATGGGGGAGCTGGGGTCCTGTTAAGGGCCATTTGTTAGGCTATTGTAATTAAAAAAACCTATTTAATAGATGGTTGGGTGTTGATATGGGCTTGTTAATCCATGTTAAAATAAAATGAATCCCAAATCGTTACACTATTAAACTGAACCGAAAATACAGAAAATTATGAAACGCTGAAGGTAGCCTGGCTGAACCATTACATCGGGATAGCCTGGATGAACAATAATTATATCAGGGCACTAAACATATGACTGCCCGTTTGGATCATAAAATTCAACCGTGATGAAATCCTTAATTTGGATTTCTTCTCTACATAGTATAAAACAAAACTATTGGTAAATCCAATTGTGCATGCCTTAAGCTTTTAATTTTTTTAAGTAATTTAATTGTGTTAAATACACACAAGTTTCCACTAATAACCTTATTATTATACTTCCAATTTTCCGATAATTTTATGTCAAACTTCAATTTAAAAAAGTTTGGAAAATCCAAAAGTGCAGAACTCATAATGCTCAATATGATCATCATATCATCAGGTCACTCCATAAAGTCCAAGACGTTATAAATCCTACTTACTTTTAGTACGTAGTACTATTATTTATTCTGTGCTTTTAAAATATTGTAATAAAAATGTGTGATAATAATAATAATCAAGTATGTATCAAATTTGGTTTTTCGAATATTTTGTATTTGTATAGCGATCGTTTTGAGCACGAGTCGCTGCAAACAACCGATACAGTATCCACTCACGACGGCGGCTGAGCCCGAAGTGAGTGAGTGAGGCAGTCTATTTAGTAAAATAAATTATTACGAAGCTGCTCAAAACACCGAACATTTCGGAATTGCTCAGCCGAAAAAAATTAATTATAACTAAACAAAACAAAATCAAACTGCCATTTACATTCCATGGCTTCCCACGTGATAGATGAAGAGATTAAAAAATAGATTGAGTTGAAAAATTGATATTATCAAAAGTTATCGTGTTTACCCCTTCATGCAGACTTGATAAATCCACACTATAAGCCACTAAAACCATTTTTTTAAATGTAAAAATAGCAATTAATCGATTTAAAAAAAAATTTATAAGTTCAACAATCATTTAACTTTCTGACAATGTGCTTTTTATATAATCTTTTTATATAAAAACGTTGGAATCTTGATTTTTAGGCCTTAGTAGAACATCCTAGGCGCTTCGCGCTGGCATGCAAGTCTCTTTCCACCGTCTGTACGCTTAGATCGTTTAAACTACGCATTGGATTTTAATGCAGTTTTTACCAATAGACAGAATGATTAAAAGGAAGGTTTATATGTATAATACATGCATTATATATATATATAATTCTTCTGTCCGTGCGTATGTGACTGAACTCTTCCTAAACGGCTGGACCGATTTTAATGAAATTTTGTGTGTGTGACTAAGTTGATTCGAGAATGGTTTAGATTCACAATTAGATCCGGTAGGTGGTGCTGTTGCCGAGATCCAGAAATCACCCGTGCGAAGCCGGGGCGAATCGCTAGTTTAATATAAAGTATTTACACTTTTGCCACCTCAGGGCCTTTCTTCCCCATTTTAGTGCGAATGAAACGAAGTAAAAATTTACGTATTTCACACAATTTATACTAGAATTATTTAAAAGTTTTTTTTTTTCAATATAGCCTGTTGAAGTCCACTGCTGAATATAGGCCTCCCCATAGAATGTCTCATTACCGTTGAAACGAACGTATAAAAAGAGTGATAACACCTAGACATATTACATTACTAGCAACCCGCCCTGGGTAGTATATATTAATGTGGCATATAATGGCAAGGCAATATAATTCCAAGTTTTACCGATTCTTTGAACCATGCCGCCGACCCATTACCACTTCAACTAATCGATTGGTCTGGTCCTACTGCATGTCAACTAAATGCATTGTCAACCCTGAGGACTAAGATAGAAAAAAAATCCAGTAAAAAGGGTCTCCGGTTCTCTACACTCACCATAAACACAGCAGTGTTAAGCTGCTATTTTACGTTGGTACTCTGTGAGAGCGTGGTCCTTCCCCGGTCGAGCTGACCCATTCGTGCTTTAACCATAAAATAGCTGTAGCGTGGCTCTACAACGTATAGACTTTGTTGAGATTACGTATTCTAGATTGAGTGTCACATTACGTCGTGGTCAGCCAGGCGACGCCGGCGCCGGCGCCGCACCGCCGCGAGAGTAACTTAGCGTAACGTTATCCGAGAATATTATAGCGCCTTCATTAGATTTTTTTTAAATTTGCTTATACTTACACTTAATTAGATTTTTTTTTAATTGGCTTATAGTTGGTAGAGTCAACGACAAACGAAGATAAAGTTTGTGTGCAACAAATGTTTTTTTTTTATAGTATAGGCTGACAAACGAGCACACAATCAGTTAAGGAAAGATGTAGATCTATCCTCAATAAAGAATCAAAATGCAGACGCGTTGCCACCCGTGAGGACTAAGATGGAATGCCTCTGTTCCAGTAAAAAGGATCTCCGGTTCTCTACACTCACCATACGAAACACAGCAGTGTTAAGCTGCTATTTTACGCTGGTACTCTGTGAGAGCGTGGTCCTTCCCCGGTCGAGCCAACCCATTCGTGCTACAACTATACTACTAATATAGCTGCAGCATGGCTCTACCACGAATAAACGGTTTTTTCATATACATTCTTATAGCAGCCAAGAGCCACGACACATCTAACAGTAAACTTAGTATTTATTGTAACGTCATTTTACGTCAGTCTTAAATGTAAATAGGTCATCAACATACTCTGTATTGGACTATCGAATTGATGAATTGGAACCGAGCTATGATTTATTGGAAATTGATTTCTTGAGATTGAAACAGAAATTGATCACAAAGAAATTTCAAAAGTTTAACTACATCATGAACTATAATAAAAACGTGTCTTTGCTCTTTGAGTCATAATGTGGATATATTATACGGGCTGATAGCGTCGTCTTTCCATATATGAGATGCTCGCACATGTGGTGCAGTACGCCCAAATGCTCACTCACATCCGTTGACGCAAGCTCTGACGTGTTTCTATAGCGCCCCTCTCTGCCAGACTTTAAATTAATTTATTACTGCAGTTGCTAAAGCTGATGAATTTATCATAGTATTCGCTTGTTAAGAAGAACTGAGTGTAACGGCGTGTGCTACATTCTCAGCACTTGATAGAGATTCGGTATTGAAAATGAAAATAAAAACTCTTTATTATTCGATGAAAGAAAAAAAAAATAGTTTGTCCAACTTATTTCTGCAAATATACTGATGTTTTGTGGGTTCCTTTACACAGAGAAAAATGCGATATTATCTTTTTTCGTCATTAATCGTTTTATATGTGGTAGAGCCATGCTGCAGCTATATAATTGTATAGTTTTAGCACGAATGGGTCGGCTCGACCGGGGCAGGACAACGCTCTAACAGAATACCAGCGTAAAATAGCAGCTTAACGCTGCTGTGTTTCGTGTGGTGAGTGTAGAGAACCGGAGACCCTTTTTACTGAAAGAAAGGCATTCCATCTTAGTCCTCACGGCTGACAACGCATCTGCATTTTGATTCGCAAACGAGGATAGATGTAGATGTCTATGGGCAACAGCAACCACTTGCCATCAGGTGGAATGTGTGCTCGCTTGTCACCATTATCCTATAAAAAAATACAATATTATACACAGCTAATAATACAATATTATTCATACATTATAATATGTCCAGTACTTATCACCACTTAACACCAGGTCTAATCTTGATTAAACATCAGTATTTTTAAGATAATAAGGAGGGAGATATGCTGATCGTCGACTTCTGAGGTTGTGCAGTCCTAAATTAAGTTTAGTTATGACGTCAATTAAAATCACGTGCCAAAATATTGAAGTTGCCGTGTACGCGTAATTAAAATAACAGACGTCAATCTGGGAATCGGGTTTGATGAAAAAAATATAATATTCAAAAACAGAACAGTAGCGACACATTAGGGGTGGGTCATTATATTATATAGACGTTATCGATGACAGTAATGGTAATTTAAGCAGAAAATATAATATTATTAAAAGTTAAATCGAGTTAATGATCAGCTTTTTAAAGAATAATCGTCTTACTTACTTCCCGTGGGTGTCGTAAGAGGCGACAGAGAGAAACTGAAATAGGAGATGGGCACGGACACGGTTGCCATCCCGTCTGCCAAGCGTGGCTACTATAGATAATGAGGCATAAGGTAATCTATGCCCCTATGAGGCAAACTATGTTTCTTATGGCCTTTGTTCAGCAATAGAATAGACTAGAATAGAATAATTTTTATTCAATATTGTTTTTTTTTTTTTTTTATAGGATAGGGTGACAAACGAGCACACAGTCCACCTGATGGTAAGTGGTTGCTGTGACCCATAGACATCTACATCTATCTTCAATAAAGAATCAAAATGCAGATGCGTTGTCACCCGTGAGGACTAAGATGGAATGCCTCTTTTCCAGTAAAAAGGGTCTCCGGTTCTCTACACTCACCATACGAAACACAGCAGTGTTAAGCTGCTATTTTACGCTGGTATTCTGTGAGAGCGTGGTCCTTCCCCGGTCGAGCCGACCCATTCGTACTACAACTATACTACTAATATAGCTGCAGCATGGCTCTACCACGTAAAAAACATGATTGTTGAAACATGTGATCACAAGTAATTCTTATTGAAAGTAATTATTTTAACTTTACTTTACCACTGGTTCAGGAAAAAACCTCTATCCTGGGAAGAACCAGCAAGAAATCCATCTGGACTTTTTTTAAATAAATTTTACAATATAAATGGTTACAAACTATATTTACAAATTTATTTTAGAAACAGCTTGGAAGCGACCACCTCATTCCCATTATCAACCATGTATTCATTTATATTATAATAACCCTTTTTATACAATTTTTGTTTAATAAAATATTTAAACTTGGTAATAGAGAGACCTTCTATATTTTCTGGGACTTTGTTGTAATAGCGTATACATTGCCCCAAGAATGAATTACTGACTCTGTGGAGTCGAGAAACTGGTATCACTAGCTTGTGTTTGTTCCTAGTGTTTACAAAGTGTATATCACTACTTTTTTTACTAAAACTAACTTTGTTTTTGTGAACATACGTTAAATTTTCGTAAATATACTGAGAGGCCAAAGTTAATATATTTATTTCTTTAAAATTTTCTCTAAGAGACTCTCTCGGTTTAAGGTTGTAAATAGCTCTTATGACCCTCTTCTGCAAAACAAAAATACTCGTAGTTTCTACATCAGCCGCATTTCCCCATAGCAAAATCTCATAAGACATTATGCCATGGAAATAACTGAAATAAACTAATCTAGCCGTCTCGACAATAGTGAGATCTCTAATCTTTTTTACAGCATAAGTTGCAGAGCTTAGCCTGCTTGCTAGTTTGGATATATGGGGGCCCCACTGAAGCTTTGCGTCGAGACTGGCGACTTGCGACTTGCGAGACTTGCGACATGGACTTTAATAGATATACGGTATACGGTTCGAATGTGTTGAGGTATATCGTCTACTAACAAGCAGAATCTACACATTCTTGAATAGCTGCGAACTGCGACACGAAAATAAACCTGTTTTAAACAGCAGTTTTCAATCAGGGCTTTTAATTAAACCCAACTTTAGATCGAAACATCACATATAATTAGGAATTATTTTAACAACCTATTCGCAAACTTTCCTATGATCTGAATCTTTAAAAAAATAATATAATAATTTCCATTGTTTCATTAGGACGATTGTTTCAATCAATTGTGGTTCGAATAACGATAACAAATCAATTATAATATAACGATATATTCACACTTCCCAAGTAATAATATATTGCTAAAGACCGTTAACGGTCGTTTGGCCAATCGATCGATAAATCGAATGCGCTTCTTAATTTAAATTCATCCAATGAGATGCTGCTCTTTTATTTCAAATAACGAACTGTATTGGTTTAATTTTAAACACACGTGGCGTGGGGGCTTGGCCACTACCGTTCTTATTTTTTTTATTGTACGACGCGCAAAAACGACATCATGTCAATTCAGTTTTGACTTTCATTTTCTTCTAATATTATAATGTGAATTCAAACTTTCGATTTTTGACCAAAGTATTAGACTTCGATATTTAATTGATTTTAATAACGTTCTTTAACACGGAATGTCTTTGGAGTGAAAACCTCTTTAGAATCGTTGTGATTTGAAACTCGTTGAAACGAAATAGTAACACTAAAAAGTGACAAACATATACATCTATAGGATTAAGCCTGCGGGAGAATGAGACAGAATACAGTATACAGTGTTTCCTATTATCTCGGTCTACTTTTCTGAAGGTTTCATTTCTACCGCGTGTGAACTGCACACAAGTTTTTTTCAGCATATTGAAATAAATTAAAACGATATTCAATAAACCCTTTGACTATTTATCATTTTGATTAAACGACAAATCCTTACCTTAACTGCTTTAACTGGACATACCGCATATTTGCAGGACGACTATTACGATCCGCTAATCGCCCGCTAAACATAGAATTAAGTAAGTACTCAAATCGATTCTTAAATAAAAATGATTGTTGATAAATATTGAATAGTGTCCGGCTTTGCCTGGGTAAGTTCTATTAATGTAGCGTTACAATAGATAATCAAAAACCAATTATTTATCAAATTTTTGTTTTGTTTTTCTTCCAAGTTTTCCGGATATAATATAGCCTAGATCGCTCCTGGCATTGCTTTCTATGTGTTCGTGAAGTTTTTTTTTGTTGTGAACATTTGGTTCAGCCGTTCCAAAGATTAGCTCAGACATACAGACAGACAAACAACCCTCTCAGCTCAATATAAGGCATTACAGACAGACACTTCAATTTTATATGCATAACATGTGCTATGTAGAATTATTTTTATACTTTTTTCATTTTAAACGATAGGTAATATATTTATATAACTTACATGCACGGACGTAAATCTAGGACATAGGGTGCTCTGCACATTTTCAGTGTATCATTACGTCCGTGAATACATTATATCATTTGTTTTACAAAATCTAAAAACAGAAATGGGCAATTTTTATTTTTTATTTTATACAACCGACCAGTAGCATTGTTTTTGCAAGCACAATGCATCATATTTTTTAGAATATTAGAGAGACCAACAAGCTACCAGTTTCTTGACTCCACAGAGTCAGTATTCATTCATGGGACAATGTGTATGCTATTACAATAAAGTCATTACGCACAACAAAGTCATACGCAAATTACATAAGTCAAGTTTATTAAACAAAAATTGTATAAAAAAATGTGTACTGTTCACACGCGGCCATTAACCTCCTCCCCCCAAATTCCCTATTGCTCACACGTTCATTCATCTCGTTCACTCATCTTCGTTCGGAAACCAAATCCTACATAAATGTTTAATATTTTTTCATGCGGACAGTACTTTATCCTCTCCCGGTGGTCTAGACAGCTGCTAACAATCTATCACAGAGCAACCTTGATACTAGAACAAAACAATACATAACGAACTAAGGGGAATTTGCAAGAGCATATTGTATATCTAATGCGAGATATCTTTATTAAAAATAACGATATCTCGCATTAGATATACAATAAATACAACAAGATATATTCTATATGTTCGCAGTTTCTTAGTAGCATGACTTACTATTTTTATACACACATACTGTTATATTTTACTAGATGGTAAATCTCCTTTTTGTACTTCGGAGTCGGTTTGGAAAAATACTACTTATTTCTGCCGTTATTACTGGCGAGTATTGCTTGCACTGCTGTGTTCCAATCTGAAGGGTATAGACAGCTAGTATAATTACAGGTTGTGAGGCATTCCATATTAGTTTTCAGAGGTGACGGCGCATCTGCTACCTTCTTTTTTTGAAGTTGCTGCTACTGACCATGGATTGCAGCACCCACTTTCTATTAGGGTACTATAAGTTGTCGCTTCAGTTTTATTAATGAAATAGTACAAATGTTTCACTTTTATATTTAGGCAGGTTGTAATGTTTTTGATGCACACTGGAAACTGGAACTTTTATCTGAGGATTGAAATCATTACCTTTAAAGAAATAAGAAAAAACTTAAACAAGCAGATAGCGATCATTACATATTATATTGTTGATGATTTTTTTATAGGATAAGGGTGACAAGCAAGCACACAGCCCACCTGATGATAAGTGGATGCTGTGGCCCATAGACATATACATTTATCCTCGTTTGCGAATCAAAATGCAGATGCGTCGTAAGCCGTGAGAACTAAGATGGAATGCCTCTTTTCCAGTTAAAATGGTCTCCGGTTCTCTACACTCACAATACGAAACACAGCAGCATTAAGCTGTACTACGTTGGTATTCTGTGAGAGCGTGGCCCTTCCCCGGTCGTGCCGACCCATTCGTGCTACAACTATACCATTAATATAGCTGCAGCAGCTCTACCACGTAAAAAGATTTTCCGTTTTTGACTGAAGTCAAAAATATCAGCAAAAACCATAGGACAAGACTTATTGAGATTTTATTTATATAAGATATCCTAAAATATATTTATAATATATACCAATTTTCCAGTTTCCCTCGTTATCAAGAAATACGTATTACCAAGCTGTCAACACGTATTACATAACATGTAGTGATTATATAGACCTTCGATAAAAGCCTTAAGTTGGGTCATGGAGACTAGTGTGTTTAGCATTCATCGCATACTGCCACGCGTAAAAAGGTGAGGGTCGATTTGTTAACGCATTGTAATCTCATATGATAGCACGAAATACTAGGTATATGAGAAAGGGAAAAAAATTTGAACGACCCACATCCCAAATTCACTTGGCAAGCAACTGAAGAGTGATGGCATATATGAACATATGAAAGCCAGTTCTCACTCACTAGTTATGGGGAGTTGTATTACCAGTGCGGTAACATAGTACGTGTGCGAGGAATAACCGTGCTGCAGTCACGATACAGCTGCAATGAATGGGTCATTTAGGTATTAAATCTAAATCCTCAGGTCTGAAAGTGTCGTGGGTGTAGTGGTGATGTAAGAGAATCCACTACCCCATATCATCACGAGAGTGTCGTAAGAGGAATATGAAACACTACTTGGGCTGTAGTCCCTTTCTGATTACAACTCCATTTAATAAAAAAACTGCGAATACCAACACGCCTACCGAGCGTGGGAACATTGGCAAATATCCCCCCTATAAGACAAACTATGGTGGAGTGGAGGACTATGTCCAACAGTGAACTTTTAATAAGCTGTTATGAATGAATGAATGAATGAGGATAGGCAGTGTATCTGCATTTTAAAATTTTAATTAAAATAGTTGTCCGTTTAGTCTCGCTAAAACTCAAAAACAGATCGACACATTTAAAAAAAATATAGTGTGGTTTTTTTATGTACAATTGGACCAGGTAGGTGGCGCTGTTGTCGAGTTCTAGAAATCTCCTGTGCGAAGCCGGGGTGGATCGCTAGTCTAGGATAAATGTACGTTTCTATGGTACACGACAGCCACTTACCAGTCTTACCATCATGTGATGATATGCTCGTTTATCATCTTTAATTGTATGATAAAAGAGAACACGTGTAACTACTAACTTTGCACGTGTATTCGATTACTTAATTATCAGTCGTGACACATGTTTTATTGAATACTAGCGACCCGCCCCGGCTTCACCTGGATCTATTAATGTGGTGTCATTTAGATTTAATATAATCATCAAAAACCATTTATTTTATAAATTTACATATCTGTTCTCAAAAAAATCTCCAAGTTTTTCGGATTAAATATAATTCCTGGTATTACTCTCTATCAGTTCGTCAAGTTTCATTACAATCGATTCAGGCATTTCCAAGATTAGCACGGACAGACAGACAGACAAAAATCCTAATAATGGTCATTCATGTCGTTAATAGCAAGCAAATATTCCTTTCAGCTTACGTAAGTTGTTTCGATATATATATTATATAGTTTAATTATACCGTATAACAGCAATTTTATGTTGGACATATTTATTATCGATTTAGAAAGCCGCCATTATCTAATAATTTACCATTTTTAGTTTTGTTGACTCTAAGGATTGAATTGATTAAAATTTCCGAACATCAATACTTATTAGTAGTAGGAATTCCAGAGTTCTAGCTCAAGATTCTCCAGCCAGAAAGCATGGTTGCAAATCCGTACCTTCGCAAACGAAGATAGATGCAGATGTATATGGGCCACAACAACCACTTACAATCAGGTGGACTGTGTGCTCGCTTGTCACCCTTATCTTATAAAAAATCCACCACCCTATATCATCCCGTGGGTGTCGTAGGAGGCGACATAGGGAAGCAAATCAGGAGATGGGTAGCAGCGTCTTCCTAATAATGACTAAAAATAAAATAATTTAAAATTTTGTACAACTGACTTGAATATAAATTATTAACAATAACTCAAAAAGGATTGGTCAGATCTTGATCAAATTTATTTGGGACCACATGTGAAGCACCAGCTTTCAAATAAAAAAAGAATCATCGATTTCGGTTCACCCAGAAAAAAGTTATGAGGTAACAAACATAAAAAAACATACAGTCGAATTGAGTACCTCCTCCTGTTTGAAGTCGGTAGAAAACTGCGGTTGCCAACCGGCTTGCCAAGCGTGGTAACTATTACAAATAATCCCCCTTAGAGGCAATCTATGGGGAGGCCTATGTTTAGCTGTGGACTTTAACAGGCTGTAACGGTAACAGTATGTTGGTAACTTTATTTGTTGATTTTTAACACCTATATTATACAATTTCATCTTGACTTCTGTAACTACGACATTGTGGTTCTTATCCTTTTTAATTACATTATCGAATTCGGCATAAACAATACAGTGGAAATTTTGACAAATATTAGATTCAAAACGAACTTCCCATCTTTCGCTACCATCCCTTATCAGATTCCAATTACTTGAAAAGTTAGAAGTAAAGTCAATAACCTTTGGCATACAGTTTTCTTGAGATGTCCCGTTGCCTTCGTTAAAAATGTATGCCCGTTCCTGAGAATCGTGGTAGAGCCATGCTGCAGCTATATTAGTAGTATAGTTGTAGCACGAATGGGTCGGCTCGACCGGGGAAGGACCACGCTCTCACAGAATACCAGCGTAAAATGGCAGTTTGACACTGCTGTGTTTCGTATGGTGAGTGTAGAGAACCGGAGACCCATTTTACTGGAAAAGAGGCATTCCATCTTAGTCCTCACGGGTGACGACGCATCTGCATTTTGATTCTTTATTGAGGATAAATGTAGATGTCTATGGGTCACAGCAACCACTTACCATCAGGTGGACTGTGTGCTCGTTTGTCACCCTATCCTATAAAAAAAGAAAATAAAAAAAATAATGAGGTATTCCTGACCATCAATACATAAACAGATTGAACTTATACCATAAATCTCACAATTAAAGGATATTTAGTAACACTGCCATTTACGTTGCGTTATTAACGAATCCAATGACACATCTTTAAAGCACTTTCCCCTGAAATACATTGTCGAGGGTTTTTCGTTGAACCCCCGATGTTATCGCTAAAACTTTAACTTCTTCTCGAGTATTTTTAGGATATTTAGTAGAAGCGGCTAAAAGTTTTTGGCGTGCACGTAAAACATTTGAGTTCATTCGATCTCTACGGAGAATCATTCATCTATAATACACATTTTAAACTTTAAATCATTTGAAGAAGCCATCGAGTTAAATCCAACTGATTTCACCTTTTTCCTTCACAGCCGGTCGTATGAGGAAGCTCAAGGTCGCTCAGCGAGCTATAGAGAGGGCTATGCTCGGTGTTTCTCTGCGTTATAAACTTATAAATGAGGATATCCGCAGTAGAACCAAAGTGACCGACATAACCCGATGGATTAGTAAGCTGAAGTGACAATGGGCCAGCCAAATAGCTCAAAGAACTGACAACCGATGGGGGAGAAAGGTTCTCGAGTGGCAGCCTCGTACCGGTAGGCGAAGTGTAGGACGGCCCCCCCACTAGATGGAGTGATGACTTTTTAAGACATGCAGGAAGTCGATGGATGCTGGTGGCTCAGGACCGTGCTTTGTGGCATTCCTTGGGGGAGGCCTATGTTCTGCAGTGGACTTCTGAGGGGCTGTAATGATGATGATGATGATGATTTTACAGACATTGCAACTGGCCAATCATTTCTAACTCTTTACTTTCAGTAATTGTACCCTATTTCTTTTTTTTTTAAAATAAAGTCCCGCTGGGTTTCTTGTTGGTTCTTTCCAGGACAGAGGTATTTTTTAAGAAGTGGTAAATTTAACATAAGTGTGACTTTCAATAAGTATTATTTGTAATCTGTATTGAATAACAAAGTTTCTAATTCTATTCCGTTTGCCGTTTCTTTTCTGATGAGAGGAGTCACTGTGTAAAACAGTTTGGATTAGTAGTATTTAAAAAAAAGATATTACATATTTACAAACGATAATTATGTAATTTCTTCTTTTGAAATAACAGTTTTATATACGTCAATTACTGCTAACGACGATATATGATATAGCTTTAGAATCCAGAGGAAATTGAAACAATTTATAAAGAGTTGAATTGCTCCCGTCTAGACAAAAAGAATCCATAAAACTGTCCCAGACGTAAATTGCGTTTTTCAAATATTTTGCTGGTTCAGAAATTTATTCACTACAACGCGTCCACTATGAAAATATTAGTATACAAATCATTCAATATCGAATTAAAATATTTTATATTCGTTTTTGGTTTCTTTGTCGTTAATTTGTGGTTGTTTAACTTTAGTAATTAGGTTCTAAATGACGGTAAAGCCGGTAAAATTAAATATCTTATTCATAGAATTACAAAAATATCAGTTTCATAAAACGTCAAATAATAAGAACAAAGTAAGATGGCCAACCTTCACAGATTCTACGAGACAATTCAATAGCAATTTTATTATATAGGTAATGTAATATAGAGAAGATCGCTCAAAGCAAAAACAGATGGCGCAACTACTATTACTCTTCCTCTTTGATTGTTTAGTAACTAGAGTTTTTTAATTTTTACTTCTGTGGAAACATAGGTACCTAAGTCTGCCAAAGCTATTATAATATATGATACAAGCTAGTCCGGCAGACGTTGTCCTGTGCTTTCCATTAGATGCTGCGATGAGTTTTATATGACAACCACAGCGCCGCTTGTCGGATCTCGATTTAGAGGGTGACACTGAAAGTTCTTAGAAAATCAAAAACTGAACAAACTAGCAAGTTATTAGTTTTATTATATCTTTTTAAAATAGTGTCCATTTACATCAATACATCGCTGCATCCGATCGAACCACTGAGAAAAGCACTTTGCCCACTCGTCCTTAGGGGTCTCTTCGACGGCATTTTGAAACGCAGCCACTGCTTCCTCGGCGTCCATAAAACGTTTTCCTCGAAGTTTTTCTTTTATTTTCGGAAATAAATAAAAATTGCAAGGTGCGAGGTCAGGGCTATAGGGCGGGTGACCCAGTAATTCCACGTCTGACGTCGCCAAGTAGTCGATTGTTTGCTTGGCGGTGTGCGACGAGGCGTTGTCGTGGTGAAGGAGGATCCTACTGCGAGGTCGTTTCTCCCGAACTTTTTCCAAGACAAGTGGCAAACAATTGTTAGTGTATCACTCTGCAGTAACTGTTTTTCGATCCTCTAAAACAATTGTTGCGTAATGACCTGTCCTTCCGAAGAACGAGGCCACCATCTTTTTTCCCACGCTTCGACCTCTCTTCACTTTAGTTGACAACTCCTCGGAAGGAAACACCCAGACAGCAGACTGTCTCTTAGTTTCAGGATCATAACAATAAATCCAGCTTTCGTCACTCTGTAAGTATGTTGAACACAGCATTTGAGTCACATCCGTTAAATCTTTGAACCATTTCACGACACCAATTAATACGAAGGAGTTTTTGGGCCTCTGTCAAATTATGAGGTATCTACCGGGCACAAAGCTTCCTGACCGCTAAATGTTCATGGAGGATTTTGTGCACTTGACTCGACTCATACCGATGCCTAAGCTTGTCCGAATCTGCCGATAAGTCACTCTTTTGTCAGTCTCTATCATACGCCGCACAACACTGATGTTATCTTCAGTCGTCGCCGTAGAAGGCCGTCCCTCACGCAGATCATCGGTGAGATTAGTGCAACCACGTTTAAACTCATTAAACCAGTTGTAAATAGTGGCACGAGATGGGTTCATCGTGAAAGGTCAATCGAAGTCTATCATAACTTTCTTGTTGACTTAAATGACATCGAAAGTCATAAAAATTCATTGTACGAAAATTTTCTCGCGTTAAATTCATGCTGACGTGACACCACAGACAATTTTCAATTTTAAAAATTTTTCAAAGCCGCCAAATCGTAAACAAGTGACAAATTAATAAAATACATCCACAATAATATTGGCAAAGAGTTCCATTTTCAAAATTTGAACTTATTTTTTATTATATCGTTTACAAGTTGCCAGTTCTAAAAACTTTCAATGTCGCCCTCGTATATAATATAGAAACAGATATTGTTAACAATGAAACTCTGTTAGTTTAGCACAAAATTCCTAAGTATCTTCGGAAAGAACAATTTCGTTACTTACATCTCTACGTAAAATCTGTGATATAACGGTCAATGTCACCGAGTACACTTTCCAGCCACATGACCATATCTGAAAGATCACTCGACATGTGCGCCCACTGACTAGAAGGCGCCTATGGCTGCCATTACTTAGGATTTGTCAAGACGCTTAATTATTTGTTAACTTGTTTAGGTATTACCTAATTAAATTTTATAGTACGCTAGTTAATATGTAAATTACAATTTTGAGTGCTGATTTATCAGATTTTCATAGTTGTCTTTTCGGTCAAAAGATCAACATTACTAAATTAAAGCATAGTTTAAAATAAAATCATATAAATTTTTTGCTTGTAATTGTAAGTACATATTATAAACTAGAGAATATCATCCTCAAGTTTGACGTACGTGAACATTATCGGTCATCGCCATCGCCTTCATGGTCATTTTAAAGAAAATGGAAAAGTGTCTACAAAAATCTTTCAAACGTCGAATCTGTATAAAGGAAATATTCTTTTAAATCAATTTTTAATGTTTTAAATTTATCTTAGTATTTTACATCCAAAGTAAACGTTTTCTGCCCTTACATACAATACACACATGTAAGTATCATGCGAAATAAAAATATAAGGCATTGACATTTTAAATTATATTTTAATATTATTGTAATAGTCAAAAATCGGGGTATGTATGTGTCGAGTACACGGCCGTGGCTTTTATGTGAATACGTGTACGTAACGTCAAAATCACACTAAACGGAAATTATGTGACGCGTCGATACGACCTCAAAATGGCGGCGTGCGCGAAGCGTCCGTATTCTTTGATTGTAAGCTGTCGAGTGGTGTGATTAAATATTAGATGGAGATGATACATATGTAGCTGCAACAACAAACTGTATCCCCGATTTTGTTATCATCCATTTTGAATTGCCTCCGACTATGGAAGCAAATTTAAAGACGTACTCACGTCAATATATAAATTTCTTTAAAATTTATAAAGAAAACTAATGTGGTCACCCATTGACCTACTACAGGTCAATGTGGTCACTCTATTTACCTTACACAATGATCCCATTTGAACCCGGAACGCATTGGATATTTTTGTAAATGGACACAAGTTTACAAAATGCGTTTTGTCCTGCATTATAATATCGGTAGTTGTTTTGCTTGTGTTGTTAATATAAACACATTTTTTAAAAGTGTATATTTAATTTCCTATCGGCAGTTCCTTAGCAAAACTCGGTAGCTGAAAAAAGTTTTATTAAAAAAATATCTACAGAAAGATGAAACACTTGCATTAAATCCTTATAAAAATTATTAGTTTTAATATGTAAAAGCCTTTAATATATCTAATATATAAAAAATCATGTTTGTTTGTTCGTATTTTATGTGCTGCCATATCCTTCATCAGATTGCGGTAAAACTTTGTCAACTTATTGGTTGCACTTGGGCGAAGGTTTTAGGCATAGTACAATTAACTTACTGTATGTGGTGCGCGTATCGTACCGACAAATTTATTTGAAAGTTATATATCATTCAATTTCAATGAATGTAATATATAAATAATTCCTAATCAAAACAATATAACTCTTCCAAATTCAAAACTATATTTCTACAGTTATTTACCGCCGCGCCGGGTACCAGCTAGTGTAAGATAAAGACTTATCAGGGATTGCCTCCATTTGTTTCTTCGGTGTCCTGTAAAGCTTAGTTAGCTAAAAGCTGTCAGGGCAGAGGCAGGCAATGTACAAGGCAAATATGCAAGATGAACTCACTGCCTCAGACAGATGTCGGTACAACCATCTCAAATATACCAGATATAAAATGCGAAGACAATAAGCAGCGTCAAAGGTATGGCGTCTGGTACTGCAATCCCCAATTCGCACGCCAAGCGTGACGATTACGGCACATTCTCTCTAATATGGGGGAGGCCAATGTGGAGCAAGAAATAACTTACAAATATCCAGTAGGTTAAATGATGTTAGGGACTCTTAGGCTGCAACAACAATATCGTCAAATCTTATAGTATTTTACGGAATTTAAAATACTTTATTTTTATAATACATTTTTATAATAAACCGTACCGTTTAATGGCGGTGTAAGAATATCCACTACCCCATATCGTCCCGTGGGCTTCGTAAGAGGCGACAGAGGGAAACAAATCAGGAGATGGGCAGCATCGTCTTCCTAATAGCGACTAAAATAAAAAAACTGCGGTTGCCAACCCGCTTGTCAAGCGTGGCAACTATGGCAAATATCCGCCCTATAAAGCAATCTATGGGGGAGGCCTATGTTCAGAAGTGGACTTTAACAGGCTGTAACGGTAACGGTAAAAAAACCTTATACTTTGTTCTACATTAACGGTAGGTACTACGTCAAAGCGTTTTGAAAGTACATAAACGCCAATAAATGCTATTTTTAACCCCGATTTTATTTTTAACAGTGGGCTGTTATATAGTTGTAGTGTGTATATGTGTATCTGTATATCTGTCTGTGGCATCTTAGCTCCTGAACGGATGAACCGATTTTGCTTAAGTTTGTTTTCGTTTGTAAGATGCCTTAATCAAGAGTGTTCTGAGCTATGTTTCAAGAAAATCTGTGCAGCCGTTTCAAGATCATCGGCTCTTTTTGTTTCGGGGGTTTTGAAATTTTTTAGTTTTAGTTATTAAAGGCACTTGCTAATCATATGATTAAAAAATAATTATTCATACGATAATCGTATAAATAAAATTATACTTATTCGTCCGATATATTTACCCTGTATATTATATTTATTTTTAAATTAAAAATAATATATCGGACGAATAAACCTAAATAAATCATAGGATAAAAGAAAAATTGGGGAAGAAAGGTCCTCGAGCGGTAGCCTCGTACCGGCAGAAGAAGTGTAGGGCGTCCCCCCACTAGATGGATTAACGACCTGGTAAGACATACAGGAAGTCAATGGATGCAGCTGGCTCGAGACCGTGCTTTGTGGCATTCCTTGGGAGAGGCCTATGTTCAGCAGTGGACTTGTGAAAAGCTGTAATGATGAATGTTGAACGATAACGGGTAAGGGCCAATAAAAAACTGTGCTATTACTAATCCGAACGATTTGAACTTCTACTGTAACATAAAAGCAATCTTCTCCATCGTCAGCCCGTAAAAGTCCATCGCTGGTCGCGACCCCGAGCATAGCCCTCCCCATAGCTCGCTGAGCGACCTTGAGCTTCCTCATACGGCCAGCAGTATTCAATATAGTTTACATACAATTCTTATTGAAAGTCACTTTTGACTTTTACTTTTACCACTGGTGTGTTACACATTGTGTTTACATAGCTTTATCATTAACCTATAAACTATTACTTCTAGATAAAGGTATGTGCGTAGTAATGAGGGGTAGCATATGCGCCTGTTACATATAGGTAGGGTTACCAACTCTCGAAAGGACCAACCTGGGAGAATTTTATGAAATCAAGTGGAGGGGGGGGGGCGTGAGAGGGTTCGATTGAAAGAAAATCTCAATCATTTATTAATTTTTAAATTTATTTTTACTTTGCTTTCGAAAAGCATCTAATATTTGTCTGTTTTTAACCACGAAATTATAAAGTTTTTACATGAATAATCGAAGTTTGTTAGTACTTGTAACTCTGTTTTTACTAAAGAAATACTCATTCGGTTTCTTTCCTTGCTCCATGCTTGTTCCATCATGCTGAATACGCGCTCGCAAGAAGCATTAGAGACAGGAATGGAAAGAAAAAATGTGACCATTTTTTTCAATTCAGAACAGAGATTTCTGTCTTTCGATTTCGTAAAGAAGTCAACCCAGCGTAAATCCACTCGATTTTATTCAACGAGCTGTGGTTGAATCTCACGTAAAAGTCCAACCTCATCGTACAGTTTGTCACTATCTAAGTCAATATTTAATAATTCCTGGAGTCTAGTAATGCCTGTCCATGTGATTGGTTCTTTTAGAGATAACATTTTCATTGCTTGGTATTCCGGATCTTCACCGGACCGGACAGACACCGCCGAATCGACAATAGCGACAGCGAGCAAATATGCAAGATGGCGAGACGAACAGTAGCGACACGTGTAAGCGAAGGATGCGTATAATTTTTAGAAAAACCGGTGAAATTATTGCACCCCGGGAGGTCGGGAGATTAACCATTATCACCGGAGTCTCCCGGGCAATCCGGGAAGGTTGGGAACCCTACATATAGGCTAGATCTAAATAACCTGCGACGGGTGACAATGTCTAAGGCGCAAATATACTCGTATATCAAACGTAGCAAATAAGTTCATAATCCAACCCAACGGCACACTTCTAAAGAAAGTTTGATAAATTGGATGAGAGTTTCATAAATAGGCAATTTTCTACGCCAACGGATATAAATTACCTCAACAAATCGGTTGGGGCTGGCTCGAAAGATAACTAACTGACTTATGGGGCAGAGATCGCAACCCGAAATCATAAAAGAATGAAATTGTTTCTCTCTAATAGTAATTATCGTAACCTATGTTAGTAATGTATTTTGTTTTATAAAGATAATATTTTTAGGTAGCAATAAATATATTTTAATAAAGATGATGTCTTAGTTGACTTCATACCACAGCGACATATGCCAACATAATCTTTATATAGAAATTAGAGTAACAAATGAGCACACAAGCCACGCTATAGTAAGTGGATGCTGTGACCCATAAACATACTCAACAATCCTCGATTCAAAATCAAAATGTGTTGTCACCTCTGATGTTTAAAAGATGTCTCCGGTTTACGTCACTCACCATACGAAACATAGCAAGTAAATAGTACCTATAATTTAAATAATAATTTTATAAACATTATTTCATAATGACACTATTTCGTCTTCACCTTTCCGTACTTGATGTTACACTATTGCCAAAAAGAAACCACAAAATACCGTACCAGAAATACATGGACAACAAGAATAAATCATCTAGACTTGAAATTCGTTAAACAAAGAACAATGGCAAACTTTCATACATAAAATTAGTTGAGAAGAAGTTTTAGCGTCTATATATCAAAAATATCTAAAAATGTTAAGCGTCAGTCCCTGAGTAACTTTGTCAAAGAATTTTGTACTGAGAAGGCATCAAAAAAGATTTAGATTTGAACCTTTTTAGGTTATGTCTTATGTCACTTGGAAAAAGTCATGCGTCCTGTGGTTGTTTGTTGTTTGAAGCTATACATTGTTACAATACATTCTCAACGTAATGTACCTACCTACATAATTGAGAGTTTTTAGATTATTGTATCTCAATTAAATATTTGCATACTATAAATGTATAATTCTGACATGGCTTCTGGGCCCTTGTGCCATACAGTGACATTTTGTTTTAGCTAGTGTTGCCATAACATTAAATGGAATTGTTACATAGTACTATGATTAAGATAATGTATTATTGCAGGAAGTTCTTTGTAAGAGACTTATTTTCAACCATATCAGTTTTATTTTTATTATTACTGATAGTATAGTTATTACTAATAATAACTTCCTATAAAAAATATTTTGTGTTTGTGCGGTGTTGTGTTGGTAGTCTTACAAAGTGTATACGAAAATAGTATGAATATAGTAAATGGCAACACTTGAATAGTGTAAAATGATTAAAGTCATTTGATATTCCCAAAAATGTATGTTTTTTATGTGGCTTTAATTAAAATACATTTTTATTTGAAAAATCATAGAAAAATAATTAAACTCATTTTATATATAAGTTATTTCTAGACGCAATCATTTTTGTCAACTATTTTTTGCCCTTGTTATTTATTAAAAAATATATCATGGCTTTACGAAGATTAAAACACGGATCCCATATCTCTAACCAGGCAACCATTCCATTAAGCTAATATTATTCAGTTCAGTTCAGTTAGTTTTAAAAACGTTACCTCCACAGTAGGATTTTCTCCTGTATCGCAGGGGCAGTTTACATACATAAATTTCACAAGGACAAACATCCAGACCCGGAACAATTATTTGTAGGCCATACAAATACTTGTTCCGTGCGGGATTCGAACCCGCGGCCCTTAGCGCAGCAACTCTCATTGCGAAGCTACTGCGCCATGGAGCCGTCATATATATATATATATATATATAATATAGCAAAAAAAAGTTTTTCATTGTGACTCTTTCGCATATAAATGTTTAGAACCCCTGTTAAATTATATCTAGTATCTACAGTTAAACACAGTGTCCACGACGCAATATACGTCCCATCGTTTCTGTCTCGACACTAAATGAAAACTTATCTTTACTCGTTTTTATCCAACTAGCGGAGGCAAATCCAACGTGACATGAATTATAAGTTTGTAAAACGGAATGATGTAAAACATCCGAGGCGCGTTCCACATACAAGATGATTTTATAGCGTAGTCGGGAAAAATAAAAAGTGAAGTAACCGCCTAAGCATATACTTCTGGGAAATTTAGGACACCAACAACCAGTGCAAGTTGTTTTTTTTTTGGAATAAGGACTGGAAAACCTATTATTTCCATTAAAATATTTAGCGGATGGTAGCGCTTATATTCGAACCGTGGATCATTTTGAAACCATTATTGTGGAACCATGTCGCAGCTAACTAGCTTAATTAGTCGTTCAATTAACAGCCTAGCCTTTTACTAAACGGTGCTGTTCAACTAGCGGCCTGAATGATATTCAGACGATGCGTCTAATATAACATTGGATATATCTTGTAATATCAGCGACAGAAGGTTAAGGTGCGGCTGGGGTGACCCTTGGGCCACCCTAAAGACGCGTACATTTATATATGCATGGCTTTTGGGTACGCACAGCGCTAATTAGGCACAAACCAGCGACCGTCTCGTTGAATGAAATTAATAAATTGACCATCAAAGTGATCCACTACGCCCCATAGTAAGCCAGATCGATTCACCAACTTATAAATGACAATGTTATGTAGTGACTGGGCTGTTAACTGAAAGGCTAATTAAGCTTGTTGGCTGCGACATATACCATCTCGAAGGTATCGTAAGAGACGACGGAGGGAAACGAAACAGGAGATAGGCAGCAGCATATTCCCGATAACGACTCAAAATAAAAAAACTGTGGTTGTCAACCCGCCTGCCAAGCGTGGCAACGATGGCAAATATCCCTCTTGCCGCGGCCACACACATCGCGATGACGCGAATATTCGCGTTATCGCGTTGTATGTGGCCACATATTCGTGAATACTTCGTCACTTAGTGCGAAGTCACTGTCGGTAAACTCTCGCACACAAAGCGTTTTATTACGATGAACTTCGCTTGTGTAGCCACACTTCTGTCGGCCCACAGGTCTCGTGCGTAGCGGACGAGTTGAAGTAGATTTTGCAATGTATTTTCAACAATGACAATTTTTTGAAGTAATGGGAAGATGAATAATTTGATGTGACATTTTGAGTAAATAATACAGGCGTCTAAAGCTGTCCCCTGTTACCAAAAACTTAGTAAAAATAATTATTCGATGCCATATAATACAGAGCGATCGTGACGTCCATTTTGAGTTTAGCGTGTGTTTATCGCGATAAACTATCGAAGAAATTTAAAACGCGCAATGTGCCCAGGCACCTTCGCCGTAGGCCGAAGGCGAAGTTTTATCGTCGGAATTCTATCGCGATGTGTGTGGCCTCCATCCATGAGGCAATCTATGGGGTAGGCCTATGTTCAGCAATGGGCTTTTAATAGGCTGTGATGATGAATGCTTTTTTATGCCTAGCAGTTATTAGATATTCTGTGCTAGCAATATGTATGGGTAAATATTATCACCTAGTTACCTATTTAATCCAAAAAGCAGCAGTGCGTCCAGCACTCTGGTGACACATTTGATCGAGCAAGTGCCAGGACAAGGATTAAAGGAACAACCACGCACGAACACAACCAGGGAAAATTGCGAATTTGGCTGTTGTAGGAAAAGTGGAGATCCCAAGGAGGACCTACGTTTCTTGTAGTTATACGAAGCTTATTATACATAAGCAGAGTTGTTGTTTCGATAGCGTGATTTAGACTTGGATTGTTGTGCGCTTGTAGCGCTGCCACAGGAGCAATAAGGCATTAAAATTTAGTCATCAGGCCAAATTGCATCAGATTGACTGCGAGCTTGTTTGTAATTTCACTGTAGTTTAAAAAGCCTACTTTATTTTGTAACTAAATTAGGTACGGTCTCATAAAAAACTCAATACTCCGTTAGATGTAAATTGTTATTTCCGTATAGTTTCTTGCTTGTATTGATAATAAAAACCGGTCAAGTAAGTGTCGGGCCATGCACAATGTAGGGTTCCGTAGTTGCCCGTCACAATACGTGAACTTAGAAGTGACCTTCTTAATACTATGAACATATTAAATGAGTTCGCGGTTTCACCGCTGTGACAACTAGAATGGGCCTAAATCGGACTATGGCAACTAAAGGACTTATTTTCCAAGGAGACTTATAGATCAATTACTTCTACATCAAATCAATCACATGCCAAGTCCGTACAAAAATGATAAGGGTTCCCTATCCATCTATTAGTTCCCGGCAGTGAAATCCTAAGATATACATGACCATAACGAACCTTCCCGTAAACCACCACTGCCCTAAACTATCCTGAGGGCCGCCTGCGTTAACCAAGAGTACCGCGATTGAAACTGCAGGCCTACAATAATTACTCACAAAAAATAAGCGAAAGTGGTAAGTATGTATAGGTCTTTTGGCGAACGATCCTCTCTGTTTACCTCACATATGAAAACGATATAGTAGTAGTGCAAAAAAATTTAATTTTTTACATTTTACAATGACATTACAAAGTTATAATGCAGCTAGTTTTAGGTCATTTTCTATGGAATTGTAAAGAAATTTTTATTAATATAAGTGCATTTCATAAGTTGGTCAACTGTTACTCGTTTACTTGTTACGCCTACTTAGCTGTAATAGTTTTCCTTTTAAATTCATATATACTACTATCGTGCATACTTTTTATATTTCCAAAAATTTCGGTTTAGTTGGTAGAGGAGGGGACACATGACTAATAAAAATATCACTAAAGCTGAATATTTCGCAAATGGACAGAATCTAAAAAATGTTGTTCCATACCCACAATATTTTTGAATGACCTATCCAATGGCACTGCACACGAAAATCACCTGTATGGAAGGTACCCAAAATTTTGTATGCGTGATTAATATCTATAACTATGCCAAATTACAACTTTGTAGCACCAAGAATCTCTGAGTAAATCCGCGGACGGACGGACGTGGCGAAATTATAAGGGTTCCTTGTTGTTTAACTACGGGACCCAAAAAATGGGACTTTTTGTGTGGCAGACTTATCTTGGACAGCACACTTCAAAGAAGTCAAGCGTGTCCTTGATGCAAAATAGACTGTCTTAAACGACCTAGCATGATTCTCTCAATATAAGCGATGTTATTTATGAAAAATAAAAATAAAATATTTCTTTAACTTTAATCTAAAATAGTAAAGCTCAGTTCAAACTATGCTGTACTATCACATCGCTCCATAAGCTATCCAATATTATATAGGGTAGCATAGTGTGAACGTGTCGATAAACAATTTACATATAAACTAAGTAGGTACTTAATCTTAATAAAATTTATTCAAATTTTGAAATTTATCCATGACTTTTTCTGCCACCAGGGTGGCGCCACTAGAAAGTGAGGTATAATATTTGACAGATTTCATAGCGGGGAAGTTAATTTGTTCGTAAAATGTAAAGGTTAATGTTTCTTTCTGTACTATTAGCTATATTTTATATTAATAAGATTAAAAATAAATAAGCCAAACCACAGATATTCATAAAAGTAGAAAAATTAAAAAAAAAGTTATAATGTGCAAATAATTAAAGAGCAAACCACTGACGCATTGTTTTGTTTATTAATATAATACTCTAGAAACTGATAAACTTTTATTAAAAACCAACTTCTCAATTAAATTACATTGTGTAACAAAAACTTTACCTCAGTGTCAACTAGCGACATCTGGTGAGCAAAAAATTATTAGCCCTCATTGGTGACTCAGCTTTTGCTTACACTCCACTAAGATCCCATGAAACGCTGGTTTTCAGGTACTCCTTCCTCCCTGAGTTAATATTTAGACTTCAATATAAATAAAATGAGAACATCATCAATGTAGTCGAAGTCAATTAAATACGTATTATTAAGGATAACTCAAAAACTACTACTCAGATCTTGATCAAATTGGACCACATGAGAAGCACCAGCTTTCAAATAAAAAAAGAATCATTAAAATCGGTTCACCTAGAAAAAAGTTCTGAGGTAACACATAAAAAAATACAGTCGCATTGAGTACCTCCTCCTTTTTTTGAGGTCGGTTAATTAAAAATGAATGTTGAGCGATTTTGTTGTGCTATATAATATTTGCTATATTCTATATATTATTGTATGTAAGTAAGATTAGATAAAGTATGGTATATAGCTTAAGATTTTTTGTAATGAACTACTATTTTAAATACAATTGACTGGTTACTGTCAATTTCAAGGACTAAAACCTAAAACATAATAGAAAGACATTGTCGACAGGAATAGCTGTGTTTTAAGTACAAAAAAACAACACAATAATTTATTGTCCAAAATGCACCAGACCTAAATAGAAACTCTTAACAAATACAAAAAATTAAGTCCAATATCTTTTTGTATATAATACCATTGATGAAGTCACAAAAACTAAACAGCCGGCGTATTACGTATCTTGCAGAAGGCTAGCGATAGCGAAATTAGCACAATAATTGCTGATAAATCGCAAATAGTATCAGCGATAACCAAGCTAACTAGAGACAGCGCTGCCTTGTGGCCGCTAGTTAGCTAGGGCTTGGTTATCACTGATACGTAATCGCTATCGCTAGCCTTCTGCAAGATACGTAATACTCCTACAGGTTTTTGTGCACGTAAACTGATGATGTGTTCTATAGACACGTACATCTAACTGCAGTTAGAAATCAAGATGCGGGACGTAAAAAGGAGCTCCCATTCCCGTCAGTCACCATGCGGTACACAGGAACATCAAGCTACTATTTCACGCTGGTATTTTGCACTAAAATAAACGTGTCTCTGTCATACATTTTGCCCGCCTATTGCACGCTTGGACATGGTAGATTGTCAGTTTCCGCTATCGCGACTCTAATTTTATTTTAAACTAGCGATCCGCCCCGGCTTCGCACGGGTGATTTCTGGATCTCGACAACATCGCCACCTACTGCGTCACTATCACCTACGGCCACTCAAACACACACAAAAAATTTCATCAAAATCAGTCGAGCCATTTTCGAGAATTAGCGAAAATAACGGACAGCAATTGATTTTTATGTATAGAGATCATAAAGCATAATTCTAAAATAAATAAACTTTTAATAAAAATAAATGATGACCACAAATAGATTTAAATAAAAAGATTTAAAAAAAAATACTGCAGAAGCTGTTGTGTGGAAACTATTTTATTCTTTTTCGTTCGATGACATCGGCTTTTTAATAACAGATAATATTTTTAACCTTTTTAAGTGAGGTAACAGCTAGAACATTAAAAACTTAATTCCCTATTTTCCTACCCTTAGTGATGGAACTTGTTCTTCAAATTTATATGAGGTATAACTACAAAAAAAAATCATTAAAATTCATTCTCAATTGACGAAGATATCGCGTAACATACATATATAAGAAAGAACATACATTCGAATTGAGAAGCTTCTTCTTTTTGAAGTGTTTTTATAGGAATTTTTTAATGATATTTATGTTATGTTTTGAGGTTAAATGTACATGTCGATATGACATATCGACATGTACATTTAACCTCAACTAAAAATCAAAATGCATATGCGTTGTCACCCTAAGGACTAAGATGGAATGCCTGGTTTCCAGTAAAAAGGATTTCCAGTTCTCTGCATTTACCATACGAAACATAGCGGCATTAAGCTGCTATTTTACGCTCTTATTCTGTGAGTGCATCCCCAGTCGAGCCGACCCATTCGCGCTACAACCACAAAATAGCTGCAACGTGGCTCTACCTCGTATATGCAGCGTGGCTCTAGCACGTATGAATTAGGTTAAAAACAACGAATATATATTCATAGATGGGCCTAAATTTTATTTTTGTTTGCAGGTCGTGGCGCGGCGCTCGGACCTTAAGTTGATAGTGACGTCAGCCACAATGGACTCCAGCAAGTTCTCCACGTTCTTCGGAAACGTGCCCACATTCACCATACCGGGACGCACGTTTCCCGTAGAGACTTTCTTCGCTAAGAACGTCTGCGAGGATTACGTCGATGGTGCTGTGAAACAAGTGAGTGATTTAATGAAATCAAATCATGTAGGTGAAGGAAAACGTCGTGAGGAAACCTGCACGTCTGAGGAATATATTATTTCGGGGACATCTGACGTCCACGCACGCAGAGGAATAGCGCAGCGGACTAATTGCGCAAACTTTTAGAAATGAGAGGTGCCCATTACCCAGATGTGGGACGTATATAGGCTATTTCCACATTTCCGGTTTGCCGGTAGGTACTCATCAGCTGTGTTTTTTTTTTATTATACTTTAGCGTGTAATGGCGGTGTGAGAACATCCACTACCCCATATCGTCCCGTGGTTGTCGTAAGAGCCGACAGAGGGAAACAAGCCAAGAGATGGGCAGTGCTCTGAGGAATTGTTCGGACTAATTCCAGCCGCTCAATTTGACCATCGCATCGCGACAAAACTCGCGATACCATCCATACCATCTGGATGATTGGCGGTCCACCACTGTGCGATTTAGAAGATGTTTTCTTCCTCGCACAACTTCCTTGTGGAACCGATTACCACCAGCGATTTTTCGGACCGATACGACTTAGGGACCTTCAAGAAAAGAGCCTACTCCTTTTTAAAAGGCCGGCAACGCATCTGCAATTCCCTGGTGTTGCAGTTGTTCATAGGCGGCGGTAGTCATAACATCAGGTGAACCGCAGGCACGTTTGCCCCTCTCCTATAAAAAAAAAGCTTCTGCCTAGTAACAACTAAAAAATAAAAAACTGCGGTTACCAACCCGCCTTCCAAGCGTAGTAACTATGGCGAATATCCCCTTTATGAGGCAATCTAAGGCACTTTGATAGGCTGTAATGATGATGATGATGATGAAGTATAATACTCGTATGTTAAATATTCGCTAAAATACATATCCATACTTACATAAACACTCACGCCTGTCACACAGAAGGGTAGGCAGAGACTACGGACTTCCATTTGGACTGACACCTCTCTCTCTCTCGCCTCCTTTACATCCATATACCTACGCATACATGCTCGTCAGTTAAGTGTACTCTTAATCTATCCCATCTTCAATATATCGCCAATTTATACAAATATTGAGTCGTTTATAATCACTGCTTCTATTATAAAGTGGGTGAACCGGAATACGGCTTAGGACTATGATAAAGGTACGTAGGCTGGTCACACCCACGTACCGACGGGAACCGGTCCCTATTATCATCGGCCCTTCAGTTTATATGAAAAATGTTTGGTGATTAGACTGCCGTTTCACTTCCTTCCACCAAACCAGTATCGTTCATGGTAAAAGTTTCTTCGTCTATTATTTTAACCATTGAGTTTATAGAAATGGTAGATTTAGATATTAAACTTTTTATAAAAGTAAAACGTGATGTATTTCATTATATTTTATATTTGTTTGCACTATATGTCTATAATGTAGTTATTATAGTTATTTTTAACAGTTTTAACACCTTTATTTATTTATTTCTCACAGGGTTAACTAGTAGAGAATGCCATAAGCTCGATCGGGGAATGACCAAGCTCTCACAGAATACCAGCGTAAAATAGCAGCTTAATGCTGCTGTGTTTCGTATGGTGAGTGTAGAGAACCGGAGACCCGTTTCACTGGAAACGTTCCGTCTTAGTCCTTACGGCTGACAACGCATATACATTTTGATTCGCAAACGAGGATAGATGTAGATGTCTATGGGCTACACAGCATCTACTTATTATCAGGTGAACTGTGTGCTCGCTTGTCACCCTTATCCTATAAAAAAATAAGTCCGCCTATTGTAACCCTTAGATTATGGTGTATTACAATGAAGATTAAATAAATAAATAAATAAAACCGACTTCAATAAGCAAAAAAATGTAATTTCCGAATAATAGCAACTGAAGTCAGTGCTAATACGTAATGTGTCGAAGAATTACGATTTTCAGTTTTTGAAGTCAGTTTTAGTTGTACTAAAAGTTTAATTATTAGAAATATCAAAAATTCAAGGTAAACACTACAATTTCGTTTAAATAAGTACGTCAAAACCTTCTATCTCTCAGTAACGACTGAACTAATGCAAATGATGATTCTTGTATTAAAGTTATACTCTTACTTCAGGGCTGGTCCCAAATTTTTCCAACCTACCCTTGGATTTTTTTTTCTTTAAGTAAACACAGCAGCATTAAGCTGCTATTTTACTATGGTATTCTGTAAGAGCTTGGTCTTTCCGCGGTCGAGCCGACTTATTCGAGCTACAATTATCTTATAGCTGCAGCATGACTTTATCACATATAAAACTGCAGTGGCCACTTACCATCAGATAGTTTTATTTGAAAAAAAAAAACGAATTATGGCTTCAGCATGAATGGCACATAACACTGTATCGGCATGTGTGAGAAATAAAAAAAAATATCTAAGACATGCGAAGTCCACATTGCGGCAGCGGATTGATTCTTCTCAGCTACAAGAAAACACCTAAAAAGTGACGGTAGTCTTATTCCCAGCTGTGGAACGTTTATAGACTGTTACTTTACTTTTATAGTTGAGTAATGTGACAGATGATGAGGGTAGACTTAAAACAGAGATTCAACCTCCTAAAACAATCTAAAGATCAATAATCTGGGCTGACAGTTATCGTTAAAGAAATGTAGCTTGTTGACTTTGATTTTGATAGCATTTCTTTCATTTTGTTTCTCGATTATTACAAATAAGATGGAACATTTTAAGTACTTCTGGAATGATATTTAAAGTTCTGCAACAATCGTTTAAATGTATGATCTGAAAGATTAAATAATTAGAATAATGTTTCAAATAATTAGATTATATTTATAATATTATGATTTACTATTTTACAAATAAATTTAATCTTTATTAATAAACGTTTAGTGTATAGATGGTGCCAAAGTAAACGGTATAAACATGAGTGTGTATGTGTGTCTGTGTGCATGTGTCTGTATGTCTCTCTCCCTCCCTCTCTCTCTCTCTCTCTCTCTCTCTGTGTGTGTGTGTGTGTAAAATAATTAGACATAAGACAGAAAATTAAGTATATTGTAATATCACGTGTAAATATCAAAAATTATAAATGTAGGAAATATATATACTTATGAACTTATAAAATTATAAAGTGGCATTGTTTAGTGGAGACATGTGAGTCGTCTTGATACAAAAGTCATTTGTTAACAGTAGTTTGTTTATTAGAGACATTTATTAATAGACTTTATTCATAAGGGAAAGCATTGAGAGTGAAAGTAGGAAGTAGGACGCATGGGGTTCCATAGTCCATACATCCATACCCGCTTACTTTCCACAATAGCCACAGAATAAATAATAGTAAGTACTACTTACGCGTCGATAAAAACTAAATAAATCAATTGTATTTTATATTAACATTTCGATTTGTTGTTCAAGTACAAATAGTGTTCTTTTTACGTAGCAGAACTACGCTAAAACATGATGGCGCCAGCACGTACCGTTACTGTTACAGCCTATTAAAGTCCGCTGCTGAACGTAGGACTCCCCCATAGATTGCCTCATAGTATCTCCCATATTTGCCATTGTTGCCACGCTTGGCAAGCGGGTTGGCAACTGCAGTTTATTTTTATTTTTAATCGTATCAGGAAGACGCTGCTGAAGCTGAATCACCATAATGCTGCGTGATTCGTATTTTTATACTCGGTGTTTTGTAGGGTGAGGGACAAGAACCGTAGACCTTTTTTACTAATAACGAAAACGCAGAGGGATCGCATCGCATCTACATCTTGTTTCTTAATCAAGAATAGATGTGAATGTCTATGAACTACAGCATCCACTTGCCCTCAGGTGTGTTATGTACTGCGGCTGTGCCGAGTGACGAAAACCTGACACCGTTTTTAATTTGTTACGAGGTGTTCTATTTTAGTCCCCAAGGGTTACGAGTTGATATTTTGATTCTTAACCGTAGCAGACTGTGTGCTCGTTAATCAACCTATTTCTACAAAAGAAATGCATCAACTTCCACGAGGCTTTCAGATTTATACATTCCCCTTGGTCTGTTTTACGACACATCCATAAATTGAGGACCTCGAGAAAGGGTAATAGACCAATTTCTGATGACTGTAATATCTATTTTAAATCAAAGCACAAAGCTTATCAAGTAAACATCGCCTATCTATAAATGAGTGCTTCGTTAAACATGTTTACTATATCGTAAACAAGCTGTGACACCCTATTTTAACCACTCAGGGATTGAATTTTCCAAAATCCTTTCTTAGTGGGTGTCTACGTCAAGAAAGGAGTATATATGCCAAATTTCAAGTCAATTGGGCGTATAGTTTTGGAGATCTCGTGATGAATGAGTGATATATTAGCGAGATTATTAGAAACTTGTCAATTGCGCGTACCAACATAGTAAAGCGATGGGAGCCCAAAGTTCGTTGACACAGCGTTGCGTCACAGTGTAAATGAAAACCGCGATATCACTAAAAATAAAGACAAAGGCGACTTCAAAAAAAATGTTACCAATTCGCATTTTAGATAGTAAAAAGTGCGGGTAGTTTTGACAAAAAGGAAAAATGGAAAGGACAACAAGCTAGTAAATCTGGACGTGGACGTACGTTCGTCACGAGCTATTTTCTAAAGATAATAATGTCCCCCAAACCGAATTTCGGTCACGGCAGCCGGTCTTAACGGAGACTAGCCATCTGCGCTGAACAAGATTATTATAGTGCCCGTTTGTATGCGCAAGCACAGGTGCACTCTCTATTCCCTCACTCGTCCGATGGGACGGTAATCCGACACGACTGGAGAGAGATCAGGCGCAGGCACCAACGGTTTTGCGTGCTTTCCGAGGCACGAGTGTGGAACACGGCCAACTTCTTGACTCCGGGCTACTACTGAAAATTTCTTGAGCAAAACCCAATAACTCATTTCATCCCGACCCGGGACCTCGTGATTAGCAACCGTGCTCACGACGACTACACCAACAAAGCAATCATAACAAAGATAGAAAGCATTTATTTATATCTTATCTTGTAGGGGACAATCACGATATAGTACTATTTGCTGATGATACCTCTTTAATTTTCAAACTCAAACGGCAGTCAATTTAATTATGACGATGTAAATAATGCTCTATAGAAATTAGTACATTGGTTTAACGCCAACAATTTGCTCTTAAACGGCAATAAGACAAAATGTATTAAATTTACAATACCTAATGTAAAACAATCCAATACCAACGCGTGCTCTTAAATGGGGAGGAGTTGAGTCTTGTGGATACCACTGTTTTTATTGGTATTACTATTGAAGCAAAACTTCAATGGGGCCCCCATATATTTAAATTAGCAAGCAGACTTAGTTCTGCAGCATGTGCTGTAAGAAAGATTAGATGTTGAGACAGCTAGATTAGTTTATTTTATTTACTTTTATAGCGTAATGTCTTATGAAATTGTGCTATGAGGTAATGCGACTGGTATTGAAGCCATATTTGTTTTGCAAAAGAGAGCCGTACGGGCAATTTATAACTTAAATTGTAAAGAGTCCCTCAGAGAAAAATTTAACTTTGGCATCGCAATATATTTATGAAAATGTAATGTATGTACATAAAAACATAAATAACTTTAATAAAAATAAGGATGTTCATACTTTAAACACTAGAAACAAACATAAGCTTGTAATGCCAGTTACTAGACTCCACAGAATCAGTAATTCATTTATAGGGAAATGTATACGCTTTTACAACAAAATACGAGAACACGTTCAAAGCTTGTCAATAAACAAGTTTAAAAGTTTTATTAAAGAAAAACTGTACAAAAAGGGTTATTATAATATCAAAGAATACATAAGAGAAAAAAACCCCTGAGAATGAGGTGATCGCCACCATGCTGGTTCTATTAAAACTCATTTAAAATTTGTACAAACAAAAAAATATTGTAAAGTGACATATTATGTTTAAAAAAAAAGTCCCGCTGGGTTTCTTGCTGGTTCTTCCCAGGACAGAGGTATTTTCCGAACCAGTGGTAAATAAAAAATGACTTTCAATAAGTATTATGTAATAATCAATATTTAATAAAAAATCATTCTATTTTATTCTATTCTATTCTATCGAAACTATGTTTTTTTCTGTACAGTCAAGGCAATAATAAAATACTAACTTTATTTAATGATTTCTTATATTTACGCGAACACTACACATTTTAAATAGAACTAGTTTTTAGCAGCACACATGGTTACGGAGGGGACAGTCCCTCCCGTGGCTATGGGTGCTGTAAAGTGCTCGAAACGTCGGGAATATAAAACTAGTTTTAACTGACTTTATTTTAGAACAAAAAGTTCCATAATACGGCAGTTGCAGTTGACCCCTAAGTACCGTTATTCTGTCGTAACCTGATTCATCAAAATTACTAACTGTATATAAAACGAACGACAACTACGCTTTAAACTTTGACTGTTAATATTTTATAAACACAAGTGGTAAAATAAAAAATTGTATAACCGACTTCAATATAAATAAAATGAGAACATCATCAATGTAGTCGAAGTCATTAAGGATAACTCAAAAATACTGGTCAGATCTTGATCTAATTTATACGAAACCACATGAGAAGCACCAGTTTTCAAATAAAAAAATAATCATCAAAATCGGTTCACTTAGAAAAAAGTTCTGAGGTAACATACATAAAAAATACATTTGAATTGAGTACCTCCTCATTTTTTTTTGAAGTTGGATATATTTTAATTTAAAATATTATTCTGCTCCTTTTATTATACTGTGTAACTAATAAACTGGCCTAGGAATGCTGCCGACTGTCTAGGCTATACGTAACGTGATCAATTTATTCTATTTAAGAATTTATTAGAACTAATTTAGAAGCCATTATCTAAATTCTGTTTCTAAACTATTAACACTGAATTAAGATTCAGTATATAATTACGTGAATTCAATCGTGTACTCTACCGACATAAATTAAAACTTAGTTACAACTATATTTGCCGCGCCTGGCAAGTGGGTTGGCAATCTTACTTTACCGTTACAGCCTATTAAAGTCTTCTGCTGAATATAGGCCTCCCCTATAGATTGCCTCATAGGGGGGCCGGCGATATCTGCCATAGTTGCCACGCTTTGCAAGCGCAGTTTGTTATTTTTATTCAGCTATTATCAGAAAGAATCTGCTCCCATTTCAGTTTCCCTCTGTCGCCTCTTACGACACCCACGGGACGATATAGGGTAGTGTGTATTCTCCTCTTTCTAACCGAGACACAGGTGTCCTCTCCGGCTGATACTTCGTATCTCTCCTACCCGGGGTACAAATTGGAACACTCCTTTGTGCCCCGGGCTGGAGTTTGCGTGTACGTCAGAGAGGACATCTGTTTTCGACGCCTCGGCAGTCTTGAAGGTACGGACCTGTCCATCCTAGGGCTGCGCGTAGACAGCGACGACCATCCCCGCGTCTACGGGTGCCTCTATAGGTCCCATAGCGGTAATGCCGACACAGACCGACTCATCGACCACGTCCAAATGGCTGCAGACTCCGTGCTACAACAGGTCCCTTCCGCAGAGATCGTGATGCTCGTTGATTTTAACGCCCACCACGCTGAATGGCTTGGTTCCCGTTTAACCGATCATGCGGGTAGATCTGTTTATGACTCTGCCTTGGCATATGGTCTGACACAACTGGTTACTTCGCCTACGCGATTTATTCTTATACCACCACTACTTACATCTCGTATCATTACCATGTATAAAATATCCAGGTCAGCATCGGAAAATATAAAAATAGCCATCCCCTATGTCAAGACCCTGGGCTCGCCACTGGGTAAAAATCGTTGTCATTAGGAATCGAAATAGTATACTATATTTTTCATATTATGATAACTTAAAATAGGATACCTATATATAAATAAAATTGAAGTGTTTGTCTGTAATATCGAAATAACTGGGGGTAATTGTAATAAAATTAAGACATTAATAACGATTTGAAAAAAAATTGTCCGTCTTTCCGGGCTAATCTTCGGAATGTCGAAACCGATTGGATGAAACTTTTCAAACGGATAGAGAACAATGCCAGGAGTGATCTAGGCTATATTCTGTCTGAAAAACTTATATATAAATATAATCTGTGATGATTATCTTAAATCTAAATTGTTAATAGACAATGCAATATCATTATCGTTCTTTCTACATCTGGTTCCTTCTATGCTCTTTACCCTTTTCGTATTTCTTTTTAGTTTGTGGAATATAGCTACTCTCTGATTTCTTGCTTGTGTTACTTGTGTAGGTACATTATGTGAAGTAATGGTGATAAAACAGTATTTTATTTCTTTATATATCTTACCAGAGTGAAGACAGGGCGGGTAGCTAGTTATTAAATAAAAAAACATCGGTTCCTATAACTGATACTGATACATTTACTTTATTTAGTTTTTATCATATTCTTGCATTGTCATTTGAATTTAAGTTATATTCAAAATTTCAAGTTTCCAGCTCATCGGGAAGTTAACTTAAAATCAATTACTAAATACCACCCGGAACGACAGACAGACAAGGAAGTGACTTAATAAAAACGTCGTAGAATGAAGCCCATCACGATTACCACCAGACTTACACAATCGCACCTATTTTCTAGACTAAGCACGCGGAAGATGCCTATACCTTTGTTGACTATTTCAAACCTGAACACCTAAAGGATATCCTGCTTCGAAATAATCTTTCATTTATCCTTTCCCTCCTCATCTATATCTGATGTGAACTGATCCCAACCAGTTTCACCTGGGAATGACGAACTGAACCCAAGACGTATTCAAATGCTACAACTTTCCAGATGATTCCAGTCAAAACACGAACGCTTGGTCACGGTCAAACGCCTGTCTTAATTACACTCGTCTTACGACTATCGTTATGAGGTAAACGGTGAAATTAAATAGTCTATCAAGCTATTAAGTTTCTGCAAATTAAATTGGGTAATTGACAACATAATTAATATTTTACAAGGTACTCGTACTTAGAGTGGTTTCAACTTGTTTTATTTACTGCCTCAAAATGTGCTTGGGTTTCCGTTTAAATTTAGATTTTCTTTTATTTTTTAATAAGCGCTAGCTTTCATAGAGGGGATATACCAGTGTTGCCACGCTTGGCAAGCGGGTTGGTAACCGCAGTTTTTATTTTTATCAAGTTGTTATCAAGAAGATACTGCTGCTCATCTCTTGGATCAGTTTCCTAAAATAAATGTATTACATTTCTAACGTATAACCAATACAATAAAAAAATTCATTTAAATCAGCTTAGAATTGACGATGATATCGCTTAACATACATACAAAAAAAAACATATAATCGAATTTAGAACTACCTCCTTATTTTAAATCGGACTAAAATACAGAATGAGAGAAAGTCATCTCTGAGCTCTGAGGACTAAGATAGACGCATTGTGATTTCTTTCATGATTTCTTATATTATATTTACGCGAACACTACACATTTAAATAAAACTAGTTTTTACGGATTTTATCGCGTATATTAATTTATTTTATATTCCCGATGTTTCGAGCACTTTACAGCACCCATGGTCACGAAACGTCGGGAATATAAAATAAGTTAATATACGCGATAAAATCCGTTAAAAGACGTTTTATTTAAATAGACGCATTATGTTGAGTCTGATACCCTATCGCAGCTAAAAGTGGCGTAACACCATTTTGGGTGAGCGCCCAACACTTGGACTATCAAATCATTATTACGCCGTGTAAGGGCAGTGTAGGAAAAGCCATTAGCTCATCTTATCAAATGTCTGTTGTAATCCAGGGGCTGACTTGGGGAAAGGTCCAGAATAAAGTGAATATTACCACTTTCTATTTATTGTAGTGTGCCGTGTGGTGTAAGAATATCCAATAACCCATAGCATCCCTTGGTTGGTTGGCTTAAGAGGCTACAGAAGGAAATGAAACTGGGGATGGGCAGCAGCATCTTCATGAACAAACTACGTTATGAAGAGTGGCAACTATGACTAATATCCTCCATATGAGGCAATCAATGGGGGAGGCCTATCTTCAGCAGTGCATTTTTGATACACTGTGATGAATTAATTTATTGTAGACATAAAACTCTCACTGGTCATGACGAGGACTGGTTACTACACATCTGGAACTCTAATCTTTAATATCCAATTCGCCAAGTGTGGCTCTTTCGACAACCATCCATTGAAGGAGAGCATTGATTTGTTGACGAACTGCAGCTAGAAATTTATATATTAAATTTTGTGAGCAAAATATTTAATTACATTTGAACAGATGCATTATAATTCGATGGACACATCAATTAGATTGTCCCCAATTACATCCATTAACTAAATGAGAATTGGATACGCCTTGTCTGGCGTATGTTCTAGTTTGCGATGTACATCCCAAGCAGCATACAAGCTGTATACGAACTGTATTGAAGTTCGTTTTTATACTAGAAGCTGTATTTTCTGGCTGTATAAAAGCTGTATAAGCGCTTATACAGTTCTTATAGGTAAAAAATTGGCACAAATTATGCAATTTTATGCGTTAGTAGCGCTGTACAGTAGCTGTACAATAATAAAAGAGGCTGTATAACTGCTGTATTATAGCTGTTATTTGGTGTGCATGGAAACTATTACACTACAGATATTGTCTTTTAAGTAACTTATAAAGACAAACGTTGTTAATTGGTTTTTGAATGGGATTACAAATTAATATAAAACAAAAAGAACGTTTATTGAATGATGGCGACATTTAATGTACATATATTTAACATATTAATATTATATTCGGATTTGAGTTGAGTTTTGACGATGATAATTGGTGAATTGGATGTGCAAAATTAGATTTACGGTAAACTTGTATATGTTTTCTAACGAAAAATTGCGGCGCCAGCAAAATAACAAAATAATACAAGGACAAAATACTAAATACGGTAACTAAATATCGGTTGTATAGGTTAGAATAAAAAAAAATTAAATTAATGGATATGATGGCACATTGGGGCACAGTGATCATTAGTCAAACTGAAATAATGGTATAGGCTAAGAGAGAATGTCTAATATTCCCAAATTTATATTTTTAATTTTGTTTTTATGGGTCTTAAAATGGCGACAATTTGGTAAACAGCCTAAACGCTATTTCGAGGGTCTTATAGTCTTAGTAGCGGTATTATGTATGTTATGGATTATATAATGCAGTCATTGGTTTTTAATCAGTTCTATAATAGGATATTTTTATTATTTACGCTGTATAGCAGTTTTTTCAACATAACATATAACTCTCTTTAGATATACATACGTATAAAAGATGAAGAATCTTATCTTAGGAACAGTGTTGGATAAATTTAATTTAGATTTAACATGGTCTTTTTACTGCACCATATCTTTTTCTTTTTTTCCACAATTTGATAACAAATTAATTTTGTTCACTAGCACAATATAAACACGCAGCGCATGCAAAATGGCGATATTCTGTCACTTATACAGATTTAAGTTGTACTATGGCTGTTATTTTTTTTTAGTTTTATATCACTCTCATAGACAGAAGTCATAAAACTACTGTATTTACAAAAGTGTACAATGACACCATAAGAATAAGTTTTAGAAGAGAGTTTGCATACACCATTGTCCAGAAATAAGATTTTAGTGATACTATAATAACACTTAGAGTTGTATAAGCAAGGGACAGCATGCAAAGAAACAGCTTCTATACAACTTTAATGATAAAATCAGATTGAAGTGTTACAAAATACTTAAAGTTGTATACTAGAGATTTCATATTCTGATTAAGAACCCTTAGCTTACTTAGATCCCATAATAAAGACAGCTTGAGCTGTATAATAACTCATAAACCACTCTTATACGGATATAACCCCTTTTCAACACTCATGGACGCTTTTAAAATAACTCTAAGTTCTATGTGGGCTGGTATATTGATGTTCATAACGCTTGTGTGCTGCTTGGGATACTTATCATTATCAATACAGGGACCAATCTACTATATTAAAGTTAGAGTTAACGGCTTGCAAGAGACAGGTGTGACTGGGTGTGACTTTCCTAAATGGTTGCGTAGGCGTACGTGACAAATTTATTTAATGCTGAATTTGTTTTATTTTACTATATATTAATGTTACAGCCTATATACGTCCAACTGCTGGGCACAGGCCTCATGTCATTTCTGAGAAGGTTTTTAAGACAAGGATATGTCCGCAGCGCTGCTCCAATGAAATATTTCTTTTAATCTAATAATTTCTCAGACATGCAGGTTTCCTCACAATGATTTCGTTCACCGCTGCTCGCGTGCTGTGAACTTTACGGCGAGTATTTAGCGCCAGAGCTGCCACTCTGAAATAACAAGTATTTATATTTACTACGCATGTGCTAAATATTTTAATTTACTATTTATCAATCTAGAAACAGAAACAGAAACTTTTTTATTCAATATAGATTATAAATAATACTTATTGAAAGTCACTCTTTTGTTTAATTACCACTGGTTCGAAAAAAAAACCTCTGTACTGTGAAGTACTTTTTTTTTAAATAACAGCTTACAATCATGTATGTTACACAATTAACCACACAAAACAAATTAGAAATAGCTTGGTAGCGAACACCTCATTCCCAGGGGTTATTATCATCCATAAATTCCTTAATATTATAATAACCCTTTTTATACAAACTATGTTTAATAAAGTTTTTGAATTTTGAGCAGGTCGAATTTTGTATATTTTCTGGGATTTTGTTGTAAAAGCGTATACATCGCCCCAAGAATGAATTACTGACTCGGTGGAGTCGAGTAACTGGTACTACTAGCTTGTGTTTGTTCCTAGTATTTACAGAATGAATATCACTTATTTTTGTATATCTACTTTTATTTTTGTGTACGTACATTACATTTTCATAAATGTATTGAGAGGCCAAAGTTAATATATTAATTTCCCTTAAATTTTTGTCGGAGCGACAAACAGAAAAGTTTTAACCACAAATCATTTCGTGCACTTTTAATCCACCCATAACTCAAAACCTATTAGACCTACATATTTGTTATTTGGCTTACCTAATAAAAGTAAATACTCCTTGAATACCTAGAATCCTTAATTTCATGAATAAACCTATTTTTTATTTTATTTATATAATTCAAAAACTCTTGTGGCTTACAGAAAATCCAATACGCACACAAGATTAAATTTTATATGCACAAAAATAATTAAAAAAATTACATCCATTTATAACAATTAAAATTAAATTAATAGCTATAATTTATAAATGAATAATTATTAATGAAATAATTATAAAATAATAGTAATATAAAATCTCTAAGTTTTTAACAGGCCATGTCAAGAAATTAAAACAGTAATAAAGCCAAATTAAAACAATAAAATATTAATTAGTGTTCAATATATAAAAAAGAGAATGGTCGCAATAATACAATGTCTGGCCATGAAATATTTTATTTATTATAAAGCATGGGTTATTAAGGTCTGAAAAGTGTAATTTTATCACTCATCATATGATTATGACCCTCTCATCGAAAAACTAGGCCACCTAGACGTTACTTAGGCTGAGATCTATAGACCGTACTTTGACTTTGCTCAGACTTTACTTACGAAAAACTTAGCTGAGTATACGCTTAGCATAAAATATTTGGTTTTGAATTTATATTTGTATCGGGCTAAGCTAAGCTTATGCTAAGGCCCAGACAGTCAAAAAAATTAATCGGTGCTTTATTCCACGCATTTTCTTGATTTTATTGTACAAAATTTAAAAATGTAACATTTAAAAATCGAAAACAGTCCAAATTATATTTCATAAATAAGTTATTATTATATGAAATAGAAAACGGGCGTATAAGAACGGGAACGGATGAGAAGAGTGCAAAATCAGAAAGAAACAAAAAGATGGTTTTGAGAAATTCGAAATAAGTTTGAAATTACGTTAATAGAAAATGGATTAATGCTATGTAAAAGTAAAAGACGGCCTAAAACTACCTATTTATTGTTATAAATAAATAGAGTAACATAAAAACAACAATTTAAAAGGTATACGGTGGTTTCGTATAATATTATTAGTTTTACGTAAGTCGCCGATTTCGTTGACTTAGGATTTGCTAAGCGCGCACTCAGCACTACTTCGAAGTAAGCTCTATAAATACCGACATTGCTTTAGCTGTAAAGTAAAGGCAAAGTACGGTCTATAGATCTCAGCCTTAGAAACTTTAAGTTTGGCATCATGTAATATCATTAAGCGTATACACTGTAAAATAGCAGCTTAATGCCGCTGTTTTTCGTAGAGAACCGTAGACCCTTTTTACGGATAACGTGGCTTTCCATCTAAGTCCTTAGGGGTGACAACGCGTCTGCATTTTGATACTGAATCGAGGATAAATCGATAAATCGAGGACCACCGCTAAATTATAACCTTTTAATAAAAAAACATTAAAATCGGTTAATAATAATTTACGAAGATATCGCGTAACATACATATAAAACATACAGTCGAAGTAAGAACCTCCTCCTTTTTCGAAGTCGGCTGAAAAGCTACACACTTCACATCGAATCGATCAGGTCAGGTAACTTCATTACGCTACTGACCTTTCGCAAAACTAGTTCGAGTAACAGAACGTCTGTTTGCGTATAACACTTAATTAATATAAGTAGCTTGTGTCGAACTGGGTGCAGGGGCAGTAAACAAAGTTTCATTAGATAAATATAATTGCCTATAACCTGAACCTCTTTAAGGTTCGTGTTAACAGGCTTCTCCTGGGCAAGCTCGCTCCACCGTAGACCTCATCTTTGCCCTCGGGCCAGATGGAGGTCAAGAGTGAGCCCATATATAATTAAAAAAATCACATTGAAGAGTGATTTTTGAGCTTAATTATTATTTACTTTAGACTCAATAAAAATCAGGAATATATATCGAATATACATATCAGCCCGTGGGTGTCGTAAGAGGCGACAGAGTGAAACAAATCGAGAAATCGGCAGCAGCGTCTTCCTAATAAAGACTAAAAAGCGGTTGCCAACCCGCTTGCCAAGCGTAACTACTATGACAAATATCCCCCCCTCCCCATGAGGAAATCTATGGGGAGGTTTAAGTTCAGCAGTGGACTTAAATAAACTGTAATAGTATCTTATGGTCTGTCTGTAATATTGAAATAACTGTCAGTGGGCTATTTGCATGCTATTGAGACATAAATAACGATTTAAAAAAAAATCGGTCTATCCAGGCTAATAATCTTCGAAATCACTAAACCGATTGTAGCGAAACTTTACGAATATATGGAGAGTAATAACAGGAGGGATCTAGGATATATTTAAAAAAAATGATAGAATAAATAGATTTTGAATATCTTAAATCTAAATAACGCTTCATTAATTGATCCTATCCAGGCGAAGCCGGGGCGAGTCGTTAGTATACAACATAAATAAGCGTTTCTTGGCGGTGAAATAGTTAAAGTTGTACCCATCCAGATGGATAGTGGGCAGAAAATACTTAATTTTCTGTTGTCATCAGTTTCAGTGTGTGTACAGTAAGTATTTTTAATGCCTGGGAGAGTTCACAGGATGCCTTAGGTATTTTTTGTGATCTTTTCAAGGCTTTCGATTGTGTTCATCATCAGTTATTAATCAGGAAACTACAACATTATGGTGTCAAAAATATTGCGCTTAGACTTATTATTTCATATTTAAATAACAGAACTCAAAAATTCGTTATCAATGGTAAAGGTTCCTCCGGATTAGTAGTATCAATGGGCGTTCCTCAGGGCTCGATTCTTGGCCCATTACTGTTCTTAGTGTATATTAATGATTTACCTTATCTTGTAGGGGACAATCACGATATAGTATTATTTGCTGATGATACCTCTTTAATTTTGAAACTCAAACGACAGTTAATTAATTTTGACAATGTAAATAATGCTCTATCGATATTAGTACATTGGTTTGATAAAATGTATTAAATAAACAATACGTAATGTTAAACATTCAAATACCAATGTGCTCTTAAATGGGGAGGAGTTGAGTCTTGTGCATACCACTGTTTTTCTTGGTATTACTATTGACACGAAGCTTCAATGGGGCCCCCATATATCTAAATTAGCAAGCAGGCTTAGTCCAGCAGAATATGCTGTAAGAAAGATTAGAAGTCTCACCAATGTTGAGACAGCTAGATTAGTTTATTTTAGTTACTTTCATAGCGTGATGTCTTATGGAATTTTGCTATGGGGTAATGCGACTGACATCGAAGCTATATTTGTTTTGCAAAAGAGAGCCGTACGGGCGATTTATAACTTAAATTGTAATGAGTCCCTTATAGAAAAATTTAAAGAAATAAACATATTAACTTTGGCATCGCAATATATTTATGAAAATGTAATGTATGTACATAAAAACATAAATAGCTTTGATAAGAATAAAGATGTTCATACTTTAAACACTAGGAACAAACATAAGCTTGTAATACCAGTTACTAGACTCCACAGAATTAGTAATTCATTTATGGGGCAATGTATACGCTTTTACAACAAAATCCCAGAAAATGTACAAAATTTGTCAATAAATAAGTTTAAATGTTTTATTAAAGAAAAATTATACAAAAAGGGTTATTATAATATCAAAGAATACATAAGAGAAAAAAAAACCTTGGGAATGAGGTGATCGCCACCATGCTGATTCTATTAAAACTCATTTAAAATTTGTACAAACAAAAAAAACAAAATTATTAATTGTAAAGTGACATATGTTTAAAAAAAAAAGTCCCGCTGGGTTTCTTGCTGGTTCTTCCCAGGACAGATGTATTTTCCGAACCAGTGGTAAATAAAAAAATGAATTTCAATAAGTATTATGTAATAATCTACATAATTATATTGAATAAAAATTATTCTATTCTACTGAATTCAGAAGCTGTATTTTATATCTTAATTTTTATCCAAAGTTATTTTTTTTATTTCCTTTAAACTTTCTGATATCAGAATCAAGAATACACAGCTATGCATTTTCAGTCTCAGTTTCTATTTTATTAAATAATTATTCTAGATTACATTTATAATGTTTTTAATCTTTACACATGTTAAGCCGCTTATTGGATTAAATGAGGTAATTACTGGTTATAAACAACGAGCATTATAAAATATAATCTAGATTATATTTACTTTTTATATGTAGCTAATGAAAATCTATGTTTCTCGTCAGTATTGAAAACACGCATGCGCTGTTAGTTTGTCATCATAGAATAATGACAGTGCGTAGCAGACAGGACACACTGTTCATTCTGCCTACAATTATCAATATTTTTATTATTAACTAGCGATCCGCCCCGGCTTCGCATGGGTGATTTCTGGATCTCGACAATAGCGCTACCTACCAGGTCCAATTGTGGATCAAAACCATCCAAGGATCCACTCAAACACACAGAAAAATTCATCAAAATCGGTCCAGCCATTTTCGAGTTTTTGCGAGACTAACGTATAGCAATCCTTTTCTCTACTATAATATGCATGTGTTACATATATAAACCTTCCTTTTCATTCTGTCTATTGATGAAAACCGCATCAAAATCCATTGGGTAGTTTAAAATATCTAAGCGTACAGACGGCGGGAAGTGACTTTGTTTTATACTATGTAGAGATATGTAATGTTATGTATTATTAATTATAATACAAGTTCAATTTTAAAATTTTGTCATTTATTTTGTCAGACAGGACCCGTGTGCACGATTTGCACAACACCTTAAACTACGGAAATGTTATTTATCTTCATGGAAACACAATACGTGATAATAAGGAGTTGTGGGGAATACCCATTCAATAATTAACGTTCGTGACTGTGAAACAAAGTCAAAACTACTAACAGTTTTTCTTACTCTTCTTCTGTGGAAATTGAAAGAGAGGGTAGTTAGTTCAATCTTCCATAATTTCATTCTGACACTTTCTTGTTTGTATTTCAACAAAGTTTTATTTCATAATTGTGTTTCTTTGCTTTTGACAAAAAATAACGTGTAGCACTGAAAAAATGGTGAAGGCGCAAAAAAGTCATGCAAAATGTGGCGCTTTAAATAAAATTAGTTGATGGTGACTTCGTTTAAGGCTTGACCTAGGTAATACGTAAATACGTTTATTTGTTCGTCTGAAATCATAACTAGATATTACGTATCACTTCTTGTTTTATGTATAACTAACGATCCACCCCGGCTTCACTTGGATAGGGTTTATTAATTATAATCAAAGACCATTTATTGTATAAATTTTTCTTCGTTTCGTTTTTCGGATAAAATATAGTCTAAATCCCTATTGACATTGCTCTCTAACTGTCCGTAAAGTTTAATCACAATCGTTTCAGCCATTCCGAATATTAGCCCGGACGGACAGACGGACAGAGAGACAGATTAAAAAAAATGGTTAATGTCTCAATAGCATTCAAACAATCCCCTGGGATTAAAAGAAACCAGTAATTTAATATTACAGTCAGACACTTCAATTTTATTTATTTGTATAGATTTTAACCATCGTTTATATTATGCACATTTAAAATATCCATATTTACAGGCTCTTCAGATCCATCTTCAGCCTGAAGAAGGCGACATACTCATATTCATGCCTGGTCAAGAGGATATTGAAGTAACCTGTGAGGTAATTAAAAATATCTCCGTACTTTACTTTTTTTATAAGCTTTTCAGGTACCACTAGTTTGTTGGATTCCTTTCCTGTCTAGAAGTCGTCATTATGTTTTAGTGCAACACTGTTAACTATAATTGTCAAAGGCAGAACGTGCACCTGTGTGCCGGTCTAATAAAACATTACACCAACCTTTCAATGTCTGTAACAGTAGGTTGAGGTGCGGCCCTTGGCCCACCCCATAGCCGCGTACATTATATTGATATAATCGTTAACCATAAAATAATAAAATAAATAAAAAGATCGACGGGATAATCCCAAAGTACCGTAATACCGTACATATTAGTCCTCAGGGGTGGCAACGCACTTATTACCTTCTTCGCTTTAAGTTGGTTATATGTGTCCATAGTCTCTAATAACCATTTAACATTGTAAATAAATAATAGAAATACTTCAATGACTTGATTGTGTACAATATTATAAAAGAAATACTTCTGAACAAATTATTAACCCAAATCATTGTTATAAAGATTATGAAGTGACAAATGTTACAAGTGTTAGAGTGCTAGTGGTACGGCAGGAGAGACTCATGTCTGGTGTTGCACTTTAATGGGCTGATGAAGAACAAAAAGAAGGTACATATTCGTTCAAAGAGCCATCATCATTATCATCATCATTAACCATTCAAGTCCGCTGCTAAAGATACGCCTCCTTTAAGGAATGCTACAAAACACGGCCCTGAGCTGTCTGCATCCATCGACTTTTTGTGTCCGTTACCACGACATCACTTCATCTAGTGGGAGGCCGCCCTACACTTCGCTTACCGGTACGAGGCTGCCACCTTTCTTTATCATCAGTTATCGGTTCTTCGAGCTATATGGCCGACCGATATATTGTTTTATTTCTCAGGCATGCAGATTTATCCCTTTACCGCTGAGCATGTATTAACTGACAGAAACATAAACACAACTACATGGGTATACGTGGGTGGTTTGAAAAGTTTCCGACCTAACAAAGATACAAGACATTTTTTCTTAAAATATTTTTTATTTTTCTACATAGTGTCCTTGCAACTCTACGCACTTCTCCCAGCGATGCTCCCATTTCTGTAACCCGTCCAAATAGTACTCGGCGTTTTTCTCTGCAAAATAATTGTTCACGAAGGTGATTGCCTCTTCATTTGACGAAAATCTCTGGAGCCGGTTCCCCCTTTGCAGTCCACTGTTTTGGCTGTATTTTTGTTTCGGGCGTATAATGGTGTATCCAAGTTTCATCTACAGTAATTAATTGGCGTCAAAACTCGGATTTATTGCGCCTAAACTGCGACAACAGAGCGTTGGAAATGTTCATTCGAACACGTTTTTGGTCTAACGTGAGCAAACGCGGCAGACAACACGCTGACAGGTTTCTCATGCCTAAATCTTGATTTAATATGTGACAAACACGTTCTTTGGACATTTTCATAGCCTCTAAAAATTCGCTAGAACGAGCGAAAAATGTTTATTGTAGCGCCCCCTGGTGAGTTAATACCCACACACACACACACACACACACACACACACGCACGCACGCACGCACGCACGCACGCACGCACGCACACACACACACACACACACACACACACACACACACACACAAACAAACAAACAACCACTCACCCTAAACGCATACACCTCCATTCACATGACATCATCATTTTTTACATGTATTTTTTACTGGTAGTTCACTCATACTAAGCTTACTATACAACAAGCAGCAACGTTTACTTGTTTCCCCTGTCTGAACCCAAACAATAAATTGTCGATGAAATTGCAGGTGTTAACAGAAAGGCTAGGAGATCTAGACAGCGCTCCACCACTAACAGTGTTGCCAATTTACTCGCAACTACCAGCAGATCTTCAAGCCAAGATATTCCAGCGAGCACCGCCAGGACAGAGGAAGTGCATTGTTGCCACGAATATCGCAGGTAACAAAAGACTTCTACGTATACTATTACACCGGAAGTTCAGGCCAAAAACTGTGTCACAGCTGTGTTTCGTTCGCGGCTTACAAAACAAAGAACTACTCGTCCGCTCGCAGTCGACTAAAGGAGTTACGGTCAAGCAATTAATTAAGGCCGTTGAAACTAAGTTTTGTTTATTTTTTATTTTAGTTACTTTTTGCATTTCTTAACCTAAAACACAATAACATTATCGACGTGGTAGAGCCACGCTGCAGCTATATCATGGTTGCAGCGCAAATGAATCGGCTCTTACAGAATACCAGCATAAAATAATAGCTTAACGCTACTGTGTTTAATCCGTCGTAACGGAGACCGTTTTTTCTGGTAACGTGCGAACCGTGTAGTGGTGGTGTAAGAATACAAACTACCCTAAATCATCTTGTGTGTGTTATAAGAGGCGACAGAGGAAAACTGAAATAGGAGATGGGCATCAGCGTCTACTTGATAAAACTCAAAACAATAAAACATTGCGGTAGCCACCTCGCCTGCCAAGCGTGGCAACTATAGCAAAATCACTCCAATGAGGAAATCAATGGGGGATTATCTGGATGGAGACATCCTCTTAACCGAGGAGTCTACTTATCATCAGGTGGACTGGTGTGCTCTTTTGTCATCCTTATTCCCTATATTATTGACACGCGAATACTAAGAAAGAAAGAAATTAAGAAACTATTACACGAGCAAGAAGAAGGTTTGGGCTTAGCGTAAAACTTGCAGCGCTAATATTTCCTTTTCCTCCATAACCATTGAAAAGCGCATGATTCACCTGAATATGTTTTTATTTTATCACTTATCGAATTAAATTGTTTTTATGGATTTTAACGCGTCATTTTATTTATTAACAAGTGGTAAAATTCAAATATTTGTACAACCGACTTCAATACATAAAATGAGAACGTCATCAATGTAGTCGAAGTCAATTAAATACGCATTATTAAGGATAACTCAAAAACTACTGATCATATCTTGGTCAAATTTATATGGGACCACAATAGAAGCATCAGCTTTCAAAGAAAAAGAATCATCAAAGTCGGTTCACCTAGAAAAACGTTCTGAGGTAACTCGAATTGAGAACCTCCTCCTTTATTTGAAGTCGGTTGAAAACTCTCAACGTTTTAATTTTAAGTGTTTTGCATCCCGCGTCAAGGATGATATTCTTCATCAGCTGTAAAAGTTCACTATGTAAAAGTACACATGGACCTCTCCGGTTGCAGATACGATTTGCTTCGCAGTACCAGAGGTCTCACACCTTTGACGCTGCTCTCTCGTTACCAATCTTAGTATTTTACGAGAAACATATCATCATAAAAATTATAATTAGCAGCCCATTACATTTCACAACTGTACATGCTTGGCAAGTGGCTTCTCGATACGAATTAACTTAAAAAAAAACCCTCTCAGTAATAACAGATCTGTACCCAGAAGTGCTATATAGTGCTAAAGCTAAGTTTATACTTTATAGATTAAAGCCAATATAAACATAACCCTTGTTGTTTTAATTTGCTCAACAAATAAATATTGTAATATCATCATCATCATCATTACAGCCCTTCACAAATCCACTGCTGAACATAGGCCTTCCTCAAGGAACACGGCAAAGCACGGTCCTGAGCCACCTGCATCCATCGACTTGCTGCATATATTACCAAGTCGTCACTTCATCTAGTGGCAGGCCGCCCTACACTTCGCTTACCAGTACGAGGTTGCCACCTCTAAAACCTTACTTCCCCATCGGTTTTCGGTTCTTCGAGCTATATGGCAGTCCCATTGCCACTTCAGCTTAGTAATCCGTTGCGCTATGTCGGGTACTTTGTTTCTACTGCAGATTTACTCATTTCTAAGTCTATCACGTAAAGAAACCCCGAACATATGTCTCTTCATAGTAATATAATGATAAAACATTTTCCAGAAACATCCTTAACTGTGGACGGCATAATGTACGTCATAGACTCCGGCTACTGCAAACTGAAGGTGTACAACCCGAGGATCGGTATGGACGCCCTTCAGGTGAGTCCCGCTACATTCGTATGACATAGGCCTTTAACAGTGGTGTTTCAGGCATTATAATTTACTTTGGAATGTCTGTGGGCACTGAACTAGCGACATCTTTGGAACGAAACTCAAATCTTTGTCTTGTCGCTGGATGACTCGGCTAAACGATGTTTGAAGGTTCGGCGTGCGCACTCTTACGAATAAATAAACACGTGGATTCTTCTACGCTCTCTACACAGCGGCGTTAAAGGATCCCATATCATCTCATGGGTGTTGAAACAAGTGACATAGAGAAATATCCTCCAATCTAAATAGATTCTGCTTCCTGTAACTTCAGCAAGCAGAATCTAACTGTTACAATTCAAAATAAGAAAAAGCTGCAGTTGCTGACCCGCCTGCCAAGCATAATTAATGAATGAAAAAGCTCTTTATAAAATGGAGTACGATGTTGGTGTGGAATGTGCCCACTGTGTTACTAGCCTAGCATGTCGTAAAATGTGATTTCGTTGACGATGGGCGAACCACCTATCACTTTTTCATCATTTTCCATTTACCTATAACAATTTTTTTTAAAGTCAATTTCAATTCTGTTTCTATTTCAAATGTACCGAGTTGCTTTCGGCTTTTTGGACTTTGCCTATTTACTCGGTGATTACAGGTGCGACTATACGTATGTTTTCATAAAAACTACGCGTAATTTGTTGGTCACTGGATTTTCTGTCAATCCATGTAATTCACAACATCTTGTAGCTTATGAAGTTCGGGCTTCAATTCTTAAATCAAATTCAAATTGTTAATTGCATGTCACATTACAAATTTAAGATGGTACATTACTACCACGTTTTTATTAAGTCACTTTCTTGTTTGTCTGTCGTTCCGGATGGAATTTAGTAATTGATTTTAAACTAACTTCCCATGTGATGCTGCTGATGAGCAGGAAAGTTGAAATTTTGAATAGAGCTCAAATTCGGAAGACAATACAAGAATATGATTAGAAACGTGGTAAAAATATTTTTATTTATTTATATATATGTGCATGTGTGTGTGTGTGTGTGTGTGTGTGTGTGTGTGTGTGTGTGTGTGTGTGTGTGCATGCGTATGCGTGTGCGTGTGTGCGTGTGTGTGTGTGTGTGTGTGTGTGTGTGTGTGTGTGTGTGTGTGTGTGCGTGTGCGTGCGTGTGCGCGTGTGCGTGCGTGTGCGTGTGCGTGTGCGCGTACGCGTGCGCGTGCGTGCGTGTGTGTGTGTGTGTGTGTGTGTGTGTGTGTGTGTTTTCCGACTTAAGAAGGTTATGACCAGGAGTTGTTGAAATGTTGCATCACCAAATTTCACAAAGACAAAACTCACTTTACCGTCCACACCTTCAGAGAGAGACCTTCAAAAAACGACTCCTTTTTAGAAGGCCGGTAACGCAAAAAAGGAGTGAATTTTTATAGGCTGATAAAGAGAAGTGGTCCTTCCCCCCCTTACTTGTGAAGTAGCACTTCATGTTCAGATCTACCCGGTGAGCCAGGCCAAAGTGCGGCAGCGAGCGTGCCGCATATATATAAAGACTTATGTATATGTTTTCGAACTTTAGTATGTGGCGGGTGGAAGGAAAAGGGGAGATCTCCCGCCGAGCAAGTTGTTCTGCCCGGGGAGCGGCCAACGCTCCGAGTGGTAGTTCGGAGCTATTGTATAGGTATATACTGTTTTTAATTCGGAACTTTGATAGCGCGATTTAGGCTTCGATGTATTTCGCTTGTGGCGCGACGACAGCGCCGCCACAAGTAGATTTACCTTCAGCTGTGGACTTTTGTGGACTGATGAAGAAGAAGTCTATGTATGGTCCCCGTTCCCCGGTTGAGCCGACCCACTGACTCTACCTCTTGTAAAGTAACATTACCCTGCGTTGTTGGTTTGTGGTCGTAAATGCGGTTGCTTATCATGAGGAGCCGACCCAATGGCCCTGCCCCGTGTAAAGTGGCGGTTGTTGTTCAGATCTACCCGGTGAGCCAGGCCAACGCGCGGCAGCGGGCGGGGCGCGCGGGGCGCACGGGCCCGGGCAAGGCGTTCTGCCTGTACACGCAGCGCCAGTTCACGCACGAGCTGCTGGCCGCCACCGTGCCCGAGATCCAGCGCACCAACCTGGCCAACACCGTGCTGCTGCTCAAGTCGCTGGGCGTGCAGGACTTGCTCGCCTTCCACTTCATGGACCCGCCGCCTCAGGTACACTAACATAACACTGCTTTCGACACTAATACGTCTTTAAATTTGCTTTTTTTTATAGAATAAGGGTGACAAGCGAGTATACAGCCCACCTGATGCTAAGTGGATTCTGTGACCCATAGACATTACATTTATCATCGATTAGAAAGCAAAATGCAGATTCGTTGTCACAGTAAAAAGGATATCTGGTTCTCTACACTCACATTACAAAATACGCTTGTACTCTGTGAGAGCGTAGTCCTTTCCCGGTCCAGCCAGCCCATTCGTGTTACAATCACAATATAGTAAGTTTAGTATTCATGTAAAACACACGGCTGTGTCCACGACACAGCCACACCCCGATTTTTTTAGTTTAGTTTAGTAGACCTTTTTAGTTTGTATTCATATCTCATGAGCAAATATTAAATATTAAATTTTGTTTAACATAACCTTGCTATAACTTTACCTCATAGGACCCAATATTGAACCTTGCGATAAACTACACTAAAAAGTTAAAGGATTTTTAAGTTTCCACTGATTAATTATATACTCGCCGGTCGCCTAGTGGTCGAAATTCAAACGTTATTAAATTTTTTGGGTTTGTATATTGTGCAAGCTGTATTTCAGTTTCACGCTTTTTAGCCTTTACATACTCTCCACAGACTATTGAAAAAGGAACATTGGAAATCACACAAAATTAAGGAGTAATTATTTGTTGGCAATATTTAATAAATTCATTGGCGACTCTGTGTGACTGTTGACCACAGACTGTTATATGTTTAACGTTGGCAGTATGAACGTAAACATCGAACGTTTTATTTTATTTCTGCAGTCCATCTCCATAATATGAACTTTTATTTTATATTGCGTGGAACTTTACGGAAAAGGGTGAGATTTGGTATAGTTAAAAGGGTACAAAGTTTCCCTTTACCTATTAATTTATAGACACATAATTACTTAAAACGTTTAAACAATTCTAAGAAACAAATTTTAACATAAAGTAAAAATATGCAAATTTTTGTGGCATATCTTATTGAATTTTCCTTTAAGTTCACGATTGTAATACATATACACAAATAATTTAGGACACGATCCTCAACTCGATGTACCAGCTATGGATCCTGGGCGCTCTGGACGGTACTGGTGCACTGACGCCTTTGGGCCGACAGATGGCCGAATTTCCCCTCGATCCTCCGCAGTGTCACATGCTGATCGTTTCTGCCGAAATGGGTTGCAGCGCTGAGGTGCTCATTATTGGTAAGTTATTTTCACTTTACAGTTTATACTAGGCAATTACCGGAATATTTATTTATTTAATCTTTGTTATACACCTTATAATAAGCGATATAAAAGGCGGACTTATGGTGTTCGTAACCAGTCAACCCTGGATGATTTGAGAAACTGGCAGGTCTACACAATTCACTTAATAAAATTAATAAATAAGTAATCAATATATAAGGTACAATAAAATGCGAATAAATAGAATATAGTTAGTAAGGGACACGGTATAGGGATATTTTAACAACACATGAATTCCAAAGAGTATGTCAATATTTTCTTAAGACATGTGAATGTTTATCGACCAAATTGGCGATATATTGAAAATGGGCCAAATTAAGAGTACTCTTAACCGACGAGCGTGTATGCGTAGGTATATGGATGTGGAGGAGGCGAGAGAGGTGTGTCAGGATCGTGCCAAATGGAAGTCTTGTTTATGTATGTATGTACATGTGTATATATATATATATATATATATATATTATTCAAACGTTACCCCCACACTAGGATTTTCTCCTGTATCGTGGAGGCAGTTTATTGCTAAGCTACTGCGCCACGGAGCAGTGAAAATTTTATTTAATAATCTACCATTTCTTATATTCACCTTGACTTCAAATGAGGTATCAGATTTTTAAGCTGAGAAAAAAGCGCAAGTGATGAAACCTGTACATCATGAAAGTTTAATTTTTAAATTAAGAAATAAAGTAAAGTAAAAGGACCCATGACATTCATGACGCATCTGCATCGGTTGGGCATACTCAGAATGAGTTTGTCAATATCCTGTTGAGGAATATTGTCCCAGGTCCTACTGAGATGAATAAAAAGTTGTGCCATTCTAGGGCCGTGACATAATGTTCGTGCAACCAGGCTGTTACCACCCTGGCCGTATGTGAACAGGCACTGTCGTGCAAAAGCAGGAAATTTTGGCCATTTGTGTTTAATGTGGCAAGACTATTGGTTCTAGCACCTCATTGCGGTATTTTTCAGCCGTCATAGTGTCCTGTATCCAAACGAGTTCCGTTCTTCTACCAAAACGAACTCCTGCCCATACCATAATTGTACCACCTTGGTATGGATTAACTTCTTGAGAGTGTTAAAGCTGGCTTGTACGACCAGGTACTCTCTAAACACATCGGGAAACAAATCGGGATTAATCTGTAAAAAGCACTAACAACCATTGATGAGGTTCCCAGTTCACATGTTCTCTAGCCCATTGCAGTCTTGGTCCACGATTTCCTCTTCTTAGAGCTGGAACCCGAAGTGGTCCACGAGCATGAAGGTGTAGTCTCATCCTCACAGTTTGGTCACTCACAAGCACCTCTTGTTCGGACTGTAGCCTTTGGACCAATTGCATCGCCGTAACATTTGGTTGCCTTCTCGCAGCAATTTTCAAAAAACGATCTTGTCGGGGTGTATTAATGCGGCTTGGTCTTGGATGTCTTTCCGCCACGTCCCCCGTGGCACGATAGCGTGACCACAACCTCGAAATCACATTTTGCCTGGTGCCTATTGGCGCAGCGACGTCGCGTTGAACAGCACCAGCCTGCAGCATTCCCACTGCTCTTAACATCTCTTCTCCAGTTAAATGTCGACGTTGCATGCAATAAAATGTCGAATTATCACAACTGACCCAAGTTGAATCAAAAAGATGTTTAAATAGAGTTTTCAACAAAAAAAAAACAATTACTCCGAGTACAAAATTCGCTCCCTCTAGATCAACTCAATGTTTACTGCCAATACATTTTATTTTTTCTTTTATTAAATTGGGAATCTATCTGGATTAAATTACGAACAATTTAATATTAAAAACATTTTAAAGTGGTCAGTATCTTTTTAGTTGGTCAATGTTATTAAAAATATCCCTATACCGTGTTGATGTGTTTAATAAAGAATAAATAATCGAAAATCTTTTTTTTTTAATTACTCCCAACAGATATTACTTAATACTGTGTTATTTATTTTTTTCATTCATTCATTACAACCTATTAAAAGTCCACTGCTGAACGTAGGCCTCCCCAATTGATTGCTTCATAGATGGGAGGAGATATTTGCCATAGTTGCCACGATTAGCAGGCGGATTGGCAACCGCAGCTTATTTAATTATTTTGAGTTCTTAACAGAAAGATGCTGCCCCTCTTCTCCTGCTTCTGTTTCCCTATGCGCCTCTTACGACAGCCATGGGATGATAAGGGGAAGTGGAATATCTTACGCCGTCATGTTTCTGCCTCCAAACTGCACCATACTGCGTTTAGGTTCGAAGGGTTTGCAGAGCTAGTATAATTATAAGCTATGAGGAATTTCATTTTAGTCCTCAATTAATTAAGGTTGAAAAAATTGCAGGTGTCCATGGGATATAGTAGCCACTGATTAAGTTGAATATTAACTCGTTTGTCTCTGCATTTGACTATGCATCGCAAAAACCCGCCCGTACACACATATCTATACTAATCCAGTTTAGACACGGACTCAGTACAGAATTGTTTTACTACTACACTGGATTTGTCCAGTAGAGGAACATATCCAGTGTCTACTGGAGAAATTGCGTGTCAAAAATACGGAGACCATAAGGCCAACGGAAAGTCAATTAATAATTCAAAGAAATCTAAATTATGGCTACGGCTACTATTCCAACCAGGCGTCAAAAAGTAACCGCGTCATCTGAAGCACGTAATATTTGTCCAATCGTGTAATATTTGTTTGTTCTAGTGTCAATGCTGTCTGTACCGTCGGTTTTCTACCGGCCTCAAGGTCGCGAGGAGGAAGCGGACTCTGTGAGAGAAAAATTCCAAGTCCCAGAATCCGACCATCTCACTCTACTGCACTTGTACAATCAGTGGAAAGCAAACAAGTTAGTTATTAGTTTGATTTTTATTTTTTAATTGATAATTATAAATTTAAAAAAACCTTAAAAGACACCTAAAACCAACATTTTGGTTAAATTGTTTTTAGATAAATTTTTAAGATTCTTAAAATTTTCAGTACTATTTTATTTTATTTTTACAGAAACTTATCCTATATCGAAACAGCAATACAATACTCTTTATTGTTACAGAGCTCTTAGCCCCTGAGCTACCGCGCTCAATGGCTAAGCGCTCGCTGTAAATTTCACAGTACTCTAGCAATTGAGTTCCAATGAAAATGTTAATTGCAATTTTAATTGTTGATTTGTCACGTATCCGAACACGTTTTAACAAAACGTGAGGAAAAAATAAAAAATATTTCGGAGACATGTGAAGTCCGTCAACACGCATAGGGTAGCGAGGCAGACACATCCACTCAATGAACGTATATAGGCTTTAACTTTAAACACAAATTGTACACCAAGGAAAGAGTAACGAAACAAAATATAGATACAAATATTAAGGAAAAAAATATGTGTATATTGAATAAAAGGGGGCTTACTTTGTAGCCCTGTGGCACTCTAGGCTTTATTTTTGGAAACAAGCAAAAGTCAAAAAAGTTTAATAAAAATAGCTCGTTCGGTCTTTTTCAATTCAAATTTGACTTTATATAAAATACAAGCCACTACAGTGTATGGACATATCTATGATAACCATAGATTTAGTATAATAGCTTAACGTTGCCTAAATAAAAATAGTGTGTAAAGGTTTATCAAATGCTTTTGATACCGTCTTGTATTTAAAATAATTTGTTGACTTTAAAACTATAATAAAAAAACTGAAACTAGTAACTTAATTATCATTCCTTTATTACATTGTCTACAATACATCACGTTTTAATTATAATAGGCTTAATAATAAATCCAGTTAGTAAAAATAGAAATATATCTATATAAATATATTTATATATCCGTAAAATCTACTCCTGCTGATTTAAACGCTCTTTCGGATTTCATTCTCACTACAGGAAATTGACCCATAAGTGGATATTTCCTATGTTGAGAATACCTGATGCATGTTACACAATTTCTGTAGCATTTTTAACATGTTCTCGTGCTCTCAGGATCCAAAACTTTTTATATAATTAAGCATTGCTAGTGAACCCCCATGCAAAGTTTTTAAATGAGCATCTAGAATAATTAACTTCGCAATATGACTTGACCCAGGCAATATGATAGATTTCATAATTGTGGATGAAAGAATGCGGAGCGCAGTGGTAGATACAAGGGTTTACCGGGGTCCAACGTTGGGACGGATCATTACTTGGTCTTATGTCGAATTAATGGTCTATTCAAGCGTTGGCGGCATCGGACATCTGTGTCTACCACTGCGTTACAGCGTATAAGAATAGAGAGGTTACAAGATGAAGATGTGAAAGAGAAGTATAAATGTAGACTGAGAGAGAATATTAGTGGTTTGAATGAAATATGTATGAATGATTTAGACCTGAAGACTGTATGGAATAATGTTAAGAAAGTTTTAGTGGATGCAGCCACCGAAGTATGTGGTGTAAGTAAGAGAACGAATGAAAGGAAAAATAATACGTTGTGGTGGGATGATGAGGTACGGATGGAAGTTGAAGCAAAGAAGAGAGCATGGCTAGATTTACTGGCAACCAAAGCTGGTAATTCTGGCGGTATGAATGATGAGATTGAAAGAAAAAAGGCAGACTTTAGACTTATAAATAAGAGAGTAAAAGAAGTTGTTGAAAGGAAAAGCAAGAAAGAACGGATAAGAATGATAGAAGGATATCTGATAACTCCAGGCAAATATTAAAATGTTCTGGAAACTCGTAAGAACTGCCAGGGAAATTGAAACAGCCTAGAATGAATGCTATACGAGACGAGAATGGCTGTATGCTGAATGATGAAGCTTCGAGTTTAAAGAGATGGAAGGAATACTTTGAAAGCGTGTTTATGAGTGAAGAGTCGTCTGAATTAAGTGAAATAGAAATTTCGAAAGAAGTGGAGAGAGGTAGGAGATAAGTGTAGATGAAATAATGAAAGCAATGAAAAGCATGAAAGCAGGTAAGGCAGGCGGATATGATAGAGTATCACCGAAATGCTAAGGGCTGGAGAGGAGTGGTGGCAGGCCTGCTGTACACCTTGTTTAATTTTTGTTGGGAACTGAAGCGGGTACCGGAAGACTGGTGCAAAGCCGGTATAGTTCCAATATATAAGGGAAAGGGTCACAGCAGGACTGTAAAACTACCGTAGATCAGCTTGCTTAGCATTGTGGGTAAACTGTATGCTAAGGTTTTAATTTAAACAGTTATGAAAGAAACTGATGGGAAATTTAGGATGTGCAAGCTGAAAAGGGATGGGGTGTACGGATCAAGTCTTTTCCATGGGCACGATTTCGGAGAAGTTTTTGGCCAAAAACCAGAAAGTTTTTTGTGCGTTCATGGACTTGGAAAAGGCTTATGACAGAGTGGACAGGAATGTGTTATGGCAAACACTGAACTCATTTGGTTTGAGCGTTGGTTTTATACAGGCATTAAGGTCTCTTTATAGGGACTCTAGTGCTTGTGTCAGGATCAACGGGGTCTACTGACTGGTTTGGCATCCAAAAAGGTGTCAGACAGGGCTGTGTAGCTTCCCGTGGCTGTTTAACCTATTTATGGACAGTTGTTTGCAAACTTTGAAAGTTGAAGAATGTGGGTTGAGAATGGGTGAGTTAACCGTCAAATGCCTTTTGTACGCCGATGATTGTCATATTTGCATCGTCGGCGGCCGAGTTGCAATGATGGTTACTTTAATGAACTGGTCATTAAAAGAAAGGGTATGAAAGTGAACGCAAGTAAAACGAAAGTGATGGTTTTGAAAGAGAAGAAAGTAAAACGTTATGTGAAATAAGAATAGAAGGGAGTTGATTGAGCAAGTGGATGAGTTTGTATATTTGGGATGTTTATTTAGCAGGGATGGTAGATATGATAAGGATATAGAACGACGAGTGAACGCAGGAAATAGAGTGAATGGGGCCTCACACGCTATTGTGAGGAGTCAAAATGTGTCAAAAAGGCACGTTTGGCAATTCATAATGCTGTGTTAGTCCCTACTTTAATGTATGGTAGTGAAAGTTGGGTGTGGCAGAAGAAGCATGAGAGTAGAATAAATGCTGTAGAAATGCGGTCATTAAGGAGTATGTTAGGCTGAATCTGAATGACAGGGTGAGAAATAGTGTGATAAGAGAAAAGTGTGGTTTGCAAGATGACGTTGTGACCAGGATCCAAAACTTTTTATATAATTAAGCATTGCTAGTGAACCCCCATGCAAAGTTTTTAAATGAGCATCTAGAATAATTAACTTCGCAATATGACTTGACCCAGGCAATATCATAGGATGTTTCTTGTTGAAATTTTCTTGAGATTGCACGACCACTTACTGTTAAAACGTCATTTTCGTCAAAATTTTGTCAAAGTGTATAAAGTTTGCTGGATTTCTGTACTGATCCGTGAGACTTTAACTGCTTAATATCTTCTTTGAAATGTATCTCTTGTGTTTCTCTTACACATATTTCCAAAATTTTATTCATCTCTTTTAACGTTATATTTTCGGGAATTTCTCTTATTTCTTTCGGTGTCTTCTATAACGAAACTCTTTTGCAATATGATAATACTCTCAATAATCTCTGTAAATTAGAAAATTTTGTCCATATGAATTCTTCCTTTATTTGCACTATAGCAGTTAAAGTCTTAACAGACCTTTGCTCCTCATTAGTTACGAATTGAGTTATCTCAATTGCTCCGTACCGCTCTGTTTCGCTCAACCATTCCGGTCCATGCCACCATAACTTATGCCCCTTTAACTCTTCAGCCGTAATACCTCTGGAAGCACAATCGGCAGTATTGTGCTTCGAGTTGACATGATTACATTGATCTCGATCGAGCATAGTCTATATCTCGAAAACTCTATTGCTGACAAATGTCCATGGAATTAGACCATGCGTATAAATTTGTTTTAGGTATGTTTAAAACTTGCGATACTTCATGAATTAATTGAGTTGCTAAAAGTGCAGCGCATAACTCCATTCGAGGAATAGAAATTTCCTATCCTATTGGCGTAACTCTAGTTCTAGCCTCTACCAAATGTACTTTTACACATCCTTGATTATCCGTAACCTTTATGTAATCCGTAGCAGCAAATGCGGCTTGTGAAGCATCAGAAAATACCTGCTACTCAACCGAGTCACTACGATTAACTTGCAGCCATCTCGGGATGATCATGTTCTTTACATTAACCAGATCGCTTCGAAACGAAATCCATTCTTTCAACAGATTTGGTGTGATGTTATCATCCCATGACAATCCTGATTTCCACAATTTCTGCATAAAAATTTTAGCTGTAATTATAACAGGTGCGATCCATCCTAATGGATCGTATAATCTCGTTTAAAATAAAATAACATTCTACATCGCCATGTAGTGGCAACATAAGAGAATCCACTAGCCCTTATCATCACGTAGGTATCGTAAGAAACGCAAGATGGAAACTGAAACTGGAGATGGGCAGCAGTAATATACTGATAATAACTTAAAATAAAAAAAAGCTGTAGTTGCGTAGCCGTGGGCCAAGCGTAGTAACTATCCCCCTATGATAGGACTTCAATTCATTGAATGGGCGACAGAAGAAGTACATAAGAGCAAACAAAAGTTGGCGCTGTAAGAATATCCACTACCCCATATCGTCCCGTGGGTGTCGTAAGAGGCGACAGAGGGAAACAAGTCAGGAGATGAACATTAGCGTCTTTCTAATAACAACTCAAAATTATAAAAACTGCGGTTGCCAACACGCCTGCCAAGCTTAGCAACTATGTCAAAATCCCCCCTATAAGGCAATCTACGGGGAAGGTCAATGTTCAGCAGTTGACTTTTGTGGGCTGTAATGGATGGATAGATGGATTTAAGTAACATTTAGTATAGGCTCTACGACAATATATATTAGTGTTAAGTTTAGATTAAGGAGTAGTTCGAGTAATTACAGTCATAGACAACACGTCTCCATCTCCCACCGACAAAAAATGTACTTGTAATAATATTGTCGTGGGGGCTATACTACACTACAAACAGAACGCAAAAAGTTGTTATCGATTGTTTGAGTTCTACCTGATCGAGAATATAAATGGGCGTGTATCGATATTAATTACATAGTAGGGGATAACCATGATGTATCATTATTTGTTGATGATACTACTCTTTAATTTTCAAACTAAAAAGATAATTATTAAAATATGACGAAGTAAATAATATTATAGATAATATCTAAATTAGTAAATTGGGTTAACGTTAATAATATGCATTTTAATTGCACTAAAACTAAATGTATGAAATTCATAATTCCAAATGTCAAACATCAAAATACTAATGTAATTTTAAATGGGGAGGAGTTCAGTCTTATCGATACCATAATTTTTTTGGCATCACACTACATGTGAAGCCCCATATATCTAAATTACCAAGCAGACTTAGTTCTGCAGCGTATGATGTAGGAATTTATGGATGATATTAACCTCTGTTTTTTGTAGTTAATACCTATATGATTAAAAACTGTTCTTTGTTTTTTTTTTAAATATCCGCTGGGTTTCTTGCTGGTTCTTCCCAGGGCAGATGTATTTTCCGAACCAGTGGTAAATTAAACATGAGGATGACTTTCAATAAGTAGATAGATAGATAAAGCATTTATTATCACATACGGAAATTCTGTGACGAAAGTAACGTATTAAAAAAAAAGTTACTTAGGTACCTAATATTAAGATCCAAAAGTACATTTTTGTTGCAGTTTAACAAAATTAATAAACGGGTCTTAACTCGGCGATTAATCTGATTTTCAGTTATTATTAGCGTTTCCATTGGAACTTGTTAACTTGTGAACTTGTATTGTTAACAGTGACATCATGACTGGCGCGTTAGTACATAGAGTCTAGAAAGTATTATTTATAATATTCATAAACACTCATGCTTGTCACCCAGAGGGGTAGGCAGAGACTACGGACTTCCATTTGGCACGATCCTGACACACCTCTCTTGCCTCCTTTATATCCATATACCCACCCATACACGCACGTCGGCTAAGGGTACTCTCAACCTGGCCTATCTTCAATATATCGGTAATTTGGTCGATAAACTTTTATCTGGGACGTCCCTTCCCGACTCTGCCGTTCACTTCTGCAATGACAAAGCAAATTTATGTTGCAGAAGTGAGAGAGCAAGTAGAAAGAATGAACGAGAAAAGAGTTTTCCTCGTTCATTCTTTCTACATGACCAAACCACCGAAGCATTCCTTTCTTAATGCTTGTTACAACATCATCTTGCAAAACACACTTTTCTCTTATCACACAATTTCTCACCTCGTCATCCAGATTCAGCCCTAACACACTCCTTTATGGCCGCATTCTTACAGCATTTATTCTACTCTCGTGCTTCTTCTGCCATACCCAACTCTCACTACCATACATTAAGGGTAGGAACCTTTTAGTTATTTATTTATTTATTTATTTCAACACTTACAACTATCTTTACAGGTAGCTAATCCTAATACGATAGTGTAACTAACACAGCATTGTGAATTACCACACGTGCCTTTTTTGACACGTTCTGGCTTCCCACAATAAAGTGAAGTTTACTCTATGTCCTGCTTTCACTGGTCGTACTATATCCTTATCATACCATCACTGCAGAATACATATCCCAAATACACAAACTCATCTACTTGCTCAACCAACTCCCCTTCTATTCTGATTTTACATATTGTTTTAATTTCTTTTCTATCAAAAATCATCACATTCGTCTGATTTGCCTTCAGTTCCTAACATAAATTAAATATTTTTAATTTTTAAAATCTATACCGTGAGAATTACCAGCTTCAGTTGCTATTAAATCATACACAATTCATACAAACCACTAATATTTTCCCTCAGTCAACATTTATTACTTCTGATATAGGGGCTGGTAGATTTTACGCCGTTACCACACAGCGAAGAGCCGAGTCCGTTCTTTCAGCTTTGTTGCTCGTTTAGCACCACCCGGGGGACACGTGTAGGGTGGGTCTAGGGTTAGGTGATCGAAGCCTACGGACACGAGCGACTCATCCCCCTTTTATAATATATATTGAATAAAAAAGTTTCTATTTCTGTTTACGTTGTATGTGCAGCTACTCGAGCGCGTGGTGCAACGCGCACTTTGTGCACGCGAAGGCGATGCGCAAGGTGCGCGAGGTTCGGCAGCAGCTGCGCGACATCCTGCAGCAGCAGCGCCTGCCGCTCGCCTCCTGCGGCACGCGCTGGGACACAGTGCGCGAGTGCATCTGCTCCGGTCAGTGTGTGTGTGTGTGTGTGTGTGTGTGCCGCGTGCAGCTGCGCGACATCCTGCAGCAGCAGCGCCTGCCGCTCGCCTCCTGCGGCACGCGCTGGGACACAGTGCGCGAGTGCATCTGCTCCGGTCAGTGTGTGTGTGTGTGTGTGTGTGTGTGTGCCGCGTGCAGCTGCGCGACATCCTGCAGCAGCAGCGCCTGCCGCTCGCCTCCTGCGGCACGCGCTGGGACACAGTGCGCGAGTGCATCTGCTCCGGTCAGTGTGTGTGTGTGTGTGTGTGTGTGTGTGTGTGTGCGTGCAGCTGCGCGACATCCTGCAGCAGCAGCGCCTGCCGCTCGCCTCCTGCGGCACGCGCTGGGACACAGTGCGCGAGTGCATCTGCTCCGGTGTGTGTGTGTGTGTGTGTGTGTGTGTGTGTGCCGCGTGCAGCTGCGCGACATCCTGCAGCAGCAGCGCCTGCCGCTCGCCTCCTGCGGCACGCGCTGGGACACAGTGCGCGAGTGCATCTGCTCCGGTCAGTGTGTGTGTGTGTGTGTGTGCCGCGTGCAGCTGCGCGAGATCCCAGCAGCAGCGCCTGCCGCTCGCCTCCTGCGGCACGCGCTGGGACACAGTGCGCGAGTGCATCTGCTCCGGTCAGTGTGTGTGTGTGTGTGTGTGTGTGCGTGCAGCTGCGCGACATCCTGCAGCAGCAGCGCCTGCCGCTCGCCTCCTGCGGCACGCGCTGGGACACAGTGCGCGAGTGCATCTGCTCCGGTCAGTGTGTGTGTGTGTGTGTGTGTGTGTGTGTGCCGCGTGCAGCTGCGCGACATCCTGCAGCAGCAGCGCCTGCCGCTCGCCTCCTGCGGCACGCGCTGGGACAGTGCGCGAGTGCATCTGCTCCGGTCAGTGTGTGTGTGTGTGTGTGTGTGTGTGCGCGTGCAGCTGCGCGAGATCCCAGCAGCAGCGCCTGCCGCTCGCCTCCTGCGGCACGCGCTGGGACACAGTGCGCGAGTGCATCTGCTCCGGTCGTGTGTGTGTGTGTGTGTGTGTGTGTGTGTGTGTGTGCCGCGTGCAGCTGCGCGACATCCTGCAGCAGCAGCGCCTGCCGCCTGAAACAAAAACCAAAGTTCTTTAACTACATTTACTGTAAAATGAAGTGTTTTTAAATATAGAAAACAGGCATTAGGCAAATCTTCATCAAAATGCAGATGCGTTGCCATCCCTGAGGACTAAGATGGAATGCCTCGTTTCCAGTATAAAAGGGGCTCCGGTTCTCTACACTCACCATACGAAACACATCAGCATTGAGCTGCTATTTTACGCTGGTATTCTGTGAGAGCGTGGTCTACCCCGGTAGAGCCATCCCATTGGTGCTACAACAGTAATACAGCTGCAGCATAGGTGTACTACGTAAAATATTAATTGTTAAAACATATTTCCTACAGCGTACTTCCAACAAGCGGCCCGCTTGAAGGGTATCGGGGAGTACGTGAACTGCCGCACGGGGATGCCTTGCCACCTGCACCCCACGTCGGCGCTGTTCGGGCTGGGCAGCCCGCCGGACTACGTGGTGTACCACGAGCTCACGATGACCAGCCGCGAGTACATGCACTGCGTCACCGCCGTAGACGCCAGGTGGCTGGCGGAACTCGGGCCCATGTTCTTCTCGGTCAAGGAGACCGGCAAGTGAGTCAACTTATATAGCAAAATAATGTTAAATGGAGGAAGCAGTTCAGTCTACCCACACTGTCGTTGACTATCCATTTCGTTAGTATCATTTTAAATGTGCAGTTCTCTGTTAGATAATCTAATTTATTAACAATAACTTAATCATAATGTGTTTATTGTGCAATTATGTTTATAATGAGTGTCATTTCTCGAAATATGGAAAGCGAAAAATGTTCAAACATTCAAGGAGAATGTCGAATTTTTTACAGTTGGGAGCACGTCTGTCATTTTGATATTATTATTTAAAAAAAATAACGACATCCATCGGACGAGCTAAAATAAAAACCATAATGTAACATAACGTCACTATGAATTTAGAACATGAAATGGAGATTATAATTCTACGATTATTATGTTCAATACGTTCACAATTCCAGTAGTTCACAATAACAAAAATAAGTTAGTCCGAAATTTCTTAATACTAATTTTGGACAGTTAATTGTCATTAATTTTAACCCATTCGCTGCCCGTGTGCTACATATAGTTCATTGCTATTGTCTTACTATTGTGTCTGAAATGCGGACAGCGAAAGTGTTAACTTTTTCATAGTTCCCGATGTTTGTAGTGCTCCCAGTGTAGTGGTGCACCCATGGTCCCAGGAAATAAAACGCCGTAAAAACAATACAAAACTCGTGTGATAGAAATTAAATAAATAAAAAACATATGTACTGTTCACCCGCGGTAGAAGTGAAACCTTCAGAAAATTAATCTTCGAGAGAATGAGACGAATGCAGAGTATAAGTAGGGGCACAAAAGTCTAGTGGTGACCATTATTGCGCATAAGTGGCGCTGATTGACTTATTGCGCATAAGTCGCGCTGATTGGCTCATGCGTATCGTTCGCACGCACTGATTGGCTCTCCAGTCGCATTTGTGCAATTCAATTCGTGCGCGTCCCCTCCACGTTTCGTTCAGCGAGAGTTATAGAGTTTATTTATTATAATATTGTTACCAAGTTTAAAAATTATTTTATATTTTATTCTACATAATATATTACATTACATATTATACAGACTCTCTCCAGGTTTTCTATTTCATAATCGTAAAAACTTAAATATTTTCTAATCAACAAATTTCGTCCATAACCCTTACTGCTCATAGATAACATGCACAATCTCCATAGAAAATATAAAGCGCTGAATAAAATCACAACGATTCTAACGAAGTTTTCTCTTTAAAAAATGTTTTGAATTGAATCAAATTAGAATCTTAATTTTTTTTTATAAAATAGAAGTGATAAAGGATGTCACAGTTCACCTGATGGTAAGTGATTACTGCAGCCCCTGGACACCTGCAACCAACTTCAAACAAAGAAGGATACATAAGCGTTGTCACCTCCGAGGTCCAAAATGGAATGCCTCTCAGCCTAGTACTAGTACTAGCCTAGTAGTACTACTACAAGCCTAATACTAGCTCTCTATACCCATCAAACCAGAACACAGCAGTTTGTTCTGCTGTTTGGCTAGGATTACCGGATCCGAAAATCAGTTTTAATGGCAAAATCCCTGACTTTTTTATAAATTTCCAAACTCGCGCATGTGCTTGACATACGAGCAATATACAGCAATAAAAAGTATGAGCCAGATCAGATGAATGAAACAATTTAATTGTTGAGAATTGATAAATTTATAATTTTTTTTTTTTGATTAAACTGTTAAATAAATATTTCTTTTTCTATTTAAATATTCCTGACAATTTATAATTTTCCGTTTCCCTCACAGAGGGCTAAAATTCTGAACATGTCAGAAAAATTCCTGTCATCTGGTAACCCTATGTTTTGCGGCAGAATAGAAAACCTACCACCTAAATTATCTTCTCTTTATTTAATAAATTCTTACTATACTTCAATTCTCTTTATGCGTATTGCATTAATCACGTTTCATTAATCACACATTTTAGATCAAATCGTGACAAGAAAAAGCAGCAGTACACCTACAACGAATGGAGGAAGAGATGAAGGAAGCAGAGCAGAAGATGGCCGAAGAGAAGAGGAAGAGAGACGAAGAGGTACCAGTGAAGCAGGAAATAGCGACGCCGGGTTTAAACACGCCACGACGTACGCCGCACCGACTGGGATTATAGAAATAGAGAAATTTGTAATGCTACTATCGGTGTAAATAAATAATGGGATTAGAAACGGCTCATCTGTACTGTCAGCATACACAGTGCTTAAAGCGAAAATAGCCCTAATAACGTTATTCTAGCCCTAGTATAATGTTAGCGAAATATGGGTCACAATAATTCTATATTACATTTATTAAATAAGAATACCGTTACCGTTACAGCCTATTAAAGTCCACTGCTGAACATAGGCAATTCATTGGGGAATTGTCTCATAGGGGGAATATTTGTCATAGTTGCCACGCTTGGCAAGCGGGTTGGTAACCGCACTTTTTTATTTTTAGTCGTTATAAGAAAGACCCTGCTGCCCATCTCCTGCTTTGTTTCCCTCTGTCGCCTCTTATGACAGCCACGAGATGATATGGGGTAGTAGATATTAAATAAGAATAGTTCTGAATAATTTCAACGAAAGTACAGCCATATTCTACCTTTCAGTGTACAAATGATTTAATTAATTTTACGCTGTATATTTTATATTAATTTACATCCTTGTTTTACAAATAACGATATGATATGTTAGTTTATTTGAAAAAAATTAAGATATTGTCATAGGGAAGTAAATCAATTTACAAATAATATTTATTAATAGTAATCAAAGCATTGCGATTACTAAATGAAAGAATTGAACACTTAAAATAAAATTATATGAAAAACATTTATGCTATGTTGGAGATCGTCTAATTTAAAACTGCACACGACTTCCTTGTATTTTTGGTAGGCTTGGGTAAAAAATATCTATATATCGAAATATCGATATTCTCTCACAAAATTATTGATATTTATCGATGATATTTTTAATTGCGATATATCGATATTCGATATTTATTTTAGAGTATCGAATTCGTATCAATTTCGATATATTTTAAAATGATATATTTATTTTATTCAATGTGTAGTGTACGCGTAAATAAAAGAAATTATGATATATTTATTTTAATATATTATATAATATAATAGATATATTTATTGTAATAGACAATGTAATTTATCAGATAAAACAATCAACAAAAGCAACTACAAAAGCATTCATGTGCTGTTGTTTTTTCTTTCGTCTTCAAAACGTCCTGTAATAAAATTTTGGCCCTCATCCTACATAATGCAAAACATGACGATATATCGATATTTATCACACGATAATTATCGCGTGATAAATATCGATATATCGTCTATGTATATCTATTTTTTTTTTCACTTGCCATCCTTAATTTTTGGTAGTTTTGTCACGGTTATCATGTCAAATATATTCAAAAGGTTAAAATCTACTAAAACACAATAGAAAGTGCGTGTATATTTAGATATTGTGATTCTTAATAAGGTAAATGTTACATAAAATGTAGCTGGGCCGTGGTAGCTCAGATGGTTAGCGTTCGCTGTAAATTTCACAGTACGCGAGCAACCCAGGTTCGATCCCCGCCGGTACCAATGAAATTGTTAATTGCAATTTTAAGTGCTGATTACCACGTGCTCGGCGGTGAAGGAAAACATCGTGAGGAAACCTGCATGTCTGAAAAATCAAAAAAAAATATTTCGAAGACATGTGAAGTTCGCCAACACGCATTGGGGCAGCGCGGCGGACATTTCCTTGCCCTAAAACCCTCTCAGAAATGAGAGGAGGCCTGTGCCCAGCAGTGGGACGTATATAGGCTGTAACTTTACTTTACTTTACTACATAAAATACCAAAAATACAAGGCAGGTTGCAGGCTTAAATTAGACGATATCTACCTGGTCTGAAACATAAGCATAAACAAACGTTTTTCGTAACGCGCTAATGACTTTTTGTGGACATTACCGGCGATATGAGTGTAGAGGCGGCAGTGTACGAGCGAGAGGTAAATAGATGCGACACCATTTTTAATCACATTCTTTATAAGCGCTAGTAGTAAATAATGATGTAAGCATTAAAATATTGTAACCAATAAATAAATAAACAGTATCAAGAATCTTGATACTGCAAAATCAAATTGTTGTATTTCTTTTTTTTCATCATCAGCGCACTTAAGTCTACAGCTGGATACTCGTCGATCGCAATGTAGGATGGATTTTTCTTAATCTTTACACTTGGCTGGCGGATCGATGTTCGTAGTACCAGATGTGTGACCTTTGACGCTGCCTCCCGTCAGTCTGGTTATTTTACGCCTGGCGTAAACGAGATGGTCATACCCCCAAAATGTTTCTAGTAAATGGGGTGCACGAGTATTTTTCCACCTGATGGTAAGTGGATACTGTGACCCATGGACATCTACATCTATCCTCGATTAAGAATCAAAATGCAGATGCGTTGCCATCCCCGAGGACTAAGATGGAATGCCTCGTTTCCAGTAAAACAGGGACTCCGGTTCTCTACACTCACAAATCACAATACGAAATACATCAGCATTGAGCTGCTATTTTACGCTGGTATTCTGTGAGAGCGTGGTCCTACCCCGGTCGAGCCGACACATTCGTTCTACAACCATAATATAGTGATCATAACGAAAGTCGTAATAAATAATGCAGCGAGAAATTTTCTCGCGTCAAATTCAACTTGACGCAGTGCTGCAAATTATACAAATCCAGAGTCCAGCGTGTTCTATTTGTAAGTTTAAATTTAAAGTAAATTATAAAATCTAGAAAACGCACGCATGAGGTTTGCTGGTGATTATCCTTTCCAGTTAGTACCGCCAGCAACGCTACCGTGTAAGCTATCTCTAATCTACTGCACCAGGATTATACGTTAATAAATTTTTTTCGGGGTATTCCCAGTAGTCTTACTGGTAAGACTAATGGGAATTTTCTAATGGTAACTTCCCAATAGTATTACTAGTAAATCTTTTTGGCGTGTTGTATTCCCAGTAGTCATACCAAATAATCTTATTAGTAAAACTACTGGGAATTTTATACCAAGTAGACTTACACCGCGAAAGAAAATTCTCAGTAGTCCTACTCTATAAAATAGATGGAATTTTTTATCAGTACTTTATTTGAGGTATTGTACTAGGCAAGCATAAATTTTGAAGAGGCTGTAGGATAGTCCTAGTTTATATTTTGTACACTTATACTATTTCTATTGACTTCTGTACGCGTGATACTGGCAAGAAAAAAGGCAACTTATGCTAAACATTTTAAACTCGGACGCATCATGTTAACAAGTGGTAAAATTAAAAATTTTGTACAACCGATTTCAATATACATTATTAAGGATAACTCAAAAACTACTGGTCAGACCTTGATCAATTTATATGGGACCACATGAGAAGCACCAGCTTTCAAATAAAAAAAAGAATTATTAAAATCTGTTCATCTAGAAAAAAGTTATGAGGTAACTAACACACATAAAAATAACAATCGAATTGAGTACCTCCTCCTTTTTGAAGTCGGTTAAAAAGTGCAACATCCAAATAAAAAACAATTTAAATTTAAATAAACGAATAAAAGACATATTCAACGTGACCAGTTTATCCATAACACTCAACTGCAACTTATTAATGACGAGATAAGCGTTGGACATTTCTTAGAAAAGTTACGTAGATGATGGCATAGGCTCTCTTGACGGAGTGCTTTACTTTTGTATTAGGAAAAGTAAGTTTATTATTATTATTAGAAGGCATGTTTTGTTATTTCTTTAGTTATTAAATGTGATGATTATTGCTATATTTTGTGGATTTTGTATCTTATTTCCATAGAATAAAGCATAGCACTGCAGATTTTAAATGTAATACTTATATGACACTATAAAATCTGCAGAAAAACATGTGAAGAATATATCCCGTCGGATCTAATCAATACCTACACACATTTCTGATTCAGATTCTTCACCAGGTTAAGCTAAATTATTGTTAATATTTGGTCTCGGATTCGAATCCTGGGTCGGGCCAAAAATCAGTTATTTGGTTTTTCTGTTAAAGAAGTCAGTAGCAGTCTGGAGTCAGACAACACGTACAGCTGTAGGTTTTGCCGCTGATCTCTCCGGTCGTGTCGGATTACCGTCCCATCCAACTATGAGAATGAGGGAATAGAGAGTTCACCTGTGCTTGCGCATACATTCTGGCACTATATTTCTGTCCTGCACAGATCTAGTCTCCATTGGCACTGGCCGCCATGACCCAAATACAGTCTGAAGAACTATTCCACTGCCTCTTTCATGTTTATGCTTGCCTAGTACTTTTCCTACTATTTATTAAAAACAAACATCAGTTAAATTAGGCCAAAAACGTAGTGGTGTTGGGAGTAGTGGTGCTGGGATTAGTGGTGACGGGGATAGTGCACGCAATTTAGGGAGGCAGGAGGTGCTCTTCAAACTAGGTAAGACACATCATTTTATTTTATCGAGCGGATGTACGCAAGGTAATTTTACCAACTTTAATACTTTTTAATTCTAATAAAAAATAATTCTATTCGTGACATTTTTTTAATATTATATTCGATTCTTTAAAGCGTCAGCAGTATAATTGGTTCAAAGTGTTCGGACTGCAAACTCAGAAAGCTGTACGTTCGAATCCGCCATTCATACTGTGATGTACCACAAGCATTTTAAGCGTACTTGGGAGTGGTTAAATATAGTATTAGTAATGTTAATAGTCTTATAACTGTTAGTGAAGTTCATTGGAAATATAGAAAACTATTTTTATGGAGAAATACGCTAAATATTGCTCACACTAGACAAATGTTGCGCAAAATACTAAATAAAAAAGCTGTTTAAAATATAAAATAATATTTCTTTGAAAAAATCTTTATTCATTTAAAACTAATTATTCTCAAATCACAAACTTAAATCTTTTTTATTAGACGCAAAAAGCCGTAGAATAGGAAGAATGGTCTTTACCAAAACATTGATATATATTTAGGTAAATATATATTAGATGGGAATAATTTATCATCTTGCATGAAGAAAGTGATAATATTAAACTTAATCTGTACAGTACAGCATTTTACAATTAAACTCAATATAGTTCGTTTTATTTTTATTTTACACGGGCTAGTTTATCCCTACAACTGAAATAGATTTACATATTTTAAAATCTAAAAATGCTTACTACTTGCAACAAGTTTTTTTTTGTGTCTAATCAGTTAATGTCCTTCAGTTTTTAAATATAAAGACAATGGACGAAGAGAAATGCTTTTAAAAGTGACTAAATACAATTACATTTTATTCAATGACAAAATATAAAAATATTTGTTAGCAATTGTTTGAAAACACCTAAATATTATTAAATTTAAACGGAGTTAGCATATTGTCTTAAAATATAAAATTGATCATAAAAAACACTTCTCTGTACAATATGAACAATTTTAAAATAAAAAAGAAATCTTTTGCACATATTGTATCAAATAGAATAAAATTTAAACAAAATATTTACGAAAATGAATATTTATTTCGGAATAATTATATTCCAAAAAAGAGATCTACGCTAGGGAAGCCCCTATACACTATACTTAAATATACAATCAACAAATCTTTCTAAACACTATATAAAAATATAAATCTCCTATATGGACTTAACAAATGATAGACATCGAAGCTGTATTATCGATAATGTTTGTAGATGCTACCCCCAACCAAAAATTCGGAACAAAAACTGTCACAACTGTGAATAGCGCGGGCGCGGGCGGGTAACTGTCACGGTAAATAATATGCCATGCAATTCCATATTCATTTACGACAGTTACTGTTTTTAGGCAATATAATTACATACTTATTTGAAATAAAATGACTTCAAATCACGATGACAAAGAACGCACATAAATAATGACAGCGTTTTCTTAATCATATTAAACAAAATTATGTTAGATTGTCGAAAACCACGTTCGCGCTTTACACAAAAGAACTATTCTTCTCGTTCTCTTGTATTTGACTAAAGAAATTACTGAGAATTGACCGTAACTTAGTGCGCAATGTATTAGTACAAGTCGCGGCACGTAAGTCTAGCGCTGAAAGGGGACGCGCGCGAATTGAATTGCACGAATGCGACTCGACAGCCAATCAGCACGTGCGAACGATACGCACGAGCCAATCAGCGCGACTTATGCGCAATAAGCCAATCAGCGATACTTATGCGCAATAACGGTCACCGCTAGACTTTCGTGCCGCTCCTTATACCGTAGTGCCCGTCTAGTAGTATACATATAAGTCTTTGCCCCCAACAGACTAAACATTCAGTTGGAGTTCAACACCGTACTATAAAATAATTGCTCTCTTTATTTTACGACCGTACATTCAAATTTAAGAATGATAATTATATTAAAACAATATTTTTATTGCTAAGCATTTGTTTCGTTGCCATTGGAAATCAAATCTACATTTTTATTTAGTTAATACCGACAAATACCATTTTTACTTATTGAATTATACCACCAAAATAGAAGAGGGTGGGAAATTTTCTTATTTTTATAAAGTTCTTCAATAATGAATATTAAATGAACACGTCGGGCTATTTGCACTCATAGGGCAACACGGGCCACCGGCGGAACGGCGGGGAGTAGCCATAGCGTTTTTTTCCCTATACAGAACTGTCTGGCATTTTTTGCGGGGAGAAATCTGCGCACACAAAAACAATCGTCTGTCACTACGAAACTCACACATAACAATTAAAACAATAAACTATCAACTTGACACACACATAGATACATTATAACAGTATCGCTCGGTGACAGCAGCAATATTGTGGACCGCGTGGACTTATACTTTGACAGAGGGGAACGCCTGCGTATGGCTACTCCCCTCCGGTCCGCCGTTGGCCCGTGTTGCTCTGTTTGCACTAGAGCAGCACAACGAATCTTTTCTGCCACATCATAATGTACATATTATGGCTGTGCCCGCTGTGCTTTACTTCAAATAATACAATTCGGAACTGCAATGAAAACTATAATTAATATAAAGAACTATAAAATACACTTGTTTTAATAACTTTTCCTCTATAATTATTATAAATAATATTTAATATTTTTTTAGAATAACACAAAGAAACAAATACAAAATAAAGTTTTGTAAAGCACACGTTTAACAAAGTATAGACCGATTAAAAATTACAACAAAATATTATCTTTTATGGAAATAAATTTAAGCATTTTTTTTTAATGAAGTATGGTAAAGAAAGGATTTTATAAAATGATTCTTAATAAATGTGACTTTAATTGAATACTAATTTAGTTTAGGCACTCCAACAACTTTAAAATATTAGATAATTCACAGTTTTTAATTGAGAAATTGTAACTTACAATTATACGATAAATTGACTGATTTAGAAAACTTTAAATAAAGAAAATCACATTGTTAAATTATAAACATACATTATTTAAAAACCTTCATACGTGAATATCGGAATAACAACCATCGTATTTTTTTTTTGTTAGTAAATAAGTCAACTGAATTGCCCATAAAAAATGTTCAGTGGCAAATGTATGAGAGAATAAGAAATATCTCAACATTGTAATAATTACATATAATTTTATTACAATTACATGATATTTACTATCTTTTCGCACAAAACTAGAAAAATGATATATTACTATTCTAACTTTTGGCCTCTACTGATAATTCTCTTTAACTTTTCTACTTTCTTCCATGCTAAAACAAAGGCTGAACGTCGTTCAAATTAGCGGAAAATAGCTATAAGCTAAAACCGGTTTTTTGATATTACTATCATTTTATGTATACGTAAATTGAATAAAACAGAAATAATAAAACATTTTGAAAAGGCCGCGTTATTTATATGAAATTGTTTTCAATGCGGTATTCTTTATAATGACAGTATTGGCAACTTTGAAATTGATTATCAAAACTAATGTTATAAAATTTTACATAATTATATCTCGCATTGTAAAGATCTCAATCGGTGTGATCTTTTTATTCTCTAAAGAATAATATTAATTTGACAGAGTTCAAGTTTTGATTTAAAAAAAAATCGCTTTTAAAGTTCCTTAGTTAGAAATGTTTACGGAGAAATTAAAATGCATATAATTTCTATCACAATTTTAATAGCTTTATTACGTCTAGAAGTATCAATATCATTTCGAATCAAAGGTCGCTTAATAAATAGCGACGTTGAGTCCGTGTTTCTCGATGTATCGTTTCCTCGCTTCGGCTATCATTTCTGCTTTCCGCTCCTGGAAGCTGAGTTGTCGTTCCTTGGCGCTCCTGGGGAAGACTCCCGTGGGAGCGGGCGTCACGTACTTGGGCGCGTGCGAGGGACCCGCCAGGGGCTCTGCTGCCGCCTCAGGCTCCGGACTGTACGGACTGATGCCCTCCAGGAAGTTCGTTATCGTCACATCCACGCTGCGTGTTCTCGCTAGTAAGAAAACATAATAAATTGATAATGTATTCCAATCTTAGTCCTCAGAGGAGAGAACACATCTGTATTTTAATTCTCAATCGAGGACTTACAGTTACAGGATTTACATTTAGTAAATATTTATGGGCAATTGTAACCACCTACCATCAGGTGGACTGTGTGCTCGTTTGTCACCCTTATTCCATAAAAAAAATACTCGAATTAAAATTGGCAAAATCAGAAACCACTAACAGTGGAGAGTTTTATGATATTAAAAATAAAATCAAACTGATGATGTCTAGTAGTTTAATCGGTTAAATCAAAATCTGATTTCATTTGCAGAGGTACGTACCTAAGTCGCGTAATACGTCCCGCTCGGGCACGGCTGGCAACACTTCACGTACTTGTCGTGCCATGCGAGCCATTTCGTTGGCAATTCCTTGCCTACTCCGTCCAGCCTGACGTCCCCCGGGCAAATCCTCCCATCGAAACTCCGTTGCCTCAATCTACAAATCGGGATTTACATTATATAACTTTACCACAACCTTAATGCAATTACAATAGTTATAGTTATTAGTAAACAAGTTTGAATGGGTATTCAGGTGAAACTAAAATCTCATGTTTTGAAATCCTGCTCGAAGGACCATATTAATAATTACTTTGTGTTTTTCTGTACATCTTCCTCTTCAACCAGTGAAAGTTCACTACAGAACATAAATTAGGGAAAGGGGATTTGCTTTAATCGCCACGCTTGGTAGGCGGAATGACAATCACCGTATAATAATGTCCTCCAGACCGAATTTCGCTTACGGCGGCCGATACCAACGGAGGCTAGCCGTCTGCGCAGGACAGGATTATAGTGCCCGAGTATATGCACAAGCACAAGTGCACTCACTGTACGTTCACTCTCATAATCCGATGGACGGCAATCCAACACGAACGGAGAGAGATCAGGCGCAGGGCCAACGGTTTTACGTGCTTTTCAAGGCACGTGGGTAAAATACCGCCAACTTCCTGACTCCAGGCTACTACTAAAAATTTCTTGACAGCAAAATTCAATAACTGATTTTTGGTCCGACCCAGAATTTGAATCCGGGACCTCATGATGAGCAATCGCGTTACTATACGCATATCAGACCAACGAGACAGTTAAAAACAGCCTACCCAGTTAGTAAATATATAGCTTAACCTCATAATAAATGGCAATTCTGAACAAAATGAGCATCAAAGTGCAAGTAATGTAGTGTCAAATTAATAGCCTTCTCCATTTTAAATCTGTTATAAAATAAAAAAGTTCAGTCAACATAAAACAAATGTTTTAGATTTTACAATCTAAGTTCTCCTCCTCTAATTAAGATTGCAAGGTGCAATTTCTACCGCCTAACAGTAGTGACATTGATATTTGATAAAACCTAACATTGATTAGTCCCTGTTTGGCAGGCTAGAGGAAGTGACAACATATCTTAAGGGTTTAGAAGTAGCCACTTTCCATTGAGTGGACTCTTTTACCCTCATTCGTGACCTTAATTTAAAAAAAAAGAACTCACCTGCAGAGCCTCAGCTATCGTACGACTCAACCGCGTGGCGAAGGCCGAGTCGTCATCATCTCCACGCTCAAGTGGTGGCAATGCGTGTAAAGTGTACATAGTAGCAGGAGCACAAAGGAACCACAGGGCATCCGACCACGGGAAGCGATCCCGGCTGTCAGAGGGGCTACGCACTGACACGTTGGTCATTGGCCGCTCTACAGCTGTAACAGGATATTTTTAACACATTTTAATTACAACGCGTGTATCTATCTATCTATAGCCTGTAGATTAAATGTGTTTACATAGCATTTTTAGTAACTTTTTGAAATTGAAATAGGATACTGGCAACTGACTGATGACTGGATTTGTAGTTCAACTAAAATATTTTGATACTTAAACTTTTTATATTAAAATAATATTGTATATTTAATATTAATCTTTTTAGGTCTGTCTCGTGTAGCCATAACCAAGGTTAGAAAGGAAGGCCAGATAAATCAATGCGTACGGCGGACCCCGTCGCGGCGGGCCGTTTTTTTTTATAGAAATGGGTTGACAAACGAGCACACAGTCCACCTGATGGTAAGTGGTTGCTGTGGCCCATAGACATCTACATCTATCCTCGAAACGCAAAATGCAGATGCGTTGTCAGCCTTGAGGAATAGATGGAATGCCTCTGTCCAGTAAAAAGGGTACCCGGTTCTCTACACTCACCATACGAAACACAGTAGCATTAAGCTGCTATTTTACGCTGGTATTCTGTGAGAGCGTGGTCCTTCCCCGATCGAGCCGACCCATTCGTGCTACAACTATACTATAAATATAGCTGCAGCTTAGCTTTACCACGTACAAAAAAAGTGGTTATTGGCGATTTTGACAAATGTGCAATACACCATAAAATTAATGAAAATTACGTAGTTCGTAAACAGGTACCAAAATTACGTAAATTACTGAGAGAGCTAAAACAAGACATACAATTTCCAGGAGGGATAGTACAGGAGATATTCACAGAAGACCTGCCTCAATTCATTATACTAATTGAAAACAGTAGTAGCGGCAGTAGTGACGACTCTGATGTAAGCACCATTTCGTGTAGGTATACAATGTCAGATGTTGAATATTTAGAAAGTGATTTTGACTATGACTCTTAATAAATATGTCTTTGATTTTGTCTTCTTTTTTCTTAGAATGATTGTACCTAAAATCATATAATCTTCTTGATCATTCCCAGTTCGTAGAATGATTTCTAAATATTAAAGATAAAAAAATTATAAATAAAAAAATCTAAGGATCTTCAAATCAAGTATCTAGATTTGTCAGTGGTGTATATACACTTTTGATAGGCTGCCAAGGGTTTTTGAAAGTCCTTATCATTTTCCCATCTAAACACATTTTATCGACAGACTATATCTATCTATCTATGTAACGGAATTTTTTTAATGTAATTTTCACCAACTTTTAGATGGCCGATTGACTCAAAAATTTGCACTCATATCAAGGACCGATGACAATACAATAATTTAATAAATTTATCCTAGTATCTTGATCAGGATTATATAATTAGCAGCATTATCACAGCTCATAATCAATGCGTGTTGTTTAAGTTATTTTTTTTTTAAATTAGCAATGTAAAGTGCAGTGTAACGGCGGCGTGATGGAATCCATCACCACATTTCGTCCCTTGGATGTCATAAGACGGACGCCTCCGTGGCTCAGTGGCTTAGCAATGAGTTGCAGCGCTGAGGGACGCGATTTTGAATTCCGCACGGAACAAGTATTTGTATGGCCTACAAATAAATGTTCCGGGTCTGGATGTTTGTCCTTGTGAAATTTATGTATGTAAACCGCCTCCATAATACAGGAGAAAATCCTAGTGTACGGGTAACATTTTTTTTGTTTTAAAAAAGAGGGGACTATGGAATATGCTAGTAAAATCTTATGGCTTTGGATAAGTTGTATAATCATCTCGTTTACAGGGCCAGCACACCCAAAGAAGCCAGTTATCCAAGCTGGCTGAGCTATTTAATTTAATTTTAATCAGACGTTAAATATCCAGTCCGGCGACGGTAAGCAGTGTCAAAAGTAAGAGACATCTAGTACTGTAATAGTCAATTCACCTGCCAAGCATGACGATTGAGGCAAATCATACCTACTATTAACCGTGTAGCGGCGATGTAACAATATCCACTACCCCATATCGTTGTGGGTGTCATAAGAGACGAGAGAGGGAAACTTAATCAGAAGATGGGCAGCAGCATCTTCCTGATACAAAATAATAAAAAACTGCGGTTTCCAACCTGCCTGCCAAGTGTGACAACTATGACAATATCCCTCCTATGAGACATTCTATGGGAGAGTCCTATGTTCCTCGGTGGACTTTTGTAATGTAATGGATCCCTACGATAAGAGAGGATCAAGCCCAGCAGTGGTCTTCTACGAGCTAATAAAGAGAATAAAGTCGCCAGAACTTTGCAGATGTTGCTAACCTGGTATGACATAAGTGACTCTCAGTAAGTATCATAGATGTCCGTAACCTGAAATTTCACAAATGATGTTGACCTGACATCTATTGTATAAGACATTGAGATGATAACCCACTCACATCGAGTTTGTACTTTGACTTAAGCAGATGTGTTGATTGCTAAACAGTGCATAAAAACAAAGTATCATTTGTGATAGTTGTGGTGTTGTTATTGGAGAACTTTTAAACTTTCTCCTTTTTTTTTGTAACTGAAATGATAAACAAACTTACAGTCCGTCTGAAGGTAAGTGGCTACTACAGTCCATAGATGCCTGCAGCCAATTTCAAACGAGAAGGCTATAGATGTGTTGCCACCTCTGATAACTAAGATGGAACGCCTCACAGCCTGTAATTATACTATACTAGAATTATTTTGTCCGTGCAGTTTGGGTCATAAATCATCGGAGTATTTCGCTCTCTCTCCCACTCACGGGCCGTAGGGGCGAGCATAGTGATGCGCATTATTGTTGTCGATAAGCGTTATCGATAGTGTATTTAGTTTTGTCATTATGTTTGTTAGTGAAAAAATGAAAAAAAAATAGATAAAACAACGTATTTATTTTTAGCCATTGTGTCACTAAAGAAATTCAGAGAGCGAATGCGCAAAAACAAATTTCTCTTCGATATATGTACTAAATTATCATTGCACTAATTTGCAGGAATTAGGCGGGGGTAATAATGGAAAACAAATGACTCATAACATAACAATGTCGCACTACCCTTTGTATAATGCACCGCCGCCGTGTACCTGCCTTTGATGATTCATTTGTTATTATCGATAAAGGCGTTGCGCCCGCGCAACATGCTCACCGCCCTAGCCGGGCTGAGGCCGAGCTATGATTTATGACCCCAACTGCACGGACAAAATAATTTTACTATAGCTCTCTAAATCTTCTCCATTTTTTTTTAACTTCGTATATCACAAGTAACTTTACATCACATCATGTTTGTTTAGATCTCCGTCTACATCAGTGATTCCCAACCAGTGGTCCACGGACCACCAGAGATCCGCAAGAGCCTAAATATGGTCCGCGAAAGATTTAAATATTTTACCTACCCAATCATTTTTAATAACACATTTATTATTTTATCGTCACTCGGGCAGTGCAACACCGCGCGTCACGTTAGTAAGTAACTACTAGCTTTAACAATTTTTTTTTTATAGGATTAGGGTGACAAACGAGCACACAGTCCACCTGATGGTAAGTGGTTGCTGCGGCCCATAGACATCTACATCTATCCCCGATTACATATCCAAATGCAGATGCGTTGTCACCCGTGAGGACTAAAATGGAATGCCTCATTTCCAGTAAAAAGGGTCTCCGGTTCTCTACACTCGCCATACGAAACACAGCAGCGTTAAGCTGCTATTTTACGCTGGTATTCTGTGAGAGCGTAGTCCTTCCCCGGTCGAGCCGACCCATTCGTGCTACAACTATACTACTAATATAGCTGCAGCATGGCTCTACCACGTAAAAAACACTAATAATACTAATAAATACACAAATAATACTGTTAATGAATGCTTCTTTTAAGTTTATTATATAATTATATTAAAAGTTGTGTATATAACGTTATCACAGTTTTATCTTTCACCTTGTGGTCCCTGCTAACTACAAAAAAATCAAAGTGGTCCCTGGTCAAAAAAAGGTTGGGAAACCCTGATCTACATGATCTTTGCTTGCGTCTCAGGCAATTACCCCCTCCCCCTTTGCGTACGTAGTTTATGGGCGGCCCTAGTGGCAAATTGAAACAGACTGACATTAGACAGCAGTGTCAAACAATTTGAGATAATACTAGGTGTTGCTTATCCTATGAAAAGTATTTCTTGTACTTACTTATAGCAACAGGCTGAACTCTGTTACCAATAGGGAAAGGCCAGTCTGTGAACTTTAGTAATGCCTTGCCATTAGTGGGGCCTCCTTCGGGCTGCAGCAATATTGGTTTGCTGGGACTGTCAGAAAAGTGTTGCCTGCAATATATTAAATAAATAGCAACATTAAATTTCTTTTTAATAGCTTTTATTATATTAATAAATATTTTTTAAAAGTGGAAAGCGCTTACTTTCTAATAAATTGCGCCGCATTTCGAATACCCAGAGTAGATGCAAAAAATGGTGGCAGCTTCCATTTTCTTAGCTAAAATAAAATAAATATAGAAGTGAACATTATTTTGGCAAATACACATTGTAAATTTATAAAAAAAAAAACATTCATTCATTTTTCCACTGCTGAATATCCTAAGTAGCATCTATATTTTATTATTATTATTATTATTGCCTCATAGGAGAGATATTTGCCATAGTTGCCACGCTTGGCAGGCGCATTAGCAACTACAGCTTTTTTATTATTTTGAGTTATTATCCGTGTCGCCTCTTAAGACACCCACAGAACTATTAGGGAGTATCTTTTATAGATTTTCTTACATTGTCACTTCATGGCAAATTAAAAACCTAAAACAAGAACTCTTAGATAAATCATCTAATCTATGTAATTCTATATCATACCAGTCAATCAATAGGTAGTCTCATCATTTAAAGGACTATTGTGGTTATGAGAATGCCTGAATGAAATAGTTAATACAGAAACTTGTTTAATGCGCTATATTTTTATGGCAGACTCCTATTGCTGAAAACACAGCAGTTTTACTTAGTCACAAAGATAATTTAATAACCTAATCAAAGGGCCTTGGCGGATATCAGTATAGCATCATAATATATATGCCAGAAAAGTAAGGACATCAGGCTGGCAATAGGAAGCAGTGACGTAAGTACAAAATGGTTTTTTGTTTCTATAATCTGTTGCAACATCTTCTGACACTGAGATCTCTAATCCACCTACCAAGCAATTAAGCATTTTCATATTAATATGATGAATAAAAATTTCTTAGAAAGGTTAATGCTCACATCATTATGAGAGGCCCATGTTCATCAGTGGACTTGACAGGGTAGAGAAGAAGAATATATAGATTTTTTTATAAAATAAGGGTGACAAACGAGCACACAGTCCACCTGATGGAAAGTTTATGCTGTGGCCAACATCTACATTTATCCTCCATTAAGAATCAAAATGCAGATGCATTGTCACCCTGAGGACTAAGATGGAATGCCTTGTTTCCAGTAAAAAGGGTCTCTCGTTCTCTACACTCACCATACAGAACACAGAAGCCTTAAGCTGCTATTTTACACTGGTATTCTGTGAGTGCGTGGTCCTACCCCGGTCTAGACGACCTATTCATCCTACAACTAATATAGCTGCAGCATATGTGTAATAAATACTAATAGTGAGTCAACTCGGCGACTAGACAGAGCAACGATGTGGATGCGGTATGAAGGAGAGCGGAGTCCCCCCCCTGCCTGCGACGTTTGCGGTAGTACCGGTACGCCCGTTTAGGAGTGTCACGGAATCAGTTGCACGCTTTTGGTGTTCACCCAGCAACATGACATTACTCAATATTATTGTTACGAGCTTGGGGTTCGAGACAATTAAAAACTGCCGAGTGAATTACCAAAATTGACACTTTAATTACAGAACACTAATTACAACTTAAAACCACACTAATAACACAATTGTACTACTGATCACTTTAGTTCACAGTTGTATCGCTTCGAAGTATTCACTTGTATCGCCAATTCAATACTGACCCGGTCGCGGTGTATACCGGCCTTATATAGGGCCTCAGATAGTTTCCATAACCTTCTACTGTAGAAACATCTAGAATATTCGAGTACATATCGGTCCCGATCGACTAGGTGTCGATTTTTTTTTTATAGGAGAGGGGGCAAACGAGCATGCGATTCACCTGATGTTAAGTGACTACCGCCGCCCATGAACAACTGCAACACCAAGGGAATTGCAGATGCGTTGCCGGCCTTTTAAAAAGGAGTAGGCTCTTTTCTTGAAGGTCCGTAAGTCGTATCGGTCCGGAAAAATCGCTGGTGGTAATCGGTTCCACAAGGAAGTAGTGCGAGGAAGAAAACATCTTCTAAATCGCACAGTGGTGGACCGCCAATCATCCAGATGGTATGGATGGTATCGCGAGTTTTGTCGCGATGTGCGATGGTGAAATTGAGCGGCTGGAATTAGTCCGAACAATTCCTCAGAGCACTCCCCGTGGTACATGCGATAAAATACGCAAAGAGATGCAACATCTCTACGCAGTGCTAGTGAGTCAAGCCGATCGGAAAGAACACGGTCGTCGACGATTCGATCCGCTCTGCGCTGAATGCGGTCAAGTGGAAGGAGCTGGCACTGGGGAGCCCCTGCCGAGATGGGAACAGTATTCCATGTGAGGCCGAACCTGCGCCTTGTAAAGTTGCAGGCGGTGTGCCGGCATGAAATACTGCCCCGCTCTACTGAGCACGCCAAGCTTTTTAGAGGCCAACTTGGCCTTCTCTTCCAAGTGACCACGAAACTGCACGTCACTCGATATGTCAACGCCGAGGATTCCGATACTGGCTGAGGCAACAAGGGGAGTGCCTTGAAACTGAGGAGATACAACAAAGGTGTTCCTTTTAGCGGTAAACGCGCAAACTTGTGTTTTCTGGGGATTGAACTGGACTAGATTTAGTCGCCCCCAATCCGAGACTTTGTTCAACAAAGTCTCGACTTCAGACACAAGTTTGTTCCGGTACGCGGCGACGTTTTCCCGAGAAATATTGGCACGGCCGGTGTATAGAGCATCACCAGTGCTGTCATCCGCATAGCAATGAATGCTACCGGTTTGAAACATATCATTGATATGCAGAAGAAACAGCGTTGGTGATAGCACGCAGCTTGTGGAACACCAGCATTAATAGGCTTGTAAATTTATTTAAAAAAAAAACATTCATTCATTTTCCACTGCTGAATATCCTAAGCAGCATCTATATTTTATTATTATTATTGAAGGAATCTATACCTCCCATAGATTGCCTCATAGGAGGATATTTGCCATAGTTGCCACGCTTGGCAGGCGCATTAGCAACTACAGCTTTTTATTATTTTGAGTTATTATCAGTGTCGCCTCTTACGACACCCACAGAACTATTAGGAGTATCTTTTATAGATTTTCTTACATTGTCACTTCACGGCAAATTAAAATCTAAAACAAGAACTTTTAGATAAATCATCTAGTTCTACTCGTCCAGGAGTTCCAGTAATAGTCACCGAAATACATCATCAGGTCTCTCCATCAAGTCCGGAGGTAAGGTCTCATCATAACTAACAAAACGAGCCCAAACTCAGCACATCTAGTTCTACTCGTCTAGGGTTCCAGTAGCAGTCACCTTCAGATCACAAAAAAGCAAAACGGACGGAGCGGCCGCCGTTAGAGCAGTCTGGCTCTAGCGTGGAACGGTGTGCTTGTCGTATTCCGTTACAAGCTTATCCTTGACTCATTTGATAATTAATTCGTGCAAACGAATTAATTATTATTCTTAACTACAAAATTAGTCTCGGTAGAATTTATAGTTTGTATTAAGTAATCTATTGTAAATTAACCTTATTTAAAAGAAAAGTCCCGCTGGGTTTCTTGCTGGTTCTTCCCAGGACAGAGGTTTTATCCGAACCGGTGGTAGTAGTACTATATTGAATAAAGTGATTCTATTCTATTCTGAAAGTCTTTTCATGTGACTCTATACATCGTAATAACATCCTTCATAAGAAGTGGAATAAAGCTTTCCATTTAAGTTCTCTATATTATAAATGACCTTTCCACTTACTTTTAGCGAAACAAAATATTATAATAAAATGTGTGATTCTAAAAATAATAATATTATTTTACCTTGTCAAGTACCTATATCAAATTCGAATATTTTGTGTATGTACAGCGATCTTTTTCAGCTACTGCAAACAGGCAGGCGATACAGTATCCACTCACGACGGCGGCCGAGCGCGGACTGTGGTTTCATCGAAATTTTTGTACAACAAATCAAAACAGGCACCAAAAATAAAATAACCCTTATTGCAATCCGTTATGATTCATCCGTATTAGCAAAATATGTGAAAAAATAGCATTAGTTTTTATGTTTTTTACGACTATTTGTGACATTTTGATAAAAATTAAACACCATTATTTTTTATTGAATATGTCTGCCTACTTATAGTATTTTTAGAAATCTTAATATATGTTGATAATAGAACAAAAAATTTACCTAAACATGAGCCGGTATCGTTAATTTTGTAGAAAATGACTAGGGAAGATCGTTTCTACAATATAAAAAACTATTATTTTCATCAAAAAAGCTACTACCATTTGAAGATGAAGAACCATTTTATACGTGGTAGTTATTAGCTATGCTTGATTTGGTTTAGTTTTGTCACAAAATGTACCGAAAAACAGCATAATTTTGCCCGATTTGCAAACGCGTCCTTCTATTGTGGTTATGAGAATGCCTGAATGAAATAGTTAATACAGAAACTTATTTAATGCACTATATTTTTATGGCCGACTCCTATTGCTGAAAACACAGCAGTTTTACTTAGTCACAAAGATAATTTAATAACCTAATCAAAGGGCCCTTGCGGATATCAGTATAGCATCATAATATATTGCCAGAAAAGTAAGGACCTCAGACTGGCAATAGGAAGCAGTGACGTAAGTACAAAATGTTTTTTGTTTCTATAATCTGTTGCAACATCTTCTGACACTGAGATCTCTAATCCACCTACCAAGCAATTAAGCATTTTCATATTAATATGATTAATAAAAATTTCTTAGAAAAGTTAAAGCTCACATCATTATGAGAGGTCCATGTTCATCAGTGGACTTGACAGGATAGAGAAGAAGTATATATAGATTTTTTTTTAAATAAGGGTGACAAACGAGCATACAGTCCACCTGATGGAAAGTTTATGTTGTGGCCAACATCTACATTTATCCTCCATTAAGAATCAAAATGCAGATGCATTGTCACCCTGAGGGCTAAGATGGGATGCCTTGTTTCCAGTAAAATGGGGTCTCTCGTTCTCTACACTCGCCATACAAAACACAGGAGCCTTAAGCTGCTATTTTACACTGGTATTCTGTGAGAGCGTGGTCCTACCCCGGTCTGGACGACCTATTTATTCATCCTACAACTAATATAGCTGCAGCATATGTGTAATAAATACTAATAGTGAGTCAACTCGGCGACTAGACAGAGCAAAGATGGGACGCGGTATGAAGGAGAGCGGAGTCCCCCCCCTCCTGCCTGCGACGTTTGCGGTAGTACCGGTACGCCCGTTTAGGAGTGTCACTAAAGATGGGTTAATACCGATATTTGTCAGTATTAGTTAATATGAATATATTCGTCAAGTGATATTATAATATTTAAACTAATATATGAATATTACTGATATCTTAATATAACGGTTATACGTATCACTATTCTATTCATGTATTATATTGATTTTAAGTGGTTAGAATAAAAATAAATTCCACTGCACAAAACAATGATTTACAATATCTAACAATATGATAACTCATTTCAGTGAATGTCGATATGATTTTAACAAGAATATTGGGAAAATACCATGACAATACAACTAATATATGCCCAATAATTTATTAAAATAAATAAATGTAAATATACACTATTAAAACACTACTAGGGAGTCAATAAATTTTGAACATCTATAAAGAGTTGTATTTGTAAAGTCCCGCCGGTTGTCGTGATATAAAATATCCAATTGAAAATAGTCCCTAAATACTATATAATAGAGAACGAATACCCGCCAAACGCTCATATCGGTTAATTCATTTGGTCATTCGGCTCGCTCGCTTACGATACGAATGATACAGATATCCGTCACGAATATCAGCAGTCGAGTCGAGCCGAGTGATATTATCCAACCGATGTTGAACAGTTAGTGTATATATGAAGTGAATATGGAATATTAGCATATCAGAATCCGTTGGATTACTGATCTATGAATCCACGTAATATTACTAATATCTTAACGAATACGAATATATCGGTTACATCTTTAAGTGTCACGTACACGGAATCAGTTGCACGCTTTTGGTGTTCACCCAGCAACATGATATTACTCAATATTATTGTTACGAGCTTGGGGTTCGAGACAATTAAAAACTGCCGAGTGAATTACCAAAATTGACACTTAATTACAGAACACTAATTACGACAAAAACCACATAATAACAAAACACAATTGTACTACTGATCACTTTAGTTTGCATTTGTATCGCTGAAGTATTCGCTTGTATCGCCAATCCATACGAAGCCTGGTCGCGGTCTATACCGGCCTTATATGGGGCCTCAGATAGTTTCAGAACCTTCTACTGTAGAAACATCTAGATACTACATATCGGTCCTGATCGACTAGGTGTCGATAGTTCTAGAAAGTTCTTTCATGGAAATTTCTAGAAGGTTCTTGACTCTCCTAGTTCTGCTACTCGATACTAGAGGGCGCTAGTGGTAACTATTGTCGCCATGTACCATGTATTAATTGTGGCGCGCAACATTATTTTGAAATATTGGGAAAGATTGTATGACACTTTAAGTAAAATTGAATTCTAATAACCATGTGATTGCTTTCATCACGAATTCATTATATCATTAAATTCAACAAAAGACAATTAAAAAAAATCAAACAGGGAGAGAGAGACAAGGATTGCACATCTGTAACGAGGCGGTTGAATAAACAGAACCAATGTATAATTTTAACCTGTTTTATTTTTTCTTTTCAACCCCCTATCAAATATTTTAAGCGGAATACCTGAGATACTGCTATATAGGTAAAATATAGTAAAATTAGGTAGGCACCTACCAGCACAAGCTTTTGTTTCCATCACGACGAATAAGGTGAAGCTGCGGAACGCAACTAGTTTTGTAAAGTACTAATTAGTTTGTATCTTTGTATAGAAAAATAAATTATTACGCGGAATACTGATAAAATATAATGTTATGATATTATTATTTAAGGAAATGTTTTTGTGACAACCCTTGCATATTTTTAGCGATTGATGTTTAGACAGCCTTTAAGGTATTTTGCGGTATAACAAAGGAGTTGACCCACTATTAGTATTTATTACACATATGTCTGCAGCGTAGCTCTACAACTTATAGATAGAAGATTTATTACTTACGCTAATAGTTCCAAGAACATGTGCAGCTGCAAGCGAATCCAAGCAAGACACACAGTTAGACACCAAAACACTGCAACGAGGATCTCTGTTTCCCTTTAACTTCACGAAAACACCTAAAATATAAATAATTTGATATATCTTTTATGCTTATAAATTATAAGTGTACAGGATTTCTGAAGATCATCCCTTCAACTTCATCCAACCGCATACCACTTTGTCTGCACAGCACTGCTAGCCTTTACATTTACCTTTACTGAGCATTGAGGCTTGACATCATTCACAAACATCTATCAACAAACCTTTTGAAGTAAAGTAAAAAATTACCCTCTTATAGTCAAAAGACTACACCCTCTTGTATTCAAAAGACTATTAAATTAAGCAAAACATAATTTATAACACTATATTTTAGCATTATGCCTGAATAACCAATGATTTTAGTTTAATTAAGTATATTAAAATTAAACTATGAATATAAATAATTATAATATTTATGACTTGAATGAACAAAAGCTACAATAAATTTAATTCAAAAATGTTTCTAGAGTGAAAAAAGTTTTTCCTTCTAGTGTACTTTAAAAGAGTTTTTTTTTTTTTGAAAGATGAGCTTTTAACTAATGTTTTAGGTTTCTTACCAAATGTCCAACAGGCGAGCGTGGACAACATCTGTCGCACACCGGATTTGTCTGGGAGAATAATGGATGCAATCCATAGTATTAGTGCAAGTATAATTCTTACAGCCATCAAGAGGATTCCAAATGGCAAATAAAAAAGAAACTGCAAGGCATTATCACCGGAGAATCTGAAATATTAAAATAAACAATGTTAACCCATTATCGGGCAGAATTTTTTTTTTTGTTGAATTTGTATTTTTGGTATCGCGATAGGTTTAGGGGTGTATAGGGACTGGAATTAGTGTAATATTCACTAGCTAATTTATTCGGGTTTGGCTGTAGAGGGTGATTCCATATGAAACCAAGACTATTTAGGGAAAAAATTTGGTGGTTTTTGTTTGACACTGTGACCGTTTAGGGAAAAAATTCTAAATAAAACCAAGTCATAATTAAATGATTTTTATTTCAAATAACAATATTTTTGGTATTTTTTTAACTTATAAAATCTTAAATTATTAATTAAAGTGACTAAGTGTACTATTAATACAAAAATGACTCTTTTATGTCATAAAACTAACAAAAAAATCTTCTAAATAATATAGCATAAAAAACTCTTCTTAAGATTGACTTCTAGGAAAAACCAACTATTTGTAAGTAGCTTTCATAGAATATCTATTATTATAATATATATTTCTTACCAACAACCTTAGGAAATCAACAGCCTTAGGACTCAAATCTTAGAAAGCGTAACTTTTAGAAATCAAAAATCTTATAAATCAATAGCCTTAAGAATAAAAATCTCTCAACTCAACAATCTTGGTAACTAACAGTCTTAGTTTTAGAAACCTATAACAGCATAATCAGTCCTTCAGCCGCTAATCTCCCTGACATAATGTTCAAAGGTAGATCCATATCCTCAGGATCTGAGTACATACATAATACATAAACACTCACGCCTGTCACCCAGAGGGGTAGGCAGAGACTACGGACTTCCATTTGGCACGATCCTGACACCTCTGCCTCCTTTTCTTTTTACTCCTAATCTGGCTTTTCAATATATCGCCAATTTGGTGATAAACCTTCGTCTAGGCGTCCCTTCCCAACTCTTCCGTTCATTTCTGCAACATAAATTTGCTTTGTCACTCTTTCCTCGTTCATTCTTTCTACATGACCAAACCACGAAGCATTCCTTTCTTAATTCTGGTCAAAACATCATCTATCACTACCTACTTTCACTACCATACATTAAAGTAGGGAATAACACAGCATTATGAATTGCCAGACGTGCCTTTTTGACACATTCTGACTCTTCATAATAGCGTGTGAGCCCCATTCACTCTATTTCCTCGTTCACTCGTCGTTCTTATAAATATCCTATATAATAATAAATATCCCAAATATACAAACTCATCCACTTGCTTAATCAACTCCCTTTTATTCTTAATTCAGACGACTCTTCACTCATAAACACGCTTTCAAAGTATTCCTTCCATCTCTTTAAATTAGAGACTTCATCATTCAGCATACAGCCATTCTCGTCTCGTATAGCATTCATTCTAGCCTGTATTGAATTTCCCCTGGCAGTTCTTACGAGTTTTCAGAACATTTTAATATTTGCCTGGAAGTTATCAGATATCCTTCTATCATTCTTATCTGTTCTTTCTTGCTTTTTCCTTTCAACAACTTCTTTTACTCTCTTATTTATTCGTCTAAAGTCTGCCTTTTTTCTTTCAATCTCATCAATCATACCGCTAGAATTACCAGCTTTAGTTGCTAGTAAATCTAGGCATGCTCTCTTCTTTGCTTCAACTTCCATCCGTACCTCATCATCCCACCACAACGTATTATTTTTCCTTTCATTCGTTCTCTTACTTACACCACATACTTCGGTGGCTGCATCCACCAAAACTTTCTTGACATTATACCACACAGTCTCCAAGCCTAAATCATTCATACACAATTCATCCATACCACTTATATTTTCTCTCAGTGTACATTTGAACTTCTCTTTCACACCTTCATCTCGTAACGAAAACATTGCCGCCAACGCTTGAATAGACCATTAATTCGGCATAAGACCAAGTAATGATCCGTCCTTAAGTTGGACCCCCGGGAAACCCTTGTATCTACCACTGCGCTCCTCATTCTTTCATCCACAATTATGAAACCTATCATGCTTCTATGATCACCTCTTTCCCATGTATACATGAGAATCCTCTTATGGCGAAAGAAAGTGTTCGTCACAAAAAGATTCTTTTCCACACATACGGTGAGGAGGTCTTCACCATTCTCATTTATACTTTCATCGCCAAACGTTCCTAATGTCCTTTCATAACCAGACCTCTTCACCCCAACTCTTCCATTAAAATCTCCTAACATAATAATAGGATAGGATCTGAGTCTCCTCCAATATTTGAATTTTCGGCTTGGACGTCATTTGCCCTCGATCAAACTGTCTAGCGGATCGTAGGGCATGTTCTCTACATCTAATACTGGTATAAACATCTATAAAAAACAGAAAATACAAAACTGTAACAATTCATTTAGGTTGTACCTAACGCACAAACCTCACCGGTCTCCATACCTACACTTTGACACCTAATATTATCTTTGTGCAAAAATATCTAAATAAACTAATTGTTTGCTAGCATAAAGTGATAATTCTACTTTGCAAAAGTTTACTGTAATAGCCACATACATAAAATATATAATAGCCATATACATAAAATAAAGAAATGTGAATGTGAAATATGCACTTGTTCAATTTCAGATCTGAAAATCCGTTTTTTCTACCTGTTGAGTTCACATTGTTATTGTACTTTATAGATACAAGTTGGGATTAAGATTTATATACCAAATTGAAGGAAAATAACTAAATTATTCATTAACTTACCTTGAAATACGTAAATACCACATTTAACCACAATTTTTTTAATAATATGCAAGACACGGTCACTTCCCCAGGTCGTAAACACTTATGAGACAGAAGGCACAAACGTAACCACCACTATGTTGCACCTTACCAAGGATGTGCCCGTTCAGGACTACTCATTTTTAAACAATAAAGTCGCCTACTAATGCAAACAATAATGAATTATGAGCCTTAGAGTCAACCTTGTCGGGTGGTTATAGCCACCATACTAATTTCGCAGGTTGGCTTTAGTAATCTGCGGCACGATTTAAGTGATCATTTTAACTTTAGTTGACAGGCAATGATGCTATTGATTACCATCTAGCTGCTTTTTATGCCGGAAATCTTTAGTTTTCGAGATATCGATAATTATAGTTTTGAGGTTATATCCATTTAAAAATTATATGAAAAAGAAATAACAATATAATTATTAGAAAGAGATAGCAATAGAGCATGGTCTCTATCTGTTTTAAAAAATAAGCATAACAACAATATACATGTCTATAAATAAATGTTTTATAATATTATATTTGGTTGTTTCTTTTGATCAAACCCTAGTACCAGAAGGTATAAATCACAAAACAGAATCTGTCAACCCCGACTTCCACATGGTCTTTCCGCCTTACCCTAGAGTGTATGAAAACCTGGAAGAGGAAAGCAGCCCTCGCCTGCTGTAACTAAGCGCAGGCAGCGTGCGAGCCGTGGCGGCTGAGGCTGGTCGCGACCAAGCAGCCGGCTGCTCAGGTGAGCTAGGTGCCTGTGCTTAGTCACAGGCGAAGGCTGCACTTGCTGCAGCGCTGGAGCAGAAGCAGAATCAAAATAGTGTTAATTCCACGGTTTTTGCCCACCCTGAAACTCCCACATTCCACGGGACACGAATGTGACTTTTTAATAAGCGAAAGCGATTTTGCCTTAATATGTAACAAAACTTTAAAATTCATTAAAGGTTTTCGGCAATTCCCCTTTAGGGAGGTTCCCTCCCTGCCTACTCGGCGACCATATATTCATGCCGCAGATTACTAAAGAAATACCAATTTCGCTTCTGCCCTATAAAGGCTACTTCTTTTAAGCTTAGTTTAAGCTTAAAAGAAGTAAAATATTACATGGAACAAAACTTCTCGTTTAACTTTCCCCAAAATATAAACACTGAAGACTTACCTGTGTGCATTGAAAATCTTATCGACAGTTATAGCCATAGTCTGATTATCAATATAAAACAATGACTTACGAGATCGTCAATACAAATGCAAAGATAATTTATGTTAACAAAATTAGAGAAAATAAGATTTCTCAAAAACATCCCAAATCCCAATAGACGAACGTACGTACCACACCACAGATAAACAAATAAAAATAAGTTGCAAACAAAGAGAATTTTTTTTTTTTGGAGTTTATGGCCTGGTATCTAGACCTTTAGGCCAAGTCTTAGGTATTTTTATTCGGTTTTTATAATTTCCCAAATGTTTATTCATCCTTCCTAGTACACTGCTTCACAATATGTTGATGCGTCACATTGTGCAGCCCTTTGGAGATTTTGACGGCAACTTGAATCAGCAGACGGTGTTTGCATGCCGGGACGCCGATGAGTCGGCCCAGGCCTTGTAACGATAATGCGCCTTCGCACAAGGCCATCATTGTGAACGAATTTTTGACCAAAAACTCAACAAATACTATCGAGCAACCATCTTATTCACCAAATATGGCTCCAGCCGACTTCTTTCTTTTTCCTAAACTCAAATTACCACTTCGTGGCACCCGTTTTCATTCGGTAGCAGACATAAAGGAGAATTCGCAGCGAGAACTGAACTCAATTTCGGAAAAAGCGTTTAAAAAATGTTTTGATGATTGGATTATTCGTTGAAGAAAGTGTATCGTTTCTAAAGGAGCATACTTTGAAGGTGATAAAATAAACTTTGATGAAAAACTAACATTTTGTGTATTATTGATCTTTTCCCGATACTTTCTTGATAGAGTAGTAATTTATAATAAATAGCCGCCGATGTAGTGCTAGTCTAGGGCGCTGTCGACATTTGATCCGCCCCTGGATTCACATCACCATCGGAGCACTTGTTTCACCGTATCCACTAATAGTTCACATGCACAGACATTTAATACACAAAATCACACCACTTTTACATATCAAACAAACCATAATTCAAACAATAATACAGGAGCAGCAATCCGCCGCCGGTCAAGTTCCCGCTAAAACTCTAAATAGGTATGTACTTATGTAGCCTTAGACCATTCAACCAAATGACGAGTAATGTGCCTAATGCTACGAACAAAAAAGTCTGTCACTTTTGATGCGGGGCGAGGAAACACTACATAGACAGTACTGCACACCTACTCAATAAAATTTTGTGTCATTATGGCACACACAAATCTAAATCTCCAACACTATTACATTTTACGCAAACATATAGGTTAAATACATCAACATAGAAAAAGTTATGAGTGTAAGACAGACGAATTAATTGCGATGCTACCATATCGATATTTTATATCGATAGTTTCCCTAAGTGAAAAAAAACAAGCATAAGCAAAACGCACTCGAACAATTAAAATAATTTGAACTCTTTAGTTTGGTCAGCGCAACAAGCCTTTTTGGGGTTTCGTAATAAAACAACAAGGAACATGTATAGTTTCACCAAGTCCGTCCGTCTGTCCGTCTGTCCGCGGCTTAGCGTAGAGACTATTGGTACTCTAAATCTAAAGAGCTGTAATTTTGCATGATTATACATGAATATCCGAAATAAAAAAGGCTCTAAGTACCAAAACAAACATTGGCGGAAGTGGGTTGCCTCAAAAACAATCCCAAATTTTACAAGTACATAACACAAATAAAACTTACAGCATCTGTTAACATTAATGTTGGTAAAGCATTACAGACTAATTTGCGACGTTTACTAGACAAACATTGCAATTGGGATGAATCAAAGTACATCGAACAGATAGTACTTGTGCGGATAGGTTACCAACCCATTTTTCGTTTGCACAATTGTGTCCACCTCAGTTTTAAGTGAGTGTCTTTTGGAAATCTGTAAGAGTAAAACAATTATGATAATCCATAATAATATTATAAATGTGAAAATGTGTCTGTACTATAGCTTTTCAGGATAAAATTTATCTTAATGCTTAATAAGCAGCAAATATGCCCGATTGCATTCAAATAGATTCAGTAATTTCAATATGATACGCGAATATATACGAGTATATATGTGAAAATTTACATGTTTGTTACTCCTTCACGCCAAAACGACTGAACCGATTTGGATACTCTGAATTAACACATAACCTACATTTTATCCCAGAAAATTAAAAAGTTCCCATGGGAATTAAAAAACCTTAATCCATGTGGACGAAGTCGCTGGCATCATTTAGTTAACAAATAAAATAATTGAATATATTGTAAATATAATAATTAAAGGAAGTGTTAATATAAATATACCGATAGTCCGATTTTTTTGTTGAATCTATTTTATCTAAGGACAGAAATTGTTCATTTACACTTTTATTATAATACTAGATAACAGACTCTACTACTTAAATGTTGATGCTTCTTCAACGAGTAATAAAAAAAAATCGATATCGATCCGCAATCATATTACACATCAATTTTGGAAAAACCTAATAGTTAACCCTACAGTGGTCGGGTGGAATATAATATTAATTCACTTTTATATAATATCAAATTTCAGAAAACTCACTTAAATGAATCTTTTGATACGTCAAGTATTAAAAGTTGAATAATAGGTGGACGTGCACAGTGCAGCACGTGCTCAGTTTAGCACGTGCACTTGCATTTATTTATGATTTATTTTTTAAACAGTAACTCGCTGGGCGAAGAGTGTACCAACGAATAGAGGAAACACTAGCAATCACTTTATTATACACAGCAAACAAAAAATTTGAAAAGACCGATGACTCTTTATTTCCCTCTCCTTGATATGGATGAAACCTACAGCACGCAAAAGATTAAAACAAAAGTCATTTTCACGAAGTCTATTAATTAGAAACTATTAAAGAGATATTCCCGAAGGCGATATTCAGCCATCTACCTCAGCATCATCGCAAACTAATAGAGTAGGTCGCTGCTATGACTGCGGAAGGTCGCACAATAAAAGTACGTGCCAAACGTGCACTGCATGTCGCAAATTCGTTTAACCGGATCATCAAGTGCATATTATGTTCCTCTTATTTAGAAACAGATGGTTAGATTAGAAATAAATATGTGAACTGATTTGTGATCTCACTTTGAAATGAATGTGACATATTCATATATTAATACGTAAAAGTTTTATTATTATTATTATTTGAATAAGAAAGGAGGTATAAATGTTTTTGTTTATTTAATATGATTAACCGTTGACTAAATGTTACTGTTTAGTGATTTTAGTTCCTAAGCGCGATCATAGATGGCGCTGGCTGTCTGTTGCTTCGCGCAGTGTAATTGTTTTTTTGTTTAATGACCCTCGGGCTCTGGCTCTTAATAAATTTGGTTTGCTAGTACTGTATATTGAATTTTCATTTCAATTACATACTTACCTCGAACTACCTCTTCATACCTATGTATTAGGTTATACAGTTACCTTGTTTTATTTAAAATAGGGTATTTATTAGTTAAAGTTGATATTTTACGGCTTTCTTCTTATTTTAGATTGGACTACATAATGTAATCCACGAGACCACTTACGTGTTTTTATAAGGCGCGACAACTGCAGGGTTAAGAAATAGTCTCGTTACACTTATTTAGCCGTCATGTTATTAGTTTTTTCGAATTTTAACCTAAGCTTCCTGCATTGTTGGTTGAAATTGCTAAGCAAGTGGTAAAATTAAAAATTTTGTACAACCGACTTCAATATAAATTGTTAAGGATAACTAGAAAAATGTTTGGTCAGACCTTGATCAAATTTATAAGGAACCACATGAAAAGAACCAGCTTTAAAATAAAAAAAGAATCATAGAAATCGGTCACCTAGAAAAAAGTTATGAGGTAACACACATAAAAAAACATACAGTTGAATTGAGTACCTCCTCCTTTTTGAAGTTGGTAGAAAATAAAATAATCCCGTAAGGAGTGCGATTGTACTTGCGTGTTCAAATTTAAACCTAATTTGCAGCGAACGAAGGTTAAAATTGTTTAAAAAAACATATAGTCTCGTGGGGAGTGCGGTTGTCACATTGCGATTATCACTACGATTTTATGAAATATTACGTACTCGATTACCTAATCGGTAAAGTTTTCGATTATTATTTATGATATTATTTTAAATGATTTTAATAGAAAAAAGCATATCTTAAATAAAAATACTTACTTTAGTAACTCCATCTTTTTAAAAATTTTAAGTATTTGACTGCTTTATGTACACGTTAACAGATCGGTATTTCTTTCTTAGTAATTTCAACGGTTTTTGGTCACCTAATTCCATTTCAAAAAATAACCTCTGGAATTGTTTGTTTTCAGACTCCTCATAAACGGTCATGAGCCTGTTCTTCAGCATGTCATAGCACTTGGTTTCTGGAGGAGCTAGTAGCACGTCACTTACTTGTTCCACATTGGCTTTGGTGCGTTTGGTCACGAGTAGGTTGAACTTGTTTTCATCTGACAACTTTTGATTTGCAACGACGGCTTCAAATTGCACAAACTAGAGCCTGGGCTGGTCGCTCCAGAACGTAGGTATCTTGGAGGTCAGGGAAATTGCTGCCACTTCCGTAATTTCCGTACAGTCACTTTTGATTTGCACCGATTTAGCGATTTTTGAGTCTAAATGTATTTTATGTCCACCGAGTATAAATTTAAATCACCTACTCGAATTCCTAAATGTAGGGGTCACCAGTGTGAGTTAGCCCTATTCGTCGCCTATAGGTGTAGGTGATAAGTGATCCAAAGTCTATTTGAATATTACTGTATTTATTTCCACTCGATAACAACTACCTATTGGGTCCGAGGCGAGGGGCTAACTGCCGGCCCGGCGTCGAACCGTTACACAGTATTACAATATTGCAACGTAAGCCCTTACAATGGTTAATATAACTTTTAACTCTTAAAATAAAGAATTAAAAAAATTAAGAATTTCATCATTACAGCCCTTCACAAGTCCACTGCTGAACATAGGCTTCCCCCAAGGAATGCCACAAAGCACGGTCCTGAGCCACCTGCATCCATCGACTTCCTGCATGTCTTACCATGTCGTCACTCCATCTAGTGGGGGTCGCCCTACACTTCGGCTACCGGTACGAGGCTGCCACTCGAGAACCTTTTCTCCCCATTGGTTGTCGGTTTTTCGAGCTATATGGCCGGCTCATTGCCACTTCAGCTTACTAATCCGTTGGGCTATGTCGGTTACTCTGGTTCCACTGCGGATATCCTCATTTCTAAGTTTATCACGCAGAGAAACTCCGAGCATAGCCCTCTCCATAGCTCGCTGAGCGACCTTGAGCGTCCTCATACGGCCAGCAGTGAAGGACCACGTCTCAGTTCCATAGGTCATCACTGGTAACACGCACTGGTTGTACAATCTCGTTTTCAAGTGTTGAGGTATACCTGACGAGAAGATGTGTCGCAATTTCCACAACGCTGTCCTACCGAGTTGAATCCGTCGATTGACCTCTCGGTCGAAGTTGGACTTACCTAGTCGGACTATTTGTCCCAGGTAAACAAACTCGTCAACAACTTCGAACTTAGTTCTCCCAACAACTACCGTCATAGGTGTGACATGGACATTAAACATGATCTTTGTTTTGTCCATGTTCATCTTAAGACCTATCCGTTGGGAGACACTATTGAGGTCATTGAGCATAGTGCTTAGGTCCTCCAGCGATTCTGCCATAAGGACTATATCGTCGGCAAATCGAAGGTGATTGATGAACTAGCTATTGATATTAATACCGTATCCTTTCCAGTCCAGTAACTTAAAAATGTCTTCCAATGCAGCGGTGAAGATTTTCGGGGATATAACGTCACCCTGTCTTACACCTTTCTGCAGTTGGATAGGTTTCGTACTCTGATTCTGTACTCGGATAGCCATCGTAGCCTTGCGGTACAAATACTTCAGGACTTCGATATACCGACAGTCAACTTGGCACCACTGAAGGGACTGTAGCACCGCCAAAATTTCTTCGGAATCAAAGGCTTTCTCATAGTCCACATACGCAAGGCAAAGTGGCAGATTGTACTCTTCTGTCTTCTGTATAATTTGCCGAAGGGTGTGTATGTGGTCTATGGTACTAAAGCCTCTTCGGAAACCGGCTTGTTCGGGAGGCTGGAAGTCGTCGAGTCTGCGTTCGAAACGATTCATAATTACTCTCGAAAACAGCACGTAGACGCGGCTCAGAGGGGAAATCAGTCTGTAGTTCTTCAAGAGAGCGTTGTCACCTTTCTTGGAGAACAAGACCATCGCACTTCTGCTCCACGCCTCCGGAGTAGTGCCACCATGGAGGACGGAATTAAAGAGCTTCTGAAGGACTTTAAGTATCGGTTTTCCACCCGCTTTTAGAAGCTCCGCTGTAATTCCATCCTCGCCTGGGGCCTTGCCGTTTTTAAGGTGCTGGAGAGCCATTCTAATCTCACTCAGACTGACTTCCGGGATATCATTGGAATAGTGTCGAATAAGACTTGCTCTTGGATCGTTACTCACACTTGCGTGTGGCTCCAACGATGATGTGTGCAGCTGCCCATAGAACCTCTCAATCTCACTCAAAATCTCAGGTATCCCGGAAACGATGCTGCCACACTCGGTCTTCAGCTTCGACAGTTGACTCTTTCTGGCAGACAGATCTCTGGCAAAGACTTTGGAGCCTTGGTTCCGCTCGATCGCTTCTTCAATACAAGCTGTATTGAAGTTGCGTAAGTCCTGTCGCATACATTTGGAGATATGTCTGTTGAGTTGCCTGTATGCTGTCAAATCTGTTGAAGACTGGAGCCTCATTTCCCGTCTAACAGCCATGAGATTAAGAGTGTGATCGGAGAAAAAATTAAGAATTTATTATCAAATAAATAAAATTAATTTATTGTATTAAATTGTTATATCCAAACCATTCTTAACAAATTAAATTAATTTTTAATCTAATGCAGTCTTTAATTTATATAACTTTATCTCTAGAATTAGCAGTAAGCAATAACTATGAAGAAAATGATATATTTTGTTATTAGTGATCTGTTTCAAATTTATTCTGGTAATAATCCAGATAAAACTGCAAATGATTAGGTATCATTTGTAGTTTTATATACTAAAGAATTGATATCGATTTTTCTTAAGAATCGAAAATTGTATGTACCGATTTATTCAGTTGGAATGCCTAGTTCAATAAAGGTGACAGCTGTCAAAAGGTATTTCTAAGATTTATTGGAGTATAATCTGTGATATATAGTGATAAATATCAGTGCGGCGGAGTTTTGGCGGGAACTTGATCGGCGGCGGTTTGCTGCTCCTGTGTTATTGTTTGAATAATGGTTTGAAGTGGATTTTGATATGTAAAAGTGGTGCGATTTTGTGTATTAAGTGTCTGCGCATGTGAACTATTAGTAGAAACGGTGAAACAAGTGCTCTGACGGTGATGTGATTTTCAAGATAAGGTGTCTATCTGCTTAGGCGCCTTGAGATACCATCGCTAACTGTCAGCTGTCTGCTAACTCAAGTTGCCGTCAAAATATCCCAAAGGCTGCACAATGTGGCGCATCAACGTATTGTAAAGCAGTATAGAATAGAATAGAATAATTTTTATTCAATATAGATTACATGTAATTCTTATTGAAAGTCATTTTTACTTTACCACTGGTTCGAAAAAAACCTCTGTCCTGGGCAAGAACCAGCAAGAAACCCAGCGGGACTTGTTTTTTAAAGTAAGTTTTACATTAATGGTTGTACAAACTATTTAAGTACAAAATTTATTTTAGAAACTGCTTGGTAGCGACCACCTCATTCCAGGGTTATTATCAATCATATATTCATTTATACTATAATAACCTTTTATACAATTTCAACAACAAAACATTTAAACTTGGTAATAGAGAGAGCCTGTACACTTTCCGGGACCTTGTTGTAATAGCGTATACATTGCCCAGAATGAATTACTGACTCTGTGGAGTCGAGAAACTGGTATCACTAGCTTGTGTTTGTTCCTAGTGTTTACAGAATGTATATCACTTTTTACTAAAACTACCTTTGTTTTGTGAACATACATTAAATTTTCGTAAATATACTGAGAGGCCAAAGTTAATATATTTATTTCTTTAAATTTATCTCTAAGAGACTCTCTCGGTTTTAGGTTGTAAATAGCTCTAATGGCCCTCTTCTGTAAAACAAAAATAGTTTCTGAATCAGTTGCATTTCCCATAGCAAAATCCCATAAGACATTATGCTATGGAAATAACTGAAATAAACTAGTCTAGCTGTCTCGACACTAGTGAGACCTCTAATCTTTTTACAGCATAGGCTGCAGAACTTAGTCTGCTTGCTAGTTTGGATATATAGGCCCCTGAAGCTTTGCGTCGAGTGATGCCAAGAAAACAGTGGATTCAACAGGGCTCAGTTCTTCCCCATTTAAAAACACATTGGTACCCAGATTTTTAACATTAGTTGTTGTAAATTTAATACATTTAGTTTTATTTCCGTTTAAATGTGATTATTAACGTTAAACCAATGCACTAATTTTGATATAGCATTATTCACTTCGTCACATTTAAATGATTGACGTTTAAGTTTAAAAATCAAGGAAGTATCATCAGCAAATAATACTATATCATGATTATCCCCTACAAGGAAGGTAAGTCATTAATATATACCAGAAATAGGAATGGGCCGAGAATCGAGCCCTGAGGGACACCATTAGTACAGGTGACCCGGAAGAACTTTACCATTGATAATAACTTTCTGCATTCTATTACTTAAATATGAAATAATAAGTTTAAGCGCTGTGTTCTTGACACCATAGTACTGTAGCTTCCTGATTAATGTCTCATGGTGAACACAGTCGAAGGCCTTGGAAAGGTCACAAAATATACCCAAAGCATCCTCCGAATTCTCCATGCACAAAAAATATGTTTAATAAGCTCAACTCCAGCGTCAGTTGTCGAGCGACCCTTGTAAAACCGAATTGATTTTATGTAGCAATTTATTAATATTAAAAACTTAAGATCTGATCTAAAATTATTTTTCAAAATTTTACTAAATGTTGGTAGTACAGAAATCGGTCTAAAGTTGGCGGGGTCTAATACTACCAGATTTAAATAAAGGTATGACTTTACTATGTTTCATTAAATCAGGAAACACACCAGATTCGACGCTTGTATTAAATATAGTGGCTAGATAAGGTGCTATTATATCTATTATAGATAAAATAACTTTAACGAAATCCCCATAAGTCTGCCGTTTTCTTAACATCAATTGTTTTAAAATATTTAACGATATCTTTTGGCAATACTCTATGGAATTTAAAAGTATTTGAACAAGCCTTTACATTTTGTTTAAGCAATGATTCGGCGACAGTAGGAGAAGAATTTAATGATTTTGTTGTCAAAAAAGGAACATCAGTAAAATGTTTCTCAAAAGCCATAGCAACTTCTTCATCAGATCGAGTTAAACTGTTGTTAATATTCAATTGAAAATCCGAGTTGCGCGGTTTGACCTTGCCCGTTTCACTATTTATTATTCTCCAGGTCATTTTAATTTTGTTGGATGCAGTTTTAATTTTGTTACTTAAATGTAAAGCCTTAGCTGTGTAGCACACTTTTAAATATTTTAGAATATGTTTTACATAATCTCTAAATATAACACTAGTATTATATGATCTTTCATTATAAAGCTCATATAACTTTCGCCTACTTTTATAATTCCTACTGTCGCCCATTCATTAAATGATTTGCGACTGTTCAAAGAGAAAGTTTTAGAAGTAAATATTCTACTAAATTCAAGTTATAATTTTAAATAACATACTATACAAATAATTAGTGTACTATGAAGGATAAATAAACATTTGGGGAAATTATAATAAACCAAATAAAAATACCTAAGAATTGGCCTAAAGGTCTAGATACCAGGCCATAAGCTCCAAAAAAAAAGTGATTGTCATTTGTCAATGTCATAACTCATAACAGTTTAAGAAACAAAGAAGTACAAAATCTATGCAAAGAAGTAATGAATAGTCAGGCACAAACTCGTAGAATTAAATAAGAAGTAGGTACTTATAAATTCGATCTTTGTTATGCAGATTTTGCTAATAATAGGACTCTTTAAAACCTCATCGTACCTTTTAGAGGGTGTTAACCAAAACATCTGATTTTTGTTTGTGTTAGCAATTTTAGTTGAAATAATTGCGATGGATAGCATACAGTCATCTGCAGATGACAACACTTGTTCTGAAGATGAACACGAACGGAAAATACCTAATAGAAATCAAGATAACCGTGAAAATAATCAAGGATATTCTTCATGCGCGACAACTTCCCACAATCTTAATCAAGTGGAAGAGAAAATGCGTCGAAAGCTCCAGTTCTTCTTTATGAATCCTATCGAGAAATGGCAAGCGAAACGTAAGTTTCCGTACAAGTTTGTTGTGCAAGTCATAAAAATTGTTTTGGTAACTTTCCAACTTTGTCTTTTTGCACACAACAGATATAATCATGTGAATTATACGTGGGATAATCGAATCAGCTTTTCCCATCTTTTCTTGCTCGGATGGGACTCCACACGAGAGATAAACGCCTATCCACCTGGTGCAGGACCACTTGCGATTTATAAAATTAATGAATTCTTTGACACTCTGGACTATGCATACGCTGGTTATGCAAATCTGTCAAATGCTATTGGCCCATACTCGTATAACGACGACAATAACAATAGACCTGATCCAGTCTTTTGCCAATATAATTACAAACAAGGCACAATCTATGGATTCAATGAAAGCTATGAGTTTAATTCTGAAATTATTGAAACTTGCATTAATTTTACGATGCCTGATAGTGAGCTGTTACAATCAAAGCCTTACATTGAAAATGCAGGTATGGATATTAACTTTGCAGCATTGGTGAGAGCAAAACTCATGTTCTCAATTAAAACTATAAACTTTCGAGCTGCCGGTCCCATCACACCACCTGAATGTGTCAGGTTTGATGTGGAAATAATATTTGATAATGAAGATCATGATGGACAAATGTCTTTGTCCTTGGAAGCTGAACCCTACAAGCTGGCTTGTAATGGAGATAAAGCCTACATTACAGATAACAAAATTGATCAGATTTTAAGAAGTATTCTCAATATTCTTGTCATTTTGATCTGCTCTGCATCCCTTATTTTATGTAGTAGAGCTATATATAGGGCACAATTATTGAAGGAGCTTACTGTGCAATTTTTCCGACGGGCTTACAATAAGGAACTCAGTTTCGATGGACGTCTAGAATTCCTCAATATCTGGTATATTATGATTATAGTAAATGATTTGTTGATAATAATGGGGTCTGCAATTAAGGAGCAAATAGAAAGAAATCAATTTACAAATGACCAGTGGAATGTGTGCTCGTTATTTTTGGGTATGGGTAACTTACTAGTTTGGTTTGGAGTGCTTAGATATTTAGGCTTTTTCAAGACCTACAATGTTGTAATACTTACATTGAAAAGGGCAGCTCCGAAAATTTTTAGATTCTCCGTCTGTGCTTTACTTCTGTATGCTGGATTTATGTTCTGCGGCTGGTTGATACTTGGTCCATATCATATGAAATTCCGCTCCCTAGCTACAACATCTGAATGCCTCTTTTCACTTATTAACGGAGATGACATGTTTGCCACATTCTCAATTATGTCAAAAAAGTCGCCCATGTTATGGTGGTTCAGCCGTGTGTACTTATATTCATTTATAAGTCTATATATTTATGTTGTACTAAGTTTATTTATTTCTGTAATAATGGATGCATATGATACAATCAAACAATACTATAAAGAAGGTTTTCCGAAAAATGATTTGCAGCAGTTCATTGGTGAAGCGAGCGTAGAGGAAGTGTCATCAGGGCTGTACAGAACACAAAGTTCTTCATCATTAAATGCGTTAATGAATTCATTATTCTGCTGTAATTTTTACCAAAGTGCATACACAAAGATAGGTGGTGGCAGCTCAACAATTAATATGTTGTAGTGTGTGTTATAGGCTCCTTATTATTTAAGTTGTTTTAAATAACCATATGGAGGCCATAATATAATACATATATTGTTATCAAATGATATGCATAATAGATCATGTATAGGTATAAGGTATATTTGTAAATATTTGTCCGCATGAATAAATCATCTACCAAGATTGTTACCTGTTCCACCAAAGGTTGTAAAATGTTAAAAGTTGGTAGATATTTGAGAAATTATTAAGTAATTTAATTTATAAAGTTTCTGTTGTTATTATGTAAATATACATATTATTGATTTAATCAACTAATAAATTCGTTTTGTACTAAATGTGTTGTTTTGCTTGCAATATTAATTTTACATGACTATGAGGTTGTTCGCAGAGAATTATTGACACAATCACAGTTATTTGATATCAAACATGAGGTCATGAGTACTGCACACATTGTATACTTATCTATCTATGATATTGTTTGTTTCCAACTATTACAAATTTGTACATACATTATTCATTTTTATATTTTATACTTGTCTTTTTGAGATATATATGCATCTATATAAATAGTACCTGGCTGACTGAGCTTTGTTCAGTATTAAAACTTATCTCAATAAATTTTGAAAGTAAAATATAATGTTAATAAAAATTATATTTTATTTACACAGTACTTACTAACTAGAGCATCCATAAAAGTCTATAGTCTATGTTATTTAAAAATTATTAAAACATTGTAATGTATGATATTTATCCTTACTGTGTAACCAAATCGCCCGTGGGTGTCGTAACAGGCGACAGGGAAAACCGTAACTGGAGATGAGCAGCAGTATCTTTCTCATAACAACTCAAAATAATAAAAACCTGCGGTCGCCAACCCGCCTGCCAAGCATGGCAGCTATGGCAAAGTCCTCCCAATGAGGCAATCTGGGGGGGCCTATGTTTAGCAGTGGACTGCTTCAGTGTTCATTATAATAGAAAGTATTCAGTAACAGTAAGAGGTATTTTTTGCGTTATTACTGACGTTATTTAAAAAGTTTAGACAGGTGGGGTGGGTGGGTCTTTTCTTTCACAAAATGCCGCCCTTTGATATCTCTGCCGCCCGGGGCCACGGCCCCCTGCCATTTTCGGCAGCTTTAACCTTACTCAGTTCGGCGTCGAGAACCATCGTCAAAAGAACATTACGTGGTATCAGGCCTGGGTTGACGCTTTGGCGGCTCGGGATGTAAACACCAGCATGCTTGAAAAAAAGTATAATTTCGCCTCCAGGTCCTTCAAAAGAGTTATTGCCAAGGCAAAGTATGAGCACATTGGCATTGGCAGAATTGACGAGAAATTAGTTCGTCTTCCATGGGGAACCCGTGCATTCTGGTTTCTCGCCAAGGCTGTCCAAGGGAATTTCTGTAAGCCATCACTACCATCTCTGCACAGGGAGGACGACTCACTGCCCACGCCACAAAAGAGAAAGCCGACCTTTTAGGAACCCTTTTTGCATCCAACTCTACTCTCGATGACGGGGGGAACACACCGCCGACCATCCCGCAGAGTGAGTGCTCTATGCCTGATGTGCGATTCACACAGTGCTCAGTACGCAAAGCACTCCTCTCCCTGGACATCCACAAGTCGAGTGGGTCTGACGGAATCCCGCCAATTGTGCTGAGAACGTGTGCTCCAGAGTTTGCACCGGTTCTAACGCGTCTTTTCCGGTACTCCTACTCCCTAGGCATTGTCCCGAATTCATGGAAGACAGCTGTGCACCTGATCCCTAAAAAAGGTAATCGCTCTGATCCGTCCAACTACAGGCCTATAGCCATCATCTCCTTGTTCTCGAAAATAATGGAGTCCATTATTCAATTCAGTTCAATCCCAGAAGACACAAGTTTACGCTTACCGCTAAAAGAACTTTGTCGTGTCTCCTCATTTTCAGGGCACTCTCCTTGTTGCCTCAGCCAGTATCGGAATCCTTGGCGTCGACATATCGAATGACGTGCAGTTTCGTGGTCACTTGGAAGAGAAGGCCAAATTAGCCTCTAAAAAGCTTGGTGTGCTCAGCAGAGCGGGACAGTATTTCATGCCGGCACACCGCCTGCAACTTAACAAGGCGCAGGTTCGGCCGCACATGGAATACTGTTCCCATCTTTGGGCTGGGGCTCCCCAGTGCCAGCTCCTTCCATTTGATCGCATCCAGCGCAGAGCGGTTCTAATCGTCGGCGACCGAGCTCTTTCTGATCGGCTTGACTCACTGGCGCTGCGAAGAGATGTTGCATCTCTTTGCGTATTCTATCTTATCTACCACGGGGAGTGCTCAGATGAATTGTTCGGACTAATTCCAGCCGCACAATTTCACCATCGCACATCGCGACAGAACTCGAAATACCATCCGTACCATCTGGATGATTGGCGGTCCACTACTGTGCGATTTAGAAGAAGTTTTCTTCCTCGTACAACTTCCTTGTGGAATTGAATACCATCAGCAATTTTTCCGGACCGATACTACTTAGGGAACTTCAAGAAAAGAGCCTACTCTTTTTTAATAGGCCGGCAACGCGTCTGCAATTCCCCTGGTGTTGCTGTTGTTCATGGGCGGCGGTAGTCACTTACCATCAGGTGAGTCGTATGCTCGTTTGCCCCCTCTCATATAAAAAAAGTATCGTACTGCCATCATCAACCCACGTGGCAAGCGTGGCAATAATAGCAAATTCTCCCTACTGAAGGTCCGTGTCGAGCAGTGTCCAGCAGCTAAAGACGGGATAAAAACAGATTACAGGAAGAAAGCTTAGGAGATAGGTACAATTAACTTTATGATTATGAAAATAATTGAACTATTGGACTGTGGAACTGTGCCTATTATATTATAATAAACGTACACGCGAATACAAAATGTTCAGCCCGTTACCGTTACAGCCTATTAAACTCAACTGCTGAAGTAGGCCTCCCCTATAGATTGCCTCATAGGGGGGATATTTGCCATAGTTGCCACGCTTGGCAAGCGGGTAGGCAACCACAGTTTATTTTTTTATTTTTAGCTTTAAACAGGAAGACGCTGCTGCCCATCTGATTTGTTTCCTTTTGTCGCCTCTTACCACACTCGTCGAGTGGCATGGTAAGTAGCGAAGAAAGGAGGCAGAGACGTAGTTTAGATTACGTCTCTGCCTCCTTTCCTTGCTCTGCCTGTGGCAACAATACTCGTCATGCCGCACGTCTTGCTCCTCGTCATGCCCATCGCTCCCTGTCTTGCCGGTTTTCTTGGGCGCGAGTTAAATGACTGGCAATATAAGCTCGAGTGGCCGGCCACATAATCACGCGAACGCAGTCGCGTTCTATTGCGATGAATAGATGTCATCCACCATCTCTGTTGAAGAGGATGACGACGTATATTTCTTTTTATAAACGACGTATTTTGTAAATGTACACGCTAATACCTAAATAAAATAAACCAATATAATATAATAACAAAATTCCAACACTAATTTAAACTTAATAAATATAAATTTGATAGACATACGAGTACTTAAGACTAAATAGGCAATTTTATGTATGCATGTAAGTCTTTGATTTTTTGATAAATGAAAAATTACATAAACCTTTTCAAATATTGGTATCACAACCAAACTAACTGTGTGAAGTGGGCTGGCTCATATTCTTCGGAATACAGGTGGAGTGCGGGGTGAGGCAGGGCAGCATTAGCTCCCTTCAACTCTTCCACCTGTATTTCAACGGTCTGATCATTGAGCTTAGTGATGCCGGAGTCGATTGCTCAATTGACGGTAATTTTGTTAATAATATAAGCTATGCCGATGACATGGTTTTGCTGAGCCTTTTGATCAGGGCCCTCGACAACTGTGAAAGGTACGCAGCGGCTCACGGTCTCAGATATAATTCTAAAAAGAGCGAACTACTCGGTTTTAAGGCTGGAAATAAAAAACCTAAGTCTGTTCCTCATGTTAGACTTGGAGGAGTTACACTGAGTAGAGTCACTAAATTCAGATATCTGGGACAATGGGTCGCTGAGGATCTCTCTGACGCTTTATATTGAACAAGATCGTAGAGCGTTGGCAGTGAGGTGTAAAATGCTTGTCCGCAGGTTTGCTAGGTGTACGAATGAAGTTAAGATAACATTATTCAAGACTTACTGTCAGACTGCAAGCGAAAGTCCTGTCAAAATCAGTCCAGCAATTTCGGAGATTAGCCGGAACAAACAGACAGACAAAAATTTTAAAATTGTATTTTTGTTATACGTACCGTATATACTTTCATATGCATTTAGTAAAAAACTGTTATTTTGACATTACAAACGGACACTACAATTTTATTTATTTGTATAGATTCTATCACAAATGTAAGTTTTTGTTCATGCTGTAGTCATCCAACATCCGGCAGGCTATTAGTTCCTTAGTTACCAAAATATTGTAAAACTACCTAAACTTTGTACAATAATATGTCCAGACAACATTAGGACCGTAAACCTTTATTAAACTTAGTCCAATTTTGAGAAAATAGGACGAGAAATAAGGGTGAAAATAAACACATGGTTAGTGGATGCTTTAGCTCGTAGACATCTACATTTATCCTCGATTAAGAATCAAAATGCAGATGCTTGGTCCTGAGGACCAAGATGGAATGTCTCGTATTCAGTAAAAAGGGTATCCGGTTCTCTAAACTCACCATAAGAAACAGTAGCAATGGGCTGCTATTTTACGCAAGTATTCTACTTTTACGGTAGTATTCTGGTGTGAGAGCTTGGTCCTTTCTCGGTCGCGCCGACCCATTCATACAACAATATAGATGCAGTATGGCTTTACTACGTAAACATGGCTCTACCACGTAAACATTGCTCTACCACGTAAACATGGCTCTACCACGTAAACATGGCTATACAACGTAAACATTGCTCTACCACGTAAACATGACTCTACCACGTAAACATTGCTCTACCACGTAAACATTGCTCTACCACGTAAAGATGGCTATACCAAATTACGTTAACTGCAGCCGAAGGACCCAAAAAAAACCGAAAGTAATTTAAAATACTTTATTATAATATAAAAATTACAATATAATTACTACAACTAAAATAAAAGTGAATCAGATCGATGCTAGATCTAGAATGAATTTTAATTATTACATTAAAAATGAAGTAAAGGTATATTGCAGAGCTCGATTGCATCCGTTGACGTCAATGCTCACGTTCTGCTGAGTTGCGCCTCGTGCCGCTGCAATGTATCAGGGTCGCTGCTGTGTGGGCTCTTTACCTATGAGGCTATGTTATAACTCCTCCACCTCAGATCAGCAACTATTTTAGAACTTTGAGAGAAAAGTTGCTGGTAATGCTCTTCGACTTTGGGATAAGATTCTTAGGAGATTCTTCGGGCTTTTAGCTATGTTGGGTGTTATTCTGGATCTGTTCTTGCTTCTTAGTCTTGTGGTAGTAACGAACTGAGATTATGATAGCGAATACTACTACGCTTGACACACGGCGTAAAGGAATAGTAGTGTGATATAAAGTTAGGAGATCCATCTCTCTCAGATGAAGTGGTGGTTGCATCATGAGTTGGTCCTGGGCTGCGTGGAGTCCTTTCAGGTTGATTGTATTAAGGCTGATTCGTGGTACCGCTGGGGTGCCTTTTCCGTTTATATCCATTGGTATTTTCATTAGTTTCAGGGGATGGCCTTCTACTTGATCGTTAATATTGGTGATGGTAAATTCTTGTGTTCGCAGGAAGCAATTAATTGGTATTGTGGCTAAGTAACTACCCTGTAATGTAGTAATGTCTTCACGCCCGCATACTGTATGGACCTTAGTTGGTTGAGGGAAGGAGATGGTGTAGTGCTTGTCGTCAAGACGCTCCATGGCTTCTTTTGATAGTGCGATGTCGGTTATCTTACAGGATTTTGCTATAGACTGATTGATAATGAGGTTCTGCATACAGTCGGATTGTGTTCGAATTTGGGTGTTCGTTTCCTTTTCATAGGTACCGATTACTCAACTTCGGACATTCTGTCTCCATGTACACAATTTTTCTCTATTAGTTGCTATTAAAGGATAGGGTGGAATAATAGATTGGTGATTTTGTTAGGTACAATGGATAAGCGGAATAGGTCGAAGGTGTCTTTGGAAATAACAGGAATTTTAGAACAATTACTATTTGATTTTCTGTGAAATAATAACCCGACTTAATGATATCGTAATATTCTCTAGTCTCTAAATTTAATACATGTTCCTTATCATAAATTTGCCTTAACCTTACTAACATAGACTTAATTACCTTAACATAACGTAGAATGGTGGGTGCTCGATGCACGACTAAATGCTAATATATTTTCTATCCTATTAAGCTCATTGAGCATATCATCGATATTTTCTGTTAAAATTGTTAGGAGTTGGGCAAACTTAGCATACTTGATGAGGCTACTATCTCTATAAGCGGCTCTATCTAATAATTGGATAAGTGTTGAGTTAATTTTGTTTTCATTTTCAATTATCTGGGATATTACACTATTATGTTGCAACATCCATTCCTTACTAATGCTAATATGACTATTGAATTCTGATTCGATCCTATCTTGGTTATCCTTCAAAACTTTTATGGCATTATTATATTTCGCGGCATCTAAATAATCTAGATTACCGGTTACGCTTTTGATCACTGAGCCTAATCCGTCTACTAGACCTCTCTTAGTGCGACTAGGCTCTAAGCTATTTAGTTGTATTGGTGTCGTTATCAAGTCTGTTCTTGTAGTTCTGTAGCTGTACCTGCAATAGGGTTACTTTGTCTCTGATGTCGTCAAGTTTTACATATTGAAGAAATGTATGATAGTGAGTTATGAGAGTCGTTGGTCCAAGTCTAAATGGTAGTAGGCCTGGTCCGTCTTCAAGATATTCAAGTTTTATCTCCTGGGCTTCGATCGTCAGCACGGTCAGTACAGTCAGTAATTTTAGAGTCCTGTAACAATTCGGCAGTTTTAGGTACACGTTTAAGTCTAGACTTCCCTATGGGTCCGCGTTTCCTAGACGTGTAAATGTGTATTGGTAAGTCAGCTAGAACATGGTCATGGGTGTAACGTGGGAATTTTTCTCAGTTAGCTAGGGGTTGGAAATGAAAACTTGTTGGTTTGGTTGGTATTCAACCTCTGGTTCCGCGATTTATTCCGATTATTTATTAATGCTGAACGTTCAGATAGAGAATGTTCGTTAATTATTTCATACACTGTTTTCATTTGCTCTCGGTGTGTTAGTATGTATTGCTGCAGTAAATGTTTTGTCAAGTCGATGTCGATTGGGTCTCTTGGGTTGAAATGTCCATTAACAATATCGTAAGGCCTACATTTAGTGAAACTGTGTACAGAACTATTGTATCCTAAGATAGCATAGGGCATTAGGTTTACTACATGCTCGTCTTTCCTTTGTAGTTTTAGGATTCGCAGATGTTCCAGTATAGTCGAGTGTAACCGCTCTATGTTACCGTTGTCATTAGGACAGTGGGCTAACGTTTTATGATGGTTAATTTTGTGTAATTGTACGAACTCAGTGAATAGCTGGTTCGTAAATTCGGTCCCATTGTCGGTGACAATAGTAAGAGGAAGACCATGATGCGTACAGAAGGTAAGTAGGCTTTGCAAAATGCTCAATGCTGTTCCGTCTCTTAAATGATACGCTTGAGCATATTTGGAGAATACGTCTATAAATGTGAGATATTTTTCATTATGTACTGTGAATATGTCCATATGGATAATCTCGAAAGGTTTGGTAGCGGGAGGAACGATATTGAGTTGAGGTTTTATAGGTTTCCTATCGTACTTAGCCTGACCACATATTGTGCATTCATTAATATATTTCGTAATGTGTTCTCTCATTTTAGGCCAATAGTATCGTTTGGAAAGGGCCAGGAAACTCTCGTTGATACCGCGATGGTTGGTTTTACCTTCGTGGTAGTTCTTTATTATTTCTTGTTGTTGCAAATATTCTTTTACATTTTCGACTTCCACTTTAGTTAAGACAAGATTCATAGATGAGCTTCTAAATTTATCTTGTAAGATTGGAATGACGTCATACATGCACAAAGGGGTTCATTAGTAATCCGTTTTGACTTTTGGGTTCACGTATTCTTTTATGGCGTTGACAAGGTCTACTTCCATTTCCGGTTGTCTTATCTGTACAGCTGTTCGAGTATGTGTATCAAAAGGTTTGGTCACTATTGGTCGTCTTTTTATGTCGCCTACAATTGTTAATATTAACTGTCTGTGGAATTTATTAAGAGGTTCGTCGGTAATGGGAATTTCGAGGATCGGATTTTCTTGGCTTGTGTGGGCCGTTAGAGTTGTCGAGCCAGTGCTGGGGCTGTTTTGATGGGTTAGCTAACATAGAACATGATTCTTCGTTATGTATTTCCACCCGTGAAAGCTCATCGGCATTGGTGTTATTTTTTCCTTTTTGGTATATGACAGAAAAATCGTATTCGCTTAATTTTAATTTCCACCTAGTAAGTCGAGTTCGGTTCTTTAAGATTCATTACCCACTGAAGGGTTTATGATCAGTTAAGATTTTAAAAGTACGGCCAAACAGATAGGGTCTAAAGTACTTGGTTGCCCACACAATGGCAAGGAGTTTTTTCTCTATAGTGCTGTAGTTCACTTCGCTCTCATTTAGAGTTCTAGAAGCGTAACATACAGGTTTGTCTGATCCTATGGGTCCCTGAGATAGGATGGCTCCTATCGCTACATTGGATGCGTCAGTGGTTAGGATGAATTCTTTGTTGAAGTCAGGATATTGGAGGATTGGGTCGTTGGTCAAGAGAGTCTTACACTTTTCGAAGCAGTTAATATAGTCTGTGTCAAGAGTTATTTTTCGTCCCTTTTTTAGACATTGTGTCAGAGGTTTAGTAATTCGAGCAAAGTCTGGGATGAACTTGCGATAATAACCTATAAGGCCTAAAAACTGTTTAATTTCTTTTGCGATTTTGGGTAATGGTTTTTTTTTTTTTATAGGAGAGGGGGCAAACGAGCATGCGGCTCACCTGATGGTAAGTGACTACCGCCACCCATGAACAACTGCAACACCAGGGGAACCAGAGGAATTGCAGATGCGTTGCCGGCCTTTAAAAGGAGTAGGCTCTTTTCTTGAAGGTCCTAAGTCGTATCGGTCCGGAAAAATCGCTGGTGGTAAACTATTCCACAAGGAAGTTGTGCGAGGAAGAAAACATCTTCTAAATCGCACAGTGGTGGACCGCCAATCATCCAGATGGTGTGGATGGTATCGGGAGTTCTGCCGCGATGTGCGTTCGTGAAATGTGGCGGCTGGGATTAATCCGAACAATTCCAAAGAAAATGCAAAGAGATGCAACATCTCTTCGCAGCGCCAATGAATCGAGCCGATCGGAAAGGACTCGGTCGTCGACGATTCGAGCCGCTCTGCGCTGGATGCGGTCAAGTGGAAGGAGCTGGCACTGGGGCCCAGCCCAGAGATGGGAACAGTATTCCATGTGAGGCCGACCTGCGCCTTGTAAAGTTGCAGGCGTTGTGCCGGCATGAATACTGTCCCGCTCTGCTGAGCACGCCAAGCTTTTTAGAGATTTGGCCTTCTCTTCGTGACCGCGAAACTGCGTCACTCGATATGTCTACGCCGAGGATTCCGATACTGGCTGAGGCAACAAAGTGCTTGAAACTGAGGAGATACGACAAAGGGTTTTTTTGGCGGTAAACGCGCAAACTTGTGTCTTCTGAGGATTAAACTGGACTAGATTTAGTCGCCCAATCCGAGACTTTGTTCAGCAAAGACTCGACTTCAGACACAAGTTTGTTCCGGTACTCGGCGACGTTTTCCCGAGAAATATTCGCACGGCCGGCGTATAGAGCATCACCAGTGCTATCATCCGCGCAATGAATGCTACTGGTTTGCAACATATCATTGATATGCAGAAGAAACAGCGTTGGTGATAGCGCAGCCTTGTGGAACACCAGCGTTAATAGGCTTGTAGTCGGAGCATGCACCGTCTACAACGACCTTGATGCTCCGATCTGCAAAAAGCTGGTGATCCAATTGCACAATTTCTCGGGAAGCCCATGGAAGGAGCTTCGTAAGAAGCGCTTTGTGCCAAACCCGATCGAAAGCCTTCGCAATGTCCAAACTAACGGCCAATGCCTCCCCCTTGGACTCTACTGCCTCCGCCCATCTATGAGTCAGGTAGACCAGAAGATCACCAGCTGATCGACCCCGACGAAAACCGTATTGGCGGTCACTAATCAGCTGGTGATCCTCAAGGTACCGCATGAGCTGGCAGTTTATAATGGATTCCATTATTTTGGAAAACAAGGAGGTGATGGCGATAGGCCTGTAGTTGGACGGGTCTGAACGGTCGCCTTTTGGAATCAGTTGGACAAAAGCTGTCTTCCATGATTTCGGGACTACGCCTAGGGGTAGGAGTACAGGAAGACGCGTTAGAACCGGTGCCAACTCCGGAGCACGTCCTCAGCACAATTGGGGATTCCGTCAGGCCCACTCGACTTGTGGATGTCCAGGAGAGGTGCTTTGCGAACCGAGCGCTGTAAGAACCGAACATCCGGCATGGAGCACTCACACCGCGGGATGGCTGGCGGTGTGTTCTCCCGTCATCAAGAGTCGAGTTGGACGCAAAAATGAGCCTAAAAGGTCGGCTTTCTCTTTTGCGGCGTGGGCCATGAGTCGTCCTCCTGTGCAGAGATGGTAGTGATGGCTTACAGAAATTCCCTTGACAGCCTTGGCGAGAGACCAGAATGCACGGGTTCCCGAAGGAAGGCGAACTAGTTTCTCGCCAATTCTGCCTATGTGCTCTGACTTTGCCTTGGCAATAACACTTTTGAAGGACCTTGAGGCGAAGTTATACTTCTTTTAAGCATGCTGGTGTTTACATCCCGAGCCGCCGAAGCCTCAGCCCAGGCCTGATAGCACTCCTGCTTACTGCGTAATGCAGTCTTACAGGAACGACCAAACCAAGGCTGCGATCTGCCTCCGATAGGTACCACAGATGATGGAATAAATAGTTCCATTCCTGTAACACCACATCAGTGACAGAGTCAGCAACAGCGCTGGGATCATCCGGCGAGAAGCAAACCCGCCCCCATGGGTAGGATGCAAGAAAGACCGCATTCCGTCCCAATCCGCCGACCTGTAATGCCAAACACGGCGGCAACCTGCAAAACCAACCGCGAGGGCGTGGTGGCACCACACTCCGGATCAGATAATGGTCCGAAGAGCCGAGAGGGGCATCGACGGAAACCTGATATCCGTACGGATGAGAGGTCAGCAGAAGGTCCAACAGGAAGGTGTATGATCCTTCACATCTGGAATCCGCGTAGGCGAAGTAACCAGCTGTGTCAGACCATATGCCAAGGCAAAGTCATAAACAGATCTCGCATGATCGGTTAAACGTGATCCAAGCCATTCGGCGTGGTGGGCGTTAAAATCGCCAGGATCACGATCTCTGCGGATGGGACCTGTTGGCAAGGAATCTGTAGCCATTTGGACGTGGTCGATGAGTCGGTCTGTTTCGGCATTACCGCTATGGGACCTATAGAGGCACCCGTAGACGCGCGGATGGTCGTCGCTATCTACGCGTAGCCAAAGGATGGACAGGTCCGAACCTTCAAGACTGCCGAGGCGTCGAGAACAGATGTCCTCTCTGACGTATACCAACTCCAGCCAGGCACAAAGGTGTTCAATTTGTACCGGTAGGAGAGAGATACAAGTATCAGCCGGAGAGGACACCTGCGTCTCGGTCAGAAAGAGCAAGGCCGGCTTCGCCGTCTCGAGATGGTAGTGGACGGCGTTTGGGTTCGAGTGAAGTCCCTGATGTTGCAGAAACCACGGATAGCGTGGCGGGGTCGCCTTGGTCTTGTTGCTCAGTTTGCCCCGAGCAGTTATTGTTTTGAGGAATTTTGCCCCAGAATACGCGGGGCAGCCTGAGCACCCACGCTCAGGAGTGGAGTAGCATGGTCGTGGATGCTCAGCGAGGATTCTCCAGGGTGCTGGTACCCTCCTGGGGTAGTCTAAAATTTAATTCCGCTACCATGTTGATGAGGTGGGCCTCCGGTCACCTGCACTCACCAGACGAAACGCAAAAGCAGAGCTTCCACTTCACGCCGGTATTCTGTGAGGTCGTGGTACTAACCCGGCTCGAGCCGGCCCATACGTGCAACAGCAAAAGCTGCTGCGTGGCTCTACCACCGCTAAAATACTTCTCTATGGCTGATATTTTGCTAGCATTTGGCTTAATGCCATCTTTGCTAATTATATGTCCTAAATAAGCGGTTTCCAATTTAAGAAACTCGGATTTATCCATTTGTATTTTATAATTGGATTCCCGTAGTTTCTGAAATACTTTCTCAAGATTTACCATGTTCTCTTGCAAAGAGTGCTGAACACAATAGTATCATCTAAGTACACTAGACAAACTGTATTTTGGAGGTCGCGGAGCACGTTATCCATGACACGCTGAAACGTAGATGGCGAGTTCTTTAATCCCATGGGCATCCGTAAGAACTCGAAATGCCCATGTTCAACGTTGAATGCTGTTTTCGGGATGTCACTAGGGTTCATTTCGACCTGGTAAAATCCACTGGCTAAATCCAAGGTTGTGAAGTATTGGCAATTTCTAACATCTAGTACATCCGATATATTCAGGATTGGGTATTTATCATTAATGGTTTTTTTTTAGCTTCCTAAAGTCGACTACGAGTCGCCATTTAGTCTTCCCAGTAGCATCAACTTTTTTGGGAACTATCCAGATGGGAGAGCTCCAAGCAGATTCGGATGGACGAATTATACCTTGCTCTAACATTTTACTGATTTGTTGTTTAACTTCGTCTCTATGAACGTATGGGTACCGATAGCTTTTAGTATATATCGGTATCTCATCAGTGGTCCGGATGCTATGCTTTATTTTATTAGTAAATGTTAGTTGTTCGCCTTCTATATAAAAAACGTCAGCGTATTTGGCACATAATCTTTCTAAATTAGCGCGTTCTTCGGCATTTAGATGGTCAGTGCGTAAACGTGATAATACTTCTTTGTAACGTGGGAGTGGTTGAACGTTGTGAGATGACTCGATATACATCTCGGCACATATTGGGCGATCTAGAGAGAAAATTATATCGTGCGGAGTCGGGTTAAATACCTCTATAATACCGCGGTTATTCGACACTAATGTTAGACATTCGCTTATGACGCCATTAGAGATATACTGTTCGCTAACTAACGCATCTCCGTCATGGACATTAATAGGTAGTTTTATCAGTTTTGAAGATTGGGATGGTATCACGTCCTCGTAATAATTAACATTCCTAGAGTTATACATTAAGATAGGGTTGTTAGCTAATCGTGTTACAAGTAATCTATCCTTTAAATCTATTCTAGCTTCATTTCTCTAATAGGTCGAGACCAATAAGGCCATCAAAGTAATCGTGAAATTTATAAATATATAATTTAATACTATCAGGCTCTTGGAATTCGGGCATGGAATAGTTATCGAATAATTATTCCTAGTTGTAGCATGCACATTGGTTACCTCGAACGGGTCATAATTTAAAGGTATATGTGAAAAATATTTTTGTATGGCTTCTGGATTTATGAAGGACTGATTCGCCCCGGTATCGATTAGAAATTTTAACGGAGGGTTAGAAATACATATATATGGAAGCTGTCTCTGCGTATGTAAGTTTACTTCTATTTAGGCTTTTTTGAAGAACGAGTCTTTTGAAAATCCTGAGTCGAACTGCTTGTAGAAGGTTGACAGTCTACGTCATCTTGCTCGTTTAACTCAGTTGCGTCATGATATTGGTAGTGCTGTGTGTCGTCATAGTCATAGGTCACAGTATTGGTATAGTCGTCATTATCATTATAGTCGTAATAGTCGTATTGGTGTTCAGGATAATAGTAACTATTGTAATCTGTAAATTCGTTAAAATTCATTTCCTACTTTTGAAGTAATTTGAAGGTGGCGGGTTACCGTATTTGCGCCAATCGTGACCGGTCAGTCCTGTCGGAGGCATTGGTTTAGGTACGTAATGGCTAACGCCACTCATGGCTTCGGGCCTGAGTCATGGGGTGGATTCCTATTTGGTAATCTAAACGTATTATTATGGGGTGTATAATTAGGTGGCAAAGCGCGGAACATTTGTTGAGTTCGCGTGGGTATATTATACTGTGGTGGCATGTTAGGCCTGAAAGCTTGTTGTTGTGGTACATGTAAAGGTCGCTGTAAATTAGGCATTGGCATCGGTGCAGGAAAACTGAATGGTTTTGCAAAGGTAGGTCATATGGCCAGGTTGGAGGCTTAGGTGCTTGAGGTTTTCCTCAGCGAAAGATTCACCGCGTTGTTGCAAGTACATAACGTTCAGTTCTTCCTGTACAAACTCCAAGGCTTTTCAACGGTATCAGGACATACAACGTATTCGTGAGCCAAGTGGCTCCTTTAAACCGCGTGAAAGCTTGCTTCGTTAGATTTTATATAATATACGTTTGGCTTCTATTGTAGTGCAAGGGTTTCATGAAGCGTAACATACGTCATGATAGTGCTGAACAGTGTCTGACATCGTGCATAAAATTCTTAGGGAGCTGTTACCCTGAGTAGCTAACGAGAGGTCATTGTAGAGCGCCGTTTCGTCTCTTTGATCCGAAAAGTTATTGATTAATGCTGTACGAATGCCATGCCAGCTTTCAGGAATACCATTTGAATTTAAAGTGGTCGCGGCGGGTCCAGTTATTTTATTTAATATCCCGTTAAGCAGGCATAAGTTCGATAGTTCACTGCCAGGATCATTACTTGGTATGCAGCATTTGGTCACATAATTTTATAAATCTAGTCAGTACATTAGGGTTGCCGTCGAACTCTGGCACTGGGCGTAAAACTTTAAAAATAGTGTCAGGGTCGTGGCCCATTTTGATTCCTCGGTAATTATATCTAACTCTAAATAACAACTTTCTCTATTATAATCTAAACTCTGTCTACGTGGCTGCCTACGCGATGTAGGGTCACAGTGGGATGATTTCCTTGGATGGAAAATTTTGACAGGAAAGATTTACACTAGGAAAAAAGAAAACTAGATAAAATTCTGGTGTGCCCATAAATTTCATCTCGGTTTCTCGGGATCGATGTCTTGATGTATCCTCTTGGCTCGCAGTTGGTCCGTAGTAGATTCGAATACTCGTTTAAAGCTTGAAAGCTACGATAGCTAACTAACTTTTGAGTATCCTACCGACTGCGCCAATTACGTTAACTGCAGCCGAAGGACCCAAAAAACCGAAACTAATTAAAATACTTTTATAATATAAAAATTACAATATAATTACTACAACTAAAATAAAAGTGAATCAGATCGATGCTAGATCTAGAATGAATTTTAATTATTACATTAAAAATGAAGTAAAGGTATATTGCAGAGCTCCGATTGCATCCGTTGACGTCAATGCTCACGTTCTGCTGAGTTGCGCCTCGTTCCGCTGCAATGTATCGGGGTCGCTGCTGTGTAGGCTCTTTACCTATGAGGCTATGTTGTAACTACCACGTAAACATGGCTCTACCACGTAAACATTGCTCTACCACGTAAACATGGCTCTACCACGAAAACATGGCTATACCACGTAAACATTGCTCTACCACGTAAACATTGCTCTACCACGTAAACATGGCTATACCACGTAAACATGGCTCTACCACGTAAACATTGCTCTACCACGTAAACATGGCTCTACCACGTAAACATGACTCTACCACGTAAACATTGCTCTACCACGTAAACAGTGCTCTACCACGTAAACATGGCTCTACCACGTAAACATGGCTATACCACGTAAACATTGCTCTACCACGTAAACATTGCTCTACCACGTAAAGATGGCTATACCACGTAAACATGGCTCTACCACGTAAACATGGCTCTACCACGTAAACATGGCTATACCACGTAAACATTGCTCTACCACGTAAACATTGCTCTACCACGTAAAGATGGCTATACCACGTAAACATGGCTCTACCACGTAAACATGGCTATACCACGTAAACATTGCTCTACCACGTAAACATTGCTCTACCACGTAAACATGGCTATACCACGTAAACATGGCTCTACCACGTAAACATTGCTCTACCACGTAAACATGGCTCTACCACGTAAACATGACTCTACCACGTAAACATTGCTCTACCACGTAAACATTGCTCTACCACGTAAACATGGCTCTACCACGTAAACATGGCTATACCACGTAAATATGACTCTACCACGTAAACAACGTTACGTTTGCGGCAGCTTAGGGAGGGTTGAAGTGGAAGGAGACGAAGACTTTTCCTATATTACTTTTATTCTCTAACTTACAAGTTAACTTAACTACTGTGACAAAGTGAGTACACAGGAATAATGACCTACAAACTAACTTACAAATTAACTTAACTGCTGTGTCAATGCGAGTTCACAGTAATACTAGGCTGTCTTAACAATTAGACCCTTGGTTTTATACTATGTTGAACATTCTTAACTCACGTAAAAGATGTGCTGTTGTATTTGACGTGAATACGTCTTTAAATTTGCTTCCATAGTGGAAGGCAATTCAAAAAATTGATGATTACAAAATCGGGGGATACAGTTTGGTGTTGCAGCTACATATCTATCAACTACATCCAAAACTTAATTACACCATTCGACAGCTAAAGGACCAAAGAATTAGTTACGTTAAGTAAGCATTGCGTGCGGCGGAGGGGGAAGCGCCGTCATTTTGAGGTCGTTTCGTAGTGTCACATAATTACGGTTTGATATAAATTTTGACTTGGAGAAGCTACGACGTTCGTTTGAGTTCCAATCGTCAGGTATCATTGCATATATTTGTATGCAATAGGTATAGTTAATATATTCGATGTTAAAGTAAAAAATAATAATAATGCAATGTCGGTCTATACTCGTCAAAAAGCCAAATCAAAATATATAAATCGTATACGGTTGAAAGGGGCTTCTCAAGACCAATCCATTGATACCAATAAAACACCATATGATAGAGTGAAGCGGTGTAGGGAACGTTAAATAATGAAGGCGTCCGAGCAGATCAACGACACCGCCAGTACATCTGCAGCTGTGGTGGCCGAGCCTTTGCAAGTGGATGATGTCATTGCTCCTGTATCAACTTCGGACTGTATAGACATCGATTGTGTGCAATTGCCAATTATGAAGACACATTGGGCAGCAGCTAGTGCACGTTTTACTACTACGTTTGTCAACAATCCATTTGGACATAAGTGTGATGTGTGTGACCGTCTATGATTTCTGCGCTCATTGAAGCCACCAAAGAAAAAACACTTACCGCTGCTTAGTAATACCTTCCCAGAAGAGACAGTGGCTGACTTCAAACTGTGCGGTACGTGCATGAAATCACTGGACTCTGACAAAGTCCCCACGTTGTCACGTTCAAACGAATTTGTGTATCCACCTAAGCAACATGGGTTGCTTGCATCATATCCAATCAGTACACGTCTAGTATCACCGCGTCTACTATTCATACAGATACGTTGGTTACGTTACGCAGCTACGCCATCATCGGACAAGTTATTGATGTACCCGTCGAGGTGGACACAATGATGCATCAGCTACCGCGTCAATTGGACGATGACCAGGCGTTCAATGTCAACATAAATCACAGCGTGGACTCATACAACAGCAGTGCTATCGTGACAGAGACATACAGCTTCGCCGACGACACTTTAATCGGCTACAAGAACCACACTGGAGCTGCTACATCCCGTAAAAAGCTTCACAAAATAAGTGTCGTCGAGTTGGGTAGACTGCCTTATAAGATTCCGCTTGCAGTGGATTACCCTTATATGATTACGGCTAACATTGACGTCGAAGATGGCAAAGTGAACGGCGCGATTTGTGTGTTAAATAAAGTAGAGTTACTCAGTGAAGACGAGCCATTTGCGGAGTTAGAGGCAGGCTGCCGACTCCAGTCGCACAAGTAAATAAGTTTTGTAGTTATGTTCCTGATCAGCGTTGTTTTATATTTATCGCCGCCATTAATGCACAAAGCTTGGTTGCGCATCAGAAGACATCTCTATCGATTTGCTTTCACTGCGGTGGGCGGGACCAGGACTCCGCGTTCCGTACGCTTGCGGTTTGCCCGGCGTGGGAACGGGAGCGGACGATCCTGGCGAGCCGGGTCAGTCGGAACCTCTCCCTGCCAGCAGTCGTGTCGGCGATGCTGAGCGGGGATTCGGTGTGGAGGGCCGTAGCCACCTTCTGTAAATCTGTTATGATTCAGAAGGACGCTTCTGAGCGGGATCGGGAGAGGGCGGAACCCGCTCGGAGACGATGTCGCCAAAGCGTTCGTCACGGCCCTTCTCTTGAAAACGGTGTTCCCCTACCAGAAACGGGGCCTCCGGGATTGCAGACGCTCGGGGCGGGGTCCTCGAATGCCTAGTTATGTAACCCCCGAGGAGGACGACGGCTCGGAAGTGGTCTGGAGATATCGTGGTAGCACTGCGAGAGTGCTGGGAGCAGCAAGTACTGCCCCCGGGACTTGCTATTAGTGTAGCAAAGCGAGGGGCCCCGGTTGCGTTCCAAACGGAGATCCCGGGAACCCTCGTATACGCTGATGGTGACCACCGTGGGATTTTAGCCGGTAGGAGTCAGTAGTTAGTTTGTACCAGTTCTGGCTCACAGAGTCAGAACTGCCTCATCGGCTGACGGAGGGTCAACGGATCTAAAAAAGAAAACAGGTTTTGGCATGCTCTGATCACGAATCTGCGGTCCTTTTTTGCGTAGAATGCGCGGTTCCGGAGATGTGCAGATCAATTAACTAATATCTAATTGATATCCGGTGGGCCTGCACCCTCATTAGCGTTCTATTGTTCACTCTTTCCTCTTATCTATTGTTCCTTGAACACCGTCATTGCCCGCTCTTATCTTATACTCGTACGCCCTGCTAAGCAGTGCTATTGTATTATACTTCTTTATTCATTACTATCACACTATTCTGAATCACCAATAAAACACATTCCTTAACTTTGTTACAATTTTTATTTCCAAAATGTATTCTATAAAATAGGAGCGAAAAATCTCTTCCACTATTATATCGTTGTACAGTGTTTTCCCTGTAAATATACTCGTAAAACTATGCATTGAACATTGCAACTTATATAGCATATACATTAAGCAAAATTCACCACAAACTGAAGTCCACTCATTTTGAATCCTATCAACATTCCAGTCTCATCTTTAACAATTCCTTTTTAAAAACTGTAGATGATATCGTGCAGGTGATCGTCCATATGAATCAAAATATTGACCGATGCCATTCGTATCGATATATAAAGCTATCCAATGTGAGCCTGGTTTATCATCTGTATCCAAATTGCATATTATATACGTTGGTACGTGGGTATACATAGGCAGTCTTTTATCAGCATAAACATTATTTTCTAGACTGGGATGAATCATTTTCAGATGTTGTTGTACATATAGTGTATCCATGATATTACTGCTATTAGTAGATTATTACAGTACCAATCTATTCGATGGTTAACATATTAGTGATCAATTATAGTGTATTGTAAATATTTAATCACATTCTTTTGTGATGATTTCATCATTTTTGTCATCGGTGTACCGCAAGTCCGCACACGAAAGAATGCTTAACATTAGATATAACTTACTGGTGCTATAAAAGACCGAGCAGCTGCAGTCATGGAGTCAGTGTATGGTCGTTTGGCCGCAGTGAATCTACCTACCTATACTACGTTTGTGTTACCTCAACGCATCAATGGTCATGGACGTAAGTGTTTATTCTATTGACAAACTTACTTTTCTTTTTGTTGTTTTCTTACGTGTGTGTGTGTGTATGTGCGTGTGCGTTTGCGTGTGCGTGTGTGTGTGCGTGCGCGTGAGCGTGTGCGTGTGCGTGTGTGTGCGCGTGCGTGTGCGTGTGCGTGTGCATGAGCGTGCGCGTGCGCGTGCGTGTGAGCGTGTGCGTTAACTTTTTATGAAAGAGAATTACAGAAAATCACTTACAACCCCACCTCAGAATATAAAATAGATAAAATAATTGACACTCGTTATTCAGATAACAGCAAAGAAGTATTAGTGAAGTGGAAAGGTTAACCAGATAAATTTAACAGTTGAATTTTTGCTTCTAGTTTAAAAGAAATATGAATAAAGCAAGTTTTTATTTAACTTTGCTCAGCAACAGTTCAATGGAATACTTTCCTGATAACAAGACCACAAATTTTTCAACGAAATTACCAAAAGCTATGAAATTAGAAGGTGAATGATCGGTTGGAGTTGTCGAGTTTCAATATTCATGTACCATGTTTACTGTTCAAGATCATGAAAATGTTATATACATTACAAAATCCATGTTAATGCCTAATGAAGATAAACCATCCACAGTGTACTACAAAAACATATTCCAGCTACCAACTATGATAACGTTGAGCATATTTTAAGAGCGTTAAATGGTATCGGAGAGATCTTGAAATTTCGCTATGATGAAATAACAAAATTTGTGTCTGTTTCTGTTTTGGATAAAAATATAACATCCGTAACATTATCACCCAAATTAAGTTTACAACTAGGTTATGAACCAAATAAAAATCTCCTAGAGAAAAATTTTGGAAAGTGTCCTGCTAATTTACACTTAGGGTTACCATCTCAACTATTTCTATGTTGCTACATTATCGATCCTCAGATTGTGGGTGATGTTATGACTCCTTTTCTAAGAGTCATTTCATTAGATCCTACAAAATACAATTATGGTGCAAATAAAATGCACGTTTTCTCTCCACCTCATTACTTACCTGTTATGCGAAGAGAGTTCGATGCGCTGGAAATAGTTATAAGATCGAGCACAGGACAAAAAATACCATTCCAGTTTGGAACCGTGTGTATTAAACTGCATTTCCGAAAATTATAATAATGAATTCTCTTCGTGATCATCATAAATGTCCATATGAAAATGATTATACACATCAACCTGGGTCAGGAGTTGGAGTAATTTATAAGGGTTCACCATACCAACGCGGTCATGGTATTGGGAGCTTCTTAGGGGGGTTATTTAGATCAGTTTTACCTTTACTTTCAAGTGGTGCTCGAGTGATTGGCAAGGAGGCATTAAGCGCTGGAGGAGGACTTTTATCGGATATGGTTCAAGCACGTCCCATGGAAGCCTCAATAAAAGATCGCCTAAAGCAAGTTAGTACGAATTTAAAACGAAATGCTGATGACAAATTTAATCAATTTAACATGAGAGGATCTGGGTATATAACTAAAAGAAAAGGATTGGCCTCGTTCATTCCACCATTAACTGCTAAAGTGAAAGCTGCGAAAAAACTTGGACTAAAACCAAAAAATATCAAAGGTATATTTTCAAATTAAATATGTCTTTCCTTCATAATCATTCTTGTGAGTGCGTTAAGTCAGAATTGGATTTATTTGCACTACCGTCAACACAAACAAGCATTGAAAATGGATTGTGGATTCACTATAAACCAATTTCGTCTCTTGCTGATGATCGAGTTTCAAGTTCCTGGGACAGGCGATGACTACATAGATTTGTCTCATACATTACTCCACATAAAGGCAAAAGTATTAAATCAAGATTCAACTAATTTGATATCGGCTACAGTAGTAGCACCTGTAAATAATTGGCTGCTTTCACTTAGTCAATTTGATGTTTATTTAAACCAAAAACTTGTATCACCACCTAATAATACCTATGCATATCGAGCATACATGGAAACCCTTTTAAACTATGCTCCTGCTGCTAAACAATCTCATCTTACTTGTAGTCTTTGGTATGAAGACACAGCGGGAAAAATGGATTCTACAGATGGTAAAAATATAGGATTTGTTAAAAGACAGGAATTGGTTAGTGAAAGTAGGGAAATAGAAATGATTGGACATCTTCACGGTGACATTTTCAACCAAGATAAATTTTTAATTAATGGTGTTGAAATGAGTGTAAAATTAGTTCGATCAAGAGATAGTTTTAATTTGATGAAAAGAAAGACGAGTATGTAGAGAAACTGAAAGAAAGTTTTAAAGACATAGAAGAGGTGTGATTGAAGATTTGTGGGAGACATTTAAGAAAGGGGTCGTGAATGTTGCTATTGAGGTGTGCGGGGTAGCTAAAAGAAGGAAAGAAAGAAAGAACTATAATAATGTGTGGATGGATAAAGATGTACAAAGGGTTGTGCAAGAAAAGAAGAAAGAGTGGTTGGATTGGTTAGCAACAAAAGCTAACCAAAAAGTTCGAAAGGCAACGGATGACGAGATAAAGGAAGCAAGAACGAAGTAAAAAAAATTTAAATCAGCAGCGAAAGAAGTTGTGTCTAGAAAGAAAGAAGAACGAAAGGATGACTTCGATAGGAGGCTCACTGAAGATTTCCAGTCAAACATCAAGTTTTTCTGGAAATCCATCAAAACAGCCAGAGGAAAACTTCTACCTCGGAGCTGAGTACAATCAGGAGTCAAGATGGGAGCATTATAAAGGGAGAAGAATGTGTGTTAAAGAGGTGGAAAGAGTATTTTGAAAGTTTGTTTGAAAGAGAGGAAGTGCAGGTACAGCATCCGGCACCTTCCATGGAAACTAATATAAATATTGATGAAAGTGAGATAAGCATGGATGAAATAGTGAAAGCGTTGAAAAGTATGAGATTAGGTAAGGCTGCAGGGTATGACAGGATTACCGTCGAGATGCTGAGGGCTGGACAGGGCATAGTGACTAGTCAGCTGTACCGCCTTTTCAATTTGTGCTGGCGAAATGGGCAAGTACCGGGAGACTGGTGCAAAGCCGTAATCGTGCCATTGTATAAGAGAAAAGGGTCACGGCAGGACTGCATAAATTACCGCGGTATAAGCCTTCTCAGCGTCGTCGGTAAATTGTATGCGAAAGTGTTGATTGAAAGGGTTGTGAAGGAAACAGAAGAAAAAGTATGGGATGCACAAGCGGGATTGAAATTGGGAGAGCCGAAAAGTATTTGGCTAAAAACAAGAAGGTCTATTGCGCATTCGTGGATCTAGAAAAGGCCTATGATAGAGTAATGAGGAATGAATTGTGGTCAGCACTGTCCGTGAACGCTGTGAGCATATCCTCATACGAGCATTGCAATCTCTTTATAGGGATTCTAGTGCTTGTGTAAGAATAAACGGGGCATACACTGAATGATTTAATATCGAAAAAGGTGTTGGACAGGGATGTGTAGCGTCACCGTGGCTGTTTAATCTGTTCATGGACAATTGCTTGACCGATTTAAAAGAGAATGAAAGTGGGTTGAGAATGAATGAGTTACTCGTCAAATGTTTTCTCTATGCTGATGACCAAGTATTACTTGCGTCTTCAGCCGAGGAGTTGCAGGAGATGGTAACTGCTATGAGTGGAGCTTTTGTTAGAAAGGGAATGAAAATGAATGTAAAGAAAACGAAAGTGATGGTGTTTGAAAGAGATGAGGCAGTGACAGACTGCAATATCGTGATTGGAGATGAACAAATTGAACAGGTGAAGGAGTTTGTGTATCTGGGTTCAAAGTTTACAAGAGATGGAAAGTGTGAGAGTGATATCGAAAGAAGAGTGAATGCAGGAAACATGATGAATGGAGCTTTGCACTCCTTTATGACCAGTCGGAAGGTGTCTAACAAGGCTCGTTTGGCTGTGCATGAGGGGGTGTTGGTTCCGACACTCATGTACAGAAGTGAAAGTTGGGTATGGCAGAAGAAACATGAAAGCAGAATAAATGCAGTTGAGATGAGAGCATTAAGAAGTATGATAGGAGTTAAATTAAGTGACAGGATAAGAAATAGTGAGATAAGGAAACGTTGTGGTCTGAAAGAAGATGTAGTGACAAAAATTTAAAAAGGTATGCTGAGATGGTTTGGCCATGTCGAGAGAATGAATGAAGAACGATTGACGAAAAAAGTGCATAAGGCGAGTGTGAATGAAAGTGTTGGAAGGGGTAGACCTAGGCGGACGTTTCTAGACCAAATCAGGGACGTCTTGAAAAAAGGCCAGGTCAAGAGTACCCTAAACCGAAGAGCTTGTATGAAGGGAATAATGAAAGTGGACGAAGCAAAACAAGTATGTAAGGATCGTAGCAAGTGGAAAGAAGTGGTCTCTGCCTACCCCTACGGGAAAGAGGCGTGATTATATGTATGTATGTATGTATGTCATCACTCTCTTCTTGGGCGGAGAGTGACGAGTAGTAATACCGTTTATAGGTATTTTCATCGAAGCTGGATTTCTGCAACAACACAGTTATCATGTTAATATCAATTTGTTTACACTTAATCACACCCACACACACATACGTAATAAAACAACAGAAAGAAAAGTAAGTTTGTCAATAGAACTCCTTCAGCCGATGAGGCAGTTCTGACTCAGTGAGCCAGAACTGGTACAAACTAACTACTGGAGTCCAGCATAACCTTCTCGTTGCCCCCGCAATTAATGGTATCCATGAGGATTTCCCCACGAAAAAAAGTAGAGTTGCTCAGTGAAGACGAGCCATTTGCGGTGATTTGCGGCAGGCTATATACTTATCACCGCCATTAATGCACAAAGCTTGGTTGCGCACTCAGAAGACATCTCTACCTATTCCATCATCAACCAATCTGATTACTTTGCAATTAACGAGACGTGGATGGAAGATTTTAAGCCAGTTAAGGCATTGATCTGAGATCATATCGTAACACCGCTAAGTGTAGACAAATTGCAACTTCATCATCGGTATCATCATCATCAAAATTACCCGTTACGTATACGTATTCACGTAAAAAACACGGCCGTGTCCACGACACAGCCTCACCCCGATTTTTATTTGCTTAGCGGGCAGTGCTGTAAGATAGGCGACTTTCTGATGGCACTATGTTGAATAATCTTAAGTCACGTAAGTGAATTGAGTCACGTCGTGCTGTTATTTGCTTTAGCAGGCGGTGCTGTATGGTAGGTGACTTCCTGGTGCCATGAAATATATCGATAAACATATGTAACTCCTCCACCCTCAGCGCGGCGACTATTGCAGCACATTGAGCGAAAATGTCGCCGAGACGTCTTCGTGATGACTTGGTCATATGTAACTAACATGGCTCTACCACGTAAACATGGCTCTACCACGTAAACATGGCTCTACCACGTAAACATGGCTCTACCACGTAAACATGGCTCTACCACGTAAACATGGCTCTACCACGTAAACATGGCTCTACCACGTTAACATGTCTCTACCACGTAAACATGGCTCTACCACGTAAATATGGCTCTACTACGTAAACATGGCTCTACCACGTAAACATGACTCTACCACGTAAACATGTCTCTACCACGTAAACATGGCTCTACCACGTAAACATGGCTCTACTACGTAAACATGGCTCTACCACGTAAACATGGATCTACCACAAAAATCTATAAAAAATAGATGATGGTTTCGTCAATTTTTCATGGGTATATTCAATCCGAACTGCAGTTGCCTCTCCCGCCTGTCTAGGTCTGTCGTCCCGACACTTCGGGACTCCAATAGATCTGTTGAAAACCTATTCTTTAAATGTCTTATCGCCCAGATATCCTATTAATAATACTTTTCATCAGGGATTAGAGGCGCTAGAAAGCACCTCATTAGGAGCGCAAGTTCATTGTCTGTTTATTACTAAACACTGTAATAGTTTTATAAGTGGTAGAGCCACGCTGCAGCTATTATGGTTGTAGCACGAGTGGGCGGCTCGACCGGGGAAGGACCTCGCTCTCACAGAATGCCAGCGTAAAATAGCTGCTTAATGCTGCTTTGTTTTGTAAGGTGAGTGTAAGATGCATATATGAGGCATTTCATCTTAGTCCTCAAGGGTGACAACTGACAACGCATCTGCATTTCGATTCTTAATTAAAGATAGATGTAGATGCCTATGGCCCACAGCATCCACTTACCATCAGGTGGACTGTGTGCTCGTTTGTCACTATTATTCTATCAAAAATAATTAACTTAAAAAACAGGTTGATATTTCTCATACATTTATTGTTACACTATAAAAACCTACAAACAATAACAATATATTATATACAATTATTATTTTTGAGTAGCGATATTTCGTATTATATTATGTTTAACAAATCAAGGAACATAGGATTTCATCACAAAGTTATAATGCAGATTTTAATTATATTTCCTAAGTGGTCGTGTTTTCTAATATTGAAATTGCATTAATAAATACTTTGTTGGACTGTCAAGCATTAATGAACTCTAAATTGTAAATTAATTTAAGGTTATACAAATGCACCTTTCGCACGTGTTCACAGTTCAATAAACCAAAAAGTAAGCATGGGCAAGCACTAAATTATTGGCATCAATATTTTCAGCGTCGAATTGAACTAGTTTGCTAGTAGATACATATATCAATTTTATTGGCCTTAATTTATAATAATACACCTTACACACACTACGCGCTACAGCGCTTGTACACTAATGCGAATTTCCACGTTATTATTTGGATAAGTATAATCTCGCTATAGTGCACACGCAACCACAGTCTCTAAACTATAATGCAAATAAATATAAAAACAACGTTTATTTAATGTCTTTCGGATTTTATCAGCATATAAATTAAATAATACTAAACGCAACATTACCCTTACAAGGTTATCGCGCGCTTTTTGACAGTCAGTAAAAATACAATAAATTTAATCTATATTTTAAAAAAAATAACACCTCATAAGAATACTTGATAATAAAAGAAATCAATTGATTAAATACAAAATTAACAATTATTTCAACTATGGCATTTTATTATAATTGAGAGGTAAAATTAATTCGTTAAAAAGTACAATATTATTTTACACAATATACCTTTTAAAAATCTAAAGAAACTGTTAACTGTTAAAATTCGTCTGTATTATAAACATATTATTCACTGATATGATTTTTAATTAGTTAGACATACACTTATACATACATACACAAAAACCTTTTTCAATCATTCCAGATACATACTATCTTTAAAAAAATTATACTAAACTTTCTAGTCCGTTACATGTTTTTATTTAAAATGGATATCAAATTAGCGGCTTCAATTACTTTATATATATATATACTAAAAATAATTTATTACATATTAAAACTATACGTCGACAGAGGAATGCAATATCCAGAAGCAGACAAATCTTTGGTAACACATAAACAAAAATATTGCTTTTCGTACCACAACTGTGAGACCAAAGAAAAACTTAGCCATCATAGACTAACATCTAGTAAGTCTTTGTACAAAAATATTCTACCAGCAGTCTCCTTGATTGGTTTATTTCTTGTTTGTAGTATTTGTTTGAGTCTGTGGTTCCGCGCCAAGCATGATTTGGATTTCATCCACACTCTTTCCTTTTGTCTCTGGTACGATAAAGAATATAAATATGAAGCCTAATACCATAATGCCAGCAAACATCCAGAATACTTGACCTTGTCCGATAGCTTTGTTCAACGAGTTGAATGTACTAGTGACAGTGAAACTAAGCAGCCAGTTGAAAGTACCAGCAGTAGAACTGACAAAGGCTTTGATATCGATCAAGCAAAGCTCACCGGCCATCATCCAAGGAATGGGTCCAAAGCCCAATGAGAAAGCAACAATAAATAATGAAAGAGACAGTAAAGGCAGCCATGAAATGGCTTCTACAATAGAAGAACCAGCTCCATGAACTTCCTGCATGAAGAAATACACACCAAGAGCAGTTGAACAAACACACATTATTAGAGCAGAGAACAGAAGGAGCACTCTTCTGCCCAATTTATCAACAACCAAACTGGAAACAAATGTGGCTACAACTTGGATTACACCGATAATTATTGTTGCAATGGCGGTTGGGATAGTTGCACCAGCACTGGCAAAAATAGTAGACGTGTTGAAAATCACAGCATTGATTCCAGACAACTGTTGGAACAACATTAGAGCATAACAAATAAGGATGGCTTTTAGAGCATTTTTCTTCGTGATAGCAGATAAAAAGGACACTGGGTTATTTTTTGCTTCCTCTGCCTTGCTAATCAATGAGCTAAGTTCAGTATCGACATCGTAATTTCTGCCACGGAGCCTGATCAACGCTTCTTTGGCTTCATCATTTCTTCCTTTTACGACTAAATAGTTCGGACTTTCGGGCATAAAGAAGAAAACAATACCAAATATGATAGGAATCAATGTACACAGTATGTTGAAAACAAAGACACTGGTGTAGCTTCCAACGACATATGAGAACAGAATACCAACCGTAATCATAAGTTGGAAAAACTGCCGAGGGTTCCACGGATAGAGTCTTGAGCTATTTCACTGGTGTAGGCTGGAGCTGTGACACAAAAGGCTCCACCAGCTATACCAGTGATGAATCTTCCAGCCATAAGCATTCCAACATTGCTTGCAAATGTTATCAGTAGCCATCCCAGGGTGAAGGGCAAAACAAGGCACAGCATAGTCTTCTTACGTCCTAGGGCGTCCATTATAAGTCCGATAGGGAAGCAGACTGCCGCAGCGCCCAAGTTAATGAGGGAAGACACCCAATCACCTTGTGAACTTGACACTTCGAAATCATAATCAGTGCTGTTGGCTTGCGTTATTTTAAATACGACCGGAGATGACCAACCGAGCATTGAACCAGCTGCTAATGCTCCCAGGGTAGCTGAAAAAAATTAGAAAAGATTTTTAGTTTTTATGTTAATAGACGTTACTTAAGCCCGTATTAATAAACGTTACTCAGCTCAAGTACACGCACTTGAGTACAATCTTGAGGTTATGATCTTATTAATAAACATATCTAAAGATGCGGTTTAGGTTTACGATATCAGCTGAATGCCACACTGATTAATAAACGAAACTCGACTCTCAAGTGTATACTTGAGTGCAAGTCACAGAACAGTATTCCTAAGTACAGCGTTTTGAGATACTGTTTTATGTGTTTATTAATTAGCAACGATCTTGAGATGCTGATTTCGTAATGAGGGCGTATCAAATGATTACGCACTTGAGTTCGTCGTTGAGTCCATCTTGGTACTGCTGTGTTCCAGTCTCAAGGGAGTAATTATAATACTGGGTGTGAGGCATTCTATATTAAATTTCAGATGTGACAACGCTTTCTGTAACATTCTTTTTTGTTTGGTTGCATGCGTCCATGGGTTGCAGTAGCCATCAGCCACCATTAGGGGGACTATAATCTCTTTGCCACTTCAGTTTTATAAGAAAATAGATGCAGATATTTTACAATATATTATATGTGGTAGAGCCACGCTGCAGCTATATTATGGTTGTGGCACAAATGGGTCAGCTCGACCGGGATAGATTTCGTATGGTAAGTTTAGAAAACCGGAGACCCTTTATACTGGAAACGAGGCATCACATCTTAGTCCTGTGACAATGCATCTGCATTTTGATTCTTAATCGAGGATAAATGTAGATGTCTACGGGCCACAGCATTTACTCACCATCAGCTGGACTGTGTGCTCGTTTGTCACCTATTCTATAAAAAAACGTAATTAAGGTGTGGCTCCTTCTTCCACTCTTTCAACAGCCTGTAAAGTTTATAGCTACCGATCAACATGGACCTCTCCTATTAAGGAGGATATGTCTTAACCGTCACGCTTGGCAGGCTGATTGACGATCTCAGTACTTGACATCTTGCACCATGAACGCTGCTCTTTGTCACCGATCTTATATTTTGCGTGTGGTGTATACGAGGTGGTTATACCGCTATTGATTGGTAAAACATCTTTCTAGGATCTCTCATAGTTGCTTTTTACGACTTTTTACTGCGGTTGCCAACCCGCCTGCCAAGCATGGCCACTATGGCAAATATCCCTCCTATGAGTCAATCTTTCGACAGGCTGTAATGATGATGATAATTAAATTTAAACCTAGCCATGTTATCTTAGGGCTCAGCGCTTGCCTCTTAATTTTAAAGTATACATGCAATCGGGTGGCACTAATGTAATTGTTGATTGCAATTTTAAGTGCTGGTTTAGCATATCATCAGCATTGAAGGAAAACATCATAAGGAAACCCACATGTCTAAGGAATAGGTCTATAAAATTATAATTTGGTCAACTATGGTCACAGTTCATCACATGGACAATTACCTGTTAAAGCTGCAATGTACTGGGGTAGTTTGCGCCCTGTGTCCCCACGGGGCTCAACCAGTGCCGCCTGTGACACTCCAATATCTGCCATTCCGTTGTTTGCTTGTGTCTGCTGTAATAGACCAAATATTCCATTAAGATCATTTAAACCTTGATACTATTTTATTGTTTTAAAAATTTATTTGTTGTATTTTATTTCTTCCTCATCATCTGCTCCTAAAAGTCCACTGCTGGATCTGCATCTCTTCCATTTTAGAGAAGATTAGTTGTAATTGTAACGTTTCGTATATGGATTGACAATCGCAGTAGTAGACATACATACATACATGACACAATTGAATTTGTAAAAAGTTCCTTCTGTGTGGATTGGACTAAAAATTAATATATTAAGTTGAAGGTAGCCATGGTTAACATGGTTGACCATGACATTGGGACATTGAACACCTCAGTCCCCCCATGACGATAGGTGCTGCAAACCTGCAAAGTATTTGAAATGTCTGGCATATAAAAATAAGCTAATTAGATCGGATAAAACTCGTAAAAACTAGTTTCACTGAACGTTCATGTAAATATAAGAAGTCATAATGATTTTTTTAGTAATGCATTTCTTTGTATATGTTATAATATGTTTTTTTGTATGTGTTCTATGTTATATAACACATTAAATATCTATAGACATGTCTTTATTATCGAAATAACTGGTACTTCACAAAGTGATTGCAATACTAGGAGTGATCTAGACTATAATTAATCTTTTATTTGTTTTTTTTTATTATTCAATTTAATACAAAAAAGATCCTAACACTTTATCTTTTATTTCTTAGTTTTAGAGCAAAATCGATTTTTTAAATTTTTACTTCAACATCATTTTACAACAGTGTTAAAGTTGTGAGACACTTTTTACTTGAAATTAATAGATGTACAATTTTTATTTCAAACATTTTCCCATATCACACATATTTTTCGAGGTAAAAGAAAAAAAAACAGAATTTAGTGGTTTTTTGATAATTGAACTGCTTGCCCAAAGATGCGGGCGAAGTCCGAGTGCGCGATAAGTTAGTAATATGTATTTGTATTTCAAAATATTTTTTTTTGCGTTTTACCTCATAATCTTGGATTCGGCTAGGTCCAGGTTCTCTAAGTAACGGTTCATTTTCAGAAAACGGTTCATTTTCAGAATTAGTGCGATGGATGCGGGTACGATTACGACGAAATAGATAAGCTCGCATTTTGGAAAAGTTACAGAGGTAATGATATCGTTTAAGTCATAAACTACATTATAATTAAAAACAATAATAAATAATAGAAACAATAATAAATTAAATTTATACGCGCTTTCTAAACTATAAAACAAAAACATCAAAATAAAGATGATAGTCCACTTCCAGCTGTTTGTCTGTTTGTCTATTAAATGACGTTTAGAATTTAGAATTGACATTGACATATCTAATGACATTTCATCACAGGTAAAATATAATATCGTCACCGTAGACAGATAATGGTACCATTCTCTGTGTACGATATTTACATTCCTACCTAGTATCACAGAATAAATAATAGTACAAGAAATAATAGTGCTAGTATTTCCATTTTACAATGTCTGGTAAGTTAATTATATGGCAGGTGCAAATCATACGATAATCGTATAAATAAAAAATACTTTTTCGTCCGATAACTTTTAAAATTAAAAAGTTCAATTCTTTCAATATTATATTTTAATTTATTTACGGTTTACGATTATATCATTACTAGCTTTTGCCCGCGACTTTGTCCGCGATTATACTTTAAACCATAGGTGATACATCAATAATCGCACTTTCATAGTAAATTCCCTCAACCTCTTTAGGGATGATTTCCGTGATCAAAGCTATCCTATTTCTTTCCCCGGGACTTAAACTATCTCGATACCAAATTTCATCTAAATCGGTTTAGCGGTATAAGCGTGAAGAGGTACATTTGCTGACGCGGCGATGAGCGATGTTTTCCCCCACCTAGTGGTAGTGGTACCAACTCTTTACCAACTTTTATCTACCAACTTTTAGTATGTAACTCCTATCTACTACCTTGCAAAAGAATTCTACCAACTTTTCGAATTTTTGAAAAATTTTAGTTCTATATCCGCAAAAATGCCTTCTTCAGGGGTACTGCATACCAAACGATTTATTAGCGAGATCGCTGATCAACCTATACCTACTGATGATCATTATAAACTATTTAACCATAGTATGTATTCTTTCAAAGAACAAAATAGTAAAAAAGTCATCCATTACACCATTTTACTTATTCTAAAGATGGAACGACCAATTGCAGTAACTGATACATTACCATTTTTTAATCGCTATTGGATAAAATTGAGGTAATAATGTAACCCACTTTTTTTGCTCAATTTTGAACGTGTTGGTTGAAGGTACTTTAGATAAATAAACCCCATCTATGATAGACATAAATACAAAAAATACAATTTATAATAAAATATTTTTGTGCCTTACGGCCTTATAAATAATTTTTGTGGGCGGTATTAAATTAATTGCAAATAAAACTAGGTATAAACATTATCGACTGGCAACAATCGACTGTGTTATGCTTATGGTTCGTATTACAGTTATCTACAATAATATACTTTGAGTTTTATTGTTTTGCTATGACGATTGACGATTCAGAGTTCAGACAATTGCGACTGTAAGAGCCAGTGGATGTGCTTTGTTATGCAAAACAATGATCACATCTTATTATTTTATCCCAATTTTCGACAAACGTTCACAGCTGGGTATACAGCCGTACGTACGTAGTCCAAACGTATTATTTGTTATATTTGCCTACGATACTGTATACAATAATGGTGGGCTTAAAATATGTAATTTTCCTATAACATGCAAAATTTGTTTTATGGTTGATAAAGAGAAATATTGCGACATCCAGCCAGAACCAAAATATTCCAAAAATTTCAGCAACAGATTGATTTTGTTTTGTTGAATACAAAGGCTGTTTCCTCATCAGCTGGTAAAAGTCCATAGCTAGACATGGGCCTCTTTTTAGAGAGGATCTGTTTTACTCGTCACGCTTGGTAGGCGGATAGACAAACGCAGTACCTACTAAAGCACGGTCGCGGAGCAGGATTTTTTTATTGCTTTGCATTTTTAAACTTAATTCCCATCACAAAAAGTTTTATCTCTATTGCAACTAAGATAGTTTTAGGACCTTTTTAACAGTATTTGTGATTAGAAAACCGAGTTTATTCTCAAGTTATTAAAGTTCACATTTGTATGAATTGAAATAATTTGAAATTCTTCCTGCTCCGCGATCACGCCATAGGCGTTTTGCACATTTAACGTTAATTTTACGCTGCTGCTCGTTGGGATTTTGGTATTAACCGACTTATATAATATCGAGGAGGTTCTCAATTAGACTGTATGTTTTTTTTATATAATAAGAGTAACAAACAAGCACACAGTCCACCTGATGGTAAGTGGACACTGCCCATAAATATTTACATTTATCCTCGATTAATAATCAAAATGCAGATGCGTTGTCACCCCTTAGGACTAAAATGGAATGCCTCGTATCCAGTAAAAAGGTTCTCCGGATATCTACACTGACCAACGAAACACAGCAGCATTAAGCTGGTATTTTACGTTGGTATTCTGTTAGAGCGTGGTCCTTACCCCGTCAAGCCGATCCATAACTGCAGAAAGTTACGCGATATTATCTTCGTCAATTGTGAACCGGTTTTAATGAATTTTTTTTTTGTTTTTTGATGTTTTAGTACCCAAAAGATATACCATCCTGAAATAGCAGCTTAATGCTGTTGTATTTTGTATGACCGTAAGTGACGAAATCCAGAGGCCCTTTTTACTACCTCAGGGATGACATCAATTTTCATTTTGATTTTTAACTTATTCGAGAATAGGTGTAGGTGTAGGTGGGCCACAGTGAGGGTTCCCAACCCTCCCGGATTGCCCGGGAGACTCCGGTGATAATGGTTAATCTCCCGACTTCCCGGGGTGCAATAATTTCTCCGGTTTTTCTAAAAATTATACGCATCCTTCGCTTACACGTGTCGCTACTCATTCGCTTTGCGGTCATACACAACATCGCGCGCCGGTGTAAATCTGTTCGTCTCGCCGTTGAAGTTGTCGATTCGCCGGTGTCTGTCCGGTCCGGTGAAGATTCGGAATACCAAGCAATGAAAATGTTATCACTAAAAGAACCAATCATATGGACAGGCATTACTAGACTCCAGGAATTATAAAATATTGACTTAGATAGTGACAAACTGTACGATGAGGTCGGACTTGTGCGTGAGATGCAACCACAGCTCGTTGAAAAAAATCGAGTGGATTTACGCTGGGTTGACTTCTTTACGAAATCGGTAGACAGGAATCCCTGTCCTGAATTGAAAAAAATGGCCACATTTGTTCTTTCCATCCCTGTCTCTAATGCTTCTTGAATTTGAATTTGAATTTGAATTTCTTTATTTTGCAAATATGGGTGATACAGAATGTGGTGACAAATATATAGTATAGATTCCACCATATTTTACCAGAAGGCATGCAAAAAATATGAAATAATTATTTTTTTTATCAATTTACGTAGATATGTCATTACATTAGATTAACAAAAAAAAAAGTTTCTTCAAATTACATATAAGTCTAATAAGTCAATCGGTACATTATTATTACTATTTTATACGTGGTAGAGCCATGCTGCAGCTATATTAGTAGTATAGTTGTAGTACGAATGGGTCGGCTCGACCGGGGGAGGACCACGCTCTCACAGAATACCAGCGCAAAATAGCAGCTTAACACTGCTGTGTTTCGTATGGTGAGTGTAAAGAACCGGAGACCCTTTTTACTGGAAAAGAGGCATTCCATCTTAGTCCTCACGGGTGACAACGCATCTGCATTTTGATTCTTTATTGAGGATAGATGTAGATGTCTATGGGTCACAGCAACCACTTACCATCAGGTGGACTGTGTGCTCGTTTGTCACCCTATCCTATATATAAAAAAACTATTATTTAATTATTATAAGCCATCGTCAAATTAATTACATTAATAATAATACAATTTATAAATAAATATCCATGTGACAAACGTACAAATTTTAACATAATATTTTGTCCATTAAAAATTCATTAATATTATAGTACACCTTGTCTGCTAAAAAGTTTCGTAACCTTGTCTTAAATAATGAAGTGTTGAGATCCCTCCAACACTTGGGTTATTTGTTGTAAATAGCCGGCCCGATACAGCAGACACTATTGCGTATTAGTGCTGTTTTTCCCTTAGGAATGTAAACTCTACTATTGTCGCGTCTGTTTATTGGGGCAAGGTATGCTAGGCACTTAAAACGGTTCTGGTTCGACTTTACAAAGACTGCAGACAAAGACTTGCGAGGGCGTATTCAGCATGAAGGAACAAGCATGGAGCAAGGAAAGAAACCGAATGAGTATTTCTTTAGTAAAAGCAGAGTTACAAGTACTAACAAACTTCGATTTTTCATGTAACAACTTTTATGATTTTGTGGTGAAAAACCGACAAATATTAGATGCTGCTCGAAAGCAAAGTAAATATAAATTTAAAAATTAATAAATTATTGAGATTTTCTTTCAATCAAATTCTCCCGAGTTGGTCCTTTCGAGAGTTGGTAACCCTAGCCACAATATCCACTTATCATCAGATGGACTGTGTGCTCGTTTGTAATCCTTGCTTATACGAAAAACGATACCTAGCTATAATATTTTTTATATAATATGATGATGTCATCAGTGCCATTGTTCTCTATAATAACTATTATCTGTATTTATTGCAAACGAATCATTGTTACATGTTTAAAAAATGAAATCTTTATACACTGTATAAAATTTTACATAACTTTTATAGAAGAGGGTTATAAAAAAAACAAATGCATTAGTGTGTGAGCGGTACTCTCTAAAATGACTGAACTGGATCTTTAAACGTTAAGAAGCCATATTATTGCAGCTGAAACAAGTGGTAAAATTAAAAATTTGTACAACCGGCTTCAATATAAATTATTAAGGATAACTCAAAAACTACTGATCAGACCATCAAATTTATATGGGACCACATGAGAAGCACCAGCTTTCATATAAAAAAAAAAACAATCATCGAAATCGGTTCACCAAGAAAAAAGTTATGAGGTAACACACAAAAAAAAAACATGTGTGATTGTCGTGAAACACTCGGTTGGAACGAAGTTCCTTTCGTAGTATAATATTATGATTGATAAACGTATTATATTATTGATTAACAAATACAAATAAATGAATTACTAGCGTCTATTAAAATGAAGCGTCATTTCAAATAAAATAATATTTCTTTCATGGCAAGATAAGAAAAAGTGCGAGGGAGATGGATATTATTCCATCAGCACAGCCTTGGCGAGAGACCAGAATGCGCGTGTTCCCGAAGGAATACGAACTAGTTTCTCGCCAATTCTGCCGATGTGCTCTGACTTTGCCTTGACAATGACACTTTTGAAGGATCTGGAGGCGGAATTATACTTCTTTTTAAGAGCGCTGGTATTTGCATCCCGAGACGTCGATTCGTGAGCCCAGGCCTGGTAGCACTCTTGCTTATGGCGTAATGCAATTTTGCAGGAGCGACCAAACCATGACTGGGTTCTGCCTCCGATAGGTACCACAGATGATGGAATAAGTAGTTCCATTCCCTGTAGCACCACATCAGCGACAGAATCAGTAACAACGCTGGGATCATCTGGCGAGAAGCAAACCCGCCTCCAAGGGTAGGATGCAAAAAATGATCGCATCCCGTCCCAATCGGCTGACCTATAATGCTAAACACGGCGGCAACCTGCAGAACGCAACCACGATGGGAGCGTGAGTGGCACCGTACTCCGGATCAGACAATGGTCCGAGGAGCCAAGAGGGGCATCCACGGAGACCTGATATCCGTCCGGTTTCCGGTCCGATGAGAGGTCAACAGAAGGTCCAACAGGGAAGGTACATGATCTTCCACATCTGGGATCCGCGTAGTTATAAACAGATCTACCCGCATGGTCGGTTAAACGAGAACCAAGCCATTCAGTGTGGTGGGCGTTAAAATCACCAAGCATCACGAACCAGTGGTAAATAAAAATGACTTTCAATAAGTATTATGTAATAATCAATATTGAATAAAACTTATATATATATTATATATTATATATATATATATATATATATATATATATATATATATATATATATATATACATATATACATATATATATATATATATATATATATATATATATATATATATATATAAAAGCTATGAATAGAATAGAATAAAATAATATTCGTCTGTCAGTACATTATACAGGGTATTTTTGAAACGCTCCCGAAAACGAAGACAGATGATAGTACTAAGGATACCTATGATGATGGGTCACAAAAAAATTCGATCCCGAGGAAAAAAAAATCATCTTTTCACAACGTTTTATTAACTTTTTTCACGCTCCATCATGTTATTACAGTTATTTGAAACGATCTTTCACAAAAAAAAATCATGAAAATACTGAAAAATAAAACCAGCAGTGGAATTACTGAATTACAATCAGCTGACTGAGGTCAATGTGCGCGAACGCCGAATTCGCGCGGCCGCAGCTGCGATGGTACCACAATACCTAATAATTTACAACACTTGTCTAAATACCTAACTTATCTACAACCTACTAATTTGCCACTGCCTTCTCACGTAGCCACTTTAATTCGAATTCACAGGTTAAATAAACCAAATAACTGGTTTGATTCCCCCTAATGAAAAAAATACTTAAATAAAATGTTTACAAGGTTAGAATCATGCTGTTATCCATTGTGTAGGTATTTTATTATTCTGATTACGTGGTAAAGCCATGCTGCAGCTATATTAGTAGTATAGTTGTAGCACGAATGGTCGGCTCGACCGAAGGACCACGCTCTCACAGAATACCACCGTGATAAGCAGCTTAACACTGCTGTGTTTCGTATGGTGAGTGTAGAGAACCGGAACCCTTTTTACTGGAAAAGGCATTCCATCTTAGTCCTCACGGTGACAGCATCTGCATTTTAGTCTTTATTGAGGATAGATGTAGATGTCTATGGTCACAGCAACCACTTACCATCAGGTGGACTGTGTGCTCGTTTGTCACCCTATACTATAAAAATTATAGTCCAGAATAAGTTAGTATTCAGTTATGTATAGTATGTGCCATATCGATTGAGAAAACGGACAATGACCTCAGATATGAGCCAGTGTCAAAAGGCGTAACTTACAAAATCTCAATTTAGATGTGATAACAATATTTAAATATTGATATTATTCCCACTTCTAGGTCAGCACATATGTTTTGTTTTTTGTTTCTTAAATAATATTGTCTGTGGTTCCTAAACATAGTAAAATCTTACGGTACATCATGAAAATGTGTTATATTTTATATTTCAATTTATGGTAAGTAACAAGCAATTCATTTAATAACAGTTTCATATTAAAAATATTTGAAGCAATATAATCACCATATTGAGCTTTTGCAAATTCATCCTTTAAAATAACAAAACGCGCGTTACGTCAGTTCGTTCTAAAGAAACGTGACAATGGCAGCCAGAGATGCGTCACTTTGAGGCCAGTCCGCCATTTTGTTTTCATTCGTGTTCGGATAGCGCGCGTGTGTACGTCTCGGGTAATTCATGCATTCATTGCATTGTTTTAGTTGAGTTTTTACTGTTAAATTTGTTATATCGTTAAGTTTTTTTTTGATCTGTTATATTAGTTTTACTGCGGTCGTTACTAAATGACATGAGTTCAGGAGAATTTGGTGAAGGACGGTCCTTCAACATCAAGTGGAAAGAGACGTCGCCGACCCATAATAAACGTAGCGGTACGTACAAATAGGTACAAATGCGACGACGTAACCTTTTTCTTAAAGCGCTCTTTTTATGTGACCATGTGGTATTTATTTTCTAAAACAATATGTATTTATGTGATGTAGTACTATGGTAGTATATTTTTGTCATTTATTTACAGGCCCATCTTCTGGAGCACCTTTAACGTCACCAGTAAAAAAGAGAAAACCTACCACTTTGTCGGTCGGGGAACAAGAGATTATCATTAATGTATACAAATATGTCAAAAACACCTGGCCCGAAGACGTGTATCCTTCAAACGTTAATATGGTAGAAAAGGTTTCGAGATCTCAGGAGTCAGCAAGAGCACTATATATCGCGTATTAAGCGTGTATAGAGATTCCCATAAAATACCAGAAAAGGAATAATTAATAAAAGAAAAAGTCTGTAATTGACAAGTTGGACGATTTTGATAAATCGGCTATAAGAGCGAAAGTGCATCAGTTCTTTCTTGCAGGAGAATTACTGACTTTAGACAAAATTTTGCTCAGTATAAATCAAGATGACCAGTTGCCAAACTTGAGCAAAACTTCCTGCGACGTGTGTTGCGCCATTTAAAATTCAAATATAAAGAGAAACAGAAAAAGTGGTTCAATAGATCGCCCAGAGATAGTTCTGTGGCGTACCAGATATTTGAGAGAAATACAAATATTAAGAAACGAGGACGTAACATTTTTACCTTGACGAAACATGGATTAACGCAGGTCATACTATGGGAAAGGTATGGAAGACACCACAATTGAATCTTCTCGTCAATCACGGTTAGAAGGCTACCTACTGGCGCGAAAGTTCTTCGGTAAAGGAAAGCGATTAATAGTTGTACACGTTGGCAATGAAAATGGCTTTTTGGAGGGATGTGATTGGGTATTTGAATCATCATCTACTGGTGACTACCATGAGTATGGACGCTCCATTTCGAGGACTGGTTTAGAAAAGTAATAGAAAAACTGCAAAGCGGCGATGTCATAGTTATGGATAACGCTAGTTACCACTCCAGACGTTTAGAAAACCCCAACAATGTCTTGGCGGAAACAAAATATGCAGGAATGGCTAGAATCTAAACAGATCGCATACGCCCTCGGACACAAAGACCCACTTAATGGAAAAAATAAAGGCAGTTAAAGATAACTATCGAAGTTACGTCACCGACGAGATGGCAAAGAAAAAGCATCACAGTGGTAAGGTTACCTCCTTATCACTGTGAGCTTAACCCATTGAACTTGTGTGGGCAGATGTGAAAGGGTACGTTGCACGAAAAATACAACTTTCAAGTTAAAGATGTTAAAAATTTACTTAAAGATGGTTTAACTCAAATCACGCCAGATAAATGGAAAAACTGTGTTCAGCATGTCCTTAGGTTGAACAAAAATGCGTGGCATGGATGATAGAATTGACCAAACTGCAGATCGCTTTATAATTAATGTTACAGATAGTTCATCAAGTGAAGATACGAGTGATGATTGCACCGAATAAAAATAAAGTTCTTATATAATATTAAAAATAAAGTTTTATCTTTTGCATAAGTACGTACTTATTCGGTGTCGTTATCACTGAATCTTTATATGTGTTATAAATTAATGTTTTTTGTTGTTAAATGAATAAAGTACTTTATAACAATAGATGATTTTTCTTCTACAGCGATCTTTCACATAACTTTTTAATAATAGTTAATAAATATATATTATATCAATCATTATAAAAAAATCATTATAAATAAAGAAAGTACTACATATAAAATGTGCCTATATATTGAAGGTTTGTAACCCCTGGTTAAACGACCGAAAGGTCATTGTCCGTTTTTCTCAATCGATTTGGCACATACTATACCTATTCAGATCAGTTCAGTACTAAGTTATTTAAAAAAAATTAGGTATGAAACAGCTTACCGATCCTCCGTGACCTTATGAGATTCTTTAAGGCACATTAACATGTTGCCGTATTCACGAGCACTATAAACGTACCTACGCGTTAGACATTATTAAAACCAAACAAAAAACACAAAACGTAACAACAAGAACAACATCATTAATTAATAAATAACAAGTAATAACGATAATAATTTAATAAACAAAACAATTCAACTATCGCTCGTGATAGTCAACATGGCACTGTCCTCTAGTATATATACAGTAATCTATGGCACTGTCTCAAAAACTAAAATTATTGTAATGTCCTTGAAGCATGTGTAAATTCCACAGCGCGAGGCGACACGAAGCAGCGTGTGTGTGAAAGGGAAGGGTAGAGTGAGTAAGTAGTATAACCTAATGTATTGTTTCGTACCGATCTAGGAAAGAGTTCGGCGCCCGCGAGGATATTGACCCTATTGTCAGCTGATTTTCTTTTTAAAGTTTCACTGCTGAGCGATGGAGCGTGAATAAAGTTAATAAAACGTTGTGAAAAGATGATTTTTTTTCCTCGGGATCGAATTTCTTTGTGACCCATCATCATAGGTATCCTTAGTACTATCATCTGTCTTCGTTTTCGGGAGCGTTTCAAAAATACCCTGTATATATAATACGAATTTACAGTACACATGATGGTAAGTGACTACTGCAGCTCATGAATGGTTGCACGTACTGCACAATATGGAATGCTCTGACGCGAGATTTAAGATTTAAATACTTAAATCTCGCGACAGGCTTTTGTATCATAAAAATTGTGTAACGACGTTATAAGTTGATAGTAAAAGTTTTAAAGGAGTTTATTTTATTCTTTTTAGCGCATTTAAATAAAAGCTTGTTTTTAAAAAAGTTTTTTTACTTTTAATTTATTTAGTGTGTTTTTCTAGGTGAACCGATTTTGATGATACTTTTTTTATTTGAAAGCTGGTGCTTTTCATATGGTCCATAAATTTGATCAGTCAATCAGATCTGACCAGTAGTTTTTGAATTATCCTTAATAATGCGTATTTATATGTGGTAGAGCTATGCTGCAGCTATATTGTGGTTGCGGCACGAATGGGTCGGCTCTTCCGGGGTGGGACCACGCTCTCACAGAATACCAGCGTAAAATTGCAGCTTAATGCTGCTGTGTTTCGTATGGTAAGTGTAGAGAACCGGAGACCCTTTTTACTGGAAACGAGGCATTCCATCTCAGTCTTCAGGGGTGACGGTGACTACCATTTGCATTTTGATTCTTAATTGAGGATAAATGTAGATTTCTATGGCCCACAGCGTCCACTTACCATCAGGTGGACTGTGTGCTCGCTTGTCACCCTTATTCTATACAAAAAATACTTTTAATAACCATTATTTTAAATAATACTAATATTACGGATTTTATCTCCATTTTCAATTATGAGCTATGTATGAGACCTGATTTTGAAGATTATTTTTTTATTAAATAGGTTATACTTTATGGGTGATCCCGTATAAATTTGGAGAATAAATACCACCATTAAGGGTGCCAAAAATTTTTTTTGTTAAAAATTATGATTATTTTTCATTTTTCAATTACAGCCTATCATATAAAAGTAAGCACTCATCATAAATTTCACAGTATACGAACAACCCCGGCTCTAACCCCGCCGGCACTAATCAAATTGTTATTTGCAATTTTTAGTACTGATACTGATTAGTACTGATTTAAGCCGTGTTCTGCGTTCGTGAAGGCTTGAAGAGAGAAGGAAAAAAAACTTAAGAAAAACTGTCTGAGAAATTTTTGAAATCTTTTTTCAAATTAAAGTATAGCCTTGTTATTGAAAAAAGAATTATAGATGTCGGGTATACTAACTCTATCGCTTGGATATATATTTTGTATATTATTTGTTGATATAATACAAGCGACCTACCGCGGCTTCGCCTGGATAGGATATGTTAATGTGACTTTATTTAGATTTAAGTTAATCAAAGACCATTTATTTTACAAATGTTTAGTTTAAAAAAATACCTTAAAATATAGCCTACATCCCTCCTGGCTTTGCTCTCTATATGTTCCTAAAGTTTCATCACCATCGGTTCAGCCATTCTGAAGATTAGCCCGGACAGACAGACAAAGTTTTAAACAATGGTTTGTTCACTTGTTCATGTCTTAATTACATGCAAATAACTGTGCTTAATTGAAGGCAGTTATTTCAATATTACAGACAAACACTTTAATTTTTATATGTAGCGATCCACCTTGGCTTCGCACGGTTGATTTCTGGATTTCGACAACAACGCTACCTACCGGGTCCAATTGTGACTCTAAACCATTCTCTAATCAACATAATCACACACAAAATTTCATTAAAATCAGTCTAATCGTTTATGAGGAGTTCAGTCACATACACACGGACAGAATAATTATATAATACATAATATGCATGTATTATAGATATAAACCTTTATCTTAAATCATTCTGTTTATTGATGAAATCGCATAAAAATCCGTTGCGTAGTTTAAAAAATTTAAGCGTACAGACGGCGGGAAGCGACTTTGTTTTATACTATGTAGAGAGAGAATATAAGAGAATGACCTTTATGAAAAGTAGGACGAGAAATAAACAAAACTTAAAGTAACTTATATACACAATCTAAATAACGAGGAATAAGACGATTAAAGCAAACAAACTCTAATGCTGACGACTAAAAATTATGTAGACAGATTAACTAGTGCAACCTCCGTAAGCAGTTATGTGGCTTCGCTTATAATGCAATTATACAGTAAGTATGATAAGTATACGGATTTGTTCAGGTCTCCACTCTACTTGTGACTATGTTCACTTTTTTTTAAAGTAAAACAATAGGCTTAACGCGTAGTCAAGGCGTAAGATAATCTTCTACCCCATGTCATCCCGTGGGTGTAATAAGAGGCGGCAGAGGGAGCTGTGTCTCACCAGCAACGCAAAGTTAGGAATTTGCATTTAGAAAAACCCAAAATTAGGGGCTTTTTAGGTGCTCATTAGTTTAAAAATTAGGTGCTCTAAAATTTTCACCGCAACTAACTATTGAAATTTGCGTTGCTACGAGCAGCAAAACGTATCGCTAGCAACGCAGTGACGATAATAGATATACGATAAATGTTAATAGCAAAGAATTAAGTGCTAATTATGTGCTGCAAGTATAGGCAATGACAAAGCGCCCCTAGTAAAAATAAAGTCGTTATTCAGAACAAGGCAGATGCAAAAATCAGGTTTTCTGAAAATCAGAATAGAATCAAAATTTCTTTTAGAAAAAGACCAAATTAACGGCTTTTTAGGTGCTAATTAGGTACCAAGTTTAAAAATTAGTTGATCGAAAATTTTCACCGCAACGAACTCTTGAAATTTGCGTTGCTGGCAAAACGTATCGCTTGCAACACAGTGACGATAATAGATATACGATAAATATTAATAGCAAGGAATTAAGTGCTAATTAAGTGCTAAAAAGATTGTTGAGGTCCGAGATATTTCCGCAAGGGGGGAAAGGTAGGGGGGCTTCCCCAGAGCCCTCTACGTCTACATGCTGTTTTCGAGAGTCATTACGAATCGTCTCGCACGCAGACTCGACGACTTCCAGCCTCCCGAACAAGCTGGTTTCCGAAAAGGCTTTTGCATCATAGACCACATACATACCCTTCGGCAAATTGTACAGAAGACCGAAGAGTACAATCTGCCACTTTGCCTTGCGTATGTGGACTATGAGAAAGTCTTTGATTCCGTCGAAATTTGGGCGGTGCTGCAGTTCCTTCAGCGGCGGTGCCAAGTGGACTGTCGATATATCGAAGTGCTGAAGTGTTTGTACAGTAGGGCTACGATGGAACTGCAGAGAGGTGTAAGACAGGGTGACGTAATATCCCCGTAACTCTTCACCGCTGCATTGGAAGACGTTTTCAAGCTACTGGACTGGAAAGGCTACGGTATTAACATCAACGGCGAGTACATTACTCACCTTCGATTTGCCGACGATATAGTCCTTATGGCAGAATCGCTGGAGGACCTTAGCACTATGCTCAATGACCTCAATAGTGTCTCCCAACGGATAGGTCTTAAGATGAACATGGACAAAACAAAAATCATGTTTAACGTCCATGTCACATCTATGCCGGTAATTGTTGGGAGCACTAAGCTCGGAGTTGTTGACGAATATATTTACCTGGGTCTGAGACGTGGTCCTTCACTGCTGGCCGTATGAGGAAGCTCAAAGTCGCCCAGCGAGCTATGGACAGGGCTATGCTCGGCGTTTCTCTGCGTGATAGACTTAAAAACGAGGATATCCGCAGTAGAACCAGAGTAACCGACATAGCCCAAAGGATTAGTAAGCTGAAGTGGCAATGGGCCGGCCATATAGGTCGAAGAACCGACAACCGCTGGGGAAGAAAGGTTCTCGAGTGGCAGCCTCGTACCGGCAGGCGAAGTGTAGGGCGTCCCCCCACTAGATGGAGTGACGACCTGGTAAGACATACAGGAAGTCAATGGATGCAGGTGGCTCGGGACCGTGCTTAGTGGCATTCCTTGGGGGAGGCCTATGTTCAGCAGTGGACTTGTGAAGGGCTGTAATGATGATGATGATGATATATACATAACCTGTTTCTTTCATCATTTTCATTCCACCCTAAATAAAGGGTTGAAACCCATCAAGACGTTTAGGCTACAGATTGTGCCAAAGAAAAGACATACATACATACATACTCTCGAATACATTACTCTCATTCTGAGGCCTCCGGTCTGAGTAGGGGGTGATGTGGCGGCGCTGTAGTCGCGCCACAAGTGAAAATACATCGAAGCCTAAATCGCCCTATCAAAGTTCCGAAGTAAAAGCGGTATATTATATAGAATAGCTCCGAACTACCACTTGGAGCGTTGGCCGCTCCCCGGGCAGAACACCTTGCCCGGCTGGAGATCTCCCCTTTTCCTTCCACCGGCCACAGGTTAAACTGAATAGCTAGCCGTACCACTAACTAGCTGATCAAACCATTGGGTGGTAACATCTATACTCCAGAATTTAATTAGTGTAGGGCACTGGAGAATTCTTTTTATTTAAAAAAAAGTTACACTAGGTTTTTCTCCTGTATCGTGGAGGCAGGTACATACAAGGCAGCGAACATATATAAATTGCACCCAGACAAACATCTAGACCCGGAACAATATTTGTAAGCTATACAAATACTTGTTCCGTGCGCAATTCGAACCCGCAGCCCTCAGCGCCATGCATGCATCAGCAACTCAATCCATTGCGTATCACAAAAGTTATTTACAGGCTCATCAATCCCTCTATTAAATTTGATACAGTTAAAGTTACAGTTTATATACTCGTACATCCCTCTTCTGGGCACACGCCTCCTCTTATTTCTGAGAGGGTTTTAGGACAAGGAAGAATTTAATTTATACTTGTGATTGTTTTCACTGGGTGAAACTCTATATTTGTTTTTGTGATTGGGATAAATTTATCTGATCCGCCTCGGCTTCGCACGGGTGATTTCTGGATCTCGACAACAGCGCCAACTACCGGGTCCAATTGAAATGTGTTTAATCCATGCAGGGAGCCACTCAAACATGCACAAAAAAAATCATCAAAATCGGTCCAGCCGTTTTCGAGTTTTTGCGAGACTAACGGACAGCAATTGATTTTTATCTAACGAGATTATTATTTATTTTAAAATATAAATAAACCTATAAAAATCGACCGGTTTCGCTTCATCAGGGTATGTCAATGATATACATAAATAAAATTATTAATCGCAAACTGATTTACCACGTGGTCGGCGGTAAAGGAAAAAAAAAGGAAAACATCGTCAATATGCAGGTTGCACATCTGAAAATTAAAAACATATGTCGAGATGTGAAGTCCGCTAATATGCATTAGGACAGGCTGGTGGATACTTCCTTGTTTTTGTGATTTGCATAAAACTTGTACTTGTTTCAAATATTTATTTTAAACTATTGACATACTAACTATAAAAACAGACCGGTTTTGCCTCACGGCATCATCAGGGTATACTTTTCCTTTACTACCGAGCACGTGGTAAATCAGCACTTAAAATTTGCAATTAATAATTTTATTAGTCCCGGCGGGAATCGAACCTGGGTCGCTCGAGTAGTATGAAAATATGTGAATGTCGCGTAAGTGTTTACAGCGAGCGCTTATGCCTGAGCTGTTACGGTTCTGTCACAAATAAGTGTAAATTACTATTTATTAATATTAATCATTAACACCCGACGCAAACAGAGGGGTGTTATAAGTGTAACGTATATCTGTGTATATGTGTGTCTGTCTGTGTCATCGTAGCTCCCAAACGGATGGACATATTTAGATTTAGTTTTTTTTTGTTTGAAAGCTGACTTGATCGAGAGTGTTCTTAGTTATGATTCAAGAAAATCTGTTCAGTCGTTTGAAGACCTTCAGCTCTTTTTCAATTTGAGTTCTTTGAGTTTAGGTGTCGAAGAACATGAGGAATTTTATTTATCTGATATGTTTATCCATTCAAATTCACGTGCGTGTCTTCAATACATATGAAGAATTTGAAAACATTGACAAGGTCACTGAGAAGATAGTGACAGATAATATTATAATCTTGATAAAGTTGAGAAATTCAGGATTAGATAGTCCTACTTGTGCATTGATAAAAAATATTAGTAAGCTAACTATTTTTGTTTATTTACTTATTAAATAAAAATATCTTCAACGAAGGCACGACATAATTTATTTTAAAATTTCTAAGCAACTTAATATCGAATTACTTTCGCCTCCTTTTAAAAGTAAATATTTATTTTTAAATTAAGGCGAGCATCTCATCTTCTATATAAATAAAATGATAGAGGTTTGCAGTTGTACGCGAAAACTACTGGATAGATTTCAACTAGGTTTTTTAAGTTTTATTTCTTAGACACTTGACCCTTATCAAAAAATCATTGCGATATCTTCATTATGATATGATATCTCAATTGTAATAAAAGGCGGGAAAATATTAAGCCTATAAAAGTGCCCATGTGATTTAAATTGACATTTAAACACAATCAATATTACATGGCAACATTAAGACCATTATTATCTTATACTAATAGGTAATAACATACATAGAGAGTAAATATAACAAAATACTTTGTCCAAGCATAGATGCTTACATTTGCCAGAGTTATGATCAAAAGTTGGCAGGATGTAGCACAGTAAAAACAAGGGCAGAGGTTTTTATGTATATACTTATATTTTAGGATTTCAGTGTCAAAGACAAGGAATCATTATCTCGTCTATCGAGACGTCTCGAAGACTGACCGAATTAGAGAAATAATAGATTCTCTCTCGATATATGTCAAAATTCAAGAAAATATTTACAAATATATTTTATTCACTTCCACTATTAATAAGTTGGGATTTGTGGGTGAAATATTTGTTCAACTTTCGATATTAAGCGAGGTATCATTAGAAAGGCCTTCTCTACATAATATAAAACAAAATCGCTTCCCGCCGTCTGTACGCTTAGGTATTTTAAACTACGCAACGGATTTTGATGCAATTTTTATCAATAGACAGAGTGATTTAAAAGAAAAGTTTATATGTATAACACATGCATCTATTATATTATATGATTCTTCTGTCCGTGTGTATGTGATTGAATTCCTTCTAAACGGCTGGACCGATTTTGATGAAATTTTGTGTGTCATTATTTGATTCACATTTGAACCCGGTAGGTGCGTTGTTATCGAGATCTAGAAATCAACCGTGCGAAGCCAGGGCGGATCGCTACTTTAAAATAATTTAAGTCCCATAAAGTGTGTAGTCTAAGCGGCTTGAGGGATTCATTGTGGGCGTGACGTAGTGACGTAATTATTCTGTTTTCAGTAAACTTTTTTTATGGCAGCCAGACTTTTTTAATTACTTATTTAGTCATTAATAAAGTTTAAATATGTTACTTGTATAAATTTAGTTTTGAGTTGAAATCTCGCCTCGCTGAAATTCTTAATATTAGTGCATTTTTTATTCTATTGTTTTTTGAAAAAACGTTACCCGAATTTTCTCCGGTATCGCGGAGGCAGTTTACAAACAAAACAAATACTTGTTCCGTGCGGGATTTGAACCCGCGGCTCTTAGCGCTGCAACTCAATTTTTTTTATTGAATAAGGATGACAAACGAGCACACAGTCCACCTGATGGTAAGTGGTTGCTGTGGCCCATAGACATCTACATCTATATTCGTTTGCGAATTAAAATGCAGATGCGTTGTCATATATTGTGATAGAATGCCTCTTTTCCAGTAAAAAGGGTCTCCGGTTCTCTACACTCACCATACGAAGCACAGCAGCATTTAAGCCGCTATTTTACGCTGGTATTCTGTGAGAGCGTGGTCCTTCACCGGTCGAGCCGACCCATTCGTGCTACAACTATACTATTAATATAGCTGCAGCATGGCTCTACCACGTATAAAATGTGCTAAGCCACTGCGCCACGGGCCGTCTACAGAGTTTTACACAGTATTGTGTATTGTTATTGTCACTACGTAACTGCAATTAATTCCAACACTGCTTTAGACACTTCCTCCGATTTTATTGCAAAGGCATTGATACCATAGACAGAAAGAGGAAAAATTGCCAAGTATTAATGGGCCACACGAAATGTAGAGTTCCGCTGCCAACACACGCTAGCCTATACTAACATCTCTAATGTTATAAAACATAACATAACATAAACACTCACGCCTGTCACCCAGAGGGGTAGGCAGAGACTACGGACTTCCATTTAGCACGATCCTGACACACTTCTCTCGCCTCCTTTACATCCATATATCTACACATACACGCTCGTCGGTTAAGGGTACTCCTAATCTGGCCCATTTTGTTGTTTGTTGTTATAAAAGTATTGGTTATTACATTCGAAAGTATAAAATAAGAGATAGTTCCAGATGTTTTTTTACTATAGAATAAGGAAAAAATTACCAATGTTTAAGTACAATCCCACCTGGTGGTAAATGGTAATGGTAAATCGCGTTGTATTTGTGTAATAAAAGCCTATTAATTCTTGCTTTGAAGTTTGAAGACACCCAGATTGTGATTTAATGGAAGAAGAGACGCCGGCATATTATTTTACTCCCTTGCTGTACACATTACAAAAGGCGAAGCAAACCGTTTGGTTTGGATGTTGACAACAAACAAAAGGGGGGAGGGGTGGAGGGTAAGCTTTATTGCTAAACGTAGTTTATGCTACACAGCATGCCAAAGAAATAGATACACGCACATACACTCGAAAAATATTACCCTCCTTTTGGGGCAGTCGGATAAAAAAGAAAGATGTTTCACATTGTTTATCACTTGTTGTTGCTGTCAAATTAATAATAATAATTGTTTATTTCAGACAACTTGCACATCCTTATGGGTTAATAATGTAACTAAAAACTATGTTAGTAGTAAATTATATAAGGTACAAAAATTACAATATACATGAAAAATATGAGGTACATTTTCATGTACTATGAGCGACCATCAGGAGAAAGGGTAGGTCCCAGTGATCGTCATGATGACGTCACGACAGAATCGTCGATCAGAAATGTCCATGAACACAGAATAACGGCGTAACGCTTCTGTAATTCGTATGGTAAGTGACAAGATTCAGAGACCCTTTTCACTAGTATGAGGCATTCCATCTTAGCCCTCAAGGGTTACGAGTGACGAAACATTTGCATTTTGATTCTTAGTTAAGGATAGGTGAAGGTGTCTATGGTCCACGGCGTCCACTTGCAATCAGGTGGACTGTGCGCTCGTTTCTTGCCTTTATGTAAAAAAAATCTTGCAAAAGAAGGCTACTGTATTCATGCAATTCTGCAGATAATTGCATTCGGCCTCAATCTTAAATCAATTATTTAGTGTATTTATACTTCGAAGAATTATCTAGCGCATTAGTCTATAGTTGTCTCAATGCAATAATTTTCTTACTTGTTTATATTTCTTTTTTTCTTGTTTTTATATCTCTATGAAGTCCAACCAAAAAGAATGCATTATTTTCTTATTATCAATATTAATCGATAGTAAATTTGAATAATCTGCGACTTGTTATTATATTACGATACTTTTTGTAATAAAAATTACAATATAGATATGACATATTTATGTTAAATGTATTTATTCTGATTTCTGATCAGTCTACGGATTTTTAAAACAGTTTTTATATTAAGCCTTTTATGTAAGTAATCCGTTTTATTAATTCCGAATAAAATTTGCAAAATAAAATGTAATGAACGTTTAATTTTAAATTAATTTTTGGTTAAACTTGTTAGCAAACTTCTCAGAGCATAATATACCCAATTCTACGTTTAATTACAAAATTATCACAAAAAAACTGTTTGGAAGTGTTAAGAGACTATCGTGATCTTTGGAGATAATCTAAAATATATCTGAATAGACATAAAAAAGTTAAGTACTTATTTTTATTTATTTTACTCTGTTGTATATGTATATAAGCTTTCATAATTTTACTAAGAATATAATATGTATCTCAAATTTTGAGTGTATTTTAGGGATAAAAAAGAAATTTATATTTAAATTAATTACACTCACCTAATTTAATGTTGAAAATAATACAGCTAAAATTTATTCTTCTCTCAAATTTTTAAACACTTTAAAAGTCTTTTCCGCACGGAAATATAGTGTTCAAAATAACAATAAGCCTCGAAACACGCTCCAGTTTTTACTCCTACGTAGAAAAAAAATAACTAATCACATAGAGAATTTTAAATTTTTCCCGTTCGCGTAAAGACAGGCTGCTCGTCAACGGCCTATTTTCCTGAATCTCTTGTCGACACTGACCGCCTGTATGGGACAAGCGTTATTTCGACTAGCGAGGCACAAATAAAGACTCCAGCGCACGTCCGATTCCGCTTTAACTGATAGGATAATCATTGGCAAAAAGATATGAACTATCTAGCAATAGTTTATTAGGCTGATAACAGTTTTTAACAATTATCATTAGTTTTATTGCACATACACAGCCCCCATTGATTTAAAGTTACATCTAAATTTATTTTGTCTCATTAAAATTATGGTTCAATGAAAAGATTTCTTTACAACCGACTTCAAAAAAAGGAGGAGGTTCTCAATTCTATTTTTTTTTATGTGTGTTACCTCAGAACTTTTTTCTAGGTGAACCGATTTTGATGATTCTTTTTTTATTTGAAAGGTTGTTTTAAAATGAGTTTAATTTAATTTCTCTTTGTCGTACAAATAATGAATGAAAGTAAATATCGCAGTTAAAAAATAATCGAACTTGTGCTGGATGCCTAATGCTGCATTGCAGGAAATATGCGGGGTGGGTATGTGACATACGATCGTGACGCATGCCATTGAAAGTTTGAGAAGTAATTGTTGACGGATTTGCTCTTGTTTCAACAGTGTTACGAGGAGATTGATCTTTTGTAATATGAGTTTGTATAAATGTGGCTTAGAGTAAATACGAGTACATGCTTTAGTCGTTACACTAAAGTTTGGTGGTAGAGCCATGTTGCAGCTATATTATGGTTGTAGCACAAATGGGTCGGCTCGACCGTGGAAGGACCCCGCGTTCATAGAATACCAACGTGGAAAAGCAGCTTAATGCTGCTATTTCGTATGGTGAGTGTAGAAAAACGGAAACCTCTTTTTATGAAAAGGAGTATCTTAGTCTTCAGGGGTGAAAACTCATCTGCATTTTGATCCTTAAACGAAGACAAATGAAGATGTCTATGGACCACAGCATCCACTTTCCATCAGGTGCACTGTGTGCTCGTTTGTCATTCTTATTATATAAAAAAAACGCGATTACAGAGTAAATCTGTAGATAATAAGGTTCTTGCCTTTGTCATTAATCTCTAAATGAGATATATCTAGTGATGAAAATTGGAAATACACTATGTCCGTCGTTATATACTTTAATTATAGTCGTCGATCTTTTTTTTTAAAAAATAAACAAAACAGCCTAACGATTTAGGGCACCTATTGTGATTTTTTTATATAATGAGGGTGACAAACGGGCACACAGTCCACCTGATAGTAAGGGGATGCTGTGGCTCACAGACATCTAAATTTATCCTCGATTAAGAATCAAAATGCAGATGCGTTGTCACCCCTGATATATTTATTCTGTGCCCCTGAGGAATGCTTCGTTTCCAGTAAAAAGGGTCTCTGATTCTATACACTCACCATACGAAACACAGCAGCATTAGGCTGCTATTTTACGCTGGTATTCTGTGAGAGCGTAGTCCTGCCTCTGTTGAGACGAATCATAATAATAGCGGCAGCGTGGCTCTACCACGTAAAAAACTTATTTATCGAAGGGTCGAATTCGCAATTTGATACTGTCGTAAATAATCTTCGTGTACAAACATTTTGAATTACGGGAATATTAGTACCAGCCTATCAAAAGTTCACAACTGAACTTAGGGCTCCACCATTAATTGCCTCATATGGTGGACATTTGCCATAGTTGCCACGCATGACGGACAGGTTGGCCACCGCAGTTTTTATATTTTGTTGTTATTAGGAAGACGCTGCTGCTCATCTCCTGTTTTGTTTCCCACACTCTTACGACACCCACGGGGCGATACGGGGTAGTGAATATTCTTACACCGCCACTACGCGTTCTTGTAGTGTTCAATAGTTGTAAGTTAAAGTAAATTAAAGTATTAACTTGTTATACGTTCCATGTCGGACACAGTCTTCCTCTTATTTCTGAGAGGATTCTGTAGCAGGTAAGAGACCGCTACGCAGCCCCATTGTTGTGTGTGTGTTCGACTTTACATTATATCGCCTTAATATATTTTAATTCCTCAGATATGCAGGTTTTCTCACAATATTTTCCTTCACTGCCGAGTATGTGGTAAAACAACCTAAAAAAAATCGGTCTAGTGGCGATTCGAATCCCGGGTCGGGCCTAAATCAGATATTGGGGTTTTCTGTCAAGAAATTTTTTAGTAGTTACCCGAAGTCGGGAAGTTGGTGGTGGTTCTCCCTGTGCCTCGGCAAGCACGTAAAGCCGTTGGTCCTGCGCCTGATCTGTCTCCGTCCGCGTCGGATTGCGGTTCATCAGACTATCAGAGGGATTATAGAGTGCACCTGTGTTGGCACAAACACTCTGCACTATAACCTTGTCCTGCGCAGATGGCTAGTCTCTGATGAGACCGAAATTCGGTCTGAAGGACATTATTATTATTAAGCCTAAAATTTCATAAATTAAAGTCCCGCTGGGTTTCTTGCTGGTTCTTCCCAAGACAGAGGTTTTTTTCGAACCAGAGGTAAAGTAAAAAATGACTTTCAATAAGTATTACACATGTGATCTATATTGAATAAAAAAAATATTCTATTCTATTCTATTCATAGTACACGAACAACAGTACGATATTCCCGGCGAAAAAGTTGCTAAAAGCATATCTAGTATGCCTTCTTTAAAAAAAAAACAAAAGTATTTCCGTAGGTTCAATAATCTGTAAAACCATAATTACTTATGGAAGGGCAACGACAATGATTTATCTGCGGACAGTTACGGAATTATTCATCAAAGAAATGAGGCGAAGGCCTTGTAAAAAGTGAACAAGACGGATTCCGGTTCTTTCCCGACTGTCGACAAGTTACAGCATCGGCGCATCAGAAAAACAATTTCAGACGTGCCCGCAATTTTATGCAAAAAGTTTTGATTGATTCCTATTTATGTCAAAAGAAAAGGAAATCGATATAATCGAACAATTGAAAGTAAATACTTTTGGACCCGTGCCGTAATAGCTCAGGGGCTAGAGCTTGCTGTAAATTTCACAGTACGCGAGCAATCCGGGTTCGATTCCCGCCAACACCAAATGAAATTGTTAGTTGCAATTTTAAGTGCTGATTTGCCACGTGCTTGGCGGTGAAGGAAAACATCGTGAAGAAACCTGCATGTCTGAGAAATAAGAAAAAAAATATTTCGAAGACATGTGAAGTTCGCCAACACGCATTGGGGCATCGCGGCGCACATTTTCTTGCCCTAAGACCATCTCAGAAATAAGAGGAGACCTATGCCCAGCAGTGGGACGTATATAGGCTGTAACTTTTACTTTTGGAGGTGTCATTCAAAAGAACTCGAAAAAGAATGGTTGACTGGGAGAGAGTGCCTTAAGGCATTAAGTCCGCCATATGTACGATTTTTATTTTGTGCATTAAAGTTTAAATAAATAAATAAAATAAATAAATTCGCTTAGTGCTATTGAATTAATATTATCGCTCAAGTTCATTATAAGGCGTAGGTAGGGCTTCTATTCTGCTTAAGACTCCTACTGGGCCACCATTATCTTAGTTATCTCTACCACTAAGCAGCAGTGCTTTCTTTGACGTGAGCACTCTGTCACTAGACGGTGGCGTAATAGAATCCACTGCCGCAAATCATCCCGTTGGTGTCGTAAGAGGCGACAGAGAGAAATTGAAACAGGAGATGGCCGGCAGCATCTTCATAACTCTTTCAGAAAAAAGAAGCATGTCCCCAGCTGTGAAGTGCCGTTGTAAGAATATCCACTACCCCACCTCATCCCGCGGGTGTCGTTAAAAGCGACAGAAGGAAACAAACCAGGACACACCAAGACCAGGAAAAAAACTACGGTTTTCAACTTGACTGCAAAGCGTGGCAACTATGGCAAATATCCCATTTATAAGGCAATCTATGGAAAACGCGTACGTGTAAAACGTACTGTAGTAAATAATGAATTAATGAATGTTATGCAATCAATTTTTTATAGAATGGTGTGATAAACGAGCACAAATTCCACCTGATGGTAAGTGGATGCTGTGGCCCAAAAAACTAAAATGGAATACCTCTTTTCCAGTAAAAAGGGTCTCTGGTTCTCTACACTTACCATACGAAACACAGCAACATTAAGCTGCTGTTTTTTTTTTTCGTTTTTTTTTTTATAGGATAAGGGTGACAAACGAGCACACAGTCCACCTGATGGTAAGTGGTTGCTGCGGCTCATATACATCTACATCTATCCTCGATTACAAATCAAAATTAAGCTGCTATTTCACTCTGGTATTTTGTGAGAGCATTGTTCTTCTCCGGTCGAGCCGACCCATTTGTGCTATAATCAAAATATACCTGTAGCATGGCTCCATCAAATTTATTACTTTTCTTTATATAATTTCTAGAGTAAATTCTAACACGTGCAATATTGCGCTGACGCAACTTTGCTCCGTCTTGACCTCTTGTACGTTTCCTTCGATCGAACGCGGCTTATCGATTGAACGTTGGATTTAACTCTAGTTCACTTTTATGTTTGATAAGACATGTTTCTATTATCGATTTGCAAACGGTCTATGTTCTAGAACTTATGCCTGAATAATATTGTTCTTTTATTCTATATTGCTACACCTACGTCAAATTCTCACCACTCCATGAGTTGACTGGTAGAGAATGCCTCAATGCATTAAGTCCGCCCTTTGTATTCTTTTGTTTTGAGGAATGCAATAAAGAATAAAATAAATAAATAAATATAGAAAGTGGCGTAGCATGGCCAGGAGCCGCCAAAAATGCTGCCCCTCCTCTTTTTTGAAGTAACTTCAGAAATATAAAATCGGTAAAAGTCAAAGTTAAGTAAAGTAATGTATTTTTACTGATACCTAGCCTTGGCGAGTGTTAATGCCACAGTATTCGTAATATTTTAATCAAAAGTATTAAAAATAAAAATAAAAACTTAGTAACAGTCCTTGTACTATTATTTATTCTGTAGTAACAGGTAATTTTCAGATTTTTTGAGATTTTTACTAGCATCATTTAAATTATTTACATAATCTGCCACCTTTTAAAGAAAATCTGCACTATTTAAAGAAAAGTTATACTAAAAGTTAAAAGTTAAAAAAGTTACTGCCTATATACGTCTCACTAATGGGTTTAGATCTTCTTGAATTTCTGAGAGGGTTTTGGAGCAATTATTACGCCACGGTGCTCCAGTTCGTGTTAACCGATTTCACCTGCACTCAAAATATAAAATGTGTTCTATAGATATGCAAGTTTTTCATGATATTTTCTTTCACCGCAGAGCAGCACTTAAAATTGCATATTTACTGGTGCCGGTGAGACCGAACCCGGGACGCATACTGTGAAATTTGGAGCGAGTGATTTGCCCCCTAACACGGCTCTTGAATTGCTGTGATAATATGCTAAACGGTAGAAAATTCTAATTAAATGATGTAATAATTAAATAACAACGACTGGAACAACAAAATTAAAAAAAATTATGCCAAGTTTAAGATGATAATCTATTTTGTGTCTATAAAATGTTTTTCATTATGTTAACAATCCTGATAACGAATTTTATTATTTCACTGTATTTATTTGACTAAGTACTGGTATAAGCCCGCCGCGCTATCTAAAGATATAGAGAGCTATAAAGATAACTCGTTTGACATAATTCACTATGCGGTGCGAAATGTATCTACCGCATATAGCACAAAATCCGCAAAACTATAATACTCGCATACACAATTTTAATTTTACTATAATCGTTATAATCACACCTCATTACAATTCCACTGCTGAACGTAAGCCTCTCCATAAACTGTTCATGCAATATATTTAGCAGTATAAGCAATAAACAAATTACCGCCGTATTTTATTCAGACAATAGATAAACATTTATTCAGCAACATACAATCGCACACTTTGATACAGAAAATACAGTCCGTAAATGAACACATAAACAAGACAAACATAAACAAGTGGTAAAATTAAAAATATTGTACAACCGACTTCAATATAAACAAAATGCGAACATCATCAATGTAGTCGAAGTCAATTAAATACGCATTATTAAGGATAACTCAAAAACTACTGGTCAGACCTTGATCAAATTTGTATGGGACCACATGGGATGCACCAGCTTTTAAACAAAAAACTATTATCAAAATCAGTTCACGTAGGCAAAAGTTCTGAGGTAACACACATAAAAAAAATACAGTCGAATTGAGTAACTCCTCCGTTTTTTGAAGTTGTTTAAAAATAATCTAATACACTGTAGAGCTACGCCGCAGCTATATTATGGTAACACGAATGGGTCCACCGGAGAAGGACCACGCTCTTACAGAATACTAGCGTAAAATAGCAGCTTAATGCTGCTGTGTTTCGTTTATTGAGTGTAAAGAACTGGAGCGGAGCCCTTTTTCACAGGAAACGAGGCATTTCATCTTAGCCCTCAGGGATGTGTCAATTACACATAATCGGTAATTTATCATTAACGAATTATTTACATAACATAAAAATATACAAAAATTATTATCATAATAAAAACATTAAAACTAAAAACTTTAATGATCAGACAGTCTTATTCCCCTCGGTATAGTGCCAAAAACGCTGGCTTCGTTTTCTCACTGATTGGCTAAACTTATTGTGCGAGAAAAACCAGCCGTCTTATCACCAGCGGCGACGTCAAGTCGGAGACACAGTTCCTTAAGGAACTTTGCCGCAAGTTGTCCCCACGGACCGATAATAATTTTTTATAGAACAAGGGTAAACACACGAACACACAGTCCATCTGATAGTAAGTGGATGCTGTGGCCAAATAGACATCTACATCTATTCTCGATTAAGAATCAAAATGCAGATGCGTTGTCACCCCTGAGGACTAAGATGGAATTCCAGTAAAAAGGGTCTACGATTATCTACACTAACTACACGAAACACAACAGCATCAAGTTATTATTTTATGCTGGTATTTCATGAGAGCATGCTCTTCCCGGGTCGAGCTGATCCATTCATTCTAAAACCACAATATAGCTGCAGCATGGCTCTACCACATAAAAAACTTTCGTAAACTTTCGTATCGTTATTGAGAAGTGATAGTTACGTTTACGCGTTCGGAGGTAGCACGAGTTTTAATTTTGATACATGATAGCTATATGTTACATAGTTAACAAAAAGTTATTTTTTCGATTCAAATTCAATATCAGGTTCTAATGAATCTTGGACCGGTTTAGGCCTGGAAACGTCGAAGTTGGCAGCAAGTGACATTTTACTTTATGCGTAATTGTTTGATAGCGTAATCGTTGCGAGATTTAATTAATTTTTCGTTTGTATTATTTTTCACGAAATACGAAAAACACATAAAATTTTCCATCTTATGTTATTAGGACCGTACGTTATCACAGAAGAATAGACAGAGACTGATGCTTTGTGTATACACTTGGGGGAGTTGAGTGGCTTTGAATCTTAGTTCTTCCTCTTCTTCTACTTCTTCATCACTATAGAAAAAAAATCATCAACACGCTAAGGAGGTGGAATAACAATCGTAGTATCAGACGTCTTTGACGCTGCTCTCTATCGCCAATTACACAGACCAGCATTACGTCTGGCATAGAAGCCTGTGCATGATGTTCTCTAAACTGTAGCCAATTGTTAAAAAGCAAATTCTATACTTCATTGTATCACAAGTAACATATTTTTTTCTTTTAAAATAAAATGTACCTTTGTTGTTCAATGTAGTTAACATAGTCTTCCTAAGTATTACCCCTTTATTGCCTCGAATCTATTTTTATGACTTAGAAACAAAAAATAATACCTATCATTATCACATGTGTTTAATTTTTTATTTACCCATAAAAAATGTGTAAAATGTCAGTGTCTACCACATTTTGTGAAATTTTTAGTAATAATGAAACCATTCTATAATTTTATTCGCTATTTAAGGCCATAAAGAAACAGTTTTGTCAATTTATGTAAGAATCAATAAAAATATTTACAAAAAAGAGTAAGTAAGTTTACCAATTAAAGACGAGTCCGTTTTTAAAAGTCATTAAATGGTCAAATTACTTAAACAGGTCATAAAATTTATTTTGAATAAAGACTAAAATAAATGAAACACTTACCTCATCGTAAAAGTCCGGTCGGTATTTCATCGAGACCATCAAAACACTATCCTTCATAAAATTTTTCATTTTCATTCCGTATGCAAATTATTTAAATTAAATTTTCACAAATGTTATTAACGAAAATTTTAGTTTTATTGATATAATTAGTTTTATTACAATAACGAAATAATTTTGTAATATTTGAGAGCTTTCTTCCGTAAGAGTTGAAAACAAACTAACAGGCGCATGAAGCGTCAATCGTTTTTATTCATAGGAAACATTAACGTTTGTTATGTTTTCCTTAAACATATATTCAACGCTATATTTATGAATATAAATGTCTAGTATACCGCTTTAAAAAACCCCTTTGTCGTCAATGGGTTCGTCTTAGTACGTCATTTGAATTTAGATACGTTTCCCGCGCTTCCAGTTTATCTTACGATCCAACAGCGATATATCAGTAGTAAATCAGTAGTTAGTACATTTTTTTTTCAATTATTTACTAAAGCAATAACTAAATTGGTTCCAAGCTAACAGTCTTATCGCCTCCTTGAATTATTTACACACAACCTATATAAACATCCAATTACTGGGCAATTTACTTATTTCTGAGAGGGTTATTAGTCGACTACTCCAGAGCGTATTGACAGTCGTTTTTATAGAATGGGCGTGACAAACGAGCACACAGTTCACCTGATGGTAAGTGGATGCTGTGGCCAATAGACATCTACATTTATCTTCGATTAAGAATCAAAAAGCAGATGCGTTGTCACCCCTGAGGACTACGGTGGAATGCATCGTTTCCAGTAAAAAGGGTCTCCGGTTCTCTACACTCACCATACGGAACACAGCAGAATTCAGCTGCTATTTTACGCTGGTATTCTTTGAGAGCGTGAACCCCGGTCGAGCCGACTCAATCGTGCTACAGCCAGCAGCTGAAGCGTGGCTCTACCACGTAAAAAGTCTCCTTACGAAGTTGTCACTTCCCGCCGAGCATTAAAACACAATTGTAGTTAATATTTGCATTGATATCCGCGTCATTGACTTCGTATTGCGGGAATCCTACCCGCACTAGAACCAGAATAAATGACATACCGGATCAGTAGCCGGGATCGAACAAATGGGGAAGAAAGGTTCAGGATGTTGATGGATGCATGTGGCTTAGGAGCGTAATTTGTGGCATTCTTTAGGGGAGATCTATGTTCTACTGTGGACTTGTGATCGGCTGTAATGATGATGATGATGATTGTGACGGCGGGAATTAAACTCGGTTTGCTTCCGTACTACGAAATTTTATAGCAGGTGCATACCCTCTGAGTTACACCAAAGTGTTAGCAGAAGATATTGTAAAATATTTCGAAACCATTGACATTAATAAAACCGCTGATCTATGGGGAATTTTCCGTGAGAGTTATTGCGTTTGTAATAGATGCAATCGCACCTCAACTAGCTATTATTTTAGTACTAGTATTGAAACTGGCATGTTTCCTGATATGTATGTATAATGAAATATAGTAAAATAATTTACTTAATTCTGATAGCACTTTAGTTCCCAATTAGACCTATTTCTGTACTGCCAACACCCATCTGAGGCAGATCCCAGCCATGGTTTGGTCGCTCCTGTAAAATAGCATCACGCTATAAGCAGGAGTGCTACCGGGCCTGAGCTGACGTATTAACGTCTCGGAATGTAAACACCAGCGCTCTTAAAAATAATTATAATTCTGCTTCCAGGTCCTTCAAAAGAGTCCATGGCGAGGTCAGAACACATCGGCAGAATTGGCGAGAAGCTAGTTCGCCTTCCTTCGGGAACTCGTGCATTCTGGTCTCTTGCCAAGGCTGTCGAAAGGAACTTCTGTCAGCCATCTCTTCCATCTCTGTACAGAGAGTCCGACTCACTGGCCCATGCCGCAAAGGAGAAAGCCGGTCTCTTAGGCTCTCTCTTTGCGTCCGACTCGACTCTTGATGACGGGGGCAACACACCGCTGACCATCCCGCGGTGTGAGTGCTCCATGCCGGATGTGCGGTTTACACAGCGCTCGGTTAGCAAAGCACTCCTATCCCTGGATGTCAACAAGTCGAGTAGGCTAGATTGAGTCCCTTTGTGTTGAAGACGTGTGCTCCGGAGTTGGCACCGGTTTTAATGCGACTTTTCCAGTACTCCTACTCCTAAGGCGTAATCCCGAATTCATAGAAGACAGCTTTGGTCCACCCAATTGCTCAGACCCGTCCAACTACAGGCCAATCGCCATCACCTTCCTTGTTCTCCAAAATAATGGAATCTTGGGTACTTGGGTACTTTGAGGATCACCAGTTGATTAGTGACCGCCAATACGGTTTCACCAGTTTCCTTGCTGATCGGAGCATCAAGGTCGTAGTAGAGGGTGCATGCTCTGATTACAAGCCTATTAACGCTGGTGTTCCAGGCGACAACACTGGTAATCTTTATACACCGGCCATGCCAATATTTCTCAGCAAAACGTCGCGGTGTACCGAAAGAAACTTGTGTCTGAAGTCGAGACTTTGTTGTACAAAGTATCGGATTTGGGGCGACTAAATCTAGTCCAGTTCAATCCCCAGAAGACACAAGTTTATGTGTTTACCGCTAAAAAAAAAACCTTTGTCGTATCTCCTCAGTTTCTTGAAAAGCCAAATTGGCCTCTAAAAAGCTTGGCCTACTCAGCAGAGCGGGACAGTATTTCATGTCGGCACACCGCTTACAACTTTACACGGCGCAAGTTCGGCCTCACATGAAATACTGTTCTCATCTCTGGGCCAGGGCACTCAGTGCCAGCTCCTTCCACTTGACCGCATCCAGCGCAGAGCGGCTCGAATCGTCAACGACCGGGTTTTTTCTGATCGGCTTGATTCACTGCCGCTGCGAAGGGATGTTGCATCCCTTAGCGTTTTCTATCGCATCTACCACGGGGAATGCTCTGAGGAATTGTTCGGATTAATTCCAGCCGCCAAATTTCACGAACACACAACGCGTCAAAACTCACGATACCATCTACACCATCTGCATGCTGTGCGGTCCACCACTGTGCGTTTTACTAGGAGTTTTCTTCCTCGTACAATCTTTCTGTGGAATTGGCTACCACCGGCGATTTATCCGGACCGATACGACTTAGGGACCTTCAAGAAAAGAGCTTACTCCTTTCTAAAAGGCTGGTAACGCACCTGCAATTTCCCTGGTGTTGCAGTTGTTCATGGGCGGCGGTAGTCAATTACCATCAGGTGAGCCGCATGCTCGTTTGCCCCTTCTTCTATAAAAAAAAAACTCTTATTACATCACTTTAATCCACCCCATTAAAAGTATCCTTTCCATGGTGGTTCAAGCTTTTTCCGAACGAAATTTCATCAAAATCAGTTAATTGCTTTAGTTGTGAGAACGTAACAGACATTGTTAATTTGCATTTTTAGTATTAGAATGGGTGTGTCAGTAATGAACCGGTAGCGTTTGAATGCGGCGCTTCTAGTCGCGGGTGATAATTCCACAAAACAAATATGAGTAAAGGCTTTTCGCGGGATCTTGATTATTGACCGCCGCACCGGTTCCTGTATTATTGTTTAATAATAATTTGAAGTGGATTTTGATACGCAAAAGTGGTGCAATTTTGTGTATTAAATGTTTGCACATGTGAAGTAATAATGGGAATGATGAAACAAGTGCTCCGATGGTGAAGTGAACCTCAAGTTATTGTGTTCGCTTAGGCATCCTGAGATACTACGAGTATTGCCATCGACTATCTGTTGGCTTGACATGCCGTCAAAGTCTCTCAAAAATTGCGTTGTGACGCATCAACATATTGGTGAAGAAGTTTTTAAACAAATTATATTATTATAAAATATAATTTCATAATACTTGACACTGGCGATAGTACAACCGTACAAGTCCATTATTATAGAAAAAAAAGTGTAATACGTATGGTCAAGTTGCCAGTGATGACTTATGTATCTGAGACGTGGTCCTTCACTGCTGGCGGTATGAAGAAGCTCAAGGTACTTCAGCGGGCTATGGAGAGGGCTATACTCGAGGTTTCTCTGCGTGATAAACTTATAAATGAAGATATCTGCAGTAGAACCAGAGTAACCGACATAGCTCAACGGATTAGTAAAGTGAAGTGGCAATGGGCCGGCCATATAACTCGAAGAACCGACAACAGATGGGGAAGCAAGGTTCTCGAGTGGCAGCCTCGTACAGGTAGCTGAAGTGTGGGGCGGCCCCCACTAGATGGAGTGATGAGTTGAGAGAGAGTAGAGACCTGATAAGACATGCAGGAAGTCAATGGATGCTGGTGGCTCAGAAACGTTCTTTGTGGCATTCTTTGGGGGAGACCTATGTTCAGCAGTGGACTTGTGAAGGGCTGTAATGATGATCATGATGATGAATATGTGCAATTTATGTATGTAAATATTTTTTTAAACTACGATAGTGTATAATCCGTCCGTGACTAATCGTGGAAACATTTACAGAAAAAAACAGTACAAAAAGAAACCGAAACAAATTTATTTCATCTTGTAGTCACTTGTTTTAAAACGTGAATTTTAATGCTATGTTCTATTTGAAAGAGGCAAATCGAGACACAATGTGACACACGTTGTAAAAATAGCTTGTGTTTATGTTTTTAATCCATGTAGTGGCGTTGTAAGAATATCCACTACCCCATATCATCCAGTTTTGTGAGCGAGAAGAATGAATATGTTTTCTTTAATCAATGTAATTGGTTTAACCGTTTTAATTAAAGTAAAAATAAATAAATAATCCAGTGGTTGTCGTAGCAGCATCTTCAGAAACACAGCAGCATTGAGCTGCTATTTTACGCTGGTATACTATGTGACATTGGTCGGGTTATTCCGTTTATCCACCCTATTAAATTCACTCTAAAATGTATACTATACCTTAAAGAATATATTTAACTTATTTTACCTTAGGGTGGCTGTTTTAGGGTGGATAAGCGGAATAACCCACGTGGTCCTTCCCCACATTCGTGCTACAACAATAATATAGCTGCAGCAGGGCTCTACTACGTATACTGAAGTAAGTCCAGGATAGGTGCTCTACTTTTTGATTAACAGGTTGAGTGCTGATTAACCAAGTGCTCAGCGGCAAAGGAGAACATCGCGTGATAACCTGAATGTCTGAGAAGTTATAAAAATATTTTGTCAACACGCATGTGCGTTGTTCGGCGCACTCTGTCCTGCCATATAACACATCCAGTAATGAAAGGAGGCCTGTGCCTAGATGTTTTGTGCCCAGATTTTAATTAGAATGGGATGTTAAACAGTTTCTAATCATATTTTCAGAGATATTAATTAGGATTTTAGTGACCATAATACGCAAACGGACATGCTTTGCAAAAATTGCTTAAATATTAAAAACAGGAATTTTTGCATAAAGGCAAGTTTATTTTAATTTTAATGATAAGTAGAACTGCATACATTCTTGGAATTTGAAAAGTCACTTTTGGGAATCGAATCAACTCGAATTTCTTTTACGTGAACAATCAAACTATTTTTACGTGGTAGAGCCACACTGCAGCTATATTGTGGTTGCAGCACGAATGGGTCGGCTCGAACGGGGAAGGACCACGCTCTCACAGAATACTAACGTAAAATAGCAGCTTAATGCTGCTGTGTTTCGTATAGTGATTATAGAAACGGAGACCCTTTTTACTTGAAACGAGATCTCAGTCCTCAGGGGTGACAACGCATCTGCATTTTGATTCTTAATCGTGGATAAATGTAGATGTATATCGGCCACAGCATCCACTTACAATCAGGTGGACTGTGTGCTCGTTTGTCACCTTTATTCTATAAAAAAAAACTCAAACGTAATAATCCTGTATTTTTTGGTGGCCGCCGCGTAATTCATAATATCTACTATTCCATATCATCCCGTGAGTGTCTTAAGAGGTGACAGGGGAAAACTGATACAGGAGATTGGCAGGATTCCTGGTTACAATTCAAAATTATTAAATACTGCGGCCAAACTGAACTTTTAAATGGGGTGAAACTGCCCCCTGACTCTTGGACTAGGATACCCTGCATACAGGGTATCCTAGTCCAAGAGTCAGGGCAAAGAATTGTATATTAATTCTGTGTTCAAAAATAATCTTTATTATTATAACTAAGGCAAATATTCTATATTATGAGGCAATCTACGGGAGAGGCCTATGTTCAGACTTTTGATAGTCTGTAATGATGATTATGAATCAATAGAGCCAATTATATGCATCAAATATAGCCAGCGAATATGAAACGAAATTTCACATTACTTTTAAAAATAAATAAAAATGAAACAATGCAAATCTGATAACTTTTATAAACCATTTCTAACGTGGTGATACGGAGGAGACCGCAATTTCAAAGCATTTTAAAGCAAGCACAAAGGTATTTTACGTAGATAATTGAATAAAATTTTACTCAAATCACAGAAAATATCATTATCATCATCATCATCATTACAGCCCTTCACAAGTCCACTGCTGAACATAGGCCTCCCCCAAGGAATGCCACAAAGTACGGTCCTGAGCCACCTGCATCCATCGACTTCCGATGTCTTACCAGGTCGTCACTCCATCTAGTGGGGGTCGCCCTACACTTCGCCTACCGGTACGTGGTTGCCACTCGAGAACCTTTTTTTCCCATCGGTTGTCGGTTCTTCGAGCTATATGGCCGGCCCATTGCCACTTCAGCTTACTAATCCGTTGGGCTATGTCGGTCACTCTGGTTCTACTGCGGATATCCTCATTTCTAATCACGCAGAGAAACACCGAGCATAGCCCTCTCCATAGCTCGCTGAGCGACCTTGAGCGTCCTCATACGGCCAGCAGTGAAGGACCACGTCTCAGATCCATAAGTCATCACTGGCAACACGTACTGGTTGTACAATCTAGTTTTCAGGTTTTAAGGTATACCTGATGAAAAATGTGTCGTAATTTTCCGAACGCTGCCCAGCCGAGTTGAATCCGTCGATTGACCTCTCGGTCGAAGTTGGACTTACCTAGTCGGACTATTTATCCCAGGTAAACATACTCGTCAACAACTTCGAGCTTAGTGCTCCCAACAACTACTGGCATAGGTGTGACATGGACATTAAACATGATCTTTGTTTTGTCCATGTTCATCTTAAGACCTATCCGTTGGGAGACACTATTGAGGTAATTGAGCATAGTGCTTAGGTCCTCCAGCGATTCTGCCATAAGGACTATATCGTCAGCAAATCGAAGGTGAGTGATGTACTCGCCATTGATGTTAATACCGTATCCTTTCCAGTCCAGTAGCTTGAAAACGTCTTCCAATGCAGCGGTGAAGAGTTTCGGGGGATATAACGTCACCCTGTCTTACACCTCTCTGCAGTTGGATAGGTTTCGTACTCTGGTTCTGTACTCGGATAGCCATCGTAGCCCTACTGTACAAACACTTCAGCACTTCGATATACCGACAGTCAACTTGGCACCGCTGAGGGGACTGTAGCACCGCCCAAATTTCGACGGAATCAAAGGCTTTCTCATAGTTCACATACACAAGGCAAAGTGGCAGATTGTACTCTTCTGTCTTCTGTACAATTTGCCGAAGGGTGTGTATGTGGTCCATGGTACTAAAGCCTCTTCGAAAACCGGCTTGTTCGGGAGGCTGGAAGTCGTCGAGTCTGCGTGCGAGACGATTCGTAATGACTCTCGAATACAGCACGTTGACGCGGCTCAGAAGGGAAATCGGTCTGTAGTTTTTCAAGAGAGCGTTGTCGCCTTTCTTGAAGAACAAGACCACCGCACTTCTGCTCCACGCGTCCGGAGTAGTGCCACCATGGAGGATGGAATTAAAGAGTTTCAGATGGACTTCAAGTACCGGTTTTCCACCTGCTTTCAGAAGCTCCGCTGTAATTCCATCCTCACCTGGGGCCTTGCCGTTTTTAAGGTGCTGGAGAGCCATTCTAATCTCGCTCAGACTGACTTCCGGGATATCATCGGAATAGTGTCGGATAAGACACTATTCCGAAGAAAATATGTAAGTACCCAATACAGAAGTGAGGAAATTTGAATTTCCTCACTTCTGTATTTAAAAGGAGGGGTTATTTCGGATAACGTTATTTTTATGCATATGTAGGGGGAATGCCCTAGCGCCGGACAGCACATAGTACCGGACAAATCACGTCAAAACATGAAATAACGTTCTTATTAACACTCGCTTATAGAAAGAAGTCAAACTCAACGGACAAATCCCCCCACGGCGCGGGAGGCATCAGTCTCGCCTGATACTTACAGGTGACAGTTTAGTAACTTTGCACGTGAATCCCATGCATCAAGTAACATTTACTAAGTCATAAATGGTGGTTCATTTAGAGTGAATAAATTGTGTTTAGTGCTTTTGTTTCAATAATTGGTAAGTACGCTTTACATTGATATTGTTTTTTGGCGTATTTATTAATAAACTTTATTATAATCGAAATCTTACTGCTGTGAGTAAATAATCTAAGGCTGTATGTTATTCCCCTAAGTCCGGACAGTAACAGATTCCCTAGTACCGGACAAATTGAATTAGACCAATCTAAGTTCCTTAGTACCGGACAAGTATTTTAACAAAATTGTGTGCTTGTTCTATTCCATATAATTTTGTATTTCTATTATTTATCTTTTCGAGACGAAGAAAAAAGGTATCTGAAATTTATAGTAAAATTTTGACTGTTTCGCTATACAAAGAACATTTAGAAGAGAAAGAAAATGAAAAAAAAAGAAAAGAAGAAGGCATACGTAAATCTAAAAAGACAAATGACAAAGGAAAAAAAACTAAAGTAAAACCTACTGAAAAGAAGCTGTAGAAGTACTATTGTGTTGTTTGTTGCGAAGACTACAACGAGGACTCGATCCATTGTGGAGCGTGTAAAGGATGGGCTCATGAATCCTGTGCAGATATCCCAGTGTTCAGACGTCTATGTTTGTGATCGTTGTAAATATTTTGAAAGTTTTCTTATTGTGGTAACTTTATGTTGAAACGTCAAGTGTTAGAAAATATTCAATAATTTCTTATCGGTAGTTAAAAATTTAACTTTTGTTCATTTATTTGGTTGTTTATAGTGATGATGTGGCTCTGGGCGTTTATTGTATTAATGTAAGATTTTTGTGTGACTTAAAATTTTTGTAAACCTACATGTGCCTGGTCCTGTGCGGTCTTAAGTGTTAGAATTTATACTTGTCCGGTACTAGGTGCCAAATTTCAATAAAGCCTAAAACTTAACCAATGACTGATTCCATTTTGAGTTCTTATAAATATATATTTGCCTTTGTAGATTTATTATAATGTTTTATATGATTCTTTAAATAAAAACGTTAATTATTTAAATAAAACATAATTATTCAATACTGTTTTTACTAAACACCTTAAGTGTCCGGCACTGGGAGGACCCCCCTATTTTGTTTGTTTTTGTATGCATTTTATTATATTTTTATATAGCTTAGAAAGTGTTGGCCCCAATTGCTAACATTTGATACGTAACTTAGGTAGGAATTTAGCTGGGGTTGTTGACATCACCGTTATATTAGCCAGCGCTTCGCTACATTATTTGACTAGGTACATGAGGGTAATATGGTCACCTTAAGCTTTGCCGCGCTATAAAACCTAAACTAGGAGGAAGACAAAGACTCAAACACATAGTCGTATACTATAACTGATATATTAAGAAAAAAATAACAAAAAAACTTCCCAATTGCGATATATTTACCTATGCGGATGATACCGCCCTGATTTTCAGTGAAAAGAGTTGGGATTCTCTTAGAATTAGGACTGAATCAGGATTACGACATATATCAAATTATTTAAGATCACATCTATTAACACTTAATGTATCAAAAACCCAATTCGTTCCTTTTACGATACGAAAATCTACCTTACCACACTCGGACTTTGCTCTCAAAATTCATAGCTGCTCCCAACACCAGGTGAAAAATTGTCAATGTGTTGATATTGCTGGATCGTCTACTATTAAATATCTAGGTATCACTATCGACCAGCATCTTATATGGAACAAACAAATTGAGTGTACCATTGACAAGGTAAGAAAGCTTATCTGGGTTTTTAGAAGGCTCAGACATGTCGCAGATAATAAAATCCTTATATGTACGTATATAGCTCTAGCCCAATCAGTCTTAAGCTACTGCATTACAGCTTGGGGTGGAGCAGCTAAGTCCTATTTAATAACTCTTGAAAGGGCTCAGTGAGTATTACTGAAAGTGATGTTCTTTAAACCAATCCGTTTCTCAACTCACGAACTACACAAATCTTACAAAATCTTAACAACCCGCCAAATGTACATTTTAAAGAGTGCTATACGAACCCACAACACTTTACCATACACTGCCCCTCAGAGACTAAAACGTAGAATTCTACCTGTTTTCAATATTCCATATTGTAAAACCAAATTTAAGAAAAAACTATTTGCCTGTCAATCAAAACATCTATATAATAAATTAAATAGTAGGCTTAATATGTATCCCCTCACTTGTGCTAAATTGAAAAATTTGCTAACAACAACTCTGCTTAGCCTCAATTATGAAGAAACAGAACTGCTTATTCGCTAAACACACACACACGCACACACACACACACACACACACACACACACACACACACACACACACACACACGCACGCACGCACGCACGCACGCACGCACGCACGCACGCACGCACTCACGCACGTGCGTGCGTGCGTTCTTAAGTATCAAAAATGTCATCAATTCATGTCTAAAGGATTGTTAAAACACTAATAATATTATCTAAATAAAATGATCTGCTGGAAGAGCGGGGTACCCCGTAACACAGGTTTTACTAACCCAGTACAGGGGCCCTTGCCACTTGTTTGTTACTACCTTTTGAAACGCAATAAACAATTTTTAATTTTTTTAATTTTTAAATAGCAAACAAGCTTTGGCAATAATCAAAAAGAATTTGAAAAATTGTCTTAAAAAAAAATAGCTACACTATTCAAAACTAAAATCGACTAAAATATTTACCATAATGTCAACCGTCATAATGGCATCGCTAAAGCAGCGACCTTTTATTATTTGATTGACTGATGAGGAGCTATCGTATCACGGAGACATCTATGCAAACAAGGCTGTAGTTTTAAGTTATAAGAAAGTGACAATATTAACCGGATGACCATATTACCCTCACGTACTATACATAAAAACTATGAAGTCATTACACCATATTCTCATACGATTCTATGAAAATGTTTGTTTTTACAACTCTAAAATGTATTTCAATTAGAGAAATACCCATGATATAATACAAAATGACCGTTTACTGGCAGTGTAAGAATATCCACTAATGCTATCTCTTGCGACACCCACAGGACGATATGGGTTATATCTTCGTAAGAGATGACACAGGGAAACAAACTAGAAGATGGGCAGCGTCTTCTTGACTAAAAAATAAGAAACTGCTGCTAAAATACCGCCTGCCAAGCGTGGTATCTATGGCAAATATGCCCCCTATGAAGCAATCTATGGAGAGGGCTATGCTCAACAGTGGAATTTTGATAGCCTGTAATGGTTTACCCAATTGTGCAAAGCATGTACTTCACGGTTTTATACATCCATACCACTTCAAATTAATAGTATTCTACGTTACATTTTAAGATGGATGGATAATATTGGTTGAAAGACCGGATCTTGGATCGTCTGGAAAATTTGTTGTTATATCTGGACCGGTTTTAATAACATACATGTCGTAGATGTTTTAAGATAATAAGTGATTTATGCTTATACGATATTGTCCTTGGGACATCGATATCCAAATAATTTATGTTCACAAAACAAAAAGTAATAACTACTTTTGTTTTTGTGAACATCTCTACACAGTTTAAAACAAAGTAGCTTCCCGCCGTCTTTACGCTTAGATCTTTTAAACTACGCAACGGATTTTGATGCGGTTTCCATCAATAATCAGGTCTTAGTCAGGTAGGCGTCTTTGAGTAATCGGTGAACATACTGTAAGAAACTATTCCACTTCTGATGTTAGAAATTATTCTCAAAAGTATTTAATTAAAATAACGCTACTCGGTAATAAACCCTGCTTACTATCAGGACCCCAATTACATGATAACACCAAAGTATGCAAACCAACAGCATCACTACTCATCTCAATGTAACACAGGGCAGCCTCTCAGTAACACGACCTTCCTTGCCTACACTAGTTGAATACCCCAACGGGCATAGTAACGACAGTGGGACTCTTAGAATTACAGACTGATGCCTCTTAGTCACCTGTGCGATACTTTATACTGCTAAAACAAGTGGGAGATTATCATTCTACCTTTCTTTTGTTCGTATTTCCTTTTATTTTTTTCCCTCATTCCCAACAATACATAAAAAAAATGATTCCGACGAATTGAGAACCTCCTCCTTTTTTGAAGTCGTTTCAAAATGACTTTCAATAAGAATTACTTTTAATCTAATATTGAATAAAAATTATTCTATTCTATTCTATGATGGTTTGGTGTTTACTTTGCAACTTCACGCCATAAGATTAATTTGGTCATTCGACGGTATATTTAAACATCGAATCTTGGGTCTCCCATAGGTCTGGGCCTGGACCTGGAAATCATAAATCATGGGTTTTCACAGTGTAGGGTACACTGTTAGCAGGTAAGTTAATTGAAAGACGAAGCTCGGGAGACGAACTAAAATAACATTGCCAGTACAAGTATGTGGGCTCTGAAACTCGCCTGTCCTGCGTGGTGACTATCGGGCAAGATTATAAGCCTAAAGAGCGGGTAATGCTCGTTGGCTGTGAACGGAAAGGGGAGATGTCCCGCCGGGCATGGTGTTCACAGCCGAGGAGCGGACAGTGCTCCTCCATCTGGTAGTTCGGAGCCTTTCTATATATTCCGCAGTGCGTTCGGAATTATGATAGCGCGATTTAGGCTTCGAAGCATTACGATTGTGGCGCGACGACAGCACCGCCTATAGCTCCGATTTTACCCGATTACCCTATAAGGGGTAATGTTTTTCGAGAGTAGATATGTATGTACGTCTATTTCTTTGGCACGCTCTGTAGCCTAAACAGCTTGATGGATTTTAACATATGGGATGTCGTTAGACACGTCTTAGCTGTAGAAGTGACATAGGGTATAAATTTTTTCTCTTTTCAATAAACTTTTTTACGCAGTCGGGTTTTAAATTACTGTTTTAACATTTGAGCTTGTTTTCTGAAAGTGTTTCGTTGTTGGCCTTACACGGCCTTTATAACTTCGCCAGATAAGATTTGAAACTAGCAAGTGAGGACTTGTCTATAAACGGAGAAGACTAATCGAGACATGCGAGCTTCAACAGCTGGGGGAGGAGGAGGTGGTATAATAATATTTTTTTCCACCCCGTTTGCAGTAAAATTGGTCTCCGGTTCTGTACACTCACCATACGAAACACAGCAGCGTTAAGCTGCTATTTTACGCTGGTATTCTGTGAGAGCGTGGACTTTCCTTGGTCGAGCCGACCTATTCGTGCTACAACTATACTACTAATATAGCTGCAGCAAGGCTCTACCACGTTATAGTAATTTATTTCTAAAATGAGACCTTTAGGTGTAGTCTATATCATTGAATCAAAAGCGGGTTTTGTTTATACAAAGAAAGCACTTGCCAATCAGTGTCGATGCACACAACGATTGCTTAGGGTGCGCCCATCGCACACAATAAGCGAATGGAATGACAAGCTTGTAAACATTTTTACGACCGTGGAAAACATTAAAAGTTATAGTAATATGCTATATACGTCACAGTGCTGGGCACACACATTAATAGTCAGTCAGAAATCCACTGCTGAACGTAATCTCGCACATAGATAATTTTTTTTGTTATTAGGAATACGCTGCTGCCTCCTGGTTTGTTTCCCTCTGTTACTTCTTCCGACACCCGCGGGACGATATAGGGTAGTGGATATTCTTATAGTGGATATTCTACCGCCACTATACGGCTGGGCACACGCCTTTTCTTATTTCTGAAATAGTTAAGGAGCAAGTAAGTGCCGGACGTATTGACAAACTGCATATGTCCTCAAATGTCCGATTTTTCATTTTAATATCCTATACTTACACCAAGACAGAATATGTCAAAAGCACTTCAAATCAACAATGTTCTAAGCATAGACATAGAGAGAATGGACTGTGCGTTCCGTATTCAGTTGTGCAGTGAATAAGAATCGAAAAGTGCGAGAGAGACAAAGCGAATGTGCAGCCAGTAGTTGTCTCTTTCTGGAATTCTGGTCTAGACCGGTTTTGAGGTAATAAAGTACGTGATAGAAATGTACTAAGTACCTGTACCGATTAAGTAAGTGGGTTATACCTGTGCGACATTCGCCTTAAACTTAAAAACAACCTCCGTGACATCTTATCAAGCTTAATCAATAATAATAAAAAACTTCGGTTGTAAATCCGCCTGCCAAGCGTAGCAACTATGGCAAATATCCTCCCTGCGATAAAATTTATGGGGAAGACTTATTTTGTGCCCCTTACCATGAATGATGAATGAATGAAAAGCTTACTTGGTTTCATAAGAAAACTAGTGTTAAAGTTTGTCTGTCCTGTCACTCAGACTCAGACCGCATAACCTGGTTGAGGCTCAAGTGAATACTAAGAAAAAACATTATTTTAAGAAGCGAGATAATGATAAAAAATTCTTTAAAACTTTACCCACCTTTGGCTCACCAATATTACATAGGTGCTTAAAAATTGGATAAGCGCAGCGGCTTTTCGTTTAAGGAAATTATTATGTTAATCGATTTTTCGCATGTCAACTGATGGATGTGATGGGTTACCGTTTTAATAATATCGCAGACTACATACCTTGATACACATGTAGACATCCAGAAGATATAATCAGAGCCTCATAGGTAATTAAAAAAGTTGAGATGGAACTCAAGTGAAAAGTAAGGAATAACATTATTTTAAAAGCGAGAGTCTGAGAGTAATTACTTTAATAAATAAGTATATGTAGGCGCGTCTATAAAATACTGGCCAGATCCAGAGTGAAGTTTTTATTCTAGCGAAGCGTCCTATCGGTGGTAACGTGGCAACCGTGGTTGTTTGAAGGATTTTTGAAATTAACAACACACAACAAAGCGTACCATATATTTGCGACGAATTGCTAACGATCTGTTTATTATATTTTCTGGTACTTTATGTTAAAACGCACGCATATTTGCGCCATCCATCATGAGTGCATCTGGGATAATCCTCTTTCGCCTACATCAGAAGTGGGATAAAGTTCCTCTTTCACCTACATATAATCTTCGAATAATGTGATGAAGGCGTGGTGCTGTGCCAATCGGCGTGGGAGGCTGTGGGCGGTTTATTTACCGCTGCTGCCGACCGACATTTGATGCGTGAGGGAAGTAAATTTGTCTTAAATATTGTTTTGAAAAAAATATTTTGTAGTAACAATTGGTTAACTTTTTAATTGGTTTAGAGAAATGCCTGAAAGCCAAGCTAATTTCAATTGACTAACCTGAGTCTATTTGGGTGATTAATGACCCTGTTAAATTGTAGAGTTGCTTAGTTCACTTTATTTTGTGTTTTGACTATGCCAACAACCATACCGCAGCCGTAGCTCATAGAGTGAGTGCGGTGCGCGTGTGATATTGGTGTGATATAACTGAACATAGAGATGAGTGCTCGTGAAAATAAAATGAATTGTAGTATACATTTGTTGCGTAACAAACGATTAAAAAGGTTATAGCTCTGCGACATTTTATTTTGTGATGTAAAATTTCCTTTCAATTGATCTAGTTGAAGTAGAATTAAGTATTGAAGAAGTTGCCGGAGGTATTTTCAAGCCTTCATACTCTTAGTCACATGTTATTACTATGATATTGCGATGAACATCTGATGATGGTGAAAGGCCTTTGTCTCGTAGAGACTACTGTTGATTGACTTGGAACGACCTGATAGACGTAGTCTCTACAGTAGTAGTATTAGTACAGTAGTGGTAGTAGTATCACAAGAAGTGATGAAGATAGGATAACAGTTTGTTGCTAGTCATTGCGGCATTGTGATCACTGTGTGTAATCAAATAGATAAATTAAATGATTTCTCTGTGTCTTGGCACACCATACATCATGATGTTTTCGGGAAAACTTGGCGGGAAGAGTGACTAAAAGTGTTATTTCTCCGTAATTATTATTATACAAAGTATGTTTTGTTAAGTACCCTTAACCGACGAGCATGTATGCGTAGGGGTATGGACGTAAAAGAGGCGTTTTATCACGAATACCTCAATTGAGAGTAAAAATTCTACGCAACTTTTACATTTTAATCCAGACCATCCAAACTCGGATATAGAGGGAGGGTGTAATGTAGAAAAAATTATTGCACAAAATAAACGCTTAGATAGAAAATGATTTGATTTGTTAATGACATTAACAATCGCTTTAAAAGATCATGCAGCTAATTGTCTTCCCGAGCTTAAGTTTACTAAAATGGCATATCCCTTAGGAAAGAAACCCGAGTTAAAAAAACAGCGTCTAAAATTGGTCTTCGCTTATGATCCCTCATCGAGTAAATTCCTAAAACAATCATGCCTGATGAAGTTATTACTGGATTTATCTCAGTTTTATGTTCATGCGAAATATGATTTACATTGGGTACATTTTAAAGTTCGAAATGTTTAGCGATGTACCGGGGGAAATGTTTAACTTTAAGCTGCTATGCATTGAGAGAATGAGTGGCCTTTTTGTGTTCCAATGTGTTGATGAGTGTAGCAGTTTTGCTCTGAATATTGTGTGGTCGACAGAATTGGTGTTTGATGTTGAGGGTTGGCTTTGTGTGAAGCTTGTCGAAAGGACAATGTCGTACCAGGCCATGCCGCGTGCGGCTGGTGGAAAGGACACATTCGTCCGGTACAGGCTTATGAATGTTTGATATTGAGGGTTGGATTTGGTTGAAGCTGGTCGATGGGACAATGTCGTACTGGGCCATGCTGCGCGCGGCTTATTTAAAGGACACATTCATCCGGAACAGGCTCATGAATTGTGGAGTTACACTGGTCGAAGGGACGCACCCGTCCGGTCCAGTCAGGTTGGTTCAACAGAGTACAGATAACAGTATCGTCCCGGCCAGACCCGAGCGGTTGGTCGTATGGACATACTAGTTTACAGCTGTATGTGATGGCTTGAGAGAAAGATACCGTCCGGTCCATACGTGGTCGAAGGGACGCACGCTTTCGATTATTGTATGATTGAGGATGTTAGTATATTTACAAGAGGGTATGTGTTGTTAAAGCGTATATCTTCTATTGATACTAATAGTGCCGTGCAAGCTGTACAAAGAGCTGTGTGTCTGTGCGTGCTTAGTGAAAAGAGCTAGTTGTCCGGTTCATGTTGTCATATGAGATGATGGCTGGTCAAAAGGACGCCTTAGCTAGTGTTAGTTTGCATGTAGTCAAACGTAATCGCCTTGCGTATGTATGTCTGAATGTCAAAATATAGGGACAGTAAACCTATTCATGTCAGGATAGACGAGCGGAAGTAGTGGTGATTAATAGTGTTTGTTACAGGAATTCATAAAAATACACGCCCGAGGACGGCAGTATGTCAGGATTGTCTGTGTAGGCGCGTCTATAAAATACTGGCCAGATCCAGAGTGAAGGTTTTTTTTCTAGCGAAGCGTCGTATCGGTGGTAACGTGGCAACCGTTGTTGTTATAAGGATTTTTGAAATTAACAACACACAACAAAGCGTACCATATATTTGCGACGAATTGCTAACGATGTGTTTATTATATTTTCTGGTACTTTATGTTGTAACGCACGCATATTTGCGCCATCCATCATGAGTGCATCTGGGATGATCTTCTTTCGCCTACATCAGAAGTGGGATAAAGTTCCTCTTTCACCTACATATAATCTTCGAATAATGTGATGAAGGCGTGGTGGTGTGCCAATCGGCGTGGGACGCCGTGGGCGGATTATTTACCGCTGCTGCCGACCGACATTTGATGCGTGAGGGAAGTAAATTTGTCTTAAATATTGTTTTGAAAAAAATATTTTGTAGTAACAATTGGTTAACTTTTTAATTGGTTTAGAGAAATGCCTGAAAGCCAAGCTAATTTCAATTGACTAACCTGAGTCTATTTGGGTGATTAATGACCCTGTTAAATTGTAGAGTTGCTTAGTTCACTTTATTTTGTGTTTTGACTATGCCAACAACCATACCGCAGCCGTAGCTCATAGAGTGAGTGCGGTGCGCGTGTGATATTGGTGTGATATAACTGAACATAGAGATGAGTGCTCGTGAAAATAAAATGAATTGTAGTATACATTTGTTGCGTAACAAACGATTAAAAAGGTTATAGCTCTGCGACATTTTATTTTGTGATGTAAAATTTCCTTTCAATTGATCTAGTTGAAGTAGAATTAAGTATTGAAGAAGTTGCCGGAGGTATTTTCAAGCCTTCATACTCTTAGTCACATGTTATTACTATGATATTGCGATGAACATCTGATGATGGTGAAAGGCCTTTGTCTCGTAGAGACTACTGTTGATTGACTTGGAACGACCTGATAGACGTAGTCTCTACAGTAGTAGTATTAGTACAGTAGTGGTAGTAGTATCACAAGAAGTGATGAAGATAGGATAACAGTTTGTTGCTAGTCATTGCGGCATTGTGATCACTGTGTGTAATCAAATAGATAAATTAAATGATTTCTCTGTGTCTTGGCACACCATACATCATGATGTTTTCGGGAAAACTTGGCGGGAAGAGTGACTAAAAGTGTTATTTCTCCGTAATTATTATTATACAAAGTATGTTTTGTTAAGTACCCTTAACCGACAAGCATGTATGCGTAGGGGTATGGACGTAAAAGAGGCGTTTTATCACGAAAATGAGCAATGCCGCATACCTCAATTGAGAGTAAAAATCCTACGCAACTTTTACATTTTAATCCAGATCATCCAAACTCGTATATAGAGGGAGGGTGTAATGTAGAAAAAATTATTGCACAAAATAAACACTTAGACAGAAAATGATTTGATTTGTTAATGGCATTAACAATCGCTTTAAAAGATCATGCAACTAATTGTCTTACCGAGCTTAACTTTACTAAAATGGCATATCCCTTAGGAAAGAAACCCGAGTTAAAAAAACAGCGTCTAAAACTGATCTTCGCTTATGATCCCTCATCGAGTAAATTCCTAAAACAATCATGCCTGATGAAGTTATTACTGGATTTATCTCAGTTTTATGTTCATGCGAAATATGATTTACATTGGGTACATTTTAAAGTTCGAAATGTTTAGCGATGTACCGGGGAAATGTTTAACTTTAAGCTGCTATGCATTGAGAGAATGAGTGGCCTTTTTGTGTTCCAATGTGTTGATGAGTGTAGCAGTTTTGCTCTGAATATTGTGTGGTCGACAGAATTGGTGTTTGATGTTGAGGGTTGGCTTTGTGTGAAGCTTGTCGAAAGGACAATGTCGTACCAGGCCATGCCGCGTGCGGCTGGTGGAAAGGACACATTCGTCCGGTACAGGCTTATGAATGTTTGATATTGAGGGTTGGATTTGGTTGAAGCTGGTCGATGGGACAATGTCGTACTGGGCCATGCTGCGCGCGCGGCTTATTTAAAGGACACATTCATCCGGAACAGGCTCATGAATTGTGGAGTTACACTGGTCGAAGGGACGCACCCGTCCGGTCCAGTCAGGTTAGTTCAACAGAGTACAGATAACAGTATCGTCCCGGCCAGACCCGAGCGGTTGGTCGTATGAACATACTAGTTTACAGCTGTATGTGATGGCTTGAGAGAAAGATACCGTCCGGTCCATACGTGGTCGAAGGGACGCACGCTTTCGATTATTGTATGATTGAGGATGTTAGTATATTTACAAGAGGGTATGTGTTGTTAAAGCGTATATCTTCTATCGATACTAATAGTGCCGTGCAAGCTGTACAAAGAGCTGTGTGTCTGTGTGTGCTTAGTGAAAAGAGCTAGTTGTCCGGTTCATGTTGTCATATGAGATGATGGCTGGTCAAAAGGACGCCTTAGCTAGTGTTAGTTTGCATGTAGTCAAACGTAATCGCCTTGCGTATGTATGTCTGAATGTCAAAATATAGGGACAGTAAACTTATTCATGTCAGGATAGACGAGCGGGAGTAGTGGTGATTAATAGTGTTTGTTACAGGAATTCATAAAGATACACGCCCGAGGACGGTCGTTTGTCAGGATTGTCCGTGTAGGCGCGTCTATAAAATACTGGCCAGATCCAGAGTGAAGTTTTTACTCTAGCGAAGCGTCGTATTGGTGGTAACATGGCAACAGTGGTTGTTTGGAGGATTTTTGAAATTAACATCATCGGGAAAGCATACTATATATTTGCGACGAATTGCTAACGATCTGTTTATTATATATTTTTTCTGGTACTTTATGTTGTAACGCACGCATATTTGCGCCATCCATCATGAGTGTATCTGGGATGATCCTCTTTCGCCTACATATATATAGTGCGTACATATAGTAGTATACTACACGGAAGAAAATTATGATAAGAAACTACCCTATAATCTACATTTTCGTCTCTAACGTCACTAACTACTATGGTAGGATAGGAGTAACTATAGTGGATCAATAGCTATATGAAAAAAAAATATTCATATAATAAAAAACCGATACTATTAATTTTATCATGTAGTCTCCGATATTGGAATTCACGTAAATCATATTATGGAAGACAAAGCGGTCTAGCTCCCCGAACAGACAAACTTTATGTTGTAGTGATGAAATAATCGCGAAGATCGTGAGCCAATGTAAGTAGTTTATCAGATCGTTTAAAAGTATATGTATGCATGTATAACTAGGTACGTTACTATACCATCCTGAAGTACGGCAACTGTCAGCGTTGTTAAGTTTGCAATTTGTCCGCCATTGTGAGATAAATGTTCGTACGTAAATCACCTATAATAACCTGTGTTTATAAGTAGGTATTAAAGTTTTTCATAGTTCTAACAATGTTTGGTTTATATTCACTGACCCAATACTTTAAACACTAGTTTTGATAAGATATTTAACCAAATAACTTTGCTAAAATGTTGATTTATATTATTTAGGGATAACTGTGAAAACAAAAACACACAGTTCTTCTAATTCACAGCGGATGCTGTGGCCATTGACATCTACGTCTATCCTCAAGAGCTAAGATAGAATGCCTCGTTACCAGTAATGAGGGTCCGTTACCGTTATTAAAGTCCACTGCTGAACATACGCCTCCCCCATAGATTGCCTCATATTTATATTTGCCATAGTTGCCACGCTTGGAGAGCGGGTTGGCAACCGCAGTTTTTTATTTTTAGTCGTTATTAGGAAGCCGCTGCTGCCCATCTCCTAATTTGTTTCCCTCTGTCGCCTCTTACGACACCCACGGGATGATATGGAGTAGTGGATACTCTTACATCGCCACTACACGGTAAAGGGTTTGTGTTATATTAATACCTGTTTATCATACCAAATAATAAATCGGTTATCATATTTCGTCCCGTAGGTGTATATATAGCGGTAACTATGGAAAATATGGAAAATATCCTATAAAAAAATTCATGGTTTCCGTTAGATGGACATTTGATATAATATGTTAGGTGTATAATACCGTCGTGGGCGACGGGGATCGACTTCAAAGAAGAAAGAAGTCTGGTACAGCGAACCAATTTTGAATAAATCGGTTATTGCTTAATGCATCATCCTGTGTAATATATACCTGTAACAAAAACAAAAATAGTTAATATTTTTGACTTGCCTAAAAACCTTAAAATAGATCCAATGTTTTAATCTAAAAACGAGTCTTTAGATATGTATTTATATGAAAGAACCTTTTTAATGTTTTAATAGAAAAACGGTGAGAAATGCAGCAACAACAGGCATTCTACTTGACTCTGATCTGATAAGTGAATTTCATCTATCCCCGAATCCAGTCCGCGAAATTGCATGACGCGATGTCTCTAATTCTTGTTACTCACCATACGAAACACAGCAGCATTATGCTGCTCTTTAAGCTGGTATTCTGTTGCCTTATTGCATTAAATAAAATAAAATCAAATAAGTTTATTTATAGAACATGTACAGATGATAAGATTTTGGCCGTGGAACGAAAAGGGGAGATCTCCCACCGGGCAAGGTGTTCAGCTCGGGGAGCAGCCAACGCTTCGTGTGTTATTTTTTTTCTGAGAGTGTATGCTGGTGGCCCTGCGGCCTTTGCAGCTTCATCGAATTAGGCTTGTAAGTGAGGACTTACGAGCTATTGAGTACAACGAGGCGAGGCCGCTTCGCCGACTGCAGCCCCGAGGCAACACAGCCCCTGCTTTCGGAGTGAGGCTCCTCTAGCTAGGGGGGGCTCGATGTGGTTCAAGGCCCTCAGAAGGAGGTACGAACCTCGACTTGAACCACTGTCGCAATGTAGGAGACTGATCGCAAAACTAAAAACGCCCCGTATCATGGGTACTGAACCTCGTGTACGGGGTGTATCTGTGACCTCGCGTTCTCCGGCGAACGCGGTATGCCCTAGTGTTTTGTACTAGTGTAGTGTCTGTATGTGTGTGTGTGTGTTAGATATATGACCACCCCTCTCCTGTGAAAGGGGTGGACGGGAATGACCTATTTATGGAAGTGATCTCGTCGTCGGGATCAAGAAGAACGTTCTTGGGACGTCTCCTGTGGGGGCAGCATTCGTCTGTGGGAAATACGAGCCCGCTTCAGTCACCAACGGATTGTTGTGATCTTTAATCGAATTGAAGTATCTTAAGGATAATTCCTTAAGATATGACTTGATGGTGGGCATGTCTAGGTCGCGGTGGAGACTCCTTGTGGTATAGTACAGAGCTGTTCTATATATAGCGCAGTTCTTCGGAAATTTGACAGCGTGATTTAGGTTTCGTTGTGATTCGCTTGTGGCGCGACGACAGCGCCGCCACAAGACCACATAATTTGTTCTGTCTTGGTCTAGACATGCAAATGTATTAAGTATTATTAAGTGTCGAAACAGATTTTTATACGGAACTCGTAACGTTTCTTGTTCGGAATTGTGCAACATTATCATATTTAACGAAACTAAATATAGATCTTATATAGAATAGAATAGAATCATTTTTATTCAATATAGATTACAATACATACTACTTATTTAAAGTCGTTTTTTACTTTTACCACTGGTTCGCAAAAACCTCTGTCCTGGGAAGAACCAGCAAGAAACCCAGCCGGACTTTTTTTTAAAAGCACAATTTACAATATAATATTTTATACAATTGTTATGAAAATATTTAGAAACAGCATGGTAGCGATCACCTCATTCCCAGGGGTTATTATCAGTCATATACTCTTTAGTAGTATAATAATCCTTACGAGACAATTTATGTTTAATAAATAATGTAAACCTGCAGGTCTGCATATTTTCTGGGACTTTGTTATAAAAGCGTATACATTGCCCCATGAAATATAAAATGTTGCGGTAGCTCATGATTATTAATTAGCTCCGCAGTAAGGTTTAGACAACAGACATTTGCTTAGTCGAGAATTTGAAAGAGATAAGATTTTGCAGCGGGAATATTAGTGGTAAAAAGCAGAAAGTTCCGTAATCGTCATAAGGATAAATGAATTGAATGAATATACTTTTATTGTGCACCACAAATAAAAAGACACAGAAAACATTAAAAAGCAAGTAATATATAAAATTTCGCGGCTTAAGGATCTTTTTTTTTTTTTATTGGAGAGGGGGGCAAACGAGCATGCGGCTCACCTGATGGTAAGTGATTACCGCCGCCCATGAACAACTGCAACAGCAGGGGAATTGCAGATGCGTTGCCGGCCTTTTAAGAAGGAGTAGGCTCTTTTCTTGAAGGTCCCTAAGTCGTATCGGTCCGGAAAAATCGCTGGTGGTAATCGATTCCACAAGGAAGTTGTGCGAGGAAGAAAACTTCTTCTAAATCGCACAGTGGTGGACCGCCAATCATCCAGATGGTATGGATGGTATCTCGAGTTCTGTCGCGATGTGCGATGGTGAAATTGAGCGGCTGGAATTAGTCCGAACAATTCCTCAGAGCACTCCCCGTGGTACATGCGATAAAATACGCAAAGAGATGCAACATCTCTACGCAGTGCCAGTGAGTCAAGCCGATCGGACAGAACTCGGTCGTCGACGATTCGAGCTGCTCTGCGCTGGATGCGGTCAAGTGGAAGGAGCTGGCACTGGGGCCCCTGCCCAGAGATGGGAACAGTATTCCATGTGGGGCCGAACTTGCGCCTTGTAAAGTTGCAAGCGGTGTGCCGGTATGAAATACTGTCCCGCTCTGCTGAGCACGCTAAGCTTTTAGAGGCCAATTTGGCCTTCTCTTCAGTGACCACGAAACTGCATCACTCGATATGTCGACACCGAGGATTCCGATACTGGCTGAGGCAAAAAGGGGAGTGCCTTGAAACTGAGGAGATACGACAAAGGGGTTCTTTTTAGCGGTAAACGCGCAAACTTGTGTCTTCTGGGGATTGAACTGGACTAGATTTAGTCGCCCCCAGTCTGAGACTTTGTTCAACAAAGTCTCGACTTCCGACACAAGTTTGTTCCGGTACTCAGTGACGTTTTCCCGAGAAATATTGGCACGGCCGGTGTATAAAGCATCACCAGTGCTGTCGTCTGCATAGCAATGAATGTTACCAGTTTGCAACATATCATTGATATGCAGAAGAAACAGCGTTGGTGATAGCACGCAGCCTTGTGGAACACCAGCGTTAATGGGCTTGTAATCGGAGCATGCACCGTCTACTACGACCTTGATGCTCCGATCTGCAAGACTTCAGACTTGCAGATCTTGCAGACTTACTTACTTACTTTCTGCAATTGAGAACTCCAAGACGGGGTTTTGTTTATGTATATTCCCAAGTATTTTACGTTGTCATTTGTGTTAATTTTACATCACTTTACTGACTTTATCATCCGCCGTTATAAATGCTTTATAAATATTTTAACTTATCGATAGCATTATAAAATATTTATTATTTTATAAATTAAATTGCATAAATGATAATATAAGAATTTAGTGCAGGTTTGATCAAAGCAATCTTTGTTTTCGAGGATAGTACCTATCTATCGTAAAATCTATAAAATAAGGTAATTGATCAGGACACTAACCTCATGATTGATTTTGACTAAGTACTTCTAATTATTATCGGAAGGTATCAATTGTGCAGGACATACATTATAGTGCTACAAGTGTATTACGTGACCAAAACAATTAGGCGCATGACATTAGAACTATAATGTCATGCGCCTAATTGTATATATTATAGGGCGGGAACACCGGAACGGTGATTAGTCACTAGGGGAAGCGCGGTAGAGGCGGGGTGTGGGCGTCAAAACCGCATTCCTGTCATGCGCCTAATTGTTTTGGCCAAGTTGTAAACGCAAACAGAGTATTATATTCCTCTGTTACAGACCGTGCTTGATGCAACTCCTATGTGATAAGGTTTGTGGTACTCGTAGGTCGAAATATACACTAGAGACATACGGACAAATTTAACACCGAGAACAATAATTTATATTATATTAAAAATTCATTTGAAAGTATCTATTAAAACTATAAAAGTTAAGAATATATATAGCCTAGATTTCGCATCATTGTCAGTTGTCATTAAAATCATTGCTTCAGTCGTTGTCATTATCATAGAGAATTCTATTCCATGACCACAATTTCCTTTATTATATGCAAGACCCAAGTTTTCATTTACGTAATATCTTGTGAACTTACCTTAACCTCTCAGTTATCTTATCTGTATGTTTATGAGGTTTGTTTCGTTAGAAATGAGCCACGCCTCGTGTTTACAAAATAGTAACAAATAAATGCAACATATACTTTGTATGACGTTTCTTACCTCAGGGTTAAATTGCAAGCCCCCTATTTTACATATATTACGATGTTTTCTTTAAGTCGATTAATGAAGATTACAATGTTGTTAAAGCTTAAACGTATACCTCTTAATCATGTTAGACCACTTTACTTTTCTTTAGATTTGATTATGATTCCTAACATATATTCATCTTCATCATCATCATTACTGCCCTCCACAAGTCCACTGCTGAACATAGGCCTCCCCCAAGTAATAGGCATGTCTTACCAGGTCGTCACTTCATTAAGAGGGAGGCCGCTCTACACTTTGCCTACCGGTATGAGGCTGTCACTCGAGAATCTTTCTTTCTCATCGGTTGTCGATTCTTCGAGCTATATGGCAGGCCCACTGCCACTTTAGCTTACTAAGCTGTTGTGCAATGTCGATTATTCTGGTTCTACTGCGGATTTCCTCATTTCTAGGTTTATCACGCAGAGAAACCCCGAGCAAAGCCCTCTCCATAGCTAGCTGAGCGATCTTCTAATAATCTAAACAAACATTACATCTAAAACATGTATATTGACAGTCTTTTGTTTCACTATGGTTTAAGATTAAAAGGATTTCTGTTTTTAGTTTCAACATTTTAGTTTGATCAATTCGAAGTTTTTTAATTAATTTTGTTGTCAATGATGAGATATTTTGGGTGCAAATCGCAATTTAAGGTGATTATTTGAGTAGATGTAGAGATAAGTTGACTAAAACAATTAAGTAAATATCAGATTTTTGGTGATATTATCATCAACAAAAATTTGTCGTTCAAAAATTTGTGTTATTTATCTTTAGAATTTGTTGGTTTATAACATACGCTGGGTGGGTTGTTTATTTTCAAAACATGCATACTTTTGAGGAAATAGGAAGAAGTTATCTGTTCCGCTAGCGACTCATAAGTTGTGTCATGCAAAAGAACGCATTTAAAAGAATAGGTTTTGAATAACAATCACATTACACATGTTCTAGATATTTATATTGATGTCATTTTCTTAATTAACTTATGCCGTATTTACAATCATGTAAGTAGATAATCTATAACTATAGAAATAAGTAAAATTGAAGTGTCTGTTTGTAATGTCAAAATAACAGTTTTTTACTAAATGCATATGAAAGTACACATATACGGTACTTATAACAAAAAAAAACAATTTTTAAAATGTTTGTCTGTCTGTCTGTTTGTTCCGACTAATCTACGAAACGGCTGGACCGATTTTGACGGGATTTTCATTGGCAGATAGCTGATGTAATAAGGAGTAATTTAGGCTACTTTGATTTAAAAAAATAATAATCAAAAATCACCAAAATCATCCTTACGTAATTAATGAATGGCCCCCAGGTAGTCGACGTATGCAGGTGGCTCAGAACAGTACTTTATGACAATCTATGGGGGAGGCCTACGTTCAGCGGTGGATTTGTGAAAAGTGGGCTGTAGTAGTGTATAGTGATATTTTATTATTTGTAATATCGTGTAATTAAGGTAACCTTTCGCTCAATCCCTCAACTTTTAATATATAAAGCCATACCCTGATTTGTGGGTATAGTGTTTTACTACTACCCCTTTTGCTAATCATGAAGTCTCGGATTTGAATTACGGATCGGGCTAAAATCTGTTATTGGGTTTACTGTCAATGAACAGTTTACTCTTTAAAATAAATAAAAATATAAAACGATTAAAACTATTTGGAATTAAATAAAAAAAAACTGCGGTTGCAAACTCGCCTGCCAAGCGTGGCAATTATGGCAAAATTCCCCCTATGAGGCAATCTATGGGGAAGGCTTATGTTCAGCAGTGGACTTTAGTAGGCTGTAATGGAGAACTATTTTAAAGAACACAAAGAGTGACAAAGCAAATCTATGTTGCAGAAGTGAACGGCAGAGTCGGGAAGGGACGTCCCACACGAAAGTTTATCGACCAAATTGGCGATATATTGAAGATGCGCCATATTAAGAGCACCCTTAACCGACGACCATGTATGCGTAGGTATATGAACGTAAAGGAGCCGAGAGAGGTGTGTCAGGATCGTGACAAATGGAAGTCCGCAGTCTCTGCTTACCCCTCTGGGAGACAGGCGTGAGTGTTTATGATATGAATTAAAGAGCATATCACATGAACCTGACTTTTGTCCGTCTTCTAAAGTAAATTTTCGTAAGCAATATGACTATTTGTCATAGACAAAAAATTCTAAAGAGGAAGTTACTCGGTCTGTCACAGTATACGTGAGAAACACAACGTGCGCTGCGTACAGCTACGTGACAGTAATGCTAAAATATATCCTCTTACGTTCGCTGCTGATTTGAAGCCGATACTGGCAAAGGTGCAGAAAATGTATGGAACTATGTTAATCATGATCTATTACCTTCTAAACTAGTCTGACCTAGTGTTCAGAGGACTGTAGCGTTGCATAAAGGCGAGCAGTCAGACCCTTGATTATTAGGTAATAATATGTAAATAGGTTAAATTAATAATCAAAATATGCAGACATCAGTCTTTTAGCGAAGGTATACATAAGCAAGCTGTTATTTTTCTACTCTAAGGTATTATAGCTACAGTATGATTGTTCTGTGCGACTGGGCAAGGACTACGCTCTACAGAATATTAATATAAATTCAGATTCTAAGTGACGAGACTCTGTGGGCTTATTTAATTCTGTTGCCTTAAAATCTTTATTCTCACAAAAACTGCACATACTCGTACCACATGAGCTGTTTCTTTTCTCATGTGTTCGCTGACGTGAGAAAATTACAATTTCTTAAATATTTAGATAGCGTACAAAGTTAAGAAAACAGAAGTATAATAACATAAACAGTGTGAAGGTAGATTAATAAAGAATGAGTAATATGTTAGAAAACTAAATACCTATCACTACCAAATATCAATTATCGCCAGCTAGCGCCGATCCCTGTAGGTAAATGTAGCAACACAGAGTTAGTAACTCTACGAGACTAATTGCAACGAGTTATTGTAACTCTGTTCTCTGTATTTCTGTTTCATGGACCACAGCATTCACTTATCATCAGGGGACTGTGTGTTAGTTCGCTATTCTTACTTGGAATAAATAAAACCGCTTTTATTGATGTTGAAAACTGTGAAAGGACTTTGCATTTTATTTATACAGGCATAAATTATGTATATTTAAAACCGGGAATGACACTAACGAATGATCCTGTTATAATTTAGTGACATTAGAAAAGTTAATGTAAGGTATAAACGGTAGTTTTATACAGTGTCGTAGCATGGGTCACCTCCGCCCGGAGCCGCATAGCCCCTACCTCGTTTTCAAAATATCTTGAATAATATAAAATCGGCAAAGTCTTCTACAGTTTTGTATATTTTTTTAAAATGAATAAAACAAAGTATAAATTTAATTACAATGTTACGAATACTAAAGTACTACTAACTGTTCGTAATATTGTAATCAAAAGTATATAGTAACAGATAATTTTCTAATTTTTTGAGATTTTAGTTTTACAACCATCATTAATATTTTCCCAAAATGCCGCCACCTAAAATCTGCCGCCCGGCCCCTCGGAGCCCGCCTTGCAGCACTTTATAAATTGTACTTTATAAATTAGATGCTAATCTCAATCTACATTACATTTGCGTTAACTAAGTTGGAGCGCCGCGCCGTGGCGTTAAAAAAATTTGACTACGTTATTCTGTCTTTAGTAGTAGCCTTTTTTTCTTTCTTTCTTTCTTTCCTTCCTTTCCTTGTTTTTATTTACTTATTTTATTGGGTACTAGTGACCTCGCCCCGGCTTTTCCTCGGTGGTCTTCAAGTCAATCGGCCTACTGCAAGTTGGTGCAATTACATTAAAACATTCCGTTACATAGATAGATGCACGTGAAGCTAATAAAAGCGTGTTAAAAAACAGGTAACGATGTAGTAATATTTATTTGTATTTTTCAACTAATATGTTGAAAAATACAAACAAAACACCAGTTTTATCACACCATCATTGACCACACAGTGAACACATTTTGCTCAATCTAAGGCTACCAAAGAAAACGTTTGCTTTACTCGTAGATGTGAGTAGTAGCCTAATGTCAGCGGTATCGGGTTTATGAAAGGCGGTCTACTGCTGGAGGCGGGCCTCCCAAATAGCAGAGAAAAAGTTAAATGTTAAAAGTTACAGCCTATATACGTCCCACAGCTGGGCACAGGCCTCCTCTCATTTCTGAGAGGGTTTTAGGGCAAGGAAATGTCCGCCGCGCTGCCCCAATGTGTGTTGGCGAACTTCACATGTCTTCGAAATATTTTTTTTCCTCAGACATGCAGGTTTCCTCACGATGTTTTCCTTCACCGCCGAGCACATGGTAAATCAGCACTTAAAATTGCAATTAACAATTTCATTGGTGCCGGCGGGGATCGAACTTGGGTTGCTCGCGTACTGTGAAACTTACAGCGAGCGCTAACCATCTGAACTATCACGGCTCCATAATAGCAGAAAAGATTGGCTGGAATGCCAGGAGATGCGGCTCACGGCTCATCTGATTATATGTGCACCTGCTCCACAATAAGGCTTACCAACTCCTGGTGGATTTATTTTACTAAGTTACTGAATAATGTTGAATAATAGCCTTAGTCATCATCATTTGTCACGCAATCCAAACATACACAGTTTACAACATTATTAACTGACAAAAATTTTTGTGATTATGTAATTACAGGACGGCTCTACATAAAAATCTTGCGTAGTGACATGCAATAAAATATATTATGAGAGGGCACGAAGTGTAGTTATTCATTCATCACAGCCCATCAAAAATTCACTGGGGGATATTTGTCACAGTTGTCACGCTTGGCAAGTGGGTTGGCAACCGCAGTATTTCAAATTTTTTGGTGTTATTGAGAAGTCGCTGCCCATCTCCTGGTTTGTTTCCCTTGGTCGCCTCTTACGACACCCACGGTACGATATAGGAGTAGTGGATATTCTAGCACCGCCACTATAGAGATACTGGCCAAGTTAGAATCTCTATATATAAAAATCAATTGCTGTCTGTTAGTCTTGCTCAAAACGGCTCGAACGATTTTGATGAATTTTTTTGTGTGCGTTGAGTGGGTTGTTTATGGATGGTTTAGATTCACAATTGGACCCGGTAGGTGGCGCTGTTGTCGAGATCCAGAAATCACCCGTGCGGAGTTGGGGCGGATCGCTAGTATATGATAAATTAATAAACCGATTGCTTAAAAATATTTAAGTGGTAGGACTTCTTTTCTGCCTAGGTGTTCGTTTGGATACCCTCCTACCTGTTTCTACCACCAAATAGCAGTGCTTGCACCGCTGTGTTCCGGTCAAAATGCTATAGAGAGGCAATATAATTACAAGCTGTGAGATATTCCATCTTAAGCCGCGTATCGATTACGCGCTCCTGGAGCGCGCGCCATGAATGACCGCGTCGACCAGTGCGTTCCGCGAAACGCGTTCCAAATTTTCGAACTGTATCAATAAAGCGCGCCTGGCGCGCGCGGCAGCTGTTCCAATGTTTGACCGTTCAACATGGATGTCGGTCGTGTACGAGCATCTGCCGCTTTCATAGTTCCATGCATCTTCTCTGAGCGCTTTATTATGATAAAAACGACTTTTGCTATTCCACAACAGTTCTTTCGAACCATATAATTTTATCAATTTACGGCAACTCTGGTTGTCCATAGCTCGGAACGCAACGAACACACGAATGATGAAACAACCGTCCCAACTGACGCGGGCGCCTATACTTAACTACTTTGTTACGCGGTAAAAAACCGACACCAGATGGAACAGCCCGCTCCATGTTTGAGCGTTCCAACGAACAATTTGGCGCGCGTTCCAAGGCGGTATCCATTTCACGCGGCTGGAACGCGCGCCAATGTTCGACCTCTTGAAGCGTATAATCGATACGCGGCTTTCGTCTCTTAGTCCACGACACAAGTAAAAAAATATATCTAATTTTATTTATTTTAACTTCATTTCATTCCCTTGAAGTACGTCAAAAGAGACAACGCACAACTATTTGTGTGCGGTACTTACAGCAACCATAATAAGATAAAATCCAACGACAAAATAAATCCGTACAGTCAAAATTGATCACGAATTAGACTTCACAATGACTTTTAAATTGCAACCAACTGTTTCTAGAAGGTTCAAACGCTTGTGAATCAAACAAATAAGGCAAGTGTAATCTACTTTTAACAGGATAATTTGCGATTTCGTCAGCATTTTGTTATTGAGGAAGAAGCCGGTGATGAACTCAGACATTAATTTTAGGAGGTACATCGCGTGTTGGTGTTTTATTTGTCTTTATATTTATGTAGTTATACTAAATTATATAATATAATAAACGGAGTTATAAAAAATGATTAAAATGAATCCGTCACATAATCATATATAATTTCCAGATCTAAATCTAGATCGTAAATAAGCAGCAATATTTAAAATCTGAGAGCCGTAAATGAGCCGTAGTAGCTCAGGGGCTAAGTGCTCACTGTAAATTTCACAGTACGCGAGCAACCCGGTTTCGATCCCGCGGCGCCGGCACTAATGAAATTGTTAATTGCAATTTAAATGCTGATTTACCACGTGTTCGGCGGTGAAGGAAAACATCATGAGTAAACCTGCATGTTTGAGAAATAAATAAAAAAATATTTCGAAGACATGTGAAGTTCGACAACACGCATTGGGGTAGCGCGACAGACATTTCCTTGTCCTAAAACCCTCTCAGAAACGAGAAGAGGCCTATGCCCAGCAATGTGACGTATATACGCTATAACTTTAACTTTTTTTTTTAAAACACTGCAACCGCTTTCGTTTGTAGTGTGGCAAATAAGGCATGACGAGTGAAGAGCAGTGGAATGAAGAGGTTGACGACAAAGCACTTTCTTGAAGAATAAACGCACACAAATTAGGTAAAATCTGATTGCGATATTTCCCACCGCTAATTTTTATTAAATAGGCTTTAAATTAAACAGCCATTTCAATTTAAATAAAAAAGGGGTGATGTAACGTGTAGTGACGTAGCAAGAATGTCCACTACTCCATTATGCCGTAGGTGTCGTAAGAGGCGACAGGGGGAAACAAATCAGGAGATGGGCAGCAGCGTCTTCCTAATAACGACTAAAAATAAAAATAAACTACGGTTGCCAACCTGCTTGCGTATCAACTATGGCAAGTATCCCCCCTATGAGGTAATCTATGGGGGAGGCCTATGTTCAGCAGTGGACTTTAATAGGCTGTAACAGTAACGGATAAAAAAGAAAATTTTGTACATGTAACTTAGATAATGTTATAAAGCATGGTATATTTGAACTTAATTATCATTAGAAGTGTTGATCTGTAAGTTTTGATTGTTGATTAAAAAACTTGTATGGTTTATTATTAGGTAAGTTAGGTTAGTACCTCAGGTCGTCCCCAGACAGGTTCCCGCCTTGTCGTGGCGGGGGCTTAATAGCCGTGGCTTGGTCACCCGCGGTGAACAAGAGGAACCCTTGGCTGGCTCGTGGTGTAGGGCCGGCCCGAGGTGGCCACTCCGAGTGGGCTTGGCGAGCCCACTTCGGATGTGTCAGTGGGCTGTGGCGAGAGGGTGTCCTGTCCCCTACCGCTGCAGCCGAGGTGGAGTTGCGGAGGAAGGGTGTTGGTATGGCGACGCGCCACTCGCCCTACCCTCCGCGGCCGAGCCAGAGACCAGATCCGCCGCTGGAGTTGGGAAAGCGGGTGCTACTGAGCACTCGAATTTCCTGGCCCCACGCCGCGGAGGGCGTATCGGACTCGGGGGCGTTACGCAGGTGGAGTTGGAGGCCGTGGAGGAAGGCGTGCCTTGTGTTCCTGGTGCGCCTTGCCTGAGAAGAGGAATGGGAGGAGAAGTCCTCCCCGAGAAGGGCTGCCATGGGGCGGCCGGCGCTGGTGGGGCCGCGGATGTGTGCGAAAGCGTTCCGTGGCCCTGCCAATATGCGGCGAACGTGGAACACCATGGGGTTTAGTCGGTGCAAGTCCGACGTAACCCGTACCCGAGAGGCGGTTATGCGTAGGCATTTCCCATGTAAAAAAATAAAGTACCTCAGGTCATATATTTCTAGACCGAACTACTACGACTGGAATCGCTCATATTTGTTTTTCATTCAATTATTTGTGTGGTCTTTGATTGATTTGCTATAAGTTTCTACTAGCTGTAACTACACTGTTTATTAAGCTGAAGATCTGCAGATTAAAAAAAATTTGTCAGCGTACCACTTATTAAAGTGGGAAGTAGCGGTTAGGTAGAGGCCTAAAAAGGCCCACACACTTTAATGTGAGTAATTAAACGTAAGCTTTTTGACGTGGTAGAGCCATGCTGCGGTTATATTATGGTTGTATCACGAATGGGTCTGCTCGACCGGGGAAGGACCACGCTCTCACAGAATACCAACGTAAAATAGCAGCTTAACACTGCTGTGTTTCGTATGGTAAGTGTAGAGAACCGACACCCTTTTACTGGATACGAGGCATCCATCTTAGTACTCAGGGTGACAACGCATCTGCATTTTGGCCTCAGTATCCATTTACCATCAGGTGGTCCATGTGCTCTTTTGTCACCCTTATACTATAAAAAAAGAGTTGACAGCCAAACGATGTATGTACATAATAATAATAATAATTATGTACACACATCGTTAATAGACTCTCAGTTTGACAAATTACACTTGTGTATAGTACATATTTAATTACAAAACTATATTTCAAAGGAGTTAGCGTTAACGGCCATACCAGTACAAACTGTGTTACAGTCGTCAGCGTCTTCCACTCTGAGTTGCACAAAACAAAAACAAAAACAGAACAAAACAAAAAAGCATATAATTTCGCAATACAATTTCAATATTATTTTTGTATTATTGTTATTGTAGAATAACAACAAAACAACATTCATGTAATGAATATATACATGTAACCTATTATATCAAAATAATGATATTATACTCTTGAATAATTTGGAATAGCCAAACAAAGACGTACGTTAACAATATGAGGAAAATATTATCTTTAAGGCAATGAGTTAATAAGTACTACATACTAGTACTTTTAAGGAAAGTTTCTTGCTCACAAGAATTACAACCCACTGTCACATTTCGTTAAATATCACCACTGTCAGTAAGTTGTGACATATTTTTTTTTACTTATTATAAGCCTGTGCTTGACCAAAATCCCACATGGTGGTATTCCAACCCACCTGCCAAGCGTGGCAACTATGGCGAAATCATTCTCATCATAATTCAAATCATTCTCATATAAGAGGTAATCTATGAGGCGTCCTTATTCTATAAAAGTATATTTGTTTTAAAAATGTTAAGTAAATACGATAAAGCTATAGAATAGTTATTGTAATATAAATTAGCTAATCTTACGTCATAAACAATATAACCTTATTATGCCAGATAACCCTTGTTAAGCGGACAAACAGTTTAACGATTAAATTAATAGTGGACTTCAGTCGGGCAGTAAAACTGCCAGATTGCATTGATTAGATGGTTTAGTTTGTTAGTTAGTAATAATATTAAATGTAACTTCTGTAATGTAATGTAATGTGTAGATTAGAATATTGTGTACATAATGTCAACAGCAATGTTGTACGGTAAAACTCAAATGAGTTTATGTTTATACCAAAACTATTTGTCTTGTGATCATACAAATAGTTTTGGTATAAACATAAACTCATCAATCAATCACACAGAATACAAGCGTAAAATAGCAGCTTAATGCTGCTGTGTTTTGTATGGTGAGTGTACATAACAGGAGACCCTTTTTAGTGGATAGGAGGCATTCCATTTTAGTCCTAAGGTGTGACTACGCGTCTGCATTTTGATTCTTAATCGAAGATAGATATAGATGTCTATGGGCTACAGCATTACCATCAGGAGGACTGTGTGCTCGTTTGTCACCCTTATTCTATAAAAAAAACTCGAGGTCACGTTAACCTATAAGTATGATGAGAGCATGTGGTGAGAACGCAAAAAAAACCACTATGTTGAGTAATTTTATTTTTGAATATATATTACTTTCAACTTTGATTAAATCCAGCATAAGTGAAACTCACAGCACATTTTCAAGTTACAACGTTGTCACCGGAAGTTAATGAATTATCCTCTTTGTTTTAAGTTGGCTGCTGGTGTCCATGGACTGCAGTTGCTACTTACCATCAGGTGGACTGAAATTTCGTTTATCATATCATTATTAATTACAATTTTAAGTGCTGATTTACCAAGTGCTCGGCGGTGAAAGACCGTGAGGAATCCTGATCGTGATCCGTCACCATGCACTAGTGCAGCGCGGCTGGCTAATTACTCCCTAAAAATCCTAACCCTCTCAGAAATTCGAGTAGACCTGGACGTCGGAAATTAGGGTGTAACTTTACTATAATAATAAAGCCTCTAATAATATCCAATTATATATAACAACTACACTTAATTGTATACTTTATTTATTCCTCGTTCACCTTGGCAATGACTTTTTAAAAACGAGTTCATTTTTTACTTTATCGTCATCTGCAGTATTAACTTGTAGGTCAAGCGTGAATTGCCAATTCACGCATCATTTTTTCTCTCTTATTATTTCACGTTTACTTACGAAAGGTAGCTACAATGCTAAATGCTTGAAAGTGATGAACTAGAAATATTTATTTTTGCCTGCTCTAAATACAGTGATGATAGCTAGCTATAATTTAACTTTTTCTTATTATTGTTATTTGTAAGAGGTTATTGATATATAAACACAATTTTTCAACTCATGTTTTCTTAACGAATTAACGAGAATGTCATATGTTAAACTCTTATAAATAACGGTATTGTATATTTTTATAGACCTGAAAATTTTCCCGCTTTTTGCAATAATCGAATACGACTTGCAGTTCTAACTCAGCCCAAAGTCGAACGTCTTGAGTAAATGCATACATATTTAAAGTAGTTTAGATGCCACTTTATTATTACTGTGCTAGACTATCTTAGGATGATCTGCTTCCTTATAGTTCTCGCAAGAAATCTTTACTAAGGATACGGTCGAACATTTCTAAAATCTCTCAAAACTTATCTTATCCTATTCTCATATTTTATACGTTTTAGTGACAGTGTCGCCGGTGAAATCAAACTCCACAATGTCAAAACATGTAGAGCATAGTATGGACTTGAATCAATGCTTTATATTAGGCCCACGGGAAAAATGGGGTAAGTAATGGTAAATCCTGCCCGCCGTCGACCCACGGCTTCTATACCATTAAACAATAGAGGTTTTCTGTGCATTATAGATTAACCCGCTTTCAAAACATTTTAAAGATATTACAGTGGTTAGCAAACATTTTTGCCAAATTATCTAGTCAAAACTAACATTAAGTATTTTTTTTAATATAAGTTTAAAATAGCGACATGTTTACAAGCTAAAATTAATAAGAAATAAGGTTATCTGTAATAAAGGCACACTGAACCTAAAACGTTAAGTTGGAGAGGTCACGTCTAATGAAGTCAACGCTCCGTCCCCCTCGTGCTCTAATCCAAAGCCCCGAAAACTTTCAGCTCAAGTTACAAAATCATTTTCAGTGCCTAGAAGACTACAATGAAGTGGACGATATGAATGACAAGCTTGTGGAAATTGTCCATGCGGTCGGAGCTAAGTTCTGTAAGACCCGCCGCAGAACAACACAAAAACTCTCCGATCACACTCTTAATCTCATGGCTCTTAGACGGTAGATAAAGCCGCAGTATTAAGCAGATTTGACAGCATACATGCAACTAAACAGACAGATCTCCAAATACATACGGCGGGACTTACCCAACTTCAATACAGCTCGTATTGAAGAAGCGATCGAGCGGAACCAGGGCTCCAAAGTCTTTGCCAGAGATCTGTCTGCCAGAAAGAGCTAACTGGCGAAGCTGAAGACCGAATGTGGCAGTATCGTTTCCGGGACACCTGACATTTTGAGTGAGATTGAGAGGTTCTATGGGCAGCTGTACACGTCATCGTTGAAGCCACACGCAAGTGTGAGTAACGAGCCAAGAGCAAGTCTTAACCGACACTATTCCGCTGATAGCGAGTGAAAAACCAGTACTTGAAGTCCTTCAGAATCTCTTTAATTCCGTCCTCTATGATGGCACTACTCCGGAGACGTGGAGCAGAAGTGCGGTGGTCTTGTTCTTCAAGAAAGGCGACAACGCTCTCTTGAAAAACTACAGTCCAATTTCCCTTCTGAGCCGCGTCTACGTGATGTTTTCGAGAGTCATTACGAATCGTCTCGCACGCAGACTCGACGACTTCCAGCCTCCCGAACAAGCCGGTTTCCGGAAAGGCTTTAGCACCATAGACTAGACACCAAATTGTACAGAAGACCGAAGAGTACAATCTTCTACTTTGTCTTGCGTATGTGGACTATGAGAAAGCCTTTGATTCCGTCGAAATTTGGGCGGTGCTGCAGTCCCTTCAGCGGTGCCAAGTTGACTGTCGGTATATCGAAGTGCTGAAGTGTTTCTACAGTAGGGCTACGATGGCTATCCGAGTAGATACGAACGCAGCGTACGAAACCTATCCAACTGCAGAGAGGTGTAAGACAGGGTGACGTAATATCCCCGAAACTTTTCACCACTGCATTGGAAGTCGTTTTCAAGCTACTTGACTGGAAAGGATACGGTATTAACGTCAATGGCGAGTACATCACTCACCTTCGATTTGCCGACGATATAGTCCTTATGGCAGAATCTCTGGAGGACCTAAGCACTATGCTCAATGACCTCAATAGTGTCTCCCAACGGATAGGTCTTAAGATGAACATGGACAAAACAAAAGTCATGTGTAGCGTCCATGTGTCCGTAACAACCTATGCCGGTAGTTGTTGGCAGCACTAAGCTCGAAGTTGTTGACGAATATGTTTACCTGGGACAAATAGTCCGACTAGGTAAGTCCAACTTAGACAGGGAGGTCAATCGTCGGATTCAACTCGGCTGGGCAGCGTTCGGGAGATTACGACACATCTTCTCTTTAGACATACCTCTAAACCTCAAAACTATATTGTACTACCAGTGCATGTTGCCAGTAATGACCTATGGATCTGAGACGTGGTCCTTCACTGCTGGCCGTATGAGGAGGCTCAGTTGCTTAGCGAGCTATTGAGAGGTCTATGCTCGGGATTTCTCTGCGTGATAGACTTAAAAACGACGATACCCGCAGTAGAACCAGAGTAACCGACATAGCCCAAAGGATTAGTAAGCTGAAGTGGCAATGGGCCGGCCATATAGCTCGAAGAACCGACAACCGATGGGGAAGAAAGGTTCTCGAGTAGCAGCCTCGTACCGGCAGGCGAAGTGTAGGTCGTCCCCCCACTAGATGTACGTGACGATCTGGTAAGGCATGCAGGAAGTCAATGGATGCAGGTAGCTCGGGACTGTGCTTTGTAGCGTTCCTTGTGGGAGGCCTATGTTCAGCAGTGGACTTGTGAAGGGCTGTAATGATGATGATGATGATGGAGGTTATCTAACTTAACATTTTATTTTATCTTATCTATTTATCTGCTCATTTTTGAATGCATTTCATGTTAACAACGATACGACAATAGTGCAATTTACTTTTTCAATGCCAACACGTAACACATGACGGCGTTAATAGGGTCACCATGATTAGACCGGATGTAACGGAATAAGTGGTAGGACTAAGAGACCGTATATAGTATAACTATCAACTATTATATTAAACTAATAAAAATCAACCATATTATATGATAAACAAATTCAACTTTAACGAATAAATATATTAACATTAAATTGATGTCGTGGACGGACTCTAATAAATTATGATTTCTTATATTTACGCGAACACTACACATTGAATAAAACTATTTTTACGGATTTTATCGCGTTTAATTTTACTATTTTGACTCCCGACGTTTCGGGTGCTTTACAGCACCCATGGTCACGGGGGGGGGGACTCATGACCATGGGTGCTGTAAAGCACCCGAAACGTCGGGAATAAAATAGTAAAATTAAACGCGATAAAATCCGTAAAAATAGTTTTATCTAATAAATTAACCTAATTAAAAAAAAGCTTAATTTACATTTAAGACCATCCACTATTGATTTTATTAAACATGGTGTTTTATGAAGAGTGATTGAATTTGTCAATACAACGTTTGATTCTTTTAACCTTCAAGCGGGCGCGCGGTCGTTTGTAACGGCAGCGGTCGCGCGTGACCTAAAAGACCTATGGGATATGTTAAGGATTTAAAAAAACTAATTAATTAATAATCATTTATTTTATTGTACTCTCACACATAATCATTATGTAACGACACAATTTGCCGAAAAAAAACTTAAAATAATGTTAAAATCGTATAAAAACCAAATTATAAAATTTAAAAACTTAACTTAAATTTTATTTGGATCAATTATCTTCGATTGCCTTCTTTTATGCTGGACATATTGCAGCTTGATCTGCGTGTGCTGGAACTACTACTTAGCTTCCTTGTTATTATTAGTGTCTTCAACACTCATATTCAAATGCTTTCTTATGTTTCTTTTGAGTTTTCTTGAATGGTTTACCATCGTGACTCTTCTTTGAACATACTCTTTTGTTAGTTCAATTCCTAATTCACGTAAATACTTTCGTCTTTTCTGTATAACCACTTTAGTTGCGCTCAATATTACTATGGCATTAATTACAGCAATTTCCAGAAGACGATAGAAGAGTGGCCATGGCCAGCTATTATTCTTTCTTGACGTCGAATACATTTTCACTTTTTATCGACTTCATCGACACAACAAAAAACAAAAAGTTATGATGCTTGGCTTGCGATTTTCATGATTCATTCTCTTCATCTTATCGTTTCATTTGCACTGTTGTGTGTATTAAAAAAAAACACTATTACAATCATAATTCGATGATATTTGTTGATATTCCAAAAAATAATACCTCGGGTTTAGCGCCGCGCGTAGCCTTTTCGACGACAGGCACGTGGCATGCTTTTGACGCCTACGCCGCGATGCAAACAAATACGATCTGTGCGTTTCGGAGGGCGCGGGGAAGGGTGGTAAACTGTTTATTTCATGCATAGTGAACCAATTACAGTCTACTAGGGATGATAAATGCATGTGACGAGAAAAACAATATTATGAACGAAAATGTATCGAATGCGGTCGATTCGACGCCGCGCGACTGCTTGAAGGTTAATACAATGATAGCCGACATATCATAACGCTATGCGCTAAGATTAGCGCCGCGTCGCACCACCCGCAATCGGTAGGGGTGCGTAATGTCGACGGGCAAGCCGTATTGCTGCAACAAACCCGTTCATCACCGGCACTTTATGACACCGACATAGTAACCCTAGTTAGTGGACAACGAACAGCGCTGATAATAGAACGGTCTGCGCACGCGCATCCTCGGAAAGTAGTCGCAAAGTCAATGCCAAGGCCGCAACAGTAGCTATATTACGTACTTAATTATACAACTCACCATTCATAGTTATAAAATGTGTGACGTTTATGATAAAATAAACAGTAGGAAGAATGTCGTTTTGACATTAATTAATTGCATTATAATAATACCTTATACGTATAAGTTATATTGGGAATAAAAATACAGATGGGAATAGCTTACTATTTAATTTGAAAAAATATCTAAGGCCTTGAATTAATACGAAGAAAATCTTTAATCCAATCCTCAAGAAGTTATAATATTTATGTGTTTTTCAGTATGACTATCGTTATCTTATCATTACTGGCTCATAAATAGTCCGCTGGGATTAAATTTTACTTCAGTTGAGAGGAATTCTTGTATTTTTTTTTGTATAGAATAAGGGTGACATACAAGCACACAATCCACCTAGACTTAGAAGTGGATGCTGTGGCCAATAGACATCTACATTTATTCTCGAATAAGAATCAAAATGCAGATGCGTTGTCACCCCGAGGATTAAGATGGAATGCCTCGTTTCCAGTAAAAAGGGTCTCCGGTTCTCTACACTCACCATACGAAACACAGAGGCATTAAGCTGCTAATTTACGCTGGTATTCTGTGAGAGCGTGGTCCTTCCCCGGTTGAGCCGACACATTGCTAATACTACTACTTACTACGCTTACTTGGAGATCGCGAAACTAGATATCCGGCTTCCCGTCCCCGGTTTGGGTATTTGGTATTAGATGTGTTTGTGATTTAAATAAAACTAGTTATTAGGGATTTTATCGCGTATATTAACTTATTTTATATTCCCGACGTTTCAAGCATTTTACAGCACCCATGGTCACGGGGGGGACTGAGGTGTTTGACGTCCCAGTGTCATAGTTAACCACGGCTATCTCCAGATTATAATTATTAATTTTTGTTCCGATCTACGCAGTATGAACTTACAGTATCTTGAAGTCTTGCAGTTGTATACTTGGGTTGGGATTTAATTTATTAATTATAGGATCCCAAGCAGATGGTAGATTATCGATTTTGGTGCAACGTCGCGTCCGCAATGTTGCACTAAATCTAAGGGAAGATAATAATAATAATCTCCCCCCCCCCACCACTTTTTTACAGCTTGCGGCCTTTGAGGCCGCGAGCTCTGAGTTCGATGATTTTGTAAGAGCCGCATAGGCTAACAGAATTAACATCACAGAAACTAGACTCTTCTAACAGAGCTCGAAGGTAACGGAAGTGAGCGGACTGATTGCGCTCAAGCTGTTTTCGAGGAAGTATATTTTTTATATGAAACATTTGTATTGTTATAGATTGGACTGGTTATATAAAAATAAAATTAACCACGCCGTGCCGTCCTTGTGCTCAAATTGTTTAATTTTTATTTCCATTTTAATTCGAATATCCGGTAATAAAAAATTCCATAACAAGTTTTTCAAATTCCCATCTAGAACCGTATAACATTATTTTCTAACGTTAAAAAGTTTAGCGTTTAACTAAAAACTTTACATTTTAGGAATATCACAAACTCAAAGTAAATAACTAGAATTGTCGTCTAAAAAGTAACATTAAAAATTTCATTCCCTATTAAGGCCTTATGGATGTATTTTTAGTCCAAATTTTAATGGGATCACTCCTGAAGTATAACCTATTTAATAAAAAAAGAATCATTAAAATCTGTTCACAACTGACGGAAATATCGAGTAACATATATAAACAAAAAACATACAGTCGAATCGAGAACTTCCTTCTTTTATGAACTCGGCTAAAAAGCAATGGGAATGACATATTTCAACGTTTAAGTCACGAGGAATTAACGATGATTCAATTCATTTTTAGGGTTCCGTACCTAAAGGGTAACCAAACGGGACCTATTACTAAGCCTCCGCTGTCCGTCCGTCAGTCCGTCAGCGGGCTGTATCTCATGATCCATAATAGGTAGGCAGTTGAAATTTTCACAGAATGTGTATTTCAGTTGCAACTATAACAACAAATAATAAAAATTAAAATGCGAGTCCAACTCGTACTTGGCCGGTTTTTTATTTATTTTTCTATTAGCGTTCACGACTGTAGAAAGTAAACTTAGCAGCCCCCGCAGCTTTCGCAGTTGTAGAATCCATTAGATCACCAGACAAGTATTATTAACACGCAATTTATAATTAATTGTAAACAATGGCGCGTCATAATACGATTTCAATCAAAAGTCATTATGGTATATTTTGCTTCAACCTTAGCAACAAATAAAAAAAAATCACTTTAACGGTCACCCGTTACAGCCTATTAAAGGCCACAGCTGAACAACGGCCTTCCCCTTAGATTACCTCATAAGTGGGATATTTGTCATAGTTGCCACGCTTGGCAATCGGTTTGGCAGCCGCAGTTTTTTATTTTTAGTCGTTATTAAGAAGAGGCTACTGCCCACCTCTACACCCACGGGATGATATGGGATATTCTTACATTGCCACTACACGGTAATCATCATCACTAGAAATCGATTATTGGCCGTGATAACTAAGGGGCTATGCGGTATTACTTTACGGTGATAGAAAACATTCGAGGACGTGTGACGTCCACCAACTGGATCAGCGCAGTAACTGCTCCAAAAGTTCTTTTTTGGGCACTTTACAGCACCCATGGTCACTGGGGAGACTCATAATCGTGAGTGCCGTAATGTCATTGACTTGGAATATCTCTATGGGTAAAGTGCCCGAAACGTCGGCGATTAAAAAAGTTAAAATTGAAGCGATAAAATATATAAAATTAGTTTTATTCCATGTGTAATATTCGCGTAAATATAAGAGATCATTTAATTAATTTATTTCTCAACGTTACACCACAGAATAAATAATAGTTGATTACACTAGGATTTTCTCCTGTATCGTGGAGGCAGTTTACATACATAAATTTCTCAAGGACAAACATCCATACCCGGAACAATTATTTGTAGGCCATACAAATAATTGTTCCGAGCGGGATTCGAAGTCGCGGCCCTCAGCACCGCAACTAAACGCCAAGCCACTGCGCCATGAAGTTGTCCAGTTCGCCGTTTACTATAAGTAGTAAGAATATCCACTACCTGGTAGTTGACAGAGGGAAACAAACCAGAATTTGGTCAGCAGCGTCTTTCTAATAACAACTACATAATTTTAAATTAAAAAATTTGTACAACCGACTTCAATATAAATTATTAAGAATAACCCAAAAACTATTGGTCAGACCTTGATCAAATTTATATAGGACCGAATCGGAATCGAAATCGGTTCACCCACAAAAAAGTTATGAGGTAAAACACATTAAAAAAAACATACAGTCGAATTGAGTACCTCCTCCTTTTTGAAGTCGGTATAAAAATTAGGACAAACTGCGTTTGTCAACCCGTCTGCTAATCAAAGCACCTATGACAAAACCCCCCTTATGGAGCAACCTGTGGGAAGGAAGGAACAATCATATAGATTGTTCCTTCCTTCCCGTTATTACATCCCGTTGTTGTGTCTTGTCTTGTCTTCTCTTTTCTGGGAGGTACACTTAGTTACACAAGTTTAATTTAAACAAAAAAAAAATACAAATAGTATTTTCCTCAAATAGTACATGACGCGTAAAGAATTATAGTAATGGTGGAATTTCCGGAGCGTTGCCTAGTTCCAATTTCGACATAATCACTCTTGGACTCTCACTTTCAACTCAAGGTTTCGGTTACTTAAAAATAACAAATGGTAAAACCCAAATGCACTTATTAGGTAAGTTACTTTTTTAAATTTGTTCCGCATGTTGCGAACATGCGGAACACTACACTCTCACTGTTATTCACATATGAAACAAATTTCTACACCACCGTAAAAAATAGCTGCGGTTGCCGATTCGCCTGCCAAGAGTGGCAACTATGGCAATTATTCCCACTTTGGAGCCATCTATGAGGGATGCCTATGTTCAGCAGTGGACTTTGGTAGGATGATGATGATGATGATAGCACCGTAAGAAGAACCCTTTTTTCTGCCTAGGGCTCCGTGTGTAGGGTAGGGTAGGAACCATCTTTATCTATTTCTATCACCAAACAGCAGTACCTGCACTGCTGTGTTATTCTCTGAAGGGTATAGAGGGCCTAAATAGTACAGTATATACAGGCTTGAGACATTCAATCTTAGTCCTCAATGGTGACAACGCATCTTTGGCCTTCTTTCTTTAAAGTTGGTTACACGTCCACAAAATAAAAGTGACAGGCGAATCAAGGCGATTTTTGATTCGCCTGTCACTTTTATTTTATAATATAACACAGACACCCATAGCTAGGTATGGATTTTTGACGAGGTCTTGATTTATCCATCAAGAAATTTTAGATTTTTAGACTGAGACTTAATGGCAGAGCATCGCTGCAGCTTTATGATAGTAGCACGAATGGGTCGGCTCGACCGGGGAAGGACCACGCTCTCACAGAATACCAGCGTAAAATAGCAGATTAATAGCGCTGTGTTTCGTATGGTGAGTGTAGAGAACCGGAGACCCTTTTTACTGGAAAAGAGGCATTCCATTCCATTCCTCAAGGTTGATAGCGCATCTGCATTTTGATTCTTAATCGAAGATAAATGTAGATGTCTATGGGTCACAGCACTCAGGTAGACTGTGTGGTCATTTGTCACACCCATTCTATAAAAAGACTGCGAAGAGAACATCTGATGGTGTGTAAACTATAAATAAAAAGGGGCTCCCTGATAAGGAAACTAAAATTAATCCACAACGACCTGGGGCCAGTCTATACTGTTGAAACCTGCGTCAGATGTCGCTAGGATGTTTTATGAGCTTTTAGTTACAAATTCTCAGATGTGAGCCACTTCGATAAGTAAAGATGGAGCTGATATAACTCTAAAGATAAATAAATAGAAAAAAAGGGTTTGACCTTGTCTTCTATTAAGTAATTAGAAATTAAAATAGATAATTAATTAGCAATTAATTTATTTCCTCCTTTGTAATAATACAATCATTATCAATCTTGACCTCGATCTAACATAATTAGTTCTATTGTTTGTTATGGTCGGTCTGGTCTCATGTTTAACATCATCCATACTTTGGTAGTTGTGACTTGTAATCGTGAGTTTGGACATCACTTAATATATTCCAATGTTTTGTAAGTTTTAATAACAAAGTTCATTTTAAAATTCATTACTAGCTTAAGGTAATTCCCCGATTATAAGAATAGCAGCTAAAGAAAAACTCTAAAGATAGTTATCTTGAAATGTTAACACTAGGGTTGCCAACAGTTAATTTATAGTAGTTTTACGTGGTAGAGCCACCATAAGCCCTATTAAGTTGTGGCACGAATGGGTCGGCTCGACCGGGGTAGGACCACGCTCTCACAGAATACCAGCGTAAAATATCATTCAACGAGGCATTCCAACTTAGTCCTTTGAGCTGACAACGCATCTGCAAATTGATTCTTGATTGAGGATAAATGTAGATTCAATGAGCCACAGCATCCACTTACTATCAGGTGGACTGTGTGCTCGTTTGTCACCCTATTTCTACAAAAAAAGTTTTACGTCAACCCGAAAAATAAAGCTTTTTGCTTTTTGAGATCTTCATCTTCATTATCAGCACGCAAAAATCAACTGCTGCTGTAATCACTACGCTTGACAGGTTGCTTGCTAATTGCAGTACCCGCTTCTCGCACCTTTCACTTTACTCATAATTGCCAACGGGAGTATTTAACGACTTGTATATAGTAAAGCTATCCCTGGGTAGTGGCGGTGTAAGAATATCCACTACCCCATATCATCCCGTGGGTGTCGTAAGACGCGACAGAGGGAAACTGAAACAGAAGATGGGCAGCAGCATCTTCCTGATGAGAACAACTCAAAATAATAAAAACTGCAGTTGCCAAGCCGTTTGCCAAGCGTGGCAACTATGGCAAAATTCTCCCAATGAGCCCTATGTTCAGCAGTGGACTTTTATAGGATCTAATGAATGGATGGATGGAAGATAAAGACTTGGGTCATTTGGCCATTACTCACCAAGCTCATCAGGCATGTTAATGAGCACAGAACTAATGCCCTCGCAATAATAACACTGTCGTTTATTACAAGTCTGTGCAACTTCGTATTATAGTATGTCAATAACACAATTAGTTAAAATTTAAGCAATAAAATCACCATCAGACATTATACGAGATTAGCTTTCTTTAAAATTAAATAATATATTTAGTTTTTTTGATGTTATCGCAATTTGCCACTAAGTAACGGTAATTAATATATTAACATGAAGCTAGCCGTAGGTCAGCATATTAGGTTTTTTAGTTCAATGCGCCTATCCACGATAAAACTTATTCCAAATTTCACTAAAATCCTTTCAGCCGATTGAGCGAGATTGACATCTAAACAGACAAACTTTCACATCTTCTATCTATCATCTTCTATTATTATCTATCTTCTATCTAATTTTTTTACAAAATAAAGTGAATTGTCTGTTTGTAAAGTCAAATTAACAACTTTTTACTAAATGCATATGAATGTAAAACGATACTTCCACCAAAAACACAATTTTAAAAAAATTTGTCTGTCTGTCTGTTTGTTCCGGCTAATATCCGAAACGGCTGAACCGATTTTGACGAGACTTTCACTGGCAGATAGCTGATGTTATAAGGAGTAACTTAGGCTTTAATTTTAGAAAATGAATTAGGTTTCGGCGCAAAAAAATTAAAACCCATGAAATCCAATCGTAATAAATTACACGCGGGCGAAGTCGCGGGGTACAGCTAGTTTATAATATGAATAAAGTTAAGGATTATGCAACATGCGAATCGACTATGAGAAATATCAGTAAAAATCTTATGGCTTCCGATAGACGGCGGTATAAACATATTTATTTATTTACTAGCTGTTCTCTGCGACTTCGCCCGTGTGTAATTTAAGGTTTTACTTTTTTGCGCAGAACCCTAATTCTTTTTCTAAAATTAAAGTAACCTAAGTTACTCCTTATAACATCAGCTATCAGCCGGTTAAAGTCTCGTCAAAATCGGTCCAGCTATTTCGAACAAACAGACAGACAAATTTTTTAAAAATTGTGTTTTTGTTATAAGTAGCGTATTTACTTCCATATGCATTAAGTAAAAAGCTGTTATTTTGACATTAATAACAGACACTTCAATTTTATTTATTTGTATAGATATTTAATCTTTATTGTTAACATCTTAATAACTACAAAGGGCGGACTTAATGCCTATCGGCAACCATATCGCTTATGCCAGACGTAAAATACCCAGATCGGCGACTGGGAGCAGCGTCAAAGGCCAAAGACGTCTGGAACTGTGATGATTATCAGCGACAGCAGCCTAATGGCAGGGTGCGGACCGCGAACTCAAAAGGTTTTTTTTTATATAGGAATAAGGGTGACAAACGTGCACACAGTCCACCTGATGGTGTTTGCTGTGACCCATAAACATTTACATTTATCCTCGATTAAGAATCAAAATTCAGATGCGTTGTCGCTCCTGAGGGCTAAGATAGAATGCCTTGTTTCCAGTAAAAAGGGTCTCCATAATAACATATAAGCATAGTCACCCATAATATAGCTGCATCGTGGCTCTACCACGTAACAAAGGTTGTGAGTTCGAATCCGACATTCGACTACTGTCGTGAACCACTCCTAACACAAACATTTTAAGCTTACCAGGAGTGGTTAAAGGGAATATTAGTAATGTTAATAGCATTGTTAGTATTTTTTTAAAGTAAGAAAGAAAGAAGAAAGAACCCGCCTTCAAAGCGTGGTCCCTACAAGTTTGAGGACCATGACCAGCTGAGGACTTTACGGGCCGTTGGAAAGGAATAAGTGTTAGCATAAGGAACTATGGCATCATCTTGTGGGGAAACTCTTGTGAGGTAAACAAATTATTTATATTACAAAAGAAGTGTCTACGGATATTAACGAATTTAGACCAAATAAAATACTGAAACTTACGTCTACAAAACGTACGTACCCAAAACCCTACCACAGCCTAAGAAGAAAATATAACATACAGTCAGCCATTGCGTTTGATGTTGTCGGAAAAGCCGACATAAACAATAAATGGCTAGGGTTGTCAGATGGGAAGTAATTTAAAAAAAAACTGATTTTATTTTATTTCACGTTAATGTGTATGTGAAAACTGGTGAAACTAATTCCTTATCTTTAAATGAGGACGACCCACAGTTTTTTAACGCACATGTAGTGTGAACCATTTTAATTTGTTTGCGCGACAGGACAACCCTTGCGGACAGTTCCCGAGCGGCTAAGACCTAGACGCCTGTGATGACCGACTGTTAGTAGTAGTTAGACTGTGCCTCTACTCACCTATTACAAGAACTAAAAGAAATAATAGAAATTTATTTAGGCTTAGGATACTCTTCTCGAAATTAAAATTAGTTTCGTCTAGCCTCCACGTTGTGTCAATACAGATTCATGACCATTTAACGAAATACATATATAAAAATCATAGAAAACCCTGCGCAATTTAATAAGTAATAAAAAACATTCGTTATTAATAAAGTAGCTGTCTCCCGCGACTTCGATTTTATTACGATGGATTTCATGGGTTTTAGTTTTTTGCGCGGAATCCTAATTCTTTTTCTAAAATAAAAGTTGCCTAATATACTCCTTATGACATCAGCTATCTGCCAGTGAAAGTTCCGTCAAAATTGGTTCAGCCGTTTCGGAGATTAGCCGGAACAAACAGACAGACAGACAGAGACAAAATGTTAAAAATTTTATTTTTATTGTACCGTATATTTTCATATGCACTTAGTAAAACCTGTTATTTTGACATTACAAACAGACGCTTCAATTTTATTCACTTGTATAGATAATAATAATCCATACTAATATTATAAATGCGAAAGTGTGTTTGTTTGTTTGTTTGTTTGTCCTTCTTTCACGTCGCAACAGAGCGTCGGCATGGCATGATTTTTTGTATGGGGATAGTTCGGTGGCTGTAGAGTGACATAGGCTACTTTTTTCCGCGGAAAAACATCTCATTCCCGTGGGAAAATCGAATATGTTGCACAAGTTTGTCCTTCTTTCACGTCGCAACAGAGCGTCGGCATGGCATGATTATTTGTATGGGGATAGTTCGGTGGCTGTAGAGTGACATAGGCTACTTCTCAGCGGAAAACATATCATTCCGTGGAAAATCGAATATGTTGCAAAATTAAATTCAGCTAGGTGGCGCCACCGTGATTCTACAAGACGGACGACGGTACGATGGACGAACACAGAAGGTCAGAATATCTGGATTATTATGTCTTTTTACCAAAATTAAGATAAAAATGTATGGATCTGTATTTTTCCACGCAGGACCGAAGACAGCGATAAAAAACATAAAATTCACCAGCTGATTTTCTTCAAACGTTTTGGTGCATCGTAATTCACAGAATAGGCGATAACCTCGCAGACGATATTAAGTAATCCGTTGATGCTCTGCCTACCCCGCAAGGGTTACAGGCGTGATTATAAGTATGGATCAGAAATACTATCACCACGCTTTCACCCTTAACTATTACTTAACAATGGTAGAAACAGTTCTTAGTAAGCCTTATTAATAAGCCTTAGTAATATTTATTGAACGGAAATGAATACAGTTCTTATATGTGGTTATGAATGAATCGGTATTACAATAAGAAAAATTGTGCAAAATTGTAAGAAAAATATTTTTGAGAGTTCTTATTAACTAACGTATACATAGTTTAAATTGATTCCGCTAGATGTCGTTACTGGTTTTAAAACGCGGTAACGAAATGTTTCCTGACATGTACTTAACTCCCGCCGTTGAGCCGCGTCAACTTATAGTGCATACGGTACCTATACGCTTAAATTGTTTCTATTTCGTAGCTTATTCGACTACCTGCTTTCGATTTCGGTTGTTTGTTATTTGCTTTGTGATTTGGTTAAGGTTGAATGGATTTATATTGGCTTTCATTTTCGGATTTGTGTATTTTCTTGGATCGGTTTTGTTGATTTGGTTGGTATTCCTTTATACATATTTAGACTCTGGCTTTGATTTTGGATTTTGTTTATTTAGAATCGTGAATTGGTTTTCGTTGTTTTAGGTTGTTTAACAATATTTCAAAGGAATATTAATAGTATAGATAGTGTATACGGTACCTATACACTTACTTCTTTTTTCGTTGGTTATATTTATATTGACTACTGCTTTCGATTTCGGTTTTCTGCGATTTATTTTAAGTTGATTCGATTTTTTTTGGCTATCGTTTTCGGATTCGTGTTGTGTCTTGTTGTTTTGATTTTAAAAAATATTTAAAAGGAATATTTATTCCTTTTAGATATTTTGGATTTGCTTTTAAAAAAAATATTTAAAAGGAAATTTAATTCCTTTTAGGTATTTTAACGTTTTTTTATAAATAGGTTTTTTCTTACTTCATAATGCCTCGCAAACGTAAGTCCAGCCTTTCAAGAGTATCTTCTCAAAGACAAGCGAAAAGATTAGCTCGATCGCTAGAATCTTTAGAAGATGCTGAACTGAGAAGGCAAGAACAAGTAGAGCGTCAGGCTGCTTTTAGAGCATCTGAGACACCTTCTCAACGTCAACAAAGGCGTCTTGAACAAACAGAGCGTCAAAGTCAGGAAAGGCGTCTTGAACAGGCAGAGCGTCAAGCTACTTTAAGAGCTTCTGAAACACCTTCTCAAAGTCAGCGAAGGCGTCTTAAACAGGCAGAGCGTCAAGCTACTTTAAGAGCTACTGAAACACCTGCTCAAAGTCAGCAAAGGCGTCTTGAACAGGCAGAGCGTCAATCTACTTTAAGAGCTACTGAAACACCTGCTCAAAGTCAGCAAAGGCTATTCGAACAAGCGGAACGTCAGGCCGCCTTAAGAGCCGCGGACACACCTGATGAAACTCAACACAGACTCATTGAGCAAGCTGAACGTCAATCTACTATAAGGGCATCTGAAATACCAGAACAGACACAGGCGCGAAGAGATGCAAATGCACAGCTCCAAGCTGAACGTCGACAAAATTATCAAAGAAACAATTGTTCGGTTTTTAATGACGCAGCATTCAATTATGATCCGTTGATTGATTATAAAAATCACAGGTTAGTTGTTATCGGACTGATGGACAAGGCGTGTCGATTTTGCAGCGCTTTAAAATGGAAAGATGAGAGCGCAGGCATGTGCTGTTCCAATGGCAAAGTGTCTCTTCCGTTACTTGGGGTACCAGAAGAACCTTTGAAAACTCTCTTTTTAAATGATGCTAATGAGTCACGGCGCTTTTAAACAGGATCCGAAATATAACTCATGCTTTCAAATGACGTCCTTCGGAGTTGACCGGGAAATAATAATGCCGGGATTTTCGCCTACATTTACGGTGCAAGGGCAAATTTATCATAGAATAGGTTCACTTTTTCCAGCTGAAAACGAACAGCATAAATTTTTACAAGTATATTTTATGGGTGAGTTGAGAGAGACACAGTGTTCAAAATTCAAAGATTCTTGCATGGACGTAAAATTTTAGTCAAAACATTTAAAACTGCTTTAGAAAACCTACCTGAAGAGGATTATAAAGTCGTCATTCACGCAGATCGGACCCCTCGAGGAGAGCATGAAAGGCGCTACAATGCACCTTTGATAAAGGAAATAGCAGCCGTATATAGTGGTGATCAATTCTTCACGAGACATTGTCTTGCGAGCACGTGATGATACGTTGCAACGGGTAGCCGATACACACAAGTTTTATGACGCTCTGCAATACCCATTGATTTATTGCAAAGGACAAGAGGGTTATCATTTTCAAATTCCACTCATTAACCCGGTCACAAAGGAGCCTACCCGAACAAAAAGTATCATGTATGGATTTTATGCGTATCATATGATGTTGCGAAAATGATTTTAACCTCTTAGCCCGGTGTAGACAATTATTTCATCAATTTTGGTAGACATGTATGTGAAGGTAGAAAGTGAACGTCTCCGTTACATATCTTTAAATCAAAAAGCTGGGCGTTGAGAATTATATACATTTACAAGATGCAGTTTCTAGCGACGCCAATGTAAACCCCAGAGATTTAGGTAAAATGGTAATTCTGCCTCATCATTCGTTAACAGTCCCTGCTACCTACATGAGTACACACAAGACGCATTCGCCTATGTACGAACTTACGGAAGACCTGATCTTTTGTTACTTTTACTTGCAATCCCATGGAAAGAAATAACCGAGGAGCTAATGCCGGGCCAAAAAGTACTGACAGACACGATTTAGTTGTTAGAGTATTTAGATTAAAAGTACAAAATTAATGTAATTAACAAAGGAAAATTTTCGGAGAGGTGCAGTGCTTCATGTATTCAATTGAATGGCAAAAAAGAGGATTAACGCATGCCCACATTCTAATATGGCTTAAAGAGAAGTTGCGGCCCAGCCAAATAGACGACATAATAAGCGCCGAGATTCCGGATCCTGAGCAAGATAAAGAATTGTATGATACCATCGTCCGAATTATGATTCACGGTCCATGTGGAGCACGAAATTCAATATCGCCATGTATGAAAGAAGGAAAATGTACAAAAAAATCCCTAAACAGCTATCAAAAGAAACAGTGCACAATGACAATGGCTACCCTTTATACAGACGCAGAGCTCCCGAAGATGGTGGCAGGAAAGTTACAATCAAATCTCGCTCTGGAGCGTTCGAAACCTTAGATAGCAGCTGGATTGTCCCGTATTCGCCCATTCTATGTAAAATGTTTAATGCCCACATTAATGTAGAAGCATGTAGCTCTGTCCGCGCAATCAAGTATATCTGTAAGTACATAAATAAAGGAAGCGACCAAGCAATATTTAATCTCAGGAGTGAAGGTGAGGCAAATCCCGTTAATGAAGTACAGACCTTTCAAGCAGGGCGTTATGTCAGCAGTAACGAGGCAGCGTGGCGTCTCCTTGGCTTCCACGAAAGGCACCCAACAGTTACTCACCTTGCTGTGCACGTAGAAAATGGAGAGCGTGTATATTTCACCGAAAGAAATTTCCAAGAAAGAATTGCATCACCGCCAAAAACTACACTAACAGCCTTCTTTCAACTTTGTCAAACCGACCCCTTTGCAAAAACGTTGTTATATTCTGAAGTCCCCCGCTATTATACTTGGAACACATCTAGGAAGGAGTGGAAACGCCGTATTCAAGGCGCGCCTGTTGCAAATTGGCCCGGTGTAAAGTCATCAGATGCCCTTGGTCGTGTGTATACCGTCCATGTAACTAATTTTGAATGTTTCTGTTTACGATTGCTGCTGCACCATGTTCGGGGTCCTACAGGATATAAAGACCTTAAAACTGTCAACGGTCAGGAATGCGCAACTTATAGAGAAGCATGAAGCTCTGCATCTTTTAGAAAACGATAATCACTGGGATGAAACCATGGAGGAAGCTGTGCAGTGCCAGTCACCAGCCAAAATTAGGGATCTTTATGCAACTCTCATATCATCTTGCGGGCTATCTAATGCACATAAATTGTGGACAAATATAAAGAGTACATGGCGAAAGATATTTTATGAAGGTTACAGCAGACACACGCGAACATGACATACAATGAACACATTTATAATGAAGCACTTGGAAAAATTGAAGATAAATTAATGGCAATGGTAGGAAAAAATTAAGCGACTTTGGAATGATAAGCCTCAGCGAACAACCGAAAATGAACTAGTGATGAAATTATACGTGAAACAAACTACGATATACCAGCTTTGCAGCAGCAAGTAGCCGAATTTGTACCCGCTTGCTTCCCGAACAAAACGAGTTTTGACAAAGTATTAGGACAAATTGAATCTGGAAATGGTGCACTTTTCTTTTAGATGCCCCTGGAGGAACTGGGAAGACATTTTTTAAATTTATTATTAGCGCAAGTACGGAAAGATAAAACATTGCTGTGGCCGTAGCTTCCTCCGGTATAGCCGCCACGCTGCTAAGCGGGGCCGCACTGCACATTCTGTTTTAAAACCCTCTAAATCTAGCCCAGGAAGAATCGCCGATCTGCAACTTTAGCAAAAATAGTGCACGAGGTATAATGCACGACAATGCAAACTTTTAGTGTGGGACGAAAGTACAATGTCGCATAAAAAGCTGTAGAAGCACTAAATCGAACGCTCCAGGATTTGCGCAGCAATACCGATGTAATGGGAGGAATGGTGGTTTTACTGGCTGGTGACTTTCGCCAAACTTTACCTGTCATTCAAAAGGGCACACCTGCAGATGAAATTAAAGCATGCCTCAAGTCGTCTATTTTATGGAACAAGGTGACAAAATTCAGTTTAACTACGAATATGAGAGTGCATTTGTATAATGATATCAATGCTGGAAACTATGCTGACACACTATTAAAAATTGGCGATGGGCGGTTGGAAAAGGATGCTGAGGGCTGCGTTAAATTGACGAGAGATTTTTGTAATTTAATACAGAGTCATTCCGAATTAATTGCGAGCGTTTATTCAGATTTAACGAACAACATGCATGAAGACAAACGGTTATGTGAAAGGGCGATTCTTGCACCAAAAAATGAGAGCGTTAACAAAATAAATTCAGATATATTAAGCGAAGTAGCAGGAGAAATAACAGAGTATTTGTCAGTAGACACAGTTATGGACACAGAACAGAGCACTTCATATCCCGTAGAGTTTCTAAATTCTCTAGAGTTGTCAGGTGTGCCCTCACATAAGCTTCAATTAAAATTAGGCGCCCCAGTCATGCTAATGCGAAATTTAGATGCTCCTCGGTTATGTAACGGGACAAGGCTGCGTGTGACACATCTTGGACGGAACATAATCGGTGCTACAATTTTGACAGGCGTAGGAAAAGGTGAAAATGTTATTATACTACAGATAATTCCCACAGATCTTCCTTTTCAATTCAAAAGGTTGCAGTTCCCTATTAAGCTCAGTTTTGCAATGACAATTAATAAAGCGCAAGGGTAAACGTTACAGGTAGCGGGGGTCAACTTAGAAAAACCGTGCTTCTCTCATGGTCACCTGTATGTAGCATGTTCGCGTGTGTCAAATGCCCAGAATCTCCACATTCTTTCCCCGAATGGAAAAACATATGACATTGTGTACAGTAGCGTCTTAAAATAGTGTTCAATTAGTTTTTTTTCCAAAATTCCCACAATCAATTAATCAGAATTCCCACAGATCTTCCCTTTCAATTCAGAAAACTGCATCTCTGACAATTTAGCTCAGTTTCTTTTCAAAACTCTGCATCCCTGACGGATAATTATGCTCAGTTTCCTTTAATTAAAAAAATATCCCATTTCCATTTGGAATAAACAGGCTATTTTCATGCTTTCCTATACGCTTCAAAACGTTTAAATAGGCTGACGAATCAATTTTGCTCAGTTTCCTTTTAATGGCTGCATCTCTGACAAATCTATAAAACTCAGTTTTCTTTCAATTCAAAAAGCAATGGATAGTTCATTTCCCAGTGACCATGCGGGCGAAGCCGCGGGTAACAGCTAGTAATAATATAAATAATGATATAATCCTGTGGTCGTTTCTGCGAACGGGCTAATACCGGTCAGCCTCTCGGGTCATCTGAGTCGATTAGGACTCCAAGCTCAAATGCAGAAGTCGGTGCTCCTCGATACCGCCCGCATCGTCCGCCGGTTTTTTTCCCTTTCCCCCTAACCCACGGCCGTTTGGTCTCCCCTGCCGAGGGCTTCCATCTGGTGAGGCCTTATTTATTCATATATTATTTATTTATTTATGTTAGTATATTATGTTAATATATATATATATTTATGTATATTTATCATTTCCTTTTATATATTTATTCAGCCCAACCAGATGAGAATACTTTATAAATACCCGTCAATAATAATAATAATCACGGCGGCTAGCCTCAACAGAGACTAGCCATCGCCGCAGGACAGGAGTATAGATCCCAAGTGCATGCGCAAGCACAGCTACATTCACTACATTGCACTCTCTATTCCCTCACTCTCATAGTCCGATGGGACAATAAACCGACACGACCGGAGAGAGATCAAGCGTAGGAACAACGACGCAGCTACTGAGAATTTCTTGATGGAAAAGCTCAATAACTGATATTTTTGGCCCGATTTCTTTGTGACCAGGATTAGGAAAGGAATGCTTCGGTGGTTTGGGCATGTGGAAAGAATGAATGAGGAAAGAGTGACAAAGCAAATTTATGTGGCAGAGGTGAACGGCAGAGTCGGGAAGGGACGCCCTAGGTGAAAATTTATCGACCAAATTGGCGATATATTGAAAATGGGCCAAATTAAGAGTACCCTTAACCGACGAGCGTGTATGCGTAGGTATATGGATGTGGAGGAGGCGAGAGAGGTGTGTCAGGATCGTACCAAATGGAAGTCCATAGTCTTTGCCTACCCCTCTGGGTGACAGGCGTGAGTGTTTATGTTTATGTTTATGTATGTATATGTTTGGCCCGACGTGCGAACCGATTTGATTCGAGTCGCAGTACTACAACCACTAGACCAACGAGACAGTCATTTGTTTTTGTGTTTGTAGATATAGATGTTATTTTTTGACGATAAATAATGACAAAGAAAGAATACTTTGACTACATTGTATTCCTAATTTTACTAATTTATATAAAATAATATTGAATGTTTATGATATGATATTTTATAAATTATGTTTAAAAGTTAGATAATACAAAAATACCTAGTTAGCCCTTTAGTGTTGCTATGCCCTTGCAGGGCGTCACATGTACATACAGATACATGTCAATATTTATTACCTACATGCATCGATCACTAATAAAAAACTAGATGCACAATCCCATACAAAAGTTCTCTAAAAACTGTCGCCAAATGTTTTGACGTAATTCTAGTTGAAATAAATATACATTAATGTAAATTCAACCTTAAATGCATTGCCTAAAGTTGTATTGACAAAGCTACGTACAAAAAGCAATAAATTTTTATGACCGATGCTCGCTCGTCAACCTACAATAAAACAAATTCAACCTTACGCTCATGGTTTAAGTCAGAATTACAAAGTGCCAATAAAAGCAATAAAACTTTACGACCGAGGCTCGTCGCTTGGACAAGGAGAGGAGTCGAACTGCACAATATTTTTGTTACTGTAATTTTAATTTTACAATTTTGTTAAACTTGTTTTAAATAATTCGTCTACTTAATAAAGCATATTCTGTTCTATTCTATGGTGTACATGTGTAATGGTTATATTATTACCTGAATGTAAATATGCTTTTGGATAGGGCAACCACATTCATTTAGTAATGAAAGTAATTGAAACAGTAATAATTATTTATTTATACTTTATCTTGTGTGAAAATATAAAGATATTGCTTGACAAACAACTTAAATCTAAATTTAACAGTTACTAAATATAAAAAATAAGTACAGAAAGTTCTTGCAAAATCTAAGAATATTATTGTCCATATTTTTGACGTAATGTTCATATTTACAGATGTTAAAAAACGGAAAAGACTGAATAATTATAATGATTTTTATATTTACGCGAACACTACACATTGAATAAAACTACTTTTACGGATTATATCGCTTTTAATTAACTTATTTTTATTAATTCCTGACGTTGAGTCCTCATGACCATGGGTGTTGTAAAGCACCTGAAACATGTAGCACATACTTATTTAAAATTAAATCTATAAAATGTTACTATAGTATTTAGAGAAACAGTAAAGAAGTCTCATTAAACAAAAAAACAATCATACTTTAATAATAAAAAAAAAAACAATAGCGTCTCCACAAATGGAACAGAATCAACGCATATACCTCGAACAATGACGACTTATTTTATTACGACTTAATTTAAAAATACTTTTACGATGATTTCTTGACAAAATATCAGTATTTACAATACAGTGATAACAATTAAATAATGGTAATATTAATACTTACCGAAAATATGAAATTCCATCCTTTGTTAGCGTCCTGGATGTGTGATTTTTACACTTTTTAAACGAGCACTGAGGCATGTTTACCGTCGGAGTATTCGAATGCTACTGGATTAAAAGTGCACCCATATGTTCGAGTGGGTGCACATTCGGTTACGCCATTTTTTGTCACTGATTGTGTATCTAGTTTTTCATTAGTGATCGATGCCTACATGTCAATATTTCATCTTACATTTGTAATGTTACATGCAATAAACAATTTGAATTTGAATTAGAAAAAAAAAGAATTATGTATAGCAGTAGTGTTAGCAACCCTAGTCATAATGGTTGTCTAGTCATAAATGTTGAACAACAGGAAGTGGATAATCTACGTTTTATATTCGCCTTGGTTAAAGGATTGGTTTGTTGTGTGTTACAGAAATTACTGTACGCTCAAAATCTACGTTATATCTACTAGCCGTTCCCCGCAAATTGGTCCGAAATTATTATGATTGAATTTCATAGGTTTTAATTTTTTTACGCAGAACCCTTATCATTTTTATAAAATAAAAGAAATATTAATTACTACTTATAACATCAACTATCTGACTTTGAAAGTCTCGTCAAAATCGGTCCAGCCATTTCGGAGATTACCCGGAACAAACAGACAGACAGACAAAAATTTTAAAAATTGTTTTCTTGTTTTAAATACCGTATATACTTTCATATGCATTTAGTAAAAAGCTATTAATTTGACTTTACGTATAGAATCTTCAATTTTATTTATTTGTATAGATGTAATATTATTAGAATTTAAAGGCCACCTGATGGTGAAGCCCATGGACACCTGCAACCAGATTCAAAAAAGCTACGGGTGCTGTAATGTTCCTGGTTACATTTCACAGCGGAACAGCAGCGCCAGCACTGTTATTTTTGGCGGCAAAAATAGTTAAGAGTATGGTACCTACCCCGATGGACCCCTAGGCAGATGAATTAAATTAAAAAAATTTAAAACCCCCTAAAAAAAAAAGAGGTGATGATCTTCAAACGGTTGAAAATATTTTCTTGAATCATAGCTAAGAACAATCTCGATCAAGTCACCTTTCATACAAAAAAAACTAAATCTAAATCGGTTCATCCGTTTGGGTGCTACGATGCTACAGACAGATACACAGATACACGTTACACATATAACAGTCCTCTTTTTCGTCGGGGGTTAAAAAGGAGTACTAAAATAAAAATATTTTACATGTTTTTAAAAAAAAATAAGGGTGACAAACGAGCACACAGTCCACCCGATGGTAAGCGGTTGCAGTGGCCCATAGACATCTACATCTATCCTCGTTTGCGAATTTAAATGCAGATGCGTTGTCAGCCGTGAGGACTAAGATGGAATGCCTCTTTTCCAGTATAAAAGGGTCTCCGGTTCTCTACACTCACCATACGAAACACAGCAGCATTAAGCTGCTATTTTACGCTGGTATTCTGTGAGAACGTGGTCCTTCCCCGGTCGAGCCGACCCATTCGTGCTACAACTATACTATTAATATAGCTGCAGCATGGCTCTACCACGTGTTTTCTACGAGTATTTACATAGTTTTCGTCTCACTTGCTAAATGACAAAATTATGTGTTAATACGGTACTACATAATTCCATTACAGGAAACCTTAGAAGTTTAGAGCGTATCTTAATGAGGTCGGAAAGCCTGTGATAATAATTGCGTACGGCCAACAACAGAGTGAACTGACCTACTTTTTTAAATATCAGAGTGATAAACGAGATAACAGTCCACCTGATGGTAAGTGGCTACTGCACCATGGACATCGCAACCAACTTCAAACAAAGAACGCCACAAATGCGTTGACACATAAGCGGACTAAAATGAAATGCCCTATAGTAGGAGTTCCCAAACTTTTAAGGTAATGGAACACTCACCAAATCCCTTTTGTTTTATGGAACCCCACATCAAATAAAACATAGGTGCAATTGAAATCCTATAATAGGTATAATTCTCGCTAACTACCTACGTATCTATATAACAGTAATGGATTCTTCTCATCGCATATTTTGCGCCAATACGAGATAATATTTGTACCAAGTGTGAAATTATTTAACAAGCCAAACTAAATAATTTCGCGGAACCCTGGTGACTTTAGGAATCTGTGCTCTATAGGACTCTCTGATCCTTGTACACTTTCCACTATCCGAAAACCAAATGCTTGGTCACCTTTTTGTGTAAAAAGATTAAATGATATCATGATACGTGAATCAGTGTCAGCTACATCTTTTCGTTGTCGATATACTACCCATTTGAACGAAAGTGTTTGTTTTGTCGTTCGTAATACTTATAGCAAAGAAGTGCAATAAGTTGCCAGCTTCTGTCTTTTTAACCGATTACAATGTATGTGTCTTCAAGGCAAGAGTGAATAGGATTATAAACTAAGTCAATCCGCTTTACTATCTTCGGTGACACCATCAGGTTGGACCTAGGTCATCAGGTTGGAGTCTAGACCATTCAAAATATCATAAGGACTAGAGCTTATGATATTTTGAAAGGAGTGACAAACGAGCATACATTCCACCTGATGGTACGTGGATTATGTGGCACATATATCTTCGATTCAGAATCAAAATGTAGTTAAAGCCAATTTTTACGGATTATATCGCGTTTAATTTTAACTTTTTAATTCCCGACGTTTCGGGTGCTTTACAGCACCCATGGTCACGGGGGGGGACTGAGGTGTTTGACGTCCCGATGTCATAGTTAGCCCGGCTACCTTCTGTTTTTTAATATTAATTTTTGGTTCGATCTACGCAGAATGAGCTTACAGTATCTTGAAGTCTAGCAGTGGTATACTTGGGTTTGGGTTTAATTTTGTTAATTATAGGATCCCAAGCAGATGGCAGCACCCAAATTAGGATGTTTTTTTAATTTCAATAGCCTCGCGAATCATCCTTGGTAGGAATCGGTGTTCTTTTGCGAGGATTTGTGATCTATCAAATCTAATGTAATGGCGGGGACGATCTTGAACATGTTCACAACCGTAGATTTTTACCTGACGTTTCGGGTGCTGTAAAGCACCCGAAACGTCGGCAATTAAAAAGTTAAAATTAAACGCGATATAATCCGTAAAAATTAGTTTCATTTAATGTGTAGTCTTCGCGTAAATATAAGAAAACATTATGTAGTTAAAGCCCTTGAAATGCCTCGTTTCCAGTAAAAAGGGTCTCCGATTTTCTTCACTCACCGTACGAAACACAGTAACATTAAACTGCTATTTCACCCTGATATTCTGTGGGAGCGTGGTCCTTCCCCGGTCGAGCTAACCCATTCGTACTAGAACTATAATATAGCTGCAACATGCCTCTACCACGTAAGTAGAGGGTTAAAAAAATATATAGTCGTCTTTGACAGACTCATTACCCAGTAACCAATGTCTTGCTGTAAAGGGCGATCGATTACGAGCACAATTTTTTGTAGTAATATTCCATTGGTTCGAACAACACAATCAAACTTGTTATTCTGTGGTTTAGAACGAAAATATTCACGTTTCAACACAGCTATAAACATAAGAAATGTGAAATTATGGCTATAATATGGAAAATATTTCTATTTTTAAAAAGAAATTAATTGGAAGCTTAACGGAATATGCCGTTGAAATGCTTGCTTGACAACCATTCATTAAACCAGTTCGAAAATCGATTATTCGCTCATATTATAGAAATAAAAATTTGTCAAAAGCGTGCTAGTATTCGACAAAAGGCCTTGATCGACAGGTGAGTTTTGCTGCGATATGGGTGGCTCGCCGGTGAATCTCGTTAATGGATCAAAGCAAAACCGCAGTTTTGTGAGCCGCAGATTTTTAGTTGCATGTACAATAAGTTCAAAAGTCACATTACAGACTACGTTGAAGACTGATGTTTGACAAATTTGTCTTAAATACTAATAGTGGTTAATGTGTTAATTTAGTTATATATGTAGGCGAAAGAGCTTACGATACGACGCTTTGCTATAGTAAAACCTTACTATTGAACTGGCCAGTATTTTATAGACGTGCCTACCTATATAATAAATAAATACCTGTATTATTAAATTTTAAAATCTCAATAAATGTTAAACACCAGGGTAAAAGCGGAATAGCCCAACATGAGTATACTAAATTACTCTCTGGGGTATGTTTCACCACAAATTAATGAAAAAGTATTATTGAGAAAAAATGTATTATTTTATATGCCCTCTAATTTTTAATATCTACCTAACGACACCTTACATCGACGGGTGAGCTTTGAAGCGATATTGGTCTCTCGCCGGTGAATCTTTTTAAACGAGCAAACAGTCCACTGATGGTAAGTGGTTGCTGTGGACCATAGACATCTACATCTATCCTCGATTACGTATCAAAATGCAGATGGAAGATGGAATGCCTCATTTCCAGTAAAAAGGGTATCCGGTTCGCTACACTCACCATACGAAACACAACAGTGTTAAGCTGCTATTTTACGCTGATATTCTGTGAGAGCGTGGTCCTTCCCCAGTCGAGCCGAACTACTCGTGCTAAAACCATAATATAATTTCAGCATGGCTCTACCACGTAAAAAAACTCTCTTTAAACTGTGCCCATATCATCCTGTGGGTATCGTCAGAGACAACAGAAAGGGAGAAACAGGAGATGGGCAGCATCATCGTCCTGATTACATCCCAAAATAAAAATAAACTGCGGTTGCCAACTCGCTTGCTAAGCGTGGCAACTATGTTAAGTACAAAATTATGGCAAATATCCCCTATACATGACGCAATATATGGAAAAGTTTATCTAATTTTCCTATTTTTTTTTCTGTTGCTTACCCATAGCTCTCAACACACTACCAAAGGTTAGCTGGCAGAGAATGCCTTTTCGGCATTAAGTTCGCCTTCGTGCCAAATGAGGGCTAATAATCTTCCGCTCACCAGATGTCGCTAGTTGTCAATGAGGTGAAGTTTTTTGCTACACAATGTCATTTAATTGAGAAGTTAGTTTTATACAAAAGTTTAGCAGTTTCTAGAGTATTATATTAAAACACAAAACAATGCCTCAGTGGTTTGCTCTTTAATTTTTTGCACATTTTTAAAAAATTTAAAATTTTTCGACTTTTATGAATATCTGTGGTTTGGCTTATTTATTTTTAATCTAATTAATATAAAATATAAGAAACATTAACCTTAACATTTTTCGCACAAATCGACTTCCCCGCTATGAAATCTCTCAAATATTACAGTAGTGGCGCCGCCCTGGTGGCGGAAAAAAGTCATGCCCTCATTATTTTGAGCGCAATAAAGAATTTTCTATCTAATTATGGTACATACGCAAATTAGGACAAAAGAATAGAACGAAATTATGAGAGTTCCATGTATGCACGAGACGAGAGAGGGTGTTAATAACTTTTCTTATGTAGCTATGATACGCCAAAATAATGTATGCACGCTTTGCAATGTTTACGTATAGCATAGCTAGTAATAGTCTTTTTAAGAGTATAATAATGTAAGATAAATATGAAATGTTTGAACACTCTTTGCCTTTTTTAGGCAATGTTAAGTTTATGTAAATTTTTGTTAATGACTGTCTGAGCCAAAATAAAGAGCAAAAAAAAATTATAGCGGAGCATTACCTAGTAAGAAGTGTGATTTCCATTTTTAATTTCAGAATAATTTTTACAAACTTTAAAGAGTTTCGAAATTTCGGCTGCGATTTTTTTTAAATGTGTATATAATGTAATATGTTTATGATGTTAGTTAAGAGATTTTGCTGTTTTTTTTATCGATAGTATACCTACTTTCACTTAATGGGAAGACAATTTAGTTAATTTATATCCTTGAATTATGCAAATGTGATTCTCTCTGTTAAGTTCGATTTCACCTGTATCCATCAAATCCATGCATAGTGCAGACAAAAATAATGTTGGTGGACTTTACACAATATGTATTGTACATTGTAAAGCAGCCGAACTACATAGGAGAAATACACAGACAATCTGTCAAATTCGATAATTTATGCAACCATGCCGCCGATTCAGCATACACGTGAGTATAATGCAATCTGACGCTATTTTGTTTTTTTTTTTTTTATAGGATAGGGTTACAAACGAGCACACAGTCCACCTAATGGTAAGTGGTTGCTGTGATCTATAGACATCTACATCTATCTTTGTCACCCGTGAGGACTAAGATGGAATGCCTCTTTTCCAGTAAAAAGGGTATCTGGTTCTCTACACTCACCACACGAAACACAGCAGCATTAAGCTGCTATTTTACGCTGGTATTCTGTGAGAGCGTGGTCCTTCCCCGGTCGAGCCGACCCATTCGTACTACAACTATACTACTAATATAGCTGCAGCATGGCTCTACCACGTATAAAAAATTGTTTCTAATAAAATTAAGAATTAACGTATTATTTTCAAGAAACAATTGTTATTTTGTTTCAAAGAATCCAATTTGTATTTTTTTTTTATTATTTTACAAATGTGCAACAAAGTGATGTTCATTTTGTTGCACATTGAGTTTTACTGTATTTTTATGTATTATGGTGGGTTATAGTATTAGGTTTATGTTATCAAAGGCAACTTTTGGTTCTAGACCGACGATAAAAAATCGAGGAGTTATTGGAGTCTTCAGAAATTAAAGACTTCATTCCATCCGACGAAGACGTAGGTGACCCCGAGTGGTCAATTCACCGCGCAGGTACATCTACACCTTCAACATCATACTCGCGAGATTCTTCCCCTGAACGTGAAAGTGATACGGAAAACTCACAATGTGTAAGGGGAGGTGTAAAAAAAAGTACCAAAAGGAAGATGACGTCGAAGAGGGCGTGGAGGAGGACGAGTAAGGGGTGGAGGCAGAGCAAACCATCAAGCTTCTCAAGGAAGCAGTAAAGTTTTAGTCCAGAATGATGGTAAATTAGCCTTCACAAAATGGTACGATAATAAACCGGTTTTGTTTTTATCTTCTGTGGAGGTAAAGGATGGCGTTGATAATTGTCGACGCTAGTGTAAAAAAATTAAGTTGGATTAAGTGAAGGATGTGTGAATTAAGTTAAGGATGGTCACGTATCCTGAGACCAGGAGTTGTGAGAAAGTATAATCATAAAAAGGGAGGTATGGCATCTAGCAGACCGCCTTTTAGCGGTGTGTCCGTATAGATATAGGATCACAAAGGGGACGATACAATTATTGTAAAGTAAGTAAAGTTACAGCCTATACACGTCCCACTGCTGGGCACAGGATTCATCTCATTTCTGAGAGGGTTTTACGGCAAGGAAATGTCCGCCGCGCTGCCCCAATGCGTGTTGGCGAACTTCACATGTCTTCGAAATATTTTTTTTTGATTTCTCAGACATGCAGGTTTCCTCACGATGTTTTCCTTCACCGCCGAGCACGTGGTAAATCAGCACTTAAAATTGCAATTAACAATTTCATTTGTGCCGGCGGGGATCGAACCCGGGTTGCTCGCGTACTGTGAAACTTACAGTGAGCGCTAACCACCTGAGCTGCCACGTCTCAGATGGTTAGCGCTCGCTGTAAGAATAAACTTAATTCTTTATTATTGTGATAATAAAGAATTAAGTTTACTCTATAAAGTTAATTTTATTCATAGTTTAAGTTCTCGTAAACGCCCAATGTGCATTTGAATGAGCAACGAGCTAAGAACTCAAAAATAGTTTTATTCTATTCCTTTCTGCCATATACGATTTTTTTTATAGTATAGGGTGACAAACGAGCACACAGTCCACCTGATGGTAAATGGGTACTGTGGCCCATAGACATTTACATTTATCCTCAATTAAGAATCAAAATCCAGATGCGTTGTCACCCGTGAGGACTAAGATGGAATGCCTCGTTTCCAGTAAAAAGGGTCTCCGGTTCTCTACACTCACCATACGAAACACAGCAGAATTCAGCTGTTATTTTACGCTGGTATTCTGTCAGAGCGTGGTCTTACCCCGGTCGAGCCGACCCATTCGCGCTACAACCATAATATTGTTGCAGCGTGGCTCTACCACGTAAGAAAAGTACTCGAGTACCCGTAATAGGTATCTCGTAGTACCCAGAAAAATTATACGAAAATTGCTGGTTGAGGTTTTCACAAAAAAAATCGTTTTGTTTGCGTGGGCCGCAAGGTAATGAAGAACAAGACAATGTGCATTGTATTGCACATTAGGCGTTTAGCTCATCTATTTGTACACAGCTTGGGCTTTACGAAGCTAGACCTATTAGAAATAGTTTGAGCAGACGAAAATGGCTATTGTAATCATCAGTAGAAAAAGAGACGCTATTAGGGGCAAGGTGTATTTTTCCATATCGAAGAGTATTGAGAAACTTCCATATATCAGCTGAAGATGAATAAAGCACTTGTTCATGGATGTGAGTGTGACAACCTTTAGCAGCTCTCACCATCTGATTGCATCGATTTCTCGCAACTTTATATCGATATATACAGTTTTCAAGTTTGTAACTATTTTAATAATATGGCATAACATAAACTCTCACACCTATTACCCAGAGGGGTAGGCAGTGACTACGGACCTCCATTTGGCACCATCCTAACACACATCACCCGCTACTTTCTCATATATCTTTTATTTATTTATTTATTTTATTTAAACCTTATCCTCACATCAGTACAGGATCAAAAGACGAACTTAATGCGAAAAGCATTCTCTGCCTTAGGACAGTGATAAAACTACGAAGGCGGTTACAAAGAACATAAAATATAATATATTTATTTATTTGTCAATATGTTTATATATGTATAATATATAAATATAGTATATATTATAAGAATATAATAATATTAGATACATAATATACAGATTAAACTAAAACAGATATAATTACTATAATAAGCTTAGCAGTTATGAAGCAATTTTAGAAAATAAGCCCAAACATTCGTCCTAAATATTTGTTTGCAGGTAGGTTGTCTTAACTTTTCAGGCAGGTCATTCCATAGGCGCGCAGCTTGGATAGCAAACGAAAACCCGAACGGTGAAGAGGTATAGACAGAGCAAGAGTCTCCAATGAACGAAGCTGTCTGTCATGAGTGTCGAGCAGGAACTGAAACTTAAACTGAATAAAATAGAAAAAACTTTGTTAAGTATCCTAATGTGTCTTCGCCGACGAATAGGAAAGCCATCAAAGCTGATTGCAGAATGAAGATATATGATCAAACTTGCAAAGACTGAAAATAAAACGGATACAGTTATTGACGAGACAATCCAGCTTGTCAAAGAAAACCCCATTAAGATCAGGAAAACATACATCAGCATTATCAATGATGGGCAAAATAAGAGACTGCACCAGAGTTATTTTTACCTTGACCGGAAGAAAGTTCCTAAGATGGTTGAAAGCACTGAGCTTAGCAAAAACAGAACCACTGATATTCTGAATTTGGGTGGACCAACATAAGGTTGTGTCAAAGTAGACACCTAGATTTTTAACACTATCAGAAAATGGTTTGATAGAACTATCAAAAGTGACAGGCGGAACGCAACTGACGACAAGCTTAGACAATTGTTGAACACTACCAATTATTATAGCTTGGCATTTATTGGGGTTCACACTATTACCAAACTTACGAGACAAATTGTGGATTCGTTAATTCCATATTGAGCCTGGCAATAGCATCATTTAAGGAGTTAACGTCTACTTGAGTATAAGTTTGCAGTTCATCAGCGTAAAGATAATAAGAGCAGCAAAGTTGAGAAGAGGGAAAGTTAATAAAAATGGAGAACAGAAGTGTAGATAATATTCCACCTTCTGGCACGCCAGTGGAGAGTTGACACCAGTCAGATATAACACGACCATTAATGACAGCTTGCTGATGGCCACGAAGGTAGGAAGAAAACCAGGAAACCAGGTAGAGGAAAATTTGAGATTTTGAAGCATGGCTAGGAGAATATCATGGTCAACTATGTTGAACGCATTGGTAAAATCAATCAGTACAAGTACTGTGATCTTTCTCGTATACGTACTCATACATACTCGTTGGCTAAGAGTGACGTTTTAATATTTACAAAATAACACCTAAATTATATACCTAACCCCTTTCGGTCACGCAACCGGCAACTAATAACTGAAGTAAGCAAAACAACAATTTTATTAGTCGACACGATAACTAACTTCTGTAAATCCTAATTTTTTAATAGTTAAATTTATTGCTCAGTAAAATTGCTTTCAAATTAAATATACAAAATATACAAAATTTGACCCGCTCAAAGTTCACAAATTTATTAAAAAAAGTTTGTATAAAAAGGGTTATTATAATATTAAGGAATTTATGGATGATAATAACCCCGGGGAATGAGGTGATCGCTACCAAGCTATTTCTAATTTTACGTGATTGTAAGCTGTTATTTAAAAAAAAGTCGCGCTGGGTTTCTTGCTGGTTCTTCCCAGGACAGAGGTTTTTTACGAACCAGTGGTAATTAAACAAAAGAGTGAGTTTCAATAAGTATTATTTATAATCTATATTGAATAAAAAAGTTTTTGTTTCTGTTTCTGTATGTTGTTTTTTTTCATTCCGAAATACATTTATTTACTTGTGCTAGTCTAAAATTATCATATAGTCTATTTGTTCATCGGGAAATGTCTACGCATACCCGTTTCGAGCGGGAGCGGAAAGGATGGGTTATGTTGGGACTGGCACTGTCTAAAACGACATGGTGTTTCAACTTCGCTACAAATGGGCAGGACCATGGAACATCCGCGGCCTTACCAGCTCCTTAGCAACATCTCCTCGGGAAAGGACCAATTTTCTTCTTATTCCTTTTCAGGCAAAGCTCGCCAGATCACACGTCGTGGTTTCTCTTACAGCTCCCACCTCCATCTGCGCAACAGAATCCCTCAAGACCGTTAGGCGGAGGCAATAAAGCCAGGAAAAATAACACGTGTTAGCACTAGCCCGACTCTAGCGGCGGATCTGGTCTATGGCTCCACCGCCAACCACTATTAGGGTAACGAGAGCGGCGCATCGCCATACCAACACTCCTCCTCACTCTACTCCACGACACTCTACGGCTACGGCTTACGGGAAGGGAAAATATGGGGGAATAACCCGCTACAGTCTACTAACACGTATCCGGGCCGGCCATTCACCTCGGGTCTGTCACGTGAGTTCCTCTTAATTTACCGTAGGTGTCCAATCCACGACCCCCGGCTCGACAAAAACCCTTTCGGGGGGATCATACAATACCATTCTAAGTTATCTTTTTAATGTATTAAACCTAACTAATATATATTCATGTTAAGATTGTTTTAAAACAAGAGATAAAAAGTAGCACGTAGCCTACTTGGGAAATTGGCGGACTCTTCCCTGTTTCATTACAATTTTAAAAGGTAGAGAAAAAGAAGAAAGGTTAGCGGGTCGTATCTACTTGGACTCTTAATTATTCCGCTAGAGCGATTTTTCTTATTATTTGATTTGTCATCGAAATGCTAAAAAGAAGTCCAAATCGAATAATATGAAACCTAGTTTCATGCATTTATTGCGATTCTTTGTTCAAAGTCTTTGACCTTTACAGGCTAATGCGTAAATTATACAAGGCCAGAATAACTTTCTAATTTCATTATCGCAATTGTACGACTATTGTGTATAATTAAACTAATAATATAAAACACGAACTACAAATACTAAACCCACGCATCAGTAAGCTAAAGTGACAGAGAGCCAGCTATATAGCTCGATGAAACGACAACCGAAGGATAAGAAAGATTGCTGGAGTGACTGCCTCGCATCGGCAAGCATAAAATAGCAGCTTAACACTGCTGTGTTTCGTATGGTGAGTGTAGAGAACTGGATACCCTTTTTACTGGAAACGAGGCATTCCATTTTAGTCCTCAGGGGTGGCAACGCATCTGCATTTTGATTCTTAATCGAGGATAAATGTAGATCTTTATGGGCCATACCATCAGGTGGACTGTGTGCTCGTTTGTCACCCTTATACTATAAAAAAGCGGAGTTTTGAGCGACCCCCTATCTAGTGAGATAGAATAACGATTAAGTAAGATATGCAGGAAGACGATGGATGCATGTGGCTCAGGACCGTGCTCTATTATGCAATAGAGCATTACTGGGAGGTCTTTGTTCAGCAGTGGGAAAGGGATTATGAATTATACGACTCATGTGTATTAATTAATTTAATTATATTAATAATACACATGAGTCGTACAATTTAAGAAGAAAGAGAAGGAAGAAAAGGAACTAAAGAGAGTTTTTGAAGTGAAACTTCTTTAGAATCGTTGTGATTTGAAACTCGATGAAACGAGAAAGCAACACTAAAAAGAGACAAACATATATTTAGCCTGCGAGTGAAGATAAAAAACAGTATAGTAAGCGACTGTAGCTTAATGGCACGATGCGGACCGTGAACTCAAGGTTATGGGTTCGAATCCGCCATTCTACTACTGTCGTGAACCACTCCTAACACAAGCATTTTCAGCTTAACAGTTGTAGTTAAAGGGAATATTAGTAATGTTAATAGCATTGTCAGTATTTTAAAAATAAAGCGGTCCTATCATCTCGGTGTCCTCTTTGTACGGTGCTTTAAAGATGGTTACTATAAATTTTAACTGTTAAAATAAATACAATATAAAAAATTAACATATAATTTTTTTTACATATTGAATAAATAAAATTAACTATATTGAATGAAACTATCTTAATATCCCAATCCATTCACAACAATCCACGATTTCATAACGTCAGGCCACCTCGCGTCTATTTTACGTACCACCTTAAAAGTCAATCAATTTTTGTTCGATAAAACAACTTTACATTGAGAATAAAGTAGATTTAGTGTATTATACTAAAGTTTAGTCTAAAAATAAGGTTGTAACATTTATTTGCTATAAAATTAATCTTATATTTTATACCAAAGTTGTGGTTGAAATTTATCTTATTAATTAAATTATTTGCCATGAAATATGTTTATTTTACATTTCATTTAAAGGTTACACTTATACCGCGTGTGAACTGCACACATGTTTATTTTATTTTATTAATAACGGTTTGAATCTCTACATAGTATAAAACAAAGTCGCTTCCCGTCGTTTGTACGCTTCGATCTTTTAAACTACCCCACGAATTTTGATGCGATTTTCATCAATAGACAGAATGATTCAAGAAGGCAAATGATTCTTCAATGAAGAGGAAGGTTTATATGTACATATTATATAATTTTTCTGTCCGTGTATATGTGACTGAACTCCTCCTAGACGGCTGGACCGATTTTGATGAAATTTTGTGTGTGTAATAAAGTTGCACTTAAGATCTTCAATTTTTTTGACTACTGGTTCACCTGATGGTAAGTGGTGATGCAGCCGAAGATGGTAAAGCGTACTGACTTAGCTCAGCAAAAGCCTATTCGCTATACCCTTGAAGAAACCCATATTGTAATCAATCTATCAAACAATTGTTCAATTAATGTATAATCTGTGTTTACAAAGCAATTCGTGATCGTACTCAATCCATATTGTATTTGGGTTGAAATCTACACTTATGATGAGTAATTGTAACTACTTTTAATCAGGTTAGGGTTCTTGCATCTCATCTAACGAATAACCTAATCGCGCTTTTAAAAACTTAAATATGTCTACGTCATTCAATCATGTCAAACTGAAACAAAAAATGAACAGTAGCATTTTCCTGGTAACATATCAAAATTGAATAAAACTATTTTTACGGATTTTATCGCGTTTAATTTTACTATTTTGATTCCCGACGTTTCGGGTGCTTTACAGCAACCCATGGTCACTGAGATGTTTGACGTCCCGATGTCATAGTTAGCTCGGCTACCTTCAGTTTTTTAAAATTAATTTTTGGTTCGATCTACGCAGAATGATCTTACAGTATCTTGAAGTCTTGCAGTGGTATGCTTGGGTTTGGATTTAATTTTGTTAATTATAGGATCCCAAGCAGATGGCAGCACCCATTCATCTTCTCTATTGAAATTAGGATGTTTTCTAATTTCAATAGCCTCGCGTATCATCCTTGGTAGGAATCGGTGTTCTTTTGCGAGGATTTGTGGTCTATCAAATCTGATGTAATGGCGGGGACGATCTTGAACATGTTCACAGACTGCATACTTCCCAGAGCGTCGGTGCCTCATTAAACGAATAGTAAAATTAAACGCGATAAAATCCGTAAAAGTAGTTTTATTCAATGTGTAGTGTTTGCGTAAATATAAGAAATCATTACATAACATATCAAAATAATAAAAAGCTGCGGTCGCCAACGTCTACGTCACGGGAGGAAAATTATAGATATTGGCACAGACTAAAAATAGTAGTAATATTGGTAGCAATTTTGCAACCTATATGGTCATAATCGCGGCGTTTTCTAAATAACTACTAAAAATAAAAAATTGATTGCGGTAACCAACGCTTGTCAAGCGTGGCAACTATGGCAAATATCCCTCCTATGGGGCAATCTATTTGGCAGGACTATTTTCGGCAGTGGACTTTTGATAGGCTGTTACGGTACGGTTACGACTGTGAACGATTAATAAATCTCTCTGACATTTTTTCCCTTGTATTCTTATAATATTAATAATTAAAACGAGCTAATAGTCCATCTGACCTGACAGATGTTCACTGCAACGCATGGACCCCTGCAACCAACTTTAAACAAAGATGCATTATGAAGAAAAATGCCTTTCAGCCTGCTTGGTGACAGATAAGGAACCTGACCTAGTAGACTGATTGCCTATACGTAACCTAGGTAAAGATTTATCGTTCTTTCGATAAACCAACGAATGGTTTGTCGATAAAACGATAGCTAAATCGATAGTTTTTTTTTATATATATATAATAATGTGACAAACGAGCACACAGTCTCGTGACCAGAACCGAAGACTCTAAAAGGATGTCTGGTTCTCTACACTCTTTTGTGAGTGCGTGGTCCTTCCCGGGTCGAGCGGACCCATTCGTGCTACAACTATAATATAGCTACGGCATGACTCTGCCACGTAAAAAAATATTTATATTATCATTTATTTATTATGTGGTACAAGTTGTTTTAAAAATTGCCAGGACAATGCTAAACCACATTCACATTCTAAACAAATGCAACTATGGCGCACTAAAGGCAGTGAATCAATCTCCAACATGCCAACCAAACACAATTTATGCAGCACGCGTTCTATTAATTTGTACGACCTCGTACACTGTATCGAAAACATATACACAACGATGCCTGTAAAAGCCCAAATAATCGCCTCAAAAAATCCCAATTTTGGGCACACTTTTGAAATGTTTACTTTGATAAGGTTTCATCATTATTTATTTTCTATATTTCTAGTACTGTTATGCTGAACGAATGAACGGAATCACTCCTGAATTCGATTCACTACCAGACACTTATTTATTTCATGTTTTCATTTATTCTAAATATTTAAATGTATATCAATTGACATTTTTTAATTTCTGTAAAAATGTTCGTTCTTACGGGTACATGAAGGTTTGAAAATATTTTTGCAACTAAAAATTTTATTTTCCATTATTATTAAGTTATTAAAGGCTAAAGTTAATATCTTTGTCCCCAGGGGTGACAACATAAAAAAGGGTAATATTTATGTAAGAGTCAATGGACTAAGATATCCCTTTGCGGTCAGATGGACTGTGTGTTCGTTAGTCAGTAGTATAAAAAATATAATACTATTATATAAAAAAGATATGTAACTATTAACAACCAAATTCCTTGTAATTACTTTTAGAAAACGTTCTTTTAAAGAAAAGATGTTCATAAATTAAATGTTTATCCGCTTGTGATCGGCCAATTTATGAGATTATCGCTGCTTTATCTCACAAGATCTTCCGCAGCAGCTTGTTGAAGCAATGGCTTAATTTTCTTGACTCTCAAAATTTTTGTAAAAGCCATTCTATATAAATAAGAACTTAAATGTTCGTTGGTTCAAAATCTTAAATTTTCGAAACATCTCCACCGATTGCTTTTAAATTTAGTCACAACGATGCGTTCGAAAACGAGCGTGAATTTACATGATTTTCGGAAAAACTTTTTAAGCTTCAGTGAAGTATGGCTAGTACAGCTAACTTAGAAATTGTTTTGACTGTTCACATGTAAAATCGAATCATCATCATCGTCATTATAGCCAATCACAAGTTCACGTAGAACATAGACCTCCCCAAGGAATGCCACAAAGCACGGTCCTAAGCCACCTATATCCATTGAATTTTTAAATTGAAAATTGATAATAATACATATTCTAACGACTTAACATACAAGTAATTTTAAACTATTCGAGTGATCATTAAAATAATTATAAACATGATTTTAAAGTATTGCCTAACCTTTCTAACGACAAAGCTGCCTGTATACAAGAATTCAATAATGAAATATAAGGTCATCGACTCAAACTATGCAATAAAGTAAACGAATCGTTCGGAAACTGTTTTGTCCTAAGAAATAATAAACGCTTTTCTTGGCAACTGTATTTAATAAAATTAAATTTCAAATAACTTATAACAGTTATAACACAGAGTAGTGACCATTGATAATGGATTGCAATAGTTAACCAACGAGTACGTGGTCGTCGAAAACAAGATGGCAATGGTGGTAGCATCACCTGTTTTATGCTAGGGTGGCTCGTTCTTTAAAAATTATGTGTATCGTGCATCTAAGCTACCGAAGATCATTTATTCGCGTTCGATTTATATTCATAATATTTTGCAATAGTTGCTACGCCTGGCAGCCGTTTATTATTGTTTTCTTTTGTTATCAGGAAGATTCTACTGCCCATCTCCCATTGAGTTACATGTACTACGTACTAGAGAAGCTATTCCAAACAAAAAATGTGCGCTATGTCTTCGCGCATGCGCGGTAGACAGTAAAATATTACGATATTATTACTTATTTATTTACTTGAACAACAAAAAATTTTACTTACTTGACTACTGAATTGTTATTTACGTAAGGTTTAAATTTTAATTTGAAATCTCGTATTATTATCGCCGCTCCACACTTCATGAATATAGAAGCCACAGTAAATGACACTAAAGTAAGGTGTACGGGTTGCAGTACAGTTTAGTTGAACATAGTGAATGTTCGGAATGCGAAATCTAGTGCGTAGTACATATATATCGATGGCGCTACTCTATGTCTTCGCGCATGCGCGGTAGATAGTAAAATATTACGATATTATTACCTATTTATTCACTTGAACAACAAAAAATTTTACTTACTTGACTACTGAATTGTTATTTACGTAAGGTTTAAACTTTAATTTGAAATCTCGTATTATTATCGCCGCTCCACACTGCATGAATATTGAAGCCACAGTAAATGACACTAAAGTAAGGTGTACGGGTTGCAGTACAGTTTAGTTGAACATAGTGAATGTTCGGAATGCGAAATCTAGTGCGCAGTACATATATATCAATGCCATCACCTGTTTCACTTGCCTTTGCTCCTTACGATTACGACACCTACGGGATAATATGCGGTAGTAGATTTTCTTACGCCCCCACTCCACGACGATTACCTTACCGAAACTCAATGAAATCTAGTTAAGGCATATAATTTTTTATTATAATATGTAGTTATTTTAAAATAAATAGTCTTTTGTAACGTAACCAGATTAAACTAATTTAAGAAAAAAATATTTCACCTACTTTTAGTCTTTTGGCCTTCATGAAAAATTGACCACGAAATATTGTGTAAACTTTGTATTTTGTATGTGTGTGGAATCTATCTACCTCAATATTAATTTCTTAGTCTACGCCACAATTTTAAAATATATTGGTTTTTTTTTTATAGGAGAGGGGGCAAACGACTCACCTGATGGTAAGTGATTACCGCCGCCCATGAAGAACTGCAACACCAGGGGAATCGCAGATGCGTTGCCGGCCTTTTAAAAAGGAGTACGCTCTTTTCTTGAAGGTCCCTAAGTCGTATCTATCCGGAAAAATCGCTGGTGGTAATCGATTCCACAAGGAAGTTGTGCGAGGAAGAAAATTTCTTTTAAATCGCACAGTGGTGGACCGCCAGTCATCCAGATGGTATGGATGGTATCGCGAGTTTTGTCTCGATGTGCGATGGTGAAATTGTGCGGCTGGAATTAGTCCGAACAATTCCTCAGAGCACTCCCCTTGGTAAATGCGATAAAATACGCAAAGAGATGCAACATCTCTTCACAGTGCCAGTGAGTCAAGCCGATCGGAAAGAGTTCGGTCGCCGACGATTCGAACAACTCTGCGCTGGATGCGATCAAATGGAAGGAGCTGGCACTGGGGAGCCCCAGCCCAGAGACGGGAACAGTATTCCATGTGAGGCCGAACCTGCGCCTTGTAAACTTGCAGGCGGTGTGCCGGCATGAAATACTGTCCAGCTCTTTTATTGTGATGCAGGGCTTGTAAGGAATCTTCATCTTCTTCTTCATTTCACATGATATTGATGGGAAGTTATGTCCTATGATCCTTTTTTCGATAGGTCAATCCACCAATTTTTCATTTTCATGTTTATTTATTAGTTTTTATTCCTTCGTCATTGTTTCGCAAAATTTTGGCGATGCAACAAAATGTTTTCTCCGATTTAAAACGGCCCTTTTCTACCTTCCCCTTTGTCTTTAATGTGTAATGATGTGTGTCAACAAATTCTCTTAAAATTCCTTTTCCTCATACTAATCCTCTTCCTCCTTATCAACTCTAATCAAGCGGGTGTATGTATTTGTGAATAACTGCAATTACCAATTTGCAGGCGGAGCGCTTATGGATTGTAAATCCTTAATCGCTGCACCTCCTAACATAAAATCTTTTCTATATATAAATTATTTTGTTGAAATAAATACAAAAATATAATTTTGTAGTTGGGGAAAAATAAACTTGTTTATGGTTACTTTGCTCACGATAAAACTGCGGTCGATGTTTTTGTCGAGAATTTTGACGTGTACCGAAAAGAAGTGGCCCCATTTAACAAAATTACTGACCTGAGTGAGATCGCCTATCGACTAATTATATACGATCCTGGTGTATGGCATGATGTGAATAATGACTACAACGTCCTCGCTGGTAACTGCCTAATAAGTTGTTTATTCCAAGTTATGTCGTAGAGCTATGTTGCTACTATATTATGGTTGTAGCACGAATGGTTGGCTCGACTGAGGAAGGACGACGCTCCTACAGAATACCAGCGTTAAATAACAGCCCAATGCTGCTGTGTTTCATATGGTGAGTGTAGAGAACCGGAGACCCTTTTTACTGGATTCGAGGCTTTACATCTTAGTCCTCAGGGGTGTCGAAACAACTGCATTTTGATCGTGATCGTTGATAATTGAGGATAGATGTAGATATCTATGGGCCACAGCATCCACTTACCATCAGGTGGGCTGTGTATAAAATCATAATTATATATAAAATATATAAGAATCAATTGCTCTCCGTTAGTCTCGCTAAAACTCAAAAACGGTTCGACCGATTTTATTAAATTTTTTGTGTGTTTGAATGGGTCTCTAGATGGCTTATATTCACATTTGAAACCGATAGGTGGCGCTGTTGTCGAGAAAAATCACCCGCCGGAGCCGGAGTGGATCGCTCGTTCTATATAAAAAAGTTCGAATCTCTAGCTACGTTAATAATTTTGCAGCATAGAAATTTGAACTGTGATTGTTCCTAAGTGCCTATATATGTGACTATTTTTAACTCGAACGGCGATTAATCGAAACGTTCAAGACAAATGAGAACTTTTGAGGACCAGCGTAAAATAGCAGCTTAATGCCGCTGTGTTTCGTATGGTGAGTGTAGAGAACCGGAGACCCATTTTACTGGAAAAGAGGCATTCCATCATAGTCCTCACGGCTGACAACGCATCTGCATTTTAATACGCAAACGAAGATTGATGTAGATGTCTATGGGCCACAGCAACCACTTACCATCAGGTGGACTATATGCTTGTTTGCCACCCTTATTCCATTAAAAAAACTGTCGTTTTATGTGAATGCAGCAGATTATATCAAAGTAAGTACTATTTGCCGTTTGCTCTTCCCATCACATCCCGTGGCCGTGGCTCACTACATAACAACCGCGCTTAACCAATAAGCTGCTGAGTCGTAGATGCAAAAACATATTGATCTAAATATTGGAATAATTTAAGTCATGGTGGCCAGTCTCAACGAAGACTAATAGCATAGCCAACTGCGCAGGCCAGGATTATGGTGCCCGAGTGTTGTGCAAACATAGGTGCACTTTCTGTTCCCTCACTCTCATAGTCCGATGGTACGGCTGTCCATCACGACCAGAGAGAGTTCTGGCGCTAAACCAACGCCTTTACGCGCTTTCCGAGGCACGGGACTGAAACACCGCCAACTTCCTGACTGCGGGTTGCTACTAAGAACTTCTTGACAGAAAAGCTTAACTAATTTTGGGGATTCAAACCCAGGACTTCATGATGAGCAACCGCGTTTACGACCAGAAGTATACATAAATATTATTTGATATATTATGTCATGTTAATAAACTTACTGAGTTTGTTCACGTTAAATTAAAATGACAATTAAAAAATTATAAAAACCGTGAAACAAAATAGTTCCGATTTTGAAAAATATTTTTTTTTTATAAAGCTGTGGTCTCTATTAGAGATGGGCCGAATATTCGTTTCATATTCGGTATTCGGCATATTCAGCAGCTTTACCGAATATTCGTAATTGGCCGAATATTCCGCTAAATCACCGAACATTCGTTAAAGTGGTACTCAAAGTGTCCACTGTATTGAAATGTACGAACATGTCAGATGTAGCCGATAGACATTTGGCCTTAGATAGCTCATCTTGAGTAGTGCTTTTCAATTTTTCATACAGTTGTGGAATCACAGTTTCACCTATATATTTTCGGTTCGGTATTTGGTATTTGGGCTTTACCAACTGCATGAGCCAATTAAAGCCTTTATCTTCGACTATAGAAATTGGCTGGTTATCTATTGCTATCATTTCAGCAATTGATTTCGTAATTGGAATTGATCTGGGGTCGTCAATTCGCCATTTGGAAATAAATGAATCTTCTAGTGTAGTTTGAGTGGTTGGACAGGTTTTAGTATTTGTAGATTGAGCACCTCTGGTAGAGGGTTGGGTGACCTGTGCATCTTCAGATTCATGCTGTGTCGTTTTTATTATTTTGTATATTTGAGCCTACCTGATGCACAGGTTTTTCCAGACCAGAAAATTCTGCAGTGTGTTTCAATTTTAAATGATTGCTCAAAGCCGAGGATAAAGCTTTCCTGCCGCTGCCACCCTGCGAAAGTATTTTTTCGCAAATCATACATTTTACTTTACTTTGGTCGTCAGTTTCTCTAAAATAAGTCCAAACAGTAGATCTCCTCCTGCCACTCATTTTGATCATATAATTATCAATTTTCACTAAGAATAACACAACGAAACACTTTTTTTCTCACAAAAACAGTCCAAAAATAAGCACGTGCTGGCAATTTGCTCAGTACTAGACACAGACTACTAAGAGGATACTAAGCATGTACTAAATGATGCAATAACATGTCAGGTGTAGCGGGGGAGCGAGGGCAGGGTCCGGCGCTAATCCCGCGTGCTTTACGTAAACAAGTTTCAACATGAATTGGTTAGGTACAGAGGTGATCCTGCCGAATAATGTTCGGCCGAATATTCGGTTCGGTAAAAGTTTTACCGAACTTTCGGCCGAATATTCGTATTCGGTGAAATCCATATTCGGCCCATCTCTAGTCTCTATAACCTTCAGACCGGAACAAGGCAGTGCAAGCATTAATATTTGGAGGCAGAAAAGGTAAAAGTGTGGTACTAGTCCAAGGCAGGTAGGAGTCCTACCACTAGTACTCCTACACTAGTATAAATAAGTTAGATATTATGTTAGGTTAGTTATTATAATTATATATTATGATTATATCTTATATTATCAACCATTGCGGCTGTATTTTACTGCCAGGGGAGAAATAATTAACTTAATTCGTGTTTTCTTTAAATATATGAGTATAATGTTATGGTTTATACAATAAAATATAATAAAAATGTTTTTCTGATCTAAACTTATATATTATTATAACATTAGTGCTAAAAGCGAAGTATAATAGTAGTTCCCAGTAATTTAAAAAAATGGCGGAAAATGGCGGGAATTGAGCGCCGCTATGGATGACGATGATTGATGAGTTACAGATTGTCAATATTAGACATATAGCCGGGATAGATGACATTTACTGTTGAGGGGTTAGGTAAACAGGTTCCCTCTCCGCTATATAGGCACAATAGTTAAACAATAGAAATGTTCATATACGATTCATGGGACAGGGAAAGAGTTAAATGAGGTATTGTAACACGAGTTCTTCATGTAACATATTTTTAAACTAGCTGTTCCCCGGTACTTCGGCCGCGTGAAATTTATTACGATTGAATTTCATGGATTTTTATTTTAACTTTTATTTTTTCTAAAATATTAGTTACTTCTTATAACATCAGCTATCTGCCAATGAAATACCTGTTAAAATTGGTCCAGCCTTTTCGGAGACTAACCGGAACAAACAGACAGATAGACAAACATACAGACAGATAGACAAAAATTTCAAAAATTGTTTATTTGTTATAAACGTATATACTGTGATATGCATTTAGTAAAAAAACTGTTATTTTGACATTACAAACAGACACTTCAATTTTATTTATTTGTATATATAGCTACAACTTTCAGCCGTCTCCGTTAAACGCACACATGACAAAATACTAAACACATAAAGACCTTATTTAGTAAGTATGTACTTAGTATTTTAAAGCTAATTACCCTCAGGCTAATGATTACTTCATGCAGCGATGAAATCTTAATTGCGTTAACGATCTAAAACCTAAAACTACACTTATAATACACAATTACATAACATAAAGAAAGAGAGAGATCGACGTGTGTAACAGAGTGAAAATTCTCAAATATTTTTACCATTAAAACCGTAAATTTAAAAAAAGTGCGCATTTCACACGCGTTAGAAGCGAAACCTTTATATGAAATGAAATGTAAAATAAAATATTTAACGCCAAATTATTTATTTAATAAGATAATTTTCAACCACAAGTTTGGCATAAAATATATGATAACTTTAATATTATAGCAAATAAATGTTACAATCCTTATTTTTAGACTAAACTTTAGTATAATTACATCAAAAGAATATTTTCTTTCGAGTAAAATTGCTTTGTAATAGCGCCTCTAATCTAATCTACTTTATTCTAAATGTAAAGTTGTTTTATCGAACAAAAATTGATTGACTTTCAAGGTGGTACGTAAAATAGACGCTTGATGACCTAAGTTATGAAATCGTGGATTGTTGTGAATGGATTAGTATATTAAGAAAATTTTATTCAATATGGTTTCTTTTTCTTTTTTAAAAGAATACAGTTTTTCACAAGGATAACATCCAGACCCGGAACAATTATTTGTAGGCCATACAAATACTTGTTCCGTGCGGGATTCAAACCCGCGGCCCTCAGCGCCAAGCCACTGCGCCATGTTGCCGTCAAATGAACGTATGAAAATCACACAACGTTGTTTTGTTGAATTCAATGCAACATATCAAACGCAATCGTTAATGGACAAGATATCAAAGGAAAAATTCCTAAGTGGTTTTCCATTTCTCGTCGCAAGAAGGCCATTAATCTCAAGCGGTAATACAATGCAACTTTCTATTGCATCCCGCGCGATTGCACTAGCCCCAGCGGCCACCTGTTCGAGAACCTTCGATGCATATCAATTGTATTATACGGTTATTAGAATCTTCAGAGAAATCCATCACATTAAAGATGTTTGAGAAACAATCTCTATGATCCAAATTAATCTCTATGATCCATAATTATGCAAATTTTTCCTTAAACGTTATCTCCTATTGTAACTATTACTCGTTAACTTGTTAAGCCTACTTACTTGTGATAGTTTTCCTTTTAGCTTTATTATAATATATTTATATAATATTATGTATATATTTATATATCGTATGTATTTAAGTAGATTTATGTATTTGTGTACGTCTGTATTAATATATTACGTCTGTATTTATATATATATATATATATATATATATATATATATATATATATATATATATATATATATATATATATATATATATATATATATATATATATATATATATATATATAAACCAGAATATATTCTGGTTTATTCCAACTTCGTTACCTTTTTTTCTCATTAATAATTTATTTTTGTTCCACTACCTCCCATATGTTTATCTCTGCTTATCCTAATGGTTGACTGGGAGAGAATGCCTTAAGGCATTAAGTCCGCCATATGTACGATTTTATTTTTTGTGCATAAAAGTTTAAATAAATAAATAATATATATATATATATATATTCTGGTTTATTCGAACTTCGTTACTTTTTTCTCATTATTAGTTTACTTTTGCTGCACTACCTCCCATATGTTTATGTCCCATACGCCATATGTACGATTTTACGAAACGGACCCCTCAATCGAAGAAATGTTATTCCACAACACATCATTCACAAAATATTTGAAAGACCTATCCAACGACACCCCACATGATGGGATGGACGGGTAAAAAAAATTATCCTCCCTTTACCTGTAAGGTGCGCGAAATAAAAGTGTTTTTCAAGATTTTATTTCACTATTTGTTGCACTTAGGGTCTCTGAGTAAAACCGCGGACGGACGGACGGATGGACATGGCGAAACTATAAAGGTTCCTTGTTTTCAAACTTCAAAAAAGAGGAGGTTCTCTATTCGTCGGAATCTTTCTTTTTATGTATGTTCACCGATTACTCAAAGACGCCTGAACCGATTTGGAAAAATTCTTTTTTTATTTCAAATGGTATACTTCCCAGGTGGTCTAATTTAAATTTTATCAAATCGGTTGAGGGATTTTAAAAAAATCAACAATAAATTATATTCATATTTAAGTCGTTTGTACAAAATTTTAAATTTACCACTTGCTTAACTACGAAACGCCAAAAAGTTTGAAGGCGCGCTACAGATACAATAGGTACCTCACCCACAGACCACTCGAGTAAAAAGAAATGCAAACCTACGCGCGAGTATTTTGGCTCACACCGCTATGCAAGGTTATTTTTCAAAGAGTAGCCAAATTTAAAATTTAAGTTCATATATAAATAATGTTATACCATTATTGCAGTTTTTAAAAGTACGACTAAATAACGCTTCTACTTTTAAATGAAATTATCCCAAATTGAATGTGATTTATGGGAAACAACGTTTTTGCCTACTTATCGACCCTTACGAATGTATGCGTGCGCAGTAAAATCAGTTAAAATAATGCATTACCACGCATTTTGAATTTAAAAGATAAAAAGGACAGAATTTTTCTTAATTAATTTTTCTTCACCATTTGCCGGTTATTGCAAAATAACCCTGTATATACATCAGTGTATAGTTTAGGATCTTTGTTTTAAAATCGTTTTATTTACCCTTTTTCATAAACCAATTACTGACTTTGTGGAATCGAAAGCTAGCTCTTTAAAGAAAGCAAGTGTAGAGACTGAGTAGAGCGTAGATCGCGCTGCGCGCAATGGCGATGCTAGATATGTCTAATAGAGGATACAACTGTTCTCAATTTTTTCACCGTAAGCTACTAGATAAACCTGTATTAAAATTTTTGTCATGTGGGTCAATGAACCTGCTACATTAATCTTGTATTAGAATAGCAACTGTATGTATCACGTATCATTAAATCTCTCTCTTTCTTTCTATCTGTAATTACCTTATGGTGGTGGTTTAAGAGAATCCATTACTCTATTTTGTCCCGAGGGTGTCTTAAATATCCATGTATAACCTATTAAATAAAAATAGAATCATAAAAACTCGGTTCACAGTTGACGTAGATGTCGCGTAACATACAGTTGAATTGAGAACCTCCTCCTTTATCTTTGTAGTCGGCGAAAAAACGCCCAAGAAGTATTCGGATATTCCACCTTAGCTCTCGGGGATAATAAAGACATCAACAAAGACTACAGTCTCCTGTGATTGAAGTTGACTTAGGCTAGACTAGACCATAAAGCTAAACCATAAAACGGACATTGGCAGAATCACTGTGACCTAACCACAATACCAAGGGCCATATTGAAGAAAAAAAGGCGGATGACTATACTTTGACTTGTAGAGCTTTCGATGCATTGATTTCCTGGATGTTTCATCAGATTTTCATTTCATCGAGGGTCACCTTGAGCCATATTTGCCAGTTTGAGGCCTTTGAGCTATGCGGTAGACCATTGCCATCTTAATTAACTAATCCGTTGGGCCATTTCACTTTTATTGGTTGGATTTTATCACACAAACAATCTCCATATGTATGTATTCATTGAGCCAATTGGTCTTACTAATGTCACTCATATTGCTAACAATGAAAGAACAGCTCTTGGTTTCATAAGCCATCACTGGCAAAACGCACTGGTTACCCACTCTTGTTTGGAGATCCTAAGTTTCTGACAAAAAAAAACTAAAGCAAAACCACAAAGTTAGTGCTTAAACAATAACTTTCGGTTCATTAACATCTTAGTATTAATAATTAAGTAAAGACTTGAAGAGCTACCGACGTGTTAAGGCCGAGGTGAGTCGGAGCTCTATAAGCCTTTCAACAATAAAACATATATAAATCCATTTCAAAGCCAAAATGAATGCTTATTGCACAAATTAATGTTGCGATCAGATATTTCGCAATTCATTGGAAAAACATTTTGCAGTAGTTTCAACGCAATTTGTACTAGTTTTTGCTAATATTAAACTCAATATTTCTCGCGAAGAAACAATAATTGGATAATTTAATAATTTTATTCTATGAAACCGATTACGATTTACGGAAAAAAACTTACCTTTTCCGATTGAAAAGCGTGTTTATCTGCAATAACAAATCCTGCATTATCATACCCACACTTCTCACTGCCGATTTTATTACGTCCAACCACTTTGTCGTAGTAACTCATTGTAATCACAAAAAAAAACTGTAAGTTCTACAATTATCACAACGGACACGTATGCCGCGAACCTTGAGAGAATTTATAAAACTAACTGAAACGAGGAACGTTCGAAATAACAATATGTATTCCGCGTGACGTATCCGTGAAAATATAGTTTTAATATGGCAAGTTTTTGTTGCTTTATTCTGCATTAAATTTCCCGCCAAAACGTTGGTAATAGTGACACCGCGGGAAAACCACTCCGTCTGTAGCGCCGAGGTGAACTGCCGAGAGTCTTAAGAAATAACTCAAATAAATAGTAGGCGGAACTGTTTTTCGCAGTTTTCTAACAACTTTGTAGTTTACAGAAAAAATCCTTTACTAAAATACTAAAATATTTATCAATTACCTCAACAATTACACTTTTAAAGTTCAAATCTTATAATAAACTGCAAAAATGATCTTAAAGAATGGCAGAGGAGAAAGGAAGTTGGTCCGTTACCTAATATACGCGTAATTAGCGCCGACGATAAAATGAACGACAAAAATTCAAACACTATCGGACTTAATTTTTTTTCTTTTGCACACTAATCTCTAATGCCTCGGGTAGGATCTGCAAAAAAAATACTAAAAGTAAAATTCTTCTTCATTATACGCATTGATCCATTCATCACAAAAACTACTACTGCTGAACATCATAGGCCTCCCCCATAGATTGTCTCTGGGGTATTATTTGCCATAGTTGCAACGCTTGGCGGTCGAGTTGGCAACCGCAGTTATTACTTTGAGTTGTTATCAGGAAGATGCTGCTGCCCATCTTCTGTTTCAGTTTCCCTCTGTCGCCTCTTACGACACCCACGGGACAATATAGAGGATAATCTCACACCGCCACCACACGGTGATCATCACAAAATGCCACTTCTGGGTATCTTCTGGTGTAGGGAGGATTTGCTTTAAACGTCACGCTTGACAGACGGATTGAAAACTATAGTACCAGACGTCCACGTACCAGTTTTATCGTAATCGGATAAATGACAATGGTGATATATATGGGACAAACAAAATAACATTCATTTTTATACCATAACTCAAGGATCTATTAATTACGAGGGTGACACTGAAAGTTCTTAGAAAATCAAAAACTGAACAAACTAGCAAGTTATTAGTTTTATTATATCTTTTCAAAATAGTGTCCATTTACATCAATACATCGCTGCATCCGATGGAACCACTGAGAAAAGCACTTTGCCCTCTCGTCCTTAGGGATCTCTTCGACAGCATTTTGAAACGCAGCCACTGCTTCCTGGGCGTCCATAAAACGTTTTCCTCGAAGTTTTTCTTTTATTTTCGGAAATAAATAAAAATCGCAAGGTGCGAGGGCGGGTGACCCACTAATTCCACGTCTGTCGTCGCAAAGTAGTCGATTGTTTGCTTAGCGGTGTGCGACGAGGCGTTGTCGTGGTGAAGGAGGCTCCTACTGCGAGTTTCGTTTCTCCCGAACTTTTTCCAAGACAAGTGGCAAAAAATTGTTAGTGTACCACTCTGTAGTAACTGTTTTTCGATCCTCTAAAACAATTGTTGCGTAATGACCTGTCCTTCCGAAGAACGAGGCCACCATCTTTTTTCCCACACTTCGATCTCTCTTCACTTTAGTTGGCAACTCCTCTGAAGGAAACACCCAGACAGCAGACTGTCTCTTAGTTTCAGGATTATAACAATAACTCCAGCTTTCGTCACCCGTAAGTATGTCGAACGCAGCATTTGAGTCACCTCCGTTAAATATTTGAACCATTTCACGACACCAATCAACACGACGGAGTTTTTGGGCCTCTATCAAATTATGAGGTATCCACTGGGCACAAAGCTTCCTGACCGCTAAATTTTCATAGAGAATGTTGTGCACTTGACTCATACCGATGCCTAAGCTTGTCCGGATCTGCTGATAAGTCACTCTTTTGTCAGTCTTTGTCATACGCCGCACAACACTGATGTTATCTTCAGTCGTCGCCGTAGAAGGTCGTCCCTCACGCAGATCATCGGTGAGATTAGTGCGACCACGTTTAAACTCATTAAACCAGTTGTAAACAGTGGCACGAGATGGGGCTTCATCGTGAAAGGCCAATCGAAGTCTATCATAACTTTCTTGTTGACTTAAATGACATCGAAAGTCATAAAAAATCATTGTACGAAAATTTTCTCGCGTTAAATTCATGCTGACGTGACACAGACAATTTTCAATTTGCCGCCAAATCGTAAACAAATGACAAATTAACAAAATACATACACAATAATATTGGCAAAAAGTTCCAATATTAATTGAACTTATTTTTTTATTATATCGTTTACAAGTGGCCAGTTCTAAAAATTTTAAGTGTCGCCCTCGTATTTCTCTATTTTACTCGTTATTTAGATTTAAGATTCACAAAGACCATTTATTCAATAAATTTTTAGTTTCTTTTTTTTAAAACACTAAGTTTTTTGGATAAAATAAGATCCCTCCTGGCATTGCTCTCTATCTGTTCGCAAAGTTTCATCACAATCGGTTCAGCCATTCCAAAGATTGGCCCGGACAAACAGACAGACAAAAATTTTAAAAAAATTGTTGTTTATTTCTTCATCATCATCATTACAGCACTGTCCGTGAAACGTGTGAGCAATATCCTCATACGAACACTGCAATCTCTTTATAGGGATTCTAGTGCTTGTGTAAGGATAAACGGGGCATACACTGAATGGTTTAATATCGAAAAGGTGTTAGACAGGGATGTGTAGCGTCACCGTGGCTGTTTAATCTGTTCATGGACAATTGCTTGACCGATTTAAAGAGAATGAAAGTGGGTTGAGAATGAATGAGTTACTCGTCAAATGTTTTCTCTATGCTGATGACCAAGTACTACTTGCGTCTTCGGCCGAGGAGTTGCAGGAGATGGTAACTGCTATGAGTAGAGCTTTTGTTAGAAAGGAATGAAGATGAATGTAAAGAAGACGAAAGTGATGGTGTTTGAAAGAGATGAGGCAGTGACAGACTGCAATATCGTGATTGAGATGAACAAATTGAACAGGTGAAGGAGTTTGTGTATCTGGGTTCAAAGTTTACAAGAGATGGAAAGTGTGAGAGTGATATCGAAAGAAGAGTGAATGCAGGAAACATGGTGAATGGAGCTTTGCACTCCTTTATGAGCAGTCGGAAGTTGTCTAACAAGGCTCGTTTGGCTGTGCATGAGGGGGTGTTGGTTCCGACACTTATGTACTGAAGTGAAAGTTGCGTATGGCAGAAGAAACATGAAAGCAGAATAAATGCAGTTGAGATGAGATCATTAAGAAGTATAATAGGAGTTAAATTGAGTGACAGGATAAGAAATAGTGAGATAAGGAAACGTTGTGATTTGAAAGAAGATGTAGTGACAAAAATTGAGAAAGGTATGCTGAGATGGTTTGGCCATGTCGAGAGAATGAATGAAGAACGATTGACGAAAAAGTGTATAAGGCGAGTGTGAATGAAAGTGTTGGAAGGGTAGACCTAGGAGGACGTTTCTCGACCAAATCAGGGACGTCTTGAAAAAGGCCAGGTCAAGAGTACCTAAACCGAAGAGCATGTATGAAGGAATAATGAAAGTGGACGAAGCGAAACAAGTATGTAAGGATCGTAGCAAGTGGAAAGAAGTGGTCTCTGCCTACCCCTACGGGAAAGAGGCGTGATTATATGTATGTATGTATAGAGTGACCTATATAATGTTTATAAGATATTCACAGAACGAAATTCGGTGACGGATTCTCGCCGCCACATATGCCAGATTGACTGCCTCGTTGGTCTAGTGGTTGTAAGGAGACCGCTGATCATGTAGACCCGGGGACTAATTCCGAGTCGGGCCAAAAATCAAAGTTATTGAGAATATCTGTCAACAAAACCGAAATAAAAAAGGGCGGTGTTTCATCCCCGTACCTCGGAAAACATGTACTCGTAAAGCCTTTGGCCCTCTACCTAATCTCTCTCCGTTCGTGTAGGATTGCCGTCCCATCGGACTATATTAATGAGTGAATAGAGAGGGCACGTGTGGTTGCACACACTAGTGAACTATATTACTATTATACTATAGAATATAGTATACTATATATACTATACTGCTCTGAGCAGATTGCCAGTCTACCGAAATTCGGTCTGGAGGATTACATTATTATCCAGATTGACTACCTCGTTGGTTCCGTCCAAAAATGAAAGTTATTAGGTGTTTCTGTCAACAAATTCCTAAGTAGCAGCCCGGAGTCAGGAAGCTGGCAATGTTACACGCCCGTGCCTCAGAAAGCACGTACTCGTAAAGCCGTTGGTCCTAAGCCTGATCTCTCTCTTGAACCACAACCTCTCTGACCACATCGCTACAGATCCAACACTATCATCACTTTTCTGGGTCTACCAGAAAAGCTCTGAGCTCCTTGTCCGCAAATTGCTGTTCCAACGCTTTGTGATTGTTTTTTATAGAATAAGGGTGCCAAACGAGCACATAATCCACCTGATGGAAAGTGGATATTGTGGCCAATAGACACCCTCATCTATCCTCCATTAAAGATCAAAAATACAGATCTGTGGTCTAAAATAGAATGTCTCGTTACCAGTTTTGGGACCTTCAAGAAAAGAGCCTACTCCTTTTTAAAAGGCCGGCAACGCATCTGCAATTCCCCTGGTGTTGCAGTTGTTCATGGGCGACGGTAGTCACTTAACATCAGGTGAACCGCATGCTCGTTTGCCCCCTCTCCTATAAAAAGAAAAAGAAAAAAAGTAAACAGGGTGTCCGTTTCTCGACACTCTTAAGTTGGTATTCTGTGAAAGCGTGGTCTTTCCAAGGTCGAGCCGACCCGTTCGGGCTGTAACCACAATATAGCTAAAGTGTGGCTTCACCAAGTTATATACAGGGTGGTCCAAAGGTGACGTCCAAAATTTTTTGGAATGCTGACCTTTCGGCTACATGAAAATACCCATGTATGTTCCATGATTTTTCTTAGTTTACGAGATATGATTTTTTTGTATTATTTTTAAAATGTCGACTTAGCGATTCAAAATTTTTTCTTGAAAATTTTGCTCTCTTTTCTACTTTTTATTCTTAGCGTAGTCTTAATGAGTTGGACTCTTTGACATAAAAAATAAGCTGCCTACCATTAATACAAATTGCAAAAATTTTAATCGAAAACAAATTATGCAGATATGATTGAATCAAAGTTTAATTTTGAAATTTAAACTAAAAATTAAATAATGAGTTCCATGACTTTAAAGTAATTTTAAAAACTTCGCAAGACCCTAAGCTTTAGTTATAATACAAAAAGTGGTGGTCAATGGGCCTTTTTTAGCCCTAGTCGGCCTTTAATTGCACAGAGCCAAAAAGTGCAAAAATAATCGTTTTATTATGCACCTATTGTTTATTACTAAGGATAATTAGATTTTCATGGTATGTCATAATCTTTCATAATAAATAAAACAATTTGGTTTTTTTAATACTTATTTATTTATGTTACAACCAATTCTCAAAGTACCCCCCCTCCACTGCAATACACAGTCTACAACGCCTTAGAAAATTTTGTTTCAGTCTTCTAAAAGCATTTGAATTTTGTCTGATTTTGTTTCCGCCTGTTAATTTATCTCGCAGTTCTGCTTCGGTGTTTGTTTCGCTTGCGTACACCATCTCTTTGTAATATCCCCAGAGAAAGAAATCTATGGGGTTCAAATCTGGTGAACGTGCAGGCCAATGAATCGGTCCGCCACGCCCAATCCATCTATTGGGGAATCTTTGATTAAGGTGCTCCTACCTCTCTTGCATAGTGGCAAGGAGCACCATCATTTTGGTAAATCATACCCTTCTTGTCAATAAGTTTACACCGCCTAATAAGCCGTTTAAATTGTTTTGTAAAAAGTCTAAATATTGGGCTCCGTTTAACCTAGCAGGCAATTCAAAAGGTCCTATAAGTTCCCCGTTCAAAATTCCTGACCACAAGTTTACACTATAATGTGTTTGAAAATTTGAAGGCCTTGCCTTATGTGGGTTTTCAACAGCCCAACTATGGTAATTGTGGATATTGAAGACTCCTGTTCTTTCAAATCTAGACTCGTCTGTCCACAGAATTTTATCAAAAACCTGGATCCTCCGCAGTTCTTTCCAGCATTGTTCGACAAAAATTCACCGTCTTGAATAATCTGCAGGATGCAATTTTGGACGCGTTGAATATGATAAGCGTGGTATCCCTCTGAAAAAAACTAAATTGTACTTCCAGGAATCACTGTTTTATTCCATGAAATGTGGTTTTGCCCCATAAGTAATTAAAATTAATTGATCCACCTCCTCATCAGGGTGTGCTGAGGTTGGTGCGTAAACCTGTATGACCTTCAGCGAATACCGTTTGGTGATTCTGAGTATAAGGTACGCAACCCTCGTCGACACACTCCCAAACTTTACAACGTTGTTAACGAGAGACTTGTGGACGATAAATCCGACACCTCCTTGGGACAGATGGTCGCCTCCGGTGGTAGAACAAGTTGTTGATTCGAGGATTACCGTGTCCTCACCCTCTCTTCGGACCTCGGATAATCCTATAATATTCCAGCGCAACTTGTCTATCTCTTCTTCCAGCTCCAGGATCTTCTCGTCAGTCCTCAGGGTACGTGCGTTATAAGTTGCCAGGTCGAGTCGTCGTAGGTGGCAAGCGAACCTCCACCGGAGATTCTTAGCACCCCCTGCCCCGCCGTTACCATGGTCGCCACCGTAGCCAGGAATAGCGGGGCCGCCGGGGACTGGGGGCCGTCTTATGGTATATTTCTTAATACCTTGCAATTAAACCCTGGGCTTAATAGAAGCCAGTTATTTCAATATTACTAACAGACACTTCAATTTTATTTATTTGTATAGAGTGACCTATATAATGTTTATAAGATATTCACAGAACGAAATTCGGTGACGGATTCTCGCCGCCACATATGCCAGATTGACTGCCTCGTTGGTCTAGTGGTTGTAAGGAGACCGCTGATCATGTAGACCCGGGGACTAATTCCGAGTCGGGCCAAAATATCAAAGTTATTGAGAATATCTGTCAACAAAACCGAAATAAAAAAGGGCGGTGTTTCATCCCCGTACCTCGGAAAACATGTACTCGTAAAGCCTTTGGCCCTCTACCTAATCTCTCTCCGTTCGTGTAGGATTGCCGTCCCATCGGACTATATTAATGAGTGAATAGAGAGGGCACGTGTGGTTGCACACACTAGTGAACTATATTACTATTATACTATAGAATATAGTATACTATATATACTATACTGCTCTGAGCAGATTGCCAGTCTACCGAAATTCGGTCTGGAGGATTACATTATTATCCAGATTGACTACCTCGTTGGTTCCGTCCAAAAATGAAAGTTATTAGGTGTTTCTGTCAACAAATTCCTAAGTAGCAGCCCGGAGTCAGGAAGCTGGCAATGTTACACGCCCGTGCCTCAGAAAGCACGTACTCGTAAAGCCGTTGGTCCTAAGCCTGATCTCTCTCTTGAACCACAACCTCTCTGACCACATCGCTACAGATCCAACACTATCATCACTTTTCTGGGTCTACCAGAAAAGCTCTGAGCTCCTTGTCCGCAAATTGCTGTTCCAACGCTTTGTGATTGTTTTTTATAGAATAAGGGTGCCAAACGAGCACATAATCCACCTGATGGAAAGTGGATATTGTGGCCAATAGACACCCTCATCTATCCTCCATTAAAGATCAAAAATACAGATGCGTTGTCATCTCTGTGGTCTAAAATAGAATGTCTCGTTACCAGTTTTGGGACCTTCAAGAAAAGAGCCTACTCCTTTTTAAAAGGCCGGCAACGCATCTGCAATTCCCCTGGTGTTGCAGTTGTTCATGGGCGACGGTAGTCACTTAACATCAGGTGAACCGCATGCTCGTTTGCCCCCTCTCCTATAAAAAGAAAAAGAAAAAAAGTAAACAGGGTGTCCGTTTCTCGACACTCTTAAGTTGGTATTCTGTGAAAGCGTGGTCTTTCCAAGGTCGAGCCGACCCGTTCGGGCTGTAACCACAATATAGCTAAAGTGTGGCTTCACCAAGTTAAACTAATGATTAACGAGAGAAATGAAACAGGAGATGGGCAGCAGCATCTTCCTGATAACAACTCAAAATCAGGCCTATATGTTGTTAGCAGTGGAATTTTTATAGTCTGTCATGGACCATGACAGCCTATAAAAACTAAAGGCATTGAATTAAAAATGCAAAGCGTAATTTTAGTAGAAAACTTTCAATATAATTTAAGGTATGAAAAAATATGAGGGATGTCGTTTTAGGGAAGTCGCGTTGATGCAATGAATATATCGTACGTGCGTCTAAAAACTTCGTGAATTAGACTGAGCGCAGCCGTACAAAGTTGGATACAAGCGGGGTAATGGAGAGGGCGGGGACATTACAAAGCTTGGTTTTAACCGGTTAATTGTTACTACCTTAACCTAAATTTGTGAAAAACCGGTATTCCGCAAAAACCGGTTTTTGGGGTCAATGACCGAAACCGGTTTAGAATTTGAACCGGTTTCCGAGCCCAGGTCATGGTATTGTAATAAAAGTACTTTTACGGATTATATCGCGTTTAATTAACTTATTTTTATTAATTCCCGACGTTTCGGGTGCTTTACAGCACCCATGGTTACCGGGGATTGAGGTGATCTGGACGTCAATCACGTGTAGTGTAAGTTCGCGTGTCGCAATGTGTAGTGTTCGCGTAAATATAAGAAATCATTCTATAATGGTATGGTAATGCTATACATTAGTACTACGGAATAAACCATAAACTATACTGCGCAGTACGTTTATGTCTTGTGTCACTATACAAAAAAGTGTGTTTGATAATTTTATGTTTTTTTTTTGTGACGGTGATTTTGTGGTAAAGTGGGCATTGCTGTTTACTTAACACGAGAGCAAAAATCTTTTTATAGCGGGCGGGTCGTTAGACTGGTTATAAAAAAGGGTATGTGCGCTTTGGTGTGCTTCAGGTTCCATATATTTGTTTATAAAAATACAAAATCGATTCCCTATCAGGTATTTTATTATGCAATTAAGCGCCGAATGAAATTGGTTTGGATGATATCATCATTTCTTCTTACGATATGCGAGACGAAAAAGTTCACTAACTAATGTATGTCTTACAGATTTATCGACACATAAAGTCTTTAAAAATAACGGAATCGAACTTTATGGACCTCAAAGCTTGAAAATATATTAAAATTTGGACTTTCTAATATCAGGCCTTTCAGAACTTCCAAAAATGGAAAGTGTGGCGGGTGGAAGGAAAAGGGGAGATCTCCCGCCGGGCAAGGTGATCGGCCCGGGGAGCGGCCAACGCTCCAAGTAGTAGTTCGGAGCTATTGTATATATACTGTTTTTAATTCGGAACTTTGATAGCGCGATTTATGCTTCGATGTATTTCGCTTGTGGCGTGACGACAGCGCCGCCACATCACCTCCCTGCTCAGACCGGAGGTCGATGGTGCAGTCTAGATGTCGAAGAATGTGTAAGTGCCAGGGAATTGCCTTGTACTCTGCAGTGAGTCGAGAAGAAGGCAAGTAATCTGCGAGAGTGCCGTGAAGCAGAGGCGAGCAGTAAGGCTCAAAGCTGTGCCGAACACTGTAGCGCAGAGAGTAGCTTGAAGGAACAGGAAGCATTATTATAGTGCTGCGATGATCCTTTGTAAAGCTAGATGGCTTGCAGTATGTGAAGACTGAATATTTGCTCGAGAGCGAACGAATGGGGTACTTGAGAACGATGACGAGGATTTGAAGGTAGTTTTCCGAAGGCTGTTGGTTGCGTGTTCATATCACGTCGGGGTCACCACTGTGGCGGGTGGAAGGAAAAGGGGTGATCTCCCGCCGGGCAAGGTGATCGGCCCGGGGAGCGGCCAACGCTCCAAGTGGTAGTTCGGAGCTATTGTATATATACTGTTTTTAATTCGGAACTTTGATAGCGCGATTTATGCTTCGATGTATTTCGCTTGTGGCGCGACGACAACGCCGCCACAAAAGCTAATAAATATTTTACTCCATACGTAAGATATTCTCCTTATTATGGTACTCATTCCTACCTTACACTTTTATAAGGACATTTCATGCCAGTACCGGGCAGTGGCGGCGTGTGAGTGTCATAAGAGGCGACAGAGGGAAACTAAAACAGGAAATAGACAGCAGCTTCTTCCTGATAACAACCCAAAACTGTGACAAAATCCCCCATTAGGCATCTATAGCAGAGACTTATGTTCGCCAGTGGATTTTTTATAAGCTGTAATGACGGATGAATGCCAGTACCCCAACATTAAAGTAAATGCAAATTAGATCATACGTCCTCCTGTTCCTTTCTGAGAGGGTTATAAAGAAGGAAAGGTCCGTCGCGACTCACGGTACTCCATTGAGATTCGGCAGCCGCTGTGTTTTTAACATATTTTTAATATTCAGATAAGTTTCCTTAGTTTGTGGTATCTCATCACGCAAAATTACGATAGTTAATTTGGTACCGGCGGTACTCAAACCCAGGTTTATCGCGTACTATAAAGTCGAAAGAAAGTGCGTAATTACTAAACAACCGTACCAGTAGGGTAATAAATAGTAAACAGCTCAGATTATAGAACAAAAGTAACATTCTTTATGAAAGAGAATAGTATCTATAACGTTACTGTTACATAGTGCCCCCCCATAGATTGCCTATAGGGGGAAAATTGGCCATAGAGTGCCACACTTGGCTGGCAGGTAGGCAACCACAGTTTTTTTGTTAGTTATTATTAGTTTGGCCGTGGAAGGGAAAGGGAGATCTCCCGCCGGGCAAGGCGATCAGCCCGGGAAGCGACCAACGCTCCATGTGTTATTTCGGAGCTGTTCTATATATAGCGCGTTAACTTCAGAACTTTGATAGCGCGATTTAGGCTTCGGTGAGTTTCGCTTACGGCGCAACGACAGTACCGCCACATCACTCCCCTGCTGCTGTCCATCTCCTGGTTTGTTTACCTCTGTCGCTTCATACGACACCTACGGGACTATATGGGGTAGTGAATATTCTTACAACACCACTATACAAGAAGGTTTATTTATTCTGTGATAATAGGGCTAAGTGGTTAAAGTTAAACTAAATTATTTTCAGTAGAAGCGAGCTGGGCTTTGAATTTAAACGCAACGATCACGATGTAGTAAACGACCGCGATAATCTCTCCGTTATCCAGTCGCCTTGTCTTGTTAGTTGTTAAGATAGTAGTCATTAGACGTCGTTAATCATAAAGATGTAGTTCAAAATTACCAGTTTGTGTTGTTACTTAGTAAGCCGCCGGCGGCAACACAGCGTTCGATCAGAAAATGTTGGCTAGGTTAATATAATATTCCGTTAGGTTGTAAACACTCGGGAAAATCTACTGCCGATATTAGATTTCGCTAGCGGAGAAATCTATACTCTATACATCTATACAAACTATGTATATATATATATAGAAGTCAGTGTATACAAATAAATAAAATTGAAGTGTCTGTTGCTAATGTCAAAATATTATTTTATTTTTACTAAATGCATATGCAAGTATATATATGGTATTAACAAAAAACAATTTTTAACATTTTTATCTGTCTGTCCGTCTGTCTGTTTCTTCTGGGTGATCTCCGAAATGACTGGACCGATTGACGAGACTTTCAATGGCAGATAGATGTTGTTATAAGGAGTAACTTAGGCTACTTATATTTTAGAAAAAGAATTAGGGTTGCCCGCAAAAAATTAAAATCCATGAAATCCAATCGTAATAAATTAAAAGCGGACGAAGTCGCGAAGAACATCTAGTTCTGCAATAAACACGAAAGGTTTTCGCTTATAGTGTTGCCTGTTTTATGATTAGTGAAATGGATATCTCTTTGTGGTTCCATACAAATGAATCAAATGGATCTTGCAGTCTGTGATTTTCAAACGGCAACGGCCCGTGGCGCAGTATCTTTGCTCGAGTTGCGGCGCGGGTTCGAATCCCGCACGGAACAAGTATTTGTATAGCCTACAAATACTTGTTCTGGATCTGGATGTTTGTCTTTGCGCAATCTAGGTTTGCAAACTGCCTCCACGGCACAGTAGAAATCCTAGTATTGGTGTAACTTTTTTTAAAGAAAATTTTGTGGATATAATAAATAAGTTTGTGTTTTTTACTTACTAGACAAAATTTACTATTTAAATATCGTGTATTAGCGGTGTGAGAACATCCACTAGATGTCTTATCGTCACTTAGGTGTCGTAAAAGGCAACAGAAGTAAACAAACAGGAGATAGGCAACAGCATCTTCTTAGTGACAACTAGAAAGTAAAAGACTGCGGTTGTCAACCCGTTAAATGGCAAAGGGCAAATGGTAAATGTCTCATATGAGGCAATCTAAGGGTTAGTCAATGATTAGCGGTGGACTATGATAGGCTGTATTGAAACAAATGAATGGTGAATGAGACAAAATTTAATTTGCTTCCGCTGGCAGGCCAGTTGAATATAAATTAGAAATTAAGAAAATAACAATAATTTTAACTGTTTATATAGTACGTCAGGGTAATATGGTCGTCCGGTTAATATGGTCACTTTCTTATAACTCAAAAACTACAGTCTTGTTTGCATAGATGGCTCGGTGATACGATAGCTCTTCATCAGTCAATCTATTTATCAATTAATCGATTTAATGCTGCTGTGTTTCGTATGGTAAGTGTAGAGAACCGGAGATCCTTTTACTGGAAAAAAGGCATTCCATTTTAGTCCTCACGCTGACAACACATCTGCATTTTGATCGCAAGCGAGGGTAGATGTAGATGTCTATGGACTACAGCAACGACTTACCATCAGGCGGACTGTGTGCTATCTTGTCACCCATACCTATAATAAAAATTAAATGGTCAAAAGGGCGCTGCTTTATCGACGCCATTTTGACAAGTGACGTTATAGTAAATATTTTAGTCGATTTTAGTAGTACGTAGTGTAGTTAGTTTTTTATGTTGATTTTTCGAAGCGTTCCTAATTATTGCGTAATTATTGCTTGTTTGCTATTTTTTTCTTAATATATTAGTTATAGTATAAGACTTTGTGTTTTTGTCTCTGTCCTCCTCCTAGTTTTGGTTTTATAGTGCGGCAAAGATTAAGGTGACCATATTATCCTCACGTACCTTATACAAATATAAATGGGTGTCGTAAAAAGCCAGTCCTAGTCCAGTTCGATCCCCAGAAGACAAAAGTTTGCGCGTTTACCGCTATAAAGAACCCCTTTGTCGTATCACCTCAGTTTCAGGGCACTCCCCTTGTTGCCTCAGCCAGTATCGGAATCCTCGGCGTCGACATATCGAATGACGTGCAGTTTCGTGGTCACTTGGAAGAGAAGGCCAAATTAGCCTCTAAAAAGCTTGGCGTGCTCAGCTCATCAGAGTGTTCAACAGAGCGGGACAGTATTTCATGCCAGCACACCGCCTGCAACTGTACAAGGCGCAGGTTCGGCCGCACATGGAATACTATTCCCATCTCTGGGCCGGGGCTCCCCAGTGCCAGCTCATTCCATTTGATCGCTTCCAGCGCAGAGCGGTTCGAATCGTCGGCAACCGAGCTCTTTCTGATCGGCTTGACTCACTGGCGCTGCGAAGAGATGTTGCATCTCTTTGCGTATTCTATCGTATCTACCACGGGAAGTGCTCAGAGGAATTATCCGGACTAATTCCAGCCGCTCTATTTCACCATCGCACATCGCGACAGAACTTGAAATACCATCCATACCATCTGGATGATTGGCGGTCCATTACTGTGCGATTTAGAAGAAGTTTTCTTCCTCGCACAACCTCCTTGTGGAATCGAATACCACCAGCAATTTTTCCGGACCGATACGACTTAGGGACCTTCAAGAAAAGAGCCTACTCTTTTTTAAAAGGCCGGCAACACATCTGCAATTCCCCTGGTGTTGCAGTTGTTCATCGGCGGCGGTAGTCACGTGCTCGTTCGCCCTCTCTCATATTAAAAAAAGCATCAACGGCAGATGGCAGAGAGGTCTCATGGCATCCGAGTGAACGATTTCTCCGAGTTGTCATCGATGGCTACTCGTCCTGTCCTATTGCGACAAACGCCAGAGTTCCTCAGGGGTCCGTTCTCTCCGCAACTCTCTTCCTGCTGCATATAAATGATCTGCTCAATCCCAGTATCTATGGGTATGCAGACGACAGCACAGTTGTGGAGAGATACCAATCAAGTGCCCGGGCCAGTCGGGATCAAATCCAGTCCGAACGAGAGGCTATGGTTGAGTGTGTGAATCTCAAAACAAAGGGGTGTCTTTTCACTGACCGCCTTCAGTTGTTAGGGGTTGAATTTGGCGGCGTCTATCTTTCCGTCCGAATACAATCTGGGCGTCTTCAAGGCAAGAGTGAATAGGCTTTTGTTACGCTAAGACAGTGCGATTTACCATCTAGGGCTGCATCACCACTTACCACTAGGTGGGATTGTGGTCAAGCACTCGCTTATAATAAGTAAAAAAAAACCGAAAGACGGCGGCATAATCGTTTCATTTACGCCAGACGTAAAATACCTACCCAGACCAGCGACGAGAAGAAGCTATTATTTATTTCTTACTAGCGATCTTCCTCGGCTTCGGACGGGTGATTTCTGGTTCTCGACAACAGCGCCATCTACTGGGTCCAAATGTGATTCTAAATCATCTAGAGACCCATTCAAATACACACAAAAAATTTCATCATAATCGGTAGAGCTGTTTTTAAGTTTTATCGAGACTAGCTGACAGCAATTGATTTTTATATACAGGGTTATTTTGCAATAACCGGCCAAATTTGCAGAGAAGGTTCAGAATAAGTAATATAGACTAATGGTAAAGAAAAATTAATTAAAAAATCTCAAACATTCTGTCCTTTTTATCTTTTAAATTCAAAATGCTTGGTAATGCATTATTTAAACTGATTTTACTGCGCACGCACACATTCGTAAGGGTCGATCGGTAGACAAAAACGTTGTTGCCCACCGATCGTACCGGGATAGTTTCAAATAAAAGTAAAGCCTTATTTACTCGTATTTTCAAAAACCGCAATAACGGGATATCATTCTTTATATATCTGAACTTAAGTTTAAAATTTGGCTACTCTTTGAAAAATAACCCTGTATTATCCCGTTAATGAAAATATTTAATTACTCATCTCTATGAGTAATTAAATATTTTCATTAACGGGAACCATTAGTAATCGAAGACGGGAACCTACGATCACAAATTCTTTATTAGACGGGAACATTATTATTTATGCTGCAGAAGTGAGTGGCAGAGTCGGTAAGGGACGCCCCAGACCGAAGTTTATCGATCACATTGGCGATATATTGAAGATGGATGGTGGATGATGAAAGAGAAAGAGAAAGGAGAGACATGTGTCTCTGTTTACCGCTCTGGATGAGAGTGTTTTTGATTTAAGTAAGTATACGTATAAAGGTAAAAATGGGCGGCAAGTGGGCTTAATGCAATGTCTGCCATTCCAACGTTGGGAGACAAGAAAAAATGTAGGCAGATGCAAACTTTTTACCAAAAGAAATAAATCATACATCTAACCATCTATATTTATCGACGCCCCCAAGCAAAAATCTGGTAATGTGCTATTAAGGACTTTTTACTGTTATGTCAAATTCGCAATCTATAAGATGGAATACACGTTGATTTTTTTTTTCAGATTTGTTCTAGCTTTATTTAAGGAGATATAATAAGTAACATTTTTATTTTACGGACATTCACAATCTTGTTAATGACCAGAAAAGTAACGTATCGTATCAATACAAAACATTACTTTGTGTTTGATTTGGTAAATTACTATTACCGCAATTTTGGCGTTAACGCATAAAGTATAATTTACTTACTATAATTACAATTACTATAATTTTGTAGCATTATTTTATGTAAACTCAACCAATAATGAAATCTAACTATATTTTATAAAAATAATAGTTTATATTTAATTATATGTATTAACATTTACATTTTTTAACTATATTTCTATAATATTCATACAAGTCTGTATAGTATATTTAGCTGTCCGAGTTCGTTAGGATATAGAGAAAGACTTAATAACAACCGACAATACTGTTCAGAAGGTTTTAATATCTCAAAAATGTATCGTTTATAAATTGTAGCTGTATATTATTTGGTACAACAAGATTATAATGATTTTCCGATGGCCACAAAACGACAACATAAAACAGTTGTTCATACAAAACAACTATTCATTTTTTAAATCAATAAGTATCAATGTTCTTCGTGCATAGAGCATGAAGAACTTTGATCCTTATTGGTATGAACAGGCTAACCATACAATAAAAGCATGTCTAGAAAAAATCATCGGTATCATTCAGAAAGAAAGGAAAATATTTGTCTGAAAGGCAGGAATGGATTGGCAGAGATGATACCATTGCAATTTTTGATTTCCGAGGAGTTTGGAATATACCAAAATTTTTAGACCTACACCGACATGTCGCTGCAACGGACGCCTCCTTCCCAATCGCCGGTACCAGAAATAAAGCAAACTCATATGCCACAGTATTCTTCTGACCCCTCTCTTAATCGAATAATACATAATGGTGGAGGATTCCTTTCGCTCGATGATAATATCACTCAACGAAACAAACGGCCAAGAGAGGAAGTTTCCTCACCCAGCCAGCTCTCCGTTTTTAAAGACGAGATAAAAGAATTAATTAACTCGCACATCAGCGCGCAAAATAAACAAAATAAGGAACTTTCATCAATAAACAGCAAATTGCAGGAGATAACTGAATCATATGCTAAAATTGACGCGGCTGTTTCATTTTTAGCCGCTCAAAACGAGGAGTACCGCGGCATAATTGCACTCTTAGAAAAACAGGCTCAAAAAGACCGGGAATACATCAGCATACTAGAAAACAAAGTTGAATACCTGTATAGAACCTCCCGTAAGACCTGCGTAGAAATTAAAAATGTTCCTAAAAAAGCCCATGAAACTAGGGAAGATCTGATACAAATGGTTGTAAATCTTTCGAAGTCCATTCATATTGAAATAGCAGCTTAATGCCGGAGACCCTTTTACTGGAAAAGAGGCATTCTATCTTAGTCCTCACGGCTGACAACGCATCTGCATTTAAATTCGCAAACGAAGATAGATGTAGATGTCTATGGGCCACAGCAACCACTTACCATCAGGTGGATTGTGTGCTCGTTTGTCACCCTTATTCTATAAAAAAAATCACAACTACCAACTTTTTACCACACACACACCTCACGCTCACTTTAAAAACATATCAGAACACAAACAAAGCATAAAATTACTTACATACTTTCACGTCACCAATAACCTTTATCACACAAGTGCACACCTATACTACACTGACTACACATATACAACACTCTATAAATCAGTTATTTCTATACAATTTTACATTGGACAACTTGGTTATATATACCTATACTCCCCACGATCTAATCTACTATTATTCGTACAACCTAACTACCCTAGTTTCAACCCTAAGAGTTCTAAGTTTATTTTTAATGGATAGTTTTAACACGCTAAAAGAAATTGATCAAATTAAACTCTCAGAATCACTCAACTGCAACATACAGGACCTAAAAATAAAGACTAAAATTTATACATATAATTTAACTATTTCAACACAAAACATTAGAAGTATATAAAAAAAATTTGATGACTTGCAGCTCACTCTGGCGCAACTAAAATTTGAAATAGATATTTTAATTCTTACAGAATGTTGGCTACACCCTAACAAAAACATACCGCAATTACAGAATTACACATCCTTCCAAACTAAAAATCATATGAATCGAAGTGACGGGGTAGTATACACCAAAAATAAACTATCAGTAAAATTTAAAGAACTAAACCCTAAAAATTCTACCGCTCGAACTATACTATACTGGGTATTTACCGTTCCCCATCGTTTTTAAATGCAGGAAATTTCGTCACATCTCTCAGTAATCACCTTGAAAATATCAGCCCTTGTAAAAATGTTTTGATTTTAGGTGACATTAACATTGATTTAATTATTTCCCCAATTGAAACAAATCAAGAAAGATCAAATAGAGTAAATCATTGCATGGACTTTTCTCGTCTCATAATTTACCTACGAGGGGGGATGACTGTCTTGACCGCGTGTTATTGAGAGAGACTTTCACTGCGGTATTAAACTCAACTACAACAGACCATTGCTCTGTTGTTTTAGCAATTGCAAATCAGTATCAACAATCTAGTCCTCAAAGATATAAAACCGTGGTTGACTATGATAATGCTTTCAAGAGTTTAACAAATATCGATGTCTCCTTCTTTAATGTTTTTAAAGACCCAGATACTTACGCCCTTGCACTAATAGAAATGGTCAGGTCAGCTATCCTATCTAACACTAGAAATGTAATCGTCTCGAACAGCAAGAGAACCATAAAACCCTGGATAACACTATTTACCCAAAACTTAAATCGAACCCCCAAAATCAAATTTTAATTATAATATATAGATGTTATCGTACTTTCTGTGGAAACCTTATAAAATAACTAAAAAGAAAATATAAAAAAAAATTAAAGCATCGGTACAAAACCCTCGAGCTCTTTGGTCAACCATTAACGATATCAGTCACTATAAGCCACCCAAGAGCCCAAATGATGACCTAGTTAATATAAAAATCTTGTCCTCAAACCTCAATCAACTATGTAAACAAATATTTTGTTGACATTGGGCAAACACTAGCAGAGAACATCTCAAATAACTTCATACCTTCGGAAACTAGTAACACTGATAACCATCATCATCTGCCTTCTTTTGTTTTACTAGACACATCTCACAAGGAAGTGGAAAATACTTTGATGTCCTTAGACTCTATGAGTGTAGCAGGTTGGGACGGAATCCCTACTTTTTTCCTAAAATAAATAAGGATATCTTTGTCCCTTTGTTTAGTGACCTTGCCAACCTGTCTTTTCGCACCGGAATCTTCCCATACCTTCTTAAGCGCTCCATTATTACCCCTGTGTATAAGAGTGGAGACAGGGACAAATTTAACAACTATCGACCTATCTGTGTGCTGACCTCCATTTCTAAAATCATTGAGAAGCTCTTGAAATTAAAAAAAAAGATCCGTTATAACAAAAAAAGTAGACAAAGGCAACAAATGTCCTGTGGTCTTTCTTGACCTCAAGAAAGCCTTCGACACTGTCTCTGTCTCCATTCTTATATGGAGGCTGTATTGAGGTATAATTTAGAAGATTCGAGATCAAAATTAAATAAAAAATTCCACTGTCGATGAATATAAAATGAAGAAAACCAAAGAAGCGTACCCATACATTTGGAGAACGTAGAATTGCCACAAGCATACCAGGCTATTTGAATACGCGAAGCTTTATAAACAGATCTTGCGAGGATTTGTAAATGTCGGGCAAGCCCACGCTTTTAACATCTTTACACCACAATAATCCCGTAAGTTAATAATACTGAAACACATTGTTAGCGCATTTTCAGTAATTTTCATTTTCCTATATTGCTTGCATTCAAAATTATTTAACTCAATGCCAACATCAAGATCAGATTCTATAAAAAAATAACTTTCATTTGATATATCAATCACTTTAATATTCCAACGCGTTCCTGAGTTATACCACAAAAACAGTAAATTATGTTTTCTGTAAATTTTAAGTCCATTGCCGATTTTTTGCTCAGGGGTGTCGATATGCCATACACACTAGATTTCGCGAGCCGAACACAGAACTGTACTGCAATCGGTACCTTACCTTACCTTACTTTATTTAGTTTTAGCTGTGGTTTTAGTATGACTTCGACATTCATGTTTCATGCAGTCAATGCAGTGTAGGCGCGCACGGAACGTCTCTAATAATACGACAATACGGATCAAAATATAAATCTGGACGTAAATAACAATTCAATAGGCAAGAGAGCTTAAATAAACGCATAAAATTCTATTTCTTTTACGTTTCTACTTTATTTTTTTATTTACTCAACTACATTAATACATTTTAAAGGTACAACACTCGTATCTGTGTCATGTCTGCGTAAAATCGCGATTGAACGAAACGCGTAATTACTTAGTTGTAATTTTAAGTGCAATTTTAATTTACCACGTGCTCAGCAGTGAGGAAAACATTGTTAGGTAACCTGCATGACTAAGAAATCAAATATTTTAAAGACATGTGCATTGTGCAGTCTTTCAACACGCACTGGTGCCGCGCGGCAGACTAATTGCTTCATATCATATAAAGATACTCGTATCTCAGACCACAAATGAAATGCTATTGCCTAGCTGTGGGGCACAATCATTAATGTCCTCCGGACCGAATTTCGGTCACGGCGGCCAGCCTTACGGACACTAGCCATCGGCGCAGGTCAGGATTATAGTGCCCAAGTGTATGCGCAAGCACAGCTACATTCACTACATTGCACTCTTCTATTCCCTCACTCTCATAGTCCGATGGGACGGTAAACCGACACAACTGGAGATCAGGCGCAGACTAACGGCTTTACGTGCTTTCACCACCAACTTCCTGACTCCGGGCAGCTACTGATAATTTCTTGATGGAAAAGCTCAATAACTGATTTTTTATTGGCCCGACCCGAGATTCGAACCCGGGACCTCATAATCAATAGTCGCACTACTACAACCACTAGACCAACGAGGCAGTCATCGAAAGACACAAATATAAATGTATACTCTTACTCGTAAGTGGATACTCTTACACACCACAAAACCACGGTTATAAACATAACATATTATTGTATGCAAGTATGTTAGTCAAAGAATTACTATATGGGTGCATGATAAAATATATTACTTTTTTATATATAATATATATTTTTATTAAAGCTGTAACACCCTATTTGACCCCCTCAGGGTTGAATTTTTCAAAATCCTTTTTTAGTGGGTGTCTAAGCCGAGAAAAGAGTATATATGCCAAATTTCAAGTCAGTCGGGCGTATAGTTTTGGAAATCTCGTGATGAGTGAGTGAGTCAGTGGTATTTCGCGGTAGGTATTTTGCAATATACCCCCAAATTTGCAGAAAAGGTTCCGAATCTATATAAATAAAATGATAGAGGTTTGCAGTTGTGCGCGCATCACGGAAAAACTACTGGATGAATTTCAATTAGGTTTTAAGTTTTATTTCTTAGACACTTGGCCTTTATCTAAAAAAAAATATTGCGATATCTTCATTTGATATAAAGTTATTAAAGTTTTAAGAAACAACGATTTTTATAAGCACTACGTGTTCAGTGAGGTGAAGAAAATTAATATTTTATTTTTCTTCTTCATTCTCTCAAACATTCTGTCCTTGTTATCTTTTAAATTCAGAATGCGTGGTAAACAGGTAATGCATTATATTAACTATGAAGTATGTTTTATTTTTGTACATATTTACATCAAACAGCCATATAGCCAGAAAAAGCTACATAATGTAAACTTAGGGGACAGAGGCAATCTTGGTTGACCAAGCGCAATAAGTTTCCACGAGAACTTTCTACTCATCTGGTCATTGCACTGATAACAACCCATTAATCCAGCATAATGTAGTTCGCTATCATTCAGTGATAATTAAGAATGTTTATGACTATTGAATCGTTATATAAAAGTGCCTACTCCTTTCTAAAATGGCCTGCAACGCACTTGCGATTTCCCTGGTGTTGCGGATGCTTATGGGCTGTGATCTTCACTTACCAACAGGTGAGCTGTCTCCTCTATCATAAAAAATAATTATGGACTATGTTCGATATCCATCCATCCATCCATTACAGGATATAAAAGTCTACTGCTGAACATAGGCCTCCCCCATAGATTGCCTACAAGGGGTGATTTTGCCATAGTTGCCACGCTTAGCAGGCGGGTTGGCAAAGCAGTATTTTATAATTTTGAGTTGTTATGAGGAAGACGCTGCTGCCTATCTCCTGTTTCAGTTCCGCTCTTTCTCCTCTTACGACACCCACGGAACGATAGTGGATATTCTTACACCGCAACTACACTATCTGTTTGACATAATATTTTAAGCTAATTAACATAAATTTATTTTACATGTGCTAAAGCGCGTTCGTTTTTGCCTAGGAGTTCATCAGGATTCAGACATGATATTTTATTTCTCAGATGTTCAGCTTTCCTTACGATATTTCCCCCTGAGCACGCGGTACATCCCGGCCGGTACGAAAGCTGTCGTGCTTATAAAGAGTATAGTAAGTAAAGTCGACATCTTTACCACCAAATCACGCCCATAATTTCAAATCGACCTCTGAACTCTAGCTTATCGATTTTACTTCTTCCAAATGAGATATTATAATAGGGATCAAATTTTTATAGATGCAGAGTTAATCACAAGAATTCTTAATATATGTATACCTACATATTCTATACGTGGTAGAGCAATGTTGCAGCTACATTATGGTTGTAGCACGAATGGGTCGGCTCGACCGGGGAAGGACCACGCTCTGACAGAATACCAGCGTAAAATAGCAGGTCAATGCTGCTGTGTTTCGTATGGCGAGTGTAGAGAACCGGAGACCCTTTTTACTGGAAAAAAGGCATTCTATCTTAGTCCTTACGGCTGACAACGCATCTGCATTTAAATTCGCAAACGAAGATAGATGTAGATGTCTATGGGCCACAGCAACCACTTACCATCAGGTGGACTGTGTGCTCGTTTGTCACCCTAATTCTATTAAAAAAAAAGACATGCAGATTTTCTCACGTTTTCTTTCACCGCCGAGCACGTGGTTACCTACGGACAACTTCATTGCAATTATCACTTGAAAGTTAAGTCAAGCGCTTCTCTCAATGACACGGTAGGTACTTACATAAATTATTTTATAAGATTGAAAATATTTGTTGACCCTTTTTACTGGTAACGAGGCATTCCATCTTAGTTCTCAGGGGTGACAACTGCATTTTGATTCTTAATCGCGGATAGATGTAAATGTCTATGAACCACAGCATCCACTTACCATCAGTGTGCTCGTTTGTCACCCTTAGTCTATAAAAAACTTGCTAAGTGTGACGATTAAGGCAAATATTCCTTACAACGAAAGAGGCCCATGTCCAATTATGGACTTTTACGGGCTGTAAAAGACCGATACAAGAAAAAGAAGAAGTTATACAACAATAGAGTCGATATAAGAATAGAGCTTGCGTTCTTTGAAATGATATATTATCGATGAAAGTCAAGCGCATAGCAGTACAGTAATTGTTTGTCAACACACTTACATCCGATTACAAAAGGTTCATTGTGAGCGGTGACGCGACCGGAAGCTCTTACAGTGGTCCCGTAGACAACGGATGCATCTCATCTCAAATGATTGTACTGTTGAACCGACTATAATTCCAGGAATTTTGTAAATTGCTCAACAAATTTATAAAATTTTGTAGGCATTTAAAATTATGACTGTCATCATTAATCAAATCTAAGAAGTGACCGATCTTTGTTTTTAAGCATCTTATTACTGCAGTGTAGCAGTAATACTCAATACTAATTTAAAAAAAAAGAATAACAATGTTCTTTTTTTTTAAATTAGCGATCCGCTCTACCTTCGCACAGATCCGATTCCAGTTCACGTGACGATATTTTATTACGACTTTATCTCAATACACCAACAGTTTTCTATATTTAAATATTATGTTTGTATTTCTTTTTATTCTGATATATATTAATATAGATAGATATTTGAACTTTTTTTTAATTCTTTTCTGAATTATATAAGCATTATGCTTTCGTAATGAGTTAAAAAGAGAAAGATATATGGGATAACCCTTAATATAAGCAAGACAACGGACCACTTATTGGATCCGGCCCCCGGTCGCTTCACAGACGCGCATATTCTGTCAGCAACCGGGACCCGGTCGCCTCACAGACGAGAGGATATTTCCATATATGATGGTGAAAAAAAAAATTTAATCCAGCACGTTGTTTTAGCTTTTAGCGAGCACGTAGAATGGGTCGGCTCGACCGGGGAAGGACCACGCTCTCACAGAATACCAGCGTAAAATAGCAGCTTAACACTGTTGTGTTTCGTATGGTGAGTGTAGAGAACCGGAGACCCTTTTTACTGTAAAAGAGGCACTCCATCTTAGTCCTCACGGGTGACAACGCATCTGCATTTTCATTCGCAAACGAGGAGAGATGTCTATGGGCCATAGCAACCACTTACCATCAGGTGGACTGTGTGCTCGTTTGTCACCCTATCCTATAAAAAAAACCATCTGCCTTTCTATCCGATTGCAATGTTAGTGTCTTATAGACAAGAGTAAATAAGCTAAGTCAATGTGCTTTACCATTTTCGGCTGCATCACCACCTACCATTAGGTGGTATAGTAGTGAAGCACTGGCTTAACTAGTTATGCGAAGCTTGAAAGATAGGGTTACGAGATGGCAAATTGAAAAGTACTGACAAATAACCTGATCTACATGAGTAGATCCGTTTATCTACTCATGTGACCTGATCTCCCTAGAAAAGTCCTGACATTTTGTTGCAAACGTAAATTAACACCGTGAAAAAGAACAATTAGTTATTGATTTTCGTGCACTCTCGCGATCAATCCGTATACATCCCACGCAAAAACCTACTGTATTTTTTGAAAAATTGAAAAATCCTGACATTTATAAAATCCGACCGCAATCCTGAAAAAAGCCAAAAATTCTTGACATGTCAGGATGAATCCTTACATATGGTATCTCTATTGACAGGTGGGCTTAAATAGTGCTGTGCATACGTTTCGGATAGTGCTGTTCCCAATTTTTTTAGGGGTTTGGATACGTTTTGATGGCATTGGCATGATGGCGTGATGGCATAATGGCTAAGCATAGAAAGCTTTTAATATTATTGCACGTAAAATGAAGCGATTAATATAGCTGTAGCATAGCTCTACCACGTATATTGATGGCAGGTGTATCCATGGACTGCATTTGGTAGTAGTAGGTCACCATTACATGAACTGCTACCTTGTTTGACACTCTTATATTAAAAAATCTGATAAACAAAAGTTAATTGATGCATAACATAAGTTAATTCGCTGGCTTCAATAGAGTCATTGTTTGTTAATGAATGATTTTTATAATATGTTTTTAGAACTTATTTTATTATTATATAGCATAGGATGTATCAATATGGCGTTATTTGGATTTAAGATAATCAAAGCAATTTATTTTATCAACATTTCGTTTTAAAAAAAATCTTCAAGTTTTTCGATTAAAATATAGCTTAGATCCCTCCTGGCATTATTTTTTATCTGTTTGTAATGTTTCATCACAATCATCACAGCCATTCCGAAGATTAGCCCGGACAGACAGACAGACACAAAATTTTTAAAAATGGTTATTTATATCTTAATAGCATGCAAATAGCCCCTTCAGCTCAATATATGGCAGTTATTTCAATATAACAGACGGACACTTTAATTTTATTTATATGTAAAGATATATTAGTAAGCTTGATATTTATATATAAGGCGGTTTTAAACGGTGAAAGTTATAGCAAAATTGATATAAATTATACTGGAACCGAGCTATCATCATAAAAACAACAATTGGACGTTACTATTCCGTATGATGAGACCCTTATGAAAGCCGAAACAGATAACAAGACAAAATAACGACCTGGCTCACGAGGTGGCCGATATGTGGGTCTGACGACAGAAATTATTTCTATGGTTGTTTCTACGAACAGGTTATTCCCCTCAGTCTAGGGAATCTGATTGGACTCAACGGCGGACTGCTCAGTTTTCAATGCAAAAGGCGGTGCTCTCTTTCCCTAACTCTCAACCGTTTGATATCACCTGCCAAATGCTTCTATTTGGTAATTTTTGTTTAACTATATTTTATTTTATGTATTTGTTAAGTAAATATTATATTTTGTTGTATCTTATTCATGTTTATAGTGTTTTTGTATATATTTCTATCTTTATTAGTGCATTGTGCATCCCAACATTTTGTTATTATATACTGGTATTTCTACAAAACCACTTTATGTAGAAATACCAGTATATAATACAAATGAATTCGTTATAATAACGAATGAATAACGTAACTATAGTATGTAGGTACAAACAGTTGAATGGCATAGAATGGAGAAAACAACAACTGTAATGATTTTACCAGCTTTTTGAGTTCTCATTTTTTGATACAGTAAATTTAACATAAATAAAGGTTGGAAACGAGATAAAACTTACTCAAACCGCCAAAGTTTTGACTTAAAAATGCCATCGGTAATCTCGTGGACAATCAACAAACAGAATCATCTTTGTTTATCTTTCCACTGCGAATAAAATATGCAAATAAAAAAGCAAGCGTAGGTACATCATGTCCACAGACGTATGTTTATTTAACTGATCAACTAAACCAACTTTGTAAGTTTGTAGCAGGACATTGCTATATAAATATTAATGTTTAATATTTTACTCATAAAAAGTGTTGACAAGAATACGAATTAATATAACTTGCTGTAGGTACGTACTTATTATAAAAAGCTTTGGTTACTCGACATCAGTTGTTGGACTCCTCTCATGGAATCTTAAAATATTACAATTTGCACTTAAGGTCAAAGGCAGGTCAAGCGTGTTAAAAATACATTAACATCGCGACAAATTTTTTCTTATGTTATTAAGTACTTTGATGTTAGATTCGGAGTTAATGTGAAATCTCTTTTATGCTTGTTTTTGCAATAAAAATCTTTAAATTTCTTCAAAAAAGTAAAACGTGTTGATAAATACGAACTTTGATACGGCCTTTTATAAGAGTTCGATTGCAAGGATTATTTTATAACAATTGTTTTATTTGCGAATTAAAACAAATCATTCGTAATATTCAAAATTATAAGGCGATGCGGGTTGTTACGTAGTGTTGTCTAAAAATAGCATAGATATAATGACGAAATTCGACCGTATACCCTTCGCTTACGCCACTATAGATATAACCCCAAATCAAATGACCTCTGAATGACACCACAAAAATGTTTAATTGACTCACCTTTTTCTCTAGCAGGCCTATCGTCTCTCCAGGTTCTGCGGATTTTTCTTTCTGCGCCATCGTTCAAAGAAGGTTTTTCCAACTCGAATTTATTTCAAGAACCGGAGAAATATTTACGAATTGGACTCGCGTGGTTGACTATTTTATTGCTGACTGTCACCGTTGGGCACGCATGCGCCCCACCGACAGCGTATCCCGAACGACAATAGTCCTTAGTGAACTAAGAATTAATCGGGAATAGGGGCGCCAATACGCAGGTTTTCGTGTCAGATATCAGATCATTTATTCCTAAAGTAAAAGTATAAAATAATTCGGGCTCTCACGGGAACTCTTCTATCGATTATTAGCATTTAATTTTGATATTACATATGTATTATTTATGCATTTGTTTGTATTAGTATCGCTAGTGATCGAAATTCGACCAATCACACAGATTACAGCCATGAACGCAATCAAAATGCTACCTTATACATTATAATCTAATGCAATACACGGATATTTTTTGTGCACATCATCATCTACGTATTTATCTATCAGCGCCTTTCGAATGATATGTTTCATTACAATTTCTTCCTATTATGTATCAAATAATAAAAAACGAATGAAAATTTTAGATGTTCACGTAATATACTTAACTTAGATGTACTGTTACTGTATTTATTAACTTAGATCAAAAACCGAGGTTCCAAATTCGACGTGTGTTTTTTTTATGTTTGTTCATCGATGTCTTGGAAACGGCTGAACCGATTTAAATTATTCCGTTTTATTAAATAGACTGTCATTTGGTCCCATATGATTTTGAAGAACAAATTCTATTCCTAATTTTGGAAAAAATAGGGATGAAGAATTTAATGTAACTATTCAGACAACGTTGTAGTTTTTTTTTTGAACTTGTGACACTCCTTCAACCACTTAAGAGTGGTAAAATAATTAAACTTTTAATGAAAAGTAGAAACCGACATAAAACTAGAATTTTTTTTTTACATAATTTCCACTTAATAAATTCTGAATTTGGGTCTGTAATTATTTAATATACTCGTAGGTACTACATCTTAGCACCTATTTTAGAAGTTATTATATGGAGATTATTTTTTTATCTTTTGTAGTCGGCGAGCATGTCTTTAAAATTCAATTGGTAAAAGTAATCTTAACTCAGGAAAAATTTACTCCTTTCTAAAATCGTTGTCTTCCTAGCCGGGACTTTGACCAGGACCCCCGACATTGCGTCATACTCCTTGATGATAACAAACAGTCTAGAATAATTCAATTTAATGTGCATTGCTAAACATTTCTGGAAAACTTTTAAACAGACTACTTACATATTTAATTTTAACTATTGGTAGTAACTTAAAGGCGCCTAGTACTAATTACCTATGGATGCAATGTAGCCGGTATTCACGGGCGGAATATAATGTAATTGTATTAAGCAGTGTAGCTTAAGTAAACGTGGTAGAGCCATGCTGCAGCTATATTAATTGTATAGTTGTAGCACGAATGGGTCGGCACGATCGGGGAAGGTTGGGGGAGGGAAAATAGCAGCTTAATGCTGCTGTGTTTCGTTTGGTGAGTGTAGAGAACCGGAGACCCTTTTACTGCAAAATAGGCATTCGATCTAAGTCCTCACAGCTGACAACGCATCTGCATTTTGATTCGCAAACGAAGATAGATGTAGATGTCAATGGGCCACAGCAACCTCTTAACATTAGGTGGACTGTGTGCCCGCTTGTCACCCTTATCCTATAAAAAAAGTGGATAAGTACAAGGTTTTCTTGCTAGGAGTCCGCTGGGTAGGTAGACTGGAGCACTGCTGTGTTCCAGTCTGAGGGGTCTATAGAGCCGGTATAATTACAGCTTAGTCCTCAGAGGTGACGACGTATCTGTAGCCGTCTTCGTTAGATGTTGTCTGCAGGTGTCAATGAACTGCAGCAGTCGTTTGTCACTTCAATTTTATAAAAAAAAAAGTATATTAATTATTTTCATAATCCCATTTCGTCCCGTGAGTGGAGTTAGAGTAATACGTGGACGTGGTGGAGCCATGCTGCAGCTATATTATGGCTGTAGCACGAATGGGCCCGCTCGAACGGTAAAGGACCGCGCTTTCACAGAATACCTGCGTAATTTTTTTTTCCGGTTCTCTACACTCACTAAATGTTTCGTTTGGTGAATGTAGAGAACCGGAGACCCTTTTTACTGGAAACGAGGCATTCCATCTTAGTCCTCAGGGGTAACAACGTATCTGCATTTTGATACGTAGTACTATTATTGATTCTGTGATTTTAATTCTAAATCGATGATAAATGTGGGTGCCTATGGACTACAGCAGCCACTTATCGTCAGGTAGAGTGTGTGCTCGTTTGTCACACTTACTTCTATAATAATTATAACTTTGAAAATAATTTTGACAATTATTGTCAAAATTTTTCAACTTTCAAAAGCTACGTATATTTAACTTATTTTATTTTGTTATATAGTGGCCAATTTTGGCTTACAAATTTCAACAAAAAGATCAGTAAATATATAAGACAGTTATTATAATAATTATTTTTTTAATTTCAGACATAATACTCATTTATAAAGGAAAATATTTCTGCTGCATCGTTGCCAGCTGTCAATGCATAACGACTACATACAATTTTTATCAATATGGAATAAATCCAGGGAAGTAATGTGATAATATTTCATTTATAGAGCAAAATGCTTTTATTTAGGCCGTAAATTATTGTTTCAGGGAAAGATGCGGGGTACAGGACATTTCAAGTCAATATGAATCTACGTAATATAAAGACTTTTGAGTGCTGTAGAGATCTGTTTAGATTTTTTAATGAATATCTCCGCTCCGCTACATTCACAGCCGGATTTCCTATAGTGTCAAAATTGTACCGACGATAGGCTGTTTAAAGGTAAAAGGGGATTAAATATACATATTAAACGATGCCATAGTAAAAGTATTTCGGCTTCACAGCCTACCGTAGAAATTCATAACTTTATTAGTAATTCCTCCAATGACACAAATTTACAATATCATCGTAATGTACCAATGTACCAGTATTTTATTCTCAGACGACATCCTGACTCCTCGTAGTGTGAAAACTCTTAAAGGCCTTCATCAGAAGCATCTTTTGGTCAATCCTTCTCAAATTTTACCACTGCCTCCCAAGACTTCTATGCAAATTTCTTTACAAATTTCTGAAAAATACACTTTAGAAGCTTTAGAATTACGAGTATGTCATTTTCGAACGGCTCTGCTGTCGGCATCGACGGAATTACGCCTCAACATCTTAAAGATCTTGTAAGCGCTTCTGCCGGTAACGCCGGCAGAGTACTTCTTAATGACATTACAAAATTATGTAACTTTATGCTTTCTGGTAATGTTAATCCAAATTTCATTCCATTCTTATATGGGGCAAGATTATGTGCCTTCAAAAAAAAGAATAACGGTATCCGTCCTATTGCCGTTGGTTTCACATTTCGACGCTTAACTTCAAAATTAGCATACAGGCACATAATTTCTAAACTTAAGACAAAATTTCAGCCTACTCAACTAAGCTTTGGCACTAGAGGTAGCTGTGAGACGGCGGTACATTCAGTGCGTACATTTTTAACAAACTCTGATGCAAATGTTCTTGTGAAGGTTGACCTAAGAAATGCTTTTAACTCTATCGATAGGATAACCCTGCTGAAAGAAGTAGCTAATAATACCCCCGAAATTTTTCATTACGTTTGGCAATGTTACAGTCAAAATACTAACTTGTTTTACGAAAACCTATATCGATTATCGTAAACCTATATACATATATTATCGATTCTGCTGTCGGTGTTCAGCAGGGTGACCCACTAGGTCCAGCACTTTTCAGTTTGGGAATTCAACCCATTATTTCAAATTTGAAATCCAAGGTGAATGTCTGGTACCTGGACGACGGTACACTGGTAGGTAGAGCAGATGACGTCCTCAGTGATCTTACTCATATTTTTCGAAATTTTAAAAATATTGGTCTTGAACCAAATAGCAATAAATGTTAAATATTTTTTTCCAATAATTTATCTAGTTGTAACAGAGACACTTTAATTCAAAATTTCAATCAAATTTCTCCAGGAATTAAAACTGTCAGTACGGAATACCTGCTAGGTGCCCCGTTGTTTTTCGATAGTATTAAACCTGTTTTAAAAACAAAATTTGATCAGTTTTTAAACCACGTTGATAAATTGTATAAATTAAACCCCCACATTGCTCTTACTATTTTAAAATATCGTCTCCTTGTACCTAGATATACATACTTACTCCGCTCGAGTCCAGTCTGGAAATGTTCGAAAATTTTAAAAGATATTAATAACAATCTTAAAATAGTTATAGAGAAAATTCAAATTTATCTTTAAATACAACAGCCTGGACTCAAGCTACTTTACCTATAAAATTTTGTGGCATTGGTGTGAGAAATCTTTCTAGCGTTGCATTGCCTGCTTTCCTTGCTTCCGTGCATAGTATCAGTGACTTATGTAAGATAATTTTAAATAATAAAGTAGACCTGTGCTTTGCTACGGAGGCAGGGCAGACATGGCGAACGCTCTGTCCCGGCGAAAATGTTCCACTGGATGCTACTTACGTAGACACTTTGGCTGCCTCTCATCTCAGGGGTACCTCGTTTAGAACCGGGGCGCCATCAGAGGCAGCTGAACTGAGTAAGTGGCGCAAATATGAGTCTCTGAGTGATGACTACATATTTGTGCCATTTGCTGTAGAGACTATCGGTCCGTGGGGTCCACGTGCGGTGAAGTTCCTAAAGGAACTCCATGCGCGACTGGTCGTTGCTGCTGGTGATAAGAGGGCTGGTTCTTTTCTCGCTCAAAGGCTAAGTATAGCCATTCAGCGGGGAAACGCAGCCAGCGTTCTTGGCACGATACCGCGGGGAGTAGGACTGTATGATAATTAAGTTACTAGTTTTTTTTTTATTATAGTTTTTAATACTAAATTAATTATTTATTGAAACAAAATGATCTAATCATAAATAATTTGACACTTTGTAACTTTTAACAAAAAGTTAAATCCTATTAATATTTTTCCACCTTCACCTCTGGGCGGTAAGCACTTTATACATATTGTCATTTTTTTAAGAACATGGGGCGGTAATCATTAAAACATATTTTTGCCAAGCCCAAGCCTTACGAGGTTAAAATTAATAGCTATTATACAATTTTTTTTTTATAGAATAAGGGTGACAAACGAGCACACAGTCCACCTGATGGTAAGTGGTTGCTGTGGCCCATAGACATCTACATCTATCTTCGTTTGCGAATTTAAATGCAGATGCGTTGTCAGCCGTGAGGACTAAGATAGAATGCCTCTTTTCCAGTAAAAAGGGTCTCCGGTTCTCTACACTCACCATACGAAACACAGCAGCATTAAGCTGCTATTTTACGCTGGTATTCTGTGAGAGCGTGGTCCTTCCCCGGTCGAGCCGACCCATTCGTGCTACAACTATACTATTAATATAGCTGCAGCATCTAAAACAATTCAAACTATATAATATACACAGATATTTACATGGTCATATATGCGCATATACATACATGCTAAATCCCAAAACAAGAATTTAATTTTAAAATCTTTAAAAAAATATAAAAACACTAGATAATTTTTCACGATGCTACGATTGCTCTCACATAAAATACTCTATTGTGGACGCGGAGCCGGAACTATACTGGAAAAACGTGGTTTCTCAATAAGCAATCACAGCACGAGGAGCTTGGGCCCCCATCAGCTGCCGGCATGCCTCGATAAGCTATCTTTCTCGTACTTATGGCTGCGCGTAAGGCTTTTTGGTCCTATTCATTTGTAAACTTTATTCACGTCTGGGAATTGTTTAAAACCGCTAAATTTGTCTGGCGATTTGCAGGTATTATTAAAATTACTCAATAAATACGTGATTAAAATTTGAGATTGCCAAAAGTATATTTTTTGGGAATTTTAATAAAATATTATTGGAGAGGTCTGGTAATACTTTATAACCAACAAAAACGTCTGGGATCTTTTTTTTAATTATATAAAAACTAAATTAAAAGATAAAACAGAAATCAAGTTGCCAAAAAAATATTTTTTTGGATATTTTTTTGCAAATGTTATATGCTGCGCAGTAACGAAATAACCGCAAACGTTCTTCCAGACTCTCGGGACTGGATTCGCCAAATGACGAAATTATAAAACCCAGAAAATATACAAAATTCAACCTGCTCAAAATTCAAAAACTTTATTAAACATAGTTTGTATAAAAGGGTTATTATAATATTAAGGAATTTATGGATGATAATAACCCTCGGAAATGACGTGTTCGCTACCAAGCTATTTCTAATTTGTTTTGTGTGGTTAATTGTGTAACATACATGATTGTAAGCTGTTATTTTAAAATAAAGTCCCGCTGGGTTTCTTGCTGGTTCTTCGCAGGACAGAGGTTTTTTTCGAACCAGTGGTAATTAAACAAAAGAGTGACTTTCAATAAGTATTATTTATAATCTATATTGAATAAAAAAGTTTCTGTTTCTATATTTTTTCGCAATTTCAACTTGCCAAAAGGACCTCCCCAAAATTCGTCGCCAGCTCTCCGATTATAACGAATTTGAAAATCTTTGTAAAATTTTAAGTAGCAATTTCAAGTACAAGCAGGTATAATTCCAGTTATGCCACATGGAATAAACAATTTTTATTTAATGTAGGTTACAAGAATACCCATTGAAAGGCATTTATGTTTTTACCAACTACAGAAAAACCTCTATCCTAGGAAAAAACAGCAAGAAATCCAGCGGGACATTTTTTTTAATAGTCATGCTCAGCAATAAGGGAAAAAACATCGTGTAGAAACCTGTACGTCTCAGAAAAAAGAGATCATGTGGAGTTAATCATACTGGAACAACGGTCTTATTCCTGGACCATAATCCTTTCAAAAATGAGCGGAAGCCAGCCTTCGCCCAGCAGTTAAACAAATATAGGCTACTACTTGACTTTTCCTAAAATCACCTAGACATCCTCTCTGCAGTACGTAGGTTAATACATTTTTATATCGTCTTCATTACAGCCTTCTCAAGTCCACTGCTGAACATAGGCCTCCCCAAAGAACGCCACAAAGCACGGTCCTGAGCCACCTGCATCCATCGACTTCCTGCACGTCTCACCAGGTCATCACTCCATCTAGTGGGGGGCCATTTTTATATGTCGTATAATATTCTTAATGAGATAACGAACAATTATTTGTATTGAATAAAATAATTGTCGCTAATTAGGTCCTTCTATTACTAATTAGGCTAATTAGGTTCGTTATAATCACAAAATAATGCTATCGCGTCTAAAATGTGCGCGCAATTGTTCTGGTGATAACCCTCATGGCCACTTTTGCAGGTATTCCACAATTTTATAGGCAAAAGCACAATTCATGGATTATTAATTTGATCATATTTTTGATTACCTGCTACCACGGTAACAGCAAGCGTAAAAGACCGACGTCCAATACCTTGGCCTTGGTCCGATACATATTTCTTATTTTGAAAATCTTGGGACGCGATGTTACTATGTGTAACTACTAGGAGTATTTAGGTAGACCCAGGTAGAGCCAGGTAGTGTCACGGATCCCTGACAAGAAAAGTCAGTCAAAATATTTATTGTAACTATAAGTGTACAAGGATGGTACGTTTACTAAAAATATATCGTTTCTATACCCCTATTATTTCGAGCATTAAATTTTACTACTTACATAAAATTACAGGCTAATAGGCCCCACTGCTGGGCACAGGCCTCCTCTCATTTCTGAGAGGGTTTTAGGGCAAGGAAATGTCCGACGCGCTGTCCCAATGCGTGTTGGCGAACTTCACATGTCTTCGAACGAAATATTTTTTCTTATTTAGACATGCAGGTTTCCTCACGATGTTTTCCTTCACCGCCGAGCACGTGGTGAATCAGGACTTAAAATTGCTGCAATTAACAATTTTATTGGTGCCGGCGGGGTTTGAACCCGAGTTGCTCGCAAACTGTGAGCTGGCAAGCTACCACGGCTCAGCTGCTAAATGATAAAATTAATAGTTTTTACCTTTATTTATTCTAATTTATTTTCATAATAAGTTCATACCCGGGTTGCTTGGTCGCGTACTGTGAAAGTTACAGCGAGCGCTTAGCCCCTGAGCTGCTACGGCTCTACTTACATGATTTTAAAAAATTGACTGCAAACTTTTATACTTTTATTTTTATTTATACTTTTATCTGTTTCAATCAATTTTAAAAAATTGATTGAAACAGATAAAGTACTGTGAAAGTTACAGCGAGCGCTTAGCCCCTGAGCTGCCACGGCTCTACTTACATGATTTTAAAAAATTGACTGCAAACTTTTATACTTTTATTTTTATTTATACTTTTATATATTTATATTAAATATTTATACATTATTTTACACACAAATATATAATAAATATTAAATATTTATATATTTATTATATATTTATATATTATAGATAAAAAAGATAGTGATAAAAAATATAAAATCCCACCAAAAACAGGAAAAGGGAGTCTAGTTCGGTATAAATGACATCAGGAATTCGGAATGAAATGAAAAAATGAAAAATAAAAGAACTTAGAGACTAAAAAACTTGAAGAAGGTTTATTCATGAAATTCAAGGAAGCCTTATTAGTAGTGGAAGCCTTATAGTAACTTCGCTTACCGGTACGAGACTGCCACTGTAAACCCTTCTTCACCATCGGTTGTCGGTTCTTCGAGCTATATGGCCAGCCCATTAACACTTCAGCTTACTAATAATACGTTTCGATATGTCGGTTGCTCTGGTTCCACTGCAGATATCCTCATTTTTCAAGTCTATCATGCAATAAACTCTGAGCATAGCGACCTTGAGCTTCCTATGAGGAAGCTCAAGGTCCAGCAGTGAAGAACCATGCCTCAGATCCATATGTCATCACTGGCAACACGTATTGATTTTACAATCTTATATTCAAGTTTTGAATTATACGTAGATATAGGTACGTGACTAAAAGATGTGTCATAATCTCCTAAACGTTGCCTGTTTATACAAAATTGTTTGTATAATACACACTGCAGGTGGGTCATCTTTTTCTCTTCCGAATTTGACTAATAATTTCTTCTTTTTTTTTCAACCGACTTCAAAAAGGAAGAGGTACTCAATTCGACTTTATGTTTTTATGTGTGATTGATTATTTTTTTATTTGAATGCTGGTGCTTCCCATGTGGTCCAATTTGATCAAGGTCTGACCAGTAATTTTTGAGTTATTCTTAATAATTTATATTGAAGTCGGTTGTACAAATTTTTTACTTTTACCACTTGTTTATTAAAAATGTTACCCCCACACGAGGATTTGCTCCTGTATCATGGAGGCAGTTTACAAACATAAATTGCACAAGGACATACATTCAGATCGAACACGCAGCCCCCAGCGCCACTACTCATTACGCTTAGTAACCTGCATCACGGAGCCACCGAGATAGATAGTTATACATTTTGCAAATAGCCGTAATATTATAATAACCTGTTGATCCCAAATTATCATAAGCGTCTAACATTTGCATTTTGCAAGTATCCATAATATCACAACAACATGTTGAGTACTAGTAAACATGTTATGAATCATAAGTTACAGAAGACGCTGACTATGCCATTTAATTTTGCTAGTCGAAACAAGATGTAATTTTAGTAAACAGACTTGTTTTGACCACCCTATAAAAGCCGTTGCATTTACAAATTATAACCATTAATAATAGCTCGCGGCCTGAAAGGCCCTGAGTTCGATGAAGCTGTTAAAGCCGCATAGGCTAACAGTATTAACATCACAGAAACTAGATTTATAACCATTACAGTTCTCATCGTAGTAAAGTAATCACCTAGTTAGGGTAGTCAGTATTGCACTGAATTTGTTTTTATTCGTTGTTGTAAGGAAGTAGTAATAAATGTTATCTAGACATAGTTGCAGTTTTAAAAACACCGGTCCCGAAACTTAACTATATATTATTCAGGTTTACTATTTTTATAATGTACTAGCTAGTACCCGGCGCATTGCTGCCGCAGAAGATAAATAATTGTGGAAATGTCGTTTTAGATTTGGACGGGTTATATTGTTTAATTAGGAATGACGACAATGCATTAGAGGTCAGCCTCCGCAGAGTCTACTTCACCTAGGGATGCCTCGTGTAGAGGCGAAACACGTGTCGTATTTTCGAGAGTGGTGTGTCGTTGCTAGTGTGGTGGTGCTGGGGATGGTAGTGCTGAGATTGGCGGTGACGGGTGCACGCAATTGAGGGAGGGTGGGAGGCCTCCTTAAAACTGGCCAGGACACATCATTTTCTTTCTTTACGCGGAATTAAGCAAATTAAGTTATAACAACCTCATTATAATGGATTTCTGCAAAGTAACGCCTGATTCTATTAATGACAATACATTAATTTAAAATCGAATGATATACGACTTTCAAATACTCGGTACGATACGCGCGCTACCTACTGTAAGTTAATTGTACTGTGCCTAAACCTTCGCGCAAATGCAAGCAATAAGTTGACAAAATTTTAGCGCAATCTGATGAACGGTATGGCAGCGCATAAAATACGAATAAACAGATATTAATTTTTATTTATTAGATTTTTTTTACAATACTTTTTGACAAATGAACTTACAGATCAACTGATGGTAAGTGGCTACTGCTGGCCACTGCAGTCCATAGACACTTGCAGTCAACCTAAAACAAAGAAGGCTACAGATGCGTTGTCACCTCTGAAGACTAATATGGAACGCCTCTGAACCTGTAATTATATAGCCATTAGACCGGAACACAGCAGTGCAAGCCTAAGACCGTGGTTCTCACCCAGACGGACGGACGCCTGGGCATAAAAGGAGTCCTAAATAGTTTTGTATTCTTTTGTAAAAAAAAAACAACTTTGTACGAGTATATACTTCATTTATAATAATAATAATTTTTTTCATAAAATGATTTGACTATCGATCAGAATTCGTAGGGAACAATCATTATTGTCGGCACAGTCAGCCTCTCGGAAGTCCAATTATGAACATAGGCCTCCCTATATATCACCACAACTAGTGATCATGATCCTCAAGCCTGATTTAATCTACTTCTTATGCATGGACTGGTTTTCCTTTACTTCTATAACTTCTTTCTTCTTTATGTGCCGATAATAGTTCATTGCGAGGCATGTGGCTGTTGTTGCAGGAAGGATTTATTGACTATTGCATTACCAGACGTCTCGCATTTTAGGCGCAATTGCCCATCGGCCGGGATATTTTACTGCTTGACGTAATCTAAGAGATATGATTATAACGCCATCTATTGGAAGCTATAAGGTCTTTTTTGCATTTACCATAGCTGTTGTCTGTTACGATACCCTTACCATGGCAGCGGAATCACACGACACTAAGAAAAATATGTAGGGCCTACCTAATTTTATAGCAAACTTTTTTGAGAGATCGTTTTTTTTAAAATATAGAATAAGGATAACAAAAGAGCGCACAGTCCACCTGATGGTTAGTGGGGCAGTAGCCCATAGACATCTACATTTACCCTCGATTAAGTATCAGAATGATTTATTCAAAAACTTCTCAATTTGTTGGTGCGTCATTATCGACCGACGACAACACCCACGAGATTATATGGGTAGTGGTTTCTCTTACGCCGTCACTAGATGGCCTATTTAATATAATATAATATAAAGATAGCTATATAAAACTTCATTAAATTCAAATGAATATATTTATTTTCCAATCAAATTACATGTATTATGAAAAATCGAACAAGTTCGAGCCCATTCGCCCTCACTAACCCGAATCTATTTACAACGATTACACTGTAACTCCAACTACTCGAGATGGCTTCATGTTACTTATAAATTAGTAATATCAATTCACATCACAATTATAATTTTACATTATGTATGTGTACACTTTACATGGAATTTCAATATTTTCCTCACTTTTAAAATCTGGTACCATATAAACCACTTCGAACAGTACCTACATCCGAAAATTAATTTTACCACATGATCCTAAATAGTGTAATAAGATTATATTTTTAATTATATCCTACAAAATTATTTACAGTATAAAAGATGTCTTTGCGTTATAGCATGGTGCGGGTGACAACTCACGCCTATGAAGTTTCGTAATTTTTTTTAGATAAACTGTCATACAGATATTGTTGTACTTCATGGATGGGTACCGCCCGCTTACGAAAGTGATGTGCCACGCTAAACTATGCCATGCCATAACGAACAACCACAGACTATCAAAAATCGGTTTTGAAATAAATCGAATATATAAAAATCACGTAAATATGTATTGGAATTGGAACTAATCGTTCAACAAATTCTGATTTACGGAAACAAAACTCACATAGACGAATATGCAGTGTTTCTGATGCATGGACGATAAATTATTCGTTGGTCAGCTCGGGCAAAAAAATTATTATAAAGCAAATTACCCATTGTGTCAAAAATACTTTATCATAACTTATGGCGGCCAAAATGGCTACAAAAAACCTATTTGTTATTTTTCTTTCATTCTGTTAGCTGTCACCCGCACCGTGCTATAACGCAAAGACTATAGTGTTTATTATGAGATAAAGAAAGATAGATGCTAATGAGAATTAACTTACATTATATTAGAAGATTGTTTGATATAAATACAAAGGTATGTGTATGATGTATATTTTATATTTATTATACAAAATTAATCAGTTTTTTGTAAATAAACAAGTGCCTAATTAAAAAGTGACTGTAGATTAAAAAAAACAAACGAAAATTGTTATTATGTACATTAACATTCAATAAAAAATATCAAAATTTAATAATATCCGTATATTATCTGTGGCAAGATTAACTTAAATCAGATTAAAGCTGTTTCTTTACTAAGGTATACAAATATTTATGGAGATTTATAATTTTGGGAATGAATAATGAACCTATAAATTTCTTTATGATATCTGTCTATGTAAAAAAAAGGAAATTTTCCAATTCTATATTCTAAACCAATTGTTTTTAATATTACTAAAAATATTTCTGAACAATCATCAAACCTCAACTGGGCTGATTAACGCCACAATAGCCATCAACAAGTGGCAGCAGGCAGCATTATATTGCCATTTACATCACCATCAGTATAGTGTGAAAGAAAATTCTGATTATTTTTATACTTAACGTAGACATTATTATTTACCACAAAATAAAATATGAGGCCGAAGTCTGATTTTATTATTTATTAACAGATTGTAAATAAAATTAGGCGTTTATTCTAAAGAACTTTCTTTTTATATCTGTCTATATACCAGTGTCGTAAATATTAATGTAAATATTGAACAATATATAGGATAAATATAATTAGAAACTAGTATTAAAGTTAAATGTCGAAGGATCTTCGATATTCATTAACTATTAGGCCGGTCCTACTACTCGTTGCTTCAGTGACTTATTTCGTAGTTATTACATAATTGACAGAGATTATTACATGAGCTATGTACAGATACACAAGTTGAGTAAATATTTATATTTATTTTAATATATAATTAGTATACAGATCGATTCAAGGACACAATAGGACGACACTACATACTGCTTCATTTATTAATTGTCTTGAAGAAGTTTATATCATAAACACCCATTTTTTGATATATTTACTATATACAGCGACATTTTCTTAACGACCTTAATTTCTTTATAAACCAGAAACAGTTGTAACTGACCTAATAAAAGATACGACGAAAGTACTTTCTATTATTTACCAGCACCTGAAATTTGCTCTTCTGACCATATTCAAATCTGGTCATCCGAGCCGGATGTTTCTTTTATATCTTAATTATTATTTACAAACTGGTGAGCGATACATTTAAATGTATTTAACAGATCTCGAATTACTCCTTTTAAACAAAGTATTATTTATTATAATTTCAGTCCATCATAATAGTTAATTAATAACATATTTTTTAGACTTATCATAGGTATTTTATACAAAATTTACACGTATGATAATCAATAAATCGCCATTATTTACCCATTTATAGAATTTATTACTAGTGATAAAATCTACATTTAATAATGAGTCAATTATAAAGTTATTTAGAGTATTATGCTCAATTTATATAATATTAACAGCTATTATTTTACGAAAATAATGCTTAACCGTTTAAAGGGTTCTTGTTAATCAATAAATATAAACATTATTTTAAAATAAAACAACCCGGTTTTCTTTCTTGTTTTTGGGTAATATATCGACATAACTATCCCTAATTACTGATTAGGTCACAGCACTAGCGCATTTCTTAGCTATGTACATAAATTATCATCGGACCTCTTGCTCACACTTGTAGAACGACAAGTATTGAACTAGTGATGTGTATTGAAGCAAAGTTTTAGTCGTTACAACACGATTTAAAAATCGATGCGGTATTGGTGTCATCATAATTTTATTAAAATATTCGCTTAATTTGGAAATAAGGAATTAGGAAGAAAATATCGTTAAGTTATATTATTAAGTTATATAAAAGGATTAATAATAAATATTGATTTCGTTATAAAATAGTTATAATAAATAGAGATATTAGTGTTAGAATATTTAATGTTATTAGACACAAAATAGCGAAGTTGAGGAGTTACGATTCATTTGGTAAAAAAATGTTTAATACCAGATGAAATATTTACAAATAATGAAACGTTATATATTTAAAATGTATTAGTTCTTAACATTTAGAAATTTTATTTTAACAGATTCAAAAACAAGCTCAGCTTGTGTTATAATCTAATTATTAATAATTTAAGGGACAAGTTAAATTTATCAATTTAGCCGTTCTTTTATAACAGTCCACTCCACAATAACTGTCAGTTTCTGGCATAACTTATTTATTTTATTAATAATTCCTTATTTAATAATCGGATGTAAACTATAAATTCGCATACCCAACGATATTTCGCTATCCAGCCCATTTTGAGACGAAACCCAAAATTCAAGAAACTAAGCCGACTCCTATATATCATAATCGAACGGTGACGTCATCATCGAGGGTTGTTTCCAGCTCGCAGCAGGAAGCGAGCTCCTCGAACGACATGCCGTCCAGCGTCATCGTGATGGAGGAGATGCTTTTGAAAAGCGCCTCTGGGTCCAAATCCTCGGGCAGCTTCGTGAGAAATTGGGCGGCGGATATAAAGTCCATGTCTTTAAGCTCGTCTTGGTAGAGGTGGAGAATACCTGTAAAGATAAAAAACGTAGTGTTAATTTCATCAAACAACATTAAAAAGAATCACAGCATTATTTTTTAGAAGCCACTGCAGTTTAATAAAACCATACAGGGTTATTTTGCAATAACCTGCCAAATTTGCAGAGAAGGTTAATAAGTAATAATAATAAGTAATATATATGGTGAAGAAAAATTAGTTAAAAAAATCTCAACATTCTGTCCTTTTTATCTTTTAAATTCAAAATGCGTGGTAATGCATTTATTTAACTGATTTTACTACGCACGCACACATTCGTAAGGGTCGATCGGTAGGCAAAAACGTTGTTGCCCATAAATCACATTCAATTTGCGATAATTTCAAATAAATGTAGAAGCCTTATTTGATGTATATCATTATTTGTATATTTGAACTTAAGTTTAAAATTTGGCTGCTCTTTGAAAAATAACCGTATATAATAAATCTAATAAGAGTCTAATAAAACTATATGATGGTTGTAGCACGAATGGGTCGGCACGGCCGATGAAGGGACCACGCTCTCTGAGAATGCCAGCGTAAAACGGCAGCTTCATAGTGAGTGTAGAGAACCGGAGACCCTTTTTACTGGAAACACGGCATTTCATCATAGTCCTCAGCGGTGACAACGCATCTGCATTTTGTGATTTTTAATCGAGGAAAGATGTAGCTATCTATGGGCCACTTCTAGTAGCTATCTATGGGATTTTTTTTATATATTATATAGAACATTTTTATATACAGGTGACAAATGAAGTTACAGTCCACCTGATAAATGGCTATTGCAGCCCATGGACATCTGCAAGAAATTTCACACACAGAAGACTACAGATGCGTTGTCACCTCTGAGGACTAAGATGGAATGCCTCATAGCCTGTAATTACTGCTCCCGACAGAAATACATAAGAGTAGTACCCACCAAGACTCCTAGACAGAAAAAGATTTCTAACACTAAGTAAAAAAAAATCTCATGTTTTAATGTAAAGTTGTAAAGTCAGTCATTTAACATTAGAGCTGCGCGGTTGCTCATTATTTCTCAATAACCTTTTTAAAAATGAGAGGAGGCATGTGTTTTTCTTTCTTTTTAGCAGTGTGACGTAATGTACACTAAATACTATAAGTACTGTTTTAAAAGAAATTGCGCATGCAATATGAGTGTGATAGAATAGTTATCTATATATCATTGTATATACATATATAACACGTATAAATATAGACTTCATATTTTTAAAAGGAAACGTATTAACTTTTCACGTATTAAAGCATAGTTTTTAGTTTCTTAAATTCATTGCATTAACTACCTACGGAATGCCTTTTGGTTGGCTATCATTATCTTATAAAAATACGGTAACCAACCATGAGCAAGTATGTGTTGAGCAAGGAAAAATTAATCAAGTAGATAAGTTAGTGTTGCTGTTGGTTTGCATAATTGGTACATTATTTTGTAGATATTTTTTATTTACTTAAGTGTATTAAGACAGAGGGAAAAAATCAAGAGATGGGCGGCAACGTCTTTTTCATAACAACTAAGAATAAAAAACTGGGATTGCCAACCCGCTTGTTAAGCGTGGCAACTATGGCAAATATCCACCGTATGAGGCAACCTATGGGGGAGGCCTATGTTATGTACATGTAATATGGCTGCGCGTGTGCGCTCACCGAGTGCGGCGTTGAACAGGAAGGTATCCCCGTCCCGCAGGAACACGTCCCACAGCCGGCAGGCGGCGTCCAGCGGCATGGCCTTGGCGAAGGCGGTGTACAGCCACTCCACCAGGTACAGCTCCGGCGCCACCAGCTCCGCCAGCGCCGGCAGGTTGTGCCTGAGCAGCCGCCCGTACGCCTTCCACAGACGCTGTTTCACAAACGATGTTCTCTTAAAAATACACACTTGCTACTACACTTGTTTTAGTGAGGTTCAATAAATATTACATTAATGACTAGTGAATCCACTACCTCATATTATCATCCGTGTGTGTCGTACGAGGCGACACAGGGAAAAAAAACAGGAGATAGGCAGCAACGTCTCCCTAACAACGACTAAAAATAAAAAAACCAACACATTTACCAAGCGTAGCAACTATGGCAAATATATCTCCCTATGAGGCGATCTATGGGGGAGGCCTATGTTCAGCTGGGATTTAATAGGCTGTAACAGGTAGAATATATCCTAAGCTTACAATCCACTTGATGGTAAGTAGCTACTGCATTCCATAAACACCTACAGTCAACTTCAAACAAAGAAGACTACAAATGCATTGTCACCTCTCAGAACTAAGATGGAATGGTCTCTATAGAACAGAGCAGTATAATCACTGCCGTTTTAAGTTAAGGCGGAAAGAGGTACGTGGACGGAACCTACCTGGACAGACCCCTAGGTAAAAAAATATTTTGCAGCAATGGTGATGACCGTACAGATGTAAAGAATGTAAAGAATCAGGTCACACTGCCCACAACCGACATATATTTTGTCTGTAGAGATCTAAGATACAACTGACCTGCATGGCGGCGCCATCTCTCGTGAAGGCTGCACGTAGAACGGGTCCGTCCAGCAAGTTGGCGAAGCACACGAAGGCCTGCGGGGCCTCCATGTTCAGAATCAACACGGCCGCGATGAACGACATGCCCTGGGAAGCGCCAATTTTAAAGTCATAAATACTTCTTCTGCACCATCCGAAAAAGTACAATACTGGGCCAAAGTCTTCTCCAGTTATCCAAATTTGCCTTCGCAGTATCAGATGTGAGGATCATTTTTTTATAGGATAAGGGTGACAAACGAGCACACAGTCCACCTGATGGTAAGTGGTATGCTGTGACCCATAGACATCTATATTTATTCTCAATTAATAATCAAAAAGCAGATGCGTTGTCACCCCTGACGACTAAAATGGAATGCCTCGTTTCCAGTAAAAATGGTCTCCAGTTCTCTACACTCACCATACGAAACACAAGCAGCATTAAGCTGCTATTTTACGCTGGTATTCTGTGAGAGCGTGGAACTTCCCCGGTCGAGCCGACCTATTCGTGCTATAACCATAATATAGCTGCAGCGTGGCTCTACCACGAAAATAAACTTTTTCGAAAATATAAACTTCTAACGCATATGTTAATTATATACATATTAGGTTGTGTAGTGTAATGTACACATTGTGCACAGTGTAATTTGTCTGGTATGATATGTAAGCTCACCTGTATATATCCAATATCCGGTCTATAGCAGACGTACGCCGCTAGCAACTCGTGTAAAACGTCAAAGTAGGGTCCACCGGGCTGGAATATACACAGGTGTGGAAACGTCCGGGCTATATCCAACTGGATAAGTTCCATCGAGCACTCATCACTGTAATCCAAGAGGTTGGGATTCGATTTCGAACAGCACTTTTTAGGTTCCGAATCAACGTTATGACTTTTCAGGTTCTGCTCGCTGTAATTCCTCGGCATACTAAGCCGAGGCTTTTCTTCGACATTGTCGTCCGTTTTGGATTTCTGTATGTCGTCATTCGAAAGACGATCATCTTTCCGCTCATCAGTCTTTCCTTCCACATTCTGACACCCACAGACCTCTCTTTTGTTAACTTTTAACTTCTTCCTTCTCTGCTGCGCTTCTTGCAACTTCTGCTTCGCTTTTGCGACATAATCCAGATACATTTCCGGCGTGATCTTCAGTTTGTTCTCGATCGCCAGCTGCCATACCTTGCCGCGTATTGATGGCGGCAGCCCGCTCCACCATAACTCTAGAGTGCGCTTTGCATTTTTCCTGCAACACAAGGGATTTTTTATATATTATTCCGAGTAGTAGCGGTGTAAGAATATCGACTGCTTTATATCATCCCGTGGGTGTGGTAAGAGACGACAGAGGGAAACAAAACAGGAGATGGACAGTAGCGTCTTCCTGACAACAACTTAAAATCAATAGAAAATTGCCGTTGCCAACCCACCTGCCAAGCCGCCGCCTACCGACTATGCCAAAATCCTCCCTATGAGGCAATCTATGGGAGAGTTATATGTTCAGCAGTGGATTTTAATAGGGCGGCGTAGGAGAATCTAAACCTAATTTCGTTTCATGGGTGTCTTAAGAGGCGACTATTAAAACGCCAGAAAGATCTTATGGCTTCGGATAGATGTCGGTAAAAAAACCAGGAGCGGTAACAGGAAACAGCGTCAAAATTGCGAGCCGTCTGGCAATACGATTGTGAATTAACCTACTAATCATGACGATGCGTGGTGAAATCAAAGCCCGCCAAATATCTTCAAACTTTGACGAAATAATCCCGACTTCAGAATGTGAAATTATTTTCAACCGACTTCAAAAAGCAGGAGGTACTCAATTCGACTGTATGTTTTTTTTAATGTGTGTTACCTCATAACTTTTTTCTCGGTGAACCGATTTTGATGATTCTTTTTTTATTTGAAAGCTGGTGTTTCTCGTGTGGTCCCATATAAATTTGATCAAGGTCTGAGCAGTAGTTTTTGAGTTATCCTTAATAATTTACATTGAAGTCGGTTGTGCAACATTTTTAATTTTACCACTTGTATTCTATTTAGTTCTCTGAAGTCCATTTTTATCATTTCCAGTTTGAAATTGAAAAGGAAGATGCTGCACATCTCCTGTTTCACATTCGCCCTGTTGCCTCTTGCGACACCCAAGGGATGATAAGGCGTAGTAGATATTCTCATGCCGCCACTAACAGAAGTGAGTTAATGTTTGTCTCCCAACAATTATAAAACAATACGACTAGTAAAATAAAAACAAAGGAGCGTAGCAAAAACATCGAGTTCATTGTTCGGCCAACAATGCGCGCGGCCCGATTAACGATTGAGTATGGCTGCCGCTTACTTAGTGCACAGACGACGCTAAACAGAAGTCACATCTAAGAATAACATACTTACTAGTATGAAGGTTAATTTATACGGCATTTAGTAGCGATATTTACTCCATAAGTAACAAATGCTTTTAACTTAGGCGTTCAACTGGATAGCTAGCACTATTTCGGTGCGAGCACTGCTGTGTTCTGAATCTAAGAGAGTCAGTATAATTACAGGCTATTAGGCATTCCATCTTTAGTCCTCAGAGCTGACAACGCTTCTGGAGTCACCTCCGTTTGAAGTTAAAACTTGTTATTCAGTGGACTGCCTTCTTTTTTATAATAAGAGAATTTTATTTTAGATTTAAGTCTATACCTGGTAGAGCCATGCTGCAGCTACATTATACTTGTAGCAGGAATGGGTCGGCTCGACCGGGGTAGGGCCACGCTCTCACAGAATACCAGCGTAAAATAGCAGCTCAATGCTGCTGTGTTTCGTATGGTGAGTGTAGAGAGCCGGAGACCATTTTTACTGGCAACGAGGCATTCCATTTTAGTCGTCAGGGGTGACATCGCATCTGCATTTTGATTCTTAATCAAGTATAGATGTAGATGTATATGGGCCACAGCGTCCACTTACCATCAGATGGACTGTGTGCTCGCTTATCACACTCATTCTATAAAAAAACGTCTATACCATGACCATATTGTGAAGTTTACATTTTATTAGTGTTAGTTATCAAAGGTTTTTAAAACCGATACGACTTGAGGATTTAAAAAAAAGAGCCTCCTTATTTCCATGTGATGTTCTACTCGACAACTTTCGGAAACCACTTCTGAAGCTATTAACTGCCAGGACTTGCTTAGGATAGGATTATAGATGGCGTTAATACAAAAACACTGGTCCTAACGTACCCGATTACGAAGTTATGTTTATGTGACAAGACTAGGGGTAGATACACAATATCGGACACCAGAGACAAGAGGACAGTCACAACATTTCTAGGTGATAGGTCTCCTTTTCTGCCCAGGATCCGTTTGTGTAGGTTTCCACCCTCTTACCCTATTACTGTCGTTAAATAGCAATGCGCATACAGCTGTTATCTGGTCTAAAAGGAAAGCCACTATAATCACAAGCTATGGAGCATTCCATCATATAACATCAGGTGGACTGTAAGTACATGTGTCACTTCAATTTTATAAAAAAACCCACCACATAGCTGCAGCCGTTACCGATACAGCTTATTAAAATCCACTGCTGAACTTAGGCCTCCCTAATAGATTGCTTTTAGGGGTGATATTTTCCATAGTTTGGTAAGCGGGTTGGTAAGCGCAGTTTTTTTTATTTTTAGTCGTTATTAGGAAGACACTGCTGCCCATCTCCTGATTTGATTCCCTTTGTCACCTCTTACTACACCCACGGGATGATATAGGATAGTGGATATTTTTACACCGCCACTACACGGGATAGCTGTATCCAAAAGCTAACAATTTTTATTTTGCATAAAGTTTTTTACGTGGTAGAGCCATGCTGCAGCTATATTAATAGTATAGTTGTAGCACGAATGGGTCAGCTCGACCGGGGAAGGACCACGCTCTCACAGAATACCAGCGTAAAATAGCAGCTTAATGCTGCTGTGTTTCGTATGGTGAGTGTAGAGAACCGGAGACCCTTTTACTGGAAAGAGGCATTCCATCTTCGTCCTCACGGGTGACAACGCATCTGCATTTTGATTCTTAATCGAGTATAGATGTAGATGTCTATGGGCCACAGCGTCCACTTACCATCAGGTGGACTGTGTGCTCGCTTATCACACTCATTCTATAAAAAAACGTCTATACCATGACCATATTGTGAAGTTTACATTTTATTAGTGTTAGTTGTCAAAGGTTTTTAAAAACCGATACGACTTGAGGATTTAAAAAAAGAGCCTCCTTATTTCCATGTGATGTTCTACTCGACAACTTTTGGAAACCACTTCTGAAGCTATTAACTGCCAGGACTTGATTAGGATAGGATTATAGATGGCGTTAACACAAAAACTCTGGTCCTAACGTACCCGATTACGAAGTTATGTTTATGTGACAAAACCAGGGGTAGATACACAATATCGGACACCAGAGACAAGAGGACAGTCACAACATTTCTAGGTGATAGGTCTCCTTTTCTGCCCAGGATCCGTTTGTGTAGGTTTCCACCCTCTTACCCTATTACTGTCGTTAAATAGCAATGCGCATACAGCTGTTATCTGGTCTAAAAGGAAAGCCACTATAATCACAAGCTATGGAGCATTCCATCATATAACATCAGGTGGACTGTAAGTACATGTGTCACTTCAATTTTATAAAAAAACCCACCAGATAGCTGCAGCCGTTTACCGATACAGCTTATTAAAATCCACTGCTGAACTTAGGCCTCCCTGATAGATTGCTTTTAGGGGTGATATTTTCCATAGTTTGGCAAACGGGTTGGTAAGCGCAGTTTATTTTTTATTTTTAGTCGTTATTAGGAAGACACTGCTGCCCATCTCCTGATTTGATTCCCTTTGTCACCTCTTACTACACCCACGGGATGATATGGGATAGTGGATATTTTTACACCGCCACTACACGGCATATCTGTATCCAAAAGCTAACAATTTTTATTTTGCATAAATTTTGACTCGATTAGCACCCACGGCGAATAATCCAAGTTCGCTGACTACCACCAAACTACACGATATACGATTCGAAATATTTTACAAACATCGAAATGTCACAGTCAGTAATAGCATTCTATTCGAATTCATAAACCTTAACCTAGTAATTTATATTCCAAAATAAAATAATATAATGAACATAGTCTTTTTATCATTCACATTTTCTATCGGCCAGAAACCAGGTACGCCGTTCATAAAACAAATCACAAGGTTATCCACTGCGTACATGAATTAATGTTTTCTTTTCAACCGACTTCAAAAAGGAGGAGGTTCTCAATTCATCGGAATCTTTTTTTTATATGTTCACCGATTACTCGAAGACGCCTGAACCGATTTGGAAAAATCTTTTTTTGTTTCAAAGGGTATAATTCCCAGGTGGTCCCATATAAATTTGATCAAGGTCTAACCAGTACTTTTTGAGTTATCCTTAATAATTTATATTGAAGTCGGTTGCACAATTTTTTTTAATATTAGCAGTTGTATAAAATAAGAATGGCAAACGAGCACACAGTCCACCTGACGGTAAGTGGATGCTGTCGCTCCGAGACACTTACATTTATCATCGATTAAGAATCAAAATGCAGATATTTTCACCCTAAAGACTAAAATCTACTGCCCCGTTTCCAGTAAAAAGCATCAAACTACAACAACAAAACAAAAGTCAAGGGCTTCAACTTTTTCAAAATAGCTTCGCAAATTAATCTTGTTATGCTAACAAGATTGGAAATGAATACCTCTGGTAAAATACGTGATTTGTTGCGCCCTAAACTCAAATTCTGAAGCTCGTGTAATAAATAAAAAATTGTTACGACTCGAACTCGTCACTCACGACTCTACACGCGCGCGTGATGAGATATTTATAACAGCACATTAAATAAACCAACACATTAAATGATATTCCGAAAGCATACATCCATCAAACGATGTCAGACTACATCGTGTATGACTGGTGACGATGCCGACATGTTATAATTAATATATCGATATTTTTGCGAAACAAATGTATTATCCTTTCGATATTTCGAAAGTATCAAATATCAAAAACGTTTTTAAAAAAATCCAACAAAATTTGTTCTCATAATGAAATACTATTGTCATAAAGGTATTTAGATATTTTAAAGATATCAAAATCAATGTCGATACTTTTAAAATATCGATGCCTACTCATTACTCACTGGCACTCCTTAGCTTGTCTGAACGGCCCAATCGTAATTCTTATAGTGAGTTTAACATTGCTATTGTGACGGTTAATCTATTTCCTATCTTTTAATTAGCTTAAAATGCGTTACTTAAGGCGATTACAAAAACGTACGACAAGCTGTGACCCAATAAAACGTGTGTAGATTTTATAATTAGAAAAATATTTTAAAATTTACATTAAAAGGTTTAGTACGGACAGCACACTGAAGAGTCATTAAAGTAAACAGAGTTTATCGAGGGTGGCGAACAATCATTTCAATATAAACCATTTCGACTTATATTTGAGTTCAAAACTATACTATTTACAAATAAAAAGGGGAGCTGGGACTCCTGCAGTGCAGAAGAGCAACAGATAGTGTTACTTCACGCACACGTTAAGCCCCAGTCGCTCAGTATGGCACGCCCATACATCTCGCCAGGAACATCAGTCTCGCATGAAAGCAGCAGACAGAGTATTGTGGTGTTTCATCAATGGCCAATTATCCTTAAGGCAAACTAGGCACGTGCCTAGGGGCGCGAGGTTACAAAGAGGCGCGATCGGAAGTTTTTAAACATAAACAAAATTAAGTTAATACCTACCTACTTACTTACTTAAAATAAAAACTTATAGAGATGTAGAGCTTCCGAAGCGCCCCCTGTCTACTTCACTACTCACACATCACCACCACTCTTTCATCACATTTTTCGTTCACACCCACCTGCTAAGAGTATACGTGTCTGGCCTACTCAATTAGTTTGCAAATAAACTATCTATAAATTATAATATAGTTAGTCTAAGTAGTTATAATTTTTAATATAATATGGCCGCCAGTGGGGCGCCGATGAGGTGCTAGCCTACGGTGCTGCCGACACTTAATCCACCCCAGTGTCTCATTCGCTTGTTGCGTCGGTCAGACAGAAATGTCTCATTATAAAAGATTGATGGCTAAATACTAACACGCCACTCAATTTTAAGATGTTAAGTGTCGTGGTGTCACAGTCACCTTGACTTAATGTGATAGAGACAGCACGAGACTTAACGGCGTCTTAAAATTGAATAGCGTTTGAGTATTTGGACATGAGACAGTTGGACAGTTAAGTATGGTGCGCTGCTGACAGTAGCAGTACACAAAGTATTTTTTTACTAGATGGTAGGATTCCTTTAGGAGTTCGTTGGGTAAGTACCACCCTCGTACCTTTTTCTGCCGTCAAATATCAGTGCTTGCACTGCTGTATTCCGGTCTGAAGTGTTTAGAGAGCCAGTATTATTGCAGACTGTGAGGCATGCCATTTTAGTCTTCAGAGGTGACAACGCATTTGTTGATTTCTTTGGTTGAAGTTGAACATTTACTGTCAGGTTCACCACTTACCATCAGGTGGAACAGAATAGAATAGAATAGAATAGAATCATTTTTATTCAATATAGATTACAGTATATAATACTTATTGAAAGTCATTTTTTACTTTTAAAACTGGTTCGCAAAAAAACCTCTGTCCTGGGAAGAACCAGCAAGAATCCCAGCGGGACTTTTTTTTTAAAAAGCACATTTTACAATATAATATTTTATACAATTGTTATGAAAACATTTAGAAACAGCATGGTAGCGATCACCTCATTCCCAGGGGTTATTATCAGTCATGTACTCTTTAGTAGTATAATAACCCTTACTAGACAATTTTTGCTTAATAAATAATTTAAACCTTTTGATAGAAAAGGTCTGCATATTTTTTAACGTGAGATCGTTTGTCACTTCAGTTGTATGAAAAAAAAAATTAAGTGACAAACAAGCACACAGTATAGCTCATGGTAAGTAAATGGTATAGTCCATAGATACCTACATCTATTCTAGATTAAGAATCAAAATGCAGATGGCCTGTCACTTCTGAGGATGGAATGTCTTGTTACCATTAAAGAGCCTCCGGTTCTCTACACTCAACATGGGAAACATCAGCAATAAGCGGCTATTTTACGCTGGCATCCTGTGACAGCGATGTTCTTGCCCGGTCGAGCCGACGTATCCGTGCTGCAAGCATAATACAACTGCTGCACTGCTGCAGTGAATGAATGATGAATGAATGAATGAATGAATGAATGAATGATTGAATGAATGATGAATGAATGAACGAATGTTTGCTCACATGTTTGCCAGGCGGGCAGGATAGTGCAAGACCACTAGTTGTATGGCTCTATCATGTGAAATTTTTTATTGACTGACTTTTTTTTAATATAATATATATAGAATAAGGGTGACAAACGAGCACACAGTCCACCTGATGGTAAGTGGTTACTGTGGCCCATAGACATCTACATCTATATTCGTTTACGAATTTAAATGCAGATGCGTTGTCAGCCGTGAGGACTAAGATAGAATGCCTCTTTTCCAGTAAAAAGGGTCTCCGGTTCTCTACACTCACCATACGAAACATAGCAGCATTAAGCTGCTATTTTACGCTGGTATTGTGAGAGCGTGGTCCTTCCCCGGTCGAGCCAACCCATTCGTGCTACAACTATACTATTAATATAACTGCAGCATGGCTCTACCACGTAAAATGTTTTTGCAGGATGGTGCGGGACCACTAGTTGTATGGCATTACGACGTAAGAATGTGTATGTGTGTAGGCTGACTCACATGTTTTGCCAGTCGGGCAGGATGGTGCGGGACCACTCGTGGGCGTGTCGCGCCAGTCGCTCTTCAAGGCGCAGCGACTCGTGGAGCCTAGCAAGGCGTGCAGCCGCCTCGCGTTCGACACGACGCCTTGCCGCTTGCACCATTCGAGCGTGTTCCGCCTTGTGCCTCAACGCCTCCTCCGTGCATTTAGCCGGAAGGTTCGATGGCCTGAAACAGATAATACGATCTATTGATACTAAGCTAATGAGGGCTAGTTGAGACAGAGGTGAAGAATTTTGTTACACAATGTCTAATTGATTGGTTGCGTTTTAAATAAAATGTTTTTGGTTTGTAGAGTATTATTTAAATACGCAAAACAATGCCTCTGTGGTTTCTTCCTTAATGTTTTTCATATTTCGTAACTCTTTTTTTTTAATTTAACTACTTTTAGGAATATCTGTAGTTTTGTTTAATAATTTCTAATCCAATTAATATAAAATATAACTAATATTACAGAAAGAAGCATTAACCCCTATCCTTACAAATTAACTTCCCCGCTATGCAATTTGTCAAATATTTCACCTCGTTCATAAGTGGCGCCGCCCTGGTGGCAAGTTCCGTCTACATTATAGTTATTTGTTTTAGTTTATTAAGGATATTATGTGTGTATATGTTTACTTTTTATATATATTTTATGTTCTCTGTAACCGCCTTCGTTGTATTATCACTGCCTTAAGGTTGACTGGCAGGGAATGCTTTAAGCTTTAAGTCCGCCTTCTGATCCTATATTAATTGTAAGACTCAATAAAGTTTAAATAAATAAATAAGCGATACAGTGGCGATATCTAGGAGAGTATATACAAGAGAGAAATTATTCGGAAAAATTATTTGCGGTTAAGTCAATGTTATTAAATCACCTAATAATTAATTTATTCTTTTTTGCATTCCCTATTACAAAAGAATACAAAGGGCGGAATCAATATCTCTTAAGCCATCCACCGATTCCATTACCTACAGCCTATAAAAGTCCACTGCTGAATATAGGCCTCCTCCATAGATTGCCTCATAGGGGTGATTTTGCCATAGTTGCCACGCTTAGCAAGCGGGTTGGCAACCGCAGTTTTTTATAATTTTGAGTTATTATCAAGAAGACACTGGTGCCTCTCTCCTGGTTTGTTTCCTACTGTCGCCTCTTACGACAACCGTGAGACGATATGGGGTAGTGCGTGTCATATATGTATATGAAACGCACACGCACACTACATACCTAATTATATTAGGAACAGTATACCGTACACGCTCAGTGTGTCGTTATGTCGCTAATACAATGAATAGGTTGTTAGTTGTTATCATCCTTAATTTTACCAATTTGACGATGGTAGCTATTAAAAATAATATATGTATTCGTATAGACGTCTGCAAGCACCAATACAAACCGTTTTGCGGTTTAATGGTGCTCAATAGTAACTATGCACTATTGTAATATGTTTTATGTATTATAATTTAAAAAAAAATAGATATTTTTACACCGCCACCACACGGGATAAATTTTTAGCCATCACTACTATCAAAACATTTTTGTAATATAAAATGTACACGGCGATATAATAATGAAGTGATGCTCCACGAGGTATCAAATTCGATCAGTCTATAAATAAAAACCATCACGGTCGGTGCTAAACAACTTAAAATAACAGTAACCTTAGACCCGTTCCAGAAAGGGGTTGCCACTCTTTATTATAGCAACTGTTTACCGAGTTTTATGGAAGAAAATAAAGAGTACAATGTATGCCAACAAAATATTATATATCTTATTATATATAGGTTGAAATAAATAATTAGAATTTTTAAAAAAATTTAGAGATTCTTTTTTCCATCCTTCCACTAAGTGTGCTTGATCCAAAGCCACCCATTATACATAAAAAAGTTAATTACTTTACCAAATCTAAATAGAATAATATTGCATACTGTATTTATATCATGGGTGGCAACCCTAACTTCTAGATAGCGTGATCCACACATCATTGCTAATTCAAATCGGTTATTCAAACATGTAAACATCGCGTGCACCACATCTGTAATTTTTTATTGGTATTATATTTCGTGTTGCATCTGCGAGAACATCACGCTGAGGTTGAATTGAATTTGCATGAAGAAATCTGAGTAAATACCCTCATAATTACAATCTTAATAAATGTTGACGAAATACCCTCATAATTTATATTTCTCCTTGTGCATCAGAATAAGCAGGTGATTGATCCCGATATAGAAAGTGTAAGATTTATATGTCGAGATAAGCGAGAAAGAGGGCAAATACCTTGTTTATCGCTCACGTTTTGGCTCAAACGATTTATTATTAAGCACAAATCCTATTAGAAGTTCAACTGAAGTCGACGAACCTAATCACATTGAATTTAGTTCCTTTGCAGGACTTTGCTCTTTTATAGGGTGGGTCAAAGAGGGCATATACTCTACCTAGTAGAAGCACTGCTAGAAAGTGTTATAATATATTGATACCCAGTTACCGTTACTGTTACAGTCTATTAAAAGTCTGTAACGATTGCCTCATAGAAGGGATATTTGCCATAGTTGCCACGCTTGGCCACCGCAGATTTTTAATTTCATCTCCTGGTTTGTTTCCCTCTGTCGCCTTTTACGACACCCACGGATCGTTATGGGATAGTGGATATTCTTACACCATCACTACACGGTTAACAGTGAACGCAAATAATTGCACTCACTGTTGATACCATCGCTTTTCTTGGGAATCATATTCAATGGGGCTCCCATAATTTATATCTAACCAAGCACGCAGACATAATTCTGCAGCGTATACTGTACAAAAGGTTAGGAACCAAACCAGCACAGAAACCTAGCTGTTTATTTTAGCTATTTCCATAGCATAATATCTGATTTTTTTTTGTTTGTTATAATGTATGTGCCAAATAAACGTATTGCTTTCTTTCTTTCTTTCAAATTACATTTGTTTTGCAGAAGAGGGCCATAAAAGCAATCTACGATTTAAAATCTCTAATACAAAAATTTAAGAAAATTGATATATTAACTTTAGCCTCTCTACATCTTATACATTTACGAAAATGTAATGTATGTACACAAAAATATAACTAGTTTAAAAAAAATAACTTATATTCATTCTATAAATACTATAGGAACAGACAAAAGCTAGTACTACCAGTTACTTGACTACATAGTAGTTCATTCTTGGCGCAATGTGTACGCCTTGACAACAAAATCACATAAAATATACCAAATTGCTCCACTGCCATGTTCAAAAAATTTATAGAACAAAGATGATATAAAATGGGTTATTAGGAATTTATGCTTGATAATAAAACCTAGGAATGAGGTGGTCGCAACCAAGCTATTTGTAATATGATTTGATATAATTATGATTAGATAATACTTTATTGTGTGTTAGTTTGATTGATTGCTGATGTGTTTAAAAGAAAACAAGTCCCGATTGGTTTCTTGCTGGTTCTTCCCGGGATCGAGGTATTTCCTGAACCAGTAGTTAATTAAACATAAGAATGACTGAATAATAAAATATATTCTATTATTTATGAACTTAATGCCATGTGGCCAGACTGTCAACCGTAGTTGCCAAAGACAAATAAATGTTAAGAAAACTATTCCTATTTATATTTACGTAGGCTTTAATGCAAAAAGTTAATTATTTATATGAAGCGATATATTATTTCTACATATTTAAAAACATCGTTTCATGTTTCGTAGGAAACAATTTCCTTTTTCGCCCTTCACTCATCGATATCGATATAGACAAGATACGGAGGGTCCAAACCCCACTTTCAATCTAAATAATAGTCCATCGTAATATAAGTTACGTAAGTCAATATAAGCGACGGTTCCTTGCTTTTTGTAGGCGACTTCTGTATTATTTACATAGTAGAATTTTATAAAAATCCCTTATTAGAATAAACAATCTACAAATCTTAGTACATAGATTTATTTTAATGTATTAAAAAAAACGTCAAGTACAAGCTATGCAAAATTAGGCGCTGCAGAAATGTAAAATCAAGCTGTTAGCCAAAATTGCTAAAATTGCCACAGCAGGTTGGCAACCGCAGTTTTTTATTATTATTAAGTTGTTATCAGGAAGATGCTGCTGCCCACCTCCTGTTTATCGCACTGTCGCGTCTTGTCTTACGAGCTTACGACACCCACGGGATGATATGGGGTAGTTTTTTTTTTATAGAATAAGGGCGACAAACAAGCACACAGTCCACCTGATGATAAGTGAATGCTACTTTATATTATGGTTAAACCGGACGTACATGCTACAAACATAATATACCATATATTATGGTATATTATGGTTGTAGCATGAATGGGTCGGCTCGACAGTGGTAGGTACCACACTCTCACAGAATACCAGCGTAAAATAGCAGCTTAACGCTGCTGTGTTTCGTATGGTGAGTGTAGAGAACCGGAGACCCTTTTTACTGGAAACGAGGCATTCCATCTTAGTCCTCACGGGTGACAACGCATCTGCATTTTGATACTTAATCGAGGATAGATGTAGATTTCTATGGGCCACAGCATCCACTTACCATCAGGTGGGCTGTGTGCTCGCTTGTCACACTTATTCTATAAATAAAAAAATAAAAAATACCGACATAATCGAGCGGATCTTACAGATCACAGAGTACTGAAACTCGAAATGATCCATTTGAATGATCGACCCGAATGATCCGATTCGTAAGACGAATCAATACTTGAATGATTGGGTCACTAGAAATGAATGAATGACACATGTCTAATTACAACCTATATTTATCCCACTATTCGCACAATTGCACAAAGAGTGACAAAGCAAATTTATGTTGCAGAAGTGACCCCTAGACTAAAGTTTATCAACCAAATTCGCGATATATTGAAGATGGGCCAGATTTAAAGTACGCTTAACCGACGAAAATGTATGTATGGAAGTAAAGGAGGCGAGAGAGGTTTATCAAGATCGTGCCAAATGGAAGTCCGTAGTCTCTGCCTACCTCTCTGGGTACAGGCGTGTGTTTTATGATACTTGTACAATTCTCCTCTCATTTCTCCGATTACAACACGCACAAACGCACATATGCAATACATTTTGGTACGTCCGGTTTAATCATGAGGGACGGACCCTCTAAGCCGCCCTCTCCCGCTTCATCCATAATTAAATGTGAGAACTTAGTGCCCCTAGATTAGTTCTATGTAAATAAAACCAAAGGATAGGTATTCAAAACAGATAAACATCACTTTTACGCTTTACGAATTCAAGTTCATTAACCGTTTAAGTTTAACCATTCCTTAATTTATTCATCCAATTAATTTCTCTCGACAAGGGGCGGTGCGCCCACATCGTGTTCCGCTTTAAAGAGAATGGAGAACCTGTAACAGGCTGTGAGGCATTCCGTCTTTCTCCTCGGTAGTGACATGACATCTGTAGTCTTCTTTGTTTGAACTTGGTTGCAGATGTATTACCACTTGTATAACAAGATTTCCTGCAACATTAGTGATTTGCTTTTGCAATATAGTCGAAGACCATGCAAAAATTGTTATGAAAAAAGGATGTTAAAAATTAAACAGTTATTCGAAAATTAACAGCGCGTCGTCGTAACGTGCTGAGACTTTTTGATACATCTATTATATTACATGTTGAGAGAAAAATTGTTTGCTTGCTAGTCTTTTGCCACTTACACTTTTTAGAAAGCTACGTAGCTTTCTTGACTTTTAAAAAGTGATTTGCATTGGCCAATTTAGATTTTCACCAAGTCGTCGGTCGCCAGAACCGCATCATCGTACAGGCGAGGTTGGCATTATAAATTAGGCACCAACATGTATCGACTTTATCTAAACATCTATATCTATAACTGGCTTCTGTTAAGCTTAGGGGGTTATTTGTATGCTATTAAAACATAAATAACCATTTTTTATCTGTCTGTCTATCTGTATATCCGCGCTAATCTTTGGAATAGCTAAACCGATTATGATAAAACTTAAGAATAGATAAAGAGCAACGGCGGGAGAGATCTAGCCTATTATATTTTATACGATTTTTTTAAAGAAAATAAATTGTTAAAATAGTCTTTATCTTAAATCTAAATAACACCACATTAATCCCATCCAGGTGAAGCTGTAGCAGGTCGCTAGTCTAAAATAAATATGCTAGATCTTCCATCTTTTACAGGTTACTATAACAATTTGATAAATTACTAACACCGTACCTTAAAGCTGAATAACCGGAATATGGGATAGCGGCTTGTATGATTATTTCAGGCTTAAGTGATGTTCTTAACAACAGTACCTATCGATTTACGATGACGTAGATGTGGGTTAGAATTGGAGGTCAATGTATTTTTTACATGCTTTATATTAGATTGACTTCTTGTATGTATAATATAATGTAACTATGTATTTTTATAAAATAGGGTGATAATCGAGCACACAGTCCACCTCAAGGTGTGTGGATGTTGTGGCCCACAACTAAAAATGCGATCCGTTGTAACCATCGAGGACTAAGATAGATTGCCTCGATTCCAGTAAAAGGGTCTCCGGTTCTCTATTTCACGCTGGTATTCTGTGAGAACGTGGTCCTTCCCCGGTCGAGCCGACCCATTCGTGCTACAACCACAATATAGCTGCGGCGTGACTCTACCACGTATAGAATGTATGAATGTATTAGAATATTGTGATTAAATTTTTATACACTGCCAGACATCTGAATAACTTGAAATTTTGCAGACGTATTAAGAGACAATAACAACACGATGATAACATGACTATGAGCTTGTATTCTCACTGGGATCATCATAGCTAATGATCAATGCGTGTTAAGTTTTTTTGAAGTGAGAACTTCTTTCGTTGTGATTTAAAACTCGACGAAACGAAAGATTTACATCTGACACTCGGTGTTCGTCTCATTCTCTCCAAGTTTAGTTTTTTGAAGGTTTCACTTCTATCGCGTGTGAACTGCGTGCACACATGTTTTTTTTTTAAATTACCCTAATATTATTTTAATATAAGAGTAACAAACAAGCTACTAGTAACTTTATTTAGGGGAGTCGCCTAATAGAGAACCTTTCTTCCCGATTGTCAGTTCCTCGAGCTGCTATAGCTGTTCCATTACATACTAAAATATTTACTGACTTTAAAAAATAAAGCAATGATTAGTAAAAGAAAAAAAAATACGTTTTGGTATATTTTACGTTAAAAATCAAGTTTAGTTTGGTAACTGTAGAAATAAACCTTAATGACTCTGCACTTCATTCAAAGGGCAATAAGGCCCTAGAGCGTCCATGACGCAAATTGCGATGGAGCGAGTCCCTCATTATTCAGGTATTTACGCTGGTGCGTCGGTGCCAGAACAGGGTTCAGAGTTTCCACGTTTCTACGTTTTCTACGTTTTAAAATATGTAAGTATTTTAATGGGAAATGTTTTGGCTTAAGAAATCGGCCACTCCTGGGTGTTTATAGAAAGTTATACGTGGTACAGTCACGCTGCATCATATTATGGCAGCAGCACGTATGGGTGAGCTCAACCAGGAAAGAACCACGTTCCCACAGAATACCAGCGTTAAATAGCAGCATAATACTGCTGTGTTTCATGTGGTAAGTGTAGAGAACCGGAGACCCTTTTACTGGAATCGCGGTATTCCATGACTGCCATAGTTGCTACGCTTGGTAGGCGGGTTGGCGATCGCAGTTTTTTAATTTTTTAGTTATTATTAAAGAGACATGCCCACTTCCTGGTTTGTTTCCTTCCGTCACCTCTTACGACTCCCATGGGACAATATGAGGTAGAGGATATTCTTACACCGACACCACACAGCAACATTTACAACCTCGTTAAGTTCTATATACCGTAACGTTAGACTAACGTTAACATTTCCATGAAATAATTCAATAAGTTTGACATCGATATAATATATATTAATGAAACAGTTTGTGTGTATGTCATTTACATCGACCGAGGCTACCAGTGCGTGACGAATCCGTGAGAAACTAGCGGCTATTGATACACTGTATATCGGTCAGGTCCTCAGGTCCTCAGGCCACACCTAAGCGACCTAATGCTTCTAATAATTATGCATATAATTAGAGATGTATCTAGTACGGATATCGATATATCGGCGGGTGATATTTATTTGCGGATACAATTAACAAAGTTTCAAATATTATATATGGTACATGTATCTATATTTTAATATACATATTATGTACACTTGATATAGGTATTATGTTTCGCACCTGCCAACAATTATTTTTGGTCCCCAGGGTTGACTTACAGAGAATGCCACATGGCATTAAGCCCGCCCTATGTACATTTAAGCTTTTGATAAAATAAAACAAATAAAATATTAAAAAAATAATGTAAACACGCGTTCGTACAGTATTTTTAAGTTTTGACATTGGTTATCTCGCATCCGAGACCATTTTCCAAAAAAAAACTTATAAATGCATTACAAACCATTATGTAAACGATAAAACAGTCCAGTCAAATCCCCGCCAAAACTCCCCATTAACACTTTCACTGTCCGGTTTTCAGACACAATAGTAAAACAATAGCAATGACCTATATATAGTGCACGGGACAGCGAAAGGGTTAAATATTATATAATCCCACTTAATTTAAATCTTTTATCCTTTTTTTAATTGTATCGATATCGGTATTGTCGATATTTCTTATCAGTATCGTGACAATTGTATAAGATTCTCAGCGTGGTAGAGCCACGCTGCAGCTATATTATGGTTGTAGCACGAATATGTCGGCTCGACCGGGGAAGGACCACGCTCTTACAGAATACCAGCGTAAAATGGCAGCTTAATGCTGCTGTGTTTCGTATGGTGAGTGTAGAGAACCGGAGACCCTTTTCACTGGAAACAAGGCATTCCATCTCAGGCCTGAGGGGTGATAACGCATTATCGTTTTGATTCTTAATCGAGAATAGATGTAGATTTCTATGGGCCACAGCATCCACTACCCATCAGGTGGAATGTGTGTTTGTCACCCTTAATTCTATAAAAAATCTGCTAACAAACATGACAAGCCTGACAATTTATAGAAATTTCTAATGATAATGATTATAAATCAATGTTGCATAAGAGACATGTATCACGTAGGGTATTAAGTTGTGATATTCCTAGTTTTATTACTACAGGATTCGTTATAATTTTATTCGTATTAATCCGACACTAGATAATTTTTAAGGGCAATCACCTGTTACTTACAAATAGTCAATATAGTTTCCTAAATCGTGTTAAGGTAGACTGTGTAGGTTAGAGAAAAGTATGTCATGATATTCGAATGTCAAAAAACAGAACGTTCAAGTATTGATCTACCTACCGACTGTTTGACCATTAAAATTCTTTGATACACATAATTTATATTTAGATACTTACGTATGTTTATATGTCTCTATGAAGTGAGGGCATATTGGTTGAATCACAATGCCAGAATTCTCGTATTGTACCACGTATGTAGTTCCTTATTCTTTACAATACGACAATCAGCAAAATAATTATTAGGTTATATAGTAGTTTAATATAATTTTTTCATACATTTCGATTCCGGTTAATAGTGAAATACGGCTTACTTAATATTCAAACCTAAAAATTTAATAATTACACTATAAATACTATAATTTTACAATAAATACGGTCTACCAGTTAAATAATTTTAAAATTTTAAAAGTTAGCGATACACACTTAAAAATTTAAAAGTTTGTGAACATAAATAATATGAACATAGAAGAAAAAAAACAAACAGGCGTGAGAAAATAAAATTTTAATTATAGATTATACCATATTTTTCTAGTAGAAGATGTAGATAGATACAAGTCTCAACAATTAAAAAAACCGGCCAAGCGCGAGTCGGACTCGCGCAGGGTTCCGTACCATCGTAATACACGTTTCTAGTATGGGAGCCCTTTTTCATTTTTAATTTATTTTAATTTTTATTATTTTTTCTTATAGCGGCAACAGAAATACACATTCTATGAAAATGTCAACTGTCTACCTATTACGGATCATGAGATACAGCCCGCTGACAGACAGGCGGACGGACGGACGGACAAACAGCGGAGGCTTAGTAATAGGGCTCCGTTGGTTACCCTTTGGGTACGAAACCCTAAATAACGAAAAACAAACCAAACCTTCTTGTGAAAACGCTTGTGTTATTATTTATGTACACAAACAAAAATGTATGAATATCTCTTTTTTTATATCAATGAAAATAGCTAGAGACACTTCACATTTATCTGCGCATAGTTTAATCGAAAACGGACAATACGTTTCAGAGGAGATAGCAATAGAAAATTGCATCGGAGTTAAGGATAAAAGATTTTAATAATTATGGTTACGCTACGCTCTGGCCAAAAAAAAGTTATAATATCATATACAACTCCGAAAACTCGCGACAGAATTGAAAGTTATACGAAACAAATGAGGAAGATATAATAAGAATCCAATGAACGCTAACCAAAACTTTTGTTTTTCTGTTACTTTCACATTTAATAGTTCACTTCCAGAACGAATAAGTAAGGAAGAAGAAACTATACAACGTATTGTTTTTATCTAACACCAGTCGATAGCATCCTCATAGTTAAGTTCGCGGTAGAAGTGAAACCTGATTTACTTTTTATTAATAAAAAATGATTATCAATTATTTTTTATTATTAAGTTATTCAGACCGAGATAATAGGAAACACTTTAAACTGTGTTCTATTTCATTCTCTCGCAGACTAAATCCTATAGATGTATATGTTTGTCTCTTTTTAGTGTCGCTTTTTCGTTTCATCGAGTTTCAAATCACAAAGATTCTAAAGAAGCTTTCACTTCAAAAAAAAGCAATACAACCATGAGTCGTCAATTTGAGATTTAATAGCTGTTATAAACTAATTTCACTCGAATGTGATTGAGTAATATCTTACGCAAATATAAAAAGTAACAAGTAAGGTATTCATGCACTTATTTCTTTAATTTGGCAAACAGTGTGAAAAAGCGTCAGCTATTATATTTTATAAAAAAGCGATATTTTGAAATAACGTTAGCGCAATTAATATTTCTTATTGATTGTTGTCTCAAAGCAACATTTATGAAGGTAAAAAGGTGACTGTGTAGAGATGGGTAGTGCATGTGAAAAGGGCAAAAGAAGTGATAGATACTATATCTATGGTATATTTTCTTGGGAAAAAATATAATAAGATGGACGACGGTGAAAGACGTATAATAAGGTGTATCGAAATTACCAGTTATTATAAATAATAATAGTGTTTTATTTCTCGTTATTTTTTTAGAATTCAAAGCCACACTTATTTAATTAAATCATTTTAAAAGAATATTCCTTAACCAATGGGTTAAGTAATATTCTTTTGAACATGTACTGGTAAATAAGTACACAATGGCGTACTTATTTACCAGTACATGTTTATAGTACTGTAATAGTTTATATTTAGTGCTTAATGTTAAAATTTTATATTATAGAAATGGACCATTAATTGTTAAATATTTTGTAAAGTCTCTCTCTCTCTTTTATTTGCTCTATCAGCAAACCAAGAGATGGACAGCGGCGTCTTCCTAATAACAACTACAAAATAAAAAACTACGGTTGCTAACCCGCTTGCCATTTAGGCAAATATTGCCCCTATGAGACAAGCTATAGGGGAGGCCTATGTTCAGCAGTGAAGTTAGGCTGTAATGGATGGAAAGAAAAGGATTGTGAAGTATTCGTGAAGAAATAATTTAACTTTTAATAAAAAAATACAAACAGGTTTCGAAAAGTATCAACTAGAATGTCGTCTAAATAGTTACATTAAATTTTTTATCACCTATTTCTTCACCCTTAGGGGTGGAATTGGTTTTAAATTTATACGGGATCACCCAGAAGTATTATCTATTTTATAAAACAATCATTTAAATCGGTTCAGCCGTTTCCGAGAAATTGGTTAAAATACATTAAAAAAAACGTTCGCATCGAATAGAGAACCTTCTCGTTTTTTGGAACTTGGTTAAAAATCAATACAGTTTGTTTGTCAACTCTACTCAATTGTGTGAAGTTGCTCAACGGCCGTTCCCAATTGTATTTCAATCGTATTGTAGGATGTCGTTCCTTAAGTCTATTATTATATTTGATATCCAATAATGTATGATGTAGTAGTGGCGCAAGAGAATCTATCATCCCATTTCGTCCCGTAATAGCTCAGGGGCTACGCGCTCGCTGTAAATTTCACAGTACCCGAGCAACCCGCGTTCGATCCCCGCCGGCGCCAATGAAATTGTTAATTACAATTTTAAGTGCTGATTTACCATGTGCTCAGCGGTGAAGGAAAACATCGTAAGGAAATCGTTTTGTGTATAAACATAAATTAGAAACCGGAAAACTTATAATTATATTGCAACTTTTCAATGATGATGACGCTGTGTGACCATCAACGTAAAAATAAGTTCACCTTAGTCCCAACTAGCGACATCTGAAGAGCGTAAGATTATTAAAACACATTGAGAGAGGCCCATATCCGGCCATAAGCATAAGCTTATGGCTTTTATGGGGAGAAAAAGAAAAACAATAATGCACTGAGTAATATTTTATTACTTTTTTATTAGTATTGTGTTGTGATATTAAAAATAAACTGGTACGACACGGTCAAGCGACTTCCCGTCCCGATACGATGGCATACACAAGCCGGCCCATATCAGCGGATTCAGATAAACAAGCGCATTCCTCACAACTGCTCATTTCAACATCCGGTGATGCAACACAGACGTCCAGCGGTAGCCGTTATCAACATTATTTAAAAATAGCTCTAATGTGTACGTTTCTGTAGCCGGCGAGAGGGCTATAAATATTTTTCGTATTTTGAAAATGTTATTTTAAGAGATGCAATGTTTCTTAATTCCAAAGTGGTTTGCTTATTAGTAGTTTTAGTTTACCATGTTTTGCTTATTAATCAAGAAAACCATTCTACTCAATTGCTATGCGATAGAACAATGATATATTTACTCAGACTTGCATGCAGTTTAGACATTCATCATCATCATCCCCTTTTTAAGCCAACAACTGAATAGGAAATGAAAGCGCCAGCTGGTTTTCTTAAAAGGTTTGCTTAGGGCTAAAACTCTTGAACTGTTAATGCTCCATCACCAGTCTGACATCTAGTGTGCCTAAGATATTTATTTTATAGAAGTAACGGGGACAAACTAGCGTACAGTATAATCGACGATAAATAAATGCCCTGGTCCATAGACCATGTGTCCTATATGATGATATGGGACACATGGTATATATATATATATATATATATATATATTTGATGACCTATCATCGATTAAGGATCAGAAGTGTGTCAGGATCGTGCAAAATGGAACTATCTGCCTACCCTTCTGGTTGACAGGCGTAAGTGTTTATATATACGGATAATAATCTAAATTCAGATGCGTTGACCCCTGAGAAGACAAGGCAAAATGCCTCGTTACCAGTAAAAAGGGTCCAGTCCAGTTCTCTTGACTCACTATACGAAACATAGTTGGCGTTAAGCTGCTATTTTACGCTGGTATTCTGAAAGCGTGGTTCTTCAGCGGTCGAGTCGAACTGTTCGTGCTGCAACCATAAAACAACTGCTGTAGTTGTATTTTTTGGATTGCTGGACCACGTGAGTTTAATAGCTCTACCACGTGAAAATGTATGTTGGCCGACTCACATGTTTTGCCAGTCTGGCAAGTTATGCGAGAACACACGATCCATTCCTGCTGTAGCCATAATACAGTTGCATCGTGACTCTACCACGTGAAAAACTACCCCATAAACATTAAACAATTCTTATCTCGTATCTCACCTGTCATGTTGTATGAGTGCAATGGAGCTCGCAACCAAATCTTCGAACTGCTTCTCACTAGCGGAACTGCCTTGTCTTTTGTGGTGGTGTGGCGTGTTGGCCGCCGAGGACACCGGGCTAAGGGACTTCTGGGTCTCCGGGCTAGTCTTTACCGCCAGATTGTTGGTGGACTTGCTCCCGAATAGTCTCCAAGTAACACCAGGTGTACTCGACTCTTGGGTTTTAGAAGAACTGCTTTTCCACGGGAAAACGCCTCTGTAACAATAAGAAAAGCCTATAAGTCTTAAGTCACTAAACGAATAAACAAGTTAAGCAGGAAAAAAATATACCAACAAGTTGCCAACACGCTTGCCAGCATGCATAGCTCCAACAAGCGCGTTGCAACAAGCAAGTATGGCAAATATAACCCCTATGAGGCAATGTATAGGGCCTACGATCTACAGTAGACGTTTTATAGGCTGTAATAGTATGGTCATCATCATCATCATCATTACAGCTCTTCACAAGTCCACCGCTGAACATAGGCCTCCCCCAAGGAGTGCCTCAAAGCACGGTTCTGAGCCACCTGCATCCATCGACTTCCTGCATGTTTTACCAGGTCGTCACTCCATCTAGTGGGGTGTCGCACTGCACTTCGCCTACCGATACGAGGCTGCCACTCGAGAACCTTTTTTCCCCATAGGTTATCAGTTCTTCGAGCTATATGGCCGGCCTATTATTGCCACTTCAGATCACTAATCCGTTGGGCTATGTCGGTGACTATGGTTCTACTGCGGATATCCTCATTTCTAAGTTTATCACGCTTCCTCATACGGCCAGCAGTGAAGGAATAATAGTATGGTAATGGTAATACATTACAATTACAATTTTATGAATCTAATGACATGAAATGTGCACTAAGTAATAACACAAGAATCAAGTTAGTTTTTATTTTATTGGAATATCTCAAGATATTCCAGTGAATTAAAACATTTACTTTTATTAAAATGAATAAAATTTCAGATATTCCACTGAGATACGGTTGCAAAGATATATCTTTTTGTCTTTTATTTACGTGGACGAAGTCGCAGGGATGGCTAGTTAAGTACTAAAATTATGTTAACCAAAATGCGCTTCTAAGGCGCGAGACGTCTATTAAACCGAAGTCATATCCAACAGTTTAGTATTAGATCTAGAACTAACATTTCATTTCATTTAAGCGCCTTGGCCAACATGACTGCTGAGCGTGGCAACTATGGCAAAATATCCCGTTTACAAGGCAAACTATGGGGGGCCTATGTTCAACAGTGGACTTTTGATGGGCTATGATGATGATGATGATGAATCGCCACGTAGGGTTCAATACTTAAATGGTATATAATATGCAATCCAACTAAACTTGTGTAAAAACAAAACAGACAGAGCAATGGCCCAACGAACTAGTTACTTAATGAGTTAGTTATATTTAGTGGGGATGAGTCGCTCGCGTCCGTAGGCTTCGACCACCTAACCCTAGGCCCACCCTACACGTGTCCCCCGGGTGGTGCTAAACGAGCGACAAAGCCGAAAGGATAGACTCGGCTCCTCGCCGTATGGTAGCGGTGTAAAATCTACCACCCTTAGATCGCACCATGAGCCAACACATTAAAGGAATGGCCCCGAGTTCCCGGCGCCCCTTTAATGGGGCAGGGGTGCAAGAATCTCCGGAGTAAAACCGGCGACGAGGTTCGCCACCCGTCACGTTTTGTCTCCCGGAGGGGCGAAAAGTGGATTGCGGAGGCCCGTCTGGCTACGCTGAATGTATGTGGAGCAATGAATGATAAGATGGATGAAATATGCGAAATGATGAATGATAGAGGAATAGATGTGTTACATGTAAATGAGACGAAACGAAAGGGAAAGGATGCCACTGCACATGGCATGTATACCGCTTACTGGTCTGGTGTAGACGAGACCGAGCGGGCATGCCAGGGAGTCGGTGTCATCCTTTCAGAAAGAATGGGTCAATGTGTGAAAGAGTATGAATGTGTAAGCCCAAGGCTGCTATGGATACGAATGAAAGTGGGCTTAAGAAGTTGTTTGTGCTAGGTGTACGCCCCAGACATGTCTGCCCACTTATATCCGAGAGCAGTTTTGGGAAATGGTAAGGATGGTGTTGATGAAATGTAAGGGAAATGAAAATATCAGAAGGGTTGGGGTGAAGAGGTCTGGTTATGAAAGGATATTAGAATGTTTGGCAATGAAAGTGTAAATGAGAATGGTGAAGACCTCCTCGCCGTATGTGAGAAAATAATCTTTTGTGACGAATACTTTCTTTCGCCATAAGAGGATTCACATGTATACATGGGAAAGAGGTGATGATAGAAGCATGATAGATTTCATAATTGTGGATGAAAGAATGCGGAGCGCAGTGGTAGATACAAGAGTTTATCGGGGGTCCAACGTAGGGACGGATCATTACTTGGTCTTATGCCGAATTAATGGTCTATTCAGGCGTTGGCGGCATCGGACATCTGTGTCTACCACTGCGTTACAGCGTATAAGAACAGAGAGGTTACAAGATGAAGGTGTGAAAGAGAAGTATAAATGTAGACTGAGGGAGAATATAAATGGTTTGAATGAAATATGTATGAATGATTTAGACCTGAAGACTGTATGGAATAATGTTAAGAAAGTTTTGGTGGATGCAGCCACCGAAGTATGTGGTGTTAGTAAGAGAACGAATGAAAGGAAAAATAATACATTGTGGTGGGATGATGAGATTCGGATGGAAGTTGAAGCAAAGAAGAGAGCATGGCTAGATTTACTGGCAACCAAAGCTGGTAATTATGGCGGTATGAATGATGAGAATGAAAGAAAAAAGGCAGACTTTAGACTTATAAATAAGAGAGTAAAAGAAGTTGTTGAAAGGAAAAAGCAAGAAAGAACGGATAAGAATGATAGAAGGATATCTGATAACTTCCAGGCAAATATTAAAATGTTCTGGAAACTCGTAAGAACTGCTAGGGAAATTCAAAACAGCCTAGAATAAATGCTATACGAGACGAGAATGGCTGTATGCTGAATGATGAAGTTTCAATTTAAAGAGATGGAAGGAATACTTTGAAAGCGTGTTTATGGTGAAGGGTCGCCTGAATTAAGTGAAAAGAAATTCGAAAGAAGTGGAGAGGTAGGGAGATAAGTGTAGATGAAATAATGAAAGCAATGAAAAGCATGAAAGCAGGTAAGGCAGCTGGATATGATAGAGTATCACTGAAATGCTAAGGGCTGGAGAGGGAGGGCAGGCCTGCTGTACACCTTGTTTAATTTATGTTGGGAACTGAAGCGGGTACCGGAAGACTGGTGCAAAGCCGTTATAGTCCCAATATATAAAGGAAAAGGGTCACAGCAGGACTGTAAAAACAACCGTGGTATCAGCTTACTTAGCATTGTGGGTAAACTGTATGCTAAGGTGTTAATTGAAAGAGTTATGGAAGAAACTGATGGAAAAATTTGGGATGTGCAAGCTGGATTTAGAAAGGAATGGGGTGTACGGATCAAGTATTTTCCATGCGCATGATTGCGGAGAAGTTTTTGGCCAAAACCAGAAAGTTTTTGTGCTTTCATGGACTTGGAAAGGCTTATGACAGTGTGGACAGGAATGTGTTATGGCAAACACTTAACTTATTTGGTTTGAGCGCTGGTTTGATACAGGCATTGAAGTCTCTTTATAGGGACTCTAGTGCTTGTGTCAGGATCAACGGGGTCTACTCGGACTGGTTTGGCATCCAAAAAGGTGTCAGACAGGGCTGTGTAGCTTCCCCCTGGCTGTTTAACCTATTTATGGACAGTTGTTTGCAAACTTTGAAAGTTGAAGAATGTGGGTTGAGAATGGGTGAGTTAACCGTCAAATGCCTTTTGTACGCCGATGATCAAGTCATATTTGCATCGTCGGCGGCCGAGTTGCAAATGATGGTTACTTTAATGAACCGGTCATTAAAAGAAAGAGGTATGAAAGTGAACGCAAGTAAGACGAAAGTGATGGTTTTTGAAAGAGAAGAAAGTAAAACATTATGTGAAATAATTATAGAAGGGAGTTGATTGAGCAAGTGGATGAGTTTGTATATTTGGGATGTTTATTTAGCAGGGATGGTAGATATGATAAGGATATAGAACGACGAGTGAACGCAGAAAATAGAGTGAATGGGGCTCTACAAGCTATTGTGAAGAGTCAGAATGTGTCAAAAAGGCACGTTTGGCAATTCACAATGCGGTGTTAATCCCTACTTTAATGTATGGTAGTGAAAGTTGGGTCTGGCAGAAGAAGCATGAGTAGAATAAATGCTGTAGAAATGCGGTCATTAAGGAGTATGCTAGGGCTGAATCTGAATGACAGGGTGAGAAATAGTGTGATAAGAGAAAAGTGTGGTTTGCAAGATGACGTTGTGACCAGGATTAAGAAAGGAATGCTTCGGTGGTTTGGTCATGTAGAAAGAATGAACGAAGAAAGTGTGACAAAGCAAATTTATGCTGCAGAAGTGAACGGCAGAGTCGGAAAGGGACGCCCTAGACGAAGGTTTATCGACCAAATTGGCGATATATTGAAAATGGGCCAGATTAGGAGTACCCTTAACCGACGAGCGTGTATGCGTAGATATATGGATGTAAAGGAGACGAGAGAGGTGTGCCAGGATCGTGCCAGTGGAAGTCCGTAGTCTCTGCCTACCCTCTGGGTGACAGGCGTGAGTGTTCATGTATGTAGTATATTATATTTAGCTAGATTTTGGCACACTACACAAATAACGTAAATACTAATAATATAATGCGCATATTAAAGTAAGATTGCATTCACAAACGTCGTAGTAAAAATTTAATCCCGTTAGATCCTATTAAAGATTTATAGCCTCAGATAGAGTCGAAGCGTCTAGGACAGTGATTCCCAACCTGTGGTCCGCAAGAGTTTAGATATGGTTCGCGAAAGATTTAAGTATTTTACCTACATACCTAATCGTTTTAAATAATACATTTATTATTTTCTCGTCACTCGGGCAGTGCAACACCGCGCATCACGTTAGTAAGTACCTAGCTTTTACGATAAATACTCAAATAATTAATAAGTTTAACACAGTTTTATCTTACACCTTGTCCCTGCTAACAACAAAAAAGTCAAAATGGTCCCTGGACAAAAAAAAGTTGGGAAACCCTGGTCTAGGAGCTCAATCCAAACGCAAATAGAGATTGAGGCCGAGTAAGGCACGCATTGTTTACGGACGCGCCGTGTTACTCGTAAGAGGAATAGGAAAATTAGTGGCCCTCTCACAACGTGAGGACGCCAAAGGGCGACAAGCGCTTGTGGAGCTGTGGATGAATGCCAAAGAAAGTGTAGCCAAATTTTATAGAAGTAATAAAGTATATCTGATTTTAGAGAGGGTAATGAAGAGAACGGATTAAACAAGGGATGTATTTGAATTTTTAAATGAATATGATTTTGTACTTAATGCGGTACGTAACAGTTTTTTGTGCTATGGCTGGTACTAGTAAATTTCGTGCCAAAAAAGGCAGAGCAGGCATGTAAATAGAGTATTTTGTCGTTTTCTATTGGTGTTATAGATTATAAAATACACCTACATAAAATTATTACTTTTTGTTTTATACAACGTGTTACAAAATACCCCGTAAAAAATATAATTAATTAACAAAGCCAAAAATTTTATCAACCCTAGTAAGTTGCCATGTCAGGGAACCAGATTATTTAACAGAAAGGCCTAAGTACCTATTTTACCTAATAATTGTCTACTTTAATAGTTTTTCTATTTTTCATTCATAAATGTTTGCTACCTCAATACAAGGATGTCATTATACTCAAGTACTGGCTTCAAAAAATGTCAAGTTGGAAAAAAAAATGTTGTCAATTTCAAATCTTCTAATCGATATCCTACAACTGTTTCGAGTTTTTTTCCAACATTTTTTGCAAAATAACGATGCTTTCTAACTCGGAATATTACGATATGATGTTATGCGTAGGCCATGAAGATAGCAATTTAAATCGTGCTCGCGAACTGTATCGGCAACGATTTATCGATGGTAGACCCCACTGAACAGCGACGGCTGCCTTCGTACCAGTGTTTTCTGAACATGTCAAGACGACTACATTCCACCGGCTCTTTTCATCGGTCTACTGGAAGTGGACGTCCAAGCACAGTCGACGCCAGGCAGGCTGAATTAATGTTAGAGCATTTTGAAGAAGAGCCGACCACAAGTACGAGGCGAGCCGGAACAAGATTCGGTATAAACCATGTTGCAGTTTGGCGAATTCTTCGTGACGACAATCGTCACCCTTATCACTATCGCCGTACACAGGAGCTGATACCCTCCGATTTTGCACCCAGGAGGAACTTCTGCGAGTGGTACCTCAGGCAGTTAGAGGAAAACCCTAATTACGTAAACTATGTTCTTTGGACGGACGAGGCAACATTCACGAGGTCAGGACTTTCATATATGGATAACGATCACATTTGGGCTCGCGTGAATCCACATGCTTCACGGCAGGGCAGATTCAACACCAGTGGCGGCTGAATGTGTGGGCTGGCCTTTATGACGGGCATGTCATCGGTCCCGTGATTATGCCATCACGTCTGCACGGTAGCAACTATAGATGGTTGCTACCGTTCAGACGTGTTGCTAATGTAAAAACGTTATAACGTTGTGTGCTAGTTGTAAAACGTTAGAACGTTTTACAAACGGAATTCGAAGAGGCGATTGACGACTTTCTTGTGGCTGACTGGGATTACTTTGAGAACCAAAGAAACATGGTGTTTCAGCATGATGGAGATACGAGAACATCTTAACGTTCGCTTTCCGCGAGGATGGATCGGCGCGGGGACCGGTGGCCTGCTCGTTCTCTGGACCTCACACCTTGGACTTCTTTTTGTGGAGTTATGTGAAGGACAGAGTGTATTTCTCCGATTGCCCAACGGTTTCAAGATGGAACAGCGTGTTAGATCGGTTTTCGCATCAATAACACCGAAGATGGTGCAAAATGCCACACAAGCCGTATCCCGACGAGCGAGGTTGTGTATTGAGCAAGGCGGAGCACACTTTGAGCCGTTTCTGTAAATTTGACGTTTATTATGAAAAAGTAAGTGTTCGTTTAGGTTGTTTCGTTAGGTTAGATCTTTTAAAATTTTTGTCGTTCCGCGAATTAGGTAGAAATGTGAGTAAACTACGCAGAACGTTACTCTTTAATTTTACTGAAATAGGGTTTGCACATCAGTGAAAATAATAATATTTTTTATTTTTTTGGGGTATGTTATACAGCATTACTACGGTTCTTAAATATTGTGAATGGACTCCTTATAAGGCCCCATTTAACCTCCTTTCGGCTTTACGGGTAGTTTCGTAACACACAGTATATGTACTTTTATATATTTTACATGGTAAAGTCACGCTGCAGCTATATTGTAGTTGTAGCACGGATGGGTCGCCTCGACCGGAGTATTACCACGCTCTTACAGAATACCAGCATAAAATAGCAGCTTAATGCTGCTGTGTTTCGTATGGTGAGTGTGAGAATATATAATCCAAGGTAAATGTAAATGTATATGGGCCACAGCATCCACTTACCATCAGGTATACTATCTACTGTCTGCTCGTTTGTCACCCATATTCTATAATTTTAACAAAAGCTTATTTTTTTTTTTTAAAAAGCTTAACCAAAGGTTAACGATACGCAGTTATACCCTAAACCCAAATCTAAGAGATTGATAGGCAATGTACGAAGTGGTAGGGGATAGGCCCATGTCAAGCAGTGGCCAGGCTGATAAAAGAAAAGAAGTCATACGTAAGCATTGGATAGTGTGCTAGTGTCCTTACAATATTCCTTGTGATGTACGGGAGAACAAAGTCCAAAGAGTTATAATAGTCTGAATTGATGGACGTAATTGCTATAGTCAATGTGCGTGAGTTGGGAGTTCGCTCGGAATGCCATTGTGCGATAATTGCGCTCATTCGCATTTGCGTAGGACGAGATAGATACCGTTTAATTTGCGTTTAATTCACGTAGTCGTATTGACAACCACGTTGCTAAGGCTTCAGCGACATTGATAGGAACTTCGTTTGGTGCTTTGCTCTACGCTGCGTGCTAAAGTAAAGAACTCTTAATTGTCTTCCGCCAAGTTTAAAAACTTTATAAGACAAAGATTGTATAAAAAGGGTTTATAATAATAGTAAGGAATTTATGAATGATAAGAGCCCCTGGGAATGAGGTCGCTACCAAAATAGAATTAATTTGGTAGCGAGTGTAGTTTATTATTAAGTAACATATTAAATACTATTATATTATTAATAAAGAAATAAAGCATTTATTATTATTATGTGGGGTATCAATATAGTTTTCTCATCTGGTTGGGCTGTATAAATAAATAATTGTAAATGAAAATGATAAACATACATAAATATCAATAAAATAACAAATTACATAAATAACTAAAACCCAACTAGATGGAAGCCCTCGGCGAAGAGACCAAACGGCCGAGGGTTAGGGGGAAAGGGAAAGAAACCGGCGGACGATGCGGGCGGTATCGAGGAGCACCGCCTTCTGCATTTGAGCTTGGAGCGGTCCGTCACGGAGTCCCAGTCGCTTCAGATGACTCGAGAGGCTGACTGGGATTAACCCATTCGCAGAAACGACTACAGGTATAATTTCGGCCGGCAGTCCACCCCACATGTCGGTCACCTCGTGAGCCAGGTCCAGATATTTTGTTCGCTTATCTGTTTCGGCTTTCACGAGGTTCTCGTCATACGGAATGGTAATGTCGACCAAAAATATCCTTGACTGTGCCCGGTCCATCAGCACAATATCAGGCTTATTCGCAAGAATGGTCCTGTCTGTGATGATGGCCCGGTCCCAGTAGAGCCTGGCGCGGTCATTTTCGAGCACGGCTTCCGGCATGTACTTATAATAAGGCAGTTTCCGATCCACGAGACCGTATTTCAGAGCGAGCTCCTGGTGTAGAATCCTGGCTACTAGGTTGTGCCTATGCAAGTACTCAGGTTAGAAGCGCCGAACAACCAGAGATGACATGCCTAGTGATTCACCGGGATGGCGACAAGCTCGGCAAATGTCGACGGTGCCATCCCTTAGGATGTATCTCCAATAGTTGTTGGTCTTAATAACCTGATCCTGTATTGCACAGACAAAACCCTCGGTTTCCCCAAGAGGTCACCAAAACGTAGCCAGTGGAGGCAGCTGTGTCTGCAGAAGAGCTCATGTAGAGCCTTAGAGACCTCCCGTGGAGCTCCTTCTCCTTCCATACGGTCTCCCGGTCGGAAATGCTCTGCTGGCAGGTCTTGCCATTGCTCGTTGGCTAAGATAGAGGGTAAGTCCTTTATCACAAAAATAACGTCCCTATAGAATGGATCATCCGCTTTCGTCATAAAGTAATTACGAAGGCTGCACACTTCGCAATTATGCATGGTAAGCGCGCGCTTAAAAGCCGCGCCCACCATGTTTCCGCGGCAAGTACAGCCTCATTACTGACGATCTCGGATGATGCATCCTATGGGACGTCATAATAGTGCGGACTATTCTATCCAGAGCGTTCAGTTCGGTCTGAGTCCATCTGAGTATGCCAAATGTATACATGAGAACAGGCATGACTCAGCCGTTATATGCATGTGTCTTATTAACGCCCGACAAAAGGCTGTTAAGCACTTTTGTCATGCATAAACACATCGCAAACTGACTGCCTCATGCCCGCCTCATCGATACCTATGTTCTGTGACATACCCAGGTATCGGTATGTTTCAGCCTCGGATAGGGTCTTCATGTTTATGGGCATAGACAAGTCTATACCCTCAGATTTAGTAACCCTTCCCTTTCGACATGGAGGACCGCACAATTATCCGTCCCCAGCTCCATTCTAATAGAATTGCTAAAATCACAAGTAATGTTTAGCAATTCCACAAGATGAGCGACTGGAGGCGAATAATTTGAGATCATCCATATAGAAAAGGTGGGTCACTTTGTACCACCTTTCCGAAGCTGAAATCCTCCCGGAACCCTCCAGTAAGGTACTGAGAGGGTTAAGAGAGAGACAGAACCAGATTGGACTCAAACAATCGCCCTGGAAGATACCCTTCTTATCCTTATGTGGTTCTCCGCAGCCGTCATCCGCTCGCCTAGATGACAAAGGATCGTACTCCACTGCCCCATACACTGTCCGAGAAGTCTCGAACTGTACAGTCAACCTTGTACAGCTCGAGAACCCTCTTAAGCCATGTATGAGGCACCGAGTCGAATGCCTTTTGTAGTCTATCCAGACGGTGGAGAGGTTCCGACGGTTGCGTTTAACCACCTTGCCAATGACCGCGTCAATGAGGTGGTTCCTTGGTTCCACGACCACCACCCGACATCCATTTTGAGCGCGCGACATCACCTGATTTGCGTTCAGGTGGCGAGTGATTCTCGCGCTCAAAATGGATGTTAGTGTCTTGTATATGGTAGGTAGACACGTTATGGGGCGGTATTTGCTCGCGTCTGTGGAATCCTGGTCTTTAGGAACCAAATGAGTGATCCCAGTAGTGAAGAGGCTCGGGAGTGACTTTTGGTGGAGAGCCTCTTGAAACTGTCGGGCGAGCACAGCGTGACACACCACGAACCCTTCAGCCAGTAGTGATGCAGTCCGTCAAGTCCCGGACTTTTCCAGTTCGGGGCCCTACGGACCGCCTCAGCTACGTCATCCGGCGTTATGATGACGGGGTCCATGGGCGTAACATTCGCACACTGACTCGCCACAACTTCCGTCCGCCCTCGTTGTGGTTTACGGGCTCTGACCACAGGCCGCGCCAGAATGCGATAGTGTCGGCCTGATTCGGTGCTGAGCCCGTTCCAGGTACCATTGGCCGCCCAATGATTCATATAGCCTCTTCTGATCACTCTGGAAGAGACGATTCTGGTTGAACCGTGTCGACCTCTCGGTATATCGCCGAATCCGCTTCCCCAAGCAGCGATTCTCTGCTTCAGGTCGTCATGCGCTCCGTCAGTTTTGCGTTATATCCGGCTGGGACAAACTGATATTTGTCCCAGCAAACGCCATCCTGACGGTGCGCACAATTTCGGCCTATTATTGCCCGACCTGAAGGTATGGTCCTCAGTCCTTCTTCTCCAGGCTGGGATAGCGCTACTTTGCCCAGTAGCACGTCCAGACGTGGGTAGTTTGGCACCAACAATACGGCAAACTGCCAAAGCGGCGCCAAAGAGTATTGAGTCCGTATCGCAAAGGTCCCGGCTGGTTTCCAAAAAGGATGCCAGCAATGGGTTCAGGGCCGTCACGACATCCCGATTCCGCTTGCTTAGGGTTATGCGTGGGAGTCGCGGTCGATTTTCGAGAGGCGTACAGCGCGTTTCCACAATCGCCTCCTCCAATTTACTCCTCATCTGCTCTAGTTCTTGGGTGACCATTCCATCATCGCCTGAATCAACCAAAGCGGGAAGATCCATGGCGGCTTCCACATATGGCTGCTGGTCTATGGCCTTAGAGCCGCATCTCCAGCTATAGCTGGTTCATTCGATGAGGAATAGCCTCACGCCGTAGTCGTTCGAGTTCGGCATCATCAAATATTTTCGAGCGTATGATGTACCGAACTCGGTCTGCCAGGTTTTGCTCTGTGACGGGAACAGACGGCTCCAGCTCAGCAAAAAAGCGGTGCATCCGAGCCCGATACGCTATCCCTCCAGTTTCTTCCCCTTTCGCCCTATAGTACGCCCGCAATGCGTTTATGTTCATATCTTTGTCCAACGCATGCGGCGTACTCCACCAGCGGCGGGTGCCGCTTGCCGAGTCCGAGAGGACCCTGCCGACACCAAGCCATCTGGTGGGGATGATGGATGCGAGGGGCTGCTAGGTGGTCGTGCAGCACCTCGCGCTCGGCTGGCGGCCCGCATGCTGTCGCGTCCAGCGCCAGCTCCAGACGCGCCCCGGCGACCCCCAGGCAGCTGGCCTATGCATGTTCTATTTTGTCCATCATCCATAAAATGGGCGTCAATTAACGGAGACGCCCAGGCCCGGCACCATTTAATAGTGTAGCCGTAAGCACAAACGGGCTTTTGCACTCTCAATTCTGCCGAGGCACGGCGCTCACACCTCTTGGCAAGGCGTTGACTGACTGCCCTGATGTAGCAGTTTTGTCACTTAACTGTTACGTCAGCGGGCGATGGGGTCGTCACTTCCTACGCCTTATTATTATTAAGTGATTGATGATTAATGATTATTATTATTAAATGATTGTAAACCATTCTTTTTTTTTAAATGTCCCGCTGGATTTCTTACTGGTTCTTCCCAGGACAGAGGTATTTTCCGAACCAGTGGTAAGTTACCTAATCATAAGAGTGACTTTCAATAAGTATTATTTATAATCTTTATTGAATAAAAAAAATTCTATTTTTATTCCTAATCTACTGCAATGACCACACCACACTCACGTTCTGTATCGCTCTATGTTAGTGAGTCTCCAGGTGATATGCTGATATAGGCATGTTAACAATATGGAAGACGCATTGTATTATAAACTAGCGATCCGCCCCAGCTTCGCACGGGTGATTTCTGGATCTCGACAACAGCGTCACCTACCGGGTCCAATTGTGAATCTAAACCATCCAGGGACCCACTCAAATACACACAAAAAATTTCATCAGAATCGCTCGAGCCAGTTTAGAGTATTAGCGAGACTAACGGACAGCAATTAATTTTTATATAGAAGATATAGAAGAAGATAGATTACAATACACACGTGGAAACCCTCTAAAAGTACTTCTATATAGATTAATGTCTTCCAATTTCTTTAATCTACTATCGTTTTAAATTGAACTCTCCTCTCTCTGGCCAAAGAGGAAATTGCGAAGTAGGCTCTGCAGAAAGGTTATTTTTAATAGCCAACGCTACAATCAATCTAGTTTAAACTAAAAGCATGTTCATAAAATAAAATAATACTAAGTTAAATCTCGTAAGTGAATCGCAAGAGTTTACCAACAATTAGAATTAGAACACTTAGAGTATACATAAGTATAGCTTGCTTATGTACACCAAAGAGAATATAATCACTACGTTTAATGTACACTAAAGTGCAAACTCGACTAGACTATTCTGTTCTCTTCTCCAATTCTCGGAGGTGACAACCCATCTGCATTTTTGATATTTAATCAAGCATAGATATAGACACCTAAGGATTACAGCCGTGTTTTTCAACCTGTGGGGAAAACATGACATGACAATTTCTTACCCGAAGACCGGGTAAAAAATTGTCATGTCATGTTGTTATGCTCATTTGTCACTCTATACATATAAAAAATATAACTATCAGGATGAAGTAATGATCTAGATCTAGAATATAAACTTACGAAAACATTATTTTGCAACATGCTTGCAACAGTTAAGATACTCTAGAATTGTACATTAAACAGTATTATGGTTTAAGGAAATGAATGTAATAAACAGACATTAAGTCACTTGTCTAAGGTCATTCGCTTAACGTGCAGAGCGCGACATTTACCGACATCTTAATGTGGATATACACGGCCTCAATTAATTATGGCCATCTGAAGGCTATACGCGAAACATCGATAGTTTGATTTTCAATACGTTTTTAGTAGGTACGAGAGTGACACTGAAAGTTCGTAGAAAATCAAAAACTGAACAAACTAGCAAGTTATTAGTTTTATTATATCTTTTCAAAATAGTGTCCATTTACATCAATACATCGCTGCATCCGATGGAACCACTGAGAAAAGCAGTTTGCCCACTCGTCCTTAGGGGTCTCTTCGACGGCATTTTGAAACGCAGCCACTGCTTCCTCGCCGTCCATAAAACGTTTTCCTCGAAGTTTTTCTTTTATTTTCGGAAATAAATAAAAATCGCAAGGTGCGAGGTCGGGGCTATGGGGCGGGTGACCCAGTAATTATACATCTGACGTCGCCAAGTAGTCGATTGTTTGCTTGGCGGTGTGCGACGAGGCGTTGTCGTGGTGAAGGAGGATCCTATTGTGAGGTCGTTTCTCCCGAACTTTTTCCAAGACAAGTGGCAAACAATTGTTAGTGTACCACTCTGCAGTAACTGTTTTTCGATCCTCTAAAACAATTGTTGCGTAATGACCTGTCCTTCCGAAGAACGAGGCCACCATCTTTTTTCCCACGCTTCGACCTCTCTTTACTTTAGTTGGCAACTCTTCGGAAGGAAACACCCAGACAGCAGACTGTCTCTTAGTTTCAGGATCATAACAATAAATCCAGCTTTCGTCATCCGTAAGTATGTCGAACACAGCAATTTGAGTCACCTCCGTTAAATCTTTGAACTATTTCACGACACCAATCAACACGACGGAGTTTTTGGGCCTCTGTCAAATTATGAGGTACCCACCGGGCACAATGCTTCCTGACCCCTAAATGTTCATGGAGGATTTTGTGCACTTGACTCATACCGATACCTAAGCTTGTCCGAATCTGCTGATAAGTCACTCTTTTCTCAGTCTCTATCATACGCCGCACAACACTGATGTTATCTTCAGTCGTCGCCGTCCTTCACGCAGATCATCGGTGAGATTAGTGCGACCACGTTTAAACTCATTAAACCAGTTGTAAACAGTGGCACGAGATGGGGCTTCATCGTGAAAGGAAAGGTTGACTTAAATGACACCGAAAGTCATAAAAAATCATTGTACGAAAATTTTCTCGCGTTAAATTCATGCTAACGTGACACAGACAATTTTCAATTTGCCGTCAAATCGTTAACAAATTACAAATTAATAAAATACATACACAATAATATTGGCAAAGAGTTCCATTTTCAAAATTTGAACTTATTTTTTTATTATATCGTTTACAAATGGCCAATTCTAAAAACTTTCATTGTCGCCCTCGTATCTCGAAAAAAAATGTGATTAAACTCTCAATAAATTTTTTATACGGCGCAGGCCTCCCATTATAATAATGTCCTCCAGGCCGAATTTCGGTCACGGCGGCCAGTCTGATCGGAGACTAACTATCAGCGCAGGACAGGATTACAGTGCCCCAGTACAGATATATACGCAAACACAAGTGCAGGTCTCTATTCCCTCACTCTTATAGTCCGATGGGACGGTAAACTGACACGACCGGAGACAGATCAGGCGCAGGACCAACGACTTTACGTGCTTTCCGAGGCACGGGTGTGAAACACCGCCAACTTCCTGACTCCGGGATACTACTAACAATATTTTTTATAAACTGTTGAAAATAAACTATGATATTACGCAACGGGACTGTTTAGTAGGTACTCTACAACTGTCTCAAACTTTAGGTAAATTTGAGGGGGAAATCAATGACGTTTTACAGAATCAGAATCAGCATATTTGTGAGTGACATTGCAGTTAAATGTTACACAGTTTACCCATATCGGGTATATCTGGGTTTATTTACAGTACAAAAATAAAACATGCAATATCTGATGAGCGTTTACTTAACGTCAGTTGGTCTGTAGGCTTGTTTGTCGCCCTTACTTCAATAAAAAATGTATTTTATTGGAATGCAATTTATTCCAAAGTAAACAATAGGCTTACAAATGCCGTAATATTATTCTGTTGTCTCTGCCTCAAGTCTCGCCACTTATAACTTGCAATGATACCAGTGCGGGCATTGTATGTTTACAATGTCGCTGTAAATGGCCAGGCAAATGTATGACTACTTTTTCTCTAAATAAGTGTTATAATCGTATAACAATATGCAAAACTGACGGCACGAAGGATATGTGTGACGCAAAGGCAATGCTACAAAACATGTACTGATACAATTGTTAAAAGTTTTTGTTATGTACGGAATTTTGATGTCGACCTATTGTATTATTATATTTAATTAATTACACACACTTTGCTACGGAAAATAAACGCTTGGAATTCGCTAAAATTTATTTACATTAATTACGTGTTAATTAAAGTGCTCTCAATTAGTTCTCAAGCGCTTGTTTTAATACTAACGAAATCTTTAAATAAAACATTGTGTAAATGCTTCTTATGCTAATTTTCTTTTCTAAATTTTAGAGCCGAGAAACCTTAAGAACCTAGCTCTTGCCGTAAATTTCACAGCTCGGGTTCAATCCCCACCGGCACCAATGAAAACGTTCTTTGCAATTTTAAGTGCTAATTTAACACGTGCTCGACGACGACGGTGAAGAAAAACATCAAAGGGAAACCTGTATGTCTGAAAAATAAAACATATATGTCGAAAACATGTTTTTTGTGCAACGACAAGCATTGGAGTTTAAGACAGCGCGGCGGACTTTCCCATTAAATCCTCCCAGAAATGAGAGGAGATCTGTGGAATATAGACAGTAACTTAAAAAAAAACAGCAGCATTAAGCTGCTATATCAAGCTGGTATTCTGTCATTCTGTGAGAGCATGATCCTTCCCCTGTCTAGCTGATCCATTTGTGCAACAACCATAATCTTTGATTTCTGATGTTAGCCTTTTTGGCTTTTACAGCTTCATCGGTCTCAAGGCGAGCTGTAAAAAGGGGGTGATTTTATAATATCCCTAACGTTACTTACGTAACAGTTTAAAGTGCATATAGATGAGTTATCTAACGGCCGTCCGAACAGGGGGTGAAACAACCATAATATATCTGCAGCTCTACCGCCTTAAGTTACTTGAACGAAATTATGCAAAAGGTGTGCGCGTGGTGCCTGGCAGCGCATGGTACGCGTGCTGCGTGCTCTTGCGTCGCGTCGCTCTAGCAATCTAATAGGTAGGTAACAGGTGGTTAAATGACCGAAAGCCTATGCAGAACTTTGAACGCTGCCTCTCGTTGCATGGATGATAACAGTATCTTAAAAACGAGAAGTATGGAATACATAACGAAATCAAGACCGTATTTACGCAACACGTACCTACACATTCTAAAAACTATGATAACATTTCGAGTCAATTTATCGCGTCGGGGTTAGCATGTTTTACCATGGAAGTAATTTTCACATTATTTTGCTACGACAAGCGACTTAATGATGAATGAATAAATATGTAAATGCTATTGGAATTGTAGAACGATGATGTCTTCCTCTCGGCCTTCGTAGGTAAGTACATCATTAGATATCATGAAGGCGATGAATGATATTTTAGGACACCATAATAAATGTTGCAGTAGCTTAACATAGCCCCGGATCTTATTCACTATATCCGATAAACGTCTCAATATCTCAAAGATTCTAAAGGGTGTAATTAATTGTGAAGCTGTTAAGCAGCAGAGGGTTCGGTTTGAAGTGTAAGACAGCCACTATTATTATAAACTAAGGATATTCTTAGTCCCAACGCTGACACTCTGTAGCTTTCTTTGTGTAACATTAGTATTAAACCAAAGCTGTATATAAAAAGGGTTATTATAATATTACAGAATAAATGATTGATAAATGACCTCTAGGAATGAGGTGATCACTACCGTGCTGTTTCTAATGTTTTACATTTAATTGTACAACAATGTAAATTATTATTTAAAAAAGAGTCCCGCTGAGTTACTTGCTGGTTCTTCTCAGGCCTTAGGTCATAAATTAATTTCGATGACCATTAGTTGTTATTCTTTAAAGTAGATAATAGGTGTCCAATATTATGGTGCAGTAGTCACTTAACTTCTGGCTGATAGTTAGCTAGTTTGTCACTCTTAGAATATAAAAAAGATACGTCACACATGCACCGATCTCTCGACACGGGGCACACAATAAACACAGCGTGCGAGACGCGCCGTGCCTTGCCGCGCTTGGTACGCGCGCTCTTGCGTCGCATCTGTTACACGACCGATTCAAACACATCGTCATTACATTGTAAACAATAGAGATAAGAAACGAAAATTAAACTTTTGACAAAAAGTAAAAGCCGACCACCAAGAATTTAATTAACAGGTCAACTATGTGCTTGTTTGTTGACCTTTCTTTTTATTAATAAATCTAATTGCTAGATCAGATTACACTCACGTGAGCGGCGTAATAATAAAAGACAATTTAATGATAATGAAAAGCCTAACAAATGAAATCTTTCAGAAATTTTGTATTAAAAAAAATTAGTATACCAGGTTTTATCATATTCTTACATTGTCCGAATTTGAGCTATATTCAAAATTTCAAGTTTCCTGCTCATCGGGAAGTTAGTTTAAAATCAATTAGTAAATCCCACCCGGAACGACAGATAGAGAGACGGACAGACAGACAGACAAACAAGAAAGTGAATTAATAAAATCGTGGTAAAATATCTAGTGACACTTCACAGACGTCAAAATAAACAATCCAAGAATTGCTACAACTGATACATCCTGACCAGTGATCAAATCTGGCACTGTGACCGCCGATTTGCCCGCCAAGTGTGATGATAATTGCGAACTTTCACAACTTGTAAAAGACATGTACGAGGGGTGATCCAAAAGTAATGATAATGAAAATAAAACACGGTAATTAAAGTTAAAATAATAATTTATTTTTCTACATAGTCTCCTAACAAATCAATACTTTTTTCTAAACCCAGGATTCCCTTTGAAAAAAATTATTTGTCTTGACCCTCCCAAAACGCTTCAACAGCGGCCATTACTTCGCTATCGTCTTCGAATTTCTTGCCTCGGAGGCGTTCCTTGAGCCGAGGAAAGAGGTAGAAATCACTAGGGCTAGATCTGGCGAATAGGAGGTGTTCGAGCAGTTCGAATCCCGTTTCTTGAATGGCAGCCATCGCAACTGCGGCTTTGTGAGCCAGTGCGTTGTCTTGGTGAAACAGCACTCCAGCTCGCAGTTTGCCGCGTCTTTTTCATAATGGCCTCCCGTAATCTTCTTATTTGGTCTGCGTAGTAAGAGCCCGTAATAGTGGCTCCTTTTCCAAATATTCCACCATAATTATGCCTTGAGCGTCCCAAAAACAGATGCCATAACTTTTCCGCCAGACTTGAAATTTTGAATTTCTTTGGCGTCGGTGAGAGGCTCGTTTCCAAGTCATCGATTGTTGTTTCGTTTCAGGATCAAAATGGTGGATCCGGTCTCGTCCATAGTCACAAAACGGAACAAAAATTTTCTTGATCTGCTTGGAACTTTTCGAGATTGACCTCGAAATGTCAACTCGATTTTTCTTTTGCTCGTCGGTTAACATTCTGGGTACCCAACGCGCAGAGACCTTTTTCATATGCAACTCGTTCGCAAGTTCTTTGAACGCTGCCATATGAGATCCCTGTGACCTCAGCTACATGCCTGATGGTCACTCTTCGATCTGCCAACACAACATCTTCGACTTTTTCACGTTGTCTTCAGTGAGGACGTGGATGGGCGTCCTTCGCGATGTTCATCTTCAGTGGATGTTCTGCCCAGTTTAAACTCCTTGGCCCAGCGTGCAACTGTAGAATATGGAGGAGAGCAGAGTCTCCCAATGTTTCCATTAAGTCACTGTGTATGTCTTTTGAAGACATTTTTTTCAAACAGAGGTACTTGATGACAGCTCTAATTTCGTTTTTCTTCATGTTCATGTTATCTCTTTGACAGTTCGTATTCAAATGAATGTATCTCCCGGAAATCGTGATCTATTTATATGATTTTTTTTAGGCTGACGTAGTGAGTATATAAGCAAGCAAAAAATATTTTTTTTGGATTTTTATGCGGACCTGAAGTAACCGATTATCATTACTTTTGGATCACCCCTCGTACATTGTACACTACTAACGTAATGTTAAGTATTATTTCTGGAGAGTAAAAGAGAACTTGGTACATTCTCCAAATTAACAGTAATTTACTCAAACATACAAGCCGTGGTAGCTCAGAGGCTAAGCGCTCGCTGTAACTTTCACAGTACGCGGGCAACCCGGGTTCGATCCCCGCCGGCACCAAAGTTAATTATAAATTGTTAATTGCAATTTTAAGTGCTGATTTATCACGTGCTCAGCGGTGAAGGAAAACATCGTGAGGAAACCTGCATATCTGAGAAATAAGAAAAATAATTCGAAGACATGTGAAGTTTGCCAACACGCATAGGGGCAGCGCGGCTGACACTTCCTTGCCCTAAAACCCTCTCAGAAATGAGAGGAGGCTTGTGCCCAGCAGTGGGACGTATATGGGTTATAACTTTAACTGTAACTTTAATATGCAAGCATAACAACGATAAGACAAATTTAATGTTGCTGCGTTATACCGAGCCGAGACTTGAAACATTAACAATTACCCATAGCCGGTTCCCACGGGGGGTAAATACTCGTAGATGTAAGAGCACCGCATAACCGGCACAATGATTCTACTCACGATTTGCGCAATTAATTGATAACGATCAAACACCGGGTTGGACGGAATAATTATATAATTTGAATGCTGAGATAAAACTTTAAAATAACAAGTAACTAACTGTTATGAATTTTGCTAAGGTTACTACTATATAGATTTCAAATACGACGATTAGTTGTTGGACGATAGTTTAATTAGAAACTATTGCGGACTACGCCATAAAGTATTCTTTGACCTTCATATATAAAATCGTATATCAGTAAAATTCGACATATTTGCAACTTATCTAAACTACTCACTTTTGGCGAATAAAACGAGACGGTTGTACCCTTAGAGCATACGTAGGCAAGCTAGGTATACGGTATACCTAAAGTGACCATACGTCCCGTTTTGAACGGTACTGTCCCTTTTCTCCGTCACTTGTCGCGTTGTCCCCAAACAAAGCTCCGGGATGCAAAATAGTCCCGTTTTCCGAAACCGCGCGAAAATTTAAAACTACGAAGTTCGTCAGACACCAACGGTGCGAGAGCGAGACCGACCAAAAAATAACCCCCAAAGGGATAATTTAAAAGTTTCCGCAGAAACTCGTTGGTTGGAAGTATTCAAACACTTTCGCACCAACAATCTTCAACATAAATTATTTTGCATTTTAATCGAAAATATTTTATGTCTACCTGGTAAAAATTAATGCTCCAGTAGAAAGATTAATGCTCCAGTATATATATATATATATGTCAGTGGAATATATATATAAAATATAATTAAAAAATATGTTATATTTAATAATTACTTTGTGAGGAACTTTGCTTTTATGAAGATGGTGAACTGGTGATTCATTTTTATTTTTCACAATTTGTTATTTTGTTATATTATAATTAATGTGATTATAATTATACCTCGCCTTATAATTTGATTAAAAAAGCAGCGAACGATTAATGAAATTGTATTTTTGCACTGTATATTAGTTTCTAGGCTAAAGATTACATAATAAAACCTAAATACCAACACAGTGTACAGAGAAAAACAGTAATATAAACACTTATTTACATATAATATTCACGCAACTCGCATGTAGTCAGTCGTAGAAAGGCACGGAAGCAATCAAGCGAGCAAACACTTACATATAATACAAGATACAAGCATTGTTTACCGTTACGTGTTATATCTAGTCATTTCGATACTAAATGGTATGGAAATGACTAGATATAACACGTAACGGTAAAGTAATAAGGAAAAATGGATCACCAACAACTGTGCTATTAAAAAACAAGTTTTTAATATAAAATAAATATATAAAACACTCACGCCTGTCACCCAGAGGGGTAGGCAGAGACTACGGACTTCCATTTGGCACGATCCTGACACACTTCTCTGGCCTCCTTTATATCTATATATCTACGCATACACGCTCGTCGGTTAAGGGTACTCCTAATCTGGCCCATTTTCAATATATCGCCAATTTGGTCGATAAACCTTCGTCTAGGGCGTCCCTTCCCGACTCTTCCGTTCACTTCTGCAACATAAATTTGCTTTGTCACTCTTTCCTCGTCCATTCTTTCTACATGACCAAACCACCGAAACATTCCTTTCTTAATCCTGGTCAAAACGTCATCTTGCAAACCACACTTTTCTCTTATCATTCTCACCCTGTCATTCAGATTCAGCCCTAGCATACTCCTTAATGACCGCATTTCTACAGCATTTATTCTACTCTCATGCTTCTTCTGCCAGACCCAACTTTCATTACCATACATTAAAGTAGGGACTAACACAGCATTATGAATTGCCAAACGTGCCTTTTTTGACACATTCTGACTCTTCATAACAGCGTGTAGAGCCCCATCCACTCTATTTCCTGCGTTCACTCGTCGTTCTATATCTTTATCATATCTACCATCCCTGCTAAATAAACATCATAAATATACAAACTCATCCACTTGCTCAATCAACTCCCCTTCTATTCTTATTTCACATAACGTTTTACTTTCTTCTCTTTCAAAAAGCATCACTTTCGTCTTACTTGCGTTCACTTTCATACCCCTTTCTTTTAATGACCAGTTCATTAAAGTAACCATCATTTGCAACTCGGCCGCCGACGATGCAAATATGACTTGATCATCGGCGTACAAAAGGCATTTGACGGTTAACTCACCCATTCTCAACCCACATTCTTCAACTTTCAAAGTTTGCAAACAACTGTCCATAAATAGGTTAAACAGCCACGGGAAGCTACACAGCCCTGTCTGACACCTTTTGGATGCCAAACCAGTCCGAGTAAACCCGTTGATCCTGACACAAGCAATAGAGTCCCTATAAAGAGACCTCAATGCCTGTATCAAACCAGCGCTCAACCCAAATGAGTTCAGTGTTTGCCATAACACATTCCTGTCCACTCTGTCATAAGCCTTTCCAAGTCCATGAACGCACAAAAAACTTTCTGGTTTTTGGGCAAAAACTTTTCCACAATCATGCGCATGGAAAAGACTTGATCCGTACACCCCATTCCCTTTCTAAATCCAGCTTGCACATCCCAAATTTTTCCATCAGTTTCTTCCATAACTCTTTCAATTAACACCTTAGCATACAGTTTACCCACAATGCTAAGCAAGCTAATGCCACGGTAGTTTTTACAGTCCTGCTGTGACCCTTTTCCTTATATATTGGGACTATAACGGCTTTGCACCAGTCTTCCGGTACCCGCTTCAGTTCCAGCATTTCGAGTGATACTCTATCATATCCGGCTGCCTTACCTGCTTTCACGCTTTTCATTGCTTTCATTATTTCATCTACACTTATCTCCCTACCTCTCTCCACTTCTTTCGGAATTTCTATTTCACTTAATTCAGACGACTCTTCACTCATAAACACGCTTTCAAAGTATTCCTTCCATCTCTTTAAATTAGAAACTTCATCATTCAGCATACAGCCATTCTCGTCCCGTATAGCATTCATTCTAGGCTGTATTGAATTTCCCCTGGCAGTTCTTACGAGTTTCCAGAACATTTTAATATTTGCCTGGAAGTTATCAGATATTTTTTAATATTTGCCTGGAAGTTTTTAATAATTATATATATATTCTTGACTTTAAGGCTACTAATGGGTTGACTCGACCGGGAAAGGCCCACGCTCGGTCCATAGAATATTAATTTTATTATTAATATCAGCATAAAGCTGCTGTTTTGACAAAGATTGAACATAATGATTTTAGTCCTCAGGGTTTACAACCCATCTGTTTGATATTTAATCGAGGATAGGTGGTCTGTGGACCGCAGCATCCACTTACCATCAGGTGGACTGTGTTTTTTTTATAGAATAAAGGTGACAGACGAGCATACAGTCCACCTGATGGTAAGTGGATGCTGTGGCCCATAGACATCTACATTTATCCTCGACTAAGAATCAAAATGCAGATGCGTTGTCACGCCTGTGGACCAAGATGGAATGCCTTGTTTTTAGTAAAGAGGGTTTCCGGTTCTCTACACTCACCATATGAAACACAGTAGCGTTAAGCATATGGCCGTAGAAGGAAAGGGAGATATGAAGCCGGGCAAGTTGCTCAGCCCGGCTAACGCTCCCGGGTTCACGTTAGTATTCTATGGGAGCATGGTTCTCCCCCGGTCGAGCCGAACCATGCATGCTACAGCCATATTACAGAGAAAACTTAATTTTAAAGGTGAAATCTATGAAATAACATAAATTTTATTTACCCAGTAGCTTGACCAGTAATGCCTACAATTGGCCCTGTGTACCCTTTACCTTAAGGTGTTACATTTAAGTTTTTAAATAAATAAATAAAGTCATGAGTAAGGCTATTGAGAAAATGGGACGCAAAGTCGGTATAGCTACGGAATCCAAACAAATCGCTTATGGATTTAAGATCGAGACTTTCGAAAACAACCAATGAATATAGCTAACCGTGACGTATGAAGCCAGACGTAAGTTCTGCGGGAGAAATTGACAATTATTGCGAAAGAGACGTAATAAAATTGTGAGACTTAGGATTTTCGACTATCGCCAACAACTAAATTATTAGAATGTGCATAATCGCCATTGCGATTATGCACATTCTAATAATTAAATGTAACGACTTTTTTATATAAGTTGTTTAGATCAGAATGAAAACTTTTTATCATGCATATTATTATTTTATAAATCTACTAGCGATCTGCCCCGGATTAGCACGGATTATTTCTATCCAATATCGGGTCCAATTGTGAATATAAACTATCCAGGGACCCACTCAAACGCACACAAAAAAAAACATCATAATCGTTCGAGCCGTTTTCGAGTTTTAGCGAGACTAACGGACAGCAATTGATTTTTATATATTATACATTATAATAAAATAGGTTTAGCAATAATAATAATATAGGTTTTATAACTGAATTTAGTTACTTGGATAGAAATATAAAAATATCATAATGCAATCAGAATTCACAATAGTGGAGGTATTGAAGTTTTGATTACAGATAACATCAAGTGTTTTGTTTTGCTTCAGATGAATACAGACGCCGTCTTACTCCGGTAAACAAATTATGTGTAGTAAACAAATTAAACAAGACATACCAGCACAACCCATAAAAAATAATAAACAACCAACGGATCAAACTTCCTTTGTCACTACTTATTACAGGCCTTATTACTACTTTTTTTTACTATTGCCTCCTAACATACAGGATATTCTAGTTTAGGGAGTGAGGGCATCAATGAATTGTATATTAATTATGATTAAGATTATTTCATAATTTTTTCTTCAATATTTTATAGAATAAGGGTGCCAAACGAGCACACAGTCCACCTGATGGTATGTGGATGCTGTGGCCCATAGACATTGTTAATTTATGCTCAATTAAGAAATAAAATACAGCTGCGTTATCACCCCTGAGGACTATGATGGAATACCTCGTTTTCAGTAAAAAGTGTCCCGGTTCTCTACACTCACCATACGAAACACAACAGCATTAAGCTGCTATGTTAGCTGGAATTCTGTGAGAGCGTGGTCCTACCGGTCGAGCCGACCTTCTTTTCTTTCCTTTTTGCCTTTCCCAAAGTTGCCTTTTACGTCTTACGCCGGCACGGAAACCTCACGACAAAGAAAAGGTTGAATTATATGCTAATTAAATTCCAACAAAACGCATTATAACGTAACTTGAAGTTTTCTATTGTCTTCGCGAAACTGTTAAAACTACAGACATAACTTGTTACGCATATAGCAAGGAATCTCTTGCGTCATGTCATTTGACTGTTTGCGTTTTGTAACACATAATTTATATGGGCAAAAAGCGAACGCCATTTGTAACATACGAAATTAATTGAACTCACACAAGCCTTAGGTACAAAAATATTTTCATTTTTTCACAACGAAAATCGAAAGCCGATAAAAAATTAAATTAAAATAAGAATAACCTAAAACAAATAAGTGGATACAATCTACGACTACAATACCTAAATTTAAATTTCATGAGAAAATGTAGCAATGTTGAGTTAAATTTTAAACCCAAATTTAAAAGGGCTTTTTACTTAAAATCATAGTGACATTTAAAAAAAAATTAACATTTACTAATAGGTTCTTGTACAATTCACTTCACTACATCCCATCACAAGTCCACAGCTGAACATAGCCCTACCTCATAGGTCGTGTAAGGATAATAGATAATAAATAATAGATAATAGAATAAAAACGGAACGTAAATTTAATGTGAAAGGTGACGGAAGTATGGTAACAATATGGGTACGAAAGAGTAAGATAAAAATAAAGTAGTGTAAATGGTGTGCAAGCGAGATAGATAATTGTAATTATATAAATGTGTCGAAAGAGAAAATAGATCATTTACTTATAATGGCGATATGTGTTTAATTTCCATCTAACAGTTGTCACAAAATGCGGTCCTGTGGTCCTGTGGTCTTTCATCATGTCATCACAGCATCTAGTGAATGATAGCCCTACACTGCGCTTTCCAGTTTGAGGCTTGCACTCGAGAACAATTCTTCCCCATCGGTTGTGTGTTTTTCGAGCTATATGGTTAGCCCATTGCCACTTATAGTTGGCCCATTCGCAAATAGCAGCTTACAGATCCGTTGGGCTATGTCAGTTACCCTTATTCTCCTGCGGATATCCTCATTTATTTATTTTAAATTTATTACGGATTTTATCCCGCAGAGAAATATAGTCCTTTCCAAGGTTTTTATATACTTAATTAAACATGAGTAAATAATAAAACATTTCCTAAAAAGTTAAATCCCACATTATTAATTTCTTCTAAATCGTGGAGATTTTACATAAACTACGAGAAGACATAAACTCAGACTGGGATTAATTATTTGTACACCATAATACTTGTTCCATACCGGAATGGAACCCGCGGCCTCTTCAGCAAGGCAAAAACGCTTAGCCATTAGAATAGAATGGAATATAATAGAATCATTTTTATTCAATAATAGATTACATGTAATACTTATTGAAAGTAATTTTTTACTTTTACCACTGGTTCGGAAAAAAACCTCTGTCCTGGGAAGAACGAGCAAGAAACCCAGCGGGTCTTTTTTTTTAAAAGCACTATTTACTATTTACTTTATACAATTTTTATCAAAACTTTTAGAAACAGCAGTAGGGTTACTGTGCCGTCTAGTCTAATTAACTATTTACTTTATACAATTTTTATCAAAACATTTAGAAACAGCAGTAGGGTTACTGAGCCGTCTAGTCTAATTACCTTAAAAAGATTAGTAATACCAAGTACCTAATACCTAGAATATCAACAAGCCCCTGTCGTGTCTGGTACTAAGTTGGGTGAGGCTTATATTGACACACCTGACAACCACAATTTAGTATACGTTCCTAGACAAGCAGTCTAGGAACGTATACTAAATTATTAAATTTAAAAAAAATTAAAAAGTTTTAACGATTGTACACAATACAGTATAACTATAAATGTATATAAATTCATTAAAATGTTCGTATTGGTTTGGTATTTAATAAAAGTACACATAAGAATGCTTTTTGAACATTTCCTTTTTATTTAATTTACAAAAATCTTTGTAAGCAATATGAGTTGCCACTCGGTGCCATATTGCTTGATAATATGTTTAAATGTATGTTGTAATGATGCCTCATTACAACATACATTTAATATTATCAGTACAACATAGTATTGAAGATAACCGCGAAAAAAGTAGAAATATAGAATAGTACTCCTCGCCGATATTTCCTAGACATAAGTGACAAAAAACAAAAGAGACGAAATAATTGTATCTGTCAGTCTCCTTTCATTTCTAAGAGAATTATGTAGATTTGTAAGCACGCCCCGCTGCTTCAGTGCGTGTTGGCCCGTGATGTTGGCAGATTTCACATGTCCTCAAAACATTTTATTCCTTAAACGTGCAGGATTCCTCACGATGTTTTTCCTTTACCGCCGAACAAATGGTAGGTATATTTAAGATATTAAAATCTTAATTTATGCGAGGTAGAGCCATGCTGCAGCTATATTATAGTTGGTAACACGAATAGGTCGGCAGAATACCAGTGTGAATACCAGCAGCTTAAATCTGCTGTGTTTCGTATGGTGAGTGTAGTGAACCGGTGACCCTTTTTATTGGAAACGGAATGCCTCGTTTCCATCTCAGCATCATGCATCTTAGTCCTCAGGGGTGACAACGCTCCTGCATTTTTATTCTTAATTGAGGATAGATGTAGACGTCTACGGGCCACAACGTCACAGCATCCACATAAGATCAGTTGGACTGTGTGCTCGTTTGTCACCCTTACTCTATAAAATTCTATTTTTTTTTAATTTTTAACATTCTTTAATATAATGGATTTCCGCAAAGTAACGCCTGATTCTATTAAATGGTATATGTACTTGGAAAGGCCGGTGGAGTAAATTATTATTATATAATGTATAATATGAATGTAATGGAATGTAGTGTAATGAAATTCAACCATGCAGTGGCGGGTAAGAATATCCACTACCCCATCCCGTGGGTGTAATAAGAGGCGACATGGGGAAACTGGAGCAGGAGATGGGCAGCAGCCCTCATAACAACTCAAAATTATAAAAAACTGCGATTGCCAACCGTAGTAACTATGACAAAATGCTAAAAACAAATTATATGAGACATGGATCCCCATTCAATCTATAGGGAAAGCTCATGTTCAGAAGTGGACTATTATAGGCTGTAATGGATGTAATAGAAAACTGAAGAATTTCGTAATTCAGTTTTCTTCCTTTACCATTCGTCTGAAAATTCTGAAATTTTGCAGACCTATTTAGAACCGATGACAAAACAATAATTAAAACTTTGATTCTAGAATTCGCACTAAGATCTTTTTTAAGAAACATAAGAATGACTAAATTAAGAAACTGAAGCAGCCGGTTGGAATTCAAGGAATGTGAATTGCCTATTAAGCATTCCCCTTCGAAAGCATCAAAGGAGCTCTGTTCAGCAGCTATTTTCAGCATTGGACTTTAATAGGCTGTAACGGTAAAGTTAAATCGATAAAACAATAATTTTCTAGAATACTGTAATCAAACTTTTTTCGTCCAGTTTGTAGATACGCTATAAAAATGAACGTAACTCCGCAAACAAAACATTTTATCAGTCTATAAAAAATTATCATTCATTGCCCAGCTGTGGGGCCGTGTGGTAGGCCTACGGTCTAGCCCATATAAATCTAGACAAGACAAGCTGGTTGATTTGTGCGTAAAACACGAATAAAATTAATTTTCTCAGAAAAGAAAACAAACTAATTAGTAAATTTTATCAAAATCATTAGAGCCGTTTTCGAGAACGCGATTACAAATTGCTTGTATATTAGTATAGGATAAATATTGTATTTTAACCCCTTACAAGGGAGGAAGGCTTATGTTTAGCTTTGGTCTATGCCGAGTTTCATGACAATCTACTTTAAAAACTCCCTTTTAACCGATATTACGATATTCCTTTTAACCGATATCACTTAAAATTCCTACAAAGTATATCAAATAAATATGAATCGGCTCAGGATGATAAAAGAACACATATTGGCCATGAATGATCTGGTAAAATCATGTAAGAATGAGGAGCGCTTTGACTCCTTAATTAAACATCAGAGTGAGTATCAGCGCTCCATACCAGGTTCATCGAGGGATAATATGTGTAAAAATAATGATAACAGTAAGGACTCATTATTTTCACCTACACTCTATGACAGTACCTTAACAAAGAATATTAACTTAAAAAGTAATTTAAATATTAATAAAATAAAGTTATTATGTATTGTGATGACATAGGCAAAATTTGGGCACAATGTTAAATAACTGTTTAAAAGGACATCAGGTTAGTAATTGTTGTATGCCTGGAGCATCCTTTAGTCATATAATGAATAAAGTTTTAAGTAGTAAGTTTTGCCCTAATAGCACATTAATAATTTTGTTGGGAGAAGGCAATGTAAACAAAACTCAATTATTAAAATATATTGATCATCTAAATACTTTAAATGTACATAAAATTATCTTGTTTACATTGCCTTATATACAGGGTTGGCCACAGGAAAATAAAATAAGATACAATTTAAATTTATTAATGAATAACTTATCATTTAATAACAATATAAACTTGACATCTAATGGTTATAATTATAATAATATAATTAATTTAATAGACATAAATAATTTAATTAAGAAATTTTTGACTAGAGATAGGTATTACCTATCAAATATAATTTAAGACAGATAGCAAATGTGCTATCTTATTGTTTATATATTAAGTCAGCCAAGGACTTGGCTACACCGACATCTGCTTCTTTTGAGCAGTGTAATGACTTATTATGTAATTTGGAATCAGTTCCAAGTAATTTAAATTAGAAAATGAGACAATAGAGGTAATCTCTAGCAGTTATAATAATTTAAATAATTTAGAATGTAGCTTACAAAACCTTCATTGTATGACTCACAGAGTGATAATAAAAATTGTTTACACCTGGTGCATCAGAATATACAAGGCATGATAGGCAAAGAGCTAGAAATTGAATTGTTCTTAAATAGCAATAATATTAATAGTATAGTTGTAGCACGAATGGGTCGGCTCGACCGGGAAGGACCACGCTCTCACAGAATACCAGCGTAAAATAGCAGCAATGCTGCTGTGTTTCGTATGGTGAGTGTAGAGAACCGGAGACCCTTTTACTGGAAAGAGGCATTCTATCTTAATCCTCACGGCTGACAACGCATCTGCATTTAAATGCGCAAACGAAGATAGATGTAGATGTCTATGGTCCACAGCAACCACTTACCATCAGGTGGACTGTGTGCTCGTTTGTCACCCTTATTCTATAAAAAAAAATTGATATAGGGTAAGAGTGGTATTACCTTGCCTATAATGAACTAGTTATGATGATGATGATAATCACATTCCAATCACATTCCAATATTGGTGACAACTTTGACATTGTTGGAAGTTGGTCACGGCAACTATATACTATAGTCAGGCAAGGATACGCGCAAACAAAAGCACTACACTCTTATCCTACCCTATACAGATGTAGTTTGTATGCGGAGTTAGTGCCAACACATCAAGATCCGACACATTTAAAAATTTAATCAATAGCGGTCGATTTTCGACCACTAGTAAAATAAAATTCTGTACTTTATAAAACTCCTTAATAATTGCATGAATTTATAAAATTTTAAACTTCTAAAAATAAACAATTGAGACGGCTCACTAAATATACACTTCAGTATATTTAAAAGTAGTCTCGGTCTCGGATAAAAAATTCCTACGTTCATTGTTACGTCGAGGCGTGTTCATTAGATCGCTTTTATCTAGTGACCTTTCGGGATCTGTTCTAGGGTCGAGCTCTTCTTACAAGAACATATATTTTTATCATGCCTTTTGTGAATATGTTTTGGTATCAAGATTCAGTATTCACTGTTTAAATAAAGTTTATATTTAAACATTATTACAGTTACAGCCTATAAAAGTCCACTGCTGAACAAGGACTGCCCCATTGGAATCCCCCTTATTTGCTATAGTTGCCACGCTTGGCAGGCGGGTTGGCAACCGCAGTTTTTTATTTGTTAGTTATTATTAGGAAGGCGCTGCTGCCGATCTTCTGGTTTGTTTTATGGGGTAGTAGATATTCTTACACCGCCACTATACGTTTAAGCTCAATATAAATTAAGCTTTATTATGAGTAATAGTAATGTAGTGTAATTAATAATAATCAACGTATAAATTATCATATTATTTTAAATAATCTACCTATGATAACTAGAGAATTATTACATGTTTATTACGTGTTTGCAAATACTAGATAAAAATTAAGTCCTTAATGTAAATAAAGGTCCTTGCGAGTCTTCAATTCTTCATTAGTACCTACTCTCGATCGACGACTCGCAAATGTAATACTAATATCTAATCTAATAAAGCCACGCATATCTAATTACGTGCACGCATTTAGTGTGTCAAAAATATATTATGATAATATTTTTACTTCTAAAACGTTCTCCTTGAACAGTCAGGCTTTCAATGAATGGGCGACAGTAGGAGTCCATAAGAGCAGACAAAGGTTATATGAACTTTACCATGAAGGTCATATAACCTAGCGTCAATTTAGGAATATGTTAAAAATATTCAAAAATATTTAAAGGAGTGTGCTCCAAAGCCAAGTCTTTGCATTTGAGCAACAAAATTAAGACGGCTTCTAATAAAATTAAAATGACGTGGAGTATAATTAATAGTGAAACTGGTAAGGTCAACTCTCGCAATTCAAACTACCGGTTGAGTTTTAACAACAAATTAACGGAATCAGATCAGGATGTTGCAATGGTTTTGAAAGTATTTTACGGATATTCCGATCTTAACCACTATGTCACTGAATTCTTCCTGCCGTCGCCGAATCATTGCTTAAACAAAATGTAAATGCGTGTACAAAGACATTTACATTTCATAAAATATCATCAAAAGATATTGTAAAATATTTTAAAACTATTGATATTAAGAAAACTGCGGATCTGTGGGGGATTTCCGTTAAAGTTATTGCGTCTATATTCGATATAATCGCGCCTCAACTAGCTATTACTTTTAATACTAGTATCGAATATGGTGTGTTTCCTGATTTGATGAAGCATAGTAAAGTAATACCTTTATTTAAATCTGGTAGTACATTAGACCCCACCAATTTTAGACCCATTTATGTACTGCCAACACTAAGTAAAATTTTGAAAAATTATTCTTGATCAAATGTTAATTTTTTAATGTTAATAATTTACTTCATAAAATCAATTCGGTTTCACAAGGTCGCTCGACAACTGATGCTGGTGTTGAGCTGATTAAATATATTTTCAATGCATGGGAGAATTCACAGGATGCTTTGGGTATATTCTGTGACCTATCCAAAGCCTTCGATTGTGTTCACCATGAAACATTAATCAGGAAACTACAACACTACGGTGTAAGAAGTAATGCTCTTAAATTAATTGTTTCATATTTAAGTAACAGAACTCAAAAGTTGTCATTAATAGTATGAGCTCTTCCGGGTCGATAGTACAAATGGGCGTGCCTCAAGGCTCAATTCTCGGCCTTTCTGTTTCTTGTATATATTAATGACTTACCTTACATAGTAGGGGATAACCATAATATAGTATTATTTGCTGATGACACTTCATTAATTTTCAAATTAAAACGACAATTATTAAAATATGACGAAGTAAATAATGCTATATCTAAATTAGTAAATTGGTTTAATGTTAATAACTTGCATTTAAATAGCACTAAAACAGAAATGTATGAAGTTCGTGACTCCAAATGTCAGACAATTAAATACTAATGTAATTTTAAATGGGGAGGAACTGAGTCTTGTCGATACCACCATTTTCTTGGAATAACACTAGACGCGAAGCTCAATGGAGCCCCATATATCAAAGTTAGCAAGCAGACTTAGTTCTGCAGCATATGCTGTAAAAGATTAGAAATCTTACCAGTGTGGAAACAGCTAGACTTGTTTACTTTAGCTATTTCCATAGCATAATGTCCTATGGTGTTTTGCTATGGGGACACGCAACTGACACTGAAATTATATTTGTTTTACAGAAGAAGGGCCATAAGAGCAATCTATGATTTAAAACCTAAAGAGTCGCTCAGACAAAATTTAAGGAAATTAATATATTAACTTTGGCCTCAATACATTTATGAAAATGTAATGTACGTACACAAAAATAAAAGTAGTTATACAAAAATAAGTGATATTCATTCTGTAAATACTAGGAACAAACACAAGCTAGTAGTACCAGTTACTCGACTCCACCGAGTCAGTAATTCATTCTTGGGGCGATGTATACGCTTTACAACAAAATCCCAGAAAATATACAAAATTGACCTGCTCAAAATTCAAAACTTTATTAAACATAGTTTGTATAAAAGGGTTATTATAATGTTAAGGAATTTATGGATGATAACCCCTGGGAATGAGGTGTTCGCTGCCAGGCTGTTTCTAATTTGTTTTGTGGTTAATTGTAATATACATGATTGTAGCTGTTATTTAAAAAAAAAGTCCTGCTGGGTTTCTTGCTGGTTCTTCCAGGACAGAGGTTTTTTCGAACCAGTGGTAATTAGACAAAAGAGTGACTTTCAATAAGTATTATTTATAATCTATATTGAATAAAAAGTTTCTGTTTCTGTTTCTGTTTCTGTTTCTGTTTCTGACAGCACCTTAATTAACTGTGTGGCTTCACCCTTAAATATTGCGACAAACCTTTCCAACTCGGGAGAGCCCCAAGTATAGCTGTATACTATTAAAATTGCTTACATAACGCTATACAAAGTTTGCAGGCCAGTAAAACCTCGACGAAGTCGCGTGTTCTTGTACATATTAATACACATCGTATTTAAGAACACGCAAATAACTTTAAATACTATTACAAATAATTAGAGGCCTTGAACATCCGGCCGAGATGCACGCAATCGTTAAGCATTTCATGAAACTGTAATTATAACGGTTTTAAAATAAGTTACGAGTAACTAAACATCTTACAAATCTTACTGCCCTTGGTTAAAGTACTAGGAGTGGGCGATACAAATTTTATATAGATAGAATATCTATATATCTGTACAATATCCAATATCTATTTTCTGGTGTATATAAAGTAAAGTACTTACTCTTCGATATCTATATATCGGGCGACATACCGACAGACTAACTATGTATCAGATACCGCAGCAGTGCAGCGTAACTTCACAGAACATCTAACATCGAACTCAAAGAAATAAAACATCTTTGACTATCGTAAAATATCTATGATGTGATGCACTGAATGCGAAATATTATATTTGAGTGAAATATATAATAACTCGTTTCAGAGAATCATAGATATTAACAAATACTTTGATTTTACAATATATTAATAAATCTAAGCAAACCACATCCATCAAAAATCGCGTATCGCCGTGTAGTTCCTACTGAATACAGCTTCCTTACGGTTACAGAATCACGTAGGTATCAAATACATAGGTAGAGCCATGCTGCAGCTATATTAATAGTATAGTTGTAGCACGAATGGGTCGGCTCGACCGGGGAAGGACCACGCTCTCACAGAATACCAGCGTAAAATAGCAGCTTAATGCTGCTGTGTTTCGTATGGTGAGTGTAGAGAACCGGAGACCCTTTTACTGGAAAAGAGGCATTCTATCTTAATCCTCACGGCTGACAACGCATCTGCATTTAAATGCGCAAACGAAGATAGATGTAGATGTCTATGGTCCACAGCAACCACTTACCATCAGGTGGACTGTGTGCTCGTTTGTCACCCTTATTCTATAAAAAAAAATTGATATAGGGTAAGAGTGGTATTACCTTGCCTATAATGAACTAGTTATGATGATGATGATAATCACATTCCAATCACATTCCAATATTGGTGACAACTTTGACATTGTTGGAAGTTGGTCACGGCAACTATATACTATAGTCAGGCAAGGATACGCGCAAACAAAAGCACTACACTCTTATCCTACCCTATACAGATGTAGTTTGTATGCGGAGTTAGTGCCAACACATCAAGATCCGACACATTTAAAAATTTAATCAATAGCGGTCGATTTTCGACCACTAGTAAAATAAAATTCTGTACTTTATAAAACTCCTTAATAATTGCATGAATTTATAAAATTTTAAACTTCTAAAAATAAACAATTGAGACGGCTCACTAAATATACACTTCAGTATATTTAAAAGTAGTCTCGGTCTCGGATAAAAAATTCCTACGTTCATTGTTACGTCGAGGCGTGTTCATTAGATCGCTTTTATCTAGTGACCTTTCGGGATCTGTTCTAGGGTCGAGCTCTTCTTACAAGAACATATATTTTATCATGCCTTTTGTGAATATGTTTTGGTATCAAGATTCAGTATTCACTGTTTAAATAAAGTTTATATTTAAACATTATTACAGTTACAGCCTATAAAAGTCCACTGCTGAACAAGGACTGCCCCATTGGAATCCCCCTTATTTGCTATAGTTGCCACGCTTGGCAGGCGGGTTGGCAACCGCAGTTTTTTTTGTTAGTTATTATTAGGAAGGCGCTGCTGCCGATCTTCTGGTTTGTTTCATGGGGTAGTAGATATTCTTACACCGCCACTATATGTTTAAGCTCAATATAAATTAAGCTTTATTATGAGTAATAGTAATGTAGTGTAATTAATAATAATCAACGTATAAATTATCATATTATTTTAATATAATCTACCAATGATAACTAGAGAATTATTACATATTATTACGTGTTTGCAAATACTAGATAAAAATTAGGTCCTTGAGAGTCTTCAATTCTTTATTTGTACCTACTCTCGATCGAAGACTCGCAAATGTAATACTAATATCTAATCTAATAAAGCCACGCATATCTAATTACGTGCACGCATTTAGTGTGTCAAGTCAAAAATATATTATCATAAGATTTTTTCACATCATCACCACTTACCATCAGCACGGCTAGTATGGGCTGGGGACAAAATATTTATCCCTCGATTATATCCACTGACAAGAGATAAATTTATCTTGTCCTTATGCCAAAGCACGGCAACGGGGAGAAGTATATCCCGTTTGACATAACGAGTAGACATATATCCCCGTCCGTAGCATGGGGCCAAATGAAAGATAAAAATTATGCGTTTTGACATTTGAAAGGACAATTTTATCCTAGTTCATTGGACGTGGGTTTAACTTTATATTCATACAAAAATCTATCTAAGTCTAAGTCTACCTCCCGTTTTATCTACTGTGGATATTATATCCACCGGTGTGCCCATGCTCGAAGGGTGGATAAAACTAAGCGAGGGGATAAACATTTTCTCTTTTCCCCGGGGATAAAATTGTCTCCTGCCCATGCTAGCCCTACAGATGGGAAAGTAGTCAAGCACTGGCTTATAATAGTTAAAAAAGAATACAAAGTTCTACAAATATTTAAACTTAGAATTCCACATAGCTTCAAAACAGTATATGAGATAGTTTCAGTGGTTGTAGTTTTTTAAAGACTAGTGGTCAAGGTAATGGGCACAGAGTCCGAATCGGGACCCTGATCGGGACACTAGGATAAAGTTATTAAATTATTGTATTGTCATTGGTCCTTGATACGAGTGCAAATTTTCAAGTCAATCGGCTGTCTACAAATTGGTGAAAATTACATTAAAAGATTACGTTACATGGATAGATAGTTAGATAGATAGATAGATATACGTGAAGCTAATAAAAGCGTGTTAACAAAAACCACCTCTTTGATTTTTCTAACAAATTTGTCATTGTCATGTATATGAAACACGTATCGAAACAATATAGAACTCAACGCAAGGCCTGGCTTAAAGCGTTTACGGTAATCACGATTACCGGCGCAACCGCAACGTACCGACACTACATTTCGCAACCATTTACCCAACGTCCGGTTCGAATCTGGACGACACCGACCCACAGCGTGAGAATTCGCACACTGACGCAAATGAACGTGAGATCGAGCTGACAATTTAGTTGCCCGTGTTTTATGTACCTTAATACCATAGGCTAAGCGCAGTTGCAGATAAGCTTCAAAGTATTTAATGGTTACTAAAAATAGAGACCGTGTGTCTCATCCCCTGAGGATGAGAAGGACTAAAATAACAATTATTTTAATAATATTTCAGTTATCATGATTAGGCATAGATCTCCTTCAACAACTGCTACAAAGCACATTCTTTAGCCACCAGCATTCATCGACTCTGGAAATGTTGGCCAAAGAAAATGTAAAAATCAGTAACTTAACAGAACTGATTACTTTTTGACATTCAAACGCGGCTTTTAAGACAAATCTACTGTACCAATATCAAGGCGTGTTTTTAGTCATTCATTTCAGAACTTAAGGTCTCTTTCATGTATTGCCTCATATGCTGCCGAGGTTGCCACGTTTAGCAAACGAATTGGCAACCGCAGTTTTTATTATTTTGGTTAATAAATTAAAAAAATTGCTGCAGCTATATTCGTAGTATAGTTGTAGCACGAATGGGTCGGCTCGACCGAGGAAGGACCACGCTCTCACAGAATACCAGCGTAAAATAGCAGCTTAACACTGCTGTGTTTCGTATGGTGAGTGTAGAGAACCGGAGACCCTTCTTACTGGAAAAAAGGCATTCCATCTTAGTCCTCATGGGTGACAACGCATCTGCATTTTGATTCTTTATTGAGGATAGATGTAGATGTCTATGGGTCACAGCAACCACTTACCATCAGGAGGACTGTGTGCTCGTTTGTCACCCTATCCTATAAAAAAAGGTAGAAGCTGCTGCCTCTATCCTGTTACATTTCCCTCTGTCCCTCTTACGCATCCTCAGGATGATATAGTGTAGTAAATTCTCTACCGCTGCGCCGATACTACACGGCTGAATTAATGCGTAATAAATAAAAATTGAAAACTGTTTAGTCGTTTTTATGTCAACACTAATCTTGCAAATTCTTGATCGGGTTTAAATCTCCAGAATTTTTTACGTCTTTTAAAGTTGTCATAAAACCGTAGGGTAGATTGATGCCATTTTATAGAATTCAACGCCGGCGAGACAAAACCCCTTACACTAATTGGCTATGAAAAATGGTTAATATAATATTATATTTATGATCCTGAAACAAAGCAATAGTCGATACTATGGTGAAATGTGGCCATGCGCGAAGCACACAGAAACTAATGGTCGTCTAATCGTCTTGGTTTTCTGCAAGATGGGTCTCATATTGTTATTGTGCCGCTAGAGGAGCCGTGGTAGCTCAGATGGTTAGCGCTCGCTGTAAGTTTCACAGTACGCGAGCAACCCGGGTTCGATCCCCGCCGGAACAATAACATTTACCACGTGCTCGGCGGTGAAGGAAAACATCGTGGAGAAACCTGCATGTCTGAGAAATAAAAATAAAATATTTCGAAAACATGTGAAGTCTCCAACACGAATTGGGGCAGCGCGGCGGACATTTCCTTGCCCTAAAACCCTCCCAGAAATGAGAGGAGGCCTGTGCCCAGCAGTGGGACGTATATAGGCTGTAACTTTACTTTACTTAGAACTACTAAAAAACTACTTTTAATTCAAAAAACGCGTTTATCATCTCACTCTCGTTTTCTTTTACCTCATCCTTATCACAGCACCTTGTGATTTTTACCAGATTTAAAAATCAAGGAAAAGTTAAAAGGCAAATGACCTTGAAAGCAAAAGTAGCACTTCCTGCTTATAATTTCGAGATTTCTGAAATTTCTAAAGAGTGATCAGATACATTTTCTAAGTTGTTTAATTGCAAGTGTGTATATACGTGCTCAAGGTGATCACTGAAAAGATCGACACTAGAAATAAATATTATAATTTTTTATTATCTAATTTCTTGTAATCTATAGAGTATAGTTTCTTTAGACATGGCATGGCCCATCGTATCCACTTACATATTTCTGTCTTTAAGCAGCTGTGCATCCGTTGCTGTGTGCCAGTTTATAAAACGCGAAAGAGCCAGTATAATTAAACGCTGTGAGGCATTTTACCGTAGTCCTCAGGGAAGACAAAGCATTAAGAGTCTTCTTTGTTTTAAGTTGCAGGTGCCGTGTGCTGCAAGCAACCACTTACGTCAAGCTCGTGTGTAAAAATATCTCCATAAATGTACAAGAAATAACAATAATGTATAATTAAATTTTATTACTTATTTATTTACCATCTGGTTATATATTAATAAGTAAATGTTTGTTCTTTCGCAAATAAAACGTAATATTTATACCGACTGCGTCTCTTCATAGAGGAAATTGCCAATGTAAAGTTTGCTGTATGTTGAGGAAAATTCTGTTACCTTTCAAGGCTATATACATTTATGTATTTCTTTCCTTTAAGTTTTGACAGATATCTCCTTCTTCTTCCATTTGTTTATCAGCTGCCACTACTACAACTTCTTGGAAAATCAAAGTGAGCTTTTATTTATAATTAAAAAAAGTTAACTCATCCTGGTACTGTGACGTAAGCGACACAGGATAGAGCGCTTTAATACGAGCAGTCCGTTGAAACAGTCAAATAATTTGGTACTCACATAATGTCCGAACGCATATTACCCTGTCGGTACGTACGACACGGCACATCTGATAAAACAAGACGGGTTGGTTACTTGAAAACAACGGGCATACGTGCCCAGAAACCGGCGATCTCAGATACACTGCGCGTGTGACTGGAGAACAGAAGCAACGATATGAAGGCATAGGCATAGACAATTTGTCAGTTTATCGTCCAAACTTCTTGACTACAGTCGTCTTGGAATGGGTCATCTCTATTAACGACTACGCGATACGCTTGGCACCACTTGATGGAAAAGACTACAGATCCGTGTCGTGAAGAGGTATCATCACTTTTATCTTGAAGCGCCCAACGTTTTGTTAATATGGGAATATAAGTCTAGAAAAAGTGTTCCCAATTCTTTGCTATGCGTACTAGAAATAACGTTTCAAGTCGTTTTATGCGAATTCTAAAAACATCAACCGTAAAAAGATATCGTTTCTGACAAAACTTCAAATTCACAAAACCTTACAACTGAGGATAACACCGTCACAACTGCTAGATATTTTTATTGCACCAGTTTGAAATTTCTACGACAAATCAACAAGACATATCTACGACAAATCTTAAATTTCAACCTAGCAACCTTGCATTCACCAATCTAGACTTTCTCTTTAGTAACGTATCGAAATATTCGGTTGCTAATTCAAATTATATAAACCACGCAATCTATTTTTACATCCACGGTAAATAAAATTTGCAATGATAGTGTGAAGAATCTTAACAGTTATCGATGACTGCTTTCTGAGAATTAAAAAGAAGCTTTTACATAACCAATAGCTAAGTTTTTTATATAATAAGGGGCAAACGCGCATGCGGCTCACCTGAGTATAGGTCTCTCCTGTTGTAGGGAGGATAGCTAGGCTAGGGAGCATTGACAATCGCAGTACCAGAGAACTCGCATCTTTGACTCTGCTCCCCGTCCCTGGTCTGGATATTCGTACTTGTCATTTAACCTACTACTACCACAGAGTAATTCTACTACCTTATTCTTCAACGCATAAACAAAAAATCTCGTATCTTAAACGTTTGTTTAAATCTATCTTATAAAGAAACGCAAATCTTGTTTTTAAAGGTCATTGATACAAGACATACTGTTTATTATAAGTTAAATAATTTCCAAGCTTTTTTTCCACATAATAGCTTCTAAATTCAGTGCAAGACAAGAAATTACACTAGAATTTTTTTTTTTAATAATATAGGGTGACAAACGATCACACAGTCCACTTATGGGCCACAGCATGGTAAGTGCATGCTGTGGCCCATAGACATCTACATTTATCCACAATTAAGAATCAAAATGCAGATGCGTTGTCATCCCTGAGGACTAAAAAGGGTCTCCAGTTCTCTACACTCATCATACGAACGCAACACAGCAGCATTAGGCTGCTATTTCATGTTGGTATTCTGTGAGAGCGTGGTCCTACCCTGGTCGAGCCGACCCATTCGTGCTACAACCATAATGTAGCTGCAGCATGGCTCCACCACGTATGAAACAAGAGTATGAGTACGAGAGTATACGAATTACGAGTAAAACCTATATATACCTCAAAAGCAAATATGTATGTGGAAATTATTTTAATTTTTGGTGTTTTGGGAAAGTGTGGTCTAAGGAATATCACAAGTTCAAAGTAAGAACTGGAATGTCGTTTAAATAGGTACATTAAAATCTTTATTTCCTATTTATTCTCTCTTAGGGATAGATTTTCTTATTTAATGGAACCATCCCCGAAACTTCTTTTCGGAGCAACGAAAGCATATTCTAAAATAAAACTGACTGACTTTAGATTAATTCAGCATCACAATTCAGAGCACTACAAATTTATATTTGGTTTAATTTTCATTGCCATATTGATAATAAGATGTGCAACATGCAAAATTAGAACGTCCTCGATGTGACTTGTCAATTCATTTTATAATTTCAATCCCAATATTGAAATACACAATACATTTACACCCGTTTACAAAAAACATGATATGACCAATGATTAGGTTTGTCAACCCTACTATAGAATGTTGTAATATCCTACTATAATAAGAGTCCAAATTCAAAATTTATATATATATATATATAAACCACAATATTAACGGCGTGAGGCTGTCAATAAATGCTCAAAGCAGCATCATCATTACAGCCTATCACAATTGCACTGCCGAACATTGGCCTCCCCCAAGGAATGCCACAAAACTGCTCCTGAGTCACCTGCATCCATCGACTTCCTGCTTGTCTTTTCAGGTCGTCAAGCCGTCTATTGAAACATACTATGTATATGTTTTTGTATTTTTTCGCTCGCTGCCATATTTAAACAGGTCTATTATAGTAATATTTGAAATAAAAACAATCTTGACAACCCTACCAATGACAGAATAGGTAACGCCCCAAAGTAAAGAGAAATAACGTCGAGTCTGAAGCGGTATTGATGCGGGTCGTTTTCACGAATCTGTATTACGTATTCATCGAGCATGAAGCTTCACACGTAATTCGTATAATGAATTCATCGTCCGAATTTCACGCATTTCACTTTCGCTAGTAAATCGTAGCTATTTGATTTTGAAAGTTTACATTTATTTATAAATTTACTGAAAAGTTGTAAGAACTACAAAATGGCAAAAATAAGTAAAATTTTCCACGGATTTACGTTTTTTTTTTCTCAAGAAAAGTAAGACCATACTACTTTTACTGTGCTGGTAATAAAGGGTTTATCAAAATGAGACGAATGTTTTGTTTGTTTTTTCTTAGCTAGTTCGAAAGTACTACTTATTTTTTTTAATAAATTATACTTCTAGGGTAGTCCCACATACATTTCAAAAAAAAAAATGCATCACTAAAAGTGTGAAAAAAGGGAATGAATATTTTAATGTAATTATTTAGACTGTATTCTAGTTATAACCTTGAACTTGTGATATTCCTTAGTCCACTTAAAAGGGTAAATAATTAAAACTTTTAACAAATAGTAAAAACCAACATCAAATTACTAAAAAAGTAGAAACCGACTTCAAAGTGTTCGAATCGAACACCTGGGGATCGGAATGAGCTACAGAAGTAACCTATACTCTGATAATGCATACGTTGAATAAAACTAATCTGAGGATTTTTTTTGACTTTGTTTTAATACCCGACGTTTCTCGTGCTTGGGTGTTCTACCCCCGTGCCTCAAGAAAGCACGTAAAGTCGTTGGCCCTACGTCTGTTCTCTCCCCAGTAGTTTTTAGTATATCAATGCTCTCCAGTCGTGTTGGATTGCCATCCAGGACACGACACGAGTGTGTGCTCAACACACACGTGAATAGTGCAGATTGATAGTTTCTGTTGAGACTGGCCTATGGTTTTAACGGCACGTGAGACCCCATGACCATGGGTGGTGTAAAGCAACCGAAACGCTGGGAATTAAAAATCAGTCAAATTAAATGCGACAAAATCCGTAAAATTAGTTTTATTTAAAGTGTAAAATTCGTGTAAATATATGAAATCATTAACATGCATACGTACATATTACGATGATTTGAAGAGAGATTTGCTGACCCTGATCAGTTTAGGAGCACCAGTAAGATCCCAAATTCTAACACCCTTAATCACAATTTAATAACATTGTGAGTGAAGAAACTTCATGCTCTTCATGATTTCTTCATGATTCTTCGAGATTAAACGGAGTACACCATACCGCATTAATGTAGTGTGTAGTGTTTCCAGGCTTAAAAAAAAAAGATGGGCTTAACATTATATCGAATATTTTGCCACAAAAGCCAGACCAGACCACACCACCAGAATTTTTATTATTAAAAAGTTTACACATTTCGGACTTTCTTGTAAGAAAAGTGCTTTCACGTTTTCACGGTACGGTTCTTTGAACGTTGTCATCCGAAAGGCTCTTGTCTCTATAAATGTTCCCTCGGTTTTAGAGCCTTGTGGAATATTTAGAGAAGATGGCAGGAGACCCGACGGTATGACATTGGTCCCTTGGGAGAGAGGTAAAGCCCTAGTGTAGGATGCTACTTGCGTAGACACTTTGGCGGCCTCTCATCTCAGGGGTACCTCGTTTAGAGCCGGAACGGCATCAGAGGCAGCTGAACTGAGTAAGTGGCGCAAATATGAGTCTCTGAGAGATGACTACATATTTGTGGCATTTGCTGTAGAGACTATCGGTCCGTGGAGTCCACGTGCGGTGAAGTTCTTAAAGGAACTGGTCGTTGTTGCTGGTGATAAGAGGGCTGGCTCTTTTCTCGCTCAAAGGCTAAGTATAGCCATTCAGCGGGGAAACGCAGCCAGCGTTCTTGGCACGATACCGCGTGGAGTAGGACTGTTTGATAATTAAATTACAAGTTTTAGTTTTTTTTAATTATATTTTTTAATATTGTATATAATAAAATATAGAGATATTGGAAAAAATTTAAATATCTTAAGAGATAGTGGAAGTGATCGGGATAAGTCCCGATCCCACTTCCACCCATCTACGATTTTATTAGGACGTTATTACATTTATTTACAAGCGATAACAACGAATGGGATGGGAAATATGGGCATGAATTTAATCAAATCGTCTTCATACCAGGCGTATTGAACGCTAAGCAATGCGACCTTCGAACAAAAAGTGTATAGTATATAATATTGTAACTTACAACATTGACAGTCACGTAATAGATATGGTCGGCAAACGGCGCCTCAATTGAAAGAGTGATTGATATATTTATTTAGTCATTATTGGTGTAGCAATTTATGTTTAAGTGCTTTCAAATTAAGTTCAATTTGTAATGAGCGGTAATGACAGTCACGACGACGTCGTACTCGTAATGTCGGGCTATCATTTTAGAATTAAAAAAATACAAAATAATAGCTCGGCCGGGCAGACAACATGATCTACCCTTTCCGGTAGGTGACGCAATGAGTTTCACTCCACTCCGAATTCACTCAGAACTTTTAAAAGTGAAAAAAACATAAAATTCATTGATAACTTCAGATTTTGTTATCATTTTTTTTTGGAACTAAACCAACATATTATATCGTGAATGTGAGTCATCTAATCTAAAATCCCGCGCAGAATTTATTACGATTGGATTTTATGGGTTTTAATTTATTTTGTTCGGACCCCTAATTTTTTTTTTCTAAAATAAGAGTAGCCTTAATTACTCCTTATAACATCAGCTAACTGCCAGTGAAAGTCCCGTCAAAATCGGTCCAGCCATTTCGGAGAGTAGCCGCTTATACTTTCATATGCATTTAATAAAAAGCTGTTACTTTGACATTACAAATAGACACTTCAATTTTATTTATTTGTATAGATATAGATAATAAAGAAGTAATATAAACAAAGTTCAATACTGTAGTAAAAATAAATAGAAAAGAATTTTTTTTTTACGTGGTAGAGCCATGCTGCAGCTATATTAATAGTGTAGTTGTAGCACGAATGGGTCGGCTCGACCGAGGAAGGACCACGCTCTCACAGAATACCAGCGTAAAATAGCAGCTTAATGCTGCTGTGTTTCGTATGGTGAGTGTAGAGAACCTGAGAACCTTTTTACTGGAAAAGAGGCATTCTATCTTAGTCCTCACGGCTGACAACACATCTGCATTTAAATTCGAAAACGAAGAAAAGATTCTGTTCAGCCGTTTGAAGATCATTAGCTCTTGTTTCGGGGGTTTTTAAATTTTTTAATTATATTGTAAATGAGGCATTCCATCTTAGTGCTCAGGGATGACAACGCATCTGCATTTTGATCTTCAATCGAGGATAGATGTAGATGTCTATGGGCCACAGCAACCACTTACCATCAGGTGGACTGTGTGCTCGTTTGTCACCCTTATTCTATAAAAAAAAAGTCATGCAGATTTTCCCACGTTTTCTTTCACCGCCGAGCACGTGGTTACCTACCGACAACTTCATTTCAATTATATAATAAATTTCACATGAAGTTAAGTCAAGCGCTTCTCTCCATAACACGGTAGGTACTTACATAAATTATTTTATAAGATTAAAAAATATTTGTTAATAATGTTGTTTACAATGCTTACATAATCTCTAATTACATTCATAATTCATCGGTCATTAGATTAGCATCGCCAAAATAATCATCGCATTCCAACCTAATTCTTCCATAATATGATAAAACCTGGACTCTACATAATTTTAGCTACGAGAAAACAATGGCGAAACACCCACATCCAGGTCACGCTCGAAAGAACAGCAGGATATTACGATCGCTTGCTGGGCACTGTAACGGATGTCTGCTAGACAAATTATGAGTACAATCATTGAGAAATAATATTAAGGTTTTATATTTCGTGTATACATCGTAATTTACAATGTTTTTTTTTTATATACTTATATTAACTTAAATATCTTTAACCTATTTTCTACCGACTTCAAAAAAGAGGAGGTACTCAATTCGACTGTATGTTCTTTTTTATGTGTGTTACCTCATAACTTTTTTCTAGGTGAACCGATTTCGATGGTTCTTTTTTTATTTGAAAGCTGGGTTAAAGGCTGGTGCTTCTCATGTGGTCCCATATAAATTTGACCAAGGTCTGACCAATAATTTTTGAGTTATTCTTAGTAACTTATATTGAAGTCGCTTGTACAAATTTCTTTATTTTAAATTAATAATTATTACAAAATCATTAGCAAAATATTATTGTCAGTAGGTACTTTATCTTCAGTAGCCTTTCTTTTTATTCTCCTGCAACGTGGAGGCAGTTTACATACATAAATTTCACAAGGACAAACGTCCAGACCCGGAATAATTATTTGTAGGCAATACTCTTGTTCCGTGCGGGATTCGAACTTGTGGCCCTCAGCGCCGCAACTCATTGCTAAGCCACTGCGCCACGGAACCGTCTAGATTTAGGATCTTTCCAAAAATGTGCGAACTGGCATGCACTACAAACACGTCTCTACCACGCAGGACATTGGTAATGCTGTTGTTGCCAATTTACAGTCAGCAGGATTTGAGTTCAGTATTTAAAAAAGATATTAAGTATTTTAAAGTACCTACTTTAAAATTAAAAATATAAATTAAATAGCTAAGGTATAAAAAATTAAATGCCTCACTAAGCGTTTAGACAGTAGTCTGTTTCTCTTGATCATGCTTTGTTTAGAGGACGAATTTATTATTGACGGTGACGTTTTATCTAATGTAGTGGTGTTAGGTTTAAAAGTGGCAGTGATAGTAAATTCAAATGTGGAAGGGAGGATGGTGCTCTTAGAACTAGGAAAGTAAAAATATTTTATTTTATTTTTTGCGGATCATCATCATTACAGCCCTTCACAAGTCCACTGCAGAACATAGGCCTCCCCCAAGGGATGCCACAAAGCACGGTCCTGAGCCACTTGCATCCATCGACTTCCTGCGTGTCTTGCCAGGTAATCACTAAATCATGTGAGGGGACGCCCCACACTTCGCCTACCGGTACGAGGCTGCCACTCGAGAACCTTTCTTCCCCATCGGTTGTCGATTCTTCGAGCTTTGTCGGTTACTCTGATTCTACTGCGGATATCCTCATTTCTAAGTTTATCATGCAGAGAAACCCCGAACGTAGCCCTCTCCATAGCTCGCTGAGCGACCTTGAGCTTCCTCATACGGCCAGCAGTGAAGGACCACGTCTCAGATCCATAACTCATCACTGGCAACACGCACCGGTTGTACAAATTCGTTTTCAAATTTTGAGGTAGTATAATATACCTAACGAGAGATGTGTCGTAATCTCCCGAACGCTGCCCAGCCGAATTGAATCCGTCGATTGACCTCTCGGTCGAAGTTGGACTTACCTAGTCGGACTATTTGTCCCAAGTAAACATACTCGTCAACAACTTCGAGCTTAGTGCTTCAAACAACTACCGGCATAGATTATTAGCTACTTATTGAATGTTAACATTGTTAATTTGTTAATATAGGCATAATGAATGCCCGCAAAGTAACGCCCGATTTAATTGATTTCTGTTATTCAGCCGGTCATTAGCTGTGGGCATTGTGAGCAGAATAAGAATGAATGAATGGATAACATTTGTTGCTCCCGCCCCGATGCACGCCCGTCACTCACATTGTATACTAAGTATTTATATCTTAGTTTTATAGGGCGGGGACTGTTTTCAAGGTAAGTTACGACATTATCATAGTTGTTGACAGCGATCTCTTATAATATGAAACACTCGGGCGTAGCCTAGATACCTGATACATGTTGAAATTATAATAAGAAGAATCTAGATTTGAATGATGAAGATTTTTAAAGTGCAAACTTTTTTTGGGCACGTTGGGCATTTTTGAGATGGGGAAAAAGCACTGAACTCGCGTGAACGTCACGCTCAGATACATAAAATTGTTTTTTTTTTTATAGGATAGGGTGACAAACGAGCACACAGTCCACTTGATGGTAAGTGGTTGCTGTGACCGATAGACATCTACATCTATCCTCGTTTGCGAATCAAAATGCAGATGTGTTGTCACCTGTGAGGACTAAGATGGAATGCCTCTTTTCCAGTAAAAAGGGTCTCCGATTCTCTACACTCACCATACGAAACACAGCAGTGTTAAGCTACTATTTTACGCTGGTATTCTGTGAGAGCGTGGTCCTTCCCCGGTCGAGCCAATCCATTCGTGCTACAACTATACTACTAATATAGCTGCAGCATGGCTCTACCACGTATAAAATGAAAGTAATGTTGAAAACCCAATTGATTAGATTTTATAAAATTGATATGTATCTATAAATTTGTTTGTATTATTTTCATGTAAAACAGCGCAATAAATGAAAATTTTATTACTATATTAATACGTTGATAAAAATAATTTGTAATAAGAAATACTTCCTAAAAAAATATTTCTTAACAATCCAAAAATAATGTTTACAAGTTTGTGAAGCTAAGAAGTGTTCACTTGCGATGTGCAGTCCTACGACTGACAGAGTTTTTTATAAAACTGAAGTGACAAACGAACTTCTCCACCATCCATTCACCTATGGTAAGTGGTTACTGCAGTCCATGGACACCTGCTGCCAATTTTAAGCAAGGTCTGGAGATGCGTTATCACTTATCACCTCTGAAGGCTAAGATGGAATGCCTCACAGCTTGTACTGATACTGGTTGCTATACCCTTCAAAACAGAACACGGGAGAGCAAACACTGCTATTTTGTGGCAGAAATAGTCAACAGAGTTGTAGATACCCAGACGGACTCCTAGACAGAAAAGGAGTCCTGAGACCTAGGATAGTACTAATTATAAACATTTAGTTCACTATACATGCCTACCTAACGACATAGCCCAACCGATTAGTAAGCTGAAGTGGCAATAGGCCGGCCATATAGCTCGAAGAACCGACAACCGATGGGGAAAAAAAGGTTCTCTAGTGGCAGCCTCGTACCGGTAGGCGAAGTGAAGAGCGGCCCCCCACTAGATTGAGTGGCGACCTGGTAAAACATGCAGGAAGTCGATGGATGCAGGTGGCTCAGGACCGTGCTTTGTGGCATCCCTTGGGAGAGGCCTACGTTCAGCAGTGGACTTGTGAAGGGCTGTAATGATGATGATGATAACATGCCTACCCACACCTTGTCCAATGTGGACTGAGATGTTAGACATCCTACACAATCTAGGCTATTTCATTTTATATGCATTTAGCAGGGCTCTCCTAGACATGGACGCTACAGGGCACTCCACCAGGATTTATTATCCTAATTTTTAAGCCAAGTTGATAAATTCTAAAAAATTTGTTTTATTCAATGTAATCATCTCTATATACATATAAGAATCAATTGCTGTCCGTTAGTCTAGCTAAAACTCAAAAACGGCTAGACCGATTGTGATGATTTTTTTTGTGTGTATTTGAGTGGGTTCCTGGATGGTTTAAATTCAGAATTGAACCCGGTAGGTGGCGCTGCTGGCAAGATCCAGAAATCACCCGTGCGAAACCAGGGCGGTTCGCTAGTAAGAAATAATTACGTGTATAGAATCCTCTGCCCGTATATTTTACAACTTACTACAGCACTTATTACTTCTTTTACTAGTACTCCCATCACACTGGGTCGATTTTTGTTTTTTTTTTTTTAATATAGAAATTATTATGAAATTAGATGTTCATTTGAACACAAGACACTATGACGTAATTTACAGTTATTCCCATAAAATTTCTACTAGTACAGAAAGTTTCGTGTCAACAGCTCGTAAGAACTATTTGATTTTTTTGGAGTTTTGTTTAGTTTTGTAATAATATATTGATCTGGGACTTATAGGTCCCAATTTATGTGATACTTTTAACAAATAAGGATGTGCCAACTGTATTACTTGCCTAGAATATAGAAAAAGGCGACTAATGGAATATTAGGTTTGTGATTATGTAGGCGATAAGCCACCTATCACTTCTATCACAATTTTACATCTAATCCCATACTTTTTTTGGCTAAACGTAGAGTAGCTCTGTGCTATTTGGACTCTGCCTACCCCTCGGTGATTACAGGCGTGAAACTGTGTATGTAATATTTTATTTAGCTAGACATTAATAAATCCAAAAGTCTTGACTCATCATCTCACCAAGAATCAGGGCCGGATTATCCAAAGGCAAAGTAGGCAATTGCCTATCGGCCCGCATCGGTACAAAAAGCACTTTCACGTGATATAGACAGTTGGAACGAGGGAGAGGGGCCCGACACTTAGACAATAGTCTACTGGTGAGTTTCTTGCCGTTACTCCTCACAAGGTCTCCCTTCAGAACGGATTTGTTGAAGAGTTAGCGTAGCACTTGACTTTCAAAAATTGTAAAAGCCAATCTCTATATACGTGTAAAAAAAAATTGCTGTCCGTTATTATCGCTAAAATTCGAAACGATTTTGATAAAATGGTTGGTTTAGATTCACAACTGGACCCGGTAAGTGGCGTTTTTGTCGAGATTCAGAAATTGCCCGTGCGAAGCGGGGGCGGATCGCTAGTTTTAAATAAAAATATTTGACTTTGACACTCGCATCGCCTAGACTCTTCTACAGGGCTAAATCTGGCCCTGTCAACGATTGGCTATATCGGTTCCTTTCCTTAATATTTACATACTCTGTCATAACCGCACTAGAAATCACAGTGGTTAACTTCCGCGTGTTTCCGGTCGCTCACCCATTACCCGTGATAAACTTTCACCGGGCGAAATGTTTAAATTCACGCCGGCTACATTTCGCTTCACATCGATTTCATTACGTGAAACAGTGGTCAGTGTGGTTTATTGGATTAGCAGCTATAGCGTTCTCTCTCTTATTTTAGCAGCCTCTAAAAAAGGAGCAGATTCGAATTCGACTGTATTTTTTAGATGTTTGTATGCGACACCTTCGTCAAATGCGACCCGATTTAAGTTTCATTTATTTTTTATTAGGTTGTTACATCCAATAAGTCTATTACTGAACGTAGACCTCTAACATAGATTGCCTCATAGAGGGGATTTTGCCATAATCACAAAAAAATCAGGAAGATGCTGCTCCCAATCAGCTGTTCCAGTTTCCCTCTGTCGCCTCTTACGACACCTGCGGCACTATATGAGGTAGTGGATTTTACACCGCCACTACACGGTTACCTATCCTGTAATGCCTGTCAGGTTATACCTTAAGGGTAGATATTCCCATTTAAATTTGAAGAAAAAATTAAAGTTTAAACATTTTTTTTAAGTTTATAATTTAGACGACATGCTAGTTATTACCTTGATCTTGTGACATTTCTTAGTCCACTCAAGAGTAAAATAATTAAACAAAAAAAGAAACCGGCTTCAAAGAACTAATAATATTAAATTGAAAATTAAAAAAAAACCACCGAAACAAAAAGAGCTGATGACTTTTAAACAGCTGAAAACATTTTCTTGAATTATAGCTAAGAATACTCTCGATGAAGTCACCTTTCAAACAAAAAAATCTAAATCTAGATCGGTTCATCCGTTTGAGAGCTACGTTGCCACAGACAGACACACAGATACATACGTTAGACATATAAAACCCCTCTATTTACGTCGGAGGTTAAAAATAATAATAAAAATAGCTGCTGAACTCGGTACCAAGACATTATGTATGGAAGAAATAAAGTTCCGATTTAGAAGCTGTTAAATTATATCGAAATATTTTATTCTTTTTTTTTATTATGTAGGAGACAAAAGCCTCGTAATTAATTTTAAATTAGTATTACTACACTCTCATTACACTCCTATGCAGGATCTCATCAGAAAGATAACACAAATATTTTATAGAAAGACGTTAATTGTGGAGGCGGTGTTAGAATATCCATTACAACAGCGCAAAGCAAACCAGGAGATGGGCAGCAGCGTCTTCATAATAACAACTAGAAAATTTAAAAAAAACCGCTGTCGCCGCCTGCTCAGCGTGGCAACTGTAGAAATTATCACCCTTATACCTTATACAAGCCTTATACAACCATTCACTTTGTTATGCAGTGGCATAACAAAGGCGTCCAAAAGAATGCCACAAAATACGGTCCTAAAGTCCTAAACCACCCGTATTTATCGACTTCCTGTGACTGTTACCAGGTCGTAGCTCCGTCTTCTTTACTTCGCTTACCGGTCCGAGACCGCTAATGGAGCACCTTTCTTTCACATCGGTTATCGGTTATTCGAACTATATGGTCAGCCATTCTCTATCACGCAGGAAAAATGCCGAGCATATCCGTCTACATAGCTCGCTAAGCGAACTTAAGCTTCCTCATACGCTCAGCAGTGAAGGACCACGTCCTCAAATTCATGTTAACACTGTCAACACACGCTGGTTGTATAAGTAGCGGCACAAAAGTCTAGCGGTGAAAGTTATTGTGCACAAGTCGCGCTGATTGGCTTATTATACTCTGGGCTAAGCTAACTGACGCTGGTGTGCCTGCCAATGTGGTAAACATCTTTAAGTACTGGTATGGTCATCAGACTAACCAGGTTAAGTGGCTTGGACAATTTTCTGATGAGTACAGGTTGGAATGTGAGGTGAGACAGGGTGGTTTGACTTCTCCCTTACTTTTCAACCTGTACATTAACCAGCTGATAGTGGAACTCAGCAGCACACGGGTCGGATGCTCTCTTGACGGACACTGTGTCCATAGCATCAGTTACGCTGATGACATGGTGCTGCTGAGTCCCTCAATCGCTGCTCTCAGAAAATTAATCTTAGTTTGTGAGCAGTTTGCGGAATCACATGGCCTTATTTATAATGTAAGGAAGAGCGAGCTTATGGTGTTTCATGCGAAGAAACGTAAAGTGGCTTGTGTTCCACCAGTAAATTTAAACGGGGTAGCTCTTACGAGAGTGTCATCCTTCAAGTACCTTGGCCACATAGTTACCGAAGACTTGAAGGATGACAGTGATATTAAAAGAGAAAGGAGGGCGATGGCAGTCCGCTGCAACATGTTGGCCCGCAGATTTGCTCGGTGTAACGCAGAAGTTAAAATTTCCCTGTTTAAAGTCTTCTGCCAAACAATGTACACGTGTAATCTGTGGGTTAACTATACGCAGCGGGCTATCAATGGTCATCGAGTTCAATATAATAATGCCTTCAGAGTGATGTTGGACTCCCGCGATTTTACAGTGCATCAAAGATGTTTGTGCTAGCGCATACTGACGGTTTTCACGCTGTAATACGCCAACGAATCGCGTGTCTTATGCGCAAAGTGCGAGGGAGTTCCAACACTATTCTGAAGGTCATTAGTGATGAGCCAGACCGTCCAGTCATGAGGCACTGGGTATACATACATACGTGTATAACAGGTGTCACAAACTGGCCCGGAAAATATTTAAATTAATGTCAGAGTGTAGGTTTTTTTAAATTCTGTTTTACTAACATAATTTGTAACTCATATGTTGTACTAACCCTCTTATGGACCAAAAGTCTGAAATAAATTCATTTTATTTTATTTATTTTATTGCGCATAAGTCGCGCTGATTGGCTTATTGCGCATAAGTCGCGCTGATTGGCTCGTGCGTATCGTTCGCACGCGCTGATTGGCTCTCCAGTTGCATTCGTGCAATTCAATTCGTGCGCGTCCCCTTCACGTTTCGTTCAGCGCTAGACTTACGTGCCGCGGCTTGTACACTATTGTTTTCAGCTTTTGGGGCGGCTTCGCCTCGATCTATTAATGTGGTGTTATTTAGATTTAAGACAATCAAAAAATCATCAAAAAACATTTATTTTATAATTGTTTTTATTTAAAAAATCTCTAAGTATTCTGATAAAATCTATAGCAGTCTTTCTCAAAGTGGGCGATAACACCCCCTTGTGGGCGTTGGAGACCTAGAAGGGGGTATAGCGATACATCGACAACATTTAGTTGCTAGAAATTTAAGTGAACGACTGTTTCAATCATTGCAACATGTCATCAGAGCAGTCAATAAAATCCGAAACAACTCTTTAAATGACATATTATTTAATCAGCTTTGTGTTACTAATGATGAAGATTTTAACCGATTGATCTTTCACACAGAAGTGCAATGGCTATCAAAAGGAAATTATCTGACTCGATTTTACAATCAAAGTAAAATCGAGTAGATCGAGAAATAGAGTTCTTGGAAAACAAAAACACAGAATTGCGCGACAACCTCATCACATCAAGGAATGATTTCGCATACCTGACAGACATTTACACATTGCTTAATTATATGAATCTCCAACTTCAAGGCGATGTCAAAGGCGATGACTTGAACTTAATAAAAACAAAAAATGTCGTCGCTGCTTTCGTAGCCAAGCTGCTCTTACACAAGAAGAATGTCGGCAGACGTGAGTTCCATAATTTTCGCAATTTATCAGTATCCTGCAACAACGATGACTTGCTTGTCTACTTTTGAAATTGGAAATACCAGACTGGGTGTTAGCCTCTTTTTTAAATGTCAACATAGCAGTATCACCCCAACTGGAAGAAGAACTTATAGAACTGACAACGAACGAGGAAATAAAAATCAAATTCAAAAATGGCTACCAAGAATTTTAGTTACAAAAGTCAATCCCGCAGTTGTACCCTGGAATGTGGTCGATCATTCAACGATTTTTGATAGCATTCCCATCGTCATATGAATCGTCATATATATCGTGAACGTGGATTTAGCGCTGTGACAACGCTGCTTACTAAACAAAGATATCGTTTGCATGTTACCGAACGCGGCGACTTACGACTGTTTTTGAGTAAAATCGAACCTGATATCAACAAACTTATTAAAAATTGGTTGCCTGTAAAGTCGGTATACGGGCGAAAGTTTACGTGACAACGACTTTGAGTGGTAAAATAATTTTATTATGTCTGTCTCTCGCTCTTAGGCGGGCTAACCATGCCCGAGTGGAAGGGACGCGTGCCTCTCACTCGCTCTCATTGTGAGCGCATAACGTGAGCGGAGCGTAACGCAGTTTCTTGAAGTGTCACCCGGCAAACCAATTTATAAGACGTTGTCACGTCAAAATCATCAAATTCATCCATCTCATTAGATTAGTTTTAAAACTAAAATTGATTACCTATCTATATTGTTTCTTTTAATTTGATTAAAATATATTCTTAATGTTTTAAAGTTGCGTTTTAATTGCTCTCACTGGTAATAATGTCTAGTTTAGAATGTAAGTTTAAGCACCAGATCCGACTAATATAGCACACCATAACTAAATTAATTAAAGTAATGAAATTGTGGTTTTTAAGATATAGGAGTGTATAAAAAATTGGGGGCGCTGAAAAATAATTGATTTTCAAAGGGGGCGGTAAAGGAAATAAGTTTGATAATCTCTGATCTATAGCCTAGACCACTCCTGGTATTGTTATCTTTCTGATCGTGAAGGTTCATCCTAATCGGTTCAGCCATTCCAAAGATTAGCACGGACGCACAGACAGACAAACAAAAAGTTAAAATATAACACTCAGCTCAATAAAAGGCAGTTATTTCGATATTACAGACAGACGCTTTAATTTTATTCTATAAACAATTTTATTCAATTTTATGTATGTATATACAGATAATATTTTAGCCCTTACTTAAACGAATTAAAGTTGACAATGTGATGAACGTCACCGTTACAACCATGTTGCCATGTGAAAGATTTCAAAACCTAATCTTTATGATATTATGAAACGAAACGATAAGATTTTACGTAAAAAAAAATGGCTAACGTCAATAATATGAATGAAAGTACCGAGCCGTAATCTTCCTCATAAATAAAAATCAGCCCATTTGATAATGAATTTATAACATTGTATTCAACAACTAAATATTAAATATTCTTCGTAGTACCTACTCGAATAATCTAGTATACTGGATGCCTTAAGTTTTTAATTGCAAATTACTCATTTACTACATAAGTAGATAACCATGTAGAGGCGGTGTAAGAATATTCACTAGCCCATATCATCCCGTGGGGATCGTAAGAGGCGACAGAGGTAAACAAATCAGCAGATGGGTAGCAGAGTCTTCTTAATAACGACTAAAAATAAAAATAAACTGCTGTTGCCAACCCGCTTGCCAAGCGTGGCAACTATGGCAAATGTCCCTCCTATAAGTCAATCTATGGGCAAGAACTATTTTCAGCAGTGGACTTTAATAGGCTGTAACCGTAACTAAGTGGTCAGTTAAAAAGGGAACGTCATAGAGAAACGTTTATTTTTACGAGGTGGTTACATTACTAAGCGGTAGAACTCATTTTCTGCCATGTTATAAAAGTCCATAAACACCCACTGCCACTACTGTGTTCCGGTTTGAAGGGTAAGAAATAATTTAGTAGCTACCGAAGTCGGGGTTTTAATTACCCTATACGCTATGTCTTCGCACCGACTTTTAAAGCTACGAGTATTAAATTACTTACGATGAAATCATTTTATTATTTTTAATTATTTGAACTTGGTTGTTATAATAGTTTAATTATTTTGACCTTTTAAAATGCTTAATTAAAAAACTACATAAACTCAAGGTAACTACGAGTTGCCTAAATGGTGAAACTATTTAGAAGATAACTAGAATGCCGTCTCAATCTTCTGTCTAAGACCACTTACTACTTACTACAACTTTTTTCCACCCCTAGAGGTGGATTTTGCTTCAAACTTAAATGGGAGCATCGTTGAGGTATGGCCAATTAAAAAAAAAAGTGTGCAGTTCACTCGCGGTAGAAGTGAAACTTTCAAATGAAATTAAATGAAATGAAATATAAAATATCATCATTACAGCCCTTCACAAGTCCACTGCTGAACATAGGCCTCCCCCAAGGAATGCGACAAAGCACGGTCCTGAGCCACCTGCATCCATCGACTTCCTGCATATCTTACCAGGATGTCACTCCATCTAGTGGGAAACGCCCTACACTTCGCCTACCAGTACGAGGCTGCCACTCGAGAACCTTTTTTACTAATAATCAAAAATTCTAATAATTTTTCGAATATAAAATATACATAATATAAATTTCACGGCAAACGATTTATTTAATATAATAATTATCAACCACAAGTGCGGCATAAAATATAAGTTAAAAGTTTAATTTTATAAGACATAAATGTTACAACCCTTATTTTTAGACGAGTAGAGCCTAAATTTAGTGTAATAAATCAAAAGAATATTTTCTTTCGAGTAAAATTCCATATACTTCATTTTATAGGTAGTCATTTTATTGAACAAAAATTGATTGACTCTCAAGTTCGTACCTAAAATAGACTAGATGGCCTTAACACGACTAAATTAATATAATATTCTATCTCATTCTCTCGCAGGCTAAATCCTATACATGTATGTGTTGTCTCTTTTTAGTGTCGCTTTTTCGTTGCACCGAGTTTCGAATCATAACGATTCTATAGAAGTTTTCACTTCAAAAAATTAAATCGGTTTACAATCGGCGAAACTATCGCGTAACATGAATCCAAAAAAAAAACACAGTCTACCTTTACCCTTACCTGTACCATTTTTGTAGTCGGTGAAGACAATGAAATTTTGTAGATACGATCAGGACGCGATCTAAAAATAATTTTCATGAATATGATGTAACAGATTTCTCTTAAAATATAATATATCTCTAATATATTATATTCGTAATCTATGAATATATAATTTTAAAGCTGTGTGAGTGTCCATACCACTAGACAACAATACATGAAATATTCTAAAGCGACGGCGGCCTGAGGAGGACATTCTCTAAAGTAATTTGATCATGATATATACATATGTATATTATAGCAAAAGTGCAGACCCACGCAAATCTTCCTGCCGTTGATCTTCTGTGTGACCTAATTCTTCAACATTAAAGATTCTGCAATAATATTAAAATGTGTTCACCCTTATATTACGAGCAAATGAAGTTTTTATAATCGATCTGCAGTTGTTTGAAGAGAATTCTTTTAAATTGCAAATAAAAAAAGCCTCGTGAATAATAAGTGACGTAACCCCATTATTGACTGAAAAAACCGTAGACAAAGCAAGTCCAAAGAACAGAGCGAATTAGTCATTAAGTCCTTTATGTACAAAAATAGTTATCAGTATTAGTCAAAAGGCTCTCGATTATGGCGTTTGGTGATTCATGGAGTTTTAATTGGATGCCGACTTTGTTTTAGATGACAGGTTATATTTTACACATTAAACGAGTCACTTATGTTGCACACAAACTTCAAAAAGACTAAGAATAAATTATAAAAGTATTTGTGTATGTGTGTGTATGTGTGTGTGTGTGTGTGTGTGTGTGTGTGTGCGACATAGGGAAATGAAAGAGGATATGTTCAGCAGCATTTTCTTAATAATAACTCTAAATAAAAAAACATGCGGAGTGTCGTAGAACACTCGGTTGGAACGAGGTTCCTTTCGTAGTATATTATTATTGATAAACGTTTTATATTATTGATTAACAAATACAAATAAATGAATTACTAGCGTCTATTAAAATGAAGCGTCATTTAAAATTCTTTCATGGCAAGATAAGAAAAAGTGCGAGGGAGATGGATATTATTCCAACTCGCTCGCACTATAGAAAGCGGGTCGTGACGGAAAAATCTTACACTTTTCTCGCCTAGCCCCCATCCGCCAAATTCGTACCGTGCGATAAGGAACTTCGTTCCAATAAAAACTACAGTTACCAACCCGCCTGCCAAGCGTACCACCCGTTACAAGTATCTCTTCTATGAGGCAATCTATGGGGGAGACCTATATGTTCAGCAGTGGACATTTGATAGCCTGTAATGATAATTGTGTGAAGTCAAATTAAGTCCCTATTTCGATCTTTTTCAAATAGAGCGCAAAATAATAGAGCTTAACATTGATTTCACGGATTCACGGACTGAGAAACTTTCATCATTACACCCCTTCACAAGTCCACAGCTGAACAAGGCCTCCTCCAAGGAAAGCCACAAAACACGGTCCTGAGCCACCTGTACCCATCACTTCTATGTATATTATGTAATAGTACTATAGTATGTGCCAAATCGATTGAGAAAACGGACAATGACCTTTCGGTCGTTTAACCAGGGTTACAAACCTTCAATATATAGGCACATTTTATATGTAGTACTTTCTTTATTTATAATGATTTTTATAATGATTGATATAATATATATTTATTAACTATTATTAAAAAGTTATGTGAAAGATCGCTGTAGAAGAAAAATCATCTATTGTTATAAAGTACTTTATTCATTTAACAACAAAAAACATTAATTTATAACACATATAAAGATTCGAGTGATAACGACACCGAATAAGTACGTACTTATGCAAAAGATAAAACTTTATTTTAATATTATATAAGAACTTTATTTTTATTCGGTGCAATCATCACTCGTATCTTCACTTGATGAACTATCTGTAACATTAATTATAAAGCGATCTGCAGTTTGGTCAATTCTATCATCCATGCCACGCATTTTTTGTTCAACCTTAAGGACATGCTGAACACAGTTTTTCCATTTATCTGGCGTGATTTGAGTTAAACCATCTTTAAGTAAATTTTTAACATCTTTTAACTTGAAAGTTGTATTTTTTCGTGCAACGTACCCTTTCACATCTGCCCACACAAGTTCAATGGGGTTAAGCTCACAGTGATAAGGAGGTAACCTTACCACTGTGATGCTTTTTTCTTTTGCCATCTCGTCGGTGACGTAACTTCGATAGTTATCTTTAACTGCCTTTATTTTTTCCATTAAGTGGGTCTTTGTGTCCGAGGGCACGTATGCGATCTGTTTAGATTCTAGCCATTCCTGCATATTTTGTTTCCGCCAAGACATTGTTGGGGTTTTTTCTAAACGTCTGGAGTGGTAACTAGCGTTATCCATAACTATGACATCGCCGCTTTGCAGATTTTTCTATTACTTTTCTAAACCAGTCCTCGAAATGGAGAGCGTCCATACTCTCATGGTAGTCACCAGTAGATGATGATTCAAATACCCAATCACATCCTCCAAAAAGCCATTTTCATTGCCAACGTGTACAACTATTAATCGCTTTCCTTACCTGAAGGGGCTGCGCCAGTAGAGTAGCCTTCTAACCGTGATTGACGAGAAGATTCAATTGTGGTGTCTTCCATACCTTTCCCATAGTATGACCTGCGTTAATCCATGTTTCGTCAAGGTAAAAATGTTACGTCCTCGTTTCTTAATATTTGTATTTCTCTCAAATATCTGGTACGCCACAGAACTATCTCTGGGCGATCTATTAGACCACTTTTCTGTTTCTCTTTATATATTTGAATTTTAAATGGCGCAACACACGTCGCAGGAAGTTTTGCTCAAGTTTGGCAACTGGTCATCTTGATTTATACTGAGCAAAATTTTGTCTAAAGTCAGTAATTCTCCTGCAAGAAAGAACTGATGCACTTTCGCTCTTATAGCCGATTTATCAAAATCGTCCAACTTGTCAATTACAGACTTTTTTCTTTTATTAATTATTCCTTTTCTGGTATTTTATGGGAATCTCTATACACGCTTAATACGCGATATATAGTGCTCTTGCTGACTCTGAGATCTCCGAAACCTTTTCTACCATATTAACGTTTGAAGGATACACGTCTTCGGGCCAGGTGTTTTGACATATTTGTATACATTAATGATAATCTCTTGTTCCCCGACCGACAAAGTGGTAGGTTTTCTTTTACTGGTGACGTTAAAGGTGCTCCAGAAGATGGGCCTGTAAATAAATGACAAAATATACTACCATAGTACTACATCACATAAATACATATTGTTTTAGAAAATAAATACCACATGGTCACATAAAAGAGCGCTTTAAGAAATAGAAAGGCTACGTCGTCGCATTTGTACCTATTTGTACGTACCTGCTACGTTTATTATGGGTCGGCGACGTCTCTTTCCACTTGATGTTGAAGGACCGGGTCCTTCACCAAATTCTCCTGAACTCATGTCGATTTAGTAACGACCGTCACAGTAAAACTAATATAACAGATTCAAAACAAAAACTTAACGATATAACAAATTTAACAGTAAAAACTCAACTAAAACAATGCAATGAATGCTATGAATTACCCGAGACGTACACACGCAAGCGCTATCCGAACACGAATGAAAACAAAATGGCGGACTGGCCCAAAAGGTGACGCATCTCTGGCTGCCATTGTCACGTTTCTTTTAGAACGAACTGACGTAACGCGCGTTTTGTTTATTTTAAAGGATGAATTTGCAAAAGCTCAATATGGTGATTATATTGCTTCAAATATTTTTTAATATGAAACTGTTATTAAATGAATTGCTGCGTTACTTACCATAAATTGAAATATAAAATATAACACATTTTTCGCGATGTACCGTAAGATTTTACTATGTTTATAGGAACCACAGACAATATTATTTAAGAAACAAAAAAACAAAACATATGTGCTGACCTAGAAGTGGGAATAATATCAATATTTAAATATTGTTATCACATCTAAATTGAGATTTGTAAGTTACGCCTTTTGACACTCGGCTCATATCTGAGGTCATTGTCCGTTTTCTCAATCGATATGGCACATACTATATACAAATAAATAAAAATGAAGTGTCTGTTTGTAATGTCAAAATAACAGCTTTTTACTAAATGCATATGAAAGCATAAGGTACTTATAACAAAAAAAAATTTTAAAAAAATTTGTCTGTCCGTCTGTCTGTTTGTCTGTTTGTTCCGGCTAATCTCCGAAACGGCTAAATCGATTTTGACGGGACTTTCACTGGCCGATAGCTAATGTTATAAGGAGTAACTAAGGCTACTTTTATTTTAGAAAAAGTATTAGGGTTACTCGCAAAAAAAAAATTTAAACCCATTAAAGCCAATCGTTACAAATTCCACGCGAGCGAAGTCGCGGGGAACAGCTAGTGTAAAATAATAAAAAAGTTATACCGCGATGCGAGTGGAGAAGAATTTAGCATAACAGAACATGACCTCATAATTTTATTTTATTTAAATTTTATTTTATTTTAATATCACAAAATTCAGATAAGTATAAGCACTTATAAATACAATTAACAATTTACATTGATGCCGGTGAAGATCAAGTATGTTTGCTCGCGTTCTTTAACCCAGAAAACATAAAAAAGTTTGTCTATCGCAAGTTTAAAAAATTTAGTTGCTGTAATAATAATTAACCCGCCGACAGGTCAGGGAGCGGCGGACGTAGATAGGAGTTTAGTCACACTTGTGGAGGAGACACTTCCGTGCACGTCATTCCATTAAATTAGCTCAAAGTACTCTCTTTTGACCGTGCTTGGTGGCATTCCTTGGAGGAGGCATATGTTCAGCAGTGGACTTGTAAAGGGCTGTAATGAATGAAAAAAAAAACTCTCTTTTTATAAATTAAGGGTTACAAACGAGCACACAGTGCACCCGATGGTAAGTGAATGAAAATGCAGATGCGTTATTACCCCTGAGGACTAAGATAGATTGGTTCGTTACCATTAATAACCGGCTAAGTGCAAGTCGGACTCGCGCATGAAGGGTTCCGTACCATCGTAAAATACGTTTCTAGTAGAGGAGCCCCCTTTAATTCTTAATTAATTTTTATTTTTATTATTTGTTGTTATAGCGGCAACAGAAATACAATTCTTTAAAAATTTCAAATGTCTACCTATTACGGATTATGAGATACAGCCCGCTGACAGACAGACGGGAGGACAGCGGAGGCTTAGTAATAGGGTCCCGTTGGTTACCCTTCAGGTACGGAACCCTAAAAAGGGTATCCGGCTCTTTACGCACTCCATACGTAACACAGCACTGTTCTGCTGTTTCACGCTGGTATTCTGTGAGAGCCAACGGATTAGTAAGATGAAGTGGCAATGGGCTTTGGTTATAAAAAAAATATAGCTCGAAAAACCGCCAACCCATGGGGAAGAAATGTTCTCGAGTGGCAGCCTCGTACCGATAGACGAAGTGTAGGGCGGCCCGCCGCTAGATAGAGTGACGACGTGGTAAGACGTGCAGGAAGTCGATGGATGCATATGGCTCAGAGCGTTGCTTTGTGGCAATCCTTGGGGGCGGCCTATATTCAGCAGTGGACTTCTAAAGGGCTATAATAGTGATGATGATGGGACGTTGCAGAACGTGACGAAAAGGAGTCGCACACAACATTTGACGTGGCGAACCACAGCAGCTGTTTTTCAGTGTGACCCGTTTCGTATTTAGTTGAATATTGGCAAATCTCTCGATATCTATGTCCAGCCATGGATTAAGGCTGTTTTATTTGTGAACACTTAGACAAAGTTTCCTTTCAGCGAAAGTTTAACGATCTCGCTCGCCGCCTTGACTCGCCGTACGTGCATATACCATCGGCGTGTCATTTTACCGCCGCTGGATGGCCAACATTCGCTTCTATCTCTATTAATTTGTTGTAAAGCGGTCTAGTAATTTCTAAATTCTACTTCTCGTATATATTGATCACAACGGTTAGTTAGTTAAAAGTAAAAGTTACAGCCTATATACTTGCCACTGGTGGGCACAGGCCTCCTCTCATTTCTGAAAGGGTTTTAGGGCAAGGTAATGTCAGCCGCGCTGCCCCAATGCGTGTTGGCGTACTTCACATGTCTTCGGAATATTTTTTATCTTATTTCTTAGACATGCAGGTTTCCTCACAATGTTTTCCTTCACCGCCGAGCACGTGGTTGCAATTAACAATTTCATTGGTGCCGGCGGGGATCGAAACCGGGTTGCTCGCGTACTATGAAATTTACAGCGAGCGCTTAGCCCCTGAGCTACCACGGCTATGCTTAAAGTTAGATTTGCATAATTGAGTAATCTTCATCATTATCAGGCTGTAAAAGTCCTCCCGTTGTAGGGAGAATTTTAACCTGCTCCAGATATTAAACTTAGCATAGCTTTGACGTTGGTGTAGGTATTTGTCACCTTTGGTACTCGTAACCGAGATGTTTAGACTGCTATAATATATGTAGGAAGCCATAATATCTTATTGAATTATCCTATATTCGATCTGTGGGTGATGGGTCCTCTAATGCCGCCACCACACGGCATAAATATAATCTTGATATACACTTACACCGCCACACACCGTATAGTGACGCTGTAAGAATATCCACTAACTCATATCGTCCTGTGGGTTGCGTAAGAGACGACAGAGGGCAACAGCAGAGCCTTTCTAATAACAACTGAAAAATAATAAAACTGCGATTGCCAATCCGCCTGCCAAGCGTGGCAACTATGGCAACCTCTCCCCTCTCTAAGAAGCGATCTATGGGGGAGGCCTATGTTCAGCAGTGTACTTTTGATTGGCTGTAACGGACTGACAAACACTATATATGTATACATTCATAAGTTCATAACAATTTCAGGTATCACCAGTGGGTGATCGAATTATAATTGCTTGTGTAAGCGCTGAGCCCCTAATATTTACCACACAATTATCACAATTTTAAGTATGCAATAAAGTTATATAATTTTACCAGCGTGATATGCAGATTACCACAGAAACATATTTATTATAATTATTTTTACCTAATTGTTTAATTTATGTACACCTTCCCTTATCGCCATTCGTTGTAAACAACAGTTCTTTGCGCAACAAGGTTGTCTGGAAGAAATCGCTTCCAGAGCGGTAAAACCGCCTATTGTACCTTCTATGTAATTAATTTCATTTTGTTTTCGTTTTAATGTGTATTGGTGTACAATAAACAATATATTGTATGATTGAAGAAATAAAAATCATAAAAAATGTACGAAATACGTAAATAACATTACAAAGCAATACGCAGGTAAAAGGAGATCAATTTTCATGAAATATTCTATTAAAAAAAAGCATACTCCACATAAACTGCGTGTACAACTAAAAGAACTACATCGAATCCAAGAACATGTTGAAACATAATAAACAAAGAGCTCGGCTTATGTTATGGGGCTATACAAAACCGAGGCACCTTCCAACGCAAGGGGCGTTTTTCGATCTCTCGATTTCGATTTTTCGATCACAATTACACGTGTATCATACAATACTTTAGGTTGCGTTAGTTGTAAGAGTGCAGGAAGTAAACCGTCAATGGAGGGAAAAGTGTGATTAGCTTCAAAGGTTAAGTTGGTGCGAGCATCGGTCAAGGCGCAATGCCTTAGGAACAGGTTTCACGGGTGCAGCGTGGGGTCCTTTCGAGTTGCATACAGATGAAGTCGCTTAAGTGTGTTATTGTGTGTTACCATAATCGAAATTTAAAATATTATCATGATGTGTTGAATGTTGACTCAGCAACGGATTAAGCCTTAGGCCCGCAACGCCTGGGCTTAGAAGGCAAAATTTAAAAGATATATTCCACAAGTGGTAAAATAAAAAAAAATTGTACAACCGACTTCAATATAAAAAATCGGTATCAATAAAATCGGTTAAGTTGAACTAAATATATATAACTTAATAACGGATCCATGCGGACGACGTCACGGAGTATCCATTTGTTGTATACCAAAACCTTCTCCAGAATGTAACAAATACTTTTCTGAAAACCGCATTAAAATCAGTTCAGCCAAACGCAAGATAATCGCGGACAAACATACATACATACAAACATACGGGCCAAACTGAGAAATTCCTTTTTTTGAAGTCGGTAAAAAAAAAACGATTGGAATTTCTGTCCACTGTTCCACTACAAAACAAATTTAAAAATGATTTTATGACATCCCGAGTTGGGCGAAAATGCAATAACGAATTTATTTTTATATATCAATTGATTCTCAGAAGCAGCCTCGGAAAGCACGTAAAGAAAGTCCTGGCCCTGATCTCACTGACATGTCGGATTGCCATCCTATAGGACTATGAAAGTGAAGGAATAGACAGTTCAACTGTGATTGCGCGCACACATTCGTGCACTATAAACCTGTCCCGTCCCAGATAACTAGTCTCCGTTGAGACAGGCCGCCGTGACCGAAATTCGGTCTGGAGGACATTATTATTTACCATGGACGTCTTTCACAATAATCGCAGGGCAAAATTAAGTTATGGAATGATTCTCTTACGCCTCCATCACAAGGACATTTAAGTATAATTAAATATAGTAACTAAGTTTAAAAATAAATAAAGTTAGTTTTAAGTATTTGAATTTTTTTTATAGGACAAGGGTGACAAGCGAGCACACAGTCCACACCTGATGGTAAGTGGTTGCTGTGGCCCATAAACATCTTCATCTATGGGCAGTTCAGGTTTGCGAATCAAAATGCAGATGCGTTGTCATCCCTGAGAACTAAGATGGAATGCCTCATTTACAATATAATTAAAAAAATTAAAAACCCCGAAACAAGAGCTAATGATCTTCAAACGGCTGAACAGATTTTCTTGAAATATAGGTAACAACACTCTCGATTAACACACCTTTCAAATGAAAAAAACTTAATCAAAATCGGTTCATCTGTTCAGGAACTTATGATGCCACAGACAGATACATAGACACACAGATACACACTACAAACATACGAGGGCGACACTGAAAGTTTTTAGAACTGGCCACTTGTAAACGATATAATAAAAAAATAAGTTCAAATTTTGAAAATGGAACTCTTTGCCAATATTATTGTGTATGTATTTTATTAATTTGTCATTTGTTTACGATTTGGCGGCAAATTGAAAATTGTCTGTGTCACGTCAGCATGAATTTAATGCGAGAAAATTTTCGTACAATGATTTTTTATGACTTTCGATGTCATTTAAGTCAACAAAAAAGTTATGATAGACTTCGATTGGCCTTTCACGATTAAGCCCCATCTCGTGCCACTGTTTACAACTGGTTTAATGAGTTTAAACGTGGTCGCACTAATCTCACCGATGATCTGCGTGAGGGACGGCCTTCTACGGCGACGACTGAAGATAACATCATTGTTGTGCAGTGTATGATAGAGACTGACAAAAGAGTGACTTATCAGCAGATTCGGACAAGCTTAGGCATCGGTATGAGTCAAGTGCACAAAATCCTCCATGAACATTTAGCGGTCAGGAAGCTTCATACCCGGTGGATACCTCATAATTTGACAGAGGTCCAAAAACTCCGTCATGTTGATTGGTGTTGTGAAATGGTTCAAAGATTTAACGGAGGTGACTCAAATGATGTGTTCGACATACTTACGGGTGACGAAAGCTGGATTTATTGTTATGATCCTGAAACTAAGAGACAGTCTGCTGTCTGGGTGTTTCCTTCCGAGGAGTTGCCAACTAAAGTGAAGAGAGGTCGAAGCGTGGGAAAAAAGATGGTGGCCTCGTTCTTTGGAAGGACAGGTCATTACGCAACAATTGTTTTAGAGGACCGAAAAACAGTTAATGCAGAGTGGTACACTAACAATTGTTTGCCACTTGTCTTGGAAAAAGTTCGAGAGAAACGACCTCGCAGTAGGATCCTCCTTCATAATAATAAAACTAATAACTTGCTTGTTTGTTCAGTTATTGATTTTCTAAGAACTTTCAGTGTCACCCCGTATTATAACTCACTATACGAAACAGCTGCTATTTCATGCTGGTATTCAGTGCGAACTTCCTCGGTCAAGTTTACCCATTCGTGCCGCAGCGTGGCTTTACCACATATTCATATTAACCAACACACATTCGTATAAACGGTATCAACTACTAACGCCAATTCAAGACCAAATCATAAAGACCTAATGTACATCACTAGAGAGAGACTAACGACGTCGTCGGTAATCGGTCGCCGTTACGCCCCACTGATGGTGATCTGATGTTGTGGCAACTATCTATGGTATCAAATATCTTCGTTGAAATTAACGTAGCGAAACTGCCATATCCAGTAACTTTATTGATATCATCTTATTGTTTTATATTTTTCATAAAATTGAAATGACAAACGAATTTATAGTCCAGCTGATGGTAAATGGCTACTGCAGCACATAGACAGTTGCCGTGAATACTTTCTTTTCCTATTAAGCAGCAGTGTCTGAACTAAAAAGCTGTGTTCCGGTCTGAAAGGTAATAGAGAGCCATTACAATCACAGGCTGTGAAGCTTTACATCTTAGCCCTCAAAGGTGACAACGCATCTTTAACCGTCTTTGTTTGATGTTAGCTGCAGGTGTCCATGGACTGCAGTCACTTACCATTAGGTGGACTGTAATTTCGTTTGTCATTTAATTAAAAAAAGGCCGGCCAAGTGCGAGTCGGACTCGCGCATGAAGGTTTCCGTACCATCGTAAAATATGTTTTTAGTAGGGGAGGCCCCTTTAAATTTTAATTTATTTTAATTTTTATTATTGCATGCCGTAAGCGCTAAGCGCGCAGGTATGTTCTACTAGGGCCTAAAAATTAAGATTCCAACGTTTTATCGCATGAAATCGTATCTAGCAATCATATTGTACATATAAAAAGCACATTGTCAGAAAGATAAATGATTGTTGAACTTATTAATTGCTATTTTTACATAAAAAAGGGGTTTTAGTGGCTTATGGTGTGGATTTATCAAGTCCGCATGGCTTCGTAAACACGACAACTTTTGAAAATATCAATTGTTCAACTCCAAACTATTTTTAAAAATGTGGGAAGCCATTGAATGTAAATGGCAGTTTAATTTTGTTTAGTTTAGTTATAATTAATTTTTTTCGGCTGCGAAATGTCCAAATATTCGGTGTTTTAGCAGCCTTGTATGAATTTATTTTTTACTTAATAGAGACTGCGTCACTCACTCAGTTAGTTGTTAGTTCGGCGTCAATCGCCGTCGTGAGTGGACACTGTATCGGTTGTTTGCAGCGGCTCAAAAAGATCTCTGTACAAATAGACAATATTAGAAAAACCAAATTTCTTACATACTTGATTATAATAATAATCAGAGATTTTTATTACAATATTTTAAAAGCACAGAATAAATAATAGTAGTACGTACCTACTAAAAGTAAGTAGGATGTAATATTTATACTTAAATACGTCTTGGACTTTATGAAGTGACTTGAATGATGATATGATGATCATATGAGCATTATGAGTCGTGCACTTTTGGATTTTCCAAACTTTTTTTTAAATTGAAGTTTGACATAAAATTATCGGAAAATTGGAAGTATAATAAGGTTATTAGTGAAAACGTGTGTATTTAAACTACTTTAAAAAAATCCGTATAATCATGTTATACGTAATATTTTAATGCGTTTAGGGCATGCGCAATTGGATTTACCAATATATTATTTTTTGTTGTTATAGTGGCAACAGAAATACAGATTCTGTGAAAATTTCAACTGTTTACCTATTACGGATCATCAGATACAGCCCGCTGACAGACAGACGGACGGACGGACGGACAGCGGAGGCTTAGTAACAGGATCCCGGTATCCAAGGGGTAACCTTAAAAAACTAAACAGACGGACTTTTAGGGAGTCCTATTACCTAGTGTGAGTCCTGACACCTAGTAGAATTATTTTTTATAATGTATACTTTAATATTACATTATTTTGTCTAGCTCTCCAATATAAATGCATGCTAAGCTTCCAAACTGTTACTAAACAAAAAAGTATATAGCATACATCATCATTATATCAGGCTTATAAAGAACACAAATTTGTAGATAGATCTTTCTAAGGATGCATGGATGGAAAAAAATTAAGAAATTGGTACAATAATTACCAAAATATTTTGTTTACAATCAGGTCACATTACATAACACATAACTTAAACTTAACTCACTATGTCATTTAAATGTACCTCTACTCCTTGTCAACAGATAATAGTTCTCTTATCAAACATTCCAAGTTACTTGAGTAATTTATTATCTATCGTTTGGAATATATTTATAAACTACGTCCCAGTCGCAGAGATTTAAAAAAATGTCACCAATCCGCTTCGCTCTCAGAGTAAATAATTATTCTTTAATCTGAGGCTTCGCGGAACAGGATCTGCGTAAATTCCACAGTTAGTGTATATTAAACAGCTAGAAATTGCGTTTGAGATAGTGACGTAATGCGCATGCGCGGTTAAATACGCCATAAATAGCATTATTTTAGTGGAGCTCAATAAACCTGACATGGATGTAAAGTTATTCTGAAACGATTTTCCGTATATTTTGTGTATAAAATAAATAATAAGCGCTATTTTTTAATGTTTACAGTATAGAAATTTCGTCGTATAAAAACGAGTTATCCACAATAACATCGAATAAAAACACTTTGAAGTTAGTCATAAACTAGTCGCAAGACATCGGCAATGTTCACGCAGGAGGTCTAACGGTAATTGAGAATACAATCAACGAAGCAAGAGAAAGCGTTTAGGATCGGGGGAATGAAAGCGACCAGCCAGTACAGCCGACGCGTCGCGCCGAACGGACGACATAACCTCAAACATGTTCGCGATAGCAACTTTAACAATCGCTTCGGCCGCGGCCGCAGTTTATTGGTTCATGAACCGGCACAAACCCATTAAGCACCTGCTGAGCGATTTTCGATATATGTTGGACATGCAGGGAGCCGGCGCTGGAGGCCTCATCGACGACTGGGTGAATATTAGAGGAAACAAAATTATGTTACCAGACGCAAGCGGAAAAATTGCCGTTATAACTGGCGGGGCGCGCGGAATAGGCTTGGAAGTTGTCAAAGGGTTGCTCAAAGCGAATGTCACCGTCATAATGGGTATTCGAAGACCGGAAGCTGCCAAGAGTATGATTGAAAGCATGGAGAATGGAAGAAACTTGCGCGCGTTCCCACTTGATTTGCAGTCACTTAAGTCGGTTAAAGAGTTTGCAAAATGTGTCTTAAAAGAATTTCCCGAGATCAATATCTTGATAAACAATGCTGGTATAATGTATGGAGAATACAAGTTGACCGAAGATGGAATTGAATCACAATTTGCTGTTAATTATTTAAGTCATTTCTATTTAACACATTTATTGTTGCCAGCTTTGAAAAAAGCAGGCAAATTAGAAGAGCCTTCGAGAGTAGTGAATGTTACATCTTGTGGTCATTTCCTGGAAAGATTTTCTTCGATGACATTAATATGAAAGAACATTACGACACAATAGCTGCCTACGCCCAATCTAAACTAGCACAGGTAAAAAATGCTAGGACAATTACCGCAAAGCAATATTTTTAGCTTTATATTTTTTATAACTTTTAAAACTTAATGCAATAAATTTTGTTTGTTACAGATCATGATTGCAAGGTATCTTAACAAATTGCTGGAAAGTGAAGATGTAAATGTGAAATTCTATTCGGCTCATCCGGGAATCGTTGACACAGATTTATTTGAACACACAAACTTCCACCACCTCCCCTGGTTGAAGAAAATTTTCTTTAAAACTCCTGAGAAAGGAGCCACACCCATACTATATGCTTGTTTCAACAAACAAATTGAAGAAAAAGGTGGTCTTTACATCAGCAATTGTAGAGAAGGTATCAGTAATAGTTTTTCTAAAAATGTTAACAATCAGAAAAAACTGTTCGATATTTCCTGTGAGCTAACTGGTATTGAAACCGAAAAGTTCGGTAAACCTGATATGTAATATTTATTGTTTTACACTAGGTTTATAAATAACAATGTCTATTCCACAATCTTATAGTACCTACTTATTATTTTAAGTAATCTAAAATTTTAATACTGTTGTATACCTATTTAATAAAATATGTACCTATTATAAACAAAATGGTTTAATTTTCCTTCAGGATCATTCTATTTATCCTTATTTGAGATGTATGTTACTGAAATTCACTTAAAAATTATATTAAAATATTAAAGCATTGGCAGGAAAATACAACTTAGCTAAAATTCTGAACCCAAATTTCAATGGCTGGTGATGGGGGCTTTACTTGTGCAATGATCTTGTCCTACTAATCCACCTGCTAATAGTGAGTGTAACAAACAATCCATTAGCAGTGTTATCGTCTATTGTTAACTAGTAGTCTATCCTTGTGTATTGTTAACTAGTAATCTATCTTTGTGTATCTTTGAACCGCATCACCATCAACCTACAGAGTAAAGATAACATATGAAATATATGAAAGCTGGTGGATTCTTTAGAAAAGAGTTCTGTAGAGTTCTGTCTGTATTAGGTATCCATCAATTTTTTAAAACACTGAAATGACAAATTAATTTATAATCCACCTGATGCTAAGTGACAACTTTAGTCCATGACTACCTGCAGTTAACTTCAAGCAAAGGAGGCTACAGATGCATTGCCATCTCTGAGGATTAAATAACATATTTTAAAAAAAAATTGTCAAGTTAATCCTCAGAGTGTGTGTGGGAGTGTGCGAAAGAGATTGTTGAAAATTCAATTCCATGTCGGATCACTGATTTTCACCTGACCGAGAGTTCAAACCCAAGACCATATGATCAGTTAGCCTTACAACCACTATACCAAGAAGGCAGGCAAATTCTATTGTAAATAAAAATAAGGAAGTGTGCACACCTAGTTGTATAAACACAATCAGTATTACAATATTATATATTATGCTACATAACTTTACCATTGAGATGTAACAGTTACTACCTACATATACTTTGTCAAAGTTTGTAAGACAGCACAATAATATATCACGCCTAATAAGTGACACTGTATTAACTAAAAATTTGTATATTTTACTTAAATAACAGATTCTGCAATTTTTTACTTTACTTTGAACATTAACGACATAGGGATTTGATTAACTCTTTTACAAAAGACAAATACTTCTTGAATGATATGCTTGTATGAAATGATATGAGAGGTAAGCACTAATCCTTTAGAATTAGATAGAGTATGTTATGTGAGCAACTTCATTTATGCAATACCAAGAGTAACAATTTCAGCAGAGCAAAGAAAAAAGGCTGACAAGAAGAAAGTTGGTTCTCGTTATATTGTAGCATGTTATGATTTTTTTCTTTTGGTTGCTGATTTAAACACTTCTTTGTTTGACCAAAGACAGAAGTTATAGCATCGTGAGTTTTAGAAGTCATAGAAAACAGTGAATTCTGACTATTAGGAAATAATGGTTTATCCAGATAACTATAGTGGACAACAAACAATTATGTAACTGAAAAAAAAGTATGTATTTAAGCATTAGTGTCTTTTACCTAATTAGTTAAGTACGTTTTTGAGTTTAAAAAAATACATAATCTGATTGGTCAATATAGTTTTACTTTCTTTTACTACCCACTAACATTCAGTTACTGTTAAATCAAAAACGGCAATAATGTATCAAAATCAATTTTATTAAATGTCGCATAACCATTATAGTCGTAACTCCGAATGGTTCTAGAAAAATTAATGTAAAATCTAAAATATTGAGCATTATTAACACAAAATTGTCAAAACTTAAAGACAATTAATGTAGTTTTATATTGCTAAATTTCTTTGTTTATAAAAATGTGTGATTTAAAGAATATACATTTTTAAAACTTTGGAAGGCTATATCTCAAAACAATGTTTTATGAGTTAATACAGTGTTAAATATCAGGTGTGATATATAGGGACCCACACAGAGGTGTAAGACAGGGTGACGTTATATCCCTAAACTCCTCACCGCTGCATTAGAAGACGTTTTCAACCTACTGGACTGGAAAGGATATGGTATTAACATAAACAGCAAGTACATCACTCACCTTCGATTTGCCGACCATATAGTCCTTATGGCAGAATCGCTGGAGAACTTAAGTACTATGTTCAATGACCTCAATAGTGCCTCCCAACGGATAGGTCTTAAGATGAACATGGACAAAACAAAGATCATGTATAATGTCCATGTCACACCTATGCCGGTAGTTGTTGGGAACTCTAAGCTCGAAGTTATTGACGAGTATTTTTACCTGGGACAAATAGTTCGACTAGCTAAGTCCAACTTCGACCGAGAGGTCAATCGACGGATTCAACTCGGCTGGGCAGCGTTCGGGAAATTACGGCACATCTCGTCAGGTATACCTCAAAACTTACTACTACTACTACTGTACAACCAGTGCGTGTTGCCAGTGATACTACTAGACTGTACAACTAGTGCGTGTTGCCAGTGATGGCCTATGGAACTGAAACATGGTCCTTCACTGCTGGCCGGACGAGGAAGCTCAAGGTCGCTCAGCAAGCTATGGAGAGGTCTATGCTCGGGGTTTCTCTGCATGATAAACTTAGAAATGAAGATATCTGCAGTAGAACCAGAGTGACCGACATAGCCCAACAGATTAGTAAGCTGAAGTGGCAATGGGCCGGCCATATAGCTCAAGAACCGACAACCAATGGGGAAAAAGGTTCAGGGCGCCTTGTACCGGGCGATGCGTAGCGCCCCCACTAGATGGAGTGACGACCTGGTAAGACATGGGAAGTCGATGGATGCAGGTGGCTCAGGACCGCTTTCTGCATTCCTTGGGAGCCTAGGTCTGCTTAGTAATCTGGCACGATTTAAGTGTTCATTTTAGCTTTAGTTGACAGACAATGATGCTATTGATTACCATCTAGCTGCTTTTATGCCGGAAATCTTTAGTTTTCGAGATATCGATAATTATAATTTTGAGGTTATATCCATTTAAAATGATATGAAACGAAACAACAATATAATTATTAGAAAGAGATAGAAATAGAGCATGGTCTGTATCTGTTTAAAAATAACATGCAACAACAATATAACAATTAGAAAGATCCTTTTATGGAATTAATTAAAGCAATTAAACATGTTTATAAATAAATGTTTTAATAATATTATATTTGGTCGTTTCTTTTGATCAAACCTAGTACCAGAAGGTATAAATCACAAAACCGAATCTGTCAACCGTCCTCCACGTGGTCTTTCCGCCTACCCCTAGAGTGTATATGAAACGGCGGAGGAAAGCAGCCTCGCTGTAACAAGCGCAGGCAGCGACGGCAGAAGGGCTGAGGCTGGTCGCCGGCGACAAACAGCCAGCCGCAGGTGAGCTAGGTGCCTGTGCTTAGTTACGCAGCGAACGGGCTGCACTTCGCAGCGCTGAGCAGAAGCAGAATCAAAATAGTGTTGATTGCACGGTTTTTCCTCAAATCAATTTTGCCTCAATAGGTCACAAAACTTTAAAAATCATTAAAAAGGGGTTTCGGCACTTAAGTTTTGGGAGGTTCCACCTCCCTCCCCGCCCACCATATATTCATGCCGCAGATTACTATTTGCCTCAATAGGTCACAAAACTTTAAAAATCATTAAAAAAGGGGGTTTCACGACTTTGGGAGGTTCCACCTCCTCCCCTCCCGCCCACTGGCAACCATATATTCATGCCGCAGATTACTAAAGAAATACCGGGCCTATGTTCAGCAGTGGACTTGTGAAGGGCTGTAATGATGACGATGATGAGGGACCCGCCCCGGCTTTGCTTGAGTAGGACCTATTGATATATCATTAGACCCGTCATTTTATCAATTTTTCTACTTGCCAATAAAAAATCTGCAAGTATTTCTAAAAAAATGTGTTCGTGAAGTTTCATTACAATTGGAATTAAATAAATACAATAAATAGACCAATTGCTGATAAAATATACAAAATAGCTGTAGATACATAGGTACCAAAATAAGATAATAATTAACTGTATACTAAAAAAGTTTAAATATATTTTATAGAATATAAACAAAGAAACTAGTACCAAATATTAAAACTAGGAGAAAAAAAAAACAAAAACTCACCTGCTAAAAAACCCAGACAACCCTTTCTTCTTTAGCTTGCTGTTCTCCTGGTCATTGTTGACATCACCAACTTCATCTTCTTTAGAAGCACTCGACCCTAAGGAACATTCAGATAAGCTCGAAACTGTGCTAGAGAATGAACCACCATCCTTCCCTCTCTGATGACCACTCACACTACCACCCCATTGTAAGGTACTTTTTGGGGAGTCACTAGTATCACTCTTTTCACATGTTGAAATTGAAAAGTTTCCCTCATCACTGAAACTACTCTTTTTTGACAATTTATCAACATCATCACTAGTTTCAACTGGTTTCTCGACCTTAGGACTCACAAAATGCAACTGCTTAGTTATAGGGTTATATGCGAGTTGGATGTTGTCGAGGGCTTCGCTAAGGCGCATCCCGCCTTTTGAGCATGGCGTCGTCGACATAATGCAATTCGAAAATAAAACTACGTTCATAAATTACATCCATGTCGTTTTAAATTCGAAGTAAACATCATCACTAATCACTTATGTAGATACTAATCACTATTTGTCAATAGCTTTAAAATTTACAAATCACTTCGAAAACAAAGCCCTGTGTATATAATTGATTAGATTCAAATAAAAATACAATATTTTACAGTGTTATTCTTATCAACTAATACGGCACTACACTAACACTAAGTTTTATTTAAAACCAAAATATTGTTCTAACTAAAACACAAAGCAACACACCCAACACCACCTTCTTCGGACTGCTGAAAATAAATTAAAAATTTATCTAGTATACTCTGTGAAATGAATTGACATTAGCATTTAATGTCGCCAAACTTAATTTTTGCCCCCTAAATACTGCATACAACCCAATAAACTAACATTATCAAACACATTTCAACAATGCGCTTTTTTCTAAAACACATTAACACAAGACAAGAAGAACACAAAACATTTCAAGGTTGGAATTGAAATGTAACGTGAATAAAATCACGTATTAAATAAAATAAACGTAAAATTACGTAATAAAATAAAAATTTATCCCTTTATTTTATAAAGCAAATTATTAAAAGGTTTATTATGATAATTTATTAATGTTTATTTAACAGATAACTTTTCAATAATATTTAACTGCACTGTAAGGCATTAATTTCAATGTATAAATATGTTTTTCTTTTGTTTTCAGCTTCAAAATATTAATTTTAAAAGTTCAATAATAATGAACACTTTTTACATATTTTAGTGAATCCTTAATATCAGCTAGATAAAAGAACACTTCATGCAAGCATGCTAACCATAATTAAAAAATACCTCAAAATCATTCGTAATAATTTCAAACTCTAATCATTTTAATCACACAAAATAGTTAGGAGGAGTTCAGTCACATATACACGGACAGAAGAATTATATAATAATATGTAATATGCATGCATTATACATATAAACCTTCCTCTTGAATCATTCTATCAAAATCCGTTGCGTAGTTTAAAATATTTAAGCGTACAGACGGCGGAAAGTGACTTTGTTTTATACTATGATAAGATGTAATTTATTCTTATGGACAATTCTTCAAATAAATATGTTCATGTCCTTAAACAAAATATTTCAAACCCGTAAAAACTATTATATTAAAATGTCTTCTTTCTGGTGCTGTTATTTCACTCCTAATTTTACGGGAAATCATCTTTAGCTTGCTACACTGATTTTACTCGATTTTATTTTTTTATTAAGATTTTTGGCTTGGATGCTTGTTCTTTAAGCCATGTTTTCATTTCATTCGGGATCTTCGTTTTTATAGATTTTCTATTGTGGATTTAATGTATTTGTATATAGGCTGAAAATATTTCATATTCTTCAAAAACACAGTCAAGCGACGGGGATCATTATTTGCGATGGGTTCACTTTCACAGGCACTGTCACACACTTCACTAGCTAATAAAAGAAAAGACGTTGAAAGTTAAATTGGCCGCATTCAAACAACAGGTGATGAATAGTTCCAACTTGATCACAATATGGGCACAAGTTCGAGGGCAATATGTTAAGTCGAGCGAGATGTGCAGGAATTTTATGGCGGCCGAACCGCAGTCGATTTATAGTCGTAGTATAGTCCCGCCTTGCTTCTTTCAGCTGAGCGTACCACGGCTTTACATGTATTTCGTCCTTGGTACTTCCATACCACTTGCCTTTGTTCTCTTGGTCTTTCTTCCACATATATTTCCATAATAAACGGATATTCTTTCTTATTCCAGTCTAACAATCAGTAAAAGGTAAAGGTAAAATATGGCTTACATCAAGTGAATTTATTCCTTCACATGTAGTCTTATCGGCGATTTCATTTAAAGTAATACCTTTATGTGAAGGAATCCACATAAAGGTGACTTCAACATCCTTTTTTGACAAGTTAAGTATATGCTCTCTAATATTACACACAATGTAGTTAGTTTTAAAATGAATTGAGTAATTTTCTATACAAGAAATTAAACTGAGAATGATCGGTTAATATTATAGGAAATATTTATAATTATTTACAGAATAAATTCGCTTCAGAACTTCAAAGATTGCATATGCCTCTGCCGTAAATATAGTACAATTATTATCGAGAAGAAAGCTCTGAGCTCTGACAGAACTTTATCTTATGGATCATATAATATATCTCTCCTAACATGAGAATCAGTTTCACATTTCACAACAGCTTTTAGTTTAAAATAGTAATTATTATCATCCAAAAATACGTGTAAATCCTGATTATTCTCAATTTTTGTTTTAATAATGTTTACTTCATTTATTTTATAAGCACTGAAAATTATTTTGAGTATAAAGGCCACAAGCATCGTTTATGTATATTTTGATATTGTATTTGCAGGTTTGGGATAACGTTGGAAACTTATTACTAAGCAAATCCGATGCAGAAACCAAGGGAGATTGAAAAGTTAAATGAAATGGAAAGACTTTTTTAATGATCTGTTGATTATTACTTGGTAACAATTTTGTACAGAACCTTTCTAATAGAAATAGCCGTCTAAGTGAAAGTGGCATTATGACTATTTCGACCTCCATGGTTCTAATTGGAGTCGAGCACATTGCCCCAGATATAGTCCACAGGGCTTTATTCTGCACGATTTTGTTGGCATTCACTATATGAATGGCCACCACCCCTTTTATGTCTGTTGTAAAAATATGGTTCAGATATATTGGACTCTTATTGGCCAGCCTTTCGTTATTGGAGTAGAGTTTTCAGAATATACTAATAATAATAATAATAAACGTTTATGTCGACAATCATAATCCATATGGGTTAGTAACAATTGAGCTTATAACTAAAGTTAGTAATTGGACAATTCAACATAAAACACAGACAAACAGACAAAACACACATACAAACAAACATGGCACCCGCTGCCGCCAGCAAGAGGACTACTTAACTGCGTGCAGCCGTATCCGTCGAGCAAGCATCGGCGAGTCCCAACGGTCTGCCAACGCGCGCAAGATACTGTTGGGGCTGTCGCGGAGCGGTTGAGGTGTGAAGCGCAACGTTTACGCATTATGGCGGCGAAACCATCTACGTGAGCCTGCGCAAACATAGCAGAAGCGCTACAGAAACGCGGCAGCACTATCATTACCCGGAACGCATTATTGTATTGTACGCGAAGATCACTGTATGTCCTCTGCGTAAAGTTAACCCACGACTGCACGTATAAAATGACTGACAGTACGCCTTGAAGAGCGTAATTTTTGCTTCGTCAGTACATTTAGCAAATCTGCGGGCCAACATATTACAGCGGACAGACAGCGACCTCCGCTCCCTCTCAATATCCTGGTTGTCTTTCAGGTCTTCTGTGATCCAGTGACCCAGGTACTTAAAGGTCTCAACTTTTTTCAAGGGGGTTCCACAGAGCTTAAAAAGTGGCACATTAGTGTATAGCTTGTGGTCCGAATTGAACATCATGAATTCGCTCTTGACAGCATTGTATTTGAGCATCTGGGCCACAGCATAAGACTCGCATATGGTTAACATTTTCTTTAAGGCTGCACTTGATGGACTCAGCAGCACCATATCATCTGCATAACTTATGTTATTAACACAAACTCCGTCTATGTGGCAACCGATACCGGTACTGCTAAGCTCATCAAGGAGCCTATTCATATATAAGTTAAAGGGCGTAGCAGAGCTTAGACCGCCCTGCCTCACACCGCATTCCAATCTGTATTCTTCTGAGAGCGAGCCTGCCCATCTGACACTGTTCTTTTGGTTGCTATACCAATGCTGAAAGAGCAATATAACTTCTTCGGGCAGACTAGTCTCGGATCTTATCTTGTCCCACAGGCGTTGGTAAGCTACTAGGTCAAACGCCTTTGATAGGTCCCGGTAACAAACAAACACAGGTGTCTTCCTTGCTGTGTAGTACTGGACAGTCTGCTTGAGACACAGGATAGCACTCTCGGCGGAAAGACCTGGTCTAAAACCGAATTGAGCATCATTAAGCGAGATGTGCTTATCTAGGAACCCGTTAAGCAAACTGTCCAGTACCTTAGCGATCACAGAAGCAAGGGAGATGGACCTATAGTTGGACACGTCAGAGGCGTCACCGGTCCTGTTCTTTGGAATAGGAATAACAAGTTCGCATCAATTTGTCAGGGAGATATGAATGCCCAATACACAAATTAAACAACAAAGACAAAACCCTTGGCAAATGAACTCCAGCATGCTGCAGGTGTTCGACGCTGAGGTGGTCATGCCCAGGCGACTTGCCCCTCACCGTGCACATAATGACTTTAGCTACATCTTTGGCGGTAAAAATTACACTACGCTTAGGACTACTTGCCTCAGCATCAGAAACCGGCGGCTCTGCCGGTCCCAGTGGTGATTCCACTCTAAAGTATTCTCTGAATACATTAGCAATATCACTAGGATCACAAGCTCCTGAAACACTCACGGGAAGGTTCTACTATGATTCATTTTATTGGTAGCTTTCCAAAACTGAATGAAGTTTTTTATTTTGTGGTGTTCAGCTATTATGTCCATTTTTATTTGTGTCTGATTATTTTGGCACCATTTTAATTTTGCTTAAAAATGCGTCTCGATTCACATATTTCATTATGTGCGTAACCAGGGCCGGGTCTGCCATGTAGTGACCAACTTTGAAAACAAAGTCGAGCCCTCCCACGCGCCTCGCGAACGTGATTGTTCCAACCAGGTAAGTATGTATTTACCTTTTCGCCCTGTCCTAACACTATAGCTACAGATAGCGGCCTCCGAAAGTATACACGAAATATGTTCATACAATCTGTCAAGCATTATTTTGTGCTGATGGTTACTACACATACTATCGCAACATTCCGAAAATTCTGCTGGAAAATCTATTAACTTTAACCTGGAGTTACATTAATTATAATATTTTATCAATTTGATCATTATCACGCTCTCCCCATATGATTTTATTAATACAGTTATTCGACTGAGCTAATTTTGGTGTTACAATATTGAAACTACACTCTATCAATACAGGAAAGTGATCGGACCAGTACGTGTCGTAAAGAACACATGCAGAATGTACAGTGGGCCTCGCCGCGGTCTTGACCACAACATGGTCCAGCCACCTTAAACTACCGTGCGCGTCGCTCACAAAAGTATAGGTATCCTATGGTAACAAGTCTCTGTCTACACACGTCCATAACTGTTCAGAGCAAAACGACAATAGTTTTGTGTCAAAAGACTCACCAGGGTGCGCATTGTAGTCCCCTAACATAAACACAGTTTCCAATAATAGCCACCATCTCACTAAGACACTGTGAATTCCACTAGATTTTTTTTTATCTATCGGCATATACACTGAAAAGACTAGAAGACAACGATCACTTAGCTCGATTTTAATCGCCGCAAGCCTGACACTTCTATACTTCACTATGGTTACATAAGGAAACAGCTTTTCTCCAGAGAAGGGCCACACCTCCATAGGGTCGCCCGCGTAACACACCGGCCGCAATATCGACAGCTGAGGTGCCCACGAAGGCGAAGTCACTGTCTATGGTTCCCAAGAACGCGAGGTCGTGTGACACCAGCCAGGTCTCCTGTAGGGCGACTACGTCGACATAGCCGTCGCATACACTCCACTGATCGAATTACGTTCTTACAGATAAAACTGACAAATTTGGTGTAACCTATTTTGAAAGTTGATTTTTCACCCCGGCCTTGACGGCACTTCCTTTTTCACGGTATTTGAAGTCAATAAAACGTCTAGGCTACTCCTTCCGGCCAAAAGGTTTCTGACATAAATACATTCAATTTATGTTTAGGTACAAATATTTTGTACGACTCGTAATCTTTTATCGTCTTCATTTTCATCTTTTCTACGTTGACGTCAAGTTTACTCCTTTTCTTTGCGTAATCGGTTATATCACTCACAGACACTCCCTTCGCCACATCATAAATGTATACCGGGACCTTAGTCTCTACCGCTCTGAAATTGTCTCCAGGCTCCAAAATAGCCTTCCTTCTGTATCCAGAAAAACTATCCTCTCTAAACATAAGTTCACATGCGCAGACATTTAATACACAAACCGCACCACTTTTATAAATCAAAATCCACTTCATATCATTATTTAAGCAATAATACAGGAGCAGCAATCCGCCGCCGGTCAAGTTCCCGCCAAAACTAATTACTATATTACTCTTTGCATAGATACACACACAGTATCTCACAGTACCAGTACCTACGTATATCTTATACAAAACTGACATTATAGAATCACAGAATATCTCTACAGAGGACAGAATACATAGAAGATATTTCTAGTTTCTATAAATATAGTGTAGTCAATTCTCCATCTAAGATACTGTATTTTATATTACAATTTGTTGAACGGCATGTTTCACGCTTTGATCTGATCTGTATACAGATTATAGGTTTCATTCGTCCAAGGGTTTCTCGAAATACAAGTCCTGGGGTAATTATGTGCATTTAAATGTAAAGTTTCGAATTCGGCAGCTGCTAATGTCAAATTTCTAGAAGACAGTGGTCCGTGGCCAAGAGAATTTTTTAGTCAAACAGACTGTTGAATTAAACTACTTTTACGCATTTTATCATGTTTAATTATATTTATTTTCAACGTTTCTGGTGCTTTGCAGCACCCATGGTCACGGGGGACTGAGGTGTTGACGTCCCGATGTCAAAGTTAACCCAGAGTATCTTCAGATTTTTACGTATTAGAGCCACGCTGTAGCTATATTATGGTTGTAGCACGAATGGGTCGGCTCGACCGGGGAAAGACCACGCTCTCACAGAATACCAGCGTAAAATAGCAGCTTAATGCTGCTGTGTTTCGTATGGTGAGTGTAGAGAACCGGAGACCCTTTTTACTGGAAACGAGGTATTCCATCGTAGTCCTCAGGGGTGATAACGCATCTGCATTTTGATTCTTAATCGAAGATAAATGTAGATGTCTATGGGCCACAGCATCCACTTATCATCAGGTGGACTGTGTGCTCGTTTGTCACTCTAATTCTATAAAAAAAATACAAACATCCAAACAAACTTTCACATTTATGATATTAGTGGGATAGTAGGATTTAAATGTAATGCTTTAAAACTAAGGGTACGTACTACATAGGGCGGACTTACGCGAGTTAACACTGGGTGTTAAAGAAAAATGTTGGCAAAATATCTAAATATGGGTACTTATAATCAACAACTAAATATCATATACGCCTTGCCAATGCCTTCAAGCAATGTTGTCGAAGAAGTATCTTAAATGAGTTTTTATTTGTTGCAATAATAATCCTCCACATACTAAAAAGGTGTGTTGGACATAGACGTAATTCCTTCTTCAATACTGGCCGTATAAGGAAGCTCAAGATCACTGCGAGCTATGGAGAGGCTGTATGCTTGAAATTTTTCTGCACGACGGCTCGAAGAACCGACCGATGAGGGAGAAAGGTTCTCGAGTGGCAGCCTCATACCGATAGACGAAGTGTAGCCCCGCCCCCCACTAGGTGGAGTTATGACCTGGTAAGACATGCAGGAAATCGATGGATGCAGGTGGCTCAGGATCGTGTTTAGTGGCTTTTCTTGAGGAAGACCTATATTAAGGAGTGGACTTGTGATGGGCTGTAATGACGATATTGATGATTCTGATTAAAAAAATAATATTTCAACAAGCAGTTTTGTTAGAAACTTAATATCTCTAGTTCTAGTTTGATATAAACATCAAAAACTATTTATTTTATCAGTTTTTCAATTTCACAGAAAAACTTCTATTTTTCCGGATAAAATAAAGCTTAGATCACTTGCACTCTGCACACTCTGTTCGTGAAGTTTCATCACAATTGATTCAACCATTCCGAAGATGAGCGTAGACAGACAGACAGACAGATAGTAATTTAAAAAAATATTTGTTCATATCTAATTGGCATGCAAATAACCCTAGAAGGCAGTAATTTCGATATTACAGAAACACTCTTCAACTTAATTTATATGTTATTGTTACAAGAACAGAGTCTTAACAAATTAATAAATAACAATGGTAGATTAAAACGCATTTCATAATCAAAATAATTTATTTTGGTATATATTACGTTGCAAACATTCGTTTTATGGTCACTTGAGGAATACTCGGCCTTTTGTTGAGGCCATAATATAATATTAACTAAAGTAACAATATAAAAATAGTTTTACTAAAGTATCCATATTTACAATTAAATATATTTACGTACAGAGTTAACAAAACATTGTAAAAATACAAATCCGTAAAACTATTTAGTTTACACGCGATTTACAGAAGCTGAAAAAATAAGAATAATAGAATGTAATAAGTCTTCAACTCTTTGTTTCCGTCGGCTCTTGGTCTTTCAGCTCGGGGAACAGTTCCAAGACACAAATGTCCAATAGGCTGTACACTAACTGTAAATAAAAACTTTCGTAAGACAATTAAAAATAACACGAATTATTTTATTTACCGACTTCAAAAAAGGAAGAGGTTGTCAATTCAACTGTATTTTTTATGTGTGTTACCTCAGAACTTTTTTCTAGGTGAACCGAATTTAATGATGCTTTTTTACTTGAAAGCTGGTGCTTCTCATGTGGTCCCATATAAATTATATGAAGATCTGACCAGTAGTTTTTGAGTTATCCTGTATATAGTAATAATAATAATACGTACTTGACTTCGACTACATTGATGATGTTCTCCTTTTTTATATTGAAGTCAGTTGTACAAAATTTTTAATTTTACCACTTGTCTTATTTTAATTAATAATTTGAAGACGACAATTACTACTATAAACGAGGTAAATAGAAGAAGTATTACCAAAAAGAACTTTTTTTTTAATACTTACTTTAACTTTTTTACGTGGTAGAGCCATGCTGCAGCTATATTAATAGTATAGTTGTAGCACGAATGGGTCGGCTCGACCGGGGTAGGACCACGCTCTCACAGAATACCAGCGTAAAATAGCAGCTTAATGCTGCTGTGTTTCGTATGGTGAGTGTAGAGAACCGGAGACCCTTTTTACTGGAAAAGAGGCATTCTATCTTAATCCTCACGGCTGACAACGCATCTGCATTTAAATTCGCAAACGAAGATAGATGTAGATGTCTATGGGCCACAGCAAACACTTACCATCAGGTGGACTGTGTGCTCGTTTGTCAACCTTATTCTATAAAAAAACCTAGTAGGCATCACATCATCTGGATGCTTGGTGGTCCACTACCATGCGATTTACGAAGTGGAATTTTGTTCCTCGCACCACTTTTTTGTGGAATCGTTTACCACCGGCGATTTTTCGGAAGATACGACTTATGCCAGGTTTAGAACGCTTCGTTTTCTTTTACGAGCCATTTTGTAGTAAATTAAGTGCATAAAACCCTTTTTTAAAACCAAATAGCATAAAGATTTCTTATGTTTATGAGAACAATACAAATTTAAATGAAACTAATTTTACGGATGATCCGAAAAATTAGTTTTATTTACACAAAACATCAGTTCAACTATTTATGAACCATTAAATTTTACACTAAAAGACCCCCACAAATGGAGTGACGACCTGGTAAGACATGCAGGAAGTCGATGGATGCAGGTGGCTCAGGACCGTGCTTTGTGGTATTCCTTGGGAGAGCCCTATGTTCAGAAGTGGACTTATGAAGGGCTGTAATAATAATAATGATGATGATGATGATTAAGTTTTTTCATTTGAAGTCATCGTAAGTTGCTGAATTAATCGTTTGTAATATAAACTGTTTTTACATGCACCCGCATGTAATAAAACGGATAGTTACGTAAAACGAAACGTTTCTTAAATATAGGAATCGGGCATTAGGGACCTTCAAGAAACGAGCTTACTCATTTTTAAAGGTCAGCAACACACTTGCAATTCCCCTGGTGTTGCAGTTGTTAATGGGCGGCGATCGACACTTACCATCAAGTCAGCCGTATGGTTTACCGTGTAAGAATATCCTTTACCCCATATCATCCCGTGGGTGTCGTAAGAGGCGACAGTGGAAAACAAATCAGGAGATGAGCAGCAGCGTCTTTTCAATAACGACCTAAAAAAAACTACGGTTGCCAACCTGCTTGCCAAGCGTGGCAACTATGGCAAATATCCCCCCTATGAGGCAATCTATAGGGGGAGACCTATATTTTTTAGCAGTGGACTTTAACGGAGCCGTATGCTCGTTGTATAAAAAAAACACTTACCTGTTTATTTAGCTGGGGACTCTGTATGATATCGAAGGCGGCGAACACAGCGGAGTGCAAGCGGCTTGGAACTCGACGCAGCAGTCCATCCCGGGCTGCTTCCCGCTGAGCCATCGGCTCCATCCGTGCCGGTAATGTCTTCTTACCGAATAGCAGATCTGCGAGTGAACACACATTAATAATAACGGCTGTAAACGCCGTTGTTATTTTATAGAATTTATAAATTACTTATTCACTTGTTTTATACAACTTGTGCATGTTATAAGCAAAGACTTTTCTATGCATCCTACAAGAAGGACTCTGCGGCCCTAATACATTGCGTACTAAGTTACGGTCAATTCTCCGTAACTCCTTTTTGGTTTGTAAACCGCGAACGTTGTTTTCGACAACCTAACACTGATTTTATTAAATGAGACTAGGAAAATTCTGTTATTATTTATGTGCGTGCTTTGTCAACGTGATTTGACGTTTAATTTATATAAATATGTATTTTATATCATATTTGCCTACACCCACCATACGAAACACATCAACATTAAGATGCTATTTTACGCTGGTATTCTGTGACAGCGCACAAATAATTTAAATAATCACCTAATTTATAATATCCTTTCTTCATAAGAAGGCAAATCGCATAATTACAAGTAATATTACAAGGAATCTTGTTACGAATAGTTATTCATCTACCTAAAAATGATTACACTATCACCACTCACCACCAGGTGGGATTGTAAGCACTAGCTCATAAACGGGGAAAAAGCTTGGGGAAGAAAGGTTTTCGAGTGGTAGCCTTGTGCCGTCTGATTTTCCTTATGGTAGGCCTATGTTCAGCAGTGGACTTGTGATAAGCTGTAATGATGATGATGATGCTGTCATAAAGTAAGCCAGTGCTTACAGTAAGTGCAAAAAAAGAAAGTAAAGTTTAGCTAACTCACCGTGTCCTAATCGAATAAGATGCGCTAGTCTCCTTTCGGAAAGCAGATTGGACAATTTTGTGTTTAAATAGGTATTGAATGCATCATCTAGAAACGTCCGTGACATCGCTAGGATGCTACCAACAATACCGCAGACGAAACCGGGCGCTTTTATAACCTTCATCACTGAAAAAAGATTAATTTTAAATGAATTAAGTTATAATTTTTATTTATTTATTACATTGCACAGAGTAGCTTTCTTCAGTTTCCGATGCTTGTCTTTCTAAGAGATTAAATCTAAAACGATCAAAAGAAAGCTTTGTAAAATAAATAAATATGTATTTGAGTCTCCACACTGATTGGGGGCATCAACTTTTTTAAACATTTTTTTTTTGGAAAAGTGCTTCAAAGAATCTTAGAATTTTCTCATCGATGCTGTTGGAGATATGGTGAGGGACAATAATATTTAAACATTTTTTTGGAAAAATGGTAAATCAAATTAAACACAAAAGCTACAATAAACTTTTAAATAGAAACTGCAATCTTAATATTTATATAGAAACAAATATCCTATTTCCATTTTTACCCCTGCAAAATTATCGCCTTAAGTTTAAAATTCAAAATTTCAACCTCACGTCCAAACTCGGAAACCAACAAGAAGCTGACAACAGACGTGGAGTCGATTTCATAAGTGTTCCGTTTGGTTGAACTTGGTATGAAATACTAAGGCCGGTATTTAGACACGGCCTGGAGCTCAAGCTCAATCTTCTCATTGTTAAGATTTGAATCTATATCAAAATTTCAACCTCTAGTCCAAACTCGAAAACCAACAAGAAGCCGACAAGAGACGTTGAGTCGATTTCATAAGTGTTCCGTTTGGTAGAACTTGAATAGAATGGAATAATTTTTATTCAATATAGATTACAGTACATAATACTAATTGAAAGTAATTTTTTACTTTTACCACTGGTTCGCAAAAAAAACTGTAACTGGTATAACTAACTTGTGCTTGTTTCTAGTATTTACAGAATGTACATCACTATTTTTAATTAAACTATTTTTGTTTTTGTGTACATTAAACATACACAACATACATTAAATTCTCATAAATATATTGAGAGGCCAAAGTTAATATATTTATTTCTTTAAATTTTTCTCTAAGGGATTCCTTCGGACCTAGGTTATAAATTGCTCTTATGGCTCTCTTTTGCAAAACAAAGATAGTTTCAATGTCAGTCGCATTACACCATAACAAGATTCCATATGACATTATGCTATGGAAATAACTAAAATAAACTAATCTAGCTGTTTCAACACATGTAAGGCATCTAATCTTTTTTACAGCATATGCAGCAGAACTAAGTTTGCTAGCTAGTTTAGATATATGAGGGCCCCATTGAAGCTTCGCGTCAACTGTAATTCCGAGAAAAAGTGGATTCAACAAGGTCCAGCTCCTCCCCATTTAAAAGCACACTGGTATTCACCTGTTTAACATTAGGTGTGGTGAATTTAATACATTTCGTTTTATTACCGTTCAAAGGCAAATTATTGACGTTAAACCAGTGTACTGCTTTTGATATAGCATTATTCACTTCGTCATATTTCAATAATTTCCTTTTTAGTCGGAAAATCAACGAAGTGTCATCAGCAAACATATAATATATGATGGTTATTCCCTACCAAGTAAGGTAAGTCATTAATATAAACTAAGAACAGAAAGGGACCAAGAACTGAGCCTTGAGGAACACCCATAGATACTACCGATCCGGAAGAACTGCTTCCATTAATAACAATTGTTTGCGTTCTATTATTTAGATATGACATAATAAGTTTAAGCGCTATGTTTTTTACACCATAATGATGTAGCTTCCTGATTAATGTCTCACGGTGAACACAGTCGAAAGCCTTGGAAAGATAACAAAATATACCCAAAGCATCTTCTGAATTTTCCCATGCACAGAAAATATGTTTGATTAGCTCAACACCAGCATCAGTTGTCGAGCGACCCCTTGTAAATCCAAACTGATTGTTATGGAGTAATTTATTTTCATTAAAAAAACTTAACATTTGATCTAGAATATTTTTTCAAAAATTTTACTGAGCGTTGGCTGTACAGAAATAGGTCTAAAATTATGTTTAAGTGTGTTTCCTGATTTAATGAAACTTTACTATATTTCAATAAATCAGGAAACACACCAGATTCTATACTAGCATTGAAAATAATAGCAAGTTGGGGTGCGATCGCATCTATTATAGACGCAATAACTTTAACAGAAATCCCCCTTAGATCTGCTGTTTTCTTAATATCAATAGTTTTGAAATATTTTACAATATCACCTGATAATATCTTATGCATTGCAAATTCTTTTTTACAGACATTTACATTTTGTTTGAGTAGTGACTCGACGACAGCAGGGGAGGAATTGAGTGACTTTGTAGTCAAGATCGAAATGTCGGTAAATTATTGTTCAAAAGCCGTTGCAACGTCTTGATCTGATTTCGTTAAATTATTGTTAAAATTTAATTGAAAGTTTGAGTTGTGTAGTTTCATCTTGCCAGTTTCACTATTGATTATACTCCAAGTCATTTTAATTTTATTAGAGGCATTCTTAATTTTGTTTCTTAAATGTAAAGACTTGGCTGTGCAACACACTCTTTTAAATATTTTGGAATATTTTTTTACATATTCTCTAAATGAAACACTATGATTATATGATCTTTCATTGTAAAGGTCATATAACTTTTGTCTACTCCTATGGATTCCTGCTGTCGCCTACTCAATAAACGATTTGCGACTGTTTAAAGAGAGTGTTTTAGAAGTAAATATTTTATTAAATTCAAGACTTATTAGTTTAAATAATGATCCATATAAATAGTATTGTTTTTATATGGAAGAAATGTAAGCTTTTTCACTATACTACTTCTAAATCTCTCAAAGCGATGTTTATTTATTGGAACAAACACAACTTTCTTAACTTTCTGTTTTTTGTGCATGTAAGGTAGCGAGACCAACTGTCCACAGTGATCAGAACTTAAATTTTAAATAATTAATTTATGTAAGGGCTCAACATCAGTAAAAATATTATCTATACAAGTTGCACTAGGCCCTGCAATACGTGTTCGCAAAGAAAAAATTAACAAGGTTGTATGATTTGAGCAATGATCTAAACTTAATACTCATGGAAGAAGTTTCAAGGAGATTGATATTAAAGTCTCCACATACGACGACAGATTTATTCTGTTTATTAAGCTTAAGCAAAACTTCCTCCATTATTTTTTCAAAACAATCATATACAGAATGTGGGGGCCTGTAAACACTGACAACAATGAAGTGCTCGAACTCAACACATACCATATTTTTTTCATAGGATAGGGTGACAAACGAGCACACAGTCCACCTGATGGTAAGTGATTGCTGTGACCCATAGACATCTACATCTATCCTCGATAAAGAATTAAAATACAGATGTGTTGTCACCCGTGAGGACTAAGATGGAATGCCTCTTTTCCAGTAAAAAGGGTCTCCGGTTCTCTACACTCACCATACGAATGATAGCAGTGTTATAATTTTTACAATTAAATGTCGTGAATGAAATACTAAAGCCGGTATTTAGACACGGCCTGGAACTCAAGCTCAATCTTCTCAATGTTAAGATTTGAGTCTATGTCGTATTATGTTACGCAAATTTTGACTTTATGAAGTTCGAATTGAAAGTACAGGTTGTCTCTGAATACCAGTCTATAGTTGGCTCTACCAAGCTGCAGCTATATTATGGTTCATGCTACAACCATAATATATAACATTTACCCCACTCGGACAGCGGTTAGATAGCTCAAAAACCTCCACAGAGAGGACATGATGATTGGTAACTATACCAAATCATAAACCAACATCATTCTCATCCCCATCATTGCCTTTTCCTTTTTTTAAATAGCAGTGTCAGATGTAGCTGTAAGAACTGCATAGGCTAACAGCACTTACATCACAGAAAATAGATATATGTGATTGTAAATAGATATATCTTATTAAAGGCCGGCAACGCATCTGCAATTCCCCTGGTGTTGCAGTTGTTCATGGGCGGCGGTCATCGATATATATGTATTACGTACTAGATTTGGCATTCCGAACATTCACTATGTTCAAATGAACTGTACTGCAATCCGTACACCTTTAGTGTCATTTAGTGCGGCTTCAATATTCATAGTGTGGAGCTGCGCTAATAATACGAGATTTCATATTAAAGTTTAAACCTGAACGTAATTAATAATTCAGTAGTCAAATAAGTAAAATTATTTGTTGTTCAAGTGATTAAATAGGTAATAATATAACAATAGAAAAAATAAATTTCTTCATTTATATGCCACGCTATCTACAATCATAGACTAAAATCTACTATCTCCCGCGCATGCGCGAAAACAGAGTAGTGCACATTTTTTGTTTGGAATAGCTTCTCTAGTACGTAGTACATGGAACTCAATGGCCGCGGTAGTCACTTAACATCAGGTGAACCGCATGCTCGTTTGCCCCCTCTCCTATAAAAAAAAACCAGTTATTTTTTTTAAAGTCCCGCTGGTTAATTGCTGGTTTTTTCTAGAACTAGAGGTATTTTCCGAACCAGTAGTAAATTAAACATAAGAGTGACTTTCAGTAAGTATTATTTTTAATGTAAATTGAATAAGAAAGTTTTTGTTTGTGTTTATATGGAAGCAGTGTACACTCACACAGATACATGAGACACTGCGAGAACCCGGCGACGGCGGTCTGGTGTCGCGTGGGGCGCTGCGTGGGCGGTGACCCTCGCGGGCTCCCCGAAATTGTCTCCGAACTGTTCCCCGCGCACCGCTCGCACGCCCCCCACGGCCCGCACCTCCACTCCCCCCTCCTCCGCGGCCTGGACCGCCCTAGCTTCGTCCGCTTCTAGCGCCTCTTCCACATCGCGGACCCCATGTTTGCTATAACAAACGTTAACCCATTTTTTTCATTTCTTCAGACAGCCTATCAAAAGTTCACTGTTGAACATAAGCATCCTATTGTCTGTAGTGTAGCGTAGACCCCACGACAATATATTATATAAGTGTTAAGGGAAAATAAGGGTAGTACAATTAAAGTCTTAGATAGAATAACACGTCTCTCCTCATTGACACCTTTTTGGAAAGGTGTCAATACACGTCTCATATCATACCTTGACAGATTGGTTGGCAACCGTAGTTTTTTTATTATTTTGAATTCTTCCACTAGTAGTAATAGTACTGATAATGGTATTGTTAGAATATCCACTACCCCATATCGTCCCATGAGTGTCGTAAAAGGCGACAGAAATAAAGGGATACAAACCAGGAAATAAGTAGAATCGTCTTCTTAATAACAACTCAAAAATTATAACCTGCCATACGTGGCAACTATAAAAAATATATCTACAAAACACTACAATACAACAAACCTACAGCCTGTAAAAGTCCACTGCTAAACATAAGCCTCCCCCGTAGATTATCTCATCAAAGGAACATATTAACTATATCTAACGCTTGACACGTTAGTTAGCGACCGCAGTTTTTTATTACTCTTTCACATGGTAGAGCCACACCGCAATTATGTTATTGTTGTAACACAAAAGGGTCGAATCCACTGGGTAAAAACCATGCTCTCACAGAATATCAGCGTAAATATCAGCTTAATGCTGCTGCGTTTCGCATAGTAAGTGTAGAAAACCGGAAACCCTTTTTACTGAAAACGAGGCATTCCATCTTAGTTTTCAGGGGTGACAAAGCATTTTGATTCCTAATTAAAGACAGATGTAGATATCTATGAGCCACAGCATCTATTAACTTTCAGGTGAACTGTGCGCTCACCCTCATACTATAAAAAAAGTAATTTGTGTTTAGGAAGATGCTACTGCCTGTTTTATTTTATTCCATCGTTTCTAGCAACACCCGTGAATAGACATATTGCCGCCTCACATCCGGCTCGAAGGACCATGAATCCTTGCATTATTATATGCTCCTCCCGATGATTTTATGACAGTAAAATTGAGTGCAAAGTCAATCCAGTCTCACCACACTTTGAACTTCTCATGTTATATTATTATATGAATTTATTTAATTATTTGAATCTTTGGATTGTGTAAAAACGAGCTTTTATTAGGTAGTAAGACTCCTTTTCTAGAACCTAGAAGTCCGTCTGGGTAAGTACAACCCTCTTAAGTATTTCTGACCGCAAATAGCAATGGTTGAGAGCTAGTATAATTACAGGCTGTGAGGCATTCCATCTTAAACCTCAAAACTGAAAACGCATCCGTAACCTTATTTGGTTGAAGTTGGCTACAGATGTTCATGTTACCACTTACTATCAGATCGACTATAAGTTCGCTTGTCACTTCAGTTTTATAGTAAAAAAGGGCTAAATCACATTCAATAAAACTGAACCAAATCTATACAAATAAATAAAATTGAAGTGTCTGTTTGTAACGTCAAATTAACAGTTTTTTAATACATACAAAGTATGTACGATACTTATAACGAAAACACAATTTTTAAAATTTTTGTCTGTGTGTCTGTCTGTCTGTCCGTTTGTTCCGGCTAATCTCCCAAAATGGCTGGACCGATTTTGATGGGACTTTCACTGGCAGATAGCTGATGTTATAAGGATTAACTTAGGCTTTTATTTTAGAAAAAAAATTTGGGTTCCTCGCAAAAAATTTAAACCCTAAATTACACGCGGACGAAGTCGCGGGGAACAGCTAGTACTTAATAAGTGTTAAATGAAACATGTAGACTACATGTTTCATACATGATGTGGTCGATATTATCACTGGTTTTAGGTACCTATATGGGAGAAAAAAAAGTTCAACATACCTTTTTAAAATAGTAAGATTAGTTACGACATTACCACATTCTACGAAATTTGCAACCAACGTTAAATAAAGAAGGCAACTAAACAAATAACTAAACATTTCATTACTTACAGGGCTTGATATCGTTCCTTGTCCGTCGATACCAGGAAGTTCCTCAGGAAACTCTCCAAATGCTGACCCTTTTCTTTCCTCAGCTTATAGGCTACCGAATGGTAAATATTTCCCAAGTCAGTGCTGTTTGCATTAAGGGTCGATGCTTGGACTACCATAGAGAAGTCACTATCCACTGTCAGGAATGAATAAAGAAGTTCGCTCGTCTGAAGAAGGGGCATTTGTAAAAGCCTTTGTAGGAAATCCTCGTATTTATATCGAAGAGTTTCTAAGGGACTGTTGTCTCTGTAAGAGAAAAATAAGACTTTAGCTGAACGCACATTTGTCCGCACCGTACGCGTCGTACGCGTCATACGCGCCGAATTTTACTGATGGCCTCGCACATTTTCACGTACGCATCGTCCGCGCCATACGCAAATCTTTTGTATTGCCAACAACTTTTGCAGTTTTTTCCAACCACTGGTGTGAAACGGTACAGTGACATTGATCGCTCGAAATTACTATGGAAAAAAATATAGTAATGGCCTGCTTATTGGCAGAGGATTCTGGATTCATAATATTAATTTAAAAAGCAATTGTATGGAGAATATTATACTTTATTTAAAGACTTATTAGATGATGATAAACGATTTTTTAGATATTTGCATTTAACATACAAGAAATTTCAAGAATTGCTACATATACTAAAACCATATCTTTCTATGGAAAACTCAAGATTTAGAAGGCCAATTGAACCAGAGAAAAGACTTGTTGTATGTTTGAGGTAAGTATTGTTATTGATAATTAAGTAATCAGGTATATATAAATTTTTTTTTAGTTCAGTATTTAAATAATTTATCACTATGTATTCATATTGATAAACAATGCAAAATTTTTTTCAAATTGTGTATAATTATTTACAAATTAATAAAAGTTATAGAAATACAAAAATTATCACGTAAGTCGAAACCACCAATTTTAGTGGAAAATCCACTAAGTTGGCAACATTAGACAACACCGAGTATCAGTCCATCAGAGCTAAGTTTTGCAAGACCCGCCGCAGAAGAACACAAAACAGACAGATCCCAAATGCATGCGGCAAGACTTACGCAACTTCAGCAGTACAGCTCGTATTGAAGAATCGATCGAGCGGAACCAGAGCTCCTGTCTTTGCCAAAGATCTGTCTGCCAGAAAGAGCCAACTGTCGAAGCTGAAGACCGAGTGTGGCAGCATCGTTTCCGGGACACTTGAGATTTTGAGTGAGATTGAGAGGTTCTATGGGCAGCTGCACACATCATCGTTGGAGCCACACGCAAGTGTGAGTAACGATCCAAGAGCAAGTCTTATCCGATACTATTCCGATGATATTCCGGACGTCAGTCTGAGCGAGATTGACGTCCGGGCTCTCCAGTACCTTAAAAACGGCAAGTCCCCGGGTTGGAGTTACAGCGGAGCTTCTGAAAGCGGGTGGAAAACCGGTACTTGAAGTCCTTCAGGAGCTCTTTAATTCCGTCCTCCATAGTGACACTACACCGGAGGAGTGGAGCAGAAGTGCAGTGGTCTTGTTCTTCAAGAAAGGCGACAACGCTCTCTTGAAGAACTACAGACCGATTTCCCTTCTAAGCCGCGTCTACGTGCTGTTTTCGAGAGTCATTACGAATCGTCTCGCACGCAGACTCGACGACTTCCAGCCTGCCGAACAAGCCGGTTTCCGAAAAGGCTTTAGTACCATAGACCACATACGTACCCTTCGGCTAATTGTACAGAAGACCGAGGAGTACAATTGCCACTATATCTTGCGTATGTGGAATATGAAAAAGCCTTTGATTCCGTCGAAATTTGGGCGGTGCTGCAGTCTCTTCAGCGGTGCCAAGTTGACTGCCGGTATGCCGAAGTGCTGAAGTGTTTGTACAGTAGGGCTACGATGGTTATCCGAGTACAGAACCAGAGTACGAAACCTATCCAACTGCAGAGAGGTGTATGACAGGGTGACGTTATATCCCCGAACCTCTTCACCGCTGCATTGGAAGACGTTTTCAAGCTACTAGACTGGAAATGATACGCTATTAACATCAATGGCGAGTACATCACTCACCTTCCATTTGCCGACGATATAGTCCTTATGGCAGAATCGTTGGAGGACCTAAGCACTATGCTCAATGACCTCAATAGTGCCTCCCAACGGATAGGTCTTAAGATGAACATGGACAAAACAAAGATAATGTGTAGCGTTCATGTCACACCTATGCCGGTAGTTGTTGGCAGCACTAAGCTCGAAGTTATTGACGAGTATGTTTACCTGGGGCAAATAGTCCGACTAGGTAAGTCCAACTTTGACAGAGAGGTCAATCTGCGGATTCAACTCGGTTGGGCTTCTCGTTAGGTATACCTCAAAATTTGAAAACGGGATTGTACAACCAGTGCGTGTTGCCAGTGATGACTTATGGATCTGAGACGTGGTCCTTCACTGCTGGCCGTATGAGGAAGCTCAAGGTCGCTCAGCGAGCAATGGAGAGGGCTATGCTCGGGTTTTCTCTGCGTGATAAACTTAGAAATGAGGATATCTGCAGTAGAACCAGAGTGACCGACATAGCCCAACAGATTAGTAAGCTGAAGTGGCGATGGGCCGGCCATATAGCTCGAAGAACCGACAACCGATGGGGAAAAAAGGTTCTCGAGTGGCAGCCTCGTACCGGTAGGCGAAGTGTAGGGCGACCCCCCACTAGATGAGAGTGACGACCTGGTAAGAGATGCGGGAAGTCGATGGATGCAAGTGGCTCAGAACCGGGCTTTGTGGCATTCCTTGGGGGAGGCCTTTGTTCATTAGTGGACTTGTGAAGGGCTTGTGAATTAAAAAAAAGGTCCTCGCATCGTGAAATTAACGTTCAGCGCTTAGAATCTGATCTACTACGACGCTTAAAATCAAAGCTATTAATATGACATAACACTTGTTAAAATAGAATGAAAATAAGCAAAAAAAGTAGGTAGAACAACGTATCATCATCTGTCCCGTGGGTGTCGTAAGAAAGAACTATGAAAAATGCCAGAAAAATCTTATAGTTTCCGATAGATGTCGATATAACCATCTTCTTTACACCAGACGTGAAATACCCAGACCGGCGACGGCTAGCAGTGTAGAAGATGCTCAAGTTTAGTACTGTGATCGTCAGTCAATCAACCTGCCAAACGTCATGATTAAGGCAGTCCCACCAAAAACTAATGCCGTCGCCATGGAACTCGTGCAGCTTGGCGCGCAGCGGGTGCGGGTGCGAGTGCACAGGTGTCCGTGACCCACCTGCGGGAACGCAGCGCAAAGTGCACAGATGTCAGTGACCCACCTGCGGGAACGCAGCGCAAAGTGCACAGATGTCAGTGACCCACATGCGGGAACGAAGCGCAATATGCACAAATGTTAGTGACCTACCTGCGGGAGGACAGCACGATTTGCAAAGGTGTCACTAACTCATCTGCGGGCGGGCAGCGCGCGGTGCACCGGTGTCAGTGACCCACCTGCGGGAGGGCAGCGCGAGGTCGGGCAGCGCGGCGCCGTGGAACTCGTGCAGCTTGGCGCGCAGCAGGTGGAAGTCGTGCTCGCTGCGCTCCACCGGCCGCAGCGCGATGCACCGGCGTCAGTGACCCACCTGCGGGAGGGCAGCGCGAGGTCGGGCAGCGCGGCGCCGTGGAACTCGTGCAGCTTGGCGCGCAGCAGGTGGAAGTCGTGCTCGCTGCGCTCCACCGGCCGCAGCGCGATGCACCGCGTCAGTGACCCACCTGCGGGAGGGCAGCGCGAGGTCGGGCAGCGCGGCGCCGTGGAACCGTGCAGCTTGGCGCGCAGCAGGTGGAAGTCGCTCGCTGCGCTCCACCGCCGCAGCGCGGTGCACCGGTGTCAGTGACCCACCTGGGAGGGCAGCGCGAGGTCAGCGCGGCGCCGTGGAACTCGTGCAGCTTGGCGCGCAGCAGGTGGAAGTCGTGCTCGCTGCGCTCCACCGGCCGCAGCGCGCGGTGCACCGGTGTCAGTGACCCACCTGCGGGAGGGCAGCGCGAGGTCGGGCAGCGCGGCGCCGTGGAACTCGTGCAGCTTGGCGCGCAGCAGGTGGAAGTCGTGCTCGCTGCGCTCCACCGGCCGCAGCGCGATGCACCGGTGTCAGTGACCCACCTGCGGGAGGGCAGCGCGAGGTCGGGCAGCGCGGCGCCGTGGAACTCGTGCAGCTTGGCGCGCAGCAGGTGGAAGTCGTGCTCGCTGCGCTCCACCGGCCGCAGCGCGCGGTGCACCGGTGTCAGTGACCCACCTGCGGGAGGGCAGCGCGAGGTCGGGCAGCGCGGCGCCGTGGAACTCGTGCAGCTTGGCGCGCAGCAGGTGGAAGTCGTGCTCGCTGCGCTCCACCAGCCGCAGCGCGGTGCACCAGTGTCAGTGACCCACCTGCGGGAGGGCAGCGCGAGGTCGGGCAGCGCGGCGCCGTGGAACTCGTGCAGCTTGGCGCGCAGCAGGTGGAAGTCGTGCTCGCTGCGCTCCACCGCCCACAGCGCGGCGGCGGGGCACGCGCGGTGCACCGCCAGCGAGAACACACGTACAGTGCCCCGCCGCGGTGGCGCTTGCTGCGGGCACACCGAGTCTCATCAAACTACACGCTCGCTTATAAATGCCGAGTACATCTCTCATTAAAACAAATTTTTGCCTATGCATCGCATACCGTGTCCCGCCGCAGCGCCGCTTGCTGCGGACACGTCAAGTTTCACTATACGCTCACTTATGAATGCCTAGTAAATCTCTCATTAAAACAAATTTTTGCTTATGCATTAACTACCGTGCCCCGCCGCAGCGCCGCTTGCTGCGGTTTAGTAGCGGACACAGAACACTATTACTCTGTACCGAGAGAAGAACGCCAACTTCATACTTAAAAAAAGAAACACGTGTTTATGAGTGTACACTACAAGCGCCACGCCCATATAAAACTTTATGGCGGGAATTTCAAACCTTTGTATGAAACAGAAACAGAAACTTTTTATTCAATATAGATTATAAATAATACTTATTGAAAGTCACTCTTTTGTTTAATTACCACTGGTTCGAAAAAACCTCTGTCCTGGGAAGAACCAGCAAGAAACCCAGCGGGACTTTTTAAATAACAGCTTACAATCATGTATGTTACACAATTAACCACACAAAACAAATTAGAAATAGCTTGGTAGCGAACACCTCATTCCCAGGGTTATTATCTGTCTGTAACTTTTAAACTGTTTGTTTATTTAAGACAAATTCAGTAATTTTGGCTCGAGCCTCACAAACCTATTGGGCAGAGTGATCCATCTTTGTATGAAATCTGAGAAATTTGCACACAATCATAATTTTGTCTATGTGTGGGTTGGGCGTATAAAATAAAGCGTGAAAAGATATCGCTGTTTCTTTTCTTCGCGTTGTTTCAGATTGCCATTTTAAAATTAGATCCAAAAATACATATTATATCGGAAGAAACTGAAAATGTTAATTTGTGTTAAACTTTTTGGTTTGCTCTTTAGAGTATAATTACATACATATTACTCTGAGATTTGCACAATTAATTCACCTATTAATTGATTAAAATTAATTTTTAAATATTAGCTGAATTCTATCAAAAGAAGCCATGAATTAAAAGAAAAATGACATTTGTTCGTCAACGTCTTTCATATTAAAATATTTCCGAAATTTATTCAAATTTATCTCATAGGTTTAGATTTTAATATTTTATTGCTTTTGCTTAAATTCAGTTATTATCGGTTCAGAATACCTCTTTCCGTTTGTAGGTATTTCCTCGCGATTGTGTATATAAAGATTTTGTGACATTGACTCTACTGACTCTAGGAAGGATACGCTCATCTTAGATTATTTACTCTAGATAACGCGTCACCACAGAACACAATTATTTTACCAAGAGAAGAACGCCAACTTCATACTAAAAACGGAAACACGTATTTATGAGTGTACACTAAAAGCGCTACGGTGGGCGCCCATATAAAACTTTTTAGCGGAATTTCAAACCTTTGTATTCTGTAACTCTGAACTTTTAAAGGCATATTCTGAGTAATTTTGCCTCTAGCCTCACAAACCTATGGGGTAAATTCCCATACATTTGAGAGGTTGCACCAAAATTACTCGAATATACTTTAGATTAGTATGTGAGATAAAATAAAACTATAAATAAGTATAGTTATGTAATTTTATTTTCTGGAAGACAGATTGTTTTATAAACTATGCATTATTATTGATGTTTTTATTGCTTTTGCACATAATATTTCCACGCTTGTTACTGATATATAACACATGTTATTGTCAGAGAGTTATTCTTCACAGAACATTAACGTAAATTTAAATCAGCAAAATTCTCATGGTGAAAACTTAACTCAGTCCAAATACGTGGTCTGAAACAGATACAATTCGAGTCAATATAGTAATAATCCCTAAAAATAATGGTCAATAAATTCAAAATGTTTATAGACTTACCACAATATTGTCATAAGTTTTTCTTTTCCCATTATAGGAAACCTGCAGAAAGTGATCAAATGATTTTGTGGTTTTTATTTGCACAACATTTAACTTACTTTCGATGATGATCACACATCGCATACAATTTTGAAATAATGAATTCATTTATAGTCAATATCTTATACAGAGTTAACATCACACAAAATTTTTTTACTGTATATTCACGACGATATTATGACTGTGTATTCGCCTACAAACGAAAATGAAGTATTCTGAGCCCATAATAACTGAATTTAAGCAAAAATCAATAATTAATATTAAAATCTAAACCTAAGAAATAAATTAGAATAAATTTCAGAAAATATTTTCAAAATGAAAGACGTTGACAAACAAATGTAAATTTTTTTTCTTCTATTAATTCATGGCTTCTTTTGATAGAATTCGGCTAATATTTAATTTTAATCAATTAATAGGTAAATTAATTGGGCAAATCTCAGAGTAATATGTATGCAATTATACTTTAAAGAGCAAACCAAAAAGTTTAACACAAAATTAACATTTTAGTTTCTTCCGATATAATATGAGTTTTGTATCTAATTTTTAAAATGGCAATCTAAAACAACATGAAGGAAAGAAACAGCGATATTTTTTCTCGCTTTATTTTTACAAGCCCAACATAAACATCGACAAAATCATGATTGTGTGCAGATTTTTCAGCTATACAAAGTTGCATCACCCTGCGCGTCACGCAATGAGCGATGCAACAAAAACAGGCCAGTTTTACAAGCGCGTGTCGTGAGGCACGCACACACGCTTGGCGGTTGCTATGGCGACAGAATAAATAACTATGGCTTATACCAGCGTCATTTGTATCTGGGAGATACCAGCTAATAAATCTATCCCGATAAAATGGGGAAAAGCTGTAAAATTATGTCATGTTAATAAAATCATAAATTATAATATTTTAATATGGTGCTTTCAATTGTGTGTTTAGTTGTCTGTTGAGTTAGAATCTAATTTTTTGTAAAGAAAATATAATCAAATAAAAATCAATTACGCATTTACAAAATATGTTTAATGTATATTAAATATAATGTCGATACCATACATTATATTTAATGTATGGCATCGACTTATAAAAATACTAGAGGTTGGCCGGCGGCTTCGCCTGAGTCATAGTTAAATAATTTATCCCGCAGGTACCCTTTACCGTAATATTTTATCCCATAGCGTTTCTACAGTTTAATAGATCCTTTAAGAAGAATTATTCCGTCCTGCATTGTTGTGCCAGCAAGAGTTGATATATGGGTGCCCCATTGAACACAGTCACCCCCAGGAACACAGTAGTCTCTTCTATTTTCAACCTATCATTATTTACCATTAAATGTTTGTAACTACTAATTTAATGGCCCTCTCTTTGAACTTGTTTTTTAAATAATTTGCGTTTTGAGGTTGCATCACTTTTTACATCATCTAATTTAGCTATATGATAACAGCGTATGGTCAAATATTTTTCGGCGACCAGTCTTATTAGGTTCACTTGGTGAAGAGAACCACACGCGTGTTCAGTTTCAACTTTAAAATAAGTATTTTTATGACCAATAAATTGTTTTAATATACAATATAAAAATGTTGTGTAAGTAGGCCTAGTCATTATAAAATTTTGTCTAAGAAACTTTCTGATTACTGTCTCGAAGTCTTACATATAGAATATACATCCTTGAAGCATAAATCAATAGTTTATGGTATTCATGAAAACAAACATTCAATGCATGCAGTACATTTGATTTGTCTACGCAGACATCTCACAACACAACCTGAAATGTAACCAACAATCTGTTGTGTATATTCAGATAATGAAGAATCATCTAAAATCAGACAGATTTCCTCCGTTTTCATCCGAAATATTTTCTCTTCTTATTATGTCCACCTATCGACTTCTAATTATACGATCAATAGGTATCCTAAACCCATGTATCCAAATGGTCACATTCGATTTTGACAATTATTATACAATACTATTTAGTAATACAAATAACAAAGAAAAATAAAGAAAAAATATTTAAGACTCAATAAAACACCTGACTGCGCGGAAGCTTACAAAACAAAAACATCCGTTTAGGCTGTAGGCTCAGCCAAACAATTTTTGAAATATACCCACATACACATACAACACACCATGATGTATTTCTCCTTCTGGTGCAGTCGGGTAAAAATGAACATACATCAGCTTTTAAGACAACTATACAGGAAAATTCGCAATCCAAGACTGGCAATACCAAAAACGACGCGTTGATTTTGTAAATAAAATTATCAATTTATTAGTTTTGTTTTCGTAAATTACTATTAGTTTTGAGTTACCTACCGATGGTAGGAGATTTTGTTAGTTGTTTGTAAACATCCTTTGTACTTTCTGCAAATTTTGATCGCGCAACTTGTCATTTTCACCAAAATAATTTACCTTAAATAAATGCCGTGCGTGCGTATCTCTTGGCGTTAAATTGACAGTGAGGAGGGAGCGCTTTAGAGGCTAACAGTTAGCTGATATTTTTTCGACGCTTTTGAGCCGCCGTTACTCTATCTAGAGAGTAAATAATCTAAGACGCTCATCTAAACATTTTACTTATACCTTCTTCATACAAGCAAAAGTAGCACCATCTGTCATAACACATACGAAGTACATGAGTGCCGCGTTGCATTGGTCGACGACGTAACCATGGCTGGATTTCGAACTATAATAATTATTCATAGAGTGTAGTATGTACTATCGTAATAAATAAAATAAATAAAATAAAATATATTTATTTCTAAATAATACTATTTCATAAATTAGTGGTGAAACAACCCCAGAGAGTAATTTAGTACCTTATGTTGGGGTGTTTCGCTTTTACCCTGGTGCTTAAAATTTATACTGTACTATGAAAATACCATAATTTTATCTTCAGATCTTCAGGTTGAACCGACTTGTATTATTGGTGGGTTCTTTTACTTTTAATATTTACCCTACAATATCGAGAATTTCTGTGTGTTCGGCAACACCAAATCAGACAAAGACAGGGTAGGCGGGATTCCTCATGTGATGTTTTACTATCCCGGTCGTTCTAACACAGACCATGTCATGTTCATAGCAATATTTTTGAATTTGCTATAAACATGATATCGTAATGCAATTTTATTCCAATTCAAAAAAATGAAACGCATAGATACGATAGACGCGTGACGCGAAAACTCCGGCGCGTGGGGAAAATCATGAAATGTCAAACGTGGTATATTTTTGGACAAATAGTAAGTATAGTTTTATTTTCCATGTACAATATTTTTGAGGGTCTGAATCCAACCTGGCGTAACCTAAAGTCACGTAGGCTCTAAACTGTTATTTTAGGGCCAACGCATTGGTGCCATTTAGTTGCGCGGTTGGCCCGGTCCTTACGGTAGTAATATATAAGTCAATGGATATGAAGTATAAATTAATGTATTATTTTAAAATTTTATGAACGATGTGTGATCCAGATTCGAAAGTAAGTTGTTATGCGCATAAAAAGCACAAAATTATCTTATCACTTTCCGCTAGTTTCCTACAATAGAAGAAGAAAACTTATGACAATATTGAGGCAAGCCTTTAAGCATTTTAAATTTATTGATCGTTATTTGTAGGGATTATTAGCATATTGACTCGAATTTTATGTTTCAGATCATGTATTTGGACCAAGTATTCATAATGAGAATTTTGCACATTTACATTTACGTTCATGTTCTGTGAAGAATAACTTTCACTATAACATATATATATCAATAACATGCGTGGAAATACTATCTGCAATAGCAATAAAAACATCAATAATAATATATAGTGTATAAAACAATCTGTGTTCCAAAAATAAAATTACATAACTATACCTATTTTTAGTTTTATTTTATCCCACATACTCCTCTAAAGTAAATTCAAGTAATTTTGTGCAACCACTCAAATGTATGGGAGTCTCAAATGTATTCACCCATACATTTGAGAGGTTACACTTAAAATCATTAAGATTAAAACAAAATATTATCCCATATATTGTTTTAATCCTAATGCTTTTGTAATCACGGTGTGAAGTATCATAAAGTACTGGATAATTTTGCACTGTTTCTATTAAAATCTCTGTATTTAGCGCCATTTTTCACGCGGTACACGCGGCCTGTTGTAAAATTAGCAAGTGACCGCACTGCGGCCACCGATAGGCCGCGCGCTCGCTACATACAGGCGGTGTGGAGGGTGTCGGAGTGGCGGAGGGGGCGGAGTGGCGGAGCTATTTGCTAGTTTTACCCAAATAATTTATGTGAAAAAATGCTATCTGTTGGTTTAGGCAGTTAATATCATAAATTGTTATTACACATTAACAAGTTCACTGAGATATCGATAGATAGCATAATATATTGTACTTTATTTTAAATACGTATTAACATTATGACTAAATGACGAATGACCTATTTTAAATTGCTGTAGAACCTATATAACTAATAATAATAATGAATATGCTATTAAAATGTTTGTTTTTAGTTATAGTGACATTTATTCAAATTAAACATCCTATTCAAATAAGTAGGTTAAACTAAAGTTAACCTAACATTTTAATTCTAAACGTTTGTGATGAAAAATTTTCGCATAGTAATATATTCACATAAATAAATTAGTGATGAAACCATTATCACATTTCTGTTTTCAAAGAAAACACCACTTGAGTGGCGTTTTTTTAAAACCAGGTTTTATACTAGCCCGCACAACACCACGCGTAGATGGATGCCCCTATTACAAGTCCTTTAGTGCCAATTTCAACTTTAAAAATTCCTGCTATTTTAACTAGCGCACAACATTTTTAAACATTTATTTTAATCGATAGGTTATTTATCCAAAAATGTAATGAACATTTATTTACAATCATATTATTTGAAGAACAATTTTAAAAACGACGATAAGCGAAAAAAGGCGTTATGACTCAAATTCCAGCCACCCTGTACCGAATGTCGTTCTTTTGTGTACCTAATGCCAGCATAGCATGGGGTTATGCCTTTTGAGTTTTTAGTAGGTGCCTCTTGTAGGTAAATTTTAGACACAGTGATAAATTCGTATAATATTTTTAATTTTGAATCATGCATGTCACAAGCATGAAATAAGTATAAAGTTCGACACACACGGGCAGTTAAGATGAATGTAAACCAAAACGATTTCCCCACTCACTGGCTTAAAATTTCAACTTAATAGTAGCCATACACGCTAGAGTGTACCTGACAGGTTTACCTGTACTGTTGAACCACCGTATTTTGCATAACCGCTACGTGTATGTTCTCTACTGAGTTCAAGCTCACCTGACGGATGTAACTGTACAGGCAAACCTGGCAGGTACACCCTCGCGTGTATAGCTACCTTAAGATTTCACACTAACGGTCAGTTTTTTGATGTACGTCAGTCAAGTGATCAGTTTAACTGACCGTGTGTGCTATGCTTAAGGCAGACTACAACAATTATTTTATTTTAATGTTTTACTACTTAGGTATAAGTAGCGGCACGAAAGTCTAGCGGTGACCGTTATTGCGCATAAGTCGCTGATTGGCTTATTGAGCATAAATCGCGCTGATTTGCTTATTACGCATAAGTTGCGCTGATTGGCTTATTGCACATACGTCGCGCTGATTGGTTCGTGCGTGTCGTTTGCACGCGCTGATTGGCTCTCCAGTCTCATTCGTGCAAATCAATTCGTGCGCGTCCCCTCCACGTTTCGTTCAGCGCTAGACTTACGTGCCGCGACTTGTACCTTACTGTGTTTTAGATTTTTTTTCTTTTAACACCTAACAATTTATTAAAGCAAATTATGATAAAAAATTATGTAGCACATCAATTTCTTATAATTTAATCATGCAAGTTTTCGAATCATCATCATCATTACAGCTCTCCACAAAGTTTTTCATTTATGTTTTATGTTATAATTAGTATTACTAAGTTATAGGTAGTTAATTATATTTATTGCTTGTTTTTGTCTTCTCAAAAAATAATTGAATATTTAAATTAATATACACCGAATGTCTGATAGAAAAGCAAATACATTGTTTGCTAAACTTTAAAATCAATAACTTATTTTAAAACATAGACGAATCAATCATATCTTCCTTAACTTTAAAATAAGTTAAGTTCTAATAAATGATATCTATTCCAGTTTAGGACAGTCCTGATAATATATTATTATTAATGATACATTACGTGGCTGAAATTAGGTACATCTTATTACGTACGTCAAACCAAATATCAGCCTGACGGCTGACATTATGCACTACATACATTTCGTATATCTAATTACAGCACCATTAATTTCCACTAAAAGAAAATAAAAAACTTGTAAATTGAAATAAAAATAACTGTATTACTATGTCTATAGTCATATTCATACAAATCAAAAATCCTATAAAGATGAGCGAATGTAAAATAAGCTTAATTTTATCGGGACCATAACTTGTCAAAAAATTAGGAAAATGAGCGTTTTCCGAACGTGATTTGATTTTCAATTTAACACTGTTAGATTTATAACTGTGTGGTAATATTTGAAATATATTTTCCTCTAGTTACGAAGAATTTTTAGCTGACAATATTTGTAGTTAAGACTAAGTTAAGTACGTTGTTACAAAAATTAAGACTAAAGAACTTTATATGTAACATCATAAAAACGAAAAAGTTGCACCGTCGTGAACTTCGACTTGTGAAGGCAGACACAGCAAAATTAATTCTGTTTAGGTACATAGATAATATTTAAAAAAATCACCTTAACAGGGAAACCGGCTTAAGATTCCCTATTTCGCCGCATTAGATATGAGCAGAGTGGCGCAGTGGAAGCGTGCTGGGCCCATAACCCAGAGGTCCGTGGATCGAAACCACGCTCTGCTATATGACTTTTTTAACTTTTTTTCTCAATCAATTTAATAATTAAAAATACTTTTTTCATATTATAAAAATATTTCTACCTAAATACAACTTCTATTATTTATTAGGTTACCAGTTTTATGTTACATAAGAAAGTCTCGCGCGATTGGATAAAATTTAGAAACATTGTCAGTTAAAGTCGTAAATTTTTTGGATAAAATAACGCATATCTAATAATACAAAATGACTGAATGTCCAATAAATTTAACTGAAATATTTTCAAAGTCGAAACTAGTTACAAATCTAGAAATATCAACCGCATCTGCATATGTCTAATTGACTAATGTATAAATATCCAAAACAGACTCAGACTTCGTATAGGAAAATTTTTGAAAAAAAAAAGTTAAAAAGAAGCTTTTATTGCAAGGACTATGCACATAATTAACAAATAAGTATCAATATAAAACTTACAAGTCGCGTCTCCACATTGGTCAACACAACCTTATAGTTGCTGAGATCATGCTCTCCCATGCTGTCCTCAGCCGCGATGGAGTCCAGATATTTTAAAATATCAACATTTTCAATTCCCTCCTCGTCTTGAAGTTCCGAGTTTGTGGAGCTGTCGAGGACTTGTCCATCTATGGTCTGAGATTTTAGGGCACCTTTTAAACGACTGCCTATTTTCATAGCTGCATTAAGTAATTTATCTTGTGGTCTGAAAAGAAAAAGATTTTAGTTTATTATTCTATTATGTTATTATGTAATGGGAACAATTTTCTAAAGTTCCAGAGTCAGATGCTTTTTAGGAGTTCCCGGTTAATTTTTACCTCGAATATCTCGAGAACTTTCGGTGTAGTGGTGGCATAAAAATATCCACCATTCTATCATCCCGTGGGTGTCATAAGAGACGACTATGAGAAATGCCAGAAAAGCTTTTGGCTATGTGGTTTGTCTGGTTCGATAGATGCCTGTTATTCAGAGTCAGAGGTGAGAGACGTCTGGTACTGTGGTTGCAAGTCCACTTGCCAAACGTGGCGATTAAGGGGACTACAGGAGCTAAACGCAAGTTTTATAATAGTTTAAAGTATATGATTCACTGCATTAAACAAAATATATGAGATTTTTCAGGATATATGCTAATTATATAATGTGTTGAAAACATGATACTACTAATTTGATACGATAGAAAAAAAATCACAAAGATACCTCTAAAAATTTCTTTAAACAACTAAAAACCATACTAATATACATGTAATCATTATATTTTATCAGATTATTCTACAAGCAACATATTAACGTAATAGTGTTTTAACTTTTTAGTTCAATAAATAGATTATTTTTAAATCGCATATCTTATTTCTGAACATAATACGTACGCATGTGTGCGTAAACGCCCGTGTACCGACAGTGCCGGCCGAGGCCTGATGCTATACAGAAACTGTGTAAATGTGTGCGTGCGTCATTCGAGGTCACTTAGCTCTTGTAGTCCTCCCTAAGGTGAGAGGCTCTAACCCGCTATCTCACATAAAATCAAAAACAACCGCGCAAGGATTTGTAGCGCGAAATACTACAAAAGTGTAACCGGGGTGGCTTGACTGCTGTTTCTTTTTCACAGATGATAAGAGCTAAACTGAATTTGCAAAATGGGTGTTTCTTTTTGAGGATTCTCAACAAAAGTGCTTACTTTTGTTGAAAATTCTCAAAGCGAAAAAATGAAGAAGTCTATCTTTGGAAGGACTGTTATTGCTAATTGGTTTATATTAAAAAAAAACAGTAATTACCTTTTAGTCATTTGTTTCTGATAGCCTGTAGGAACTCTGGAACCAATCATCAGCTTGTAAAACTGTAAACAAAATAAATTACTATTTAATATAATTAATACAAATTTATTAGCATATTGTATTATTTATATAACGGTTTCTAGTCTATTGTGTAAACTTCCATATAGACATGGGTAACTCAGAAAATTCCTTGCGTTAACTCAAGTAACTCAGCCGCAGTTTACTGCGCCGGGTCATTACGTTAACTCAAAATTGCGCCATGCCGCAAGAGATTACACAACTGTCAACTCAGCTATTTGTCAAAATAAAACCGTGTAAAATAAATGTATAAAAGAAAGATTACCTATCACTATCACTCCTTTTACATTTCACGGAGTTGCAGTTTATAAAATTAATATAAAATAAGATTTGTGCAATACCATTACCACAAGTGTGCAATAACACTCCTGTGCATTCTGCGGGCAACTCTACACTTCCCTTATTACTAAAGTCTTCGCTCAACACCTTAACACCTTTCGAATTTCCCGGTCCTGCGTTGTACGCCGACACATTTTGAAGAAGTGAGGTAAGACATCCGGCGCAGTGGATTCAGTTAGCACAACCATGGAAATTTTAAATTTCTAAGTTTCTGCAGACGCTCCAAAGAGACCGTTGAGCTATCTCTGGTTAGCAAGATTGGGATAGAATAACTAACCTCTTCACTATGTAGGAACCTTGGTAATATGATCTTCTCTAAAGCGGCATGGGACTGTCTCGCTGCTTGATAAAGCGCTCGACTGGTCTGTAACCTGGAAATTAATTATTCTCATTAGTACATGTATAGTTGACAAAATGGAATAGTGATTTCTCTTCGGGATAAAGTCCGTAATGAGGATAGCTGCAGAAAACAAGAGTGATTCACATATTGCAGCGGAGCAGTAAGCTGAAGTGACAATTAATGATTCTCGAGTGGCAGCTTCGTACTGGCAAGCGCATTGTTGGGCGACCCCCCACTGGATGGAGTGACGATCTGATGTAATACGCAGGAATTCGATGGATGCAGGTGATATTATAATTATCTCTATATATAAAAATCAATTGCTGTCCGTTAGTCTCGCTATAACTCAAAAACGGCCAGACCGATTATGACGAAAAAAATTGTGTGTTTGAATGGGTCCCTAGATGGTTTAGATGCACGTTTGGACCCGGTAGGTGGCGCTATTGTCGAGATCCAGAAATCACGCGTCTGAAGCTGGGGAGGATCGCTAGTATGTATATAGATATAAAGGTTTTTACTTGTGGCGGAGGAGGCCTTTACCCAATCTGGGGTCCTAGCAATGAATAAATAATACCACAGAATAAATAATAGTACTACGTACAGAAGTTGCACTCCTTTGATGCCGACGTTTTAATAGCCTACGTAATTATTATTAATCAGATAAATCGCGCACGCAAGCTAAATAAAACTTTATCGTTGCGCGCGGGTGTCCGTATTACTTTGCATCTTTTCTCCTTCCTACGTCACAACGCACTTTCAGTGGTTACTAAGGGCTGTTAATAAAGAGTAAAAAAATACATTGCGAAATGGTAAGTTACTTAGGTAAAGTACCTATTCTGACTATGATCGCTATCGACCATATTTCCGCTACTATGTGAGTTCTGTGATGCCCAACGCATGCAACTTGCAAGGCCACTCGTCGGGAATCGCGATGCTTGGCTCGTAAGAAATAGGTAGATAAAGTAAACAACAAATAAACCCGAAATAAGATTTCTAACAGAAATGTGATCGTATTCTACTTAGTTAAAAATCTTGTAAACATAGTTTTAATTTCAGTATTTTATGTTATTATAACTTAAAATATTTTAATTACAAAAGACAAGTATAGGTAGGTATGTAAGTAGATACTTGGGTAGTGAAGTAAATTTCAACTAAGTTTTGTAATAAAGTACTTAGGTATTACTTCTGTAGTTAAATTATTACTTAATTATTTTTTCGATTAAGTACCTATCTAACAAAAAAAATGAAATAAATTCACCTTTCATTATCCTTCGGTAACATAAAAAATGATATATCTGAATCCTTTTGTTTGCTCATTAAGCATCCATCCCCGCAACATTTATAGTAGGAACGACGTTTTGCCATTATAATTTATGAAATAGATAGGATATATATATATATATATATATATATATATATATATATATATATATATATAATTATTAATTTACATTAAAACTTTTTCAACTATTTTATCCTACAATTAAATATACTAAACACTAAACAAAAACTATTTCGACGAGTATTTCAACAATTATTTACAAATAACTATTTACGTAAACAGTGTTAAAAAACTTTAACATTCAATCACCTAGAACGCGCTAGCCCCGACTGCGTTCTATCCCGGGGGCGCCTCGCGATTGTAGGTAATTATTTCACGCAGGTAGCAAGAGTGACAGAGGCCTGATATTACTAACAAATAATTTAAGTATATTTAAATAAAAATTAATAAACTAATTAAAGACATTAATCCATTACCATAAAACTACTAGAATTAAGAAATCGATATTGCAAGTTATAAAGGCTTTTTTATTTTATTTTATTTTACTACTTGTGGCAGCGTCGTGTGACAGGTCAGCCACTTCATTTAAAAATGGCCGAGGAGGGCGATGGCTGCCATATGCAGGCTGGTGCAACTTCCATAGTAAAAATTATAGGTACGAGATTGGTCAAATTTTAATGACGGTTATCTCTTCTTTCTGCTTTTCGTAATATGTCTACGTATTAACGACATTGTCAAATCAAATAGGTTCAAATGTCAAATCAAACAATTACATTTGTATAATTTTTATTTATTAAGATATTTAAATTTTGTTATAGAAGCCGTTGTTCATTTACAAAAAGCATTCGTAGCAATATTTCCCTGAGATGATGAAAGGTTTGTGGTGATTTCAACTTTAATTTTAATATGATATTTAACGAGAGTACATTTATGGACTAGCCATCTATGTAGGACAGGTTTTTATAGTGTACGATTGTGTGCACAAATACAAACACACTATTTCCTAAATATGATAGTTCGATGGGATGGCAATCCGAAACGAACTATACTTAGAAACTACATTATCAATTGTGACTGCTAACATTCTATTTGTTCAATAAAAATGTGATTTTATTTATATTATTTTTTCAGATGCAAGCAATGGGTGAAATAGCTGGCACATGCACCAATTGAAAAGATTCACATGTTAAAACATATTTGTGGCAAACATTGCAAATCCGAGGATTTTGAACCCAACTAAAACAAACTATTATTTCATCAGTGGACTTAATTTAAACTTCCACTATTATGTGTATGTTTATTAGGTTTCATTTACATGTAGCAAAAGATAATATCCCTCTAAAGTCACATTTTGGTAATAATTCGATTATATAACTAAACTCAAAGTTATTCGTAATTACCTGGTTATAAATAAATAAATTTATAGATTCATCTACAAACATTAGCTATAATGAGCACTCATTTTGAAAGCGACAATTAGTAAACAATCTCTGCGAGTAGTATGTACATAGGTACCTCTGTGAAGAAGCCTAGCGATTTGTACATAGTATTTGTTACACTTAAAAGGAATTAATCCAATCAGTGTTAAAAAACCCAATATTTTTACCCTTTTTAAAAGAACTAATGTTGAATGAAAACAAGCATCCAGACGCAGACTATTTATTTTAGCATAGCAACACTTGTTCAGTGGGGGAACGAAGCCTCGGTCCTGCAATGCCGCAGCCAAACGCTAAGCCACTGCGCCACCGAGTCGTCATTTATTTTTTACTTAATTAATTATTAGTATAATAGTGCGTTTTTTATTTTATATTTTTGTAGCTAATAATTGTAGAGATATAATTATAAATTGCTGTGTGTAAAATACATTGATTTCTTATCCTCATGGGCATTTTTACTCAATCCCCACGTTAAAAAAATTATTTCTCATAAATTATTCAGTATAGGGATCTAACTTGTATTAAAAAATATCGATAAACAATATATCGATAAAATTATTCGAGGATAGACATCTACAGCACTATTATAATTCGCCTATGTTGTCAGCACTGTTTGTCAAAAATTAAATGTCATGTTTTGATGTTGGTAGAGTAGCTTGGGGCAATGTCATATATTCACTTTTTCTTAGGAAGTCCCGTCTCTTAAACGTAGTGATTATATTCTCTTTGGTCATATGCGCTATACTTGTGAACAGGTGCTGCTTGTGAAGACTGGTCTGCTCACGTTTGCAGCACATTAATTAGCTTTAATTTTGCAATGGGCCGGCCATGTAGCTCGAAGAACTGACAACCGATGTGGAAGAAAGGTTCTCGAGAGGCAGCCCACATACCGGTCAGCAAAGTGTAGAGGGCTTACCACTAGATGGAGTGACGACCTGGTAATAGGGGAGATATTTGCCATAGTTGCCACTCTTAGCAGGCGGGTTGACGACCGTAGCTTTTCATTATTTTTAGCTGCTGTGTATGTTCTGCGTCAGTTTCCCTCTATCGCCTTTTACGATACCCAAGGGATGATATGGGGAAGTAGATTATCATACGCCGCTACTACACGGCATAAATACTAACACATACACACATCATCTACATACATTTCTCATACATAAAAACATATAAATCTATATTCTATATTAGGGATAAGATTAATTTTAAGGAATTTATCGCGTTTAACTCTAAACTTGTCACCTTTCACCAGACATACACCGTTTCCCTAATTTGTGTAAACCTATCTCCTCGTACATAATATATATATATATAATATGCTCCTTAAACACCTGTCCCAGCCCTTCTCCCTTCCTCCGACCTCAGCCTCACCTGTGCACATCGGCGGTGTCCAGCTCGGCGAGCAGTTCATCGAGCAGCTCGGGTGGAAGCTGGCGCAATGAGTCTCCGCACTGCGATCTTAATTCCCGAGCTGCTCGTCGCACTTGCTCGCGTTCCACTGCACTCAGTTCCGGGTTCAGGAGGGTAGTTTGAAACGACTCTGGAAACAAAGCCATTTTCCAGAATTTAACTTAATTTAACAAAAGAATTGTTGACTTTAGAGAGAAAAAACAATGGACCAAGTTATGCAGAAAGGATCCAACACATTATTTGTAAGATAACTTAGGATTTTTTTTTAAATATTCATTCTACTGCTGTGCTGTTGAAGAGTAGGAGAGCTTGTGTCAGAACAGGTTGTGAGGATTTCCATTATAGTCTCTATAGTTTTCGAGGGTGGCAACACATAAGTGGCATTCTTTATTCAAAATTGGTTGTGAATATCCAGGCTGCAGTAGGCCACACACCATCAGGTGAACTTATTAGCTTGCAACAATATATTTATGAAAAGTATGGCAATATCTTTTACAGTAAATTATAAAAAGGCTGATAAAAAAGTAAAGCCTACATATATCCCGCTACTATGAACAGACTTCTGCTCATTTTTCTAAGTGACTACTGCCGCCCATGAACAACTGCAACACCAGGGGAATTGCAATGCGTTGCCGGCCTTTTAAAAAGAAGCATGTCCGTTTCTTGAGGACCCTAAGTCGTATCGGTCCGGAAGCAAACTTTTGGTAAATCGCACAGTGGTTAGACTGGCAATCATCCAGATGAAATGGATGGTATAATAAATACTGTCGCGATATGTGATGGTAAAATTTGGCGGGTGGAATTAGCCTGAACAATTCCCCGTGGTAGATGCGATAGAATATGCAAAGGGATTCAACAGTAAGTTGTGCCGTTCAGAAAGACCTAGGTCGTCGACAATAGGGTTATGAAGCAATTGCTCCGCCACACTACTCCAGTGAAAGTTGGCGACTTTACATGACCTAAATATTTCATTACTCTGACATACATGTTCCCTCACGATGTTTTCCTACATCGGCGAGCACATATTTTATACGAGGTAGAGCTATGCTACAGCTATATTAATAGTATAGTTGTAGCACGAATGGGTCGGCTCGACCGAGGAAGGACCACGCTCTCACAGAATACCAGCGTAAAATAGCAGCTTAATGCTACTGTGTTTCGTTTGGTGAGTGTAGAGAACCGGAGACCCTTTTTACTGGAAAAGGGGCATTCCATTTTAGTCCTCACGGCTGACAACGCATCTGCGTTTTATTCGCAAACGAGGATAGATGTAGATGCCTGTGGGCTACAGCAACCATCAGGTGTAACCAGCTTACCATCAGGTGAACTGTGTGCTCGCTTGTCACCCTTATCCTATAAAAAAAAACAGTAAATCAGCACTTAAAATTGCAATTAATAATTTCATTAGTGCCGGCGGGGATGGAACCCGAGTTCCTTGTGTACTATGTACGTACATAGAGTGCACTGCTACGATTGTACAAAGACCGCGGATGTGTCGCGGTATTACCTCGTCTTTTCTCGCTTTAGCACAACTACTAATAAATCGATTACGTACGAATTACCAGTTTTCAAGATATTATCAACCTTTCATGCATTAATTTTTTTATAGAATAAGGGTAACAAACGAGCACACAGTCCATCCTATGGTAAGTAGATACTGTGTTCCATAGACACCTACACCTATCCTCGATTTAGAATCAAAATGTAAGATATGTTTTCATCATTGAAGACTAAGGCTCGTATTAATAAACGTTACTCAACGACGAACTCAAGTGAGTAATCATTTGATACGCCCTCATTACGAAATCAGCATCTCAAGATCGTTGCTAATTAATAAACACATAAAAACAGTATCTCAAAACGCTGTACTTAGAATACTGTTCTGTGACTTGCACTCAAGTACACACTTGAGAGTCGAGTTTCGTTTATTAATCAGTGTGAACCTAAACCGCATCTTGAGATATGTTTATTAATAAGATCATAACCTCAAGATTGTACTTAAGTGCGTGTACTTGAGCTGAGTAACGTTTATTAATACGGGCCTAAGATAGAATGCCTTGATACTGGTCAAAAGGGTCTCCGGTTCTCTACACTCACCATATAAGACACAGCAGTATTAAGCTGCTATATTACACTAGTATTGTGTAAGAGGGTGGTCGTTCTTCAGTCAGCTTAGCATATAGCTGCAACATAGCCCTATCACGTTGGTACTACCACGGCTCTTAGGTACTTTTGAAAAACGATGTTAAGAAGAATACAAGTGCATAAAGGTAGTTACTGATATCCTTGTAGAATTGTAGCAGTGGCAGATGGCAGGTGGTCTTGATGTACTGCATGAAGGCGTAGAAGTGCTCCTGCTGGCTCATGACCAGCTCCAGTTCCACACGAAGCAGCCGGCTGCGTTGCGTGTATACACTCTCCGATTGACGCGCGAACGTCTCCAAGAATTCCACCTGGAGTTGTCAATACGAAAGTGGATTTATTTAAAATTTCGCACATATTTATAACAGTATAGTTGGGTGTGGCAGAAGAATCATAAGCGTAGAATAAATGCTGTAGAAATACGGTCATTAAGTATTTTACAACATTAGGAGTATGTTAGGGCTGAATCTGAATGACAGTAAGAAATTGTGTTGTTTGAGAGATGATGTTGTGAAGCAGGATTAAGAAAGGAATGCTTCGGGAAAATGAGCGAAATTAAGAGTACCTTTAACCGACGAGCATGTATGCATTGGTAAGATGAATATAAAGGTGGTAAGAGACATGTGTCAGGATCGTGCCAAATAGAAGTCCATAGTCTGTTCCTATCAATCTGGGTGACAGGCGTGAGTGTTTATGTTATGTTAAGTTTAGTTTTTTATAACATGTATATAGTAAGGCCAGAAAACCTAGATAAAGAATATAAATACATGATGACTTTTACCAAACTTCGATAATTAGTATATGTCCTTTACTCTTGCTCAAAATAACGTCAGAAGCAGCTGTTGCTATTTATGACGTCGTGATATTCAGTAGAATTTCGTAAAAAAAAATTTACTCAATCTAATAAAATAACAATTATAATATAAAATAACAAATCGGACCTGGAAGATACTTTTGAATCGTAGACATTTAAATTATGAATAATAAAAATAAAAAGATTTACATAAAAGCTTAAGACTTAAAAAACTTACATAAAGAAAAAAAACTTAAAGTAATAACAATCGAACAAACAGTTGTGGTAAATACCAACAGGTTCATCCTACTTTAGTACCCAGTCTAGTAGACTTTTCAATTGTTACTAATATATTCTTAATGATTTTTTTTCCTAATAATTCTGACAACAGACAATTAGTGTAAGCCTTGTGAGAGAAAAACTCGTTACAACAATATATACGTGGTAGAGCCATGCTACAGCTATATTAGAAGTATAGTTGTAGCCAGTGGCGAAGCTAGGGCTCCAAACTAGGGCAAGCCCAAGAATGGTTTTGTTGTTTTTAGGAGTTTTATAAAAATTTACCTTTTCTCTTTTTCGATTTTACCTTTTCCTCGCCGATTAGCACTTTAACACACTTCAATTTATCACAAGGAACACTATTATCCTCCATTTTCACTAAAAATCTATAAAAAAGCATAAATTTTCAACTCGCAATATTTATTCGCTCAAGTAAACACACAGAGTAAAGAGTAAACATTGAAATGTGAAGTGAACTTGCAAAGGTATCGCCCGCGCTTGACTAATGACTAACTTCACACTAAAAGCCTTGCTTTTAGTGTGTAGCTTGAGAGACGACTAATTTTATGACAACCTAATCGCGCAGTTTTGCCGCGTGTTGACGTTATAAGGCCTGTGTATATACAGTAATCTATGGCCTGTGTAGAACAGGTCAGCGACAGCGAAAGAGAAGCGCGCAGGAAATTTGAAATAGTTTGAAACAGTTTACGAGTTATTTTATTAGTTGATATTATTGATTGAGCAGTTTGATAGGGCAAGCCCGGCTTCTCGGCTTCTATGGAGGCTTCGCTACCGGTTGTAGCACGAATGGGTTGGCTCAGCCGAGCAAGAACCACGCTCTCACAGAATACCAGCGTAAAATAGCAGCTTAACACTGCTGTGTTGCGTATGGTGAGTGTAGAGAACCTGAGACCCATTTTACTGGAAAAGAGGCATTCCATCTTAGTCCTCACGGGTGACAACGCATCTGTATTTTGACTCTTCATTGAGGATAGATGTCTATGGGTCACAGCAACCACTTACCATCAGGTGGACTGTGTGCTCGTTTGTTACTCTATTCTATAAAAAAAAAACATTTGGGAGGGCAACATTAAGAAATATGTATCTGTGGTATGGAAGAGAAAATACATACTAATTTAGTTTTCATGGACATTATAATTGTGTCTGCTGAGCTATTCTACATATTAAACACGTTCATGTTGACATTGGTGAATGCATTAAAACAAAGAATACGTAGAAGAAGAAAGAAAATACTAAAAATTATTTTTTTAGCTTTTGCAAATCTTCTAAGAGAGACAATAAAATGCTTTGTAACCTTATAGTTGGGTGTGGCAGGCAGCTGGGCCATCTTCTCATTGCTGGTGGCGAGTATAATAAGCGCGTTCAATATGTAAGGGTCAGCCAATACGTCGGTAAGGGACAGAAGCACCCAGCCTGCAAACACCTCCCTTACGAGCACACGGAATACCCTGCAAATTGGAAATGAATAATTCAAGTAAGCTTAAGTAACATCAAGTTATAAAAACGTTATCTTTTTTTATAGAATATGGGTGACAAACGAACACACAGTCCACCTAAGTAAGTGGATGCTGTGGCCAAATAGATATCAATATTTATCCTCGGTTAAGAATCAAAATATGGATGTGTTGTCACCCCTGAGGACTAAGATGGAATGCCTTGTTTCCAGTAAAAAGTGTCTCCGGTTCTCTACACTCACCATACGAAACACAGCAACATTAAGCAGCTATCTTACGCTGATATTCTGTGTGAGCGTGGTCCTATCCCAGTCGAGCCGACCCATTCATGCTACAACCATAATATAACTGCAGCGTGGATCTACCACGTATGAATGAAAAATCAAAAATCTTAATAATAAAAAGTAAAACTCCGCCAAACCCAATGAAATTATTAATTGCAGTTTTAAGTGCTAATTTACCTCGTGCTCGGTGGTGAAGGAAAACATCGTGAGGAAATCTGCACATTGATATCTGATAAATAAAATATTTTGAGGACATGTGAAATCCGTCAGCACGAGAGCAGCGCGTCGAACTAATTGTTGCATAACCCTCTCAGAGATAACAGGAGGATGACAGGAGGACTCTGCCCAGCAGTGGGACGAGTATAGATTGTAACTTCAGTTTTACTTCTTGTCATGAAGTCGTTTACAAGCACCTTGATCCGGAAGAATTACTTGTAAGCCGTAATAGAATATTCTATGCGTAAATTGCTTAGCCTCCCTGCTACCAAGCAATCAAACATTATAAATAATGGATCAACTGAATAATAGAGATCTTTAAATTCATAGTGTAGTAGTGATGAAGTACAATAGGACTGACAATCGTCCTCCATCATGTTGATCCAATGCATGTACACCTGTTATTTACAATCTTAAAAATACACTTCCTATATGTATCCTTCATCGCCATGCTGTAGTATATCCAGACTTACAATTGCATCAAACAATAAAAAATATGCTTGCTTATTATATTTATATAATAATGGTTATTATACTACTAAAGAGTGCATGATTGATAATAACTCCTGGGAATGAGGTGATAGCTACCATGCTGTTTGTAAATGTTTTCATATTTAATTGTACAACATATTATATTAAGTTATATTTAAAAAAAATGAGACTACTTAGCAGTCAGCCACCACAGAGTCTACTTCACCTGAGGATGCCTTGTTTAGAGGCGAAACACGTGTCGTATTATCGTGGTGTGTTTTTCCTAGTGTAATGGTGACGGGGATAGTGCATGCAATCGAGCGAGGGCGGGAGATGCTTTTCGAACTAGTCATTTTATTTTATTACGCGGATCTTAGTTAATTAATGTTTAACATCTTTGCTATTGTAAATGTTCGCTTCGATATAAACATAGACCAAGAAAACACGAAGACTGAAGGGCAGCAGCTGGAAGAACTATACAAGCAAAAGGTATTAAGTTTTGTATTCTAAATATCGAATGAATCAAATTGGTAACATTAGTGACACAAAAAGAAAATAAGGTAGACCCTAAAAGCGTTCATCAGACGATCTGAAAATGGTGGCAGGAACTTTTAGGATACATCTGATTTTAAATAAATAGAGCTGTAGGTAGACAAATAAAAAAAAATTAAGTTTAGGTTTATTTGTAAATGTTTTCTTTGATAAGGGCTCACAGGCGGCCTCGCGTCATGCCGAAGGATCCTGTAGCATCCCGCAGCATGTCAAACAAGTCAAGACGCGCTCGTGTACCGGACGCTCGTGCGGGTCGCTGAGACAGCTGCCGCAACAGGCTAATTAAAATAAGGTCGAAAATCTTTTGTCCACGAAAAAAATCCTTTGACACGCCGTGCCGTCCTGTGAGCGCAGGCCCTAATAGTGAATTCTTTATAAGTAAAATGTTATGTACTTGCATATCTGTTGATTCTCTGCACGTTTTATTAACTATACATTAGTCTGCAATTATGACATTTTTGATTAACTTACGAGTTGTTTGTCTCATTTGGTTGTAGTAGCAACGGCAAGAGAACATCCGTTAGACACCTCAAGTACTTCATTTCAGCCGCCCGGTTGCACGCGGCCACGTGCAAGGCCGGTCTAGTACCGCTCGACACAACAGCATAATGTTGTAACGCACACGGCACTAAACGCTCACTGATTAAACGAGCATAGTCTATCTGAAAAATGAGAATATAATAGAATGATTTTTATTCAATATTGATTATTACATAATACTTATTGAAAGTCATTTTTTATTTACCACTGGTTCGGAAAATAGCTCTGTCCTGGGAAGAACCAGCAAGAAACCCACTGTGATTTTTTTAAACATATTTCACTTTACAATAATTTTGTTTGTACATTTTTAAATGTATTTTCTTAGAACCAGCAATGACAAGTGTAAACGAAAATATTTTTTATAAAAAGGTGATAAACGAGTACACAGCCCACCATCAATTCCACCATCAGTTCAAACCTATCATAAATGACAAAATCAAAGTAAGATATTACAGATGGGTTGTCTGGAATGCATTGTTACTAGAAAAGGGGTCTTGTTGTAAGTAGAATTTTTCTCATATTTTACATTGGTATTATGTGAGTCTGATCCTTTCCTGGTTGAGCTAACCTGCTGCAGCTATAATACAGCTCCAACATGGTTTTACAATGTAAAAAATTATATATTTGAAAGTTCTTCTTTAAAAGTAATGTATTATCACTAAGCGAATTCGACAAACGAAAACTAATGTGAAAATTCAATTATTCTGTTGCTTAAAGCAAATTTAAATTTGAAATTATAATTAAAAATTACGTATAACTAATTAATTTAAAATTACGAAAGCAATTTGAAGATTGTAGGGCTTCAAAGACTACATCGAAGTCATACAACGTTATTAAATAGTTGTTACATCGGAATGGTTAATGTCAAAGTGAAAAGTGTAACATAACACGAATTGCAGTATGGTGTCAAACCACATTTTGACTAAATTGGATCCTGTGGTGGCAACTTAACCAACTTAGCCCTTGTAATGTTAGTTCTAGCTAGTGCTTTATAACTACGAGTTTTCGCGTTAGTTTACTCTTAGATAGAAGTGATGACATCACCACATGACTATTGTGCTGGTGGTGTGGTGCTAAATCTCGATGATATTGGTACCGCGATTGCTGAACCACCTGCCAAGCGTGGCGATTATCACAAACACTTTACTACAATGGAAGAGGCCCAAGTCCAGCAGTGGGCTGTTATGGGCTAATAAAGAAAATTATTGTTTATAGTTATAAAAATAGCTGGTGTGCTTAAACAGGTCACTAAATTCATGGGTTGTAAGGAATCTAAGACATATTTACATAATTATATAATTATTATTTTTATACGTGGTAGAGCCATGCTGCAACTATATTAGTAGTATGGTTGCAGCACGAATGTGTCGGCTCGACCGGGGAAGGACCACGCTCTCACAGAGTACCAGCGTAAAATAGCAGCTTAACACGAGAGAAAGCTTTTTACTGGAAAAGAGGCATTCGATCTTAGTCCTCACGGGTGACAACGTATCTGCATTTTGATTCGCAAACAAGGATAGATGTAGATGTCTATGGACCACAGCAACCATCAGGTGGACTGTGTGCTCGTTTGTCACCCTATCCTATAAAAAAAAATCATGCATACTGTGAAATTTTAGGCCAAACCAACTAAACAACCCGGTCCGATTCCTGAATATTAATACTTCACTAATTTAGAACCCTGTTTGTAGTTCTTTATCATTTATTGACTGCCTTGTTGTTCTAGGTTGAGCAAAAATCTGTTATCGGATGTTTCTGTCAAGAAATTCTCAGTTGCAGTCCTGGGTCAGGAAGTTGGCAGTGTTTCACCTCAGTGCTTCGGAAAGTATGTAAAGCCGTTGTTCCTGTGCTTTATCTCTGCTTTGGTCATATCTTATTGCTGTCCCATTGGACTATGAGAGTGAGAGTGCAGCTGTGCTTTCACACACACTCATGTACTATAATCTTCGTTGAGACTGGTTGTCGTGACCGAAATTCAGTCTGGAGGACATTATTATGTCATCTATGTATGATGTGATAAAATATAAACGTTTATATATATTTTTGTTACTTACTTCCAGTGCTCGTCGCAATAAATTAGCAGATGAATATCTAAGTTGATGCTTTATCTCATCGACAAAAAATGGTTGCAGTGAAATTTTGCTATACCATGAATTGATGAACTGGTCCAATATTGTATTGTAAAACTGTGAACAAAAATCGCAGGTAAAAACTTTGACCATAGCAGACATAATTATGCAACACACAAGACTTTACTTTAGTCATATTCTATTTCTAGACTTTAATCCTATTTAAACCCAAAAATACTATTTGAGATAATATACTTAAAAATGAAGATACGTGAAACCTACTTCTTCACATAGTGCACAAGAAAGAGACCACAGAAGTAAAGCTTATTTGTCATACAAAGATGCGGCCGCAATGCTAGTTGTCAGTTACGACTTAGGTAAAAAGCGTGGTGCAGAAAAATAATAATTGCTAAATATCATGTTGTAATTGTGATACGACACTGTTAATTAGTAGTAGTTTAGTATTGTTAATTCCAAGCTTTTATTTTACTTGCTTCGTTTGTATGTCTGTCTTTTTGATTCCAACTTGTATGGGAATTTTACTTACTTTCCAATATCCTATTGATTGAGCTAAAGATATTAGGATAGTTATTTTATAGATTATATATATTATAACATAGGTCTCCAGCATAGATTGCCTCATAAGGGCAATATTAGCCATAGTTGCCATGCTTGGCAGCAGGCTTGGAAACCGTTGTTTTTTTGGGTGACAAACGAGTAACACTTTACCTGAATGTAAGTGTATGCTAAGGGCCATAGACATCCTCAATCCTCAATTAAGAATCAATATGTATATACGTTGGCACCGCTGAGGACTAAGATTGAATGCCTTGTTTCCAGTAAAAAGTGTCTCCGGTTCTCTACACTAACCATACGAAACACAACAGCATTAGGCTGCTATATTACGCTGTATTATGTATTCTGTGAGAGCGTGATCCTACCCCGGTCGAGCCGCAGAAAAGTTATTGTGATATATTAAAAAATTGTAAAACATAGTTTTTAAAAAATTTACTTGTGTTTGGGGGACATCCCTCGATAATAATAAAGCAAAAACGAAAGAAAAATCGTCGCAAAGAGTGCGCCGACAGCGCGTGGCACTCACGCTTCACTGTTTTGAGACAATTATATCGCGTTTGTGAGCTGTATCTATGGGTGCATTGCTCGAGTGAACAGTATAATATGAAGCTTTACTTCTGTACTATCTTTATTTTGTGCTCTGGTTCAGTGTGACAGATTCTTTATGGAATTCTCTCGAAATAGGTGTGGGTAGAAGCAGATCTGCAGGCTTACTCCCAAAATTAATTTCAAATTCAATTCAAACTGATATTGTTTTGAATCTAGTCTTAAAAGCTTGCTACCGAATCAATTAAAATGGAGAATAATCAAGTCAGGGCTAGTAGGTACATCCAGATATTTTTTTATCTGGAGATCATTCTTAAATATTTTTATTAAATAAAGGCAGCTAGTAGGGGACAGTTGAAGACTTCTATTCTCATAATTCCTAGTTGAACCACCAACATCTGTTCATCAGTTTGTAACGCTAGATGTCGCTAGCCAGCCGTTAAGCCGGCTGTCAAGCCTGCAGCGCCTAGCCGCTGCGTCACTTCCCCCACCACGTGAGCCTTACCCCGCCAAATTCCGAGCCGGGGGAGGTGAAGTAGCCGCCAGCCAGCCAGCCAGTGATGTAAAAGCCCGCAGCGATGACTTTGTGCATTTACTTTATAAAAATAATTGTAAAGGAAAACTCTGCCCTAATAAAAGTATATATATATCAATTCCTTTTTATTTTTTACCACTGTCGTTATAAGTTACAGTTTTGAGGGTGCATAATTATCTTGAGTCACAATTAAATATCAATTTATTCAGAACTCTATTCGGTCAAAAGTAGGCTGGGTGTAGGCTTATATACTTAATTATTTACTATTGGGATATTACTTTTACTTAATGTATTAATACAGATTGGTGGTGATAGCATAAGGATTCCATCAATAAATACCAGGAAAAAGTTGTAACATTTAATAGATAAGGTGCCATGTGTAGGGGTGTATAGGAATCCACTACCTTATATCATCCCATGGTTGTCTGAAGAAGTGAAAGTATAAAATGAAACAGGAGATAGGCAGCATCTTCTTCATGATAGCAGTCAACTTCCACTAAGCAAGACAAATATCTCCCTATGAGGCAATTTGTGAGAGGAGACCATGTTCAGCAGTAGACTTTTGATAGACCGTAATGAAATATGAAATGATAAGTATATAAGGGAAGCAGCATTTCAAACTCGGGGCTGAGATAATACATCTTAGCATATCCTGAGTGGATTAGTGAGTTTAGTCCTATTGAGATCATTTCACACCAAACAAGTTTTTAAGCTTAGAGCAATTTGTTTTTTATTGTATTTATCTGTATTTTTTAACAATTTATTTTTCCTTGTTACTGTATAATTAAGTTTCGTTATAAGATTATAAGTTATGCTTCTTATAATGTTATATTAAATTGCAAGTGCCTACCAAAATTTGTAAAGAAATAGCCAAATAAATTTCACTTTCTTTCTTTCATTTGGTATACGAAATGGGTATTACAATTGACATGATTATGGCAAATCTTCTTATGCAAATTATTAATAACAATGGACTAAATAACAGTCACACAACTTGTTAGTCAAAAAAGTTTGTCAAAAGCATTGCTTTATTATAATGAAAGTATGAATTAATAAAATTGCCTGTATGGTAGCATATTAAGATAATAAATAAACTCTTTTTATTATTATCGGTGTAAAACTTTACTACAGGAAATATGCTATTTATATGAGGTATCTGAAAATGGGAGAATAAATATAAGGTAGTGGAGCTCCTTTTCTGTCCAAAACTAAGAATAAGTAGAAACTAATTCCTTGCTTATACTTAATTTTTTTTAGTTAAAATTAATTGCCTTACATCTTCTATGGCTTGATCCAATTGTTTATGTATTTGTAGTCCGCTCCATGGTTCTGGAGCTATTACAGGATTATGACGCATACAATCCTTGTATCCACATGTCACACAACCCTAAGAAAAGATAAGTAAATTATTAGTTGAAACAATGAACCCATATACAAAGATCCTATTACAAACTAATAATATTACATGTATATTAGAATGCCCTTTAAACGTCCTTATATGTTTTGTTTCACACCTTGCCAATTAAAACCTGTATAACTATTGAGGCTACAGATGGACACAAAGTAACATACAAACATAAACCCGAAAGATATAAAACTTCATGTATGGTAAAATGTAAACATAGTTTGTGTAATTGAAAATTAAATAAATAATATTTCTTTTAAAAAAAATCACTAGACTTTAAGTTATAGATAAAATTAGAACATTTAGAGGGTTAAGGTTTAGAATCAAGTCGCCTTAATAGGGAGGTGTGAGGCGATGGGAAAGGGGTGGGGGTGCAGATTTGCCCCACCTTTCCTTTCGGCCGACGCCTATTTTTTATAATAAATGTTGAAGATTAAAATTTTTATTGAATGATTTCTGAGAAAAATTGCTTAAATAGGGAGGGGGGGTGTCCCTCCTCCGCTGAAGTAACACCAAAGGAGTCGACGGAGTTTCGCCAAGCGGGCCCTATTTCTAGATAGTTTATAAAAAATAACCACAAAGAGGATGGAGGCCATCTCCTTCTAACCTAACCTGTCTGAGTCGGGGTGCCCAGTGCCCGGTAGCGCCGCTTCGCCGCTTGCACCAAATAAACACAAAATGTTAACTTTATAATTACTTTAATAAGTAAACATATTTTATTACTTCCACCATTTCCAAAAACATCGTAAAATAGCAAGAAATCGGTCTCCAGAGGGTAGCGAAGTCACGAAAACAGGAGGCAGATAATAACAATAAGGAGCACATTCACGTTCCTGAAGTAACGGAATGACGCTTATGACGCGAGTCGCGAAGTCGAGTATAAACGTAGTGATCATATTCTTTGGTCAAGTATATCTGTTACTGATTACTGAAATGTCAAAGTTCCATTTTGGTATTAATTAGTGATTTATGAATATTTTCAGAAAATTATATTAAATATTTCGACGCAGCTCCGGCAGCTAAAATTGCATGGGAGCACTTCAGATAAACCCCCTTGACCCCCACAGTGACAGACTCCTCAAATTCAGGCGACTTGATTCTAAACCCAACCCATTTAGAGTTCTTAACTTAAGAGAGTGAGAGAGTGATAAAATTAACAAGGAAATAGTAGTGAACAAACTACTCTCTGTGGTAGTGAATCAACTTACTTTGTCAGGAGGAAATTCGTTTTCTTTCGGTAGCGGATTTCTGACAAATTGGCACGTTAAATATTTTACATATTTGTAAAGAATATTCGAACTTAATGCGTAATAACAAGCCAAACATCCCAATCCATAACTGACTAAAATAGTGATCAAGTGAAATCTAAAACAAAACAATGTAGGTTACGGAAACTTTTAATAAAAAGTAAACTAGTCAATTTCTTTCGTAAGCTAAACCTGTAGAAATATAGCACACCCAGAAGAACACCACAAATACCAATACATATAAAATAATTCGGTTTATCAATTTTTTCCGTAAACTTTATTTGACATCTTTCAGTCATGGTTGAACCACCATCAATGACAATTTGACAATGACAAATGACATAAGACAAACAATTTGTCAATTTGCTCATTTTTTTATATAACTGACTTTACAACTCTGGGTTCTACCCCTTCTGAGCCTGAAGTTACAATGTATAATTATCCTTCATAGTACACTCCTTCACAATATGTTGATGGGTTACATTGTCACATGAGTAAAGAAACTGTACAGAGGCAAAGCTTCTAAGGAGCTGTAAATTTTTTTATCTATTTTAGTAGGGTTGGCACAGGAGGATAAAATTAAATAAACAAAACGTTTATCAGCTTTTTAATAGATACTTAAGATCATCGATCACTAATAAAAAACTGGATGCATAATCCCATACAAAAGTTCTGTAAAAACTGTCGCCAAATGTTTTGACATAATTCTAGTTGAAATAAAAATATACATTACATTAATGTAAATTCAACCTTAAATGCATTGCTTAAAGTTGTATTGACAAAGCTACGTACAAAAAACAATAAATTTTTATGACCGATGCTCGCTGGTCAACCTCAACAAATTCAACCTTACGCGCATGGTTTAAAGTCAGAATTACAAAGTGCCAATAAAAGCAATAAAACTTTAAGACCTAGGCTTGTCGCTTGGACAAGAGAGAGTGGAGTCGAACTGCACAATATTTTTGTTACTGTAATTTGAATTTTATAATTTTGTTAAACTTCTTTTAAATAATTGGTCTCTTAATAAGCATATTCTGTTCTATTCTATGTGTATATGTAATGGTTATATTATTACCTGAATGTAAATATGCTTTTGGATAGGGCACCACATTCAATTAGTAATAAAAGTAATTGAAACAGTAATAATTATTTATTTATTCTTTATCTTGTGTGAAAAATTTAAATATATTTCTTGACAAACAACTTAAATCTAAATTTAATAGTTACTAAATATAAAAATAAGTGAAAGTTCTTGCAAAATCTAAGAATATTATTGTCCAAATTTTTGACGTAATGTTCATATTTACAGATGTTAAAAAACGGATAAGACTGAATTATTATAATGATTTCTTATATTTACGCGAACACTACTTTATTTAAAGTTAAATCTATAAAATGTTACTATAATATTTAGAGGAACAGTAAAGAAGTCTCATTAAACAAAAAAACCATCATACTTTAATAATAAAAAAAAAAAACAATAGCGTCTCCACAAATGGAACAGAATCAACGCATACACCTCGAACAATGACGACTTATTTAATTACGACTTAATTTAAAAATACTTTTACGATGATTTCTTGACAAAATATCAGTATTTACACTACAGTGATAACAATTAAATAATGTCAATATTAAAACTTACCAAAATATGAAATTTTAGCGTCCTGGATGTGTGATTTATACACTTTTAAGCGAGCACTGAGAATGTTTACCGTCTGAGCATTTGAATGCTACTGGATTAAAAGTGCACCCATATGTTCGAGTTGGTGCACATTCGGTTAGGCCATTTTTTGTTACTGATTGTGTATCTAGTTTTTTATTAGTGATCGATGCTTAAGATAAAATATTTTTTTATAAACTGCGTATTCTAAATATTTTACTTTAATAATTATTGTTCTTCGACAAATGTATTTTTTTTAAATAATCTATTGAAAAGCACTCACATGTCATAACAAATATACGTTTTAATATTTCACTACCAATACTTACAATGTTTCTTTCGAGGTAAAAATATTTTAAATTTTAAGTTTCTGAAAATGTTAGCATTTCATCTAAAACTCAATTTGATAACTATCGCATTGAAAAGCTCTTTATATTTATTGGGAGATCGCAGTGTACTTGAGTTTAATAAATCAAACAAGTTATTAATTATATTTACAAAATAAGCGGTATCTATTGCGGCAACCTCGATAAGATTTAAATCTACGTAGAAATTAGTAAACGATATTTACACTTTTTATATTTCATTTGATACGAATTATTCTTTAAAAACAAAATTTGACACTTGTTACTTTTTACCATAGACTTAGAATATACTAGCGTATAGACCACCTGACAGCCCGAAAACGCGTGACCAATTTTGATTTGTCATTGTGTGCGTTAGCTAGTGATGTATATTTTACTTAAAAGGACTATCGAAAATGATTGTTAAGGAAGCGGTAAAAGATTATAAAAATTGTTTGATGCATGAAGTTGAAGAACTTCAAAATTAACTGAATTTTACCATGATAGTTCTAAAATAATTAAAAAATATTCATATAACATGTTCCTGGGAATAAGCTGAACCTACCTGCCTTTTGTTGGATTTTAATTCAAATGTATAAAATCCCAGGTGACTTTACCGAAAAACTTAAAAAAACTCCCCAATAATCAGATCAGAATGTTGTATTTTCGAGCTATGATCTTTGGAGAAAATATTTACTGTGGGCAGTTTCCGGAATTTATTTTTAACATATTGTTAATATAAATAGGTAGATACTTAACTAAGTATATACCTATTTATATTTTATATATTTATAAAATGTTTTGATGGGGAAACAAAACGGGGACATGGAGTACATAATGGCTGCTTTATTTTTCATATAAATATTACTTGTGATAATTATAAACATTTAATAATTAATAATTAAATAGATTATAGAAGTTTATTTTAACATTCGACTTAAGTATGAATGTAAACTTAATAATTTAAGGAAGGAAACTTATAGGAATCAGTTAAATAAGATTGCTCTGTTTAAAGACCAATATGTTTATGAGGCTTCATCATGCTTCATGTTTATATTCTTTCATCTGTCCCTGAAAAGTATAAAGTAATAATAAACTTATTATCATTTTAGCTGCATGAATTTTAAAAACATAATAATCTTAACACAGTAAAGTGCACTAAGTGTCTGAGGATACAGATGCACTCTCTATTCTCTCAATCTCGGTATGTTAAGAAAATGGTCACTCTACACACAATGGACTGACCGCGGCAAGTGCAACTTAATTTCGCAGATCTATTGATCTGCGCAGCTATTACTTAACCACGAGTTCCTCTTCTCTACGACTAACGCTGTAGGGGATGAACCACGCTATTTAAGCCCTCGCGACAATGTCGTCGGCCATCAAGCATGAATCGGGCATTGACCGTTGTGAGTATCAACTACTATGGAATTTATACTATCACGTCTCATGCGCGGTCGTCTAGTAGCGCTTCAGGAGCATTACTAAATATCTATACCTAGCTACGCTAAAATTTTTATTGTTATGATTTGGGAATATAATCCGAAATTCCGAAGCTCCGCTCAACCCCTTGGGGAAAATAGCATGATGCTATAAATATTGTACTAGTGTGACCGTGAGGCTGTGCGGTTGGTTAAGCAAGGTTATAGATTTATTTTGGTTGATAAATAGATACTTAGTTGGGTTCATAATGGCTTAAAGAGGATAATCTCAAGATTTTTATCTTTAATGTACTACAGTTTTATAACGTATGAAAATCTGTCTCTATATTTATCTAAAGTTTTGAAAGTTATATTTTGAAGTCTTATTATAACAAAATTTTACTTACTGTTACAAATAATATAGAAATGACTTCTTTTAATAAAATTGTTTTATTCTACTTTTCTTTTATACTTCTCAAGAAAATGTTTGCTGCAAATTGTTGAGTTCTTCTTGCATTCCAACCAACCCGTCAAATGAACCTTAACCACTTTTTCTAATTGTAGAATCCGAGGAATCTATTTGAAAACGGCAAAATAAAATTACATTTTAGAACGCAAACCGAGGATTTATTTTCTTGTTGTGTAGGCAAGTCTATCGATTCATTATAAACATTCAAGATAAATATCGACATTAATTTTGATATAGTTGAGTCAATCCCTAGCGTACATGTAAAATATTTTGTATAAAATGTATTTACCAAATTCATGCAAATTATCAACAACGTGACTTTTTTCTTTGCAAAATGTCAAAATTAATAAAATAATTGAATATATTCTATATTTTAAACAGTATGTAACATAAATTTTAACTAAAAATAAACGCGTCATAACATTGACGAAGTCTTGAGAATTTACCTGTGATGTGAAATTATCAGGATTATTTCTATTATTTACAGCACAGTCACTCACGGAACAATTAACCATTTTGGAAAAAGTTACTTACTAAAATAACCACTACTATACTTTAAAAATTACAAAATATCTCGGAGCTATTTCTTGCGTGCCGAATTGTGCCGACCTGTCATTCAAAATCGGTTACAGAGTCATGAGATTTGGTATCCTTTTCTATCTTGCATTTTGCCATAAGGAATTTTCTTCTCCTTGCACACTATGTTGGTCTATACGTTAGTATATTCTAAGTCTATGCTTTTACATAACCCTGAGTTTGAGCACTGACCGAGCCGGCTTAAAGCAGTTTCTCTCTCTACGTGACGAGCCACCAGTGCTCATGCACACACGCGCCTCAAGCTTGTAGTAGTGTACCTATCAAAGCGCGGTTGTGTGAAGCTTTGCTTCTGTACGGTACGGTTTCATTACTCATGTGACATTGTGCAGCCCTTGGGAGATTTTGACGGCAACTTGAGCCAGCAGACAGCTGACAGTTGGCGATGGTATCTCAAGGCGGCTAAGCAGACAGACACCTTATCTTGAGAATCACATCACCATCAGAGCACTTGTTTCACCGTTTCCACTAATAGTTCACATGCGCAGACACTTAATACACAAAATCGCACCACTTTTACATATCAAAATCCACTTCAAACCATTATTTAAACAATAATACAGGAGCAGCAAACCACCGCCGCTCAAGTTCCCGCCAAAACTCCTAAATTCGCTCAACAGTCACCACAGCAAAGAGTATATAATTACTACGTTTTACAACACATAATGGTTTTTTTTAACCCCAAGACTCTTTGTAATCAAAAGTGGTTTATGGTAATAAAAAAAAACAAGAGTTATTTTCCATAGTTCCCTCTTTAACAGGCGGGTTGACAACTGCAGTTTTTTATTATTAAGAGTTGTTGTCAGGAAGATACCGCTGCCTATCGCTTGATTAATTTCTCTTTGTCGCCTGTTACGATACTCACGAGATGATATGGGGTCTTAAAGCATGTATGTGGTAGTGGATTCCCTTTCGCCGCCGCTACACGTCATTCACCATCGCATCATGATTTCATGATTTCAATGTTATGTAAATAAAATAATTGTTATGTAAATAAAATAATTGTTAAATAAATAAAATAATTGTCATCAAAATTAGAAAATGCGAGTTACATACATATTATGCCTACCAGAACCTTATATGGATTTAAGAATATTCAACATAGTGCCATCAGGAAGTCACCACCTTACAGCACCGCCCGCTAAGCAAATAACAGCACGTCTTTACGTGACTTAAGAATATTCAAAAGTATAAAACCCAGCGTCTAATTGTTAAGACAGCCCAGTAGTAATTAAGTTAGTTTGTAAGTTAGGTAGTCCATTATTCCTGTATACTCACATCGTCACAGTACCTAGTTAAGTTAAGTTGTAAGTTAGAAAATAAAAGTAATATAGGAAAAGTCTTCGTCTCCTTCCACTTCAACACTCCCAAAGCTGCCGCAAACGTAAGTTGCGAGACAAGTCTATATGTTCTATGCATACATATGTATGTTAATAAAAGATAATATAAATAAAAATTTAAATTTTGATATTTTAAATTTGGTATTAAAAGTTTTAAATAATCTTTGATGTTAATACTCTCTCTTTGAAGTGGATTTTGATATGGAAAAGTGGTGCGGTTTTGTGTATTAAATGTCTCCATGTGATCCATTAGTGGAAACGGTGAATATGTGCTCCGATGGTGATATGGATCTCAAGATAAGGTGTCTGTCTGCTTAGGCGCCTTGAATACTATCGCCAACTGTCTGTTGGCTCAAGTTACCGTGAGATAAAAAGAAGACATAGCTGAAAGGACAAGCATCCGAGCCAAAAATCTTAATAAAAAAAAGGTCAAATCTAGAGATGAGTCGTAATAGGTAAATCACTAGTTGGATTTGGTCCAATTCCGTACAAATACTCGATTCAAATACCTGTTCCACCTAGTCCATGAAGTACGCATAAAGTTTGGTATGGTTGAAATGATTCCAAGCGACAATTTTGCAATATTTTTTAAACAATAAACACTTTAATGTCTAAATAAAAAATAAATCGAAAGTTCTTTAACCACATAATAAAACTTCGTTACGAAAACCTATTGCTAAATAAGTCAAGTACGTATCATTCAATACGGTGCCGAGATCACATTCGCATGAGTCCGTACTAGACACTCGACTGCATCATATGGTCTCCATTCGCATCGAGTATTTACTAGTACCTAGTGTATAAAATCTGCCTAGTATTTGGTTGAAGTCCCTGGGACTAGTTGCGACTAGTCTCGAGTATTGACAGACAAACATAGAAAGACTGCGGAATAGTGTAGTTAAAAAAGTACAGAATATATTCTTGCACAACACGAGTGCGCGTTGTGTTACTTTTATACACATTGAAATATAGTTCAAATTCAAATGACTGACACACGAATGATTTAGGCAAACACGAGTGAACGGCAAAGCAGACTACGGCAACAAAATGCTATCTCGCTTTGCCGCGCCGGTACTTCTTCGATCCGAGCGGGCCGCCGCGCCGGTGCCGTGCGACGCGTAGGCACAGTGAGACTAGGAGGATCAAATATTTTAAAAGTTGGAACAGGTGCAACCTAGTCTGGTTTAATACCTAGTACCTAGATCTGTTCTAGTATATACGCTTCATCTCTAGTCAAATCATTTGAAACATAGAGATCTTCTAAATCAGTGATGTGAAATTTGAATTTGACAATTTGACATTGTCACTTGTAAGAAAAATTGATTTAACCTTATTTTTTAGGTCATTGGCTCATTGGAATTGGATTGGATCTTATTTATTCTGTTCTGTTCTGCTTCTGTGACATTCATTGATGAGAGAAGTAGAGATAAAACTATTATGAATTTTCAGTTAAGATTACTATCATCGTTGCATTAACTTATTAATCATTAAAATATTAAGGCAGCGCAGATAATTCCTTTTTAATAAAATAGTAAGTATGCTATGAAAGGTTAAAAATGTCAATTTCTAGCTAACTATAAAACTGAAAATAATGTTTTTTGCGCTTCGTTATATGAAAAGATATTAATAAAAGTGAGAACGACAAATTATAGTACTTATAAGTACTTGAACTTTCGGTTCAAAGTATAGGATTTATTTCGGTTAAGGTTTAGAATCAAGTCGCCTTAATAGGGGGGTTTGGGGCGGTGGGAAAAGGGTGGGGTAGGGGTAGATTCGCCCCCCACCTTTTCCCCTGCCGGACGTGCCTATTTTTTTTTATATTAAATATTGAAGATTAAAATTTTTATTGAATGATTTCTGAGAAAAATCGCTTTTATAGGGAGGAGGGGCGTCCCCCCCTCCGCCGAAGCAATACCAAAATGTAGTCGACGGCTCCTATTTCTGGATTGTTTATAAAAAAATAACCACGAAGGGGATGGAGGGGTCTATTCGCTCGCTCACTCGACCCCGCCATCCCCTTCTAACCTAACCTGTTCCGAGTTGGGGGTGCCCCAAGTCCCGAGCTCACTTCGCTCGGTCTTGCACCAAATAAAACACCAAAATGTTAACTTTTATAATTACTTTAATAAGTAAACATATTTTATTACTTCCACCATTGCCAAAAACGTCGTAAAATAGCAAGCAATCGGTCTCCAGAGGGGTAGCGAAGTCGTCGAAAAACAGGAGGCAGAAAATAAAAATAAGGAGCACATTTACGTAAACTCGGAAGCAACGGAATGACGCTTATGACGTGAGTCGCGAAGTCGAGTATAAACATAGTGATTATATTCTCTTTGGTTGAGTATATCTGTTACTGATTACTATCAATGTCAAAAGTTCTGTTTCAGGTATTAATTAGTGATTTATGAATATTTTTAGAAAATTATATTAAATATTTCGACGCAGCTCCGGCAGCTAAAATTGCATGGGGGCACTTCAGATAAGCTCCCTTGACCTCCCCACAGTGACAGATTCCTCAAATTCAGGTGACTTGATTCTAAACCCAACCCTTTATTTCTAATTTTGTAGCCAGTTACAGTCCTTATTTTTAACTTGCTTAGTTTATTTTCTCTGAACATTGTAGTAAAAATTTTAAGTGTAACAATACAAATAGGTTTTTAAATAAAAGTAGAAAGGAAATGAATTTTATATTATTAACATTATATTTGAGCTAATAAAATTTAATTAACTATGTGGTGGTGGTGTAACAATATCTTATACCCATATCATCCCATGGGTGTCGTAAGAGGCGACAGAGGAAAGCAATCCAGCAGTTGGGCAGCAACAATTTCCTAATAACCAGCCTATGAGTAGAACTAGGCAAATATCCCCCTTATGAGTAATTTTATGGGGGACTTTTGAGGGGCTGTAATGGTATACCGATAATTCCATATAGTGGTGGTGTAAGAATATCTAATACCCCACATTGTCAGATGACTGTCATAAAAGACAACAGAAGGAAACAAACCAGGATGTGGGCAGCAGTGTCTTCCTAATAACAACTAGGAAAAAGAAAACAGTTGTCAATCTGCCGACCAAGTATGGCAACTATGACAAATATCCCCCTATAAGGCAATATATGTGGAGGCTTATTATGTTCAGCAGTGGATTTCGATAGGCTGTATGACTGTGATGAGTAAATTAATGAATGATAAAATTTAATTATATATAATTATTTTTCTAGTTTATAATGTTGCTGCAAAGATATTTGCTTAATGCAACAAAACAAATTAAATCAAAGAAATGCATATTGCAAATAACTAGGCAAACATTTTGTGCATTCCGTCACACTTATAGCACAATAGGATCTGTCAATAGAAAATATACTGACCGACATGAGTGGGTGGTTGTTGATAAGGATATTGGAACAGTTGGAATAAGTAATTATGCACAAGAATCACTTGGAGATATTGTCTTTGCACAACTTCCGGACTCTGGAACTGAAATAATAGCCGGAGATGAATGTGGTGCTCTTGAAAGTGTTAAGGCAGCCAGTGAGATATACTCTCCAGTCAGTGGTACAATTACTGAAAAGAATGGTGATGTTGAAAATAAGCCTAGTTTGATTAATACATCTTGTTTTGAAAATGGATGGCTGTTTAAAATAAAGTTATCAAAACCACAAGAATTAGATGAGTTGATGAATGAAGATGAATATGAAAAGTTCCTTAAAACAGATGTTGAGAAGGATCACAAATAATTTTGTTTTATATTTATAATGTTTAATAATTATTAGTAAAAATAGAATTTGATAATCTCAACATGTCTTTTGTTTTTTCATTTATTATCTATAAACATATATCAATAGGACATGGACATATTCAAACAATATATTTGTTTTGTCGAGATGATGAGTGCTAGGATCTGATGGGTGGCGCTGTAATCATGTTTATTAACAAATTCATACATCAGAACCAAAATTACTCATATTCACAATATGTTGGTTTAATGCTAGTACAAAAAACACAATTTCTTTTTAAAAGAGAAAGTAATGTATAATACTAAATTTATATTATACATATACACTGTAAAAAGTCCGAAATAAAACTCATTGCTCCATCAGGGCAGAACAATGTCTGCTGTAGCCGTTTCAATGCTCAATGAAGATTAGCCATCTGCGTAGGACAAGATTATAGTGCACCAGCATACGCATGCACAGGTGCACTCAATTCACCAAAACTTATTGTCCGATGTGACAGCAATCGAACACGATCGGAGAGTGATCAGGCAGGCACGATGGTGAAACATCGCCAACTTCCTCACACCAGACTGTTACTGAGAATTTATTGATGGAAAACCCAATAACTGATTGTGGCCTGAACTGGGTTTCGAAGCTGGGATCTAACGATCAGCAGTTGCGCTTTACGGTTTAGACCAACGAAGCAGTCAATTTTAGTCACAGTAATGAGGAGATACATTTCCATTCAGATTAAAAGGCTCTGCACTAATCAATCCACAAACTAGTAAGTAGATAGTTAAGCTAGAACATAGTGATTTTAAGCTCTTTGGGGGCCTAACTAATACTACCAAACCTAAACTGTCAGTCAGCTCATTTTTAAGGCCCTGATCGATGGGCGGGCTTTACCGCGATCTTGGTGGCTTGCCGGTAAAGCTCGTTGATGGATCATCGCAAAACCGCGGTTTTGTGAGCCGACTTGCCAGGCTCGCCAGTCACCATTTTATGAAATTTGGCATGTTGCCTGCTCTAGAACATGAGCTGAGACCAAATATCAGGTCTTCCCTCTGGGGACATCGATGTCATGGTATGGGGGGGGATAGTAACCGAGTGGCAACTACCTCTAAATGCCGTGGTACCACCACATTAACCTGAGGTTACACCAAACCCATGGCGATATTGGATTACAATATCATAATGGTTGGGATGGATAAAAAAGAATGTTGACCATCGAGCGGAAATAAAATATATTCTGGAGACTTATAAATGTCTCCATTCACTCATATTTAATGCACACCAAAAATTCTCCTTTATTCCACCTCATCTACCGCCTTTTACGCATCTTCCTTCTCAAATCCCTTTTCACCAAACACTGTCCTCCTCCTGCTCCTATCTGTCCTGTTGCAACCACACAGAACAGGCGAGTCGATTTAACACAACCAATCGCCAAGTACCTGTTTTAACTTATAGCATGACATAAGGGTGACAACGCATCAGCATTTCGATTCTTAATCGAGGATTGAAATCTATGGACCATAACATCAACTTACCATCAGGTGGACTGTGTGCTCGTTTGTCACCCTTATTCTATAAAAAAGATGCTTTTAGTAAAAATATTCACACTGAAAAGAGAGCCTTGTTACAGTGCTTGAAAGCGTGGCGATTAGGGCAAAGCCTCCTTACAATGGACCTTAAATAACAGGTTTACCTACGAAATTGCCGTTCTGCAGTACTGGCCATTTCAAATCAAAATAATTTTTGTTGGGCTAAGAATTCTAATTTCATAATATTAATTTTATTTTAAAAACATGGAATTCTATTTTTTCAACATTAGTCATTTGTTTATTAAGTAGCGGTATGTTTTCATCGCATTTGAATCATTTTCGTCATTATGGATACGTTAAAAATTCGAGTAATTATGGAATATGAGTACCGTCGTGGCAGCAACGCGGCACGCAACATCAACGACTTTTACGGAGCGAATACTACAAACGAACGCAAAATGAACCCCGTGGTCGTCCGAAAAGTCTGATCGACAATGACGAATTAAAGGCGATTGTGGAAGCTGATGATACTCAATCTACGGCTGAATCAGCAGGAACTTTCGACGTTAGCATCAAAACAATATTGGTCCATTTGCGTCAAATTGGCAAGGTAAAAAAGCTTGACAAATTGGTGCCCCACGAACTCAATGATCGCCAGCGCGAAGTACGCGTCGAGACGTGCCTTGCACCAGCTCAACAGGCACACAAACGAAGAAATTTTGAACCGCATTGTTACCTGTGACGAAAAATGGATTTTATTTGACAATTACTAGCGCTCAGCAAGTTGGTGGCCTGATTCTATTAATTAAGTTGGTTGGATCCTGGTTCAGCACCTAAACAATGCCCTAAACGAAAACTTACCGCTAGAAAAGTGATAGTCACTGTTTGTTGGTCTAGCGCCGGCGTGATTCATCACAACTTCTTACCAAACGGGATGAGCATTACTGCAGATGTGTACTGTGAGGAACTGAACACAACGATGTAGAAGCTTGCATGTCTCCAATGAGCTTTGGTCAACCGCTCGTCCCAGCTGCTCCTGCACAACAACGCGCGACCTCATACTGCACAACAGACGGTCTCCAAATTACAAGAGCTGGGGTTGGAAGCTCTTCGTTATCAGCCGTACTCACCAGAACTTGCGCCTACAGAATTTAAATTATAATTAAAATTTATTATTCTACTTTTTCCAAAATTTGGATAACTTTTTGGCGGGAAAAAAATTAAATACCCGAGAGGCAGTACAAAATGCCTTTGAAGAATTTGTTGCCTCCCGTCCACCTGATTTCTTCAAGAAAGGCATTCAATAGCACACTGCGTTGGCAAAGATGCATCGATTGCATTAGTGCTTACTTTGATTAATAGAAGTAAAAACTTATTTCATAAAAACGGCAATTTCATAAAATACGGCAATTTCATAGGTTACCTAGTAGTACTACCTACAATATCTAATCGTTAATGATGAAGTTATAGATCTTTATAGTGGCTTTTCGAGACAAAAGCTATATAAAAAATCAAGAGGAAAAAAGAAATGCACACAATAGGAAAATAAAAGAGTAAATTATAATGTGCACAACATATTTTATCAAGTGCTTTTATTTATTTTAACCATCAATTGATGTACTTACAATAAACCCTAACCACAATATCTATATTAATATAATAGAGATGTTACATAAGAATGTGAAGCAAAATCATTTTCTAATCTAAATATTTATCACAAAAATATTATTCACAAAGTAATTTTGTACCTAAAAACTATAATAGGCGTTTAATAAAAAAACTGCAACGTTGTCTTTGGTGATGCGGTTGAAGTATGCAACAAGATTATGAATTTTTCTTATACATCTTAAAGTTGGTAAAAAAATTACCTTGCGTACATCCGCTCGATAAAATAAAATGATGTGTCTTACCTAGTTTGAAGAGCACCTCCGCCCTCCCTCAATTGCGTGCACTATCCCATCACCACTAATCCCAGGACCACTACTAAAACCACCACCGCTAAAGCTGACCGCTAAACTTAGCGGTCAGCCACCGCAGAGTCTACATCACCTAAAGATGCCTCGTGTAGAGGCGAAACACGTGTCGTATTGTCGTCAGTGGTGTGTCTTTCCTAGTGTAGTGGTGTTGGGAGTAGTGGTGCTGGGATTAGTGGTGACGGGGATAGTGCACGCAATTGAGGTAGGCGGGAGGTGCTCTTCAGACTAGGTAAGACATCATTTTATTTTATCGAGTGGATGTACGCAAGGTAATTTTTACCAACTTTAATATAATGGATTTCCGCAAAGTAACGTCTGATTCTATTAATTATCTTATACATCTGTCTAAAATGGCAACTTGTCAATCCAATTAAAGTAAATCCATATCACGGTATATTAATTGTTTCATGTCGAAAGGAACTTCCAAATCAATATCAAATAATAATTGTAAATGTTCTGGTGGGGACCAATCTATCTACTATACTTACTTTTACAACTGAAAATAATATCATGTCATGGACTTCTTTATGCAATTTACAATATTATATATTTTAATAGTTACTTACTGAAAGTTGGAGTCTTAAATAATATTTGTACACGTTATATACCAAAACTTTACACGCTTTTTGAAATTGACGCGTAACTATTTTTTTATATAGAATAAGGTTGACAAACAAGAACACAGCCTACCTAATGGTAAGTAGGTGCTGCGGCCCATAGGCACCCGCACTATTCTCGATTAAAAATCAAAATGCATATGCGCTGTCAGTTGTAACCCCTGAGTAATAAGATAGAATGCCTCGTTTCCATAGCATAGCATTAAGCTGCTATTTCATGCTGGTATTCTGTAAGAACGTGGTCCTTTTCCGGTCCAGCCGACCCATTCGTGCTGCAACCATAACATAGATTCAGAGTGGCTCTATCACGTTAAAATTTAATAGGAATAAATTCTTGCAATTTTATTTATTTATTAATAATTGTCGTATTATTTCAAAACTTTGTAAATGTATACCACTATAATCATAATAACGTATTTATTATTTATAACATGTTATAATAATAACAACAATATGACACGATTGAATATATTATATAATGATGCAGGAAGAAAGTTTTGACGAGTAAGTACTATATAACCCCAGATATAATTTAATTTGTTAATACATATGGGCTCTGCCTGAAATAAATAAATATAAATAAACTATACCTATTGTAAAAAGTTTTCACACTGTCTTTATGTTTTTATAAGACTACAAATTAATTCCTTATCAAGAAATACGAATATCCAACACTGAATAGTATACAGATTTGTACATTTACTTATTTTAGACATTAATTGCTAATATAATATGGTAATGAGTAAAACTATATTTTTTAGTGATAATGTATAAGGTAAATAAGTTCTTTGTTTAGATATTGAATTGGAGGCATGATTTCGCAGGAACTTCATAAAAATTCCATGAGATCACAGATAGTCTACGACCATAAGTCAAAAAAATTGCACCATGTTCAAAATATCCATTACACATAATTCACCCTCGTGAAATATTTTACTCACGAAAACCGAAACAAAATACGTTCAGTGGTTATAGCGAAAATCGTGCACAGACAGTACACACAAATCAACCGCTGGACATAGGCCTCCCCCAAGGAATGCCACAAAGCACGGTCCTGAGCCACCTGCATCTATCAGTAACTGGTACGAGACTGCCACTCGAGAACCTTTCTTCCCTATCGGTTGTCAGCTTTTCGAGTTGTGACCAGCCCAATGACACTTCAGCGTACCTAGTGCGAGTTTTTTTACGTGTTCGATCCCGAGAAAGTTAACTACGATTTGTATGGAATAAAATCAGCACTAACTAGTGGCAATAATCGGAATCACAATTCATGAGTGCGAGTTTATCAAGTCGTCGATATCGACCATCGAGCATTGACTCTCATTCGACAGTGAGAACGTTTACGCACGTGATTGGTTGTTTCAAGTATTTTGCGAGTGCGAGTGGCAATTTCGATCGTTCGAGACGTAACTTTACGCCGTCGATATCGAAAAAGTTTTCACCTAGATTTTTACATTGAGATAGAAGAATGAGAATAATTGTTGAAGAGTTAATTTTATTTCGTTTTGTGAGAACGATATATAATTTTGGCAGGACGTTTTTTTTCGTTTGGAAGATGTTTGCAGCCGCAAAGGCATTAATAATAATAGATGACTGCTATAATAACGCCAGTGTTGAAGCAAGAGCTCGTGCATATTTTAGTCCGTTGTTACACCCCGATGACAGGCAATTTAAGGATAGATATAGCCTTTTACAAGAAAGTAATCAAGTTTTTGTGTAAATAGCGTTTGATAAATCCAAGTTCCTACCATCACTATTCAATAATTAAGTCAATTCCTCCCAATTCTTCATACAGGCCATCCTATCGCTTGCATTAGAGGATGCTTTGCCAAGGACTGCATGCCGAAAATCTAATAAATTCTAGTCTGTGAAACCTCATAAGTTAAAACACACGCATCATAAGTTCACTTAACACTAAGTAACTAAATTCCATTTACTGCTCCTTAAATGTCACCATAAAATCATATTAGAACGAAAACATCTTCATGATTTTTGCTTTCAATTTAATACTATCAATAATTAACAATTAAATTGCTAATTCGTAATATCATAATACTAACACAAACTGTCGAAACCTAAACAACGAAACGAAACATAAACAAATAGGTAATAAAGATCGCTATAATAACCACAACTTTGATAGACAGATGCTAATATTAAAACCACTAAATAAAATGTCGTTCTCAATTTGGTTAGTTTATCTTACGACGGGAACGCGCTGCCAACGTAAGAGAATGAACGAACGCCATTCACAGTGAGCAAACGCGGATCGAAGGGTTAGCTTCGATTGTAACTCACACTCGCTTGTCTTCGCTTGTCGATACCTATGACGTTAACTCGGTTAACGCGATGGTGAAGTCATTCGAATGATTTTGTGGAACTCGCACTAGGCACACAGTTTATTGATCCGTCGAGCTATATTGGTTACTCTGGTTCTACTGCGGATTTCCTTATTACGAAATTTATCATGCGACTTCGTGACGACAATATTTTTATTTTTACATTTGAAGATGATTTTTTTTTCAGAAACTTAGCTTTACTTTTTCATCAAGAACACATATTAGTATGTAATATCAGTAATAATAAATCACTGGACAACCTGTCGATCTGAGGTTTCTCTCTGGTCTGAACTTCTCTCCCTGTCTCCTTACCCCACGAACTAAGTCTCCCCCATGCTTAAGGCTTCCACCTGGTTAATTGTTATTTATTTATTTAGTTCATTTTGGGTACATTATATTATACACCTATATATTATATATTCATATATATTTACATATGAATACCCCAACCAGTTGAGAATACTATAGAAATATCCTTCCGATTATAACAGTAAGACTTAACAATTAATTAGTTAATTGAATTCATATTAATATGATAATACGACAGATTTAAATTATTTTCTAATTGCAATAAAATTTTAATACCTATATATAAATTTTTCGCTAACTCTTTAATTGACACTAAGAATAAATTAATAATATAACAATGGCATTTTAATCCAATGGTGTAATTCCTTATCTTACCTTATTAAAAAGTGAAAGATCAGAGAACGATCACCTTGTTACGTCACTTTACTATGAGAATTGCTCAAATCCACCGTCCGACCGTGGATTTTTATGGACTCAAAACATCCGAAAGGAATCGAAAAATCATTTTAAAATGATCACACACGTCAATTCCTAAAATAATTTAATGGAAGCACCGAAAATTAAGTGAGGAAATGTATTTAATAAAAAATCATAGCATTTCCAAATATCTTGTGAATGATAATAAATAAACAAATTTGCTTCCAGACCTCCTTATCGGCATTTCTTCTTTCGATTATCATTTTCATTTCTTATAAACAATCTTGAACAATGCTCTTAACTTTTTATTTCTTTATGCTTTTATTTACATTTAACAAAGATATAGGAGTATCATGGATGTGTCTTATACAATACAAACACTTGTTACGTGCGAGATTCGAATCCATGAGCCCGTAGGCAATCAATTTGCAGGTATCGTGTTATTATTATGTAGTTTAAAAATGACAATGATACATAGAAATATGTATAAGATAAATAAATTATAGTATATATTCCTATACAATTGTACTTTGGAAGATTTAAATGGGTAATATAAATACCTTGCATAAAAAACTTTAATCCAATATCATTAAGCACACTGCTGTTCAATTTAAGTGACTTATTTAGTTCCAATTTTTGGCATTTTATCCTGGATCGTCCATTGGATATGTATAGGTTCATTTAGAAGCAGCATCAGATTATATACAACCAACATTTGATTTTTGCTCGAGTATGTGAACTCGCAGACGGGTTTCTTGCAAGGAGCCTGGTTGAGGGTTACATTCTTCACCGGATACTTCTGACCGAGGATGGTGACCTTGTTGACTGGTGGCATACCATATGCCCATGACTGGATGGTGCTTCTGAACTCCTGCTTGTCCAGTGTGAAGTTGACGATACTGTATTTGCTTTCATCGTATGTGCCTGTAATCAGTAAATTGGAAATATTTTTAGATATGGCCAAATTTGGTTATACCTGTAGGCGTAGTGTAGGGCGACCCCCCACTACATGGAGTGACGACCTGGTAAGACATGCGGGAAGTCGATGGATGCAGGTGGCTCAGGACCGTGCTTTGTGGCGTTCCGTGGGGGAGGCCTATGTTCAGCAGTGGACTTGATGATGATGATGGCCGAATTTATATAAGTATTAGTATAACGATCATTGGATACATAATAACCCCATCATTATTTAAATAATATGAAGTTTAAAAATTTGCTACTTTTATTTTATTTACGTTAAAATTATACACCATAGACATCTAGAGATAGGAATTGAAGATGGGCCGAATCTTGAGGGAGACGTGTTGCTCAGTTTAAGACTTTAATTATACTACTTTTTATTACAAACTCAACTCTAATATATAACTATGTCGTGCGGGCTACAACACTACACCACAACGGGACTACCTCTGAAGTATCTATTTAATAAAAAATAATCACCTAAATCGGATCACAATTGATGAAGATTTCGCGTAACAAACATACAAAACAAAAATATATAAATATACAGACAAGTAATTAATGCCCTTGTTTTTTTGATAAATATTAGTATCTATGTATTAATATGTGAAGGAAAAACGTGTGCCCCTTTTTAAGCATATTGCGCGCACGGAGGAGTGTGAGATTTGGCATAGTTAAAGTTTATATGGAGAAGGAGTGCAGAAAGGTAAAGTTTATATATAATAATATGTTGTATAAATACATTAAAGAAAATAAAATAAAAACTTTATAGATTATGTCCGAACTGCCAGTGTCAATTGTTATACACATAACAGTCTACGGTCACACATTTGTACAAAGTAGTGATTTCTAATGTTTTTTTTTCAATAGCCTGTAGTGTGTTTCAAGGCAAAAAAGTGTTTATTTTATATTTTGTGTATGAGACATAATATTATGTACAGTTGAAAGTGAAATGCCCCTTGCTTAATATACAAACATAACTTTTATGAATTAGGGAATTTCGACCACTTGGCGACCACTAGTCGACCACTAGTCTATACATCTATATTCTATACAAATAAATAAAATTGAAGTGTCTGCTTGTAATATCAAAATAACAGCTTTTTACTAAATACATATGAAAGTGTATACAGTACTTAAAACAAAAACACAATTTTTAAAGGGGATTGCTTATTCTTGGCTTAACGTGGACAAGTTGTTCTGTAAAAAATATTTTTACGAAAAAATATAATTAAATCTAAAATTAATATTTTTTTAAATGTCGTAGTAGGAAAGTAAATGTAAAAACAAGTCGTTTAATAAGTATTTAAGCGGATTGAGTTCAAAACGCGTCGCCATTTTTTTGGTTGGAGGCTGATTCTGTGTTGCCACATTAATAATAATTGTGATTACAGTCTCAATAATCGATTATTAAAATAATCGATTTCTAAATCTGAGTAAAAAATGTATTTTCTTGAAAATGTGTAATCAAGTGACTTTCAGAAGGTTTTTATTATATTTATTTTCCTTTAATTACATAAAAAACAAATAAAACACTCATTGTTTTGGCCTGCAAATCGTTTTACATCTGATTATAATATCAGTTCGGTTGTTGTCAACTCGATTTTTTTTATTACCTGGCAACGCCAACTGTCAATTGTGACATGTATACGGTGAAAAAAAACATTCAATGAATGTTGAACAAACAGTGAATGTTGTTTCGGTTATTTCTGCGAAGTATTTTGTTTTTGTTATAATGGACTCCGATACCCCTCCAATTGAAGACCCGGCTTTATCGTTGGACACTGAATTTGCTCATGACGATGACCCTGGTGCTATTTTGTTAAACGTTGAACCGGCTTTAAATGACAAGAAATACTCATAATTATAACTTTTTTAGCGACAAGTTTTAGCATTACACATGCTAAATGTGAATTATTTTTACAATCTCCTGCAACCTTATTACTATAATTAGTTTCTTTGAGGTATAAACTATTTAAAACCCGAGTTATTAAATATTATAATTAATGTTCACGTTGAGCCAAATTACCCTAACAAACTGAGCAATTCCTTTTTTGTGTCTGTCTGTCTGTCTGTTTCTGCTAATCTCCGAAATGGCTGGACCGATTTTGACGGGACTTTCACTTTTATTTTAGAAAAAGAATTAGGGTTCCGCGCAAAAAAATTAAAACCCTAAATTGAACGCGGGTGAAGTTGCAGGGAACAGCTAGTATAATATAAAGAGGCAGTTTAACTGCCTCATTGGTCTAGGGGTAGTAAATAGCGTTTACTACCCTTAGACCAATCTAAATCATGAGGTCCCGGGTTCGAACCCGTGTTGGACCACAATCAGTTGTTAGGTTTTTTGTCAAGAAATTCTCAGTAATAGTCCGAAGTCAGGAAGTGGGGGGTGTATCACCCCGTGCCTTGGAAAGTACGTAAAGCCGAAGGTCCTGCGCCTGATCTCTCTACGGTCGTGTCGGATTGCCTTCGCATCAAACTATGAGAGTGAGTGAATAGAGAGTGCACCTGTGCTGGTACACCACAATGGGACTACCTCTGAAGTATCTATTTAATAAAAAATAATCACCTAAATCGGATCACAATTGATGAAGGTTTCGCGTAACAAATAACAAAACAAAAATATATAAATATACAGTCAAGTAATTAATCCCTTGTTTTTTTGATAAATATTAGTATCTATGTATTAATATGTGAAGGAAAAACGTTGTGCCCCTTTTTAAGCATATTGCGCGCACGGAGGAGTGTGAGATTTGGCATAGTTAAAGTTTATATGGAGAAGGAGTGCAGAAAGGTAAAGTTTATATATAATAATATGTTGTATAAATACATTAAAGAAAATAAAATAAAAACTTTATAGTTTATGTCCGAACTGCCAGTGTCAATTGTTATACACATAACAGTCTACGGTCACACATTTGTACAAAGTAGTGATTTCTAATGTTTTTTTTTTCAATAGCCTGTAGTGTATTTCAAGGCAAAAAAGTGTTTATTTTATATTTTGTGTATTAGACATAATATGTACAGTTGAAAGTGAAATGCTCCTTGCTTAATATACAAACATAACTTTTATGAATTAGGGAATTTCGACCACTTGGCGACCACTAGTCGACCACTAGTCTATATACATCTATACAAATAAATAAAATTGAAGTGTCTGTTTGTAATATCAAAATAACAGCTTTTACTTAATACATATGAAAGTGTATACGGTAATTAAAACAAAACACACTTTTAAAGGGATTGCTCATTCTTGGCTTAACGCGGACAAGTTGTTCCGTAAAAATATTTTTACGAAAAATATAATTAAATCTAAAATTAATATTTTTTAATTGTCGTAGTAGGAAAGTAAATGTAAAACAAGTCGTTTAATAAGAATTTAAGCCGATTGAGTTTAAAACGCGTCGCCATTTTTTGGTTGGAGGCTGATTGTGTGTTGCCACATTAATAATAATTGTGATTACAGTCTTAATAGTCGATTATTAAAATAATCGATTTCTAAATCTGAGTAAAAAATGTATTTTTGAAAATGTGTAATCAAGTGATTTTCAGAAGGTTTTATTATATTCATTTTCCTTTAATTATATAAAAACAAACAAAACACTCATTGTTTTGGCCTGCAAATCATTTTACATCCGATTATAATATTAGTTCGGTTGTTGTCAACTCGATTTTTTTTATTACTTGGCAACGCCAACTGTCAATAATGACATGTATAGAGTGGAAAAAAACATTCAATGAATGTTGAACAAACAGTGAATGTTGTTTCGGTTATTTTTGCGAAGTATTTTGTTTTTGTTATAATGGACTCCGATACCGCTCCAATTGAAGACCCGGCTTTACCGTTGGACACTGAATTGGCTCATGACGATGACTCTGGTGCTATTTTGTTAAACGTTGAACCTGCTTTAAATGACAAGAAATACTCATTATTGTAACTTTTTCAGCGACAAGTTTTAGCATTACACATACTAAATGTGAACTATTTTTACACTCTCCTGCAACTTTATTACTATAATTCGTTTCTTTGAGGTATAAACTATTTAAAACCCCAGTCATTAAATATTATAATTAATGTTCACGTTGAGCCAAATTACCCTACGATACTGCGCAATTCCTTTTGTGTCTGTCTGTCTGTTTGTTTCAGCTAATCTCGAAATCTCGAATCTCGAAATGGCTGGACCGATTTTGACGGGACTTTCACTTTATTTTAGAAAAAGAATTAGGGTTCCGCGCAAAAAAATTAAAACCCTAAATTGAACGCGGGTGAAGTTGCGGGGAACATCTAGTATAATATAAAGAGGCAGTTTAACTGCTTCATTGGTCTAGGGGTAGTAAACGCTAATCATGAGGTCCCGGATTCGAATCCCGTGTTGGACCACAATCAGTTGTTAGGTTTTTTGTCAAGAAATTCTCAGTAATAGTCCGAAGTCAGGAAGTGGGGGGTGTATCACCTCGTGCCTTGGAAAGTACGTATAGTCGAAGGTCCTGCGCCTGTTCTCTCTACGGTCGTGTCGGATTGCCTTCGCATCAAACTATGAGAGTGAGTGAATAGAGTGCACCTGCGCTGGCGCATAGACTCGTGGACTACAATCCTGTCCTGTGTATTGGCTAGTTTCCGTTGAGACTGCACGCCGTGATTAAAATTTGGTCCGAAGGACATTATAAAAAGTATGCATATGTGTATGCATGTACGTATGTGCGTTCGTGCAGCTGTACGTGTGGGTGCGTGTACGTGCATGTACGTGCGTGCATGTGTACGTGTGTACGTGTATGTGCATGTACGTGTGGGTACATGTACGCATGTACGGGTGCGTGCATGTGTACGTGCGTGCATGTGTACGTGTGTGCATGTGTACGTGTGTGTGCATGTGTACGTGTGGGTACATGTACGTGCATGTGTACGTGTGCGTGCATGTGTACGTGTGCGTGCATGTGTACGTGTGTGTACGTGTGTGTGCATGTGAACGCGTGGATACGTGTGCGTGCATGTGTACGTGTACGTGCATGTGTACGTGTGCGTGCATGTACGTGTGGGTACGTCATAGATTTAGTATATACTTACGTTAGATTGGCAATGTAAAAGAGAAAGGGCATAGCATATGTTTACGTTAGAACGAGATAGAATGGCTAGACCATACACGTACACGCTATGTTTCATATCAGGCTGACATCAATCGTTAACGAAACAAATCCCGCTTATTTTAGCGATATCTTTGATTTTGAAGTATTAAAAGTGTTTAAAAGGTGTGATTAAATATGGTGACGTGTGCAATACCTGAATGTAGTTCGTCGAGAAAATAAAATCCACAAAATTATACATTTCACACGTAAGTACACTTAAAATATTTAGCACTCTAAATGCAATATTTTAGAACTGGTACAATTGTTTTATACACAAATGGATAGGGAAAATATCGCATTTTATTACGATAATGCTCTAAATGCGTAAAATTATATTAAAAATAATAACAAATACGTGAATTCCGCTATTTCTGATCAAATTTTGTAGAGATTGACAATATCAATATCATCTTATCGATAATATGTTTCTAACAGGCAAAGGCATATCTTTGGATGCAGCCTCTTTACCTTCGTAATTTTTTAATTTTCTATTTTAATTTTAGCCAAATGGCATTATAGTAAATACTTTAATGAGATAATTTAAACTCTTATAATGTTTCAGATTTCCAAAAAATATTGAGGTTAAACAAAAATGGTTAAAAATAATAAATAGAGAAGACTGGGTTCCCAAAAAATATTCAACTATATGTAGCAAGCACTTAGTAAAGCTGCGTTCTGGTTCAACACCCGCATTATTTATGCCCATGCGTAGTTCCTTGTTATATATTTTACTGTACATATGTTTCTTTCGTTTACGCATGTTCAAATGTATACAACTTGTTGTCGTCATCCTTGTATATTTTTTAATATAATGAAAGTAACAAAGGAACTTACAGTATCACTTGATGGTAAAAAGCTACTGCAGTACATGGTCACCACAGTCAGCTTCAAACAAAGAAAGCTACAAATGTGTTTTCACCCTGAGGACTAAGCTAAAATGCCTTACAGTTAATAATTATAACCTGTATGTTTGTTATGCCTGTTGTGTATAGGTTCTCTACACAACAGGCCGGAACGCAGCGGTGTAAGCACTGCTGTTTATTTCTGTTTATCCTCTCAAGACGTTTATGAGATAGGTATTCGTTCTGAACGAGCTTTCCGAAAACATATGAAAGGAGAAATTGTAAACGAAAATATGTTTCGAAAATTAGTAAACGAATACGTTGTGTCCTACAAAAAAAATTTTAACATACTTGACATACATATGTATGATTCGCCAGCAATATCAAACCATAAACACTTAAGTATTAAATTAATAATCGAAATTTATTTCATTATTAGATTGAAGTATGAAGCAAAATTGCAAAATACCTCTAAGGAGAGCTTACGACATTTTTACAATAAATTAATTATTTTGGTGGAAAATAAAATCACAAACTTTTGTTTGTAGTTTTATTTTTATGCCCCAAACATAAAATGTTCATTTTATGACACGGACACAGCACTTTGTATCGATAAATTGAAGTTGATGCATGGCGCAGCACTATTCGTCTCGCACACATGCACATTTTACTCACACCGGTACATTTCGTTTTTGGTCTCGCCCTAATCACTCTATCGCCAATCTAATGTATACTATATCTATGGGGTACGTGTATGTGCATGCGTACGTGCGTGCATGTGTACGTGTGTGCATGTGAACGTGTGTGTGCATGTGAACGTTTGGGTAAGTGTGCGTGCATGTGTACGTGTGTGTGCATGTGAACGTGTGGGAACGTGTACGTGCATGTGTACGTGCGCGTGCATTTGTACATGTGCGTGCATGTGCATATGTGCGCGTGTGTGAAGGTGTCTGTACTGACTCAGGTTGGTGCCGTCGTCCCAGTAGAGCGCGGCACCGGCTCGGCCGGCGCGGTCGGGCGCGGCCAGCAGCTGGAAGGGCCGCGAGCGACACAAGCTCGTGCTCACAACGCCCTCGGGAGGCTCTTGCAGTGTCAGTATACCGCCGCCCTGCAATTGTACACAAAAATAAAACACTACATTATATATACATAGTTATTTTGCAACATATGCCCAAAGGGGAATGTCCACCGTTCATAGACACTTCGGCCATGGGTGTACACATATAAAAGCATATGGCAATGATAATATGCAATTAAAAGAGTAAAATGGTTGAGGAATTGGTTTAAAAAAAGTCCGGATTTTTAAGATATAAAGGTTTTTATTTTCACAAGAACAGTTTTTTAACAACAAATGACTTCGGATTTTCGTGACATTTAAACCACAATTGACACAGCGTAAATGTCCTCTTGAATGAGTTACTGAAAGCTTATTCGTTGCTTAGATAACAAATCCGCAAGAAAATAAACAAAATAACACAAATGCAAAGGAATTCGACTTGTGACTATTTAGATTTGATAATTATGACATGGGCCTATCTGTCAGATTCGATGTTGCCATTTAACAGACATAAAATTGATAAATCGATATCGATTTTTTATTCAATTTATAATTTCATAAAAAAGAATAATCTTTGATACGCTTTAAGTTCTGCACGCCTTTTAAAATATGTTTTGATTTATTTATTTAAATTCTATTTTAAATATATTTTGAAGAACAGATAAGAATAACAGTTAAATTGTGCAGTAGCGTTTTTGTTATGCTCTAAAGAATTCATGGTAAATAAACTAGCAATTCGCTTGTTTAATTATCATAAACATCATAATAATTATCGAAAAATAATATTAGCATTATAATAATGACACCATAAAAAATCGATTGAAAAAACAGAATCAATTTTTTAACGAGATTTGTATTTGGACACACTTTTTATTTTATCCACAAACTAATGAATTGCGAGTTTACCTAATTTCATTTTTATCTTTTCGGTACTTTTTTTTGTGCAAAAATTTTGCTATTTTTTTTTTTGGATACATTAATAACCATAAAAAAAATGTCTTTTTTAACAAATGCAAATTGTTGGGCGTTTCATGGCCAGAATTGGGCATTTCCATTTGCAGAGAAGATTCAGAATAAGTAATATAGACGAAAGGTAAAGAAAAATTAATTAAAAAATCTCAAACATTCTGTCCTTTTTATCTTTTAAATTCAGAATGCGTGTTAATGCATTATTTTAACTGATTGTCATTCATCTATACATATCTAACGCCTACTATTTTACTACGCACGCATACTTTCGGTAGTGTCGCTCGGTCGGTAAAAAAATTGTAAATTGAATCACACACAGAGGAGGGCGCGTACGTGTAGTTGTTGCCCATAAATTACTTTCAATTTGGAATAATTTCAAATAGAAGAATCATCATCATCATCATTACAGCCCTTCACAAGTCCACTGCTCAACAGACCTCCCCCCAAGGAATGCCACAAAGCACGGTCCCGAGCCACCTGCATCCATTGACTCCCCTCATGTCTTACCAGGTCGTCACTCCATCTAGTAGGGGGACGCCCTACACTTCATGTAATTTAAAAATAAATAAATGACAGTTCCGTGGCGCAGTGTAAATTGAAAAACAATGAATTACACCGCTAAAGACCGCGGGTTCGAATCCCGCACGGAACAAGTATTTTATGACCTACAAATAATTGCTCCGGGTCTAGATGTTTTTCCTTATAAAATTTATATATGTAAACTGCCCCCACGATACAGGAGAAAATTCAAGTATAGAGATAACATATTTTTTATAATATAACATACTAAAATTTAATAAGAAATAGATAGTTAAGTTCAAAAAAATATTATTCGAAGATAATTTTAATAAAGTTATATCTTATGTACGTCCCTTGCTGGGCAATGGGCATAACACTTCTGTATGGATTATGAAGCAGTTATTTGGCCGCACTGCCCCACTGCGTGGCTAATGACTTCACATATTTTCGAATTATTTTTTTATTCCACAGACATAGTTTATTGTAGTGATGAAATAATCGCGAAGATCGTAAACCAATACAACTAGTATAACAGACGTTCAGAGGTATATAATATGTATGTATGTATAACTAAGTATGTAACTACACCATCGTCAAGTACGGCACCTGTCAGCGTTGTTACGTTTGCAATTTGTCCGCCATTGTGAGATAAATGTTCGTACGTAAAACACCTATAACCTGTGTTTAATAAATTATAAAATTTTTCATAGTTCTAACAATGTTTGGTTTCGATTCACTGACTCAATATAGTTGTTATCCTTCACTGTCGAAAACATGGAAAATGAACACTTAAAATTGCAATTGATTGGGATCGAAACTGGATACCTTGCATAACGTGAAATTTAGCCCGCTAGCCAAGCGAGGCAACTATAGAAAATATTTCCCAATGACACAAATTTTATGGGAAGCCTAAATTCAGTATTGAATAAATAAATGAACTGTTAAATTTTAGGTGCTTATCCACTGAACTGTCATGACTATAAGTAAAATAAAAACAGCCTCCTATATCCCACAACTAAGCATAGGTCTCTTCTATGAGAACGTAAAAGTTAGCCATGCTGTCCCAATATTAACTAAGGAATCTGGTCACTAATCTCGGCAGTATTGTGTTACATACACTAAAAACATACAATTCATCCATCCACTTATTCCACTTTTTATAGAATAAAGGTGACAAACAAGCACACAGTCCACCTGATGGTAAATGTTAGCACTGGCCCATAGACACCTAAATCTATCATAGATTAAGAATCAAAATGTAGATGCGTTGTCACTCCTAAAAACTAAGATAAAATGCCTTGATATTAGTAAAAAGGGCTTCTGGTTCTCTACACCCATCATACGGAGTACATCAGCATTAAGCTGCTATTTCACGCTGGTAATCTGTGAGAGCGTGGTCCTACCCTAATCATAATTTAGCTGCAGCGTGTCTCTACCACATTAAATTTTTTTTGAAATCTTTAAAAAGGGAAAATGTACTCAACACTGACCTTTACCGCTACCATCTGTCCATCGGTGACATTCCTCCAGCCACCAGTGGACAGTAGTTTACCATCTGCCAGGTTGTACCAGGGCTGCTTGCCTGGGAAGTATGCCCGGGCAGTGGTGGCTCCTTGCCATAGGATGGGAGATATCAGCAAATAGGGCCCGATCATGAACTGCTCGTCTATATCATGCGTTGTCAGATCGCTTGGGTCTCTGAGGGGAGAATGATATTTGACATTTTATATCTCTGAACATACTTTAATTGTTTGTTCTGTTTCAATACTATCTATTAAACCATTTTGTCCTAAAAGTTTAAAAATTTACTATTAAGTCCTTTAAATTTTCCAGGCCATAAAGAAATCAGAAAGAATGTAAACAACACAGAAAATCACTATTTTCCACTTATCTATATGTATACCGTGTAGTGGCGATGTAAGAGTATCCACTACTCCATATCATCCCGTGGGTGTCGTAAGAGGCGACAGGGGGAAACAAATCAGGAGATGGGCAGCAGCGTCTTCCTAATAACTACTAAAAATAAAAAAGTGCGGTACTCAACCTGCTTGCCAAGCGTGGCAACTATGGCAAATACCCACCCTATGAGGAAATTTATGGAGGAGACCTATGTTCAGCAGTGAACTTTAGTAGGCTGTAACGGTATTAGTTAGTAAATTTATTATAAAATAATTATGTATTATTTCTAAAATTATTAGAAACAAAAGAATCACTTTTATTCACAAAATTAAATAATAAAAAGTGAGGTCGTTATCACTTCTAATTATAATCGTTGATCGTCTTTCTATTGCCCTTTAAAGAGAGAGGCATTTCTTATATTGACTTAGATTTTTATGAATAAGCTCTTGAATGATTATTTATTTTTTTATCGACGGGGAAAAGTGCCAACGATGCAAAACATCTGGCACTGCGATTGTCTATCTGTCTGTTAGGCTTAAAATTATTAAGGAATACCCTCCTTACCACGGGAAAGGCTCACGTCCCACTGTGGACTTTTATGTGTTAATGATGAATAAGAACATTGTTATAACATTTTTTTTATAGAATAAGGGTAACAAACGAGCACACAGTACACCAGATGATAAGTGGATACTGTGGCCCATAAACATCTACATCTATCCTGGGTTAACAATCAAAATGCAGATGTGTTGTCACCCCTGAGGACTAAGATGGAATGCCTCGTTACAAATAAAAAGGGTCTTCGGTTCTCTACACTCACCATACGAAACACAGCAGTATTAAGCTGATATTCCACGTTGGTACTCTGCGAGAGCGTGGTCCCTCCCCGACGAGCCGACCCATTGGTGCTATATATACAGCTGAAGCATGCCTCTACCACATATAAAGTTATGAAAGAAATAGATGTGTGCAGCAGCAAGAGAAGGCCACTAACATCTTCTTGGTAAGAGCTCTGCCGGCGCTTGAATACACTATGCGTCTATGGCGAATAAAAATTAATGCGCGTTTTTCATTTCTTTCAAGTGTTTTGTAGTTTTTAGTGGTACTGTAAGACTGCAATTGTCAGGCCATTGATCGCTCCTTAAAGTTAATTATAATTTTAATTTTTTGAGCGTTTTATTTCATATCGCCATGTCGAATTTGACAAGCTGAAAATAATGATTTCTTATATTTACGCGAACACTACACATTGAATAAAACTACTTTTACGGATTATATCGCGTTTAATTAACTTAAAGCACCTGAAACGACGGGAATTAATAAAAATAAGTTAATTAAACGCGATATAATCCGTAAAAGTAGTTTTATTCAAAGCTGAAAATAAGTAAAAATCTGTAATGTCCCAATAAATAACCCATCCGCCAAGGGCAGGCATGTATCCCCCTATGAGGCAATGCATAGGGGAGACCTATGTTTAGAAGTAGATTTATGATTAGCTGTAATTAATGAATGAATATACTAACTCAAATAGCAACGGCCTGGCCACCAGGTCTCCATGCATGTGTGCTTTCCAGAACAGGGTGTAGTAGTAAGGCAACAGGCTGTAGCGCATCCTCAGTGCTGTGCGTGAAGCCGCCACTACTTCTGGTCCCATACTGACCGGATCTTGTGGCTGTAACAAATATGTACTCATAAAGAACAGGAACAAATATGGGTTGATAATATTTTAGGTATTATATTTAATCAAAAATATACATATATTGGCAATGAGGGCATCCACAATATCATCTGTCACCAGGGCGGCGCCTCTTAGGAATGAGGTGAAATTATTGACGGATTTCATGGATAGGAAGTTAAATTGTTACAGAAATAAAAGGGTTACATAATGTTTATTTTTGAAACATTTGTTATACTTTTATATTTTGATTAAAATGGATAGACTAGAGATAGATAGATTTGTGTATATATGTAGGTACATATACACTACATACGTGGTAGAGTCATGCTGCTGCTATATTATAGCTGCAGCACGAATGGGTCGGCTCGACTGGGGAAAGACCACGCTCTCACAGAATACCAGCGTAAATTAGCAGCTTAATGCTGCTGTGTTCGTATGGTGAGTGTAGAGAACCGGAGACCCTTTTTACTGGAAACGAAGCATTCCATCTTAGTACTCACGGGTGACAACGCATCTGCATTTTAATTCGTAGTCGAGGATAGATGTAGATGTCTATAGGTCGCAGCAACTACTTACCATCAGGTGGACTGTGTGCTCGTTTATCACCCATATTCTAATAAAAAAGAAAAACATAACAAAATTGCAGCTTAATTCTGCTGCCTTTTTACTGGTAACGAGCAATGCCATCTCAGTCCTGAGGGGTGACAACTGGCAACGCATCTGCATTTTGATTCTTAATCGAAGCAACCACTTACCATCAGGTGGACTGTGTGATCGTTTGTAACCCTTAATCTATAAAAAAATACATACTAGTAACCGAAAATCTTTTATTTGAAAAGCACCTTTTCACTTATGTTGCAGACTTAGGTGACACTGTGTAACAAATAATTTCTAAGTCTTGTTAACCCTCATTAACAACACGGGTTCAATCTCTGCTGACACCAATGAAAATTTAAATGCTGATTAACCACTTGCTCACCGGTGAAGGAAAATATCGCGAGGAAACCTACATGTCTGATAAAATAGAATAGAATATTTCGTAGACATCTGAAGTCTGCCAACACGCATTGGGGCAACGCGGTGGACACTTCCTTGCCCTCAAAATTGAGAGGAGGCCTGGGCCCAGGAACTTACTTTGTATATATTATGCTGGTGGCGATTTTTAATAATATTTAATATTAAAAATTTAAGCCATAGAACTTTTATAGTTTCGCAAAACATTTTGAGTGGCCATAGTATTATTAGTATTTCATACGTGATCATAACACGATGCAAAATATTGTTGCGCGCCACTATTAATGGTTTATACATGGCAACACTAGTTACCACTAGCGCCCTCTAGTATCGAGTAGCAGAACTAGGAGAGTCAAGATCCTTCTAGAAATTTCGGGACCGATATGTACTCGAACATTCTAAATGTTTCTACAGTGGAAGGTTCTGGAAACTATCTGAGGCCCTATATAAGGCCGGTATAGACCGCGACCGAGAGAGTATTGAATTGGCGATACAAGCGAAGACTTCGAAGCGATACAACTACGAACTTAAGCGATCTGTAGTAAAATTGTATTTTGTTATTAGTGTGGTTTAAAGTTGTAATTAGTGTTGTATAATTAAAGTGTCAATTTTGGTAATTCAATCGGCAGTTTTTAATTGTCTCGAACCCCAAGCTCGTAACAATTGGTGTCAGAAGTGGGATCAGATCATGCCGATTTTACCAAAGGACGACACGGAGGGTATCCGTACCGAAGTCAACGCCAGCAAGAGACGGACCAGAGACGATTTGGTAATGCAACGCCGCAAACGTCGGAGGCCAGCTGTCGACCACGGAGGCCGGCCCATCAGCAGCTCCTGCATCTGCAGCACCTGACTTAGGTGCTCTGATGATGATGCTGCAGGAGCAGGCTCGCCGACAGGAGGAACAGGCCCGCCGACAGGAGGAACAGGCCCGCCGACAGGAGGAACAGGCCCGTCGGTTGGAAGAGCAGCTGCAGCGTGGACAGGAGGAACAGGTCCGCCAACAGGAAGAGCAGATGCTCCTCATGAAGGACCTTCACGCTACCTTCGGGAAAGAGATAAGGAGGTGAAGGATAGGGTTGCTCAACATGACAACCGCCTGTCGGAAGCTGAAACCCGAATCAACCAAGTGAACAATCGGGTTGACAACGTGATTGCTGACGTGAAGAAAACGCTGGACGACCTCAAACTTGGGGATGGAGTTACAGCTCCCGTGGTAGCTACAACACCTTCGCTACGTGGATTCAAAGTGCCGCCGTTCGACGGGACTTCTTCCTGGTCGGCGTACAGAATCCAGTTCGAGGCTGTCGCGAAGGCGAACGGCTGGAATAAAAGTCAGGCCATGACTGCTCTCACCCTAGGCCTGCGCGACCAGGCCTTAACTGTTCTGGAAGCTCTCGGTAAGGAAGTGACTTACGAGCAGCTCCTTGAGGCATTGGAGGCGATATATGGCGACGCTCACCTGGAACACGTCTTTCGTGCGCAGCTCAAATATCGCGTGCAACGCAGCAACGAAAACCTACAGCAGTGGGCCCTTGAGGTGGAAAAGCTGGTTCGAAAAGCATACCAGTCTGTACCTGCGCTCATTGTAGGGAACCTATGCAGACATTCATCGACGGCATCCGCGACCTTGAAGTCAGAGCTGCTGTGAGGCTCGGGCACCACGAGACGCTTAAGGACGCGTTAGCCCATGCACTGGAGGTGGAAGCCGTACGGCAGGATCATCGATCCCATCGCGTCAGGGAGGTTGCAGCAGCTGCAGTTCGCGACTGCAATAAAGGATACAGCCCTAGGTGCTACGGCTGTGGGGAAAGGGGCCATCTTCGATCCAGCTGCCCTAAGCGAACTGTAGAAAGGGGAGGTGATCGATCTCGAGAGGGTAATGCGGCTAACAGCACCGCCCAGCAGCAGCAGGGAAACGAGTAAAAGCCAGGACTGTGGGGCGGGTGCTGGCTGATGTTAAAAGAGCCCCAAGGATTTCGATCTCACAAACCCATGATGGGAACAGCCTAATCATCAAAGGCGAGGTCAACGGAACGCCGTGTAAACTGACCATAGACACTGAGCCTCTCGCACGGTTGTCAGTTCCCAACTTATAAGTCAGTTCCTTGGGGACTCCGCATACAACCGAGAGCGCATTAATTTGGTAACAGCCACCGGTCAGCGCATACCCGTCCGTGGAGAAAAGGAGATGGAGTTGAAGCTAGGCAACATGATCTACCTGCATAATGTCATCGTGGCTGATATAATGGACGACTGCATCCTGGGCCTAGACTTCATGAGGAAAAATTGTTGTGAGATCGATGTTAAGCAAGGTATTTTGAAATGTGGACATGAGGAACTTTTCGTGAAGGGGCGATACCGGGGAATGTGTACAGCCTTAAGAAGATTGTTCTGCCGCCGAGATCGGAAACGATTGTGCCGGTTAGTCTTCCTCGGAATCCTGGGCAAGCTCATCGTTGTGTACTCGTGGAAAGGGTGGACAATGACCTTCCGTGGAAAGTGGCTCGAACCTTGGTCAGAACCACCGACATCTCAAGAGTACGTGTGCTGAACCTTGTGATCAGGAACAGATTATGGAAAAGGCACACTGGTTGGTACTTGTGAGGAAGTGGATTGGTTGCGTAGGTGCCAATATCCATCGACTGGGACCCCAGCAAGGATGCACAAACGAGGGTGACCACACTTTTAGAAGACTGTCGCAGCGTTCTCTCCCGAATGAAGTGGTCAAGGCGAAGAAGTTGTTACTCAAGTACGCTGATGTTTTCTCGTCAAACGATGCTGACATAGGAAAGACTGGCTTAGTTCAACACAAAATAAACACAGGAGAAGAATTGCCTATCCGTCAGCGCCCAAGAAGATTGCCGGTAGCACGTGAAAAGAAGTGGAAACCATGATTGAGGGAATGGTGAAGGATGGTGTTATTGAACCTTCATCTAGTCCATGGTGTTCACCTGTGGTGCTGGTAAAGAAGAAGGATGGCAGCATGCGGTTTTGTGTTGACTACCGCCGTCTGAACGACATTACAAAGAAGGACAGCTATCCCTTGCCAAGAATTGATGACACGCTGGACATGCTTACAGGCGTAAAGTGGTTTAGCACACTGGACCTGAAAAGTGGCTACTGGCAGGTTGAAATTGACCCTAAGGACAAGGAGAAAACTGCATTCTCGACAGGAAAGGGTCTGTGGCAATTTAAAGTTATGCCGTTTGGATTGTGCAATGCTCCAGCAACGTTTGAAAGGTTGATGGAGCTTGTACTTACCGGGTTAATTGGCGATGCCTGTCTGGTCTACTTGGATGACATCATCATCGTAGGCCGTACGTTTGAGGAACACCTTCAAAACCTGGAACGCGTGTGTTGTCTCAACGGAATGGTGATCAAGAGGTTGTGATAGCGTACTTCAGCAAGTCGTTGTCAAAGCCGGAAAAGAACTATTGTGTCACAAGGCGAGAATTGCTTGCTGTGGTAAAGTCGTTGCAGCATTTTAGCAAATATCTTCTGGGGCGGAAATTTCACTTACGAACTGACCATGCTGCACTGAAATGGCTATTGCAGTTCAAAAATCCAGAAGGACAAGTTGCGAGATGGATTGAACTACTACAGGAATACGACTTTGTGATCAAACATCGCAGCGGGAAATCTCATGGCAACGCAGATGCGTTGTCAAGAAGACCTTGTCCTGAAGATTGCAAGCATTGTACTAGACAAGAGGGTAAGGAAGTGGTATCTGTAAGGATGCTTATGACAGACCAGCTCAACAATGAGTGGAAGGACAGCCTACAACATGCACAGCAGGAAGATCCGGACATTAAGCCGATTCTGGAATGGATGAAGGTCAGTGCTCCTAAGCCCAAGTGGAGTGACGTCTCAGCGATGAGTTCGACCACAAAAAGCTATTGGGCCCAATGGGACAGCTTGCTGATTCAGGATGGAGTCCTGTGCCGTAAATGGGAAAATGGTCGGGGAGACAGTTGTCATTTGCAAATGGTTGTCCCTAAAGCTAAAGTACCGGATGTTCTACAGCTGTACCATAATGGTTGTTCAGAAGGCCACCTGGGAGTCAAACGAACACTACTGAAGATCCGAGAACGATTTTACTGGGTCCACTGTCGTGACGATGTCGAGGACTGGTGTCGTAAAATGAACTACGAAGGGTTTGACGAAGGTTCACTAGTGTGGTTACACAATCCATTTCGCAGAAAAGGGAAATCTCCTAAGCTTCAAGCTAAATGGGACGGACCGTACCGGATTGTGACAAGGATCAATGACGTAACCTACCGGATACAGAAAGGTGCAAGAGGTACTCCTAAGATCGTCCATGTGGATCGACTGGCGCGTTATTATGGGGCCAATAATGCTCGGGACGAGCATGTCTTAGGAGGGGGCAGTGTTGCGCGCCACTATTAATGGTTTATACATGGCAACACTAGTTACCACTAGCGCCCTCTAGTATCGAGTAGCAGAACTAGGAGAGTCAAGATCCTTCTAGAAATTTCGGGACCGATATGTACTCGAACATTCTAAATGTTTCTACAGTGGAAGGTTCTGGAAACTATCTGAGGCCCTATATAAGGCCGGTATAGACCGCGACCGAGAGAGTATTGAATTGGCGATACAAGCGAAGACTTCGAAGCGATACAACTACGAACTTAAGCGATCTGTAGTAAAATTGTATTTTGTTATTAGTGTGGTTTAAAGTTGTAATTAGTGTTGTATAATTAAAGTGTCAATTTTGGTAATTCAATCGGCAGTTTTTAATTGTCTCGAACCCCAAGCTCGTAACAATATAATGGTTTCAATCTGTAGCACAAATATTTTTACTCGACCAGAATGCTGCTATTTTACCCTCACACAGCGTAAAATAGCAGCATAATACTACTTGAGTACTAGTGTTTCGTATGGTGAGTAACCATAACCGAAACCCTATTAACTGTACAGTGGGATGTACATAGCCTGCAACTTTAGTAGTTCAGTGTCTAAGCGTTTTTTTTTTAAATATACTCTATTATCAGAATAAGACGAAGTATACTGTGTTTAAAAATATCTAAAAATAAAATTCACCATGGAAGTGTCCGAGTTATGATTCCTGGAGAAGGGATAGAAGGCACCAACTTGCATCCATCGTTTGCACAATTCGACCGTAGTGTTTCCACGGAAGCCACAAATGTCGGTGCCCATCATTGGAATGCCGAAAATGCTAAAGCTGAGGAGTTCTGTAACAAAACATAATATTTTTATAGATATATAAAAAGCTATATTTATATAGATATATAGCGTAACTTAGGTTTAATTAATAAATTGATTCTTGTCTTACTATATTGAGATATAGTAAAACTGCAAGAAAAATTTACCAGTCCAAGAGATATTATTTTAATCCCAAAATTTCCTTCGCCAAATACACCGAGAATGACAAGACAAGATAAAATAAATGCTCTATAATATTATACGCCGTGGTAGCTCAGGGGCTTGGCGCTCGCTGTAAATTTCATAGTACGCGAGCAAACCGGATTGATCCCCGCCGGTATCAATTAAATAATTGCTATTATGTGATTTACCACGTGCTCGGCGCTGAAGGAAAACATCGTGAGGATGCATGTCTCAGAAATAAGAATATTCCGAACACATGTAAAGTTCGCCAACACACATTGGGGCAGCGCGGCAGATATTTCCTTGCCCTAAAACCTTCTCAGAAACGAGAAGAGGTCTGTGCCTAACAGTGGGCTGTAACTTTAACTTTAATATTAAATGAACCGCTGGAAGAAAGTGGAGGTAAGTACTAGGCATATTATTTTATTTTTGAATTAGCCTTTCGCTCGCGGCTTCGTATATTGGTTATTAGTAGGTATATTGAAAAATATATTAGATAGAATATCATTAAATATAATTAAAAACATGTTTGATTCAGTGTTGAATATTTAATCTAATTACAAAAAATTAAAGTAATGTTGAAACTCCTTCCATTAAGTCAGACGTGAAAACAAGATGAGGACGCGGTGTCGGTGCTAGAGGTGGCCATTTCATCGTCGTCGCTGTCGTCACTTGAGCTTTCATTCTCATTTGAGTCAGAATCATCATTCCCTACGCGAATAATAAATGTTTCTGTCATCATGTCGACCACATGATCGGTCATACAATAATCGGCCTCTATTTCCTTTACCTTGGTGCATAATAACCCCCATTCTGTGGTTCCCATTAAATTTACTTTTTCATTAACCAGGTCAGTTATCCTTGTAAGGTTCCAATTTACATTTTTGCTGGCGACATATCCCTTTATTTGGGACCAGGCCATTTCTATAGGATTTAGGTCCGGGTGATATTGGGGCAAACGAAGTAAAGAATGGCCTGCTTCGTTTAATATGGCATCGATATTGAATTTCTTAAACTTTCCTTTGTGTTTTTTATTAAGTTGTACAACTCCGGCTTTAGCAAGGTTTCTTCAAGTTCAATTCCTTTTTGACGGAGCCAGGTTTGCATGTCTGCTTTCTTTGTATTGACTCGACTCGGTCGTCGACTACCACGACTGAATTAGGCGGTACATTCGACATCAGTTTAGTATGGAGCCACCGCTCATAATTCTCCGAATTCATGTTGTCGTGGTAGTCGCCGCTTTTTGTATCGGCTTCGAACGTTAGCAAAGCATTCGGCACAAAACCTGCTTCATCACCCGCGGGCGCTATGACCAAGCGGCAACCTTTAGATAGAGGTTTTTTAATGCCTTTGATGGGACCTTCTGGCCAAGAATGGTGACACGCATGGGAATTATCGACGTATGATTCATCAGTGTAAATGGTGTTCCTTCCTTTCTATATTTCTTTATCTTTCTCAGATATTCAATTTTTTGAAATCGAATCTGTGACTGTTCAATTAAAAATTTTCTATTGGTTTCTGTTTTTTTCCACTTAAAACCCATTTTTTTTAAATATTCGCCTCAGATTTGTTGCAGGTCTTTGGAAATGTAGGTGATCCTGTAACTTCCTTCGCAACTTGCCTATGGTAGGCAATTCTTTTTCAGTGACGTGGAAGTTATGGATGATTCTTTTTATAACACTCTGGTCAAAGCTGTCAATGTCTGTTATTGATTTTTGTTTGATTTTTTTTTGGCGGGAGTTCGGAAGACAGAAAGAAATTCCGAATCTTTTGAACCTTTTACAATTCGTCTCACTGTAGACTCGGAACATTTTGTTGCCTCTGCGGTCCGTTTCACACATTGTTTTAACACGTTCACTGTCCGGTTTTCAGTGACAATAGCAATGACCTATATGTAGTGCACGGGACAGCGAAAGGGTTAAATTATCAACTGCATTATTATCAGCCTCTCTCTTCATAAAACAATATACGTCATAAACAATTTTTCTCACTTTTCTATGTAAAACCATTTCGTAATCAAAAACTTTAGTCCGCGATGGTATTTTGAGAAGGGGCGTATAAAACACCGGAAGCGTGCGGCGCCACCGCCTAACTTCTTTTTACATGGCGCTACTTGTACTAGCGGCTTAAAGGAATCATTGATCTTCTTTCAATCATTCATCTCATGGGTGTCGTGAGACGCGACAGAGGGAAATTAAATAAGAAATCGGCAGCATGATTTTTCTGATAACAACTCAATATTATAATGAAAATTTCGGTTGCCAGCCTGCCTGCAAAGCTTGGCAACTATGGCCAATACCTTTCCTATGAGGTAATCTATGGAAGAGGCTATGTTCAGACTGAACTTTTTATACGTTGTAAATTGTAATGGATGGCATAGATGGATATACACAAAAAATATATTGGACGTCATTCAATTCAGTGCATGTAACCATGGGTGCTACAAACCACTCGAAACCTAGGGAGTTTAATATAAGTGTAGCTCGTGGCGCTCCCTTGGCACCGATGCCTCGGACAACTACAGGGTTTGCCTCCTTTATAGCCTACCACTTTCCACTGAGTGGAATGTATATTATATGCTGTAACTTTTTATTTATCTAAATTAATTATAATTATATATTTACCGGGAATGCTCATGCGCAAGTCGTGCCATTCGCTGGCCACATCGCCGCTCCAGTGGCCCGCAAACTTTCTCATCCATGGGAAAGTCGCGCGCGATATAATAAACGGACGAGTGCCTCGAATAGTAGCCATTGCACTGAAAAGTAGTTATTATTGAATCAAACTTATGATTAATGATTGACGGTTCACCACTGCGATTTACTAGAAATTTAGTAGAAGTATTCTTACTCGCACAACTTCCTTGTGGAATTTAATACCACTAGCGATTTTTCCTGACCGATACAACTTAGGGACTTTCAAGAGCCTACTCTTTTTTTAAAGACTGACAACGCATCTGCAATTCTTCTGGTGTTATAGTTGTTCACTATAACACCAGAAGAATTGCAGATGCGTTGATGCACCTCACTTACCATCAGGTGAGTCGCATGCTTGTTTGCCTCCTTTTATAAAAAATTATGGCGTCAAATTTTACTTATAATACCCTCTAAAACAGTAGTGCAGAGGCGGCGTAAGAGAATTCACTCCCCTATATAATCCCGTGGGTGTCGTAAACGTGACAGAGAGAAAAAAACAGGAGATGGGCAGCACCATCTTCCTGACAGTAATTCAAAATAATAAAGAACTGCCGTTGCCAATTCGTCAGCTAGCGTGGCCACTATGGCAACCCACTATACCCACTAACCACTATGGCCATGTGGGGACGCCTATGTTCATCAGTGAACTTTTAATAATGATGATGAAATATTTTTGTCAAAAAGGCTTCTTGGTCCTTCGAGCCAGATGTTGGGTACTTACTAATACGTTGAGGCGGCTTGGAAGATAGCGTGCACGTTGTGCAAGTTGTAGTGCGAGCTAGCTGCATGTATTGCATCCATGCAAAGTGTTTTGTGACGAAGTCCTTCGTCGCCTATATAGTGGGGCTTGTATGGTAAGTCTTCAGGAGCGCATTGCCCGTATAAAGAGCCCGATACAAAGTTCGACGGTTCATTCATATCCTGTAAAGAAAATAATAATAAAGTAGAAGGCACTCATTTATTTATTTAAGCTTTATTGTGTTATCTAAATAAAAAAGTTACGAAGGTTTAATGCCTCCTACACTCTACCCGTCAATCCAGGGCGTAGGAAAATTGATTTATTTATTCTCATGCATATACTATTATCAAAATGATGTCTTTAAACTTAAACTATTACACCTATCTTCGTGGCTTCGGGTCAGGCCAAAATCAGTTATTGGGTTTTTCTGTCAAAATTCGCAGTAGCAGCAAGGAGTCAGGAAGTTGGAGATGTTTCACCCCGTGCCTCGGAAAGCACGTAAAGCCGTTATCCCTGCGCCTGATATCCCTCCCATCGTTTCGGGTTACCGATTTAGGCTATGAGAGGAGGTAATAGAGAGTAAACCTGTGCTTGCGCGTACACACGTGCACTATAATCCTGCCCTGCCTGCGCAGATGGCTAGACTCCGTTGAGACTGGCCGCCATGAAATTCGGTCTTGAGAACATTATTATCATCAGCTCGTAATTGTTCGTTAGACGTGTTTGTTGGATTTCTAATAACGGCAGTATAATTGGGAAAATAATGTAATTTTAGAAGGTTCCTAGTTTTTAAAATAATTAATTCATGGAAAAAACGAAACATAGGAACATGACAGTGGTAGATATAGATTGTACCGCAAAAATCTTTAATGTAGATTTTCCCATTATCGAGGGAGAAACAGAGGGTATCGATTAAACCCCGTCCGGATATTCTCTTAAAAGTGTAAACAGCATAGACATATAGAATTTTGAAAACCAATTCAGTTTATAAATTATAACAATAAAAGAAGACATGATAGCAATGTACGTACAATCCAAACACCGTCGAACGGTATCTTCTTGTGGAGGTTTGACAGCATTTCAGTCCAGTAGGCAGATGCGTTGGGATGCGTGAAGTCAGGCCATACTGTGGACACACGATTCCAGACCTGCAATTATGATTGATGAAATTAACAAAACACCTTGTTACGTAGCGGAGCCACGCAGGAATTATATAATGACTGCAGCACGAAGGAGTCGGCTCGACCGGGAAAAGACTACGCTCTCATAGAACACCAGCGTGAAGTAGCAGTTTAATGCTGCTGTGTTTCGTATGATGAGTGTAGAGAACCGGAGACTCTTTTTATTGGTAACAAAACATTCCATCTTAATCTTCAGGAATGACAACGCAAATGCATATTATTGACTTTTAATAAAGGATAGATGTAGCTATCTAGGAAACCTCATATGAAGATTTTTTTCTGGCATTTCTCATAGACGCCTCTTACAACACCCACGGGACGAAATGGGTGATGGATTCTTACGCTTACCGTACGCGGCAAATAAACGCGTATTGTGACATTTTATTATTGATTTCGCAGTAGTACATAATTATAGGTTGTGAGGTATTCCATCTTAGTCATATTTGTTTGAAGTTGGCTGTAGCCATGTATCAGGTGCGCTGAAAGTTCGTCTATCACTTGTTTTATAAAAAACTGTGTAAATAAATCTGGCATTAATTTGTTACGATAATAAAGTATTCATTCATTTATATATTCATTACACATGGCCTATGACTAATGTCAGAGTGAGAAATTGTGTGACCTGGTTTAGTCCTGTAGAAAGAATGAACGAGGAAAGAAAATCTATGTTGCAGAAGTGAACGGCAGAGTCGGGAAGGACGCCCTAGAGTCTAGGGCCTAGACGAAAGTTTATCGACCAAATTGGCGATATATTGACCCTTAACCGACGAGCATGTATGCGTAGGTATATGGACGTAAAGGAGACGAGAGAAGTGTGTCAGGATCGTGCCAAATGAAAGTCCGTAGTCTCCGGCTACGGGCAACAGGGTGAACTATATGGCCAACTTTTGCATTTTATAGAGGCAGTGAAAAAGCTATAAAAGATTTAAATCGATAGATAATAAATTAATGAATGAATTTTCATTCATTCATTTATTATACTATCAAAATCCTTAATTGAACATAGACCTCCCCCATAGATTATGATAAAAATAGGGTGTCACATCACCTTCCCAACAAATGGCTGCCCAGTGGAGTTCTTAATAAAAACATCCATTTCCAGACCGCGATCGAATGGTGGATAGGTTCCAGGTTTCTCAGCGGCACTCACTCCAGGATCTGAGCAACAAAACAGTCAAATATTATTTTTTATATAATTCTACAACAAAAAGTTAAAGTGACAGACTATATACGTCCCACGGCTGGGCACAAGCCTCCTATCATTTCTGAGATGGTTTTAGGGCAAGGAAATGTCCGTCACGCTGCCCCAATGCGTGTTGGCGAACTTTACACGTCTTCGAAATATATTTTTTTCGTATTTCTCAGCCATGCAGGTTTCCTCGCAATGTTTTCCTTCACCCCGAGCACATGGTAAATCAGCACCCTAAGCTACCACAGCTCTTTTGTGTATTCTACAACAAAGAACATTTTAATTAAAACTAGGTATAGCACTTCAGTTTTATAAATGTGATCAATCATTGTTTCTTATTTTTGTGACGTTGTTGCCCATAGACTCTTGCAACCAACTTGAAACAAAGAAGGCTACAGATGCATTTTCACATCTGAGGACTATGATAGTATGCCTCACAGCCTGTAATTATAATGGCTTTCCAAACTTTTGTTCCATAGCTAATGTTACGCTTTGAGATAGATCTATTCACCCCTCTAGGGTTTCATTACCACTTATTACCACGTGAAATTGTGTCTGCTAACATTTCACTTATAAAAACATTAAAAAAACCTACCCAGATGGAGTTTTAGACAGAAAAGGAACTTAACCACCTAGGTATATTAGAAAATTCCATTCTATTTATTTAAAAAATCATACCCATCAAAACGACATAGTGCATCCCAGCTGTATGCAGTTCCTTCACGAACCGGGGCAGATCCTTGAACTTGACGTCATCATATGTAAAATCGTTGCCGTCCTTCATGTAGTCTAGGTCGTTCCACTGCACGTCCTGTGGGAAGTTTCAGTTTATAATAATAATTATTATTAAGCGTTATCCAACAATTCAAAAACAACTAGATTGCAGCAAACAAGAGCTAGCATAACTTGAGTAATTTTTTCTTCTTTTTGGAATTTTCTCCATACGATTTTTTTTCACATTCGCGCTTTTTATCCTGAACGCATATGGCGATAATGGTGACGGCTCCGTGGCGCAGTGGCTTAGCAACGATTTGCAGCGTTGAGTGCCGTGGGATCTAATCCAGCATGGAACAAGTATTTGTATATACCTACAAATAGTTGTTTCGCGTCTGGATGTCCTTATGAAATTTATGTATGTAAATTAACGTTTAAAAAAAATGGTAGAATTTAGTTAAAAGTAATTAGTTAAAAAGTTACTGATAATTTTATAGGTTAAAACTATTAGTATTTTTTTATTTATTAAACAAAGATACTCAGTTGACTTTGCTATGTACCTAGCTAAAAGCTGTACTAAGCCTAGTTAACTTAGTTCCAGAGTTGAATGATATTTTTCTTCAACATTTACCAATAACATCACCATATTCGAAGAAAATAACTTTCATTATATCATTAAGAATAAAATAACGAACAACACTAAATTAAGCAGTAAACTCCAGTCGCGCGTCGAAGCTGACACATATAATTTTTTTAATGGAAAAATAATGAGTAATGTACTTTAGTTGCAGATGCCGTGTACTGGCAACCTAACAGAATACACCCCCATAACATCCCGTGGGTGTCGGGCGGCAACAGTGGAAACTGAAATAGGAGATGGGCAGCAGCATCTTACTAATGACGACTTCCAAAATATAAAACTGCGTTTGCCAAGCCGCCTGCCAAACGTAGCAATTAAGGCAAATATCTCCTCATTGATACAATCTTCGGGGGAGGCCTATGAATTTTTTGATAAGCTACAATGATATTGACGCAGAATGGGATAATGTGAAAAATGTGAGACTAACCCTTTTTCTACGTGGTAGATCCACGCTGCAGCTATATTATCGTTGCATCATGAATGGGTCGGCTCGACCGGGGTAGGACCACGCTCTCACCGAATACCAGCGTAAAATAGCAGCTTAATGCTGTTTCGTAGGGAGAGTGTAGAGGGTAGAGAGAGTGGGATGACAACGCCCCTACATTTTAATTCTTAATCGACGATCCATCAGGTGGACAGTGTGCTCGTTTTTCATCTGTATAAAAATATGTTCAGCTATGCGTCCTTTATTCAGAGAAGAGTGAATAGGCGTTTTAACTTACTAATGGTATCCCCGCATCTCGGTTGCTCTTCCATACATCACGTGTGACTTGCAGGCTTCCATAGTTGTATCTGCAAATGAGGAATTACACTTTTAGTTTCTGTTTGTCATAATTTACTTGAAAGTGTGGTAACATGTCATAGTATAAAAAGTTTCACATACTTAACTCCTTTTCGAGCATGGAAATATTTTATAATAAATTGTTATTATGTTAACAACTAAATAAATATAGTTGCTAACATAATAACAATATTATTAAATACAGTAGTCAATTAAATCTCCATTAATTGATTACTGTATTTAATTTGAATTTACATTCCCAGTTAAATATGTCTAATAATATCAAATACTTACAATAGTCATTTCAATCTCTGTCAACATTAATTTAAAATTCTCTATTAAATCTTACCAGGTCGTCACTCCATCTAGTCAGGCCACCCTACACTTTGCTTAACGGTACGAGGTTGTCACTCGAAAACTTTTCTTCCCCATCGGTTGTCGGTTCTTCGAAGTGTATAGCCGGCCCATTGTCACTTCAGCTTACTAATCCGTAATATGCAGGAAGTCGAAGGATGCAGGTGGCTCAGGACCATGCTTATGACACGGGATACCTTGGGGGAGGCCTATGTTCAGCAGTGGACTTGTGAAGGGCTGTAATGATAATGATGATGATGATGACTCGATTAAATATTATGTCTAATAATATTAAATGCTATAGTGATATTAATGCGAGAGGCGTTTGCTTATTCTACAGTTGCTCTAAATCAAGGCAAATATCACATCCACGATTTTTCGCCACTTAGGAATGAGGTGAAATAGTTTATAGATTTCATTGCGGAGGAAGTTAATTAATTAGAAAAGTGTAAAATTAATGTTTCATTCTGAAATATTAGCTATATTTTATATTAATATGATTAGAAATGGATAAGTCAAACCACGGATATTCCTAAAAATATAAGAATTAAAAAAAAGAAGCTAAAAAATGTATAAAAAATTAAAGAATACAGGCATTGTTTTGTGTATATACATACACTAGAAACCGAAAAACTTTTATTTAAAACGGAATTTTTCAATGATGATAACACTGTGTGACCATCTGCGTAACAAATAAGTCCACCTTAGTCCCAACTAGCGACATCTGGTGAGCGTAAGATTATTAGCTAGCTTACTTGCACAAGTGGAAGCCCAGCGCCCAATATGGCGGCATGAAAGGCGTGCTAAGTACGTTGGCCAACTGCGATATGACGTCACTCGGAGACGGCCCAAGGAACATGTAAAACTTTAGGATCCCACCGATAGTTCGGTACGTTATCGCCGGCGTTGGTTGGAGGGCTATGTCTGAAATATTAGAGAAACATGCAAATTCAACCACATTATTAGTAACCAAAGGGAACACGGAGTGTTCTAGTAAATTATTATCCTACTGAAGTTATCTGATTTTTTAAAGAATAAAGGTTGACACAAACAAGCACGCATTCCACCTGATGGTAAGTAAATATTTTAGCCGGCATCTATCCTTAATTAGGAATTAAATTAGTTATCAGATCTTTATCATCTATAAAAAAAAACTGGTTCTCGTCACTCACTGTATGAAACACACTGTATTAAGGTGTTATTTCACGCTGTATTCTGTGTGAGCGTGGTCTCTTCCCGGTCGAGCCGACACATTCGTGTTTTTCCATTTTTTTTTATAAAACCAAAGTGACAAACAAAATTAACAAACAGTCAACCAAATGGTAAGTGGCGACTGCAGCCAGACGAAGATGGAATGACTATACTGGCTTTCTGTACCCGTTCAGACTGGGGCACAGCAATGCAAGCACTGCTATTACAGCCATAATAAGCCACCGCCGCTCTACATTGTATAAACTTGTAGATAATACAACAGGATAAAGCCAATTCTGTAGGAAATGCAAAGGGAGATCCCAATTCTGATCTCGGAAATACATCAGGATAGCGTTTATTGTTAAAAATAGTAAAAATTGCTTACGCATCCACGACTTTTCTGACAGATTTCATACCGGAGAAGTTAATTTGTTCGAAAAATTTAAAAGTTTTTTTTTTCTGTACAATTACTTATATTTTATAATACTTAGATTGAAAATAAATAAACCAAACCACAGATATTCATAAAAATAGAAAAATTAAAAGAAGAGTTAAAAGTGAGCAAAAAATTTATTGTTTTGTGTATTTATATAACACTTTAGAAACTGATAAACTTTTATTTGAAACTAACTTCTCAATTAAATGACATTGTGTAACAAAAACTTTACCTCAGTGTCAACTAGCGACATCTGGTGAGCGGAAGATTATTAGCCCTCATTAATCATCATCAGTAATAACACAGCGTAATGCACTATACATTCAGTATAGAGCAATTACAGTTCGACCACACCGTAACACGTCCCTGTCACAATCACATATCAGTGTAACGTGAGGGACATATGTAATTAAATACATGATAACACCAAAGTATGCAAACCAACAGTAACATCACCCATCTCAAGGCAACACAGGGCAGCCGCTCAGCAACACCATCCTCCTTACTTGCACCAGAAAAACCACCACAATGGACAGAACCACGACGCTATCTTAGCACTCGTATAATGACTTCACTCGTAGAATGACTTAAGCTACACTTACTACACTACACTAAACTACACTCAACTTTATACTGCTCAAACTAGTGGGGGGTTTCCCGATCTACCATCAATTCTACCCCGCTACGATCGATATAACGCTCCGTTATAGTGACGCAACCTCTTGCTCACTCTCGATTCAACCGGTATTTTATACACACCGACAGACAGTTTCTATTATGAGATAACAAATGACACATTCTTAAAAATGCGCATTGCAAGCGAAAGTATTAATATTATTTTAAATCATTATATTGTATAAGTGTTAGTATTATTGCCATAAAATGTAACTTATGCAACTACCGGAGATAATAGTAAGTCTAACAGCAAATCATTTTTCAAAACGAGCCGTTCGGGTTTGGGTCAGTAAGGACCATACATGCTACTCGTACTTTAAAATCGAGTTGTTTTGATCTGTGAGTACCATATACATATGTATGTATATATGTATATAATGTACCATATACATATGTGTGTGTATGTATGATAATATACACATATATATTATCATATATACAAATAACTAAAAACTCTCTCTCTGTGGGTGTCGTGTAAAATGTTTCAAACTAACATTTCTAATACTAACCAATTGCATTTGTGTTGATAAGCAGCATTCCATGGGCTTTACCGCTTGGCTCCAATGCCATATAAAACGGTTGGGTGCCATACAGGTTGATCTAGAATATGATTGAAAAGCTTAAGTCACATTTCATTTTTTCTCATCGTCAACCCACTAAAGTTCATTGTTGGACTAGGGTCCCTCTCGTTGTAGGGAGAATTTGAAAGAAAGTAGGAAAGAGATATTTATTTGGCCATTTCTTAACAAATTGACACTGGAAACTCAAAATAACATTATATAAGTAAGCTTATGACTAGACTTAATTATACACATACAATGAAAAAAGCGAATAGCTAACCTTAAACACTTTTTATATGGGAAATGGTCCAAATAGGACTGTCACTCAGCATATGCTAAGATGTGTCGTCCTAGTCCTGATTTTCATTGGCAACCTTAAGTTGCTATATTTGTCACCTTTGACACGCAGCTGCCCTTCAATTTTTTTTTTTTATAGGATAGGGTGACAAACGAGCACACAGTCCACCTGATGGTAAGTGGTTGCTGTGGCCCATAGACATCTACATCTATCTTCAATAAAGAATCAAAATGCAGATGCGTTGTCACCCGTGAGGACTAAGATGGAATGCCTCTTTTCCAGTAAAAGGGTCTCGGTTCTCTACACTCACCATACGAAACACAGCAGTGTTAAGCTGCTATTTTACGCTGGTATTCTGTGAGAGCGTGGTCCTTCCCGGTCGAGCCGACCCATTCGTACTACAACTATACTATACTAATCTGGGAATATAACTATAATAATCTGGGAATTTTACGTCTGTCGTAAACGAGATGGTTAGATCGCCATAAGATGTTTCTGTCATTTCCTATAGTTGCCTCTTACGCCACCTACTTAGATGCATTCTCTTCCACAACCACCACACGGCGTTTTAATATTGTTACGAGCTTGGGGTTCGAGACAATTAAAAACTGCCGAGTGAATTACCAAAATTGACACTTTAATTACAGAACACTAATTACAACTTAAAACCACACTAATAATAAAACACAATTGTACTACTGATCACTTTAGTTCGCAGTTGTATCGCTTCGAAGTATTCGCTTGTATCGCCAATTCAATACTGACCCGGTCGCGGTCTATACCGACCTTATATAGGGCCTCAGATAGTTTCCAGAACCTTCTACTGTAGAAACGTCTAGAATGTTCGAGTACATATCGGTCCCGATTGACTAGGTGTAGATAGTTCTTCCATGGAAATTTCTAAAAGGTTCTTGACTCTCCTAGTTCTGCTACTCGATACTAGAGGGCGTTAGTGGTAACTAGTGTCGCCATGTACCATGTATTAATTGTGGCGCGCAACAATATCAAATTTTAAGCCTATAATATAGTGGTGAATAGATTATTATCAATAATGCAATAACGGTCTATTTATTTAATTATTAAATTATTAACGGTCTATTTATTTATTTAAATATTTACTAGACAATTTTTGCTTAATAAATAATTTAAACTTTTGATAGATAAGGTCTGCATATTTTTTGGGACTTTGTTGTAAAAGCGTAATAATATAAATAATATAAATAAAATAAATAATATCTACTACCCCATGTCGTGGCTACACCCGTGAGAGGCGCAAAAGGCGATAGAGTGAACCAAACCAGAAGGTGGGTGGAAGTGTCATCCTAATAACAACTAAAAAATAAATCTGCGGTTACCGACCCGTCTGCAGAGTGTAGCATCTATGGCAAATATCCCTATTATTGATTCTTAAAGGAAACCTATGTTCAGCAGTGGAGTTCGATTGGCTGTAATGAATGATGGATTGGAAATTGTTGTGATGAGTCGCATTCCTGGACGTAATAATATATTCGGATTTCAGAATATGGCCACATTTAGAGGTTCCCCGTGCTGTGTCCATGCGTGTGTTATCACAAATCATGAATAACACAGAGAGTATGTAATCTGTCTTCAGGCTTTTATACAATTGCAAATAGATTTTATTTCACAATTTAAAGAAACAGTATATCTGCCTGATAAAACTGGCAGTTATCGTAAGCATTCCTAACTATAATAAAAGATAGATTTCTTTCCCCAACAGTGTACTATTAATTGGTTTTGTAGTGAAAACATATTTCAGAATTAATTGCTACACTAGGAATTAATTCTGAACAAAAATTGCACAATGACAAAAACAAACTTACATTCTCCATTGGTGGCTGGTCATAATTAAACAGTGTAAATGTCTGCCGGGTTTTAAGGTCCGTTTTAAATCTGGCTCGTCTCTCCCCCAGGCCATACAGCGTGTCTGTTGGCAATACTGCAGACAATTGCAGGAACTTATCAGAAAGAATCAGTCCGCCTATGTTCTGCGTGTTGAACCTGGAAAACATACAAAATGTTTGATTTTTTTTATAGAAGAGAAAGGAAGGGAGCAAGTGGTACACAAGCTTGAAACTCACACGAATGGGGATGGCAAGCAAGTGTGGAACTACAATAGTAAATGTAATTGAATTGTAGGTGTGTTGTCGAGCTAAAAACGCTGACCACAGTAAATTTCATGATGTGGTAGCATAATAATGATGTATTTTATATAATGAATGATGAGAGATGAGCGTTTCATTTCATCTCCATTGTTCTTATTCTTCATCATCCACTATTGGACATAGGCTACTCCCGTTGTAGAGAGGATTTGCCTCAATCGGGACGCTTGGCAGGAGGAATGACAATCGCAGAACCGGACGTGAGCACGTATTTTACCTTGTGACGTTATTTTGCCTGGTGTAAACGAGATTGGTCGTACTGCCATCTACCGGGAACCATAAGACTTTTTGGCATAATACTCTCACGTAATGAAATGGGACGATGGATCCTCTTGCGCCGTATCGACATGATGAATACGACCATTTATCTATTTTGAACAGTCTTGATTACCCAAAAGAATTGATTTTACTATTGATAAATATTGTAATTAGTCTAGGGAAATCTTTGCAGTTTGACCTATTCTTATTGACAGTTGAGGTTCTGACGAACGACATGATAATGAAAAATCCATCTAGAAACGCGGACCCAAATTCACACTTTTATGGAAGTAAGGGTGACAAAACCGTGTAGTGGCAAATATTCAATACCTCATATGAGGTATCATTAGAGGCGACAGAGGGAAACTGTAACCGGAGGTGGGCAGCTGTATATATATGAGGCAATCTAATGGGCCTCCCCCAATATTCAGTGGATTTTTGATAGGCTGGAATGAATATTCATTATATTCAATAATGCAATATTCATTATATTGCACACAAAAATTTATACTTAGCAGTTTGCATTGTAGACACTTTTTCATTTTCAATACATATATAATGTAGAGTTATGTCAACTTACAAAGTAACATTGTCAGAGAGCCGGACCACTTTGAAGCCAATGCTGGAGCTATCCACAATCATCTTATAGGTCATCTTTTTCAGAGAACCATATCCCATGGGGAGCTCAGGGTATGATGGCTCAAATCTTTTGTTTTGAGCATCGGTTATCTGCGAATAGAATGTTTATTTCTATAGTTGAGAAATGATATCAAACATTTAATAGATTTATTATTTATCCAGTTTAGTATTACTTAAGGTTAGACTATAGTTTACAAAAAAAGTATGTCGAATTTAAGGTTTGATGGGAAATGCAACTGTCAAATAGTGCTGGTGAACAAGTTTTTCAATAATAACATCTTAAATTAGGAAAAAAGAAGTTTGGAATTCAAGAGGTGAATCCAATCCTCATCTTCAACTTGGATGTGACTATAAGTGTCAATTTTAACATGCAAGAGCCACGCGCCAACTTTATTAGCAGCACTAATAAGTCGGTTCGTCCTGGAAAAGACCACAAATTACCAGCGGAAAATAGCCGCTTAATGATGCTGATATATGAAACCAATAAAAACTAAATGACAGTTACAGTTGTCAATACTAAAACTGTCAAAGTGTTACTCAATATTTTTTAAGCCCAGAATTGATACATATTGCTTGAATCGATTAATTCATATAAATAAACAGATCAAAAGAAATAAATGCTGGCATTTTTTTTTTTTGAAAAATTTATAAACAATCAAAATTAAAGACATGGTGTTTAAGTTTATACTCACTTTAATTTGTATGATATCGCCACTGACAAAGATTATGTCGAGACAGACTTGCTGGAAATCGCCCGGATATCCGGAGGGGCGGTTGAGTGTGTAGTAGGCGGTGATACCGCGCTTCCTCTCCGTCATGTTGAGAAACGTGTACGAGTCGTATTGAGGCGGGTAGAAGCAGTATGGCGCACCTGGGACCGATGTCAACTTCCAACAGCAACCTACACATTATTAATTTATAAATGCTATTATAACGTTAGCGGTTAATTAAATTGCTAATTATATAAATCCAATTAATTGTCATAAATAATTTAATGGAAATATATTATAACAAATGAAAATAAATATAATAAAATATTTAAAAATAAGAAAACAATATTTAACCTTTAAACATATGTAGAATTTACATGCAAAATGTTATATTATTCAATGAAATATTTACTAAGACTTTTTTTTTTACGTGGTAGAGCCATGCTGTAGCTATAATATAGTTGTAGCACGAATGGGTCGGCTCGACGGGGAAAGCGCCACGCTGTCACAGAATATCAGCTTACAAAGCATCTGCATTTTGATTCTTGATCAAGGATAGATTCACCCTTATCCTATAAAAAAAAAGACAGAAGGCCCTCACGATCAATGATACTTACCTCTTTTCAAGCAGCCCTCTTCATTAGACCCATCTTGTGGGAAGCAGTCGAAACGCATATTATCATCTGTCACTTGTGCGCACATTTTTTGTAGCATCTCGGGAGTTCTTTCCAAATATTTGGCACCGGTGTCATGGTCATCTTTAGTCGGAACTTGGATGGGTTTTGGCCTCATCTGGCGCTGATATTTCTCATCCGAATCGAATGTCACCTTTTTAGATGTTTCGGAGCCGTTCACTTTGTTCTTTGTACTTAGGTTGTTGTGGTCATGGTAATGGATTTCAGGAACAATCTGGAAATATAAGTAATATAGATTTTACTAAACTCTTGGGCCGGTATTCAGAGAGAATTACGAGTTTAGATTAAAACTTTACAATGTCAAAATTTGACTCTAGAAAATAATCGCCCTCAAAAAAAAAATATGTGTGGAGTTCACACGCGGTAGAAGTGAAAGCTTCAGAAAACTAAACTTCGAAAGAATGAGACGAATGCAGAGTAGCAGGAGTACGATAATTGTAGGGTTTATGTCATTAATAATATAAATAACACGTATACAGTGTTGTATTCTATTTCATTCTCTCGCAGGCTAATTCTCTTTTCAGTGTCGCTTTTTCGTTTCATCTAGTTTTAAATCACAACGATTCTAAAGAAGTTTTCACTTTATAAAGTAGTTAAAAATTAGTCTCAGACTCACAGACTAAAGCCGAACGTGCACCGCAAACTAAACTAACTTAGTTTATCTTAGCTCCAATAGCTGAGCCAGCTGTTCACCCCTTTTCTCATCCCCTTGTTTGTTTTCTTTAGTGTGTGACTGTGGTGCGACAGTGTGTGATTATGCGCATTTTACATTATTTATATTCTTTATATATAATAATATTCATTTATATATAATAATTTCGCAATTACGACAGTTTTAAAGAATAATACTGTTTGGTTTTTACATCGTCACCAGGGGAAAAGATCACCTGCAGGACCATTTGCAATTGAATATCATATATTATGTAAAATACAAATAAGTATACTGAAATCAAATACAACATACCATTTCGTAATAGGTCATCGGTTTCTCAGTGTTCTCTGGGTGAACACGCTCCCACAATTTCCTGAGGAGTAAGTCCGTGATGAATTTAATATGCAAGCATTTCATTATACCGACTACCGCAAATGATCTGTCTGCTCCATAATACCTAACTTAAGATTTTATTTTCTCTTTCAGAAACATTAAGCAGACAATTTTTTTAAGTTTAAATTTGTTGATGAATTTGTCCAGTATATCCCGAGTCCTGATTATGGTTAAGTAAAAAAAGTAAAGACAAAGTATATAGCCGTAGTGCTTTGAAGTCCATTTTGAGTTTTTGAGTGGACTAAGCAAAATCACAACTTCGAGTTAACCAGCTGGAATGGAACATTAAAAATTACATCAGGTGATAGCAATCCTCTTCTGCCCAGAAGTCCGTTTGGGTTGGCACCACATTCTTAGCTATTTCTGCAGCCACACAGCAACACACATGACACTGTTAATTGGCAGCAGAATTAGGTAAACGGATGCTGTGTTCCGGTAGAAGGGTATCATCATCTTCACCACAGCTTATTAAAAGTCCACTACTGAACATAGGTCTCCCATAGACTACCTCATTTTTTTTTAAATTTATTTATTCATACAAAGGTAAGTAAATTATTTTTACTATTCTCTCGCCAAACTGCAATCAGTTTGTCGGCGGGTACACGCCCTTAAAACTATACATTATTATGCACCATCACCTATACGAATACAATTAATTACAAAAAGCAAGAAGAAAATAAAAGATAGTTATATCAAAGTTACCTACTACAATTACATAATATTTAGAAATAATTAAAAAAAAACAACAAAAGCAATAAACAAATCAAATAAATCAAACATAAAAAAGTGATCAATAAAAGTATTCAATAATGTGTAATGTGTTATAGCTCTGTTAATAATGTCCTTTTTAGAGAGGATTTTAATAAGTTTCTTGCTTAATTAAATATACATATGGGGGGTATATTTGCCATAGTTGCCACTTTGGCGGGCTGGTTGTGAACCGCAGTTTTTTTTGAGTCTTTATCAGGAAAATGCTGCTGCCAACTCCCGTTTCATTACCTTTCGCGCCCTTTATGAAACCCACGGGATGTTATGGAGTAGCGGATAGTCTTATGCTGCCACTACACGGCGACAGGGAAAGAGTTAATATAATTACAGGTTGTGAGGCATTCCATCATATTCCTCAGGGATAACAACGTATATGTAGCCTTCATTGTTTAAAGTTGGCTGCAGGTGTCCATGGACTGCATTAGCCACTTACCATCAGGTGAACTGTATGTTCCTTTTTCATTTTAGTTTTATAAAAAAATACTTGGAATATATATAGCAAAGGTGAGGTGTTTAATAAAAAAAAAACATCATTCAAATTGAACCCACATTTGGCGAAGATTTATAGACCATAGCGAAAAATCATAAAAATAGTACACTGAGCTCGAATATTTTGTACCTGCTCCTTTTTGACCGACTTCAAAAAGGAGGAGGTTCTCAATTCGCGTGTATGTTTTTTATTGTATGTATGTTACGCGATATCTTCGCAGATTGAGAACCAATTTTGATGATTCTTTTTTTTATTAAATAGGTTATACTTCAAGGTAGCAAATAAACAACTTCTATTTTAGCAATTTGAAGTCGGTTTTTACTTTTTGTTAAAAGTTATAATTATATAAGTCCGTTTACAACATACAATGCTAGTGTTACGAGCTCTTGTCTTACCGATACTTATCCTCGGTCCATGCGCCACCAAGAGCTCCACCCACAACCAACCACACAGCGACGCACAGCACGCACACAAGTCCTACGCCCAGCATCCCGGGGCAGATGCTTTTAATTTGCTCCCAGAAACGTTGTAGAGAGCTTCGACGCTGTGAGAAGCGTTGATATCTAAAAGTTAAAACAATATTTTATAATTAATATAGCAATGTAAAAAAATAGAACACAGACTCCTTCCAAGGATGATTCCCGAGGCTCCTAATTTAAATATAGAAGATGGCTGGGTGCTACCATCTGCATGGGATCCTATAATATAATTAATAAAATTAAATCCCAACCCAAACATACAACTGCAAGACTTCAAGGTACTATAAGTTCATACTGCGTAGATCGGAATAAAATTAATAATTTTAATCAGGAGGTAGCCGTGGTTAACTATGACATTGGAACGTCGAACACCTCAGTCCGCCCCGTGACCATGGGTGCTGTAAAGTGCTCGAAACGTCGGGAATATAATAAGTTAATATACGCTATAAAATCCGTAAAAGCTAGTTTTATTTAAATAGCAATAATATAATCTTAAGACCCCATTAATATTGCAATTTTATTGTTGTAGTCTTGCGCATTCTTAAAGGGGTCTTATGTCCATCTGTGTATTTAATTCAAAGAAGAAAAATTGCTACTCGTAAAATTAGCAACCTCCAGTATCCTCGAAATATTTTAATATATAAAATCACGAACTTTTCATATGATAAATGTCTCCCACGCAGTTGTATTATCATTTACGACAGTTTTTGTTTTAGGCAAATACGAAATAAAATTAGATATTTATCTCAAATAAACTTTAACTCGCGTTGACAAAGTGCGCACATAAATAATGACAGCGTTTTATTAGTAACATTAAACAAAATAAATAACCGGCCAAGTGCGAGTCGGACTCGCGCATGAAGGGTTCCGTACCGTCGTAATACTCCTTTCTAGAAGGGGAGCCCCCTTTAATTTTTAATATATTTTTATTTTTATTATTTGTTGTTATAGCGGCAACAGAAAATTTCAATTGTCTACCTATTACGGATCATGACCTACCGCTGACAGACGGACGGATAGCGGAGGCTTAGTAATGGGTCCCGTTAGTTATCCTGCGGGTACGGAACCCTAAAAAGTGTTAGATTGTCGAAAGCAACGTTTTGGTTTACAAAACAAAGAACTAGTCTTCTTATCCGCTCGCAGTTGACTAAAGGAGTTACGGAGAATTGAACGTAACTTTGTGCGCAATGTATTAGGGCCGCAGAGCCCGCCTAGCAGTATACATAGAAGTCTTTGACCGATTATTATAATATAATATAGCATTAAATAAAATAGACATGAACTGCCCAAAAACTTGCAATCTACAACATATGAGAATAGACAAAAAATATATTTAGACTAAGTGAGCAACTCTGGTATATATGATATATGAATAATATAATATATAATATGAAATTGGTTTCTCTAAAACGGCTCTAATGATATGGATAAAATTTTATATTTAGATAATGTTTTACTTTCCAAGTTAATCCAGATATGTGTCATCCTCGTTAATATTTAAAAGTCTTTGTTGTTGTTTTTAATAATAACTTGTAATTTTTAGTTTCGAATTTCATATAACATTAAAATTTAATGTTAAAGTATCACCTTAATAGAAAAACTTTTAAAGTTTACTTACAGAAATTTAGAATAGAATCTTACCTGGTAACAGAATGATCTGTCATATTGCATTTATCGTCACTCTCTTTTTTTAAATCCGACACTAACGAAAACTACTTGGTAAATGAGCATTGAATAATATTGATAAAGAAGTTTATTAATACAACAATTAGTCACTTTTAGAATTAAAAAAAAAGTTTATTGAATAATTAATACATATATGTATTTAATTTTAGCCTCGAGCACAGGCGCAGAGTAGCCAGCCTCTCGGTATTCTATAGAATGCATTTCGGAGAGTGTGCGCAGGTATTAATATGTTTTAATTTCTCCCTCCCCTTTCCACCATCGGACAACCAGGTGGTCGGCGGGTCTTTACCCCTTTGTTGTCCATATTCGTGTCACGCATTCGAACCATAAATCAGGACATAAAGTTGCAATTATAATTATCATAGAATTATTACGTATAGAATACTAGTACGCGCACCGAAAGTGAAGCAAGTAAAACTAACGCGAAACCGCGTAAGTTCACTCAGCGACGCGTCTGTGCGCAACGTCACGTCTTACGGAGAAGAGCTCGCGAAAAATTGTAAAAATGACCGTTTGTGTTGTAAAATATTGACACAACAGTGATGATAAACATAAAAAAAGTGATGGTATTACATTTCACAGGTAAGTTCATATATTTAATTCATTATTAGTACGTAAAACTAAAAAAATACTTACCTAAGCTATCATAATACAAATGTTGCTAGTTGTGGGGAAAAAAATCACAATTTTCTTTTAAAAATATTTATTTTCTATTTGTGTTTAAAACGTTTAATCGCAACGCTGTGTAAAACTCAAATGTTTATATGTAGATACCTACTTCTCTAAGTATTAACATAATATTAACAATGGGTGCCTATTTACAACTAATACGGAGTGATCAGCTGATCGCGATCCGTCGACGCCATTTTAACGCAACTAATTTATTTTTATTGCTTTGTTCATTGACCAAGTCGCCGTTTTAGAGTATAGAATAAAAACTTTTTTTATTTACTACATCAAGAGATTATTAATAAGAACGCCTTTACGAAGCAGATGTCACTTTACACCCAAACATAGTCTATTTTAACCGACTCCCAAAAAGGAGAGGTTATCAATTATTTTATCAATTATCAATTATTATAATTGATTCTAGATCAATTCGTATATACATGCTATAATTTTAGTGGTTGTTTTCCCGCATTCCTGACTCATAATTTTAAAATGTTTAGGTATATAATGACAATATTGATAATTATTTAAATTTTAAAAAATAATCTTAATAATTATTAAAAAATCTTTTAAGTCATAAAAGCTTTCAATTTTTAACCAATTATACAAATATTTGTTATATAATCTTTCGCTTAATAATTTAAATTCTTTAGGTATTTTATTAAATATTTTTACACACATATTAAGACAATTTTTGTTATATTTAACGAGCCTAGGAATGACATCTAGGACAAGTTGGTCTGGTTCATGTCGATTTCGAGGATTTTTAATTAATAAATATTCAGAGCTAAATAAATTCTAATGCGTAATAATACGGCATAAGCTAGCCTGCACGCCCGACCTACTCGTGAGATCGCATTCGAGTTTTGTTTTTCTCTATTGTAAATCTGCCATTTTTACATCCTAATAATTTTTATTTTAATAAATCTATTGTACTACCAAGACAAAATCATTTGACTTCGGGAAAACAACCATTAAAATTTCAGCGTGTATATGGGACAATCTGTGTATATCCTTTCAAATAAAAAAAAATCTAAATCGGTTTAGAAATAACAGAATTCTGAGGTAAAAACATTAAAAAAATACACCGAATTGAGAACCTCCTCCTTTTTTGAAGTCGGTTAAAATTAAACATTACACGATGTGCTTATTGTATTCGAGCAAATTAATTGTGTTTAATAATATTCTTAAATTTTATTACGTCTGCATTTTTGTACCATTAAAATATGTATAATAAAGTTATATTAGTACCATCATTATCGTGTTTATTTTATTCCATTTTATATTCTCATAAAATACGTCTTCGTACGCAATACGTAATCTTTATTATATCGATTATTTAAAATTAATCAATAAAATAGTGATTTGCACAATTTGATTGCAAACGCCAGAAACTGGTATCACTGAATGGCGTGTATGTGTGCGTGTGACGAGCGTAGGCACATTCGGCTCGCGCCCACTAACATAATGACCTTGCGTCACTTTAACGCTCGTGTTTTGTTCTAGACTGCGTTTCTATACGTAATAATTCTATGATAATTATATTTACAATCAATGCAAATTCACTGGTGAATATGGAAATTGGGTTACTTACGAACTTTAAAATCCGTGGTGACGATATTCTTTATGCCAATTACTAATTATTTTCACAATTCAAACAAAGATATTTTTTATGTAAGACTAGCGATCCGCCCCGGCTTCGCACGGGTGATTTCTGGATCTCGACAGCAGCGCTATCTACCGGGTCCAATTGTGAATCTAAACCATCCAGGCACCCACTTAAACGCACACAAAAAAATCATCGAAATTGTTCGAGCCGTTTTCGAGTTTTAGCGAGACTAACGGACAGCAATTGATTTTTGTATATAGAGAAGATGGAGCTTTTGCAATAGCTTTCACGCACTGGTTTAGGTAATACGAAGCCTAATATTTGATATTTTCCAGGATCTGTCAGAGATTTTTCCGGCATTTTCAAATGTAGTTTTTTATACGACATACCACACTGTAAAAGCAAATGCTTTAGCCATGAAGATAGTGCTATGTTATTCACTATCATATAGCGAATGGTTTGTGGGTGAGTAGTTTATTTCTCAGTAATTTATGGTTTGGACGTAGGGAGTCTTACTAGACTTCGTATATTTAATACTGGTTGTGCCCCGCGGTTTCACCCGCAATTTAAGAAATCACTGATTGATTGATTTATAATATTTCAGTATAGACAATATTTTTAGTAACATTTTCATGTGGTATTAAAATATATTGGTTCTGCCGGTTCTCATCGGGCGGCTAACGTTATAAGTCGTTCGCGCGCCGAACCGAGTGTTGACTGTTGAATTATTTTAATTTTTCATTATCTCTCAAACCATGCGTCCAAATAACATGGTATAAAGAGCAAAGTTTATCTTCATAATATTGTCTTGATGATGAAGTATCATTCGATTGTAAGGATTAATATGCCATGCTTAATAATAACGCTCATAAATCTTTCATAAAATTGTCTTGAACATTCGTTCGTAAGGATTTTTATTTGTAATAATTGTTTACCACAATAAGGTATTTTTATCTTATTGTGGCTTATGTATAAAAATAGGCATATGGTATCGCGGACTTTTTTTAGATGGAGTAAAGATCTATATTTTGTGTAGAACATTGTATTTACGTATCACTAACCATTACACCAGCGCACGCGGATAAAGCAGTTCGGGAGTACTTTTCCTTCCGACTTGACAAAAATTTAAATCTAAAGCTAACTGTGAAGCGTAGCCTAATGCTAGATACCCTACTATACTTCTCATGAATGTGACTATCATATACAAAAATAATTTTTCAAATCGGACTGGTAGTTCCAGAGATTAGCGTGTATAAAAAACAAAACAAACAAACAAAACTCTTCCGCTTTACAATCATGATATATCATATATGAAAAAAAATATTATATTAATAAGAATTATTAAATAAATATAGATAATTTACGACGTTAATTGTTTTAAAAAACCATGCAAGTCCACTGATGAACATAGGCGTCTCCTTGGTGGACGAGTTGGCAAAATTAGCTTCTTTATTATTACTAAATTGTCATCAGAAAGATGCTGCTGCTGTCCGTCTCGTTTCAGTTTCCCGCTGTCGCCTCTTAATCGATTCTTTTACGCCGTCATTACACGAATATAGGTACATGAATATATCGAGACAGTTGTGTATTAAAAATAAATTATAAATAAGGAAGCGCAATATCACATAGAAGACGAGATTGCAGACAAAGAAAGCCTTGAGGTTAAGAAGCGATAAAGCTTTTGAAATATTTACCAACTCGCAGCTAATTCACTTACACACTGGCAAAATGTAAAAACAGACCACTGGACACTGTGAAATGTAAACACAAAAGGACCTATCAACTACTAACAGCCTACACTTAATCTAAATTGCGTTTAACATCCACAACAATAAAAATATAGTAAGTAAACAAATTAAAGGTCATGATACTTTGATATGTGAGAAGACAAAGACATCAGTTGTACATGGCCTCCATTCAGTATGTACTTAGAGTTAAAAATATAAATTCGTAAACAATATGTATGACATGATTAATCATGGTCAATTATTAAAGACTAGCGACCCACCCGGCTTCGCCTGGATAGGATCTATAAATGTGACGTTATTTAGATTTAAGATAATCAGATCATTTATTTTATAAATTTTTGTGTTTTCAATAAAAAACTAATCCTGGCATTGCTCTCTATCTGTGGGTAAAGTTTCATCACAATCGGTTCAGCCATTCCGAAGATTAACCAGGGCAGACTGACAGACAGACAAAACTTTTAAAAGTGGTTATTTATGTCTTAACATGCAAATAACTCCCCGAGTTTAATAGAAGACAGTTATATCAATATTACAGATAGACACTTTTATTTTATATATATGTATAGATTAAATATTTAAAGTATAAAACAAATACTGATAAAATATCCTAACAACTTTTGCTCCAACTGACATCTGTACAAGCAAATTCTTTTGTTGACATCTTTATGACTATGTGCAAACACACACAAACTGTCTTCTATGGAAAGACTGGCAGAAATTTCACAAAACCTTCTTTTTTTTATAGCATAGGGTGACAAACGAGCACACAGTCCACCTGATGGTAAGTGGTTGCTGTGGCCCATAGACATCTACATCTATCCTCGATTACGAATCAAAATGCAGATGCGTTGTCACACGTGAGGACTAAGATGGAATACCTCTTTTCCAGTAAAAAGGGTCTCCGGTTCTCTACACTCACCATACGAAACACATCAGCATTAAGCTGCTATTTTACGCTGGTATTCTGTGAGAGCGTGGTCCTACCCCGGTCGAGCCGGCCCATTCGTACTATAATATAGTTGCAGCGTGGCTCTACCACGTAAAACCTTTTACTTTTATTCTCGGTACTGACAGCATTAAAATTGTTAATTGTTAACTGAGAGGATATTCTAATGGCGTTTAGTCCATACACTCATAATCCTGTTTTCTTTCCAGATAAAACACCAGAGCAATTTTTTTTTACCACACAATCTATCACTGCCATGATCCTATGTTTTGTATATTTCCATAAATTATTTATTTTATAAACTAGGAACCTTCTAAAATCATTAAAACTTCTCAGTTTTACTGCCGTTATTAGACATCCAAATTTAACATAGTAAATAAAAGAAAAACAAACAGGCAAAGCCTGTTATATCGGTCTCAAAAAAAAAATTGGTTCAGTTTTGGAGGAGAAAAAAGGAGAATATGGAGTAAGGGTGACAAACAAGCACACAGTCCACCTGATGCTAAGTGGATGCTGTGGCCCATAGACTTCTACATATATCCTTAATTAAGAATCAAAATGCAGATGCGTTGTCACTCCTGAGGACTAAGACGGAATGCTTTGTTTCCAGTAAAAAGGGTCTCCGGTTGCCTACACTAATGATATGAAACACAGCAGCATTAAGCTGCCATTTTACACTAGTATTCTGTAAGACCGTAGTACTTCCCCAATCATGCGAACCCATTTGTGCTGTAACCATAATAGCTACAGCATGGCTCTACCACATATATATGACTCTAACATGTATGATGTAGTTTTTGTCAATATTTCATAGGTTTAATTAGTCCCAGAAACAGTTGTCTGTATCTCTCTATAGTTTTATCTCTCTATCTCACAGCACAACAGCAATCGATTGTTAAAAACCTATTCTACAAAATTGCAACTTGTAAAGACCCCATAAGAGATAAAGGTTTCACACACTTAACAATGAAGAAACTACAACTTTCTTTTTAATCTTTGGGCCAAATTTAAATAAATTTAGTATAATCATTAATATAACAAATAGATCTTTGAATGAACAAAGTTCATGCAAAGCCTTGTGTAAAGCTATAGTATATTGACAAAGAAATAAAGCGAAAATCCATTTCTCATTAAAAGCTTTCAAAAGGCCTAATAATATGCATAATTTATTGCTAATCACAGCACAAGCCATCTTTTTAAAGGACCCACTGGACAAACTGTAGTGGTAATTTTAAATTGTAATAGATACAACTCAAACCATACCAAAAAATTCATGCAAGCAGGATCCTCGCCAGGTCATGTTGACTCATTCATGCAGCAGCCATAATAAAGTTGCAGCATGGCACATAAAGCGTGGATGGATTGACTCAACTGTGCAAGGACTATACTCTACAAAACAACACCCAAAACAGCAGCTTAATTCTGCAGCATTTCATATGGTGAGTGTAAAGAAACGGAGCACATCTTTACTGGAAACGAGGCATTCCATCTTAGTCGTCAAGGATGACAATGTATCTACATTATGATTCTTAATTGAGGATAGATGTAGATCTCTATGGGTCACGACACCGCTTACCATTAGGTGGACTGTGTGCTTGTTTGTCACCCTTATTCTATCTATTCTATATAAAAAAAGGTTTCATAAGATTTTACTTACTCTATTAAAGCATTAACAATATATGAAGGGGCAGGTTTGAAGAATTGATAAAATTCAAAAATTTAATTTGTTACTTTACCTAGCAAGTGTAAAATCGAAACGCATAATTTTTGATATTTCAGTCAGTATGAACAAACAAAATTCATTTTCATTTACAAGGTAGAAAACAGAGCAGTTAAAAAAATATAGTATAGTACAATAGTACAAAATATGCATATAAGGTGCATCTTACATTCCCAGCAGCTTAACCTATTGTTGCTAATATTACTTGGTATGTGCTTTCATATTTTTGACAACTTGCAATGATCCACGACTTTTTCTGCCACCAGGGCGGCGCCACTAGAAAGTGATGTATAATATTTGACAGATTTCATAGTGGGGAAGTTAATTTGTTTGGAAAATGTAAAAGTTATTGTTTCTTTCTGTACTATTAGCTATATTTTATATTAATAACATTAAAAATAAATAAACCAAACCACAGATACTCATAAAAGTAGAAAAATTAAAAAAAAGTTAAAAATTTCCAAAATTTAAAGAGCAAACCACTGACACATTGTTTTGTGTATTAATATAATACTCTAAAAACTGATAAACTTTTATTAAAAACCAATTTCTCAATTAAATTACATTGTGTAACAAAAAACTTTACCTCAGTGTCAACTAGCGACATCTGGTGAGCAAAAAATTATTAGCCTTCATTGTGATCCATTTCACTATCATGTTAATGTATTACCTATTTACCAAAAAACTATACATTTTTTAATATTAGTGATCAAATTTGACTTGTTTAAATTAGTATATGAAATGTTTTGTCCTTTGACATTTATCATTAAGTTTTATCATTGTCTTCATCATCACTACAGCCCTTCACAAGTTTGACTTGGCCTGCTGAACATAGGCCTCCCACATAGATTGCCACAAAGTACGGTCCTAAGCCACCCGCATCCATCGACTTCCTGCATGTCTTACCATGTTGTAACTCCATCTAGTGCTACACCCTAGGCTTCGCCTACCGGTACAAGGCTGCCACTCGAGAACCTTTCTTCCCCATCGGTTATCGGTTCTTTGAGCTATATGGCCCATTGCCACTTCAGCTTACTAATCCGTAAGATAAGTATCACTAGGTTTAGTACCTACCTAATTTAGAAACATTATTTTAGGACAGTTTAATTACATTTTGGTTATTTTAAATGTTATAGTTTTATTACATTTTGGTTAATAAAATGAATATTCATTAAAGGCCTTTGAAATTCATTTTCAAAATTTATTTCATGAACAGCATGACAATTTCTTAGCGTTGTATTATAAATTTGGGGTTTGGTAATATCTTTGTTGGATTATAAATTTGAAGTGATGAATTATAACAGCATATTAGTATAATTCAAAAAAAATGTAAATACAATAAGTTCAACTGATTAGTGCAATTTTAGATCTAGCAAAACTTTTTTTCCTAGTAGTTCAAGTGAATATCAACCCTTTTAAGAGTTGATTTAGTGACACAAAGCAATATTTTATACCTCTGGATGTATTTTTCTTTAAATAGGTATTCAAAATTAAAAGAAATTAGTGAGGAGGTAGTACCAAATAATGTCCTAAATTCTTACCTCGGCTCTCTTGAAGATTCTCCATCACTCCTTGGCTTGGGAATAATACCACTAAAGAGTGAAGCACGAAACTTGTTGCTACTCTTCCCAAAAGGTGCAAAAGGTAATTTTGTATATGGGCCATCCTTTGGGCCATTTAAGGAGGTTTCCTTTTGACCTTCCATTTCTCTGTCATATATCTCTTCAACCGCTGAACCACTTCCATCTTTGGGCATCTTGAGACTTTCATAATAAATTCTATAGTTAATATTATCATTTAAAGACAATAAGTCACTTTTTGCATCTGCAGGCTTATCACAATATTCTTCAAATGATACTACTTCGTAATCGTCGTCAGGTTCTCGAGGTTTCTCAGTTTTATTTTGTATTTTCGGCATTTTGTCTTTGTTCATAGAACCATTTTATATATACTGTATGTCATGAAAATTATAGTAAATTATATCAATTTATCATTTTTGTTTATTAATATTATGGTTATTATATAAATATATCAGTTAACTAATAAAATTATACAACACACCGAAGAGCCAAGGGAATATTTTATTTACAATCAAAGAGATTTAAAATTAAATCATAGATAAATACATATGTAGCAAGCTACAGATACGACAGTGACTTTTAGTCAAGTTTCCTAACTACGCGTTTTGGCGCTGCAGTCGCCCATTTTGACAGATGGTTAATGACTATACATATTTAGTTGGCTATGTATGGCTTAGTGATGTCAAGCACACACCCTTCAAATCATCGATATCGATATTTAGTGGTGTTCTTACTTTATCGATATCGACATAAGGGTGCTTTACAGGGAGCAATAACATAATTTTACTTATAATGAAACAATTATAGTACATTAACATTTATTTTTTAATCAAGCACAACAACATAATATACAAACGTAATCTTAAGATTAAATTAAAGGCACATTAAGTTATATAAACAAATTAGAAAATTGAACATAAGTACAATTTGACGAGAAACAGAGCAATATTTATAGCTCATTAAATAAAGCAAATTAAGGAAATTAAACCACAGGAAGCATATTTAAGTGCTTAATATTTGACTTTTCAAGTTACTTTTTATACAAATTTTAAACAGCTATAATTTAAATAGTTATGAATTAACTGAGCACCTAACCTGTATAAGATAAGGAACTTTTTGCTAGGGTATGCTAAATTATTATTTGGTCTATATAACATTTGTTTGTTAGGCAAGACAAACGATTTTTTCTAATAGTTTATATAGTCTTTGGAGCTTTATTTTATTAGTAGCAATGCTATTTATTTTTCATCTTGGCTACCTGGCCATTTTTTTTATTACAAATTGTTTTAATTGTATTAATAAGAAAGTTATTTGTTTAACATATAAAGGTTTTCAAATAGTTCTCTATATTTTGAAAGAGATTGGACATTAAGCAAGTCTTTGTGAGGCTTATTCACCTATAGGTTCAGTTACAATCTTTGTCAAAATTTTAACAACTTCTCTTCTTTAATTCCATTTTCTACATCACGTAACCTAAAAAGAAATAAATAAAAATAAAGTCCAATATTTATATTTTATGACTGAATGATAATCATAAATTATATATTATGTATATTAATGTAACAAAGGCAGGCTTCATGGCAGTTGGCATTCTCTATCGGTCAACCCATGGTGTGGTGAAAATAAAGTGGTAGATGCAGTAAATAAGAAATAAAAAAATATATAAATATTAACATTGTATACATCCATTCTCAGGAGCTTTCTCAATGTCTTCAGGCGAGGAATTCCAAATAAGTGTAACCTTAACAGTAAAGAAGTTGTTGATAAAACCATTGAAGTGTAGTGGAACTGTAATCTTTAGATTAGATGAAGAACAAAGAACTCTTATCGTGATTTGAGGATAGATATTGAAACTTTGCCTAATTATGTCTAAGAATAAACGGAATTTATCATACCTTTTGCTAATGTGTACATTTTGTACCTTCTGGCAACATTTGTCTCACCACATCAGCATTATAATTGTATTCCTGAAAACAAACTATTTGTGAATTTTATGTCCTTATACATAAACCCAAAATTAAAGAATAAATATATAATGTATGCTTCTGTATTGTATGTATTAACTCTGTACGGCTATACTGTTAACGACAGTTAGTTTAGTATATCAATTAAAAGTAATCTATATTATCATATAACTAAGTTATATGGTAATATAAATTACTTTAAAAAGAACATTTATCTCCATGGTGTTGGTACTTTCACTTGGAGGTTGTTCCATGACAAGCATCTGAAAATAAACAAATATCAACATTATGATTTTTATATTTACGCGAACACTACACATTGAATTAAACTAATTTTACGGATTATATCGCGTTTAATTAACTTATTTATTAATTCCCGACGTTTCAAGTTTTACAGCACCCATGGTCACGGGGACTGAGGTGATTGACGTCCCAATGTCCGTTAATACGGAGTACCTTCAGCTTTTAATTATTAATTTTGGTCCGATCTACGCAGAATGAACTAACTGTGTCTTGAAGTCTTGCAGTGGTATGCTTGGGTTTAGTTTTAATTTTATTAATTACAGGATCCCAAGCAGGTGGTAGTATCCAGCCTCCCTCTATTGAAATTAGGATGTTTTTAATTTCAATAGCCTCACGTATCATCCTTGGCAGGAATCGATGTTCTTTCGCGAGAATCTGTGGTTTATCAAATCTAATGTAATGGCGGGGCCGTCAGGATATGATCACAAACTGCAGACTTCCCGGAACGTTGGTGCTTCACGTCAGCTATGTGTTCTTTTACGCGGGTTTTAATAGATCGTTTTGTTTGCCCTATATATGAGAGACCACATTCACAATCAAGCTTGTACACCCTGCATCTTGTAGAGGAATATTGCACTTGACGGATGGTAAGAACTGACTAATCTTCTTCGGCGGCTTGAAGAATGTTCTTATAGAAGTCGCTTCAAGATGTAGCCAATCTTGTCTGTGACACCTCTGACATATGGTAGTACAGCAGGCACACGCTCGACTGTGGCCGTGGATTCTCGAAAGAACATCGATTCCTGCCAAGGATGATATGTGAGGCTATTGAAATTAAAAACATCCTAATTTCAGAGAGGAGGCTGGATACTACCACCTGCTTGGGATCCTGTAATTAATAAAATTAAAACTAAACCCAAGCATACCACTGCAAGACTTCAAGACACAGTTAGTTCATTCTGCGTAGATCGGACCAAAATTAATAATTAAAAGCTGAAGGTACTCGTATTAACTTTGACATTGGGACGTCAATCACCTCAGTCCCTCAGACCATGGGTGCTGTAAAGCACCCGAAACGTCGAATTAATAAAATAAGTTAATTAAACGCGATATAATCCGTAAAAGTAGTTTAATTCAAAATATCAACATTAACAATAACAAGTATGCTCAATATGCCAACAGTGTAATATAGCATAAAATTGACTCCACGCTATAGAAAAATATTCTAGGTTGCTACAGACCAGAGATTTTTAGGAGTAAGTTGGTTTAGGAAGTCTGAAACAGCGTTGCGTTTCAGGAATCCGAACATTTTATTTCATCATCATCATTACAGCCCTTACAAGTCCACTGCTGAACATAGGCCTCCCAAGAAATACCACAAAGCATGGTCCTGTTACTTGCATATCCATGTCGTCACTTCATCAACATTTTATTTACTTAAACATTTTTTCTTAACCTAAAACTTTTATACTTTTTAAGGCCAATTTTGGGGTTCACCCATTTTAGACACATATTTTCATCAATATCACCTTTCAAAATTTTATTATTTATGTTGCACCAATTGTGCCCATGTAATCTAATTAAAATATTGATGAAAAGTTTTGACAATTAAGGCATGCTTATTACACCCTAGCCAGGAAAAACTCAAAGTGCTCAATATACTTTTTATATTACTTCCAATACAGATATAATTCAAATAGTTATGAATAAAGTGAGTACCATCCCTGTACAAGATAAGGAATTTTCGTTAGGTATGCCAAATTATTATTTTTAACAATTTATACTCTCTAAATTTAATGTAAGAATGAATGTTTGTCTCTGTACTGCTAATATATGTTTTGATGCAACTTACAACGAATAGCTTTCGTTATTTTCCGACAAATGTATCCAGCAGTGTAAGCTGAGCAGTGGACTTAATTTTTTCCATGACTGCATCATTCACCAGCAATTTTTCTCTTGAACTTGCTTGTGAAGAAGATGGAGATCTCGCAAAACACTGGTAGTGTTTTGCGGGTCATTTTCTTATTATTATGAACGTTTTGAAAAGAACACTAACATTTAATAATGTTTCTCCATTATCCTCTTCACAATTAGACAATTTGGAATGTGGACTAAGCATGTTAGATAATATTAAAGATTTAAAGGCATATATAAATGTGTTTGCATCTGGGTTAACATTTCTATAATTTATAGCTCTTATACGTCCAAAAATTTTCTAATGGGTCTTGGTTAATATTCCTCGGATAATAATATTCTACATTATACTGTTCAAATAATAATTTGGAAACCCTTATAAAGCTTTCAAGAGTTGTAATCCATCCTTGTTGGGATGGCCTCACAAGTCGAGGTTTTCCTGCTTGTGTAGCAAGTTTGCTACTGGTGTCGACAAAACCATTTTTAATTTTATTAATGGCTTTAATCCAAAAAGTGTGATGTTGTGAATTTTGTTTAACTGCTCGTCTTAACTTTCCTCTTGTACACCACCGGGTAGCCATTGACGCTGTCAAACAGTATGTCGAAGAATTCAACAACTTCTGCTGTTGTGGCCATTGTTGCGTCAGAGTTTGCAGTATGAAAATAATCTGGAAAAAAAAGTACTTTTTAATTTAATTTTTTACAGTTGCACCTGCAAGTGTTTCTCCAAAATTCTCTTCTTATTTGCCTACAACAACAGACTTTTTAACCTTTATATAATTGTAGGTGCCTCACGGAATCCACTAATGTAAATAGATAGATAGATAACACTTTATTGTAAGCCAAAAAAATATAAATATGAACAAAAACGGAGAAAAAGAAATGTGGTACAATGGGCAGTCTTATTGTTAAGAACAATCTCTTCCAGACAACCTTGGAATGGACATGATTGCAAGAAAACAATAACAACATGTGTGTCATTTGCGACAAAAGTAACATTGTTTTTATTATTAACCATAAAATAGTAATAAAGATGCATAATATAAAATGGTATATAAGGTAAATACATACATATTTAATATATGTATACATAAATATATATAAAATACAAATATATATTTTAAAACTATTACATACAACATAAATGTTCAATAAATACAAACAAATAGTGCAACTAGATAATAGTAGAATAATTATTATATACAAATGAATTTGATAGAATCAAAGATGAACATAGTAATTGTGTACATGTTTCTTAAAACCGAAAAGATTGAGATCGTCTTGTTGATAATGTCAAATCATTCCATAATCGGATAGCTTGTATTGTAAATGATCTGTCTAAAAATTCCAATAGTAAATATATTAGTAAAAAAGTAATTTATGCCACTTTTTCTTCAAAATGCATAATGTAATACAAATTATAAATTTAATTCAGTATTAAACAGGACTTGAAAGATAAAGGTTGTCTTATTTAATAATGTCATTATTTTGTGTTGTAATATACAATGTATTTACAAATTGAGAGTTATGGTCAGATTTTACAATAGTACCTATATACATAAATTAAAAGTTTACAAATCAATATAGCAATCGTTACTTACTGAGTGCATTTGTATATTTGAGCATAGCAGCAGTTCGAGCACTAAATACTTGAGCAGCTACGCTGACCTTCATTTTTGATCTTTTGGCGATCAACATGATGAGCCGTTAACTTTGGTAGCCCTTGTGTGTCCTAATTTGCTATCCAAATCAAAAATGAACTCAATATCTTTCCAAGAGGCAGTTTTTCTTCCCAGATTATATCTTTATTTAAAAATTATTCCTTAAACCCTTTAAGAGATGAGGTGGGTCGAAAATATGCTTAAATCGTGATCAACAATATTAACTGATCCATCTGTAAAATAATTAAAATAAATAATATTTGTCCTGAAGTACAACTGGTTTTAAGTAATGAAGAATGGTACACACCATCATGAACACCTTGAATATTCCGCCTACGAATTGTATCTTCCTAAGTCTTCTTATTGTTGTTCGAAATGTGGACCTTGGTCACAAACAAGACCTAAAGGTATTAACCCAGTTAGTATTACTTGGGACACAATCTGTTTTAAAATGCATTGCAGCTCTGCTGCTGATACTGTGCCTTCACAGAAATAAAATGCTATACTCTGTCTCCATGGAGAGCATATTCCTCTTAGCATAAAACTAAACCATGATCACAATATTTCAGTTTTCTCTCTCCAGCTATATCTACAAACCCATTAATTATATCATCTTTCTCATTAAAAGTTAAATGTGGTGTCAGAGAAACTTCGTCAAAAACGATTGTGCACAGCTTTTGTTTAGTGTCCCATTTTTTGGTTGTATTTGATATATGTTCAAATATTAATGGATTGAGTCCTGGTTGTATTGAAACCTTCTCAGAAAGTCTATTTAATGTCCGTTTATTAGGCAAGGCAAACATTTTTTCTAATAGTTTATAACTTTTCGGGCTTTGTTTCATTATTAGCAACGCCATTAATTTTTCATCTAAGGTAAACCTTCTGGCCATTTTGCTTTATGAATTTGTTTTAATTGCATAAACAAGAAAGTCTGCGCTTGTTTGTTTTACAAATAAAAGTTTTCCAATAGGTCTTTATTTCTTGACAGGGATTGGGCTTGATCAAGTCTTTGTGATACTGAGTCACCTAAAGTTTCAGTTGCAATATTAGTCAAAATTTTAACCAATTTTCTTTTCCTTGATACTATTTTCTTCACCATGTAACCTGAAGTGAAATAAATAAAATAATTAAGTTCTATATTCATATTTTATGACAGAATGATACACTTAAAATATTAATTTATTATTTATATATTTTTATTTTAAACTTTTAATGTATTCACTTAGATAAGGTAACAAATAAAGTAGATGTCATCAGAGGAGTTCCAGAGAAATGTAACCTTAACAGTAAAGGAGTAGTTGATAAAACCATTGAAGTGTGGTGGAACTGTAATCTTTGGATTAGATGAACAACAAAGAACTCTTATCGTGATTTGAGGATAGATATTGAAACTTTGCCTAATTATGTCTAAGAATAAACTGAATTTATCGTACCTTTTGCTTTTTTGTACATTTGCTACCATTTGGCAACATTTGTTTCACCACATTAGCATTAGAATCAATTCCTGAAAACAAGCAATATTTGTGAATGGTATGGTCTTAAACATAAACTCAATATTAAATAATAAATTTAGAATGTATGCTTCAAGTGTTAGTTTAGTATAATATAAGCAGAGTTAGTTTAGTATAAGCAGACAAACCTACGAGTTCTTCGAGAACATCTATCTCCATGCCTTTGGTACTTGTATTTGGAGGTTGCTCCAGGAATGCATCTGAAAATAAAGAAATATGATTGTTAGATAATTTAACGTGGTAGAGCCATGCTGCAGCTATATTAATTGTATAGTTGTAGCACGAATGGGTCGGCTTGACCGGGAAGGACCACATTCTCACAGAATACCAGTGCAAAATAGCAGTTTAATGCTGCTGTGTTTCGTATGGTGAGTGTAGAGAACCGGAGACCCTTCTTACTGGAAAGGAGGCTTTCCATCTTAGTCCTCACAGCTGACAACGCATCTGCAATTTGATTCGCAAACGAGGATAGATGTAGATGTCTATGTGCCACAGCAACTACTTACCATCAGGTGGACTGTGCTCGCTTGTCACTCTTGACCTATAAAAAAATGTTATATGTATCAAACACACATAACCACCATCTAGAACTGATGCAGTTCCAGGCATGCAGTGACACCTCCAGTCCACAGCCTTTTAAACATTTAAAGTATTTTTTCTATTACCGATATAAGTACTTTTAATTTGATCACTACATAAATGTATAACAAATTATGTCCAATACAATTTCACATACCTTTATTTTCTACAACTGTTGCAACAGTTGAAAAATTTGAACATGATGGCTGTTCATGAGAACTTCCAACATCTGAAATTTGTTACAAGTTTGATTTTTATAGATGTCAGTATGCTTAGGCAAACACATTATTAGAAAATGAATAGTTAGTAAATTTATGAAATAGTTAGAAAGCTTTTTTGCTACTTAGTAACTAGTGCTACATGAATATTAGTACACACCTGACGATCCAATCTCTACTGAAGTTTTTGAAAAATCATCTTGCTCTTTGTTGTAATTGTGTTCAATTGTAACATAACTTCCTGAAAACATTATTAAAATGAAAAATTTGCCACTGACTGAAATTTAAATAAAATATTTGTAGAAATCACACAGTGTTCATCATAATATAATGTTTACTATAATTTACAATTAACATCAATTAAGATATTTGTACACATACCAGGCTTTCTAAACACTACCACAGCTTCTGTGAAATCATCTTCATCTTGTTTTACAGTAATTATGTTCAGGTGTGACATCCCATCCTGAAAAATTACATAATCATAGCAAATAATGATGTTGAGTTTGTACCTAACTGACCATATAAGTCAAAGAGTAAAAGAGAGTCCTTAGTAAACCAACCCACAAAATGCTTATTCTGGAGAAAAATTTACCCCAGTCAATCAGTATCTGTGAAAATTTGTAATAAATTGTACATGAATGGATCAAGTGAGCCAACAAAAGAATAAAAGCGCGATTCGTTTGTTGTGTGCCCGCTTTGTGTTTCAAAGAGTATTTAGCTACAACAGAAACAATTTGTTATTTATAATTTTATTATAGCTAGTTATGTAATTTAATTTCTTTATAATTTTGATTAATTATGATCAATATAACTATATTCATCATAATTAATCATATTTTCATAACTATGAAAGTCACAGACCTAGTATTGTAATAACCGCAAAGGGTAGTTAAGTTGTGAGATACATCATACTTTAAATTAACGCCAAATGTAACACTTAACTCACAATAAATATATTGAATTTATTTAAGAATATTTTGACTTTAAACTTTAACCTTTTGTAATTAAACTATTAATAGATTATGTACCTACATCTTATAGCTAGACTAATATTGTTTCGTGAAAACTGCTATATAGCTTGTTTTGTTAAATACAGGTACTTACTATAACTAAGATTAAACCAAAAATTCATAAGTATGTGATACATACTAAATATACCTATTTATATCAATCCTACATAATAAGTTTGGTAATTATAGTTATCCTAACCCACCAAAGAGCTAGATAGAAAAACAAATTTATAAAAAAAGTAATTTGTAACAAATCATTTACTCTGATTCGTACTGCTAACTCTAGTTGCGTGAATTTCAACTCGAGTTAACTCAAGTCGTAATTTTTCTGAGTTGGCACATCTATAAGATTGGTATCCCTAATATTCACTTCACTTAGTTGTTGTTGTTTTAACTTTCATTAATCATTTCACCATTTCGTTTCATTATTAACCACAGCTTTTTTGGTGATTTTTTACTGATCCTGCTTTTATATCTTTAAGTAATTAATAATTATTGTGAAATATTATTAATTACTTAAATAGCCTGTTACTGTGTAATAATAGTGAAAATCACCTGTTACAGTGTAGGTAATAGATAATCTCACTTTTACTTATTCTACAATAACTCGGTTCCTAGATTGACAAATCTTTCCAGATTGTCAGCTATGAATTGTTTATATATACGCTTTCAAGTGGTCCTACTTTCATCTTGTCAACACTTAGGCCCAAGAATGTATGGAGACGTCTCCTTCTCCTTAAGTACCATGATTGAAAGTATAAAATGACTCACCTGTTGCAGTCAGAGGGACACCATGAGATATTTCATTGTCAGTAAGTAAGGACGGGTAAGAGTATCGAAGTCTTCTGCCTTCATTGTCGAACTGAAATATATCAAAATGTTTTCACAGACACGTTTGTTAAGTAATTTTCTTTGGAAAGTTCAATGAGCTGGGAATTTGTCGGCACTATGAAAAACATCCACAAATTTCTTAAATTATCGTTCCTAGGGAATCTGAAGAGCCGGTGCGTTTCACATGATGTATTGCAACCACCAACACAGCACTTTTCGTATACCATTATGATGGTATATGCAATATGCACACGAGCAGCACAAAAACAGAATATTGTCACAATTAACGGAGGAAAATTAGCGTCCAAGATCTCAACGCAACATAAATGCGAGGAAATACACTTGCGTTAAACTCAGTTAATTAGCGACAATTGGATAAATAATGGCGGCAATCAAAATCGATAATTTTGATTTTTGACAATTTGATTTGACATTAACACAATATGGCGTCTCAAAATGGCGTGCGTAGACAGAGAACAAATTGCGACGGTAGCGCCAAGTTGCGTAGAATGGAACTAAGCTGTCACGGGCCTGATTTAAATATATATATAGGTACACTGTACTCGTACAGTAATCCATAGATAAATAGATATGTAGCAGTAATCTAAATCTATGTTTACCACTGACCTCTATATTAAACGTAGTGATTATATTCTCTTTGCTCTATTAATGTGTACCAAATTTGTTGGTGGTGGACCAAAGAGAATATAATCACTACGTTTAAGAGGTGGGACTTCCTAAGAAAAAGTAAATGTATGACATTGCGCCAAGCTACTCTACCAACATCAAGACATGACATTTAATTTTTGACAAACAGTGCTGACAACATAGGCGAATTATAATAGTGCTGTAAATGTCTATCCTCGAATAATTTTATCGATATAACTTTTATTGATATATTGTTTATCGATATTTTTTAATAAAAGTTAGATCCCTATACTGAATAATTTATGAGAAATATTTTTTTAACGTGGGGATTGAGTAAAAATGCCCATGAGGATAAGAAATCAATGTATTTTACACAGCAATTTGTAATTATATCTCTACAATTATTAGGTACAAAAATATGTATAAAGAAAATATAAAATAAAAAACGCACTATTATACTAATAATTAATTAAGTAAAAAATAAATGACGACTCCGTAGCGCAGTGGCTAAGCGTTTGGCTGCGGCATTGCAGGACCGAGGCTTCATTCTCGCACTGAACAAGTGTTGCTATGCTGTAAAATAAATAGTCTGCGTCTGGATGCTTGTTTTCATTCAAAATTAGTTCTTTTTAAAGGGTAAAAATATTGGGCTTTTTAACACTGATTGGATTAAATTCCTTTTAAGTATAACAAATACTATGTACAAATCGCTAGGCTTCTTCACAGAGGTACCTATGTACATATTACTCGCAGAGATTGTTTACTAATTGTCGCTTTCAAAATGAGTGCTCATTATAGCTAATTTTTGTAGATGAAGCTATAAACAAATTATTTATAACCAGGTAATTACGAATAACTTTGAGTATAGTTATATAATCGTATTCTTACCAAAATGCGACTTTAGAGGGATATTATCTTTTGCTACATGTAAATGAAACCTAATTAACATACACATAATAGTGGAAGTTTAAATTAAGTCCACTGATGAAATAACAGTTCGTTTTAGTTGGGCTTAAAATCCTCGGATTTGCAATGTTTGCCACAAATATGTTTTAACATGTGAATCTTTTCAATTGGTGCATGTGCCAACTATTTCACTCATTGCTAGCATCTGAAAAAATAATATAAATAAAATCACATTTTTATTGAACAAATAGAATGTTAGCAGGCACAATTGATAATGTTTTTTTTTTTTTTTTTTTATAGGATAGGGTGACAAACGAGCACACAGTCCACCTGATGGTAAGTGGTTGCTGTGACCCATAGACATCTACACCTAGCTTCAATCAAGAATCAAAATGCAGATGCGTTGTCACCCGTGAGGACTAAGATGGAATGCCTCTGTTCCAGTAAAAAGGGTCTCCGGTTCTCTACACTCACCATACGAAACACAGCAGTGTTAAGCTGCTATTTTACGCTGGTATTCTGTGAGAGCGTGGTCCTTCCCCGGTCGAGCCGACCCATTCGTGCTACAACTATACTACTAATATAGCTGCAGCATGGCTCTACCACGTAGTTTCTAAGTATAGTTCGTTTCCGATTGCCATCCCATCGAACTATCAGATTTAGGAAATAGTGTGTTTGTATTTGTGCACATAATCGTACACTATAAAAACCTGTCCTACATAGATGGCTAGTCCATAAATGTACTCGCGTTAAATATCATATTACAATTAAAGTTGAAATCACCACAAACCTTTCATCATCTAAGAGAAATTTTGCTACGAATAGCCTTTTCTTGTTATTATTTTTTCCTATTCTTGCACCATTTAATTGGGCAAGTTTTATAATGTATATTTATTTTTTTAACAATTCTGTAAATGAACAACGGCTTCTATAACAAAATTTAAAGCAATCTTAATAAATAAAATTATACAAATGTAATTGTTTGATTTGACATTTGAATCTATTTTATTTGACAATTCAATAGACATGTTACGAAAAGCAGAAAGAAGAGATAACCGTCATTAAAATTTGACCAATCTCGTACGTATAATTTTTACTATGGAAGTCGCACCAGCCTGCCCACCACAAGCAAGCACAACATTACACAAAAAATGGAGTGCAGGGACGTTCCGATACTAGTAAATACGAGTAGGTACTCGATACTTTTGATTCGATACCAAGTACTAATAGCATCGAATCAACTTGCGATACTTACTCGGTATCGAAACAAAAGTACTTGGTATCGAATCGAATCAGACTGACCTTGCTTCCGATCCGAACGCATCAGACAGAACGAGAGAGCGATAGTCTCTTGGTTATGGGTAAAGCACGCCATTCGTGTCTCGAGCTAGGCAAGCTGAACCCGTTCGACTTCACCCGAGCTGAGAGAGAGAGAGAGCCGCCATTACACTAAAATTGTCACTGGTCCAATCAGCATTAGCAGTGTTCAACATTCCACAAGTGATTGTTTACAATTACGTTACGAGTAATTTAAGTTATTGTAGTTTTCGGTTTATTGTTCCAATGTCATTAATATGGACATATTTTACCAAAACAAACGAAACAAATGCAAAATGTTAACAATATTTTAAGTCGGTGAAGTATTGCGGCAATACGTCTAATTTATTCAAGCATTCCAAAACTCATGGAATTACTGTGGATAAAGGCAAATTACAGAAAAAAGCAGAAAAAGTTACAAACGAAAGGTAGGATCTTCAACTTTTCACTAATTAATTTCGTTAGGTTAGGTACTTAGGTTAGGTTCATAATAGTTCGTTAGTTCATTGGTTGGAACTATGCCATGTTATCTAAAGTGGCAGGGCAGGATAGATCATTGAGATATTCTCACAAAATTATTGTCCTTTTTGCACATTTGCTACTTTAGTTTCATTAAAAAAATCTAAAAGTATCGATATCAGTAAGTATCGATACATTAGGAGTATTTGTATGAGTAGTATCAAAAAATGATTTGAGTACTACTGATATGAGTAGGTATTGATACTTTGATGGTATCGGAACATCCCTAATTGAGTGTAGAGGCCTCTACACTCCATGCATGACAAAAAATACAAAGATTACTAACAAAGAGTATATAATCACTACCATTAGTAACACAGATTAATAAATATGTAGCAAGTAAATATCGAAGATCACAGAGTATATAATCACTACGTAAGTATTCGAGAAATATTTCATAATCTCTTGGAACATCCCTTTAGCAGTCCCTCCTTCTCTCCTCTTCACTAAGAATGTTTAAAAATTTCTAAAAGGTTTCATAATTTTCTACTAAACCGGAATTTTTAGTTATTTTTAAATTTAAGAATCTTCTATCAATCTAACATAATATATTTTGACCGAAGCAATACTGTTTATCACAACTAGTATATACTATATGAATTGAGTAATAAAGTAACACAACAACAGACTGTTGTCAAATGCCTGTTGTTACACTGTAATTTTTACTATTAACTTGATCATCATAATAGCCTATCGGAATTCCACCGATGAACATAGACCTCCCCCATTGATTGCCTCATAGGGAGATATTTGCCATAGTTACCACGCTTGATAGGTGGATTGGCAACCGCAGTATTTATTATTTTAAGTTGTTATCAGGAATATGCTGCTACCCATCTACTGCTTTATTTTCTTCTGTCATCTCTTACGATACCCACGGGAACACATGGGGTGCTGGATATTCTTAAGCCGCTACCATAGATAAATAAATATGTAGCAAGCTACGCTACTACACGGTTTCATTTACTATTCAAATATTTATAAACATTGACATTTATTTATTTATATATTTAATAAAAATTAAATGACAAATGAACTTACAGTTCACCTGATGGTAACTGGCTACTGCTGTCCATGGAATCCTACAGAAAACTTAAAACAAAGAAGGCTACAGATGCAGTGTAACCTTTGAGGACTAAGATGAAATGCCTCACAGCTTATAATTAGTATTATTTTGTAATTTATTAACATATATTACCGCTGTTAGATTGTGCCGATGTTAACGTAAACTGCGGTATCACAGCGTTGTAGGGAATCATAAATAGTAATAATGGTTAACTACTAATTATAAAAATATTTTTTTTTTAATAAGTAAAACTTGGCAGAGTTATTGAAAGTATGACCCCGCTTTTGATAGCTCATTTTACATATTATATCTGTAAAGTGAAAACTAAAAGTAAACTCTAGCATGATTTCACTCACTAGTATTTCTATACTTAGGAAAGTTTTTATTGTTTTTTTTTATTATTATTATTATGTAATAAATATTAATTATTTTATGGTAATTTTCTCTATTGTACTTTTATATCTTGAATTTTGCTTACAATAATTTCTGTTGAAGAACTTTTTCTTGATTGTTATTTTTTGATCTATTTTTTTTACGTTAAAGTACCATCATTATTAATTTATTCTCGTAATATTTTTGTGGGTAGTTTATAATTTTGTACACCGTAAAACAACATAACTTTCAATAGCGTGGGCAGCATGGTGGACTATTAATATTTTAACAAACTACATTATTCAAACGTTGCAAATAAATTGGTTTTAAATATGGATTGGAAGAGTGCAAAGTTAATTTTAGCGTCAACCGCTACTGTCGTCGTTGTTTCACAAGTAGTAAATAAATTGTGCAATTATTTCTTTAATCCGAAAAAGTGGACTGAACCTGAAGTGGCAAGCGAAGACACATCATGTAGTGAAGTTCTACGTTTGAAGAATCGTGAAATAAATGATGTTATTTTATTCTCAGATGAAGTTGTTCGTCACACAATAAGAGTCCCACCTAACAAAGATATAACAATATGTGAAAGCAGAGAATTAAACTGTTTCAAATTAATAAAGTATATTAAATCGGCGCGTGAAACACTAGATGTGTGTATGTATTTAATAACAAGCACTGAAATTGCTGAACAAATTATTAGACTGGGTCAGAAACATATTTTAGTGAGAATAGTCGTTGACAGTGACATGGCTTACACTGCACCATCTCAAATTAAAAGGCTAAAAGAATTCAGTAAGTAGTAATATTGCAAATGACTTTTATATTAGTTGAATATAAATTAATCAAGATTATTTATTATGATTATGTATTTTAGGTTTTATTCAGGTTCAAACGAGCAAAAAGTCTATATTAATGCATCACAAATTTTGCATTGTGGATGGTCCAAAAGCAATCAAGCGAAAATATTTATTGAAAGCACACGCGGAAAAATTAAACGTGCCTACTGAATTTTCGAAGATTATGTCAAACAAACACCTAAAAACAGAAATACCAAAGGTTTCGTAATGTCTGGTTCATTAAACTGGTCTACCCAAGCTATGGTTTCGAATCATGAAAGTGTTATAGTAACATCTCATCCAAATATCCTAAGTAAATTTGAAAAGGAGTTTGAAAGTTTGTGGGTAGAGAACGAACCGGTACGTTAATATCTAGGGTTAGTATGAAATGTTATCTTTCTTCATTACTAATCATTTTATTTTATTTTACAGTCTTTAAAATCATCATGACGAGTAAAAATCGCCATCGAAACTTATCTGTATAAATAAATAATTTTAATAATGTGCATAACCTATTGGCGATTTGGTGAGTAAATATTTATAATATTAGACGAGTAAAAAAGTTATGTGTGGCTTCTTAATTTGATGTAAATATTTATAAAAAAATAAGATGATAACACCTAATTATTAGTTATTTGTAACACACAATTTAAAAAATAATATTTAAGAAACCACTACGTTAATCAACGATACCCATAAAATGTTTGTCCTTTCATAGGTACTCTTCCGCCGTTCATTCATTTCTCTTACAATGACGGAAGATTACCATAGACAAATCCATGTGCACTTCAATTCAATTTCGATCGATCATATGTTTTCTTTGTGTAGTTTTTTCAGCCGCTGTAATTCGAATTGGTTATAATGTTAATAGTTAAAAATTGAGAATATTAGTTTATTTATTCGTGATGCCCTTTATTACGAGGTGCCGTGATATAGCCCGAGTTGAAACATTATATTCTGGATGTTTTTTTAGAGGTGCACTTTAAAGTGCACGTGCTTGCATTTTTCAGTGTGTTTCATAAAGTTTCAGGCATAAAATTACCTCGAAAATATGTCTTAATACAAAGGAACCCTCTAATATTCATGTACTTCAGTTAAAGGCTATAGTTTTTTGATTCTCGTGTTTAATCTGGGTTCAAAAACAGGTGTTAGGTTGAGTTGGAAGATTTCTTCTTTGGTTATTTTTGAGAGAATAATTGCGATGCATATTTTGACCTGGATTAGTGCTTCGGAGGATGAAGTGTCAGTGGTACGTAATCAATTATTTAAATCACAATTCACTTGCAGTTTACAGTATATAAAATTGTATACAAATGCACGACATTCCAGAAAGGTCACTGTGCATATTTTCCTTTAACTCGCATTTTGTTATAAGTATGACGCATTTGAATTAAAATGAGCTATTATTTAAACATACAAGTGGCATAATTAATCAGAGGAAACAAAACAAATTATGAAAAAAACAAAACAAATTATTTCAATGATAATTTGTTCAAATTAGTATACTAGTAGTCTTAATTTAGTTTGATACAGTATTTTGTACATTATTTTAGAATGAGTAAAAAAAGGAAATAAACAAGAAAATGCTCTTAAAGCAAACCAGATATTGTACCAACGGTATATTATTAAATTTATAGAAAAAAATAACTTTACCTTGCCATTGCTTCTGTTAATTAATCTTTTAAGTTTCTATTGTACTAGAAACAAATTCTTTTATTTACTGCTACACACCAAGTTGGACAGTAAACATTACTATTTTTATATAATTATACATTTTAAGAAATAGTCCTTTATTACATAATTGACTCTTCAGTGTGGTAGATAGTAATGCATATTTAACATGGTTATAAATAATACTTTACTAAAAGATATTGCCTCAGAATTAAAAACAATAGCTAATTGTTACTAACACCAAGCACCAAATTTTAAAAACATCCTACCTAAGCATTGAATCAAAATTAATTTGTTTTCATGCCGTATTACTAATTTATTCTTATCACATAATATTATATTATGATAATCACAATTGTTTTGAAGTATGTGGCCTTGAGATTATTATTTGTTAATTGATGAATGAATCTTAAGTTAATGACGCATAATATGAAATGAAAATGGGGTTAAAAAAAATCCAGAAATTTGTAGATTCATAAAATGACCATCTGTTATATGTATATACTAAAAATATAATATAATTTAAATAAAAATTTAATTTTAATAAAATATAAACTGAAGTTCTGTATTAAATTTTGGTGTGGATAAGTTAAGTCAAATGTATAAAATACATCAGAAAGCTTTTTTTCATATTAATTGACTATCTCTTCATTGTTTCAGATGGATGCACAACTGATGCAACCACACATGTGCAAGTGTAAATTATGTGAAGTATGTTCTTGTTCAGTGTTTATTAAAGAGCTAAGTGTGCAAACTACAAATATGTTAGGCACGTGAAAATGTAAATATTTAAGACAATTAATTTAAGACGTTTTTGTGTTTTGAAAAAAGTGCGCTTTGGATGCAGTGTTTTTGTACTAGATGTCGCTTTTGGAGTTGTTGCTGAACAAGTGAGGATCTTACTCTGCTACACATCGCTAGATGGCGCTGGTATGTATTAAAATTTAAGTTATAAAAATTATGTCATTAAATTTAATTTAATGACATCTATGGTTGAATAGCTGCATTAGATTCACGCTGAATTTTGAAATTTCCGTTAGATGGCAGGATAGTAAAAATCTATTTCATAGGAAAAGAAAGAGAAAGTATAGAGATTATTTATAACAATGATATAATTATTATAATTTTTAATTCTGCGATACACCTCTACAAAGCCAAAACCTTAATATTTGTTTTGGTCAATAATTAAGACTTAGTATGATAAATTATACTTTTCAGCCATAAAAAATAGTTTTTATGGATTTTTCAGTCTAAACACAAGACATGAGTATCGAAATAATACTTTTGATTATTATTTAAAAACTGTGTTCGTATTGTATTTACCTACATTACGATTCGAGATGTTGTTATTGTTTGTATAAATAGTTGTCTTGTGGGGTTCAGAGATATATCTCAGAAAGGATTTTTTTTAAATTCTTTATTTTAATACACTCTCAATGTGAATTTAACAGTATGCAAGCAAGCCAGGTTCAATCCCCACAAGTGAAACTGTCAGTTGCAATTTCAAGTGCTACCATGTCCTTGGATGTGAAGGAAAACATAATAAGGAAACCTGCATCTCTAAAAATATTTTTGAAATCATGTGACATTCACCAACACACATTAGAGCAGCATGGCAGACATTTCTTTGAACTAAACCCCTCTGAGAAATGAGAGGAGGCCTGTGCTCAGAAGTGGGACGTTAATAGACTGTAACTATACTTTTTAAAGTTGTATTGATCACCAAGTTTCTTTGTAGTTAAACTATTAAAGGATTAATTTTAAAATTGTGCATTGCTAAGATGAAAAATATCAGAAACTATGCAAGTTGCAACATACTTGTAAGTTGAAACCTGGGGTAACCATGCATCTGCACTTGGAGCCACAGCATCCACTTACCATCAGGTGAACTGTGTGCTCATTTATCATCGTTAGTTGTATAAAAATCATTGATATAATATAATGTACCAGGGTATGGTAATGTGGAAGAATAAGTCACCTTTTAGCCTTTTACCTACAAATATCCATCTTACTCCAGTGCAGTATTGAAGGATAACGCTTTGAAAATAGACTTATTGTAAATCCATCAAGTCACATGGTAAGGGTTCCCACAGACTGGTGATAGCATTATCACCAATCTGAGGATATGAGTTCTGCACTCACGAACCCACTTGTCCAGTGTGCTGAGTATTGGCATCAAATGGCATTAATTATTTCATTAATTCATTACACCTGCCTCTCCTGAACACAAGGCTCCCACATCCACAGATTGCCTTGTAGGAGGGATATTTATCATAGTTGCAATGTTTAGCAGGCGGGCTGGCAGCTGTAGTTTTATTTATTTTATTATTTTGCTATCTGAAAGATGCTGCTGCCCATCTCCTGTTTCTATTTTCCTATTTCATCTCTTACAACACCCGTGGGATGATATTAGGTGGTGTATATACTTGGAGAAGCCAATATCCAGCTGTATACTTTAAAAAGGCTTAATTTTTCATGAAACATGTACTTATAATGCTTATTGTTCATATTGTTTTCTTTAGTATACATGTTATTATGTACATTTTAATATAATAGATATAATTTTACTTCCCAAAATTTTGTTAGTATTAAATTTATTAAATTACACCTACTTAACCTTATTATTATCTGCAGTATCAAGAAATTTCTAGAGATTATTTTATTTAGGTCAATTCATATTGTTGTATTGGTAACACAATAGATAGTACCTATGTGGTTTATATAAAGTAATATATCTTGCGGTATTATCAAGATTACTTGGGATTTATTACGCACGTAAGGTTTCATTGAAGGAACAGAGTGGTTTACACAAAGAAGTTCTTGGATAAGTAAGAAGGAATATTATTTCTATAATAATGTTAGTGAAGTAATACGAACTGTTTTATGGGCCAATGAGAATATATTAAAATGTTTATGGATATTAGGCCTTACAAAGGTCTCATAGTTTTTTTAAATTATTTTATTAGGCAAAGGTGACCCTGATATTGATGAGTATAAACTCAGGTGCTAAGCGCCCGCCGCGAATTTCAAAGTACGCGATATCGTACTCTCTGGTTTAATCCCCGCCGGCACCAATAAATTTGTTAGCTGCAATTTTAATTGCTGCCTTATCACTTGCTGTACGGCGAATGAAAACATCGTGAAGAAACCTGCATGTCTGAGAAATAAAAATATTTCAAGGACACATGTACACACTGTAACTTTACACCTTAAATCACTATTTAGAAAACTGAGACACTTAACAAAAGCATAAATAGTAAATACCTGATTATTGCGACTGATTAAAGTATTCATTTTAGATGTGTCAATGTTGTGAAATCATCCATGTTCTCTTGTAAATTTTAGTTTTGATGTTTGCCACTAGATGGCGTTAGGCGGTAGTTTCAAAGCAAACGATGCTTAATATAATGACCGACGCGTATCATATTATGCTCGTTTAGTTGAGTGTGTTTTCATAGTAATGATTGAAGAAGTAAGTCGTAGTTATATAAATATAATTAAAAAGATTAATCAACTGTAGGATATATACGTTTATTAGTGCTAACTAAATGTAACTAAAGGAAACTAAAGGATTATTCTTCCACTTAATATCACGTTTTTATTATCTCGCTTTCGTGTAGGTATGTCTTTTCGGGTCGAATTTATAATTGATTTTAAACCAACTTTCCAATGAGCTAGAATCGGATGATAATGCAAGAATAAAAAAACGTGGTATATTTTTTTTTTCAAATTTTGTTTTTTAAATTTTGGTCCGTGTTCATAAATGAATTATTACACCTTTACAGATAATTAACGACCTATTTTTAAAGTCGCCGCGTTAAATACGGTGACAAGCTGTTCTCACAATCGCGGATTCCATTCAAAAATGTTTTGGTTTTGGTTTCTCTTTTTAGTTAAGAATAGAGATATCTGCAGTCGTCTTCTTTGTACCTAATTAAATAATTTTTTGTAATAATTTTGTGTGATCCATTTTAATTAGGCATATAAAATAGAAAATATTAACTATGTTTCTTCTTCATCATCAGGACGAAAAATTCTACTTTTGGGTATGAGGACGTTAAGATATAAATAATTATTATTCTTTCGTCCCGCCATTCAGCAATCATCGGAGAATAAGCTCTCTCTGAAAATTCCGAAGTGGCGGGCAAATAGATGCAGCACAGTGATAGACTACTTTGAAAAAAAAAAACTGTTTAAATCCAAAAAATCGTCTAATCGATTTACTTGCGCATTATAACTCATTCTTTCTTATATCGCTCGTTGTTTTCTTAGTAAACTATAAAATAATATCTGAAAATACATTATACATAAATAATCGCTCACGCAAGAGTAGGCAGTGACTACGGACTTCCATTTGACACGATCCTGATACACCTATTTCGCTTCTTTCACATCCAAAGGTTTTCGCAAACATGCTCGTCGGTTAAGGGTAATCTGAATTTGGCCTATTTTCAATTTATCGCCAATTTGGTCGATAAAGTTTCTTTCAAGTCCCTTGCCGACTTCCGCTCGCTAAAAAACAATAAAATAAAACCTTGAAACTTGTCAAAATGGTACTTTATTGATCTCATAATGTATTAAGTACGTTTGCCCGAAATATCGTAAAGGACTTTACTATAAAGTACGGTTAGCAACGGTAACTCTCTCCCGTATAAATAAATAATAAAATATAATAAATAATTAAGTATCCTAAATCCGGCGCTGCAGTTGATTCCGCTAATTTAATATCGTTACTTTTAAAATATTATTGGTAGACATGACAAGCATATTAAACGAACAATGAATACAGGACACAGAGTAAATAGAACTCTTCACTCTATTGTGGTAAGTTAGAATGTGTTTATTTCTTTTTTTTATGGAATAAGGGTGACAAGTGAGCACACAGCCCACCTGATGGTAAGTGGACGCTGTGCCCCATAGACATCTACATTTATCTTCGATTAAAAATCAAAATGCAGATGCTTTGTCACTAGACTTGCAACGAATATTCGGCTATTATTCGGTATTCGGCCTATTCGGCTACTTTTATCCTATTCGGCTGAATACCGAATATCTGTACTATTCGGCCGAATACCGAACACTTAAGTAACAGGTTTTATTGTAATTGGTAAAATTAAAATATTTCGAATGTTTATCCACCAAATTGGTGATATCTTGAAGATTGGCCAATTTAAGAGTACCCGTAACCGACGAGCATGTATGCGTATATGTATGGATGTGAAAGTATGTTAGGATCGCGCCAAAAGGAAGTTCCTAGTCACTGTTCACCCCTCTGGGCTACAGGCGTGAGTTTATGTTATGTTTTAAAATATTATGCATTTGCAATAGGTACCAGGTAGAAGGGGATTTATTGCCAATGTTGGGAATTTACGTTCCATGGGAAAGTTTCTTAAATGCAAATTAATTTTTATTATATATTGTTAAACCTGTGATATTTATAGTAAGAAAACAAAGAATGGACTATAAATAATCTTGCAATAATAATTTATAGTCCATTCTAATTTATTATTGCTCGTAATTAATTGGTGTCTGGCAGTTTCCTTGAGATGTTTCCATTTGTTTCTTATCATCACCGATTGAGAACTTTTAGAACTATGTACTTAACTATGGCTTTAGTCGAAACCACCTAAAATACATATTTTATTTATTCTTGCATACAGACTGTCGAAAGTCCAGCGTTGAACGTAGGCCTCTCTAATTTCCATAAAAATAATTCATTAGTCTACACATCTACACATATAAGTAAAATTAAAGTGTCTGTCTGCAATATTGAAATAACAGGATTCTATTAAGCTTAGAGGGTTATTTGCATGCTATCAAGACATAAATAACATTTTTTTATTTTTTGTCTGTATGTCTGTCCGGACTAATCTTTTACTGTGTTGAAACTATATGAACCGATAGAGGACAATGCCGGGAGGGATGTAGGCTATATTTTATTCGAGAATTTAAAGTTTAAAAAATAAATAAAGTAAATGCTCTTTAATGATTATCTTAAATCTAAACAACACCACATTAATAGAACCTATCCAGGCAGCCACGGCGGCCAGTTTTAACGAAGAATAGCCATCTGTGCAGTACAGAATTATAGTGGCCGAGTGTATACGTAAGCAAAGGTCCGATGGGACGGCAAATCGACACGACTGACGAGAGAGCAGGCGCAGAACCAACGGCATTGTATGCTTTCCGAGGCACGGGGTTCAAACACCGCCAGCTTCCTGACTCCGGGCTGCTACTGAGAATTTCTTGAAAGAAAAACCCAATAATTTATTATGTCTTGGCCGACTCGGGATTCGAACCCTAGACCAAGGAGGCAGTCAAATCAGGTAATCAGATCATTAAGCCAACTAACTCTTGTCAACTATTAAATAGTTGACAAGAATAACGTAATTTAATAAATCATAGCTCGACCTTTCCTTTGTAATCACCACTAGAGGTCCACAGCGGAATAATTATTGAACTCGTATTAGAAAAAAAAAGCACAGGTCCCAAGGCAGAGGGCTGGTAACGATATAGAATAGGTCATGAATATTAAACGGACCGGTGGAAATTCTCGGAAGGTGTCAAACTGTCCGTACGTTAACAACTACTGTGTTAATGTACTCGTGTCAGCCCAGCCGCCGTAGCATATAAACTGCGCATTATTGCTGTGTACTAAAAAAAATTACGCTGGTCTTTCTACACGATGGAGTTCCACTAAAGCCGACTGCACACCGCTTGTTACTGTCGATATTACGTTTATTTTATATTTACGTGGGTGTTGCTATGAATAAAGTTCTTTTACCACGTTTTTTTAACTGGCTTTCCTCTCCGTTTGTCTTTTCGGTACAAATTGTGTAACCGATTTTATACTAACTTCTTGTGTATCATAGTAATCTATGATGTGAGTTATCTATGAAGTGGAGACTTGGACGTCTTAATACATAGCTCAGAACAGTAAGAAAATGTTCGGCATTTTGAATCGTAACGTTTGCGGATAGTCCCGGGCTACATTCGGGTTTGTTCAGACATTATTTTAAGCACCTGTTTTTTCATTATTAGCTAAGTAATCGAAAGCTTCGGTAATATAGGTTCGGTAATTTTTTAACGTGGTAGAGCCACTCTGTAGTTATATTATGGTTGCATCATGAATGGGTCGGCTCGACCGGGGCAGGATCACGCTCTCACAGAATACCAGTGTGAAATAGCAGATTAATGCTGCTGTGTTTCGTATGGTGAGTGTAGAGAACCGGAGACCCTTTTTACTGGTAACATATTATTCTATCTTAGTCATCAGGGGTGACAATACATTTACATTTTGTTTTTTAATTGAGGATAGATGTAGATCTACAAACCGTCAGGTGGACTGTGTGCTCGTTTGCTACTAAACTATTATTTACTAATGTAATAAAACTATTATGTCCTTTAATAAACCTAAAATTTTTAGTTTTTATGAGCTAGCTAGTCGACTCTCCAGCTAATTTTGAAATTGTTCACTGGCTCGCTTGTTTATTACCACGCCATGCAACAACCGTGTTTTCGGGCTTTTCCTGAAATCTGGTTTTGGGTATCTACACATGCACATGCCAGTCGTTGCAATACTCTTACCGCGTTACATTTAACAATAATAATTTAGATATATCCACCATTTAAAATAGAAACACATATCAGTGGATCTAAAGCTTAACTTTCAGAGCTTATGACTCACGTCATTTAACATATTATAATGTTTTTATATTTACAAACAAAGCCGTGTAAGGGTTAACTGCACCGGATGCGGCCACCGCGTATGGAAATAGCGATTCGAAAGGAAGTAGGGAAATAAAGGGCCAGTGTTTCACAATGGAATCGATATTAAAACGATTAGGCATATCGATTAAAGCCGTTGACTCGTTCCAGGGTCAGTGAAAAGATGGACGACGTTTTGTTTGGGATTAAATGTGACGAGATAATTACGTCCAAATGCAAGTGCGGCTGTTTTTGTAAATATTCCAACAACATGTCTTGTTTGAATCTTATATTTGTGTTCTATAATATGTAAAAGAACTTAATAAGAATTTTGAAGTGTAAAAGTACTTAATGACATTTTTTTTAAACTGAAGTGACATACGAACTCACAGTCCATTTGATAGTAAGTGACTACTGCAGTCCATGGACACGTGAAGCCAACTGCAAGCCAATATTCAAAAAAGGCTGCAAGTGCATTATCACCCTTGGGGACGAAGATGGAGAGCCTCATAGCCTGTAATCATACTGGCTCCCTATTGCCTTCACTATATACAACTATATACAACGGTACTCACTCAGACGGACTGCTAGTTAGAAAGGGAGTCCTGCCATCAAAATAATATACTATTACTATAGTATATTATTTGTGTTATATTTATCAAATCAAATTTTTCGTGGTAGAGCCATGCTGCAGCTATATTAATTGTATAGTTGTAGTACGAATGGGTCTGCTCGACCGGGTAAGGACCACGCTCTCACAGAATACCAGCGTAAAATAGCAGCTTTATGCTACTGTGTTTCATATGGTGAGTGTAGAGAACCGGAGACCCTTTTTACTGGAAATGAGGTATTCCATCTTAGTCATCACGGGTAACAGCGCATCTGCATTTTGATTCGCAAACGAGGATAGATGTAGATGTCTATTGGCCACAGCAACCACTTACCATCAGGTGGACTATGTGACGTGAGGGTAATATGGTCATCCGGTTAATATGGTCACTTTCTTATTACTCAAAAACTACAGCTAGTACTATTATTTATTCTGTGCAACAGCCTTTTTTATATAGATGATAGCTCTGTGATACGATTGCTCTTCATCAGTCAATCAAATAATAAAAGTTCAGAAGGGCGCCGCTCTATCGACGACATTTTGACAGTAAACATTATAGTAAATATTTTAGTTGTGTGTCGTGTAGTGAGTTTTTTTTAATGTTGATTTTTTTATAGGATAAGGGTGACATGTGAGGACACAGTCCACCTGATCGTAAATGGTTGCTGTGGCCCATAGAAATCTACATCTATAGTCCACTGACAACGCATCTACATTTTGATTCGCAAACGAGGATAGCGATCGTTTGCGAATCAAAATGCAGATGCGTTGTCAGTGGGCTATATTACCCTCATGCACCTTAGTTGATAATATGTAAGATTGATGTAAAAATCCTTAAATGCACTTAAATGAGTTTTAGGGCGTAATCGAGAAATACTTAACAAAAGTGTTATTAAAAACGGCTCAAATAGTTGAGGGGTATTTTGTAACCATTTGTGCGGTGATACAATAAATTTAAAAAAGTACCTATTCCCTCATAAAATAATTGTCTACATAATGTATTTTCACTTATTCTTGTAATTTACGATCAATTTGTAGAAGTGCCCAAGTTTACGACGCATTCATAGGACGAGTACATAATACGGAGGGTTCCCCAGTTGCAGCATAGCAACATGATTAGAAACGCTCTAAATTCTTAGTATTCAATAGATAAATAATTCAATTTTGCCTTTTCTATAACAGTACCATCACCTGCGTTTACTTTGAAAGGAAAAAAAACATCCCTGCAATATTTGGCATCTCGTTACTCAATGTCTTGTGCTATTATGTTCTTAAGACGCCATTGTTCGGCGCAAATATCACCACGGGTTTCGTAGTTCCGCAATATACAATTAAAACCTTATTTACTACGTGTCAAAAATGCATTTTAACTGGACTCGTTGTATAGCTTGCTTCTTTTTCCAATCGTGTCTTTACAGCCAGGTGCGCCGACTTATTCGAGTTTTGAATGTAGCTTTGTCCGCAACTCCTGGTTCACTTTCTTTGCACAATGGATGCAAGATTTGCACAAAAACTTCTTACAACTATGGAGCTCTTTAGAAAAACTAGCGCATGGTTAATGCATTCGGGTAGGTTGCCAGCAGTTCCGACGTATCGGGTGTCTTAAAAACGCGTGTGCTAATTTAGTTTTTATTTGTAAACGACACCGTCTAAAATGGCGCGTAGATTTTGACAGATGTGTTTTTAATTTGTTGCAGCGGATACAAACGGCCAGTGGCAGACATGGTCGCGTGCCGAGTTTATTTTTAATTATTGTTTTTAGAGCTTTTGTTTTGCATTTCGGTTATATATTTATATATACAGTTTGTTGAAATAAAAAATCACGTGCACGCATAACTGTTTTCTTCGCATTTTTATATTTTCTTTCTATCGCAATGTTTAATGGATAAAACTTATGTTTGGCGACTGCTCGTGAGTTCCAGGTATAAGGGCACCGGCAGAGTAGTAGCGCTGTGTTTATCCATCTTAAGCATAATGCTGAGTCGGACGCCTATTTGTTGCTGCATTAATTATATTTTAAAATATACATTGCTTATATATTATGTACTATATTATTTTGTAGCAACGAGTTATTTCTTTTTAATTTGATTGCTAACTAAATATACATATTATTATGAAATATATTTAGTTACATACATGTTTAACATTGCCAGCACTCCTAGAAAGATATCCTGTAACTCAAAATTAACGTCTCCGCATTTTTTTAGAAGTCGGATGACAAACGAGCGCACCTACATCAGTCTTCGATTAAGAATCAAAATGCAGATGCGTTGCCTCCCTTATGGAATAAGAAACAAAATGCATCATTAATAGTGGATAGGGCTCTGGTTGTCGTCACTCACCATACCAAACTATTATACTGCTATTTGACGCTGGTATTCTTAAGTGGTTTTTCCTCGGTCGAGCCAACCCATTCGTACTGCAGCTTTAACATGCTGCAGCGTGTTGTAAGGCAAAACAAAGTTCTCTAAAGCCATACTTAAAGTTTTGTGCACTGTATTATAAATCGAAATGTCATTTTCGAAGGAATGAATGGGATTAGGTGACTGACAGAGTTTTATCAATGAAGCGTCCTAAAATAACAAACCGTTGGAAATTTTTGACGAATTGTTTACTTCACAGAATAAAATTTTGACCTGTATTTTTTTGCTCCTATACTTCCTGCTCTCAAATATCGCTGCTTTGTAACGATTATGTACCGTTTAACGAGTAGGGTTGTCACTTGTGTGCAGTTAACAATAACTTGTTGTAAAATTGAAAGCTTTAAAATTTTTACTATATAATATATAACTCATTATCATTAGATAGTCGCTTCGATAGCGCAAAGGCTTAACGCTTGGCTGCGGCGCTGCTTTTGATATGTACATCTGGTAGTTTTAACTTTTTGTTCGTTTTATAAAATAGTACCATTACTTTATTAGTCGGTATTAAAACACCACGTTATTAATTAATATCTTAAATAAATACAGTACATACAGTGATGCATTATATTTTCTTGTAGCTTTACCGCTAGGATAATTATCACATTATTGTAGCGGTAAAGCTACAAGAACTTGGTCTAAGTTTGTTCGCTGAATGGCTATATTCAGCCTTTTGGCAAGAGAAAAAAAGAGGGCTGTCTTGTCACCGACGGCGACAACTAGTCCAGGATGCAGTTCTTTTAGACACAATTACTTTGGTATTACGGATGTTCATGGTTGACGGTAGTCACTTACCTTATCTTAGGTGAGCCGCGTCATCGTTTTACACCTCTTTAAAACAAGTGGTAAAATTAAAAATTTTGTACAACCGACTTCAATATAAATAAAATGATAACATCATCATTGCAGTCGAAGTCAATTAAATACGCATTATTAAGGATAACTCAAAACCACTGGTCAGATCTTGATCAAATTTATATATGGGACCACATGAGAAGCACCGGCTTTCAAATAAAAAATTATCATCAAAATCGAATCAAAATCGGTTTACCTAGAAAAAATTTCTGAGTAACACACATAAAAAAAATACATTCCAACTGAGAACCTCTTCCTTTTTTTGAAGTCGGTTAAAAAACTTTACCGTACCTAGTTTAGTTTACCCATGAGACCGATAGTCTTCTACAACAAATGGCACAAATATGAAGTCATCTCTCGGAAACTCATATTTCTGCTGTTTATATTTTGTAAAATATTTGTAAGCCTTGTTGTGACAGCTTATGAGAATCCACTGCTCTACATCCCCAGGGGTAGTAAATGGCGACAGAGGGAAATAAAACAGAAGATGGGCAGTAGCAGTAGCATGATTCTGATCACGACTGAAAATAATTAAAAAAATTACGATACCCGCCTGCCAAGCGTGCCTACTATGGCAAATATTCCTCCTATGAGGCAATTTATGGTGGAGGCCTTTGTTTAGTGGACTTTTGATAAGCAGTAATGAATGAATGATGAAAGTTTTCTGGTTCTTCCCAGGACAGAAGTATTTTCCGAACCAGCAACCAATCTATATTGAATAAAAATCATTCTAATGTTTTCTTATATTTACGCGAAGACTACATTAAATGAAACTAATTTTTACGGATTATATCGCGTTTAATTTTACTTTTAATTCCCGACGTTTCGGGTGGTTATTATTAATATTATTAAAAACTGAAGGTAGCCAGGCTAACTATGACATTAGGACGTCAAACACCTCAGTCCCCCGTGACCATGGGTGCTGTAAAGCACCCGAAACGTCGGGAATTAAAAGTAAAATTAAACGCGATATAATCCGTAAAATTAGTTTCATTTAAAAATCATTCTATTCTATTCTAAAGAATATTTTGTAAACTAAATTTAAGGTTTCGTTTGAAATATTAAAATATATTTAATTTAAGTTTTTTTCTTCTGCGACGGCCCTGATTGATTGTTTGCATGTTCTGTTTCGCCTCTCACCACCCACGAAGTTTCTAGTGTAACAAATAGGATAAATATATCGCAGCGTATCACTTCCGAGAGTGATTTCCATTTTAAGTGATTGTCCATTCATCATCATTAATTAAGTTTTTAAAAGTGTATATTATGTTTGTTTAATTAATCTTTATCGTTTACGTCATTACCTTTAAAGGCGTGTTACTGATTAATAATAAGATAACCGAGGGTGTGGTGAGAACTTTCGATGAATACAATTAAATTTGCTTATGAAATATAAAATAAAAATATTTCACGACAAATTATTTAATTTAATAAGATAATTTTCAACCACAAGTGCGGCATAAAATATAACATAAAAGTTTAATTTTACTGCAAATAAATGTTACAATCCTTATTTTTTGACATGTAGAGCCTAAATATTAGTGAAATAAATCAAAAGAATATTTTCTTTCGAGTAAAATTACTTTGTAATAGTGCCATCTACTTCATTTTATAGGTAAAATAATTTTATCGAAAAAAAAATTGACTCAAGGAGGAATATAACATGGTAGATGGCCTAAACACGACTAATTTAATATTATATTCTATCTCATTCACCTGCCGGCTAAATCCTATAGATTTATATGTGTCTCTTTTTAGTGTCGCTTTTTCGTTTCATCGATTTTTCAATCACAACGATTCTAAATAAGTTTCACTTCAAAATAGAAATCCAACACCCTTTTCCCTACCGTACTTAGGTGTCGTAAGCGATTACAGGTAATACGAAAATATTTGATGGCGGTATAAGATCTCATTTACGTCAAATGTAAAATATCCAGAACGGTGACGGGCGGCATCGTCAAGGGTGCCTGGCGCCAATCGACCTGCCAAACGTGACGATTGAATCAAATCCTCCCTGCAACAGGTGAGGCCCAAGTCCAGAGGGCTGATTATAAGGGAGAGGGAAACTGAAACAGGAGATGGGCAGCAGCATCCTCCCGATAACAACTCAAAATAATAAAAAACTGCGGTTGCCAACCCGCATGCCAAGCGTGGCAACTTTGGCAAATACCCCCCCTATGAGGAGGCATATATAATCTATGGGAGGCCTATGTTCAGCCGTGGACATTCCATCTTAGTCCTCAGAGGTGACAACGCATTCGTAGCTTTCTTTCTTTGATTTGGTTAAGCTTAAATTACTTTCAATAAGTATTCATTCTTGTGATCTATATTGAATAAAATTTATTCTATTCTATTGAAGTTGATATGCAGGTGTTTATGGATTGCAGTAGCCACTTACTGTAAGGTGGACTGTAAGTTCGTTGGTTACTTCAGTTTTATAAAAAAAAGAAACAGTAAAAGTATCGCTGACAGTATTGCTGAGTTAGTTCTGAGCAAGATGAAATTTTTATAGCCCGTTCAAGAGCCTTTTAACATAGCGTAATAAATAACATATTGTATTTTTTTTTGAAATACAAGAGGCACTAAAATTCCTGTTAACCATACCAAATAAGCTTGAAATTTTTGTATTATACTAATGTTAAACACTCGCTGCCCGCGGTGCAATAAAATGGGAAACTATGCCGCCTGTTGCGCTCTCTGTCGCACTTACGGGTCTTACGGCAGGCATAGTGACGCACCACTGTCCTGTCGATGTGTAATATTATGAAAAAGTAAAGGCGGCTACTCACTTGCCTGCTGCAGGGGCAATCTAGGGTGAACAACGATCGGGGCAATATCAGAACTGTCTCTACACACATGCCTGCCGTTCAGTATGAGAGTGTACGTCTCGCTGGACACGCGTTGAGAATGGCGCCAGTTTTATCGAAATATCAATGAATCGGTATATATAACCTTGGCTCTTTTTTAATATAGAACTAGCTGGTACCCGGACCGTTGCTGCCACAGAAAAAATAATTGTGGAAATATCGTTTTAAATTTGGAACAATTATGTTGTTTAATTAGGAATGATGATAATACATTCATTGAAGTTGAACGATAAATTACTTTCAAATAAATTTGTTCGTACGACACGCGCGCCACCTACTGTGAGTTAATTGTACTATGCCTATAACACTCGCGTAAGTGCAAGCAATAAGTTGACAAAATTTTACCGCAATCTGATTAACGGTATGGCAACGCATAAAATACGAATAAACAAAAATTATTAGTAAGTGGATACTGTGGTCCATAGACCATATTTATCGATAAACCAACTAATTACCACTTTTAAAAACGTTACAACGTCCAAATAACGTTCTTTCTGTGCTACCGCAAAAAAAAGACAAAGAGGAGATACTGGGCGAAGAAGCCGCTCTTTATACACTTCTATCACCAGTGTCCAAATTTCACATTCTTTATTGGTATACATTATGACTTGTACTCATACGTGTGCTCTGAGCGAAAGTCGCTAACGAACTGATTGAAATAGCCCCAATTGCGCTACACACGTGGCAGCGGCAGCTACGATCTAGAGAGCAAGGAAGGTCTTGCGCCCCTGCCGCCCTGGCGCAGGGCCGACTTACAAAATTGCCCCTGCTTGCATACACACATCACAATTAAGGAGGCAATTAAGGGTCATCCCACTCCTACACCCTAGATTGCCCCTGCGGCAGGCAAGTGAGTAGCCGCCTTAAAGATAAGTTGGTCCTTCATCAGTGCACTACCGTCTGATTATAGGAATTATTCACGACAGTAGTCGAATAACGGATTTAAACTCAATATCAAATAATTAGTCTAAAGAACTTTATAGTACTTAATTGCATGTAGATAAATTATCGATCAGGATATAGGTACGTGATTAGTCACAAAACCTTTAAATAAGACAGAACACATTTGTGACCATTAACCGTTTCTGCGGTCAAAAAACTCCATGAATACACGATTGATACAAACCACGAAATTTCTAAATACGGAAGGATTACATGAGCTTCTCAAATGATAGCCCATGTAACCACAATAGGTGCAAGTATGTTCGCTAACCACACTGCGATATAGGTATTTATTACACTAAAATTACACATTACATTTAACAAGTAACAGAGATTGAATATCTCACATGTATAATATATACGTGGTAGAGTCACGCTGCAGCTATAATTTACATATGGTTGTTGCACGAATGGGTCTACTTGACCGGCGAAAGACCACACTCTCACAGAAAATCAGCGTGAAATAGCAGCTTAATACTGCTGTGTTTCGTATAGTGAGATCGGTGGTCCTTTTACTGAAACGATGCATAGTCCTCAGGGGTGACTACAACGCATCTGTATTTTCTTTCTTAAATGAGGATAAATTATGTCTATGGACACCAGCATCCACTTACCATCAGGTGGACTGTGTGCTTGTTTGTCACCCTAATTCTATAAAAAAAATTAGAAAATATAAAATCGAATTAACTATATATACAGCTTTTTCAGGCTATAATGCCTTACTTTTGTATTAAGGTGAGATCTAAAGGCGCAGCACCACTTTTGGATTCCCTCAACATTTTATTGATGTTGGACTTAGCTACTTAGAAAATTTGTTATCAGGTGATTAAAACATAAAAACCTACAATTAGTAATTTTAATGTTTTTAAGAAACCTGAAATGTTCCTTTGTTTAATAATCAACAGTTGCACATACTATTGATACTTTTGAATTAACTGATTAAGATCGAAAAAAATCCGATCTTAATCAGACATGTTTGAGGAATGGCATGAAGGAAGCATGTTTCTTAGCGGATCACCGCCTCTCATTACTCGCACGGTAGCTTTGAGTGATTTAATCCAAATAACACGGCAATTACTGCTGCGGACCTTGCAACGGATACGTTATGATGGTTGCAGAAACGCCGGCGCACTATTTTTTTTTGTCCAGCGTTACACCGTTGTGCCTGACGGTTCCTTTGTTATTGGTTCGTATCGGCGATCCGCGGATGCCGGACTCGTCTCGCGTGGTCGCGCCGCGGGTCGAACATTTTTGCACGGTGCATACAAACGCAGGTATCGCGTGAGCGAAGCTCATTGTGCCGAAGCTTTGGTTACCGCTGGGTGCCGCGGACCTTGGACACTGCCCGGATAGCTTGTGCTTGTCCAACTGTGCCAAATGCCACGCGTTGTTTGTAAAGGGTTATATGTCTGATAATCTCTTTATATAAAAATCAATTGCTCTCGTCTCATCAATCAAGTCTCGCTAAAACTCAAAAACGGCTGGATCGATTTTGATGAAATTTTTTGTGTGTGTTTCAATGGGTGCCTGGATGATTTAAACGATTCACAATTGGACCCGGTAGGTGGCGCTGTTGTCGAGATCCAGAAATCACCCGTGCGAAGCGCGTATCGCCAGTTTCTTATATTTACGCGAACACTATAAATTGAATAAAACTAAATTCATGTATTTTATCGCGTTTAATTTCACTTTTTTAACACATGACGTTTCGAATGTTACCATCATCCATGGCCATGATCATAGACCTCTCCGTGACCATGGGTGTTGCATAGCACTCGAAATGCCGAGAATTAAAAATAAGATAAATCAAACTCGATAACATCCGTAAAAGTGTTAAGAGCCAAGTTAATATTTGCATTTTTTTGTATATTAACATTCGATATTTCAATATCTTACCAATTTACAAGTTATCACTTGTTATAACACTACGAATTTCAGTCACAATAGTAAGACATTAACTTTGAGCTTTGTTTGGTGCATGGGACAGGGAGTGAGTTAAGTTTATTAAGTTTTATAAGGTATACTGGTGGTGGTGGGGGTAGGATTCCTTTTCTGCCTAGGAATCGGTCTAGGTAGGTAGGTTGCAATGCTGTATTCCGGTCTGAATGGTATAACGAGCCAGTATTATTACTGACTTTGAGGCATTCCATGTTAATCTGTAGAGGTGACAACGTATCTGTAGCCGTCGCTTATCACTAGTAGACAGTAAGTTAGTTTGTCACTTAGACATAAACATAAACACTCACGCCTGTCACCCAGAGGGGTAGGCAGAGACTATGGATTGCCATTTGGCACGATCCTGACACACCTCTCTCGCCTCCTCCACATCCATATACCTACGCATACACGCTCGTCGGTTAAGGGTACTCTTAATTTGGCCCATTTTCAATATATCGCCAATTTGGTCGATAAATTTTCGCCTAGGGCGTCCCTTCCCGACTCTGCCGTTCACCTCTGCCACATAAATTTGCTTTGTCACTCTTTCCTCATTCATTCTTTCTACATGACCAAACCACCGAAGCATTCCTTTCTTAATCCTGGTCACAACATCATCTTGCAAACCACACTCTTCTCTTATCACACAATTTCTCACTCTGTCATTCAGATTCAGCCCTAACATACTCCTTAATGACCGCATTTCTACAGCATTTATTCTACTCTCGTGCTTCTTCTGCCAGACCCAACTTTCACTACCATACATTAAAGTAGGGGCTAACACAGCATTGTGAATTGCCATACGAGCCTTTTTGGACACATTCTGACTTTCCACAACAGAGTGTAGAGCCCCATTTACTTTATTTCCAGCGTTAACCCGTCGTTCTATATCCTTATCATATCTACCATCCCTGCTAAATACACATCCCAAATACACAAACTCATCTACTTTGTCACTTAGAGTTTTATAAAAATGTTACATTCATCATAATATTGATCTTTGCGGGGCTGTGGGTTACAAGTGTTTGTAAGGCCTACCAAAAATTGTTCCGGATCTGGATGTTTGTCAGTGTGTAATTTATGTGTGTAAAACGCTTTTACGATACAGGGATAGTCCTAGTATACGGACTTACGTTTTTTTATAAGGATTAGCTATTGATAAGGCGAGTTGTCCATTGGCGGCGTAATAGAATCCTTCCATCTTTTTGGTACCGTGGATGCCGTAAGAGGCGACTATGCAATATGCCAAAAATATTTTATGGCTTCCGATAGATGCCCGAGCTAAAAACCAATAATTATACTTGGTATAGTCATGCTTCAGCTATATTATTGTAGTAGCACGAATGGGTCGGGTCGACCGCGGAAAGACCACGATCTCACAGAAAAGCAGCGTAAAATAGCAGTTTAATGCTGCTGTGTTTCGTATGGTGAGTATAGAGAACCGGAGACCCTTTTTACTGGATACGAGGCATTCCATCTTAGTCGTCAGGGGTGACAATACATCTGCATTTTGATTCTTTATCGAGGATAAATGAATATGTCTATGGGCCACTGTATCCACTTTCCACCAGGTGGACTGTGTGCTCGTTTGTCACCCTTAATCTATAGAAAAAATTGTGATTTTTTCAACCGACTTCAAAAAGGAGGAGGTACTCAATTCGACTGTATGTTTTTTTTAATGTGTGTCACCTCATCACTTTTCCTCGGTGAACCGATTTATTTGAAAGCTGGTGCATCTCATGTGGTGCCATATAAATATGATCAAGGTCTGACCAGTAGTTTTTGATTTATCCTTAATAATTTATATTGAATTCGGTTGTACAAAAATTTTAATTTTACCACTTGTTTATATATTTAATTAATGCTGGCTTTGGATAATCTCTACATTTTCTTATCCTTTATCATTAAAACTGTTTAATACCCTAAATTATAAACAGCGTTTGCTTATCTCTGTGACACAGTTCTGTTTTACGCGTTTGTTAATCTTTTATAATAAATCGATTATCTCGGACGGCACTTTACAATAATTCGTGATAATGAACGGATTAATCAAAGAATTATACCACATGAGTAAAGAAACCGATTATACGTAGGATTTCCTTACGTTTTCAATAATTACTGAGTAATGTAAAAAATCATTATCGTGTTATGGCGGTGTAAGAATATCCACTACTCCATATCGTCCCGTGAGTGTCGTAAGACACGACAGAGGAAAACAGATCAGGAGATGGGCAGCAGCGTCTCCTAATAACGAATAAGAAAAAACTGTGGTTGCCAACCCGCTTGCCAAGCGTGGCGACTATGGCAAATGTCCCCCTATGAGGCAATCTATGGGGGAGGCCCAGCAGTGGGACGTATATAGGCTGTAACTTTAACTTTTTAATTGATTTTCACTGGCAGATAGCTGATATTATAAGGAGTAACTTAGGCTACTTTTATTTTAGTAAAAGAATTAGGGTTCCGCGCAAAAAAATTAAAACTCATGAAAACCAATCGTAACAAATTCCACGCGGGCGAAGTCGCGGGGAACATCTAGTGACTTATATACACGATTTATGTTGGTCTGGTGCCAAAAAAGAAACTTACAAAATCTGGACCCAGTAGGTGGCGTTGTGGTAAAGTTATTAATAAATTTTATACTACTGCCGTAAAAAGTCTGGGAGTAAATTTCCACCAGACCACGCTCTCACAGACAGAATACCAGCGTAAAACAGCAGATTAACACTGCTGTGTTTCGTATGGTGAGTGTAGAGAACCGGAGCCCCTTTTTACTGGAAACGAGGCATTCCATCTTAGTCCTCACGGGTGACAAGTGACAACGCATCTGCATTTTGATTCTTTATTGAGGATAGATGTAGATGTCTATGGGTCACAGCACCCACTTACCATCAGGTGGACAGTGTGCTCGTTTGTCACCCTATCCTATATAAAAAAAACGTCTGCCGAGCCAGCTAGTCTTCTCTATTACTGTAAAGGGTTATGCCCCTGTGGACTACTTAAGGGATGGTGGGGAATGCTCATTTTGGTGCACAATAAATTAAAGCTGGAATGCCCTGTAGTTTTCCATAACCCGATTTTATTGCATTTCCCCGCCTCGCCCTTAAAATTCCATAACGAACGACATATTTTTACGTGATAGAGCCACGCTGCAGCTATATTACGGTAGTAGCACAAATGGGTCGGCTCGACCGGGGTAGGACCACGCTGTTACATAATACCAGCGTAAAATAGCAGCTTAATGCTGCTGTGTTTCGTGATGGTGAGAGTGGAGAACCGGAGACCCTTTTTACTGGAAACGAGGCATTCCATCTTAGTCCTCAGGGGTGACAACACATCTGCATTTTGATTCTCAATTGAGAATAAATGTTACAGCATCCATTTACCATCAGGTGGACCGTGTGCTCGTTTGTCACCCTATCCTATAAAAAAATAGAGGCAATTTGGCAAACTCTCAAACGCTCCGTTTCGTTCGGCACGTCAACTTAAACTTTGAGTCATCGATCGATAACTCTAGCCGTTTGCCAAATGTCTACGATCGGGATGCGTAGAAATGCTCGACACGTATTTCTCTTCACAACGGGCCATCCCCGGGACAATTTAACAAGAATTCTTTAATATCGTTACCCGGCACCCGCCCTGCAAATGGAATTTGCTAGAATCAGCGGCGTTGAACGCTTATATAAGTGGCAAAGTTTAAATGGGAGGTCCTGATATATCCTATTTGGAATTTCTATTACGATACGATGTGTACCTATGTGTTAAAAAAATACGCGGCAAGGAAGTTTGTAAATGATCAAGTCTTTAGTTTTTTTGTATTTAAATCTCTAGTTTTTTTTAGCTCAAGATATTTTATATATATATATATATATATATATATATATATATATATATATATATATATATATATATATATATATATATATATATATATATATATATATATATATATATATATATATATATGCCGTAAATTTAGGTACATTACCATAGAAATTATCTCGCCAAACTGCAATCAGTTTTTTGGCGAGTACACGCTTTTAAAAGAGTAATTACAGTATGATACAATTAATTACAAAAACGAAAATACACACATTGCTGCCAGTCCACCTGTTAAAAAGTGGTGCTATGACCAATAGCACTTATATCTATTAAGAATCATAATGCAAACGCGTTGTCACTCCTGAAGATAAGGAGATTTATACAGAACAGTTTTACTAGTATCGAGTCATTCCATGTAAGTTATTTGTATATTATAATAAGCAATAGTGAAATAAAATGAAATGAAATATATTTATTTCTTCCACATAAAGAAATATATTTTTTTTTGTAAAATGTCATTTTTTTTCCAAAACTTCTACCGTTTCAAAATGAGGATCCTCTGACCGGGAAAGAAACGGTAGAAGAAGGTAGGTATCCTCTTTTTGTCGTTTTTTAAAAGTTAATATTACATAGCATAGTATATATAAAGAATGGATAAGTGATAAATTAGTACATCGTCTATATTAAATTTTCGTTCGTTATCATAAAACTATATATTTACAAGTGGTAGAAGCCATGCTGCTGCTATATTTGGTTGCAGCACAAATGGGTCGGCTCGACCGGGGTAGGACCACGCTCTCATAGAATACCAGCGCCAAATAGCAGCTTAATGCTGCTGTGTTTCGTATGGTGAGTGGAGAGAACCGGAGACTCTTTTTACTGGTAATGAGGCATTCCATCTTAGTCCTAAGGGGTGACAACGCATCTGCATTTTGATTCTTGATCGAGGATTGATAAAGATGTCCATGTATCGCAGCATCCACTTACCATCGGGTGGGCTGTGTGCTCGTTTGTCACCCTTATTCCATTAAAAAAAAGATTTTAATAGCGATACAATCATATACCTATAAGTACATCAAAGGCGAAAAATATGTAAAGTGTTTGTTATTAAATTAAACTTTTTACAAAAACCACTAAGTGTAATCTAGTTGTCGCATATTGTCGGATATATTTAGTTCCAGTTACCTTACATACTATTATGTTTAAAAGCTAACTTCAACTGGTTCTATATGCTGTTATAACAGTAAATAAGATAAAGGAACACGAAAGCCTCTTACGCGAATACGTACTATTAAAGCTATCTTCGTTTCAATGAAAAAATTAATTCTCTCGAGCCTATTAAATTAGCTTTGTAGGCCAACACCTTGCAACATTATTTATCCCACACGAAGCTGACTGACTATTTGAACTTAAATATTTATATCGGCGAGCATTAAATGTTAATGATAGTCGTCAGTGAGCACGCGGCCGCGTCTAGACGGGAAGCTAGTTGTAAAGTTTTTATAATAGGACGAGTGTAATCCGGCGCTGACCCCTCCGGCCGGCCTTAGAGCGGCGGCAGACTAACGACTGTTGTATTGTTGCCGAAAGTTTCGCGGTTAAAATGTTAACCGAATTAATTTTTGACATATGTTATCTTAATGCTGAAACGTTGCAATTTAATTTTATAGTAAAATCTATTTAAAGAATCTAAATTCGAAATATTTATTCAAACCTAATTTCTGCGCATCTCTAGTATTAATCAAAAATATAATTTTATTTTTGACATATTATATTTTTTTATTATATATATTTTTATATTCACAAAAAAAAACAATGCATTTTTTAGGTCTTAGGTATCCTTTCTGGCTAGGCATCCGCCTTTGTACTGTTTCGACTTTTCATGTTGAAAGATTGCCTCATTATGTTAAAAAACATCCCCCTTTTGCCATAGTTGCACGCTTGGTAACCGCAGTTTTTATTTTATTTTTTAGTTGTTATTTAGCAAACGCTGCTGCCCATCTCCCGGTTTGTTGTTTCCCTCTGTTGCCTCAGGTGTCGTAACTTGTCGATTATGAGGCAATCTATGGGGAGGCCTCTGTTCAGTAGTGGACTTTGATAGGCTGTAATGATGATGTTGAAAGAGCAGCCCTTGTTGTGTCCTTGTGTATGAACGGTAAGCCAGTATGAAAATATATATAATATATACAGGGCTCTCCGCATTATGAAATATATAGTCGTTTTAATAACCTCGTCCTTTACTAATGTCGGCTAAAAATTATCGTACTTTTCATTACTATTACTTGTACCATGCTAGTTACCACTAGTAATAAAAATCATCGCTCCCAAATCATTATTCTAAGCTACCATTTTCGATGTACAAATTAAACAGTTCAGAAAGTATGAATTCATAACATTTTGCTAACTCACCGGTACTTTTTGTTGTTTTTGTGCAAGTATTTGAATATGCGTTTTGTGAGCAAAAAAGGAGCTAATTTTAATGTATGATTTATTTAATTAGTTGAATATAATTTCTGGTCTAGCATCTGGTTTCAGGGCAATAATGTAATGTAAATTTGAAATTGCCGAATTAAACCTGAGGTTGCTCTGCGAATAGGTCCATCCATAATCCAAGAAATATTTAGACAATAATGACGCAAAGTGTCGTCCATTAGACGGCAGCCTTATTCTCGGAGGGTACAAACCGGTTGCGGTAGAAGTATTAGTTTTTGCGAAATAAGTGTCACTAAGCGGATTCTTGTAGCCTTGTCCCCAATTTAAATTGTGATGTACGCAATAGCAAATTGTGTTTTTTTGTCATTATTAAGCCTTTAGCTGACGGCGTAGATAAGGGAGAGTTATTTATAGACTTCCTCCTTCCGACTCTTGTCATTTTTAGGGATCCGCTGTCATTCAATTATATATATACAATAAATTGCTTTAATAATTTTGTTATGGCTTGTCTTTTTTAATATGACACAATATTATAAATACTGATTTTTAAACGAATAGGCTTTCGATGCCAGATGGGGTGACCTGTTAAGACATGCAGGAAATCGATGGATGCAAGGGGCTCAGGATGGTGCTTTGTGGCGCTCCTGGGAGAGGCCTATGTTCGCCAGTGGACTTGTGAAGGGCTGTAATAACGATGACAATGGTGGCCAAAATGACAAACGTGCTAACAGTCCATCTGATGGTAAATGGCTTCTGTACCTTTACCACCTGTAAAACATTCGATGTTCCTACGTTTTGAGCTCCCCAGAGCTAAATTCTACTGATCTTTGATTTTATGAAAATTTTTCGTCTTCCATATCTCGAGAAACTACACTCATTTGTATATTATAATATTTAAAGCCCAATCGGTGGAGGACATGAGCACTATGCTCAATGACCTCAATAGTATCTACCAGCGGCAAAATCTTCAGATGAACATGGACAAAACAAAAGTCAGGTGTAACGTCCATGTAGTCCATGTCCACCAATGCCTATTGTCGCTCGAAGTTGTTGACGAGTATGTTTACCTAGGTCAAATAGTCCGACTAGGTATATACTGCGATAGATTATTTACCTAGTCGGACTGATGATAATCTATCATCAGTCCGACCGAATCGCAGTAATGGACGTTTCGCATTTTTGACGCTGCTCCCATCGCCGGTCTGCGTATTTTACATGTAAGTATGTAATGGTCAAATTAATGTATAAACATAAGGTCATGAGCGCCAAGCAAGACTTAGTAATTTGGATTGAACTTTAAAAGTAAAAGCCGACTTCAAATAATTTTAGTTATGAAATAATTTCCACATAATAGCTTCTGAAATGGGTACTAAGCTACTAAGACATAGTCTATATAGAAGTATATATATGTATAGAAAAAGAATCACTAAAATCCGTTTACAATTGACAAATATAACGCGTAACATACATGTAAAAAGGACACAGGTGAACCTTCTTTTTTCAACCGGCAAAAATTTTTTTTATGTAATTTCACCTTTGTCCATATTTTATAATTTCAAAACTCAAAAAGATATATATTGGAATATTTATTTTTTGCTTGAAAAGTCCATTGCTGAACATAGTCTTCCCCCAAGGAATGTCACAAAGCACGGTCCTGAACCACCTGCATACATCGACTTTCCGCATGTCTTACCAAGTTATCACTCCAAGTGCGGGGCCGCCCTACATACCTTTCTTCCCAATCGGTTGTCGGTTCTTCGAGCTATATGGCCGGCCCATTGCCACTTCAGCTTACTAATTCGTACAAATCAATTCAAAGTAAATCAAATCAGTCAGTCAAAATGTACACATCACTAAATGAAATATTAATATATAATTTTTTTGTTTTGTGCACATATCTGACACAGGAACTTTCGAATTTTTTACTGAATACACAAAGCAAAAAGTTTTTATAAAATTATTCAAACTTTCGTATATGGTTACTAGGTGTTATCATTTCTAGGCATTATTTTTGGATGTTATTGGCTTAATCATTAATTTGAAAAATGTGCTATTAATAGCTAAGATAAGATAACAGTACACGTGCCTTTAATGGGCAATGTAGACGAAGCTAAGGGCAAGTCTTGTGAAGCAGTGGTGTTCAAACGGCAAGGTACCTGCCCTTCATTGGAAAAGTTCTGTTTAATTTACCACACTTAAAAATTTATTAAAGTATCAAGTGTTTTCATTCCCAGAGACGGTTAATAAATTAATATTATTTATAATAACTATTATATTGTTTTAACAAACTGTTTTACGTATGTACAAAAATTTATAATTTGTATAACAGTTTAGACCATTTTATTAGGTTTAGTAGGTTAATTTATTATTCACTTAAAAATAACAATTTTTTTTTTATCTTTAGGTTTTTGTAACGCTGTTGCGGGCCGCGGGTTGGGCGAACCTGGCGTAAAACATTATAAATAAAATATGAACTAAAATTGTTACGTTATATTATGCATAATTAATTGTCTTACTTTAAATTGTGAATTTACTTATTGTTTTCTTTACTTTTGTTTTTTTTTTTTACCACATATAGCTGTTGCGGGCCGGGAGTTGAGCGAACCTGGTGTAAACCATTATGAGTAAAATATTGTATGGCGATTACGTTCATCAATTTAAATAAAAACCTTAATTAACACTGGATCATTTCAACTCTTCCACGGTCCGTTAATGCCTTTCTTCATACCGGCATGTGCCGGCATCGATTTTTTGTTTGTATCTCCTGTCAAATTTATGTTATGTACCGTGTTATAATCCTTATTACTTTCATATATAGAGCATAATTGCGAATGGTTTTAAGGTTGAGCCAGTGCTTCCCAAACTACTACTAAATTTTCGTAAATATTTTGGTTGATTTTTCGTAAATAATTTGTACCTTTTTTTTTACTTTTTTTTATTATCTTACTATACAAACGCTTAAATAAAGAACTTGAATATATTTATAAATTTTATTATCAGGGTTGTAACTCCATGATTGAACACAGGCCCCTCCAGAGATTATCACTGGGGTGGAGCACAAATAAAAACCGTTTTAAAACGAATCAATAAAAGTCTTGGCAGTCTACGAAAATTGAGAACATTGAATTGAAAATTTAATAGAAATAAGTGTGGCAAACGAGCACACAGTCCACCTGACAGTAAGTATGCTGTGGCCCATAGACCTACATAATGCACATCGTGCGTTGTCACCCCTTGAGGACTAATGTGGAAAGCCTTGTTACCAGTAAAAAGGATAAATTAAGGAACGGTCAAGGAGAGACCATCTAGTGCTAATAATTTACAGTTCAGTTAACGGCTGTCTTATTCGTAATATGTCGTTTTGGTCGAAATCAGAATGAAAAATAAATTTATTGAATAATTAATAAAATCAGGCGTTACTTTGCGGAAATTGATTAAGTATATTAAAGATGTTAAAAAATAATTAGCTACGCCCACCATTAATCCCAACACCGCATAGTGCACACAATTGAAGGTGGGCAGAAGGTGCTCTTCAAACTATTAATTTTCAACATATTTATTAAATTTAATATGATTGTTGATATTTGTGATTTATCTGTTCCAGTTTAAGTATCACTGACACTAACTATACACGAACTGTATCGGTACATCGCGTGAAACGAAACGTTAATTTCAATGTACGTGTCTCTATTAATTACGATTTTTCGTTTGTGCGCAAGTTTTTATGAAAAAAGCGAACCATAACTTCCAAAAGCAGCCACGACGACTGTTATATTTATTGCTCGTGTTTTACGTTGTTACGTTCGTTACTATCTTGGAATGTGTTACTATGCAAGATAATAATAGATTGTGTATTCCATAACCAACTTACGGAAAATAATATACCCGTATACATATCATGGCTGTAGCACGAAAGCGTCGGATGTAGAAAACAAAAGGCCGTTTTTACTGGAAACGAGACATTTCATCTTAGTCCTCAAGGGTGACAGCGCATCTGCATTATCTGCATTATTCTTAATCGAGGACAGATGTAGATGTCTATGGATATGCGATTGTGAAAATGTTTTTTTTAGGTAAAACGCATTTTAGACTGTGCGTGCATCCGACTTTCCGCATTCAATGATTTTTTAGATATGAATGAACGACCGACGAATCAAAAAAACACGCGCGGTGCGCATAACCAAGAGTAACCCGACCCGAGCCGCGGGCGTATTCTCAGTCTCACGCGCTCTCATTTCAAATTTAGGCGCGAAGGGAAGCTGTCAAACCGTCGCGTGTTTCGACCATTAAACGTGCCGCGCCGTTCGGATACACGTCGTGTACGTTTGATTGCATTCTGTATTGCTTTATGACATCAAATTATAATGTTAACAGCTATAAAATTTTACGACACGATATTAACCTAATACAATGTTCATCGGGAAAATGGAACGAGAGAATATTGGACTGGACAGAAAAGTGTCTTGCCTTCTCGAATTTAAAGACGTTAGTCCTCAAAGGGTGGCAACACATCAGCATTTTGATTCTTAATTGAGTATAAATGTAGATGACTATGGGTCACAGCAACCACTTACCATTAGGTGGACTGTGCGCTCGTTTGTCACTCTTTTGCTATAAAAAAAATATTATGTTTACTTCTTATTATACGATTTTATCAGTCATCACTTAGTTGGATGGTACCTAACCTCGTCTATCGACTTTACTTACATAAAACCCCTAGAGATAATCCTCGTTTTGTGTATATCTTCGCTTCGAACAGTAGGGTGTATTTTTTAAGCCATCGAATCTTAGTAGTGTAAGGAACACGTGCTGCTCTCGGTAATTTACGATTCCCAGAGGCCGTTCGGTAAAGTTTAGATATTATGTTATTGTTGCGAAGGTGACAATGCTTCGTTGTGCCGGGATAAGGTTCTGAATAATTTTTATTTTAGATAATTTCGAAAAAATAAGATTAAATTTAATAAGAAAATAAACCGCTAGTAATTTCTTTTGTTTACGCGAACACTACACATTTGAATGAAACTAGTTTTTTTACGGATTTTATTGTATTTATTAACTTAATTTATACTCCCGATGTATTCGAGTACTTTACAGCATCCATAGTCACAGGGGGACTGAGATGTTCGACGTCCCATAATGGTTAACCACGGCTACCTTCACTTTTAAATTATTATAATTTACTAATCTAACAATTGCATTCTATATTACAAAAATATAGTCCTTTTGAACAAATCTGTGCCGCTATAAAAAAATCGCAAAAAAGGGACCTTCCAGTTCTTTACTCGTATAACATAATAAAAACTTAGAAGTTTATTAAAATTTTGTGTGACTAATAAAAAAAGAAGATATCAATTCTGTAATGCCAACTTTGAAAACAATGTCCAAAGAGTTTTATTACGAGTTTTAAACGCACTTTCCACGGAAATGGCGCTTTGTGGTCCCATTAAGGATAAGGCAAGACGCCGGCTGCGACAGATGGCGGTAAAGCTAGATGCTCCCTTTTCAATTGCCCTTCTCTTCGAACAGCCCCGGCCTTTTTTGCTCCCGCAAAACTGATTGTGGTCGTTGCATTGTTACCCTTGGATGCATTGTCCGGAGGAGAAATTCTAAGATTCCCCGGATTTTCGATTGGCAACTTTCTGTTTGCGATCTTTCTGGCGTTTTAAGTGTGGGAATAAATTTGGGGATTATGAGGGGAAATTGTGTCGGTACAATGAGGGATTAATTATGTGTTTTGAATGCGGGCGTTTGTCGTTTAGTTTAACGAAGTATTGTCGCTGTGGCTTTACTGACATCTTGACGTCATAATATCGTTCAGTGAGGTAGATACGGTTTGGTGAATGTAGGAAGTGATGACGTTCCAATCGATGAGGGAGACCTAGGCCTATATTTAGCAGTGAGATTTTGATAGCCACAACTGTTTGTGTACTGTGATTGTAATTGTGATGCCGTTAAATGATGATAATGGTTATATCTCTAAAATAAAACATTATATACTTAAGCAATAGATTTTAAGTATGAAATACTTAAATAATCCTTACTTAATGGAATGGCAGCCTCGTAACGGTAAGCGAAGTGTTGGGCGGCTCCCCACTAGATGGAGTGACGGCCTGGTGAGAGACGCAGGAAGCCGATGGATGCAAGTGGCTCAGGACCGTGTTTTGTGGCTTCTTGGGGAGAGGCATATGTTCAGCAGTGGACTTGTGAAGGGCTGTGATGATGATGATGATGATAATGGGATTGAATTTCCACAGAGTATGTGCTCCGTAGACGTAACAGTCACATGAAAACTTAGATTTTCCCGAAAATAGGTTGAACTTTAATGTACGTGACGCGACGGATACACGACGTTTTGCTGAATAATTTGCTGCGAATCCAATCATCTCATCTCATTATGCGATACTTTATAAAAAAAGTCATACTTACATGGATACAAAAAAATATACATATAGACGAATTGTAAAGCTCCTCCTTTTGTTGAAGTCGTCTAAGTAAAAGTCTCGGCTTGAGATTTCTGCCACAAGAACGCTAAGCGATAACGATTCACATTTCCATGAACTTCGGATAAATTGGCGGGCGTGTTTTTTTTCTATCTTATTCTAGAAATTCCCGTCACGTTTGCCCGTCACTGCGAATGCTGGCGAGGGGGCGTTTTTAATATCTCCGCTATGTCGGAATCTAATAACTGCGTCCATTTTGAATAATGGGCCACATAAGCACGAAGCGTTTGTAACCGCCTGGTCTCATCGCAATTGAAGACATTAAGTTTGTGGTATATTATCTTTGTTTTAATGGCGGCAATTTGTTATAATCGCTAAGCTAGGCAAACAGGCGAACTCAGTACCTCTTGCACCGCCAAACGCTACTTCCTGTCGCCGTTATGGGTATTTGATATCTGTCATAATCTTTTTTCTTCATCATCAGCCCGCAAAAGTCGACTGCTGGACCTTTTGGGCCTTTCCCGTTAGGAGGATTTGCCCTAATCGCCACGTTTTTTGGTAGGCAGATTGGCGATCGTAGTGTCAGACGTCTCACACCATTGACGCTGCTCCCTGTCGCCGCTCTAGATATTTTACGTCTGGCTTAAATGAGCTGGTTTAACCGCCATCAACCGGAAGCTGATAAGAGCTGGGGTTTCCCATTGGAGCGAAACGGGGTAATGGATTCTCTTACGCCGCCGCCATACAACTTATATCTGGCATTACCTATAGTTATTAATCATATAATCTAATGTATATATCAACCATTCCATTAAATATTTTTCGTTTTTAGAGGAGTTGTGTTTTCCCTTTTCTTCAAAATTATTGTGCGATTAACTGTGCTGATATAAGGACTTGAAATAGCTTTTCACCTTTCACCCTCATGAGTTATTGGGTTATTAAATCTATTGTTCTTAGAATAACTTTTATTGTAATGTGTAAATAACAATTCGTCTTGAGTCTAGACGATTCTACGTAATTGTTCAAACTAGGGTTTCTCGTATTGCCTATAATTTTTTAAACTTTGTCTTTCAAACGACCCTCTTCGTTGTGCACCCTTCAGTCCCACCCTTAGTTGAGCCAAACATGCGTTTTATTGGTGGTAATAATGTTCGGACGAGTAATAAAAGTAGTCTTGAATTTCGAATTCTACGAAATGAAAATGGGATTGCCTTTTTAGAGTCTACATATAACATTAAAATCCTTTTTAGAAGCGAATCAGCCTTTTTTATTTCTGTAGGTCCAAAATAAACAATATAAATAAACAAATGAAAATCAACAAGTATTTAAATTATTATAAAACAAACAAGGAGTCCTGTATGATCTAATAAAAGACACTTTATGTACATTTATTCAATATTTCTAATGTAGGTATTAATCACATCATTTCATTAACACTAGTGGTCGCCCAGGCGTCAAAATTTGACCGTAATTCTGTATAGCAAGCTGCATTTTACTTTCAACTATATTACATTAATATATAAAATAATATATAAAACGGATATCTAATATACAACATATAAAATAAAATATTTTTTTCCTTGACATACACTCCACAGATTATAAAATAGGAACATTTGAAATAACACAAAATTCACAGCTCATTCATTCAATATGTCAGTTATTATTTGTTGGCAACATTTTAAAATTCCTTGGCGATAATAACTACTCCTAAAACGTAGTTAATATTATATATTATACGCTTTGCTCTGTGCGACTGTTTAATCACAGACTATTATATTTTGACACGTAGATGGAAGTTTATGGTTTGATATTGGCACTACGATTTTTGGGTATATATATATAAAAAAAAGAAGGAGCCGTGGTAGCTCAGATGGTTAGCGCTCTCTGTAAATTTCACAGTACGCGAGCAACCCGGGTTCGATCCCCGTCCGCACCAATGAAATTGTTAATTGCAATTTAAGGGCTGATTTACCACGTGCTCGGTGGTGAAGGAAAACATCGTGAGGAAACCTGCATGTCTGAGAAATAGGAAAAAAAATAATTAGAAGACATGTGAAGTTCGCCAACACGCATTGGGGCAGCGCGGCGGACATTTCCTTCCCGAAAAAACCCTCTCAGAAATGAGAGGAGGCCTGTGCCCAGCAGTGGGACGTATATAGGCTGTAACTTTAACTTTTTAACTTTTATATAAAAAGATAAATGTCGCCTTTCAGACTAAGTTGGAAAGTATGGCGTGGTAACGCCATAAACTGGAGTTCGATTGCGTAGTCTGAGAGTACCGAAGCAGGCAATTTAATTTGTCTTCGCAGATGGTCGTTAAGATGTTTTATTATAGGCCATTACTGTCTAGCTTATAACTAAGCACTAGGCATTAATGTAAAAACTGAGAAACTTTGCTATAACTTGTTAATAAAATGTGTTTTAAAAATGGATTTATCGTTCGGAAACATCACATAAAATTTCCTATTGCTAGATATAGTATTGCATGCCGTAGAGGTGTAAAACACAGTTCATTATTTAATAACAACCCCACAACGAACAAACGTGTGTTGCAACACACAAATACTATATACGGTTTCGCAGGTGTTGAAAAAAATCGATTGAAGAAAGATCGACTAAAGTGCCAAGATTGGAAAACAAATTATGCAATACAACCTAGTCATTATCGTCAACAACATTTTTAATTCAACTGAATTTCAGATTGCAATACTCTGGCATATTGAGATGTTTGTCAGAAGACGGGAAGATGTCACTAATTCAACTTTCGCGTTTTTTTGTTGCTGCAGCCTCCGCCTCATTATTATTAATTGATAAATTGCGTTCTGTAAATGATAAGATGAGATTGTGGATAACGTCTATGTCATGTCTATGCAGGTAGTTGTTGAGAACACTACGCTACTTAGGACAAATTGTCATTTTCAGACTAGTCCAACTTCGACCAAGAGGTCAATTGACGGATCCTACTCGGCTGGGCAGAGTTTGGTAATTTACGACACATCTTCTCTTCACATAATTATGAAAAATAGAAAAGTGTGCAATTTTGTATTGCACGTTGCACCTATCCGTCAAAATATTTATATTAGGTTTGATAGATAAAAATCGCTTAAAGCGATATGACCACCATTTGTAGTTCATAAGTTTTCCGTTATTGTAACCACTTGTTTAAATGCAATAAAGAGTTATTTATCTATCTATCTATTGAAAATAGAACCACATAAACCCGACATAGCCCAAAGAATCAGTAATCTAAAGTGCCAGGGGTTAAAATAATAATAGCTCTAAGACACGACAGCCGACGGGAAAGAATCTCTAGTTGGTCACCACAAGGCGATGCCGATGCCGTGCCGATGGATGGATGCAGGTGGCTTAGGACCCCGTTTTGTGGCATTAATTAGATGAGACCTTTTTTCAGCAGTGGACTAATGAGGGACTGTAATGATGATGATGACGGCGAACAGGTGGTTCCAGCTGTGATTTAACAAATGGTTAATACGTTATTAAATAAATAAAAAAATAATACAACGTATTTATTGTTACATTTACTGTATCTAATATCACAATGCGACAACGCAGCTGCGTATAAACGCTCTAAGCATTTCTTCAACAAAATTCAAATATACGTATATTGTAGTGGCGCCGGATGTTTTCTTGCGTTACGTCTCTCGGACATTTTTGCGACTACCTGCGTCTTACCTGAGCTCCTATCACTCCGTGCTTAGGTTCGAAGCTTATGAATGGATGCGATGGAAGTTAAAAGGTCGTAAGTTGCGTAGGGGATTTCGTTATGTGACCTTAATAAGGTTCACAGTTGTTGCTTTGCATTTAGGAATTGGAAATTAGGTGAAATTTTATCTGTGTTATTAATTACGATTGACTTCCCACATACCAAATTATTGTTTTCTTGCGTGAGTTTATTATGTTTCACACCACGATTAAATATTTATTGTTTTGTCTGTTTGGTGGCACATTAAGAGAATCTATCATTATATTCTCCCATGGGCGACGTAAAAGTCGTATATTATCGAAAATTGTTGCTTATTTCGATTAATGACCGATAAATCACCTCAAAAATTACTTAACATAAGACGAGGAGCACCGTCCTGGTATAATGGATAAAATCCGCCATCTTACAGCGCTCGAACAAAGTATGTACATTAACTAAGGTAGCCCTGGTGTACATTATAACATGGACGTTAACATGGTTATAGCCATTGTGCAGCTATGTTATGGTTGTAGCACGAAAGGGTCGGCTCGACCGGGGAAAGACCAAGCGCACAGAATACCAGCGTAAAATAGCAGCTACTGCTGTGTTTCGTATGGTGAGTGTAAGAGTTACTCGTGTCACTGAAAACGAGGCATTCCATCTTAGACCTCAGCATCTGCATTTTGATTCGTAATCAACGATAGATGTAGATGTGTATGGGCCACAGCATCCACTTACCATCAGCTGGACTGTGTGCTCGTTTGTTAGCCTTGTTCTATAAAATATATAATTGGACCTAGAGCTTAGTGTTCATAATAATAGGCAATTTATTGGCATATCTGTAAATGTAGAATTTAGGGAAAACGCCCATTGTAAAGCAAAGACGAAATCCACGCGTGTGCGATGCTTAGACGATATACTGTTACCGTTACCTACTGCCTATAAAGTCCATTGCTGAACATAGGCCTCCCCTATAGATTACCTCATAGGGGGGATATTTGCCACAGTTGCCATGCTTTGCAAGCGGGTTGGCAACCGCAGTTTTTTATTTAGTCGTTATTAGGAAGACGCTGCTGCCCATCTCCTGATTTGTTTCCTCTGACGCCTCTTACGACACCCTCGGATTATAAGGTGTAGTGATATTCTTACACCGCCACTAAACGGTTAGACGATATATAGTTCGCAGCAAAATGGCGATGAATGTGCACCATGTGTCTCCTTGCGCCTTGACTCAGCCTCACTCGCGAAAGCAAGCTCTTTTAAGTTTATAAATTATATACGTGCCACCGCTCGGTGCGTGTGCAACTACCTCGTCGGTCGAGTAGCGAAGTAAGTGCGAAAAGCTGTAGATCCTGTGCCTAATGTCTCTCTGGTCGTGTCAGATATCCGTCTCATCAGGCTGTGAGAGTGAGGGAATAGATATAAACGCCGTGACCGAAATTTGGTTTTCTTGATCGCCAAACACGTGGTAAAACCATTGGTGGCGAAATAGTGCGGGTCGGGCTTCTAACGTCTTGTGGAACGTACTGCGAACACCTTAACGAAGGACTTTGCGTTTGATTCAAAAGAAAAACGTAGGGAGGCGAGTTTCTTGATCGACTGACGGCCCCGTGGTGCAGTGGCTTAGCAATGAGTTGCGGTGCTGAGGCCACAGGTTCGAATGTAGGAGGGTGATCCAAAAGTAATGATAATGAAAATAAAACACGGTAATTAAAGTTAAAATAATAATTTATTTTTCTACATAGTCTCCTAACAAATCAATACAATTTAGTCCATCTTTTTCTAAACCCAGGATTCCTTTGAAAAAATTCTTTGTCTTGACCTCCCAAAACGCTTCAACAGCGGCCATTGCTTCGCTATCGTCTTCGAATTTCTTGCCTCGGAGGCGTTCCTTGAGCCGAGGAAAGAGGTAGAAATCACTAGGAGCTAGATCTGGCGAATAGGAGGGTGTTCGAGCAGTTCGAATCCCGTTTCTTGAATGGCAGCCATCGCAACTGCGGCTTTGTGAGCCGGTGCGTTGTCTTGGTGAAACAGCACTCCAGCTCGCAGTTTGCCGCGTCTTTTTCCTTAATGGCCTCCGTAATCTTCTTATTTGGTCTGCGTAGTAAGAGCCTGTAATAGTGGTTCCCTTTCCAAATATTCCACCATAATTATGCCTTGAGCGTCCCAAAAACAGATGCCATAACCTTTCCCGCCGAACTTGAAACTTTGAATTTCTTTGGCGTCGGTGAGGAGGCTGCTTCCAAGTCATCGATTGTTGTTTCGTTTCAGGATCAAAATGGTGGATCCAGGTCTCGTCCATAGTCACAAAACGGAACAAAAATTTTCTTGATCTGCTTGGAACTTTTCTAGATTGACCTCGAAATGTCAACTCGATTTTCTTTTGCTCGTCGGTTAACATTCTGGGTACCCAACGCGCAGAGACCTTTTCATATGCAACTGTTCGCAAGGATTCTTTGAACGCTGCCATATGAGATCCCTGTGACCTCAGCTACATGCCTGATGGTCACTCTTCGATCTGCCAACACAACATCTTCGACTTTTTCACGTTGTCTTCAGTGAGGGACGTGGATGGGCGTCCTTCGCGATGTTCATCTTCAGTGGATGTTCTGCCCAGTTTAAACTCCTTGGCCCAGCGTGCAATCAGAATATGGAGGAGCAGAGTCCCCAATGTTTCACTAAGTCACTGTGTATGTCTTTTGAAGACATTTTTTCAAACAGAGGTACTTGATGACAGCTCTAATTTCGTTTTTCCATGTTGATGTTATCTCTTTGACAGTTCGTATTCAAATTAATGTATCTCCGGAAATCGTGATCTATTTATATGATTTTTAGGCTGACGTAGTGAGTATATAAGCAAAAATATATCCAAAAAAATAATTTTTTGATTTTATGGACCTGAAGTAACTGATTATCATACTTTTGGATCACCCTCGTATGTGGTCTACAAATAATCGTTCCGGGTCTTGATATTTGTCCTTGAAATTTATGTATGTAAACTGTGGAGGCAATTGAAATACAGGAAAAAATCCTAGAGCGGGGTAACGTTTTTACCTTAAAATAAAACTGCACAGTGACTCCATCCTCTGTGAGTGGTACGCCTTAGCAATTTTATTTTGGTTCTTCCTTGAAATTCGTGTCGAATTCGTGTCGATATCTAAATAAATATTTTTTTTAAAATCTTTATCCTTTGACTTAACATTTAACTGTAAAGGTTAAAAACTTTTTCCTCCAAAACAGCAAGAAGATCAACTAAATAATTGACACCAAACTCGTCGTCTATTATCTCATCATATGTATGATTTGCATGTAATTTGTCAAACTCAAGCTCAAACTCAAACATTTTATTGCGTTCATGTGGTTTCACTATTTATTGTGGTTTACTACAATGATAATAAAACGTATATATTCAATTAAACAATTATTATTTTTCACCGAAAACTCTGACAACGAATAGAAACTTTTTCAATTAAATATTTTTAAGCCTCTTTGAAATTTATTTAATGATTCTTCTTTTGTAGACATTTAGGATTTTGTTATAAATTTTACACATACCTGTAATTTTGTGATAGGTGGAGCTAATTTATTAGTAGTACGTGAAAAATGAGGCCGGGAGTATATTGAAAAAAGGTGCATATTCTTTATCAGATATCATACGTAATATTTGGCCATGCTGCAGCTATATTAGTAGCATAGTTGTAGCACGAATGGGTTGGCTCGACCGGGGAAGGACCACGCTCTCACAGAATACCAACGTAAAATAGCAGCTTAACACTGCTGTGTTTCGTATGGTGAGTGTAGAGAACCGGAGACCCTTTTTACTAGAAAAGAGGCATTCAATCTTAGTCCTCACGGGTGACAATGCATCTGCATTTTGATTCTTTATTGAGGATAGATGTAGATGTATATGGATCACAGCAAACACTTACCATCAGGTGGACTGTGTGCTCGTTTGTCAACCTATCCTATAAAAAAAAAAAGATATTGCAAACACACTGAAACAGTTGCGGCTGTAGCTGTGTAACGAAAACGATTCGGTACTAGCCATTACGATCGCAAAAGGAACATAAGCAAACATTTATTGCAATTAAATAAAGTCGTATCTTTTCTACCCGTACAGAAACCTTAACACGCGATATCCTCCCTCCTCCGATTTGATAACCGCACGGATCGAACCCCATACCGCCGTTAACTCGGTCGTTCGTTTTACTGTCGAGCGTTAAAGTTACATAGAGATACATTAAGAAACCCCTTGCCGGAGTTTAATGGTTATTTTAGTATTAAACATTATGTTGACGAATATAATCTATACTACATATAAATAAAATTGAAGTGTCTGTCTGTAATATTGAAATGACTGCCTTTTATTGAGCTAAGGGGGTTATATGCATGCCATTAAGACATGAATGACCATTTAAAATTTTCTGTCTGTCCGTCTGTCCGGGCGTATCTTCAAAATGGCTGTACCGATTATAACGAAACTTCACGAACAGATAGAGAGTAAGGCCAGGAGTTATCTAGGACTACATTTTAAGCGAAAAACTGAGATTTTTTCTTTTAAATTTGAAAAAAACACATTAATAGATACTATTCAGGCGAAGCCGAGGCGGGTTGATAGTTGTAAATAATTTAAATAAAATAAAAAAACCCGAAACAAAAAGAGCTGATGATCTTCAAACGGCTGAACAGATTTTCTTGAAACATAGCTAAGAAACCTCGATTAAGACACCTTCCAAACAAAAAACAATTTAATCAAAATCGGTTCATCCGATCAGGAGCTATCATGCCTAGGTCAGACACACAGATAGACAGATACACACTGTTTTCGCTGGGGGTTAATAAAAATAAAAATTATATAATACCTTACTTAATGTTTTTAAGTAAGGTATAATTTATATATATATACATATATTTAAATTTTTTAAAACCAACGTCCAATTAGATTATATTTACCATATTCAGTATCCTAATCTGTTTGGGGACTATATATATACGTTTTTTTTAAGAGACTTGTAGCATAACTCCACATAGCTCGAGGAACTTAAATCGGATGGAAATATAATTTATCCTGATCTGATTAGCCGTGTTGTCTTCGAGGAGGGCGCCGACCGACAGCCCGTGACTTGAGCGACTGATACTATCAATTTTGGAAGGAAACGGTGGGTATAGTTAGCTTCATACAAAGTTAGTTGAGCATGTGTGGGTAACGAACATGTTAAGCCTCGTGTAAAATGTTTATTTCAAGTTCTACTAGCATAGGATTTATATCCCTCCGAACGGGTTCACGCCTAGTCATGGCGAGCGAGGGGAGTCTTAGTAGCCGCGACTTTTTTCTGTCAAGAAATTCTCAATAGCAGCCTGGAGTAAGTTACAGTGCGGTGTTTTACCCCCCTGGCTCGGAAAACATGTAAATCCATTGGTCCTGCGCTTGACCGCTCTGCGGTCGTGTCGGATTGCCGGCTCATCGGACTATGAGAGTGAGGGAATAGAGTGTGCGACCAGTGGCGAAGCTAGGGCTCCAAACTAGGGCAAGCCCAAGATATGGTTTTGTTGTTTTTAGCAGTTTTATAAAAATACACCAATCTTGATCTGTCTCCACTCTTCAGTTTCATATTCAGTGCTGTCGAGGACGTGTTTAACAAAGCACACAGAAGCCATACTACTGCTAGATAGATTGTATGACATATCAGCAATTGCATACCTTCAGTGGCTTTGAAAAAAGCCGTTTGGGTTTGCTTGAGCGAAAGAAAAAGATATTTACATACAATACAATACATGAACAAAAGAAACGCATAAACAAAGTACAAACAAACTATGTACAAAATTAAAACAACAAATTATTTATATTCTAAATCGAATCGTCTCTCTTTGTTAAGCAAAGATTTAATTACGTCCGCGTAAAATGTCAATTGCGATAATTGATAAGTCTGAAAGACGCTCTTGACCTTGTGTATTTCTCAAATAAGTATGGATGCGCTTCAGAGATGAGAAAGCACGTTCCGCGGAGGAACTTGTGGCTGGAATAGTTACGACAAGATAAGCTAACTTTAAAAGCTGGGGAAAGGCCTCTTCAAGACATTGCGGTCTTTTAATTCAGGGGAGGAATACAATTAAATCAATTGGTTTTTCAATGTTGGTTTATCAAAATGGTTTTCGTAATTTTCAAATAATGAATCTAATGCCTCTAAAGGAAAATCTGAACGATATTTTTCGAATAGTTTGTTGTTGAACAATTGGAAAAATTTTAATTTGAAAATTTAAGAATATCGGCCATTAATTTCTGAAGATATGTTATCAATTATTTCAACAAAAAGTCGTTTGTATTCTGTCTGAGCACAGCGCACATTGCGTCTCAAACGAGGAGCAGAGTTATTTTGCAATGTGTTTTCATAAATGTGATCAAAATCTGACTGAAATTCAGAACGTAACCATGTCTGAAACTCCTTTATTTTATTACTCCAATAACTGACATCAACTTGTGATTTTTATAAAATATTGTACAAGCAGTCGGTTTCTTCAAACACCCGGTGGAAAATTGAAAGAAAAAAATTGAAATTAAATGAACGCAATGTGTTTTCAAAATTCTCGGCGGCCAAGATCGTATCGCCGTCGCAGTTCTGCGGATTGTCGCACATATCCGAAAACAAATTAATCAAATTATCTTTTTGTTCGAATACTGTATTCACAATTTGTGACGTATACGTCCAACGAGTTGCGGGGGCATTAGGCAATTTTTTGCTGCAATGTGCATCATAAAAAGACGATCGTTTTGTGCTGTTATTAAAAAAATTAAATAAAGCCTAAAGGGCTGAAAAAAAAAGTGCTGACTTCCCCAATCCTGTTACAAGATTTAGATAAAATTAATGCCAAAATGTGTGCATTACACCAAATATACATGGCTTGGGGACAAACATCTTTAACTTTTTGTTGCACTCCATTTCTGACACCGGACATGACACTTGCACCGTCATAGCTTTGCGCAACTAGTTTTGTGGTGCAGTCATTTTTGTTTAACAATTCCAATATGATATTACAAAGTGCTGTGCGACTTTCAGACACATATACATACCCCATAAAACGGTCATGAATATCGTTTCCATAATAATATCGGAGAATCAGACACAACTGCTCTCTGTGACTAACATCGGGAGTTTCGTCAATAATAATTGAAACGAATTTTGACAATTTTACTTCGTACTCGATGCGAGTTTTCATTACATCAGCGACAGAATGAATAATGTCATTTTGGATTGTACTAGATAAATAACTCTGCCGTTTGTCGCTTTGTTGATGCTGTATATGTTTTTCTAACACGAGATCGTACTTCGAAAGAAGCGATACAAGTTCTAAAAAATTGCCTCTATTTAATGAAGTTTTCGACTCATCCTGACCTCTGAAAGGAAGTTCTTGTTGTGCTAAATGGCAAACAATATCGACTAATCTTTGAAAAACACTACGGTTGTGATCAACACGCATGTTGTGTTTTGTAATTTCCTCGGATAACTGACGCGACAAAGATGTTTCAATCCGATTTTTTCCAAAATTACTGAACGAAATTACCTCATTCATGTGTTTTTGAGAATTCATATGCCTTTTAATGGCTCCAGATAAGTTATTTAAATCATCATATCCAGTAGTATTCCAAGCTGTTTTTCGTTGAAAAAAAATATACAGCACCAGCAGTACAACTTATTGGTGAGTTTTGTAAACAGATCTATTAAATTGCTGTTTGTGGGTTTTACTCGTTTGAGAAATACACAGATCAGGCGTTGGTTTCGGCGTGGATATGAGCTGTTTTTTCTCAACAAAGTTTAAAGATTTTACCTTTTCCTCGCCGATTAGCACTTTAACACACTTCAATTCATCACAAGGAACACTATTATTCTCCATGTTCACTAAAAATCTTTAAAAAAGTATAAATTTTCAACTCAATATTGCGAGTTTCATTCGCTCAAGTAAACACACAGTAAACATTGAAATGTGAAGTGCACTGCAAATGCCAAATGTATCGCCCGACGCCCCCACTCTCGACTAACTTCATACTAAAAGCCTGGCTTTTGCGTTCTATATTAATTGCTATATAAACAATCGTAGTTATGTTTCATTATAGAACATTTTGCCATAGGTTAGAAAGGAAGCGATCGTCTTTTCGAAAGCCCGGTAAAAAGCCCACGCGTGCGAGAGAGACGACTAATCGACAGCAGTATCGCACAGTTTTGCCGCGTGTTGACGTTCGAGGTCACGACCTGTGTATATTGTATAACAGAGGAGGGCGCGAAATTTGAAATAGTTTGAAACAGTTTACGAGTTATTTTATTAGTTGATATTATTGATTGAGCAGTTTGATAGGCCAAGCCTGGTTTCTCGGCTTCTATGGAGGCTTCGCTACCGTGTGCGACTGTGTTTGCGCATGGACTCGGGCACTATAATCCTGTCCTGTGCAGATGGCTAGTCTCCGTTGAGATTGGTCGCCGTGACCGAAATTCGGTCTGGACGACATTACAGTAGGGTAAAGTGGCTATGCCTCGTACTGGCAAGGGCTGTATTGGGCGACCTCCCATTAGACGGAGTGACGACCTGATGAAACATGCAAGTGGTCGATGAATGCAGGTGGCTCTGTGGCAGTCTATAGGGGAGGCTATGTTCAGCAGTAGCTTTGTGGTGGGATGTAGTGAAGTGAAGTGACTTAATATTATCTATGATATATATATATAAGAGATTTCCACCTATGTACTGACTCATCACGATATCTCTGGAACCATAAGGCCTAGAGACTTGACATTTGGTAGGAATATTTCTTTCGCCGAGTAGAGGTCAGCTAAGAACAGATTTTACGAAATTCCACCCGCAAGGGGTGTTGCGGGGCGTTAATTTAAAAAAAATCTCATTTTCAAACTAAGGCTTCTTTGTGGCATGTTAAAAATTACGAAGAACGGATTTTATGAAATTTCACCCACAAAGGGCAGTGCGGGGGCGTTAAAAAAATATATTTATATAAAAATCAATTGCTGCCTGTTAGTCTCGATAAAACTCAAAAACGGCTCAACAGATTTTGATGAAAATTTTTTTGTGGGTTTGAATGGGTGCCTAGATGATTTAGATTCACAATTGGATCCGGTAGGTGGCGCTGTTGTTGAGATCCAGAAATCACCCGTGCTAAGCCGGGGCGGACCGCTAGTATAGTATAATAAGCGAAATACCACTGACTGACTGACTGACTCATTACGAGATCTCTAAAACTATACACCCGATTGACTTGAAATTTAGTATAGTTACTCATTTCTCAATGTAGACGCTCACTAAGAACGGATTTTACGATAGTCCCATCAAAAAAAAATTAATAGGTTCCGCAATAAAATATTATCGTGCATCCAGCAAAGCGAGCGTGTATTAGCTAGTAGTTTGTATACCCAAATTTTTTTTCTTTTATACTTGATTCTAAAGTTAATTTAGATTAAAAATTTTATGTGAAATAAACGTAACGATATTATGACTAAATATTTGCTGATGTCTTCTACGCCAAGCTTTATGTCGCGGTCCGCCATTGTTACCTGCCTATAATCTCCAAAAACTCGAAGCCATTTCGAAACCGAATCACTCGGTATAAATTGCACGGTAGATACTGTGGCGCCCCAATCTTGAAAGCGTCTAGAAATTTATCGCTCCCAACCGAGGCGATAAACTCGAAAATAAACTGTTTGCCCCCATAATAGAGCGATGGAGTCTTTTCATTTTCGAGTGTCCCGAGCGGTAGGTGATCTGTTCTCGGATTCATTGTTCGCGACATTTTACGTTCGTTTCGACGAATTATTGTTCGATATAAAAGGCGCCGATTGACTGCAGCTAGGGTTGTGATAAAATAGGTATCAGTTAACGCTGACAAACTTCAATGTTTTATTCTTTGTCACCTGTTGAACAGTTGCTTTAATTCTTTTTTATAGAATAAAGGTGATAAACGAGCATTACAGTCCACCTGATAGTAAGTGGACGTTGTGGCCGATAGTCATCTACATTTATCCTCGATTAAGAATCAAAATGCAGATGCGTTGTCATCTCTGAGGATTAAGATGGAATGCCTAGCTTTCAGTAAGGAGGGTCTCCGGTTCTTTACACTCACTATACACCAGCATATTAGATATTCTTCCTTAATTGTCCATTGCTGAATATTGGCCCCTCTTATGCTGAGATATATATAGTTGTGGATTTTGTTATTTAAATCCGTCATATATGACATGGCATATTATCATCTATCGGAGGACACCAGGCTTTTCAGGCCTTTCGTATCGCCACCACCACACGGCAGTTAAGGGTTCATACCTCCCTTAGACTCAAGGACAAGTAGTTCAATTAACCACTTTAAGGTTGGTTTTTGGCACTATGAAATGTGCATATAAAACTATGTCCGATATGGGAAAACAATGTAATCATTGACGTAAGAAAGGGTTTATCACATTATATAAATTATTTCAATCTCAAAAAAACGATATTTTTTTTTTTTGAGATTGAGATAGAAGATAAAATGTAAGGACCTGTGTAAAATTGCAAGCCAAAATAGTTTTGTTTAAAACTGTTTTATATCTCTTGTAGTAAATGAGATAATCATCAAAAAATTCTGCGTGTTTTTCGGATAAAAAATAGTCTTGATCACTCCTGACATTGCTCTCTATCTGTTCAGTGAAATTTCATTACAATCTGTTCAGCCATTCCGAAGATTGGCCCAGACGGACAGGTTGGTGTTTATTCATGTCTTAACAGCATACAAATATCCCCCTGAGCTTAATAGAAGCCAGTTATTTCAATATTACAGACAGACACTACATGGGATAAAATATAAAAATGAATTAGCTGAGATTCGCGTGAAAAATAAAATAAGAAAAAACTAGGTAATACACATTATCTAGTATGAAAAGCATCTCACTCCCATATATAATTCTGTGCACTATTACTTAATGATTTCTTATATTTACGCGAACACTACACATTGAATAAAACTTGGGTATGGATTTAATTTTTTTTAAATTAAATCCAAACTCAAGCATACCACTGCAAGATTTCAAGATACTGTAAGCTTATTCTGCGTAGATCTAACCAAAAATTAATATTCCAAAAACTGATGGTAGCCGGGCTAACTATGACGTCAAACATCTCAGTCCCCCCCCCGTGACCATGGGTTGCTGTAAAGCACCCGAAAAGTCGGGAATTAAAATAAGTAAATTAAACTCGATAAAATCCGTAAACTTAGTTTTATTCAATGCACTATTACTGCTACCACTAACCCCAACATCTCTACCTCCAACACCACTACAATATAAGAAACTCACACTGCCTAATTATCCTAATCTAATTAATTAGGGATCTTTCCGTTGTACATATGGAAAGTATAGGAAATGGAAGCAATGTGAGAAAGATAGACAAAGTCCAGCTAGTTACGACTTTTCTCAATGTAGTGTTCGAAATTATTCTCAAAATAAATTAAAATAGCGTGACCTTATCAAGTCGACAGTAAAGCCCAACCTCTCTGATGATCTGATGAGATGTGCAAAAGGAATAATATGGTCTACGTTATAAACCACACACAAAGCAATTAGAAGTAAATACAAGATAACAACTAACAGCAACATTGTCTTTACACGATGTCACACAGGACAGCCTCTCAACAACAACATAAACTTCTTCGCTTTTGTGTGAATTGCGAATTACAACACCGGTAAAAACCCGTCGAATGATAGGAGGATCCGAATCGGACTAATGTGGTTCTACACTCACTTCTTTTTATCTTCTTTTAACTTCTACTCTCAGAAGTAAATTTTATTTTTCTAATTCATTATTTAATTCAATGATAATTAAATACTTATCTATCTTCTTCGTTCTGTCCTTATCCAAAGATTAGTTTTAGTTTGAAGAGCACAAGAGTGCTCTTGTAAGACATCATTTTATTTTATAACGCGGATCTTAGCTAAATAATTTTTAACATCTTTAATATAATGGATTTCCGCAAAGTATCCGCTGTCGTCAAGTCCGCCTGTTTCTATTAATTATCTTATTTTAAGTTATTTAGCGTCGGCACAGCATGTCGTTCTCTTCCATTCTCCTCAATTAACCGTCATCTCTTCACTCACTTCTTTCTTACGCATATCATCCCCAACATAGTCCATCCATCTTTTCTTAGTCCTCTCTTTACTCTTATATCAATATACTTTGTATATATATCCATCAACTTTGTACATATATACGCTTAGTGAATGTTTATTTATAAATTCTAAAATTAAATATCAGAGATGTTTTCAAATGTCTAAATGTTTTTTTCTGTGATGCGTTTCTAATACGTTCTTTATCTGTTATAATTACGGGTACGATTGTGTACAGCGACACGATTCGTTAATTTTATGACGTTCAAGTTTTAGTGGGGTCCAGTTTCGTGGTGTTGTGGAGGGCCGGATGCTTATGTGTAAGCTTTAGCATTGCTTATTTCATTTTACACTTATCATATCTTTAAATATTCTGACCGTGAACTAGGCATTAATTAACTGTGGGAACGAAGAATGAGGGACAGGTTGTGAGACAGGTGATTGTGGTAAGCAGTGCGTAGATATTACTGTGTACTGCCAGCTTTTTTGCTTCAACGCCTTTTAATACATTAATTAAGCATTTAAAAATTGGGGGCACAACAACATTGGATAATTTTCATAAGATTATATGTGGCACTTTTTATGGCTACCGATAGATGGCGTTATAACTATTCCTTTTACATGAGATGTAAATTAACCAGATCTGCGATAGGGATCAGCGTCGAAGTCAAGCTTCATGATTAAAAGAAATCGCCCCTTTAAAGGGAGGGATCTATGTGTAGCAGTGGATTAAACGACCTGATGATGAAGACATTCTTCAAAATAATTCCTTTGTTCTTCAAAAAGAAACGAGATAATGATCCATTTCTCTTACTCGCCCCTAATACAATATAGTTATGTTTTTTTAAAATAAATGTTTCTATCATTTTAATAACAGCTGTGCTTTGTAGATTAAGGGTGACAAACGAGCACACAGTCCACCTCATGGTACATGGATGCTGTGGCCCACAAATATCTACCTTTATCAAATGCAGATGCGTTGTCACCCCTGAGGACAAAAATGGAATGCCTCGTTTCCAGTAAAAATGGTATCCGGTTCTCTACACTCACCATACGAAACACAGCAGCATTAAGCTGCTATTTTGCGCTGGCACTTGGTATTCTGTGAGAGCGTGACCCTACCCCGGTCGAGCCGACACATTCGTGCTACAACTATAACGTAGCTACAGCATGGCTCTACCACGTATAAATTTATATGCAATATAAGCTAATTCTGAATGTATGAAATGGCATACTATAAGCATTAGAAATTTATTGCATTCGAAATATAGCGGTGTGCGTAGCGTAAGGTCGACGCCCTGCAATAAACGTAAACGACAAATTGTTTGTGTGAACATTTTACATTTTTTATATTTTTTATTTGTATACCAGTATCAAACTGTTCTAAAACGTTAAATACGATATTTAACCGGTTTGTGATTTTCGATTGTTTATTTTTTGTTCAAAATAACTAAAAATATATTATCTCGGTGTTGCTACTTATAATGATTGCATATATGTTAGTTACATTAGTTTAATAGTCATTTTGCGACTAGACCAATAGATGCTGTCAAAAATATATTTAAGCCTTAAACTCGAAAACGTAAATTTTTTCGCGAAAAATCAGTTCCCCATGACTAAAATTGTACATAACAATTATTTTGTAGGGCATACAAATACTTGTTACGTGCAGGATTCGAACCCGCGGCCCTCAGCGCCGCAACTCAATGCTAAGCTCCTGCGCCAAATTTTATTAAAATCACGGCTAAGGAGCCATGATTTGCTGTATGTGCGGTCACGGGTTCAGCTTTATATTTGATCTACAGATAGTTATTCCGGGTTTGGATGTATGATTGTAAAATTTCGCCACAATAAAAGAGAAATTTCTAGCGTTTTTAATGTAGTTTATAAAGATGAGGAGCCGTGTTAGCTCAGATGGTTAGCGCTCGCTGTAAGTTACACAGTTCGCGAGCAACCCGGGTTTGATCCCCGCCGGCACCAATGAAATTGTTAATTGCAATTTTAAGTGCTGATTTACCACGTGCTCGGCGGTGAAGGAAAACATCGTGAGGAAATCTGCATGTCTTAGAAATAAGAAAAAAAAATTCGAAGACATGTGAAGTTCGCCAACACGCATTGGGGCAGCGCGGCGGACATTTCCTGCCATAAAACCCTCTCAGAAATGAGAGGAGGCCTGTGCCCAGCAGTGTGACGTATATAGGCTGTAACTATACTACTACTAACTATATAAAGATGAAAACATGTTTACTAACATCGTAAAATACTCTCACTAATTCATTTCTAGTTTTTTTTTAACAGAATTATTGTGACAAACGAGCACACAGTCCACCTTAAATAGATGCTGTGGCCCATAGACATCTACATCTATCCTCGACTAAGAATCGAAATGCGTTGTCACCCCAGAGGACCAAAATGGAATGCCCTGTTTTCAGTGAAAAGGGTGAATGTTTCCAACGGCGTATATTTTAATGTGTCTCCGCATATGCGTATATTCAGAGGGATGGGGGTAGTCCGTTACTATAACTGCATCGTTGCGCTTTATGGTTGCTATAAGAGCGGTTTTATGGGATTTTGGTACTAAAGTGCAATCGGACCGTTGCGTTGGCTGATTGAAATCGCTATATTGATTTGTATTTGTGTGCGTATTGCGGTGACTCATTAATTTGTTGGTTAGTGTTGCCGTTTGCCTGGCTGTCCCTAGAAAAGGGTAACGCTTTTGTGGTGTTTGTAAACGTATGTTTCCATATCTCTGTGTTCGTTTCTGACCACTTGAAGACCTGAAGCATCAATCGCTTGACCAATTTCGTAGCGCCCATAAAAACGATATAAAAAAATGAAAAAAAAATTCATTTTACCTGGCTCTACCACGTTTAGGTGTAAAATTACACACGCTAGAGCTGTTTTATAATTGAAATGGTGAATCGATTACGGAGGCATGAAGAGAAGTTTTGGACTGTGTGCGATGTTAAGAAGGAAACAAAGAATCCGAGTGTTTCTGCGAAATCTGATTGGGAGCCACTAAAGCTGCTTTCTGTTTGAAGCAACTTGGTCAAACTTCTTGAGTCCGAAAATATACCGAATGCAAAGGTTTTTGTAATTTTAAGTTTGTTTAATTGCTTCTCTGTAGCACACAAAATAGAGACATCAACATTATCTGAGATTGACAAAATGACAGTTTGAACAAGAGAGTTTTAGTTGACATGTGTAAGTCAAAGTCAAAGTCAAAATCTTTATTTGCAGAATAAAATGTTTAGGTAATACAGGTATTTAGTATTAGAGTAAGTCTCAATAATATTCTACCGGGAGTTGTACCGGTGTGCAAATAAATCTTAAAATAATCAAATTAAATTGTACATAATGTCAAGAGCTTAAATAAATTACATAATACCTACATTAAATAATATTGTATTCAATTAAAATATTCCTTAGCACTATAATAACACTTGTCAAGAAGCCATTTATTAATCTCAATTTTAAATTTATTCAAAGGCATGTCTTTTAAGTTATTGGGTAATTTATTATATATTTTAATAGCCATCATAGGAGCACTGTTTGCATAAAATCTAGAGCTGCATTTGGGATAAAATAATCTATTTTTATGCCTTGTTTGCCTTTCGAGAGATTCAGCGTGGGGGTTTTGAAGTAATTCGGGTGTCGCTTTACAAAAATACATATTTCTCGAATATACATGCATGGCAAAGGCAATACGCGTATCTTTTTGAACAAGAGCTTGCAGCTTTTTTTAATTTTATTTATTTATAGAATATGGGTGACAAACGAGCACACAGTCCACCTGATGTTACGAATCAAAATGCAGATGCGTTGTCACCCGTGAGGACTAAGATGGAATGCCTCGTTTCCAGTAAAAAGGGTCTCCGGTTCTCTACACTCACCATACGAAACAAAGCGGCATTAAGCTGCTATTTCACGCTGGTATTCTGTGAGAGCGTGGTCCTTCCCCGGTAGAGCCGACCCATTCGTGCTACAACTATACAATTAATATAGTAAATAGTAAATAATTTTCGTTTTAATAGTGCAAAGTATAATGCTCTTTTATCATAAATTTTATCTTAAATTTGCACCCAGTGATAACTTACTATCAATAATTATACCCAAGTTCTTCACACTTTTTTAATAAGTAAATGGTGTGTCTTTGATATAACACGTCTGTTGGCGTTAATGCTGCTAATTTGATCGTCTTGTGCAGAAATGATCTAACCCACAAACTGGCCAAAATCATGATCCAGAGGCTCTTTTTTCAGTTTATTTCTAAGTATGAAAGACTTCTAAAAATAACAAGTAATACCAAAATCTACATAAAATTGTCTTAAAAATGTACATAACATAATACACAAGAAAAATGCATTTATCTTTTAAATCTGAATAACTTTATGTTTTTAACCAATTTCAAAAAAGGAGGAGGTTCTCAATTCGGATGTTTATATTTTTTTTAAGTATGATCGGGCATAACTCCGTCATTAGACGAATTTGCAATTTTTTTTTTGTTCGAAAGAGGTTCATTCCGAAATGATCCCATTTAAATTTCGTTAAGATCTGTTAATGAGTTTCGGGGACAGACAACGAAACTTCAATAATTGTCAGAAAATCAACCGCGATTGCTGCTATCGCATATCTATGCATTGTTTACGCAATCACACAACATAACATCACACCTGTACCCTCTAAAGAGATGCAGATGTGTTCAGCATCTTTTCGCAAAGCACGGTACACCCTCAAAGTTCTTATATTGAAGTCGGTTGTACAATTTTTTAAATTTTACCACTTGTTCTGGGTTGGATCATTTTTGCACAACGCGGTCCAATTTTAATTAACGTTTGAATTTATAGTCAACCCACGGGGTCCGGAGTAACGACTAATTCTATTCATTTCATCATTTAATTCATCATCGCCAATTTAGCCTTAGATGCTCCAAAGTATCCTCAATTAACTAAATTTTTTTACTGCAATCCAAGATTCAAGGTTTTCGTTTTTAGGAAAAATATAATTGTGTGGTAAAAACGGAACGTTATTTTCATGTCACAATTAATGACGTTGTGCAATATATAACCAGAATGAACGAGAGTGCGGAAATTTTATACAAGCGCCTTGCAACCCACGCACACAAGCGCGGTTTTCACCTACACAAGCATCAGAAAAATCTGCGATACCCGCGGCGTAGTCGGTAGTGCTAAATCGCGTTATTTTCTCTGTCTACTAGTGTAGGTGAAGCCCGTGCGTTGCAAGGCCATTCATTAATTACGTAAGGATGTTTTTGGCGATTTTCGACCCTCCCCTTCCGTTATGTAAGATTTCTCGAATCCTCTCCTTACGTAAGATTCTATCTCGATTTTCAGAATAATAAAATGTTGTTAGAAAAGGATCAGTTACACTAAAACTCACAGTTTGACGTAAATCAAATATTTTAAATTATTTAACAGTTAATTTAGGTTATAGTCTTTTATTGCTATCAGATATAGATTACCATTATATTATTACTAAACGACTAGTTGAGATAGTTTCTGGTCTTTGCAATATAATTATTATAATTAAAAGTAAGTTTTTAAATAATCTTAAAGTGAGCAAACATAAATCAGTTAAACAATCTACAAACGAACAATACTTCTAAAATAATCATCGACTAGTTTTAAATTAATCTTAAAGAAAATGAATTACACAGCAAATGCTAGATTAATTAAGATCATCAATGGTCGTCTGGACTGAATGGGTTAGTAAGCCGTGCTGTCCAATTGGAAACAATTGGTAACTCATCAGATGCAGTAGTAGATGGAATTTCATTTGAAATTTCGACTTACAAAATATTACGTGGGAATGGGTTTTAACCCTCTCCCCCCAAGATATGGGCGTGTAGAGATTTTTTAACCCCCCCTCCTCCTCGGGATCCTTACGTAATTAATTAATACCCCAAGACGCTTGCTTGTATGAAGTTTTCGCACTCCCGTTCACTCTGTTCACCTATTAAATCTAGATTAAACGAAAAAAGCGTAGTATACAATAAACATAAAGGTATATTATGACGAACTAGTAACAATAGTAAAAACTTAGCAACCGTTGAAAATGGGTCGATAGTGAACTTGAATCATTAATATAATACTACAATACAACATTCTTAACAATCTTTATTAACCTTATTTATTAATAGTGAACGTATGCGACTAAAACTAGACGTCTTTCTGTACAGGTTCTTAACTTCCAGGTAGGTACCACCATCTCACCTATTTATACCGCCAAATAGCAGTGCTTGTATTGCTGTGTTCCGATTGGGAGGTTATAGAGAGCTAGTATAATTACAGACTGAGGCATTCCAACTTGGTCCTCATTTGGGACAACGCATCTGTAGCCTTGTTTGTTTAAAGTTAACTGCGGGCGTCCATGGACTGCAATAGCAACTTCCCACTGGTGGTCTGTATGTTCGTTTGTCACTTCAGTTTTATATAAAAAAATATAAATAAACAAAAAAAAAACGCGTTCCGGTTACCTGAATTTTCCAAAGTTATCTTTTTATTATTAAGAAACAAATATTTGTTACAATGTAAAATGCAGTCATACAGTCAACGCAAATATGTTTTTTTCGTGTTATTGTGTTTTATTCAGTTATTTATGCGTCGACGATTTCTTTGAGACTTTGACGGCTGTCGATGCACTTCTTATAAAACAAGAAAACAAAAATAAAAATCACTTTATTGTGTTATGACTGGCACTAGTGAACTTTGTGTCAAAAGTCACAGTCAATATTTGAATAGAGTATTTTAACATACTTTATTAGTCTTATAAGTGAGATTATAACTTCATACCTATAGAGAGCACAATATTCTATTTTAGAGTACGGTTGGCAAATCTAGTTAAAGTTGTTCATTGGTCGAATGTGGTTATTACTGGATGATAAGATCAAAAGGTCAAAGATTAAAAATACCTTAGCTGTCACGGGTGACAAGGCCTCTACATTTTGGTTCTTAAACATAGATGATAGATGTATTTGTCTATGGGCCATAGCATACACTTATTATGTCTATTATCACATATCGTTTCTTTTATAATTATTTCATTTCATAATGTTGACTGAGTGCTCGTTTGTCACCCTTATTCTATAAAAATACTATCTCTGTGAGAAACGCACATGAAACTTTTTTTTATTTTTAAGTGTTTATATTAGCCTTTTTTGCTATTCTAAGGCAGCGCTTACCTACAATCCCACCTGATAGTAAGTGGTGATGTAGTCGAAGATGGTGAAGCGCACTAACTTAACAAAAGCCTATTCACTCTTACCTTTAAGACACCCACATTTTAATCCGATGGAAAGACAGATGCTGGCAACTTATTCCACTCTTTTACTGTACGCAACGATGTAGGAAACCGTTGGGTTCGAATGCGTGGTAAGTCGACAACGACTGGCCGAGTGTCTGGTTGTTCGTTGGTGGAAGGGAGAGGAAGGAATTAAGTTATGTAATTCCTGCGCACACTTCGAAATGCATCCTGTAGAAAATAGGGCTGGCTACTTTGCGCCTGTGTTCGAGGCTAATGAGATTGGTTTTAACCAGATTCGGGTCACTAATAAGCCTCTTAGCACGCCTTTCCATTGAGTCCAAAGCTGCTAGGTGGCATTTTGCAGCACCAGTCCATATATGGCAGCAATACTCCATGCTTGACCGGACTTGCGCTTTATATAGACTATAGAGTAAGCAGCAGTCTTTTGTTAAGTATTAGAACTGTTTTATTTTTGTTTTAAAGCGTTCACGTCTATGTGCGGTTGTTCATAAAGTCAAATAAGATCCCGATTGCCGACCCAGATTTTTTTATTGAACTGGGATCCTTTGGATATCGCACAATTATCAACTATTTTGTAGTATTTATAACTGATATCAAAGTCCACTGCTGAAAATATACCTTACCCATAGATTGTCTCAAAGGTGGGTATATATATGTAATAGTTGCTTGGCAGGCGGGTTGGCAAGTGCAGTTTTTTATTATTTTGAGTTTAGTATTATTTTGAGTACCTACGACGGTACCCACGGGATAACATGGGGTAGTGGTTTCACCCTTATTTATGTTTCTTAACGTTTGTGAGTTTGCTTAAATTATTTGATTTGTTATTTTGCTTTCAAGTTTGAATTTTCCATGACCTGCAATGGCTGCGCACCATCAAGTAGGCTGCAAGCTCGCTTGGCACTCTAAACCTTTGTAACTTAAGTTAAAGTTTTATCTAGTCTATACATGTCCCAATGCTTCCCTCCACCTTTTCTTCCTCTTTTTTTCTCTTTCTTTTATATTTCTGAGAGGACAACGGACCGATTAGTCGTGTTGGCGGCAGGTTTCCTCATGATGTTGTTCTTCACCGCCGAGCACTTGGTGAATCAACGCTTAAAGTTGTATGTTATTGTAATTATTTGTTGTTTTATTGTTGTGTTGTTGTTATAATTAATAATTTCATTGTTGCCGGTGCGGTTACGTTGTAACGTACTGTGAAAATTACGGCAATCACTTAGCCCCTGAGGTACCAACCACGGTTTAGCAACGACTATAAGATATTGAATAAAAATATTTTTACGGATTTTATCACGTTTAATTTACTTATTTTAATTCCCGACGTTTACAGCACTCATGGTCACGGGAGCTGAGGTGTTTGACGTCCCGATGTCATAGTTAGTTCGGCTACCTTCAGTTTTTTGAATATTAATTTTTGGTCCGATCTACGCAGAATGAGCTTACAGTATCTTGAAGTCTTGCAGTGGTATGCTTGGGTTTGGATTTAATTTTATTAATTATAGGATCCCAAGCAGATGGCAGCACCCATCCATCTTTTCTATTGAAATTAGGATGTTTTTTAATTTCAATAGCCTCGCGAATCATCCTTGGTAGGATATAGATCCTCGGTGTTCTTTTGCGAGGATTTGTGGTCTATCAAATCTAATGTAATGGCGGGGACGATCTTGAACATGTTCACACACTGCAGACTTCCCGGAACGTCGGTGCTTCAAGTCAGCTATATGTTCTTTTACACGGGTTTTTATAGATCTTTTTGTTTGTCCTATGTAAGAGAGACCACATTCACAATCCAACTTGTACACTCCTGCATCTTGTAGAGGGATATGACACTTGACGGATGGTAAAAATTGACTAATCTTCTTCAGCGGCTTGAAGTATGTTTTAATGGAAGCTCGCTTCAAGATGTAGCCAACCTTGTCTGTGACTACTTTGACATAGGGTAGTACAGTAGGCACACGCTCGACCCCCCGTGACCATGGGTGCTGTAAAGCACCCGAAACGTCGGGAATTAAAATAAGTAAATTAAACGCGATAAAATCCGTAAAAATAGTTTTATTCAATGTGTAGTGTTCGCGTAGATATAAGAAATAACTATAAGATATTTAGGTCAGCTGTAACTCTGAATTTTATTGTTCGCTTCAGACTTCTGCTAATTAAACTGAAATAAAATGTGCGTTGGGCATGTCGAACAGATCTGTTCGACATGCCCAACGCATTATTTAATCGAATACCTCTTCTGTACTCAAAAGAGGATTACATTTCTGTTTAACATTTGTTATTGGCCGAGTATTACACAAAAAACATAAGCTGTACCTGACTTATATTTACCCTTTACGGAAACAAAAAATTTAGTGAGATTGGACTGTTTTTATGTTGTAAACACCATTCCGTTTGTAAGTAACGTCTAAATAGTTAAGATTATATTAATATCGTAAAAAATACTTTTGAGTATAGGTTTAACAAATCAATAAATAAGTTGAGATTGATGCAATTTAAATAAATGAAAATTAAAAAAAGACGTTCAATTTTTAGAGACCAGAGTAACATTGAATAGATTTTTTCCAGAGACAAAAAATAGGATAGGAAACAAAAAGTCTAGATAAAAATATTTTTTGTTCTTCATTCTGTCTTAAAAGCTTATTACCATAGTTATTTTCTGGAATCATAACTAAAGGATCGAGAAATGCTGCTTGCCTGTCTGCTGATGCCTGGCCCACTCAAGGCCACACTATTGAATAACTTACTGTGCACACACATAATTATTTTTTATGATAATATTAAAACTTAAAAACTGCACTAAATGATTTGATGCCTACGTATTTATTGAATTGAAATACTATTAATAATTCTTCAGAAAACAAGAATAGTTATAATGTTTGATTGAGCACATATTATTAACTAACGTACGCACGGGACGCTGGCAGGTGCGATTTGGCAGGGAAGCTTTCGTTAACAATATAAAAACTTTATAATTTTGTAGAGAATAGAAGCGAATGTGTCGGCAGCTAATGGGTCTAATGAGGTGTAATGTGATTAAGTGCGTTGTCTATTCTGAAATTGGGCTATCTCCAAGACGATTTTCCAAAGTTATCTTTTTATTCCGCATTCCTTGTGTTTTGCTCTAAATAAAAGAGATTGAGTTAATCGTCTCGGCGTCCCACGTGCTCGTGTTAAGGGGAAGTGTTTTTGTTCTAGGCAATATTTAATAATTTATCTCTCACACGCACGACTACGCTCTCACAGATTACCAGCTAAAATAGCAGATTAATGCTGCTGTGTTTCGTATGGTAAGTGTAGAGAATCGGAGATCCTTTTTAAAAGAAATGATGATAAGAATCAAAATGAACGAATTAATTTTGATTCTTATTCAAGGATAGATGTAGATATCTGGGGGTCACAGCATCCGCTTACCATCAGTTGTCGTGTGTACTATCTGTATGCTCGTTTGTCACCCTTATTCTATACAGAAAACAACTTTTTGACTTTTTGACGTGGTAGAGCCACGCTGCAGCTATATTTCTGGTCGAATCAAGAATCGATCGGCTCGACCGGGGTAGGACTACTCTCTCACAGAATACTAGCGTAAAATAGCAGCTTAATGCTGCTGTGTTTCGTATGGTGAGTGTAGAGAACCGGAGACCCTTTTTACTGGTAATGAGGCATTCTATCTTAGTCCTCAGGGGTGACAACACATCTGCGGTTTGATTCTTAATCGAGAATAAATGTAGATGTCTATGGGGCACAGCATCCACTTACCATCAGGTGGACTGTGTGCTCGTTTGTCACCCTTATTCTATAAAAAAAAAACTTACAGGTCCTATATAGGACGTGATACACCGGCTTACTAACTAAACTTACGGCTGATAATGCGTGCTTCGTGCTTAACTTTAGTGTTTGAAGTATTGATTATTTTTAAATTAAATTGAAGTAATGGACTAACAGTTAACGCGATGGTTAGGGGCTACTGTAGCCCATAGGCACTTGGAACCAACTTCAAACGAAGAAGGTTACAGATACGTTGTTATCTCCGAGAAGGTCTTAGCTCTTAGCCGGAAATTCTCTATACCTTTCGAAACACAGCAGAGCACGCACTGCAACTTACAGACAGAGATAGGTAAGAGTTTGTTATCTACCCAAATAGTCTCAGGCAGAACAGGAATCATTCCACCTTGTTTAAAGTTACAGCTCGCCAATGAGTTGATGTACATATTTAGGGAAGGACCAACTTGTTTATGAATGTCACAGAATTTAAGCCGCCCATAAACCCCTCTTTTATAAATAAGTGATCACCGTTATCATCTTTAGTTAATTTTTCAATCACCAAGACTTATCAAGTTAGGTTTTTTACACTATGACGGAGTCTCAATATTACCGTTTCCTTTTAAAGACAAAATTATTTTTAAAACAAAATATATTTTCAAACAAACAACAATAGTCCTGCGAAGCAATGTTTCAGTCCGTTCCCAAGGGAACGCACTTCCTGATATTGTCCGATAAATAGTTATGCGGTCGAGATTATGCTATTGTGGAAATGAAAAGTGAGTGTTACCTACTTATACGTAACAGTTACATAGTTGTAGGCGATAAGAGAAACTTGTGTAAGTTGTAATATTAAATATCTATAAACGTATAAAAAATTGTAGTGTCTGTCTGTAATATTGAAATAACTAGCTTTTATTAAGCTTAGCGGGTTATTTGTATGCTATTAAGGCACGGATAACCGTGTTTTTTAAAAGAAACATTTATAATTTTTTGTCTGTCTGTCTGTCCGGGCTAATTTTCGAAATGGCTGAACCGATGGTGATGATACTTTACGTACAGATAGAGAGCAATGCCAGGAGGGATCTAGGCTATATTATATTTTATTCGTAAAACTTGAAGTTTTTTTTTCTTGAAGAAACCCAAAATTGATAAAATAAATAGTCTTTGATTATATACATAACATAATCACTCACGCCTGTCACCCAGAGGGCTAGGCAGCGACTACGGATTTTTATTTGGCTCGATCCTGACACACCTCTCGCCTCCTTTACATCTATATGCCTACGCATACATACTCGTTGGTTAAGGGTACTCTTTATCTGGCCTATCTTAATATATCGCCAATTCCAGGGCCAGGTCGATAAACTTTTGTCTGGGGCGTCCTTTCCCGACTCTGCGGTTCACTTCTGCAACATAGATTTGCTTTTTCACTCTTTCCTCGTTCATTCTTTCTACATAACCGAACCACCGAAGCATTTCCTTCTTAATCCTGGTTACAATATTGATTATCTTATATCAAAATAACGCCATATGGATAAATCCTATCCAGGCGAAGCCGAGGCGGGTCCGCTAGTTATTAATATTTTTTTATAAAGAGAACTACTAAGCAACATATCAATACTACGGGCCTTTCCCCTTACAGGAAAGTATTGTCGTAATCACTATTCGTGGCAGGCTGATCGGTGATTGCAGTGTTATTTGTACCAGTTTCATACCTATGACGTTGCTCTCAGTACACGAGACGGTTCTTCGACGTAAACTATATGTTTATGTACCACACATCGATTACATGTTCGTGAATGTTGACATCCATTTAAACGTATCTTCCAGGAAGCTTTACTTTTTTTAAATAAAAATGGTTGAAGTATAGTTTTGTTCCTTAATGGAATAACCTGCCGTAATAATGATGCTCGGTGGACGGATTTTAGATGCCATGCACTTTAGAGGCCTTAGTATGAATATTTAAAATTAATGTGACGTCGACGTGTCGGACGTTGGCGCGTAAGTCCTCGAACGATACTTTTTTTTATAAAATAAGGGTGACAAACGAGCAAACAGTCCACCTGACGGTAAGTGGATGCTGTGGTGCATAAACACCTACAATTATCATCGATTAAGAATTAAAATGCAGATGTGTTGTCATCCCTGAGATCTAAGACGGAATGCCTCGTTTCCAGTAAAGAGGGTCTCCGGTTGTCTACACTCACCATATGAAACACAGCAGTATTAAGCTGCTATTTTACGCTAGTATTCTAAGAGAGCGTGGTCCTACCCTGGTCGACCAGACCCATTCGTGCTACTACTATAATATTGCTGCAGCGTGGCTCTACCACTTATAGAAAAGTGGAGTATTCACGTGTTCTTAGAAGCGTTCGCGGACTGAGAGATTAAAAAAATATGTTCACTTTCGAAGCTTTGTTAGCTTAAACATGCATGCTGGGTAGCCGTAACTGCACTACGTTATGCAAGACCGTTTAGAGTTAACTGGAGCTGCACGTGGCCGCTCCTTAACCGTCGTGCGGCGCAATTGGGCCGGCTCGGGAATAACCGGCTGACTCATGAGTGCGGCCTCGCCTAGCGCCCACTGATGGATTTATACGACATGCTGGGGTTGCCAGGTTAACCTCGCGTATTTGGGGACAATTTCTTTTATTAGTGTATTACTTGTACTCGTGTCGTATGGCCATCGATTTGATTTTTGGGTCTCCGAAATGAGTTGGAACCCAGAACCAATTCTAGAACGCTCTACATTCCTATATATCAGACAACCCCGAACGTCGTTAATACCAAACTTGGTCCCCTTTTCACAAATATGTATGTGGTGGCATTATTACGAACATATTCCTTTGTTTTTCATAAATTATTTTAAAAACTAGGAACCAAAAATTGTCCATTTATACCGCCGCTAGCAGACATCCAGCAAATAAATTAAATTAGTCTAGTTTTGGAAAAGGAAACATAAGAGATGATGATTTCGTAAATTTTTATTTTTTATTTATTTTCTTTCTCGGTCGCACGGTCACATAGCGACAGCAATAGATCTGTTGGGAATCTATTCTTCAAATGTTTCGCCGCCCGATATCCTCTTATACATTGATTTGTTGGCTCAGCTGTTGTGTGTAGGACGACGATAAAGTAAGTGGAACAGCACTCACTTTGAGATAATTTTGAATGATTTTTGAAGTGACTGACAGCGATACCGAATTAATTTAAAAACAATTGTGAAGGTGTGTTAATACAGACATTAACTCTCAATGTCAAACTTATGAAAAATACGAAAAGATTGTACACCATACATATGAGTACTTTGATAATACCAACGTATTAGGACTGCAGCACGAATGGGTCAGCTTGTCTAGGGAAGGACCATGGTCACCAGAGTAACAGCGTGATATACTTAGCAGCATAATCCTGCTGTATTAAGGCTGATTTACACGGGGTCAGTAACAGGCGCCAGTGCTGGCGTCGAGGATTGACTTGCACCGTTTACGCGCAGTCAGTAGTCGCGCAGAGAGTGCTGTATTGACTCCAAATCAATTTACATTATGCCAGTACCGGGTCAGTACTGACTTGGCTCGAATTTGGAGCCAGTTATTGTCCCTGTGTAAATCAGCCATTACGCATGGTGAGTGACAAGAACTGGGGACAATTTTTACTGGTAACGAGGACTTACGTCTTAGTCATCAGGGCTGACAATTATCTGCATTTTGATTCATAATTCGACAATTGATGTAGGTGTCTATGGTCACGGCATCCATTTAGCATTAGATGGATTGTATGCTCGTTTGTCACCCTTACCGTTACCGCTACATTCCATCAAAAGACCACTGCTGTACATAGCTCTCCCCCATAGATTGCCTCATAGGGGGATTTTTTTTATATCTATATAAATAAAATGATAGAGGTTTGCATTTGTGAGCGCATCACGGAAAAACTACTGGATATATTTCAATTAGGTTTTCTAGGTTTTATTTCTTAGACACGGCTCAAAAAAATTGCGATATCTTCGTTTAATATAAAGTTATTAAAGTTTTAAGAAACAACGATTTTTATAAGCACTACGTGTTCAGTGATGTGTGCTTTCTTGCCGCGGAGAAGATCGAAAACTTTGTTAATATATCAAGCAACGCGGACGAAGTCGCGTGTATCAGCTAGTTAGCCATAAAGTATAATTGTATTTAAGAACCGGCTTTACGTACCGTACGTAAGAGGGAATTAAATTTAAAACAAAATTGTTCTGTTGCTGATGATCTTCTTAAAATCTTTTGCTACTTGTTTACCAACCTACAAAAGTTCCCCGCTGAACATAGGCCACCCCCATAGATTGCCTCATAGTACTGTTGCCGTGTCCTGTGTCAGTTTACCTCTGGCACCACTTACGACACTCACGAGATATGGGGTAATAGATATTCTTACACCACAACTACACGGTTACTTGTTGCCTCCTACAGCGAAATAGATATAACGAAATTAGATAATTCAAACGTCGTAACCGGGACAACAGCTGTTACTTCATGTAACATGTTATTTGTAATCACTATAAAAAAATCGTCTACCGTATATTTTGTTCTAACATTAACCGACGACAGAATTACGAGCGTGCGTGTCAGGACTAGATCGTTCCGGGGCATTATTTATTCGAAAAAAATGAATGGACCGCAAAATCAAGAATCACCTCGACTTCGCTGGCTAGATGTGTAATTTTAGAAAAGTTTGCGCCAGTTTCATGAAGATTTATCTATTTTCAAGGTCTCGGATATGTGCGTCGCTGGTTTGGTGTAAACATGGCAGGTATGATTGTTTAGCTATCCATTAGAGTGACGAGATGGATGCGTGTTATTGCGAAAACATAGAGTACACAGTGTAGTACACACAATAGCGACGCAGGTAAAGGTATCTTACACTGAAAATTGTGCGTTAACATTGCTCAGGACAAAAAAATATTTAAAATTTCGCCAAAAAAGTATGTAAATCTGTAAAGGCTTATATTTAACGTAATATAAAATATCTTATTAAATGTACAAGCTGTAGAAAAGATATCTTACACTGAAAATTGTGCGTTAACATTGCTCAGGACAAAAAAATATTTAAAATTTCGCCAAAAAATATGTAAATCTGTAAAGGCTAATATTTAATATAATATATTTTATAATATATTATTAAATGTACAAGCTGTAGATATTGTTTCAATAAAATATTGAAACAATAAAATATTCAATTAAATGATTCTATCGTCACATATTTTCCTTATTTATCATGGTACAGCATGACACATATATGTGTATATATATTTATATATATATATATATATATAAATTCTGGTTTATTCGAACTTCGTTACCTTTTTTTCTCATTTACTAGGTTGATCAATAAGTTTTGGAAACGCAATGAAACTAGGATAAGTATATATTTTAAAATAAAAATAAAAAATATATTTGTAAATTGTATTTACTTTTTAATTTAATCGCCTTTTGAGCAAATACAACTTGAATAGCGTTTTGCAAGTTGGTTAATTTCCTTGGGAAAAAAAGGCTTGATCCTGGGACTCGAAAAAGGCCTCTACAGCACACATCACCTCATCGTCGCTGTCGAATCTTATACCACGCAAGTGCTTTTTCAGGTTTTTTTTTGATAAAAAGGTGAAAATCACGGTGCTAGATCCGGAGAATTTGGTGGGTGCTGCATCAACTGAAACCCAGCAGTCCGGATGGCAGCACCTGCAACAACAGACCGATGGGCAGGGACATTATCATGATGAAAAAGTACTCCAGCACGCAATTTTCCTCGACGTTTATTCTTTAGTTCTTCGCGTAGTTTTTTGATTATGGTGCGTAATAATCTCCGGTTATTGCCTCTTCTTTACTTAAAAAGTCGATCATTATTATACCTTCCGCATCCCAGAATACAAAGGCCATTATTTTTCACGCGGACGCAGACACCTTGTATCCGTTGACTGGCGAGGAATCTCAGCTAAATAACGGAAGGTCACATGTCGATCTATCTTAACAATTTCTTCGATTTTTTTAACGTTTTCTTGCGTAGTGGCCGTCGTTTACCGCTCTGAGCGAGTGTCGTCATTGCAAGCGGTTGTGCCGCATTTAAATTCAGCGCGCCAGTATGCCACTGTAGAATAAGATGGAGCATTGTCTGCCAAAGTAGACTGCAGTTCATTAAAAACACTTTTCGTAAAAAATATTTTCAGTCAGAAATATTTAATAACCGCACGAAGTTCGAGTTTCTCGATTTTGCAAAGGAATCAAATTCCCGCCAAATATGAAGTTTGAAAAAAAATTTGGTATAGTTTTTTATTTATTTTTTTCTTGTCTTGGCTACTAATGAGTTTAAGATTCGAAAAAAATAGAACGCATTTCTATAACTAATTGAGGAGTGTTCTATTCCGAAAACTTATTGATCACACTAGTAGGTTTGCCACAAAAAATTGTGGCATGCCTATTGTATCACCAGGTATTCTCTATGGTTTTATTGAATAGATATCTTAATTATTTTATTTTATTCGAAAACAAACAGTGATAGGTTGCATAATTACTTGAAAGTATTATTACTATTACACTATTTATTTCTTTTGACCACTAAATAATGTTCTTTTTTGCTTTTTAACTAAACGTATAATAAAACACATTTATTATCATCATCATCATTACAGTGTATCAAAAATCTACTGCTGAACATACGTCTCCCTCATACACCTCCATAGTTGGCACGCTTGGCAGGCGGGTTGACAACCACAGATTTTTATTATTTTTGTTGTTGTTGTTATCAGGTGGATGTTGCTGCCCATCTCCTGTTTCATTTCCCTCTGTTGCCACTTACGATACCCACGGGATGATATGGGGTAGTGGGTATTCTTACATCGCTACACAATAATATATTATAAAATGTATTATATATTACACATAATATAATACATTTTATAACAACATGGCAAATATTTCTTTATTAATATTTGTAAAAAATATTAACAATGTCAAAATGGGCAATGCCAAATCGTAAGAGTGTTCAATTCTTTACCTTAATCCGGAAAATGTTTCATGTAGGCATAGTTTATTCCTTTTTTTTATATAATAAGGGTGGCAAACGAGCACACAGTCCACCTGATGGTAAGTGGATATTGTGGCCCATAGACATCTGCATCTATTCTCGATTAACCCTAATCTCTTTTTTTCTAAGTCTTACTAATTGTGTCTGAAAATCGGACAGTGAAAGTGTTAAGAATCAAAATGCTAATGCCTGAGGACTAAGATGGAATGCCTCGTTTCCGATTAAAAAGGTCTCCGGTTCTTTGCGCTCATCGTAAGAAACACAGCAGCATTAAGCTGCTATTTTAAGCTGGTTTTCTGTGAGAGCGTGGTCCTACCCAGGTCGAGCCGACCTATACGTGCTACAACTATAATATAGCTGCAGTATGGCTCTACCACGTATGGAAAAAAAACTTTAATTTAAAGATTAGTTATTATATTATATTACTTGTTATGAATATGGTCTAGATATTTCTGAAATGTTTTCGATTTTTTTTTGAATTAATTCTAATTGGTTTCACTATGATGGTGATCCAAATGCACCCAAAAGCGCCAATCTTAATTTCACGAACTGGTGATGTGCAGCAGCGTTACCAGTGCGAGGGCGTTACCACCCTCCTGCCAAATCTTCCAAATAATATTTACCTCCTAGCGCATTCTTGGGAAAGCCTATATCCAGTAGTGAACTTAAGTGATGTTAAATGATGACGATTAGTCGGTAGGCACGAGGATCGTATGTACCGTATGTGTCTTTGTGTGAATATGTCAAGATGTCACTCGCGCCAGACGCCCCAGACGTCTCCCTCCCGAAATAGTTGCGGTACATTGTTGCATTTATTTATATTATACATTATACATCCAACTGCTTGTTTCAAAGTCCAACTATAAACATGCATTTTCAGTTGGTATCAAAACTCGTTTGTAAGTCTGTTACTATTAAAATGTTAGATACATTTGGTCAGTGTAATATACGACATGATACTGCATTAGTAAATCAAGCAGTGCTGCCAGATAAAATTACCCATTGAGCACTAACGGCGATAAAAAAGCGCTAGATTCGATGAAATTAGCACATCAATAAAACGCGAGATTTCGCGCTAAATTGGCTATTTGTGAATTGATAAACAAAAAAAAACTTAATTGTATAGTTTGTAGTCATTTAATTAACTTACCATAACTTGAATTTACCTCAGCACGTAACAAAAATACATAGAATGCATTGATGGACTGAATTTTGAATGTTCAATGAATGCCTTGTTAAAAACTAATGAACGTATAGAACAGCAACAAAAAGTATGTCCATGTCAGAATTCAAAAATTGCTTAGTTATTAGCTAGGCGCTCAAACTATCATAATATGTGCGCTAGACTGAACACAAAAGCGCTATATAAAAGATCTAGCGCCGAAAGCGCTAAAATTGCAGCACTAAAATCAAGTTATAGTAAGATGACATCGGTCGCAAGAACCAAGATGGCGTCACCGAGGCGTTGCGTCAGGCGGGTCGCGCCCGCGCAACTCGGTCACTCGGCTGACCGGTGACCGCGTGCAAGACCGATTTGGATGCGCCGGCACTACGCTATTGGCTTCCGAGTTGCATTCTTAGATACGACTGTGAACTTATTGCAAATGTAACCGTCTGCAGTGTTTCATTGTAACGATATTAACACAACTTTAAATGTAACGTCTGCTTTTGAATATAGTGTCACATTTTATTTATTATGATTATATTGCGCTTTTCAGCGCTAACACCTCGAAAGTTATCTCTTTTCTCCCTTACAAGAACTTTTGATTTGGAATTTGTTTTGAAATGGATTTATTGACATACTTCGAATGCTTGGGCCTTGTTTTGTCAATGCATCTTGCTCCGCGCGCCGAAGAAGTTGGCATTTGAAGAAGGATGTGTTGCATCCATTTCTCACCCCTTAAACCTTATTTAAAATATAGTGTTAAGTTCTACTCATTGTGCATTTCATAATCAATAGATAGGCACTATCGCTCAAAACATATTAATTACCTTTGGAACTTTGACTATAAATAAACTGTTACTCGCCGGTTCCACTTTGGCGCAATTTAATCTTCTTCTTTATAAATGACTAACGATCCGCCCCGGCTACGCACGGGTGATTTTTGGATCTCGGCAACAGCGCCACCTACCGGGTCCAAATGTGAATATAAACCATCCATAAACCCATTCAAACACACACGAAAAATTCATCAAAATCGGTCAAGCCGTTTTTGAGTTTTAGCGAGACTAACTAATTTTTATAATTAATTTTTATATGTATATAGCGATTGTTATTGTTATTTAAAAGAAGACTTACTAGCTGCTCTCCGCAACTTCGTCTGCATGGAATTTATAACGATTTATTACGATATATTTAAAATTTTTTTTGCACGGGACCCTGATTCTTTTTCTAAAATAAAAGTAGCCTAAGCCTCCTCCATCAGCTATCTGTCAGTGAAAGTCCCGTCAAGTCCAGCCGTTTCAGAGATTATCCGGAACAAACAGACAGACAAAAATCTTAAAAAAAATTTTTTTTGTTATAAGTATCGTATAATATACTTTTATGTACATTTAATAAAAAGCTGTTACTTTGAAATTACAAACGGACACTTCAATTTAATTATTTGTATAGACTTCACGACTATAATTGTCTTTTAATGTGAAATTACATTTGAAATCGTATTAGACGTTCAAGCGTGGTTGGAAGATTGGAAGACAAATCCATCCAAACATTTAAAATAATATTTAAGATAAAGCAAAATATAAATAAAGTAGAATTTTTATTGGCACAAAATAAGGTTAACATTGTTAAGAACACTGTAAGATAATTAAATTAAACTTTTAATAAATAGTAAAAGCCGACTTCAGAGTACTAAAAGAATAATATCAATTTGCATACTGAGGTCGGTGCTAAGACATAGTTCATAGAAAAATTAAAATTCCGTCTCAGTATGTGAAATTATTTGATTTTTTTAAGTGTTTTGAAGTTGACTCTTACTTTTATTAAAAGTTTAAATTTTTACCCTTTTGAATGGTCACTAACAAAAAAATAACACTAGAATGTCTGTGTGTTCGTGTGTTTTTCCACGCTTATAGGTGGAATTATTTCTCCAAATTGGGAAAAATAAATATAATTGAAATCGGTTAACAATTGACAATGATATCACGCATACACAAAAACTTTTCCTTTAAGTCGGCAAAAAACAATTTCTTTTGAATTCATACTATTTTGAACACTAGCTTCTGAGCTGCAACTTAGATACGTTTCTTCCAATGACGCTATTTTTAACGTGGTTGAGCTATATAATATAGTTGCAGCATTGCATTATGATGGCAACACGAATGAGTCGGCTCGACCGAGGAAGGTCCACGCTTTCACAAAATACCATCGTGGAATAGCAGCTGAATGCGGCCTTGTTTCACAGGTGACTGTCGAGAACCGAAGACCCTTTTACTGTTACGAGGCATTCCATTTAGTCATCAAGGGTGGCAATACGTCTTAATTTTGATTCATAATTGAGGATACATGTCTATGGGTCACAGAATCCACTTAGCATCAGATGGACTGTGTGCTCTTTTGTCATCCTTATTCTATAAAAACACTATTATTTTACTGTTAGGTTACAAAGTCGCACAAACACTAACACTTTTTTGTAAAGTTGCACAAACAACATTTGGAGCACGCCTAATCAAGTTGATAAGGTGTCTAGAGCTCCAACACTTTCCTCAGCAGTGAAAAGGAGCGGAAGTCAAGATCATACCAAAGCCGACCAAGACTGATTATAGCGAATTGGGCTCCTTCCGCCCAATAGGGCTCTTGCCGGTCTTTGGAAAGTTGCTCGAAAAATTGTACATCAAGCGGCTCACATATTGTGCAACTAAGGCGGGACTACTCAACAGGCGTCAGTTTGGCTTCAGGGAACAGACCAGCACGACTGCAGTCATAGAAACGGCGCTCAGTGTCGTAAAAGCAGCTGAGAAGAAAGGTAAACAAGTGCTGGGCGTTTCCTTGGACATCCGCTCCGCGTTGTCCAAGGAAACACGCCTATTGATGAAGATTGATACCTCATCAATGTATCAAATCGCATTGATGTAGCGTTATTTTGTCTTCGAGATTAACAATATATACAATATAGTTTGTCATTTTATGTACCCCACTGTGTAAAACTGTCAATAAATTCCCAACAAGGACGGTATACTCCTTGGTGGAAAATCAAAAAAATCAAAAAATGAAACAAGTTGATATAGTCAGTCATAAATGCTGCTGCGTATCTTTGGATGAGTGACTGTTAGGTCATTAACCATAGGTGTGTGCTGGGATATATTTATTATTTTATACTTTATTTGCTTCTTTACCAATATTCATAGGATTTTTTTATTGGCTCCGTCGTGTCAAAATCTCAACCTACCGTGTAGTGGCGGTGTAAGAATATCCACTACCCCATATAATCTCATGGGTGTGAGACGACATAGGGAAGCAGAACCAGGAGATTGACAGCAGCGTCTTTCTGATAAAAGCTGAATAAAAATAAATAACCGCGGTTGTCAACCCGCTTGCCAAACGCGGCAACTATAGCAAATATCCTCCCTATGAGGCAGTCTATGGGAGAGGCCTATGTTCAGCTAGCACTCCACGAGAAAGCAAAACTTCCTAGCCGCTGACGTTTAAAAAAGATTGGTTGATATGATATGATATATTATACTAAATACCTTTTATTAACATACTTACCCTATTATTAACATAGTTACTTAACGATAACATAAAAATCAATTAACTTTATAAGTGAGAAACCTAATCTAATATAAGTCTAGCACCAGCATTTAATTTCGGAGGAAGCTGTTTCAACATGAATATGACATTTCAATTTGAGCCTCATGACTAAAGCCAAATGAAACAGCTCGAAAATTATTCAATATTAGCAATTTGAACGGGCGTCTGCAGGCTGCGGTATTAATAAGGAATGCCCCGCTCTTCCCGCTTTGTTCCCGTCTGTAACCCGGTGTCCCATGACGCGTCTCTGTGAATAAAACGCCTATTCTCTGCCCACTAAAATCCAATTGTGCGCGTCTATTTCTGAGCGCATTACACGTGTTTTATTATTACGACGAGTAGTACCGTTAGGAATCCCGACTGGTAATTGATAGTGGGTAGTTGGATGATAGGAAATAGAATAACCTGTAATACAATATGCGATGTACTTTGCTTTTGGTTAAAATTTTCAGCTTTTATTACTTGGTAGAGCCTTGTTGTAGCACATTATAGCTGCTTTACGAATGGGTCGACTCGACCAAGGAAGGACCACGATCGCAGAGTATACTAGCGTTAAATATCATCATAGTGCTGCTGTGTTTCATTTGTATATGTGTGACAAGCAACCTTAACGAGACAATCCATCTTAGTTCTCAGGGGTGATAACACATTTGCATTTTTATTATTGAGGGTGGGCGTAGGTGCCTTTCAGCTATAGCATCCACTTAACATCAAGAGTTAGTACTCTTGTTCCGCAGGGCCTGCAGCCTCCGGCAGCCAAATGCTTAGCCACTGCGCGTGATTAATTAAATCATTGTATTTCCGTAACTGGTAAAACTAAAATTCTTACTAAATATGTATACTATTATACATAATGTTATTATAATAATATCATATGATTATGTGCAATGATTATATGATATTATTATTTATTATAGTATTTGGAATTTGTGATCGTGATAACATTTAAAATAGGCCAGAAGAAAGTCATCATCAACCAGGATTTTTTTAGTGGTAGACTGCTTAGAACTCCTAACCAGTCTCCCTGTTAGGACTTCTAATCCGTTTAGTATCCTCACCCTCTTACTGTTTCAGCAGCTATGCACTGCTATGCTCTACACTCATCATACGAAACACAGCAGCATTAAGCTGCTATTTTACGCTGGTATTCTGTGAGAGCGTGGTCCTTCCCCGATCGAGCCGACCCATTCGTGCTACAACTATACTATTAATATTGCTGCAGCATGGCTCTACCACGTAGAAATTTAGTTATGTATGTAATATTAGTTATGGGTATAGAGAGCCAGTATTAAATTACAGGCTGTGAGCATTTCATTTTATTCGTCAGAGGCGACATAGGATCTGTAGGCTTCTTTATTTGATGTTAGCTGCAGTTGTAATAGGACTGCAGTAGCTTGTTACCATCAGGTACACTGTAAGTTCGTTTGTCACATTAGTATTTTTAACAAAACTTAATGTTTTTGAAGCCCTTTTACAAAGGTGAAAACGCATTCTTTCGCCATTTGTAGGAACAACATCGCTTACTAAATTGTATTGTGCCTAACAATAATCCATCACGCTGTCCAGACTTGGGGCGTTCACTAACGTGTCCGGGAAACGTATTTATTTAATCAGATTTATTCGAGGGTGATTGCTGTGGGGGTGGTTGAAGAGAGCTCGCTCACTTGTGGGTCAATAAAGCTATTAGACGGCGCTGCGATACCCATTACTGATAGCGGGCGGACGTGGGGAGAGTTGCGGTCGCCATGATATATTTCTGTTAGGGATTTATCTCATATTTGAATAAAAGCACATATAAAGACACGACAAGCATTCATTCAGCAACCTACACGCATGCAGTTTTAACTTAGAAAATAAAACAGTACATAAAAAAGAAAGATAAACATAAATAAGAGAACACATATTATATGATTGTATGAGTGACGTGATGCTGAAATGGGCATCTCAGATATTGCAGTGGATTAAATTGCTATGAAATTGTTTACAGTATTTACTTTCTATCTTTAGTAAATAATAGAGTGAATAATCAGTTTACAAAGCCTTTTTGAAAGGAATATTAGATCTTTTTCTTACTCCATATCTGCCATGTTGTTCCGTTCATCTTCTTCTTTTGAGTGTATTCGACAGATGTTTTTATAGCATTGGATTTACCATATCGCTTTAAATTTAACTTTTTATTCTTAGGTTTCCTAAAATTAACTTTGTAACATTATATTCAAAAAAAAAATCACGTCCTTCAGATTGATGTAGACCACTGCTTCGTAGCATTGTAGCACGAATGCTAGTCACCCTACACCGTAGGGCGGAAGATAACGCAAGCAATTTGCAGATGTAATATCTCAACGAAATTATTGTTGGCCACGAAAAGGGCGGGATGACCGATCCATATGGAGTTTATGACGTGTCGTGAACTCTCCTCTGTATTAACATTCTCATTTTGTTCGACAATGTAAGGGCGCCTTACTTATTGTGATTTCTTAAGTCAAGAGATTGGCCAATCTTTGTTTGTTTGATGGGGTGATGTAATGTTTACATAGATTGAGTGATAATATTGCGATATAGTCCGTGTAGTGGCGGTGTAAGAATGTCCACTACCCCATATAGTTCCTTGGGTGCCGTAAGAGGCGACAGAGGAAAATTGAAACAGGTGATGGGCAGCAGCATCTTCCTGACAACAACTCAAATTAATAAAAAACTGCGGTGGACATCCCACTCGCCAAGCGTGTCAAATATGGTAAAATCCCCCCTATGAGGCAATCATGGGGGAGGCCTATGTTCAGCAATAGACTTTTATAGGCTGTAATGGATGGATGGATTGCGATATACTGAAATTGGCCAGAATACGTGTGGTTTTTCAGATTCCTGTCGCAATTTTTAATGTTGAAATTGACAATATTCTTTGATTTGAAACACTTGAAACTTCTTTAGCAAATATCTCAATGAAAGAAAAAACTTAAATAGTTTGATGACTTTGATGTAATATACATTTTTAATGAATATCTCCGCTCCGCTACATTCACAGCCGGATTTCCTACAGTGTCAAAATTGTACCGACGGTAGGCTGTTTAAAGGTAAAAGGGGATTAAATATACATATTAAACGATAATTATTATATATATAACTGTATGATAATTAAGTTACTAGTTTTAGTTTTTTTTTTTATTATAGGTTTTAATGTTGTATATAATAAAATATTGTATATTAGTGTAGTAAATATGAAGATGGAATGGGAATGAGTAGAATGAAAAAAAACGGGACCCTTATAGGGTTAGGGTTACACTGTTGTCCATCCATCTGTTCGTCTTTGCGTCTACCAAGACCCTTTTTCTCAGGAACGCGACGCCCAGAGTATTAAGTTGAAATTAATAACAAATACTAAAAGTCTATGGTCTTGGAGGTATTAAAAATCAAGCATCTAAGTCCACCTTATGGTAAGTGGATGCTGTGGCCCATAGATATCTACATCTATCATCGATTAAGAATCCGAATGCAGATGCGTTGTTATCCATTAGCACTAAGATGGAATGCCTAGTTTTTAGTAAAAAGGGTCTCCGGTTCTTTACATTCATCTTACGAAAAACACCACTAAGCTGCTATTCTACGCTGGTATTCTGTGGTCCTATCCCGGTCGAGCCGACCCATTCGTGCTACAACCATAATATAGCTGCAGCGTGACTCTACCACGTATAAAACGACTTAAATAACTTTATTCCGAACCCTCAGGGCGGGAGTCTATCTCGCTTTTGTCCAGATTCTTTTCTTAAAATAATACATGTAAACTTTTACCTTTATAGAATTGAAGCAATCTAAAGTCTAATGTTAACTGTTTGACACGTGTGATGGGAAATAAACAGAACAATTATACTGGAATGTAAATCAGCTTCACATCCTAATTAAGAACATTCGAGTTGTAACTTCTTTTTTTCTTTATAATATAGTTTCTATAGTTTCTACGATGTTTATAAATATATTTAGACAGATCATTTACCAGCTGTAGCACTAGCGTGTTAAGTTATTACCGACCTAAAAAAAGGAGGTTCTCAGTTCGAATATATTTTATAACTATATCATATGTCACACATTCAATGCAAATAATACTAGATAGGGATAATACAATATTGATATAGATTTTAGAATTTTAAGAGAAAATTACAAATGCATTTACACTAACATAGCCACGTTTTAACAGTGGTAGAGCCACGCTGCAGCTTCTGCTGTAGCACGGATGGGCCGGCTCGAACCGGGGCGGTATCACGACCTCACAGAATACCAACGTAAAGTAGAAGCTTTGCTTGGTTTGCGTTTCGCTTGGTTAGTGCAGGTTGCCGGAGCCCCCTCATAACTTGGTAGCGTAATTCAAAAAGAAAAGACTACCCCAGGAGGGTACCAGCACCCCTGGTAATGGAGAATCCATCACTGAGCATCCACTGTCAAGCTACCCTCTTCTTCCTGAGCGTGGATGCTCAGGCTGCCCCGCGTATTTGGTTACTGGTTACTTCGCCTACGCGGATTCCGGATGTGGAGGATCATACACCTTCCCTGTTGGACCTTCTGCTGACCTCTCATCCCGACCGATATCAGGTTTCCGTCGATGTGTGATATTGGTATTAAGATGTGTAAAACGATAAACTGTTGCGTTGCCGACAAACTGGCAAAGTTTGGAGAGTTTGGAAAAATTTAAAAAGTAAATAATGTACACTCTTTCTAATAATAAAAAGAAAATACTAGCTCATAGTCATGAAATTATTTTAATGCTGTTAATTAAACGGCTGCAAAATTTCAGATTATTCAGACGTCGAGAAATGTGTAAAAACTGAATTAACAATATCCAGACACACAGATCAAGCTTATTAGATTACATATATAATATTGAGCGTGTAAGATAATAGTTTCTTGTAAAATTGTTTCGCATTGTCCGAAAACGTGCAGTGAACAGTCCGGTTATTGCTCTTTTGTTGGTCTCGGAGCATAACACAATTTCGCGGAGGCCATTAAAGGGTTTTATCGACGGCATCGGGCAATTCGGGCGAGGACTTATCAAGCCGCGCAATCTACTGCCGGTGACAGCAGGGCCCCGGTGGGCGGCATGCGAGATCGATGTTGCAAGGTTCACGAACGCCATGGGGAAATATTTCTATGGGAATAACTACGTTAACGACCATCTGTGGTCTGAGGGACGAATTTAGTGTTACTATATCCAAGAAACGTTTCGTTATGCGTTACTATTCGTTTTATTAAGAAACTAGTTTGGTTTCATGACTCTTCGGTACGGTAGCGGTATGACTGTCTCGTTGACTTAGTGGTTGTAACCGTGTTATCGTGGGGGTTCCTGGGTAGGGCCAAAATCAATTATTGGGTTTTCTGTAGTAGCCTGGAGTAAGCCCTGCGTCTGATCTCTCGCTGGTCGTGTCTGTTTTTCCGTTGTATCGGACTATGAAAGTGAGGGAATAGAGGTAGCACCTGTGTTTGCGCACATATTGTGTACTTTAATGCTGCCCTGCGCATATGGCTACAGTCTCCGTTAAGACTGGACGCCGTACATTCAAATTCAGTCTGAATGACAACTTAAAAAAATTGTACTTTTCTATGTTACGGTTTTCATATGTATGTACTTCGTACAAAATAAAACGGACCTTAAATAGAACGGAACGGTTTTCAAAAATTAGAACCGGACATTAATTAAAATCATTATTTTTAATATTTAAACGAATACTACGTATTGGATAAAAGTATGTTTTATTTTATTTTATATCGTTTAATTTCTACTCATTTTATTCCCAGCGTCACGAGGCATAGTCATTACTGCCTTCATGGTCATGAGCGGACTCCCAGGGACAGGACGGAAACCCTCCTCTGGCCATTGGTGCTATACTTGTTAAAGCACTCAAAACCTTGGCTATTCACACTTCCAAATTCAAATCCGCAAAATTGTTTTTTTATTAGGCTTTTCGTCGCGTTTCCTAGAATCGAATCATTCTTCATTCGGATAATCAAGTGAAAATTACAACTTTAAAGTCCTGGAAGGCATTGTACATAATAATTTCATAGTTACTTTCGATTGTTATCCCTCAACAATAAAGAAAAAGAAAGCTATTTATACAATTGTAAGTAGGGGTAGATTACATTCATAAGTCGCCTCTTGGCAACGGACTGCGCGGCAAAAAGTAATCTCATAGTAGACGGAACCCTTATAAATTCTAAACAGGTTATGAGGTCACAGCGTATTCTAACAAAGCACAGTAATAACATTAGATAGAATTTCATATAATTGTTATGTCGTGTTCAGTCCACTCAGATTGAGTGCCTGAAAGTCTAGACCGGACGTTGGGGAGTGATAAAACCCGAGTGGGGGCCCTACGGCGCGCCCCGGGTACTAAAGCGCGCTTTATTTGATGTATGGTTGTGATACATTAATGGAAAATAATTTAAATCCATTTTTAATCTCGGATCGCCGTTGATGTTATAATTACATATAGGGAAAATGGTGTTATAAATTTGTTAATCTGTTGAAAGTGGCTAATTATATTATAGTGGCCTGTATTTCTTATTCTACCAACATTATTTTTCTATTTCTTTCATGATTAACAGATAGAAATTGTCAAAGTCCAGTCTTTGTAAACCTTAGCTTAAAATATTTTACATAAGAAAATATAAAAAAAATATTAAACTCCTGATCAATGAAGTAGAGCGTGTGGTTATCGATAGATAGCGGTATAATCATCTCGTTTACGTCAGACATAAATTACCCAGGGCATTACGGGCAGTGTCAAATGAGCAAGATGTCTGCTATTGCGGTCGTCAATCCGCTTGCCGAGCGTGACTACCCGCCAAATTCCAGACTCTGGGCTGCTATTGAGAATTTGTTGACAGAAAAACCTTATAACTGATTTTGCTCCGACAGATTTTGATTTGAACCCAGGACCTCATGATAAGCAATCGCGTTTACGACCACTACCCCAATGAAGCTGTGTCTCTCACACACGCACACTGCCAAGCCCCACAGCACGATCATAAACGTATTATAATCTTGGAAGCGCCACGATTCAACACGCACCGCCGAACGTGCCCTTAGGGTAGCGCCTAAATGGAGAGCGTTAAATCTCTTGTTGGAATCTCAATTTACGTGGTTATTTATTTTTATACTGGTTCTCACTGTCCTTTGTTTCCATTCTCCTTCAGATTAACTGTGTACTACCTACATGGAATAATTTATTAGAAGGCCGATATACAACCAACATATTCAACTAAATGACTTCTACAATATAATTTTTACCGAAAGCAATTTGTTTCTTTTACTCATAGAATATTAGTTATTAACAGGAGCTAGGTGCTCCTTGTATGTCTAGCAGTTCGTCTGGGTAGGTGCCACCATCTCACCTATTTCTGCCGCCAAATAGCAATGCTTGCACTGCTGTGTTCCGGTCTGAAGGTTATAGAGAGCTAGTACAATTACAAACTGTGAGGCATTCCATTTTGGACCTCAGAGGAGACAATGCATCTGTGGGCTTCTTTGTTTGAAGTTGGCTGCAGGTGTCTATGGACTGAACCAATAGCCACTTACTATCAGGTGAACTGTAAGTTGGTTTGTCACTTTGGTTTTATAAAAAAACCTTAACCATTTCTCTGTCCCGTGAGTCATATAATATATGAACATTTTGAATGTTTAACTGTTGTGTTTTTTTTTTGCGGACAGAGAAGTCTTTAATTACTTATTTCATTTTAATTGATGACGCCATTTATTTATTATTACCAAATTGAATAATAAATTACCCCTCTAACTAATACAATCTGTATCGCAGCCATTTTATGAAATAATGAACAACATTAGACTATTGTAGATTTGAATTGACACAAAATGGTATTTTGTTTTAACCACATTAAGTTTATTTTTGCATTAAAGCTTACGTATAGTTAATATGTGTAAACAAGTGAAGATCTAAACATAATGCATTTTTCCTTAATATATTTCATTAAGGAAGGTTATTTAAAAAACTAAATTTAGTAGCTTGGGAAAAGCCAATTTTTGCAGTTGCTTTTGAATGTAAATAAGGTAAACTAATTTTGTATATATGTATTTACTACCTATTTTTGTTATTAACGTTACTGTGGTGTAATGGGAACTTTGAGTTTACTTTTCCTCCGAATACCAGTCTTACCCGAACGTGGTGTGCGCTATGCAATCAACGAATGAGGCTATGTTGAGTGACCAATATCGGTATATTCATTTGAAGATCCCGAATTCAAATTTCACTGACTAATGGATAGCAGCACCATCAGTACAAGGGCTTTGTGTTCACCATCCTGCTTAGCCAGCGTGGTGAGTATGCAGTGAGCATATTAATCAAGAAATGCGTCATAATGGTGTACTCTCAAAGAGGCGTTATGCAGGATAGAGTTGAAAAGGCTGACAAGGAAGATGCATGTTGACATATTTTATGTTGCTAAATTAAAAATAACCTTCCTTGTTACTCGATATAAAATATCGATTACATTTTATTTGGGAAGTTTAGTTCTATATTTTATTAATCATATTCCATTTCCATAGAATAATTTAAACTGGAATTATGCATTCTAATTTCACTAGTGGAATTATTATTTTACATAGCTCATTCACTATACATCGCCTGCCTTTTTTAAATCTTCTGCCAGTCGTAGGCTTTTTAAAGAACGCGCTAAATATCGAATTTTTTTAACTTATCATAAGCCGCCAGTACGTGACCATAATCCCACCTGGTGGTAAGTGATAGTCGCATATATCTGAAAGGGTTTTTCACGATCAATCGGTCGCTAGGACCTTGTTCTCTATACAGCAGGGTGCAGTAAGGTTGACACTTGGGGGAGAAGGTGGTTTGTTCTCTCTACTGTCTACTACCTCTGTCTATCCAGCATATTCTAACCCAAAATACAATAGTCAGTTTTGTGACCACAAAAACACAACACAAGATAAGAAAGTTTATTGAACAAATTGGCGATATATTGAAAATGGGCCTGATTAACCTTAGTACCCTTAACCGACTAGCATGTATGCGTCGGTATACGGATGTAAAGGAGGCGAGTGGTATGTCAGGATCGTGCCAAATGGTACTTAGTCTCTGCCTACCCCTCTGGGTGGCAGGCGTGAGTGTTTATGTTTATGTATGTATGTTATGTATATGTCAATTGACAATGCATGCGCATAATAATTTATTTCGTACGAATCCTTCGTGCGTCGTTCTCGAAGTTTCAACTAAGTTCTCGGGTACAGGACGACGGTACATTTAATAATTAATTCCCTTTAAAATTAAATATTAATTCGCTCAGCACTCCGTCACGCTAACGCCGTGCTGTCCTTCCTGCAAACTTTATAGCTAACTCTTGGCCGTATCATACTTTATTAAAGCCCCCCCAACTCTCCCGCCGATCTACAACGATTGTTTTTATTGCCCGTCTACATAGAATTTTAATAGTGGCCTACGGCCTACTTTATTTTAGTTTCGGTTTGGATGTTTTGGCAGCATTCAGTATTTTCAGTATAGTCCTCCGTGTTTACAAACATTATTTAGTTACCTATCGGTTCATGCGAATTTCTTATTTTACAAAGTAAATTATTGTATTTTCAATGTTTAAAATGTCGACTTGGAATTGTGTAGTAGTGGCGTAAAAAAATTCCACTACCCCATAATATAATCTCGTGGGTGTCGCACGTCTTCTTTATAACAACTAAAAATAATAAAAAAACCATAAGGCAATCTATGGGGGAAACCTATTTTCAGCAGAGGACTTTTGATAGGCTTCAATGAATGAATGAATGAATGAATTTGGCAATGGAAAGAATTTTATTCCATTTTATTATGATGCGTCGCGGATTCCGCTCATAAGCGTTCTTATTGGATAAGACAAGGTTAGGGCAAGTATAGTAGATTTATGCCTCCGAATTTCTTTGTGTTTGTGCCCTGCTTATCTCTACTTAGTACCTCAACTTAGACTTACTTTGCCAAGGTTTAGAAAAAGTAGCTTCAAAAATTTGGAGACAAAGAACTTACATAATCCTTTCAGTGTAAGTACACTCGTCCTAACAAGTTTTACAAGTAACGTACGTAATTATCAATTAGTGTGAAGAGTTGTAATGAGCCGCGCGTCTGGAGGGCTCCCCAGCAGACGATTAATTGCTCGCCCAGCGTCCGGTCTAGACTAGCAGACGCTTAAGCCGCCAGAGTGCCGTTGCTTTTGTAACAATCATGTTATCAACATGTTTGATTATTCTATTGCATGGAAGTACATTGCAATCCATCAAATAAAAGTCTTAGCCCCTCGTTACTACTGTCTGTGTGAATTGTCGTTTTTCCGTGATAGGAATTTGGAATTAGTATGTCATTAGTAGAATTGGCAACCCGGGCGTAATCCCTGCCAGCACTAATTAAATTGTTAATTTCAATTTATCGCCTCTCGTCGGTGAAAGAAAATACCGTGAGGAAACCTGCATGTCTGAAGAAAAATATTTTGAGGACATGTGAAGTCCGCCAACGCACTGGGGCTGCGCGGCGGATTAATCGCTCCATAAGCCTCACAAATGAGAGGTCTTTGCCCAGTATATAAAGACTGTCACTTTCTTTTTTTTATTTCAGCTAGGTGTATGAAATTACTAGTAATTTTATTCTCCTATTATTGTAGATGGGGACATAAACCTTTTCATGGATGACAGTCTGTGGAATTGAGGTTCGTTAATTTTGGATGGCTTTTCTGCCATCGGTTGGTAGCTTGAGCTACGTCCGTAAGTCAGCGAGTGCACAGCAGCGTGCGAGTGGAGTTGATATTTAGAGATAAAGATCTCACATTTCTTGCTGTGTTTTTATATAAAACATGTGATACACGAGAACACATTTCAACTGATGGTACTATTAAGTGGATGCTGTGACCCATAGACATCTATCCTCTATTAAGGATCAAAATGCAGACGCGTTGATGGAATAACTCTCTGGTTTTTCTCACTCATTACATAAAATACATCAGCAAAATACTAGCGTAAAATAGCAGCACGCTGGTTTTACTTTGCAAGTATGTTAATATGAAATTTATTGATCGAAATAATAACGTATTCAATTGTATTAATATTCATAATAACCTGTGGCACAGTGCGACAATATGCCTTAACATTTATCGCCTGAAGCAGACAACTCACTTATGGGTGTACTATTAATCTTGAAGAGATTTCCGAACCAAGACCTTGCTGTGAAGAGAAGCTCGCTACAAACTCAATCAAGCCGTACTTTATCAATCATTTTATTATTTATGACGTGACTTGGTTGGAAGTGTAATAGAAAACAAATAATTTATTTACATCACTACGTATTTTGTAAAGTTTAGGTTTATGTAAAAACTAGAGATGGGCCAAACATGGGTTTTATAGAATACTAATATTCGGCCGAATGTTCGGCAAAACTAATACCGAACCGAATATTCGACATAATTGATTACCACACCTAAACACTTCAGGTCTGTCCTTGTTAAATTTATAGAATAATTACCCTTTTCAGTTAATTATTTAATCTCCTGTTGCTACACTAATTAAAAAATAAAAATATGATTATTATGCTTATTCCTTACAATAAAGGCTTGATCATATTAAAAAGAGGTGGTAAGTGGATGCTGTTGCCCATATACATTGTTGTCACCCGTGAGGACTAAGATGAAATGCCTAAAATTGAATTATATCAGACCCTTTTTGCCTCCGGTTCTCTACACTCACCATACGAAACACAGCAGCATTAAGCTGCTATTTTACGCTGGTATTCTGTGAGAATGTGGTCCTTCCCCGGTCTAGCCGACTCATTCGTGCTACAACCAAAATATAGCTGCAGCATGGCTCTATTATGTACCATACATTTGTGATAACTATCTTTTTATCTAAGTATTGTTCTAGGAAATAAAACCAGTGTCTCAAAAGCATAAAGATAGGTACTCCGTAAATTACTTACCTTATGAAAACAACATAATTAAGTAAGATGTAGCATTCAATCATGATTATTTAAAGATCAGATCAATCAGTTTTAGTACCACTTTGCCTAACATTTGGTGATTAAGCCGTATATTCGGCCGAATAATATTCGTTAAATCTGCCGAATAACGAATATGAAACGAATATTCGATTCATCCCTTGTAAAATGCACAGAAATTAATAAAGAGTTAGACTTTACTATAATAACTTGTTTTACTATTTGTAACATTTTTTATCCGTGGTGTACGATGCACGTTCTACGGTTATACACGATCGTCTTACTATTTGTAGCAAAACCTGGCAGATCAGTTCAAAGAATGGCTGAACGTTTAACGCCGACGTTCCGATAATCGAGCTTTGGATCAAAACTAGGGATAATGACAGCGCCGGGTGATTTACGCGCCATTTGACTATTTTTAGCATACGGTTCGAGTAACAAGCGTCGGCGATGTTATTTAAATTTTTAGTATTTTCTTATCAGCGCGTTATTTATTTATTTATTTATTCTTTATTGCATTCCATAATATAAAAGAATACAAAGGGCGGACTTAATGCCTTGAGGCATTCTCTACCAGTCCACCCATGGTGTGGTGAGAATTTGACGTAGGTGTAGCAATATAGAATAAAAACAAAATAAAATTATAATTAACTACGTTATATATACATTATACTGATATATACAATAAATAGACTATAGAAATATCTCCTATTTGTACATATATACAAATATATACATACATAAACATACATATATACAAATATATACATACATACATAAACATACATATATACATATCAAAATACATATATAAATAGTACATATAAATAACTATGAATATATACGTCTAACAATATAAATAACATGGATGATTCATGTAAGAAGTGTTGTCTTTAATAGATGATTACGCACCAACTTTTAAAAACAGACTTATTGGGAGCTTTTCTGATGTCATCGGGCAAGGAGTTCCAAAGGCGTGTAGCCTAAACTGTAAAGGAGTTACCATAGAGCTCGGTGAAGTGAACTGGAATACATATTTTGTTGTTAGAAGAAGAACGTAGAACCCTATCATGAGATGAGGAGAGGTAGTGAAATTTACTCTTAAGATAAGAAGGCGAAAATGGGTCATTTAATATGGAAAAAAGAACAAGTAATATTCTGGAAATACGCCTCTGCCGGATTGTAAGCCAATTAAGCTTAGATCTATATTGCGAAATATGGTCATACTTACGAAGCCCGAAAATAAATCTTATACAGTTATTGAGAAGGCGTTCCAGCTTGTTCAGAAGATCCTGGGACAGATCCGGGTAACACACATCTGCATAATCAATTATGGGTAATATGAGCGATTGGACTAGCATGATCTTAGGACTTTGTGGGGAGAAAATGTTTTACACGATACAGAGAACGTAATTGTCCACTACTGGACATGGGTCTTTAACAGAAAGAAGAATTCGAAACGCAGTAGCAGACAGCTCGCACCTTTGCCACCGCTTACCAATACTGATGGTTTAAGAATGTTTATACCGCTATCTATCGAAAGTTACAAGATCTATCTTATTAAAAACACAGATTATTTTCTTTTAACATTATTAAACCATTCAAAGACGGAATATAAAAAATTCTATCCTATATTAAGCAAAACACTACCTCATCTTGTATGCAAAATACCTATTACTAACTTATTCTTTGCTCGAAGATTTTTTAATTACAAAGGTCCTATATAATCCACTCCTATATAATCTTGCTAACAAATTATTAAATCTATACTAATATAATAAAGCGCAAGAGTTTTTTTTGTTTGTTTAAACGCGCTAATCTCTGGAACTACCGGTCCGATTTGAAAAATTATTTTTGTATATTATAGCCATGAGGAATAGTATAGGCTATCTAGCATTAGTTTATATCTCTCAGCTAGCCTTAAATATTGATTTTTGTTAAGCAAGTCAGAAGAAAAAGTGCTCCCGAAATTATTTATCCGCGTGCGCTGGTGTTATGGTTAGTGATACGTAAATACAATGTAGTACAAAAATATAGATCTTTACTCCGTCTAAAAAAAAGTCCGCGATACCATATGCCTATTTCTTATAATACATAAGCCACAATAAGGTATTTTGTGACAAAACATATTGAAAATTAATAAGTGATTTATGAGCGTTATTATTAGGCATGGCATATTTATCCTTGCGAACTAAAGTTACTTCATCATCAAGACAATTTTATGAAGATAAACTTTGCTCTTTATAGCACGTTATTTAGACGCATAGTTTAAGAGATAATGTAAAATTAAAATAATTCAATACTTGGCTTGGCGCGCGAACGACGCATAAACCCTAGCCGCCCGGTGAGAACCGAGAGAAACCAGTATTGAATGCTTCTATGAACGAGGATAGTTCAATCATTATAGCTAAAAAAAATTAAAATTAATTGACCCGGATGAGCGTAGTAAAGATTAGTTACATCTTTATTTCTGAACTCTTTCATGTCACGTTGCTATGGTATTTTGAAAATTTTATTGATTAATAAGTATATGAGGTTGATAGCAAATTTATCAAGAATCATTTCATGCCTACAAACTTTTCATGTATCGTGTACGGTTTTCTTTAAAACTAGAAAAAACCGCGCTTCGGGTCACTTTCTGGGACTTGGGGGAGAGGGCACAGCTAGTATAATATATAAGTGAAGCCGGCCACAGTCGAGCGTGTGCCTGCTGTACTACCCTATGTCAGAGGAGTCACAGACAAGGTTGGCTACATCTTGAAGCGAGCTTCCATTAAAGAATACTTCAAGCCGCCAAAGAAGATTAGTCAATTTTTACCAACCGTCAAGTGTCATATCCCTCTACAAGATGCAGGAGTGTACAAGCTGGATTGTGAATGTGGTCTCTCTTACATAGGACAAACAAAAAGATCTATAAAAACCCGCGTAAAAGAACATATAGCTGACTTGAAGCACCGACGTATCGGGAAGTCTGCAGTTTGTGAACATGTTCAAGATCGTCCCCGCCATTACATTACATTAGATAGACCACAAATCCTCGCAAAAGAACACCGATTCCTACAAGGATGATTCGCGAGGCTATTGAAATTAAAAACATCCTAATTTCAATAGAGAAGATGGATGGGGGCTGCCATCTGCTTGGGATCGTATAATTAATAAAATTAAATCCAAACCCAAGTATACAACTGCAAGACTTCAAGATACTGTAAGCTCATTTTGCGTAGATCGGACCAAAAATTAATATTCAAAAATTGAAGGTAGCCGAGCTAACTATGACATCTGGACGTCAAACACCTCAGTCCCCCCCGTGACCATGGGTGTTGTAAAGCACCCGAAACGGCGGGAATCAAAAAGTTAAATTAAACGCGATAGAATCCGTAAAAATTAGTATCATTTAATATAAAATTGAAATTGAAATTCTGGGCAATTCAATTAATTGACACTACGATACCAATGGGACGCGACGCGACGATGGATTCTCTTACCTCGTTACCACACGCGAAGGTAGTCCTGCTAAAACCCTTTACTTAACCCACTCGAACGTTTCATACAAGCCTTGACATGTAACTGTACTAAAATTACATATATAAATGTTATTTAGATAAAAGTAATTTTTATTTTGTATTTACATTTTTCCAATAAACAAAATGATTGTTTTGTTTGTTTTATTGCTTTTCTATTAATAGCTCTCAACACACTACTTAAATAATGTCATTACGGCTTTAAGTTTATCTCTATATATAAAAATCAGTTGCTGTCCTATGATGTCTATAATGTCCTACTAAAACTCGAAAATGGCTAGACTGATTTTGATGAATTTTTTGTGTGTTTGAATGGGTCCCTGGATGGTTTAGATTCATAATTGGACCTGGTAGGTGGCGCTGTTGTCGAGACCCAGAAATCACCCGTGCGAAGCCGGGGCGGATCGCTAGTCTTCGTATGAAAATATTGCAAAACTGAAGTAACAAATGAACTAACAGATAGTAAGTGGGTCGGCGGTCCATGGACACCACTTGCAGCAAACTTCAAATAATGAACGTTTCAGATGCGTTGTCACCTCTAGGGACTAAAATGGAATGCTTCACAACCTATAATACTGACTCTCTATATCCTTCAGTTCGAAACACAGCAGTGCACGAACTGTTATTTGGCGGAAGAAAAATATGAGAGGGTGGTATCTACTCGAAGGACTCCCCGGACGAAAAATCTAAATCTAAATTTTTTATATCATATAAATGCAAACATCCATGACTAGGTTTATAGAATAAGGGTGACATACGAGCACACAGTCCACCTGATGTTAAGTGGATGCTGAGGTCCATAGACATATACATCTATCCTCAATAAAGAATAAAAATGCAGAAGCGTTGGCACCCCAGAGGACTAAGATGGAGTGCCTCGATTCCAGCAAAAATGGTCTCCGATTCTCTACACTCACCATACGAAATACAGCAGCATTAAGCAGTTATTTTACACTGGTATTCTGTGAGAGCGTGTTCCTTCCCCGGTGGAGCCGACCCATTCGTGCTACAACTATAGGTAATATAGGAGCAGCATGGCTCTACTACGTATAATACTTCTAATAATTTTCTGCGTGGTAGAACATAGTTTCAGCTATATTTTGACTTCACGAGGAGTAGCTGTTCACAATCAAGGAAGTACCATACACTCTCGTAAAGGCATTGTAAAATATTAACATAATACTGCTGTGATTTGTTTGGTAAGTAACAAGAACCGTAGACGGTTTTTACTTTTTATCGACAATACGGTATTCCATCTTATAGTGCTCAGGTGTGACAACGCATCTGCATTTTGATTCTTAAGAGGATAGATGTAGGTGTCTGTTTGTTACAGTATCCACTTTAAATCAGTTGAACTGTTTGCTCGCTTGTTACCCTTACTTGTACACAAATGTCGGTGCCACAACCTCAATCTTCGTAAACAGGGTCATAACGTTTGTGAGATCTTTAATCTTAAACTATAATATACTTGTGTGTATGGTTGACGTTTTTCCTTATGAGATCTGTTTATCTGATGTGGTTTACATGAAATTGCGAGAAGGGTTGTTACATGTCTGTATATATAACATATAAGTTGCATAACTATTTGACGGTAAAATTAATCTTGCGTGGCTTTCTTGGACGCCTTGCCTGCCTTCTGTGGATTGTGATGATGTTGAAAGGGTTACATAATAAGGCGCACGGTCACATACATATATTTAAACAAAACTTTTAATTGAAATGATAAGTTCAGAATAAATATAATTAGGGTAACAGAATAGAAATCACTAAATAACATTTTAAAACAAAGTCTCCCCTGATACAGAAGCTGACTATGTATTCTTTTTCCACCATTAATAAATATTTTTTTGAATTGAAAACGGTGAGACCGGTTTTTTTTAGGCGCGTTCGGCAATTTTTGGATGGATAAAATCTTATGAATACGCGTCACTAACATGCTGTAACAGTAATCTGTAGCTATGCACGTCGTAATGTGTTGCACATATACACAAATACATGTTTATGAATTATTATGTCAAATAAGTTATATTTATATATTGTTCATATCGATGGACTGTGATAATGAAGACGATTATGTTCAGTTTGCCGAATTTTGGGATGTAGATGTTTCTGTTTCTTTACTAAATTTTGCATTCTTTTGGTTACTTCATTGACAAACTCCAAAGCTGCAGTGTGGCTCTATCACATGTTAGGTCTCTGCTACACAGAATTTTTAGTTAGGTTTACATCACCGCTCACCGCTACCAACATTGCCACGAGAAAATAATAAATGTTTCATTTAATCAATAGCAAGATAAGTTATGCGATATAAAAAAAAAACTATTGGTAAATCCAATAGTTTTTTTTTGTGTTTTTGTGCATCCCCTAAGCGCATTAAAAAAATTACGTATAACATGATTATACGTAATTTTTTTAAAGTAGTTTAAATACACACAAGTTTTCTCTAATAACCTTATTATTATACTTCCAATTTTCCAATAATTTTATGTAAAACTTCAATTTAAAAAAAGTTTGGAAAATCCAAAAGTGCACGACTCATAATGCTCATATGATCATCATATCATCATTCAGGTCACTCCATAAAGTCCAAGACGTATTTAAGTATAAATATACTTAAATATATACATCCTACTTACTTTTAGTACGTAGTACTATTATTTATTCTGTGCTTTTAAAATATTGTAATAAAAATCTCTGATTATTATTATAATCAAGTATGTAAGAAATTTGGTTTTTCGAATATTTTGTATTTGTACAGCGATCTTTTTGAGCCGCTGCAAACAACCGATACAGTATCCACTCACGACGGCGGTTAACATCGAAGTGAGTGAGTGAGGCAGTCTATTTAGTAAAATAAATTATTACAAGGCTGCTAAAACACCGGAGTCCCCTATACCGGAGGCGTAGAAATCCGGAAAAATTTCCGGATTTCTACGCCGAAAAAAATTCATTATAACTAAACAAAAGAAAATTAAACTGCCATTTACATTCCATGGCTTCCCACATGATAGATGAAGAGATTAAAAAATAGATTGAGTTAAACAATTGATATTTTCAAAAGTTATCGTATTTACCACTCCATGCGGACTTTATAAATCTACGCCATAAGCCACTAAAACCACTTTTTTTATGTAAAAATAATATTTAATCAATTAAAAAAATATATTAATAAGTTCAACAATCATTTATCTTTCTGACAATGTGCTTTTTTATATCATTTATATGTTCAATATGATAGTTAGATACGATTTTATGCGACAAAACGTTGGAATCTTGATTTTTAGGCGCTAGTAGAACATACCTACGCCCTTTGCGCTTAAGGCATGCAATAGTCTCAGATCCCTACATTTTGCAGAGGGCAACGAACTATTAGCTATCTACGCCTTTACATGCTTTTGTCGTAGTCCTTAGTATGCAAGTCTAGCGCTGCGAGCTTAGAAGACGAGTTAATGGATCCTTTAATATTGTTTGTGACAGCCGTCTCAGTGTGAATTATAGAGAGCGCTCCTCGACTGCAGCGTTCTAAAAATATTTGGACTCTTCAATAAGAATATTTCAAATGCTGCATATTTATCAACCAACAAAATCTAGTTATTTCTCCGACATTTCGCTTTACACAACATTCAAATAAACACATGAAATAGTTCATTTTTTGACGTTGTTTGCAAAGTGGCTGTGATTCATATGAGTTTTTACTACATTTGTAATTATTTTTAATATCTACTTTTAATTTTAAGCCGACTTCAAAAAAGAAGGAGGATTACAAATCGACGGTGGGTGTGTACCGATTTCGATGATTATTTTTTATTAAATGGGTTATATCTACTTCAGGGGCGGTGTCATATAAATTTGGAGAAAAAATTTCCACTCCCAAGTAATGGATTGCGGAAAAATAGGTTGAAGTTTTAAAAGTAACTATTTAGTCACGTTGAGATTGTGATATTCCTTAGATCACTTAAAAGGGTGGAAAAAATTAACGTATAATCTATACATACATATTATACATACAAATAAATAAAATTGAAGTGTCTGTTTGTAATGTCAAAATAACAGCTTTTTACTAATTGCTTATGAAAGTATATATACGGTACTGATAACAAAAACACAATTTTTAAAAATTTGTCTGCCTGTTTGTTCCGGCTAATCTCCGAAACCGCTGGACCGATTTTGACGGGACTTTCACTGGTAGATAGCTCATATATAGGGAGTAACTTAGGCTACTTATATTTTAGAAAAATAATTAGGGTTCCGCGCAACAAAATAAAAACCCTAATTTACACAGCTAGTTAAAAGTAAAAGGCGACTGTCAAAAACAAAAAGAATAAAATGATTTCACATTCTGAAATCGGGGCTTTAATTCTCCTATAAGCTATGTCTTAGCAGCGTTTGCAGAATGTGAAATTATTTTATTCTTCTTCTTTTTCCACCGTTTTAAGTGAACTAAGTAATATCACAATCTCTCTCCCTTTTCAATAAATGACTATAAAAAGTCCCTTTTCAATAAATGACAATAAAAAGAGACGGACTTACAGATAATAAATACTTAATTTATGTAAGCAATAATCAAGTTATTTAAGTGTCTTTTTATAAAGGGATTTTTTAAAATAATAAAATAAAATAAAATTCTAAACCTTAGCCCACGTTAGGTACCCTAAGCGTTAAGACTCTTAATTTAAGAGCGCCTTTCTCTCGCCCGCATTCATACACGATTTGACCGCGTTGCGACTGCATCGAGTAAATAAACTTTGACTCATTATATATATATTCATGTTGGCGCCGGTGCCTGCCAACAATAAAGTAGGGTTCCGCATCTCTAATTTAATCTGTAAAGAAAAGTATAGTTGAAGTCTATATTACGTTCCACTGTTGGGCACAGGAGTTCTCACATTTCTATAAGGGTATTAAGAGAAGTTTTAAGAGTCGTGGTAGCTCAAGTCTAAGCGCTCGCTATAAATTTCATTTGTACGGTACCAACCCAGGTTCGCCAGCACCAATGAAGTTGTTAACACTTTGTTGGCGGTGAAGGAAAACATTTTTGAGGAAACCTGCATATCTAGAAATTAAAAAATCCTTTAAAAATATTCGCATTGCGGTAGCGTGGCGGACATTTCCTTACTCTAAAACTTATAGAATTTTAAATACCCTTGAAATATTTTCGGCCTTGGACTCAATGAACCGCTCAAATTTGACGTTTGACGAAATCTCAACCCCTAACAACTGAACTGAACTCAAACGCATCTATCTGACCACTAGGTCAAATCGGCCGGCTACCTCGCCATGGTGTAAAAACATAGATTTTTGGTTCACAGAGCTCGATGTGCTGTAACTCCGTACTACCCTCGAACCTTTATCTGATTTTATCGCACACATGTCACGTCGAGTACGTGTAGGTCACAAGTGAGTGCCTCTGTGTAAGTGCGTACGCGTGTGATAGGTACAAAATATAGAATAGAATAGAATAATTTTTATTCAATATTGATTACAAGGAATTCTTATTGAAAGTCATTTTTTTACTTTACTTTACAACTGGTTCGAAAAAAAAATCTCTGTCCTGGTAAGAGCCAGCAAGAAACCCAGCGGGACATTTTTTTAAAAATAAATTTTACAATATAAATGGTTACAAACTAGTTACAAAATTTATTTTAGAAACAGCTTGGAAGCGACCACCTCATTCCCAGGGTAACATGTATTCATTTATATTATAATAACCCTTTTTATACAGTTTATGTTTATTTAAATATTTAAAATTGGTAATAGAGATACCTTGTATATTTTCTGGGACTCTGTTGTAATAGCGTATACATTGCCCCAAGAATGTATTACTGACTCTGTGGAGTCGAGAGATTGGTATCACTAGCTTGTGTTTGTTCCTAGTGTTTACAGAGTGTATATCACTTTTTTTACTAAAACTATCTTTGTTTTTGTGAACATACATTAAATTTTCGTAAATATACTGAGAGGCCAAAGTTAATATATTTATTTCTTTAAATTTTTTTCTAAGTGACTCTCTCGGTTTCAGGATGTAATTAGCTCTTATGGCCCTCTTCTGCAAAACAAAAATAGTTTCTAAATCAGCCGCATTTCCCCATAGCAAAATCCCGTAAGACATTATGCTATGAAAATAACTGAAATAAACTAATCTAGCTGTCTTGACACTAGCGAGATCTCTGATCTTTTTTTACAGCATAAGCTGCAGAGCTTAGTCTGCTTGGCCCCACTGAAGTTTTGCGTCGAGAGTGATACCAAGAAAAACAGAGGATTCAACAGGGCTCAGTTCTTCCCATTTAAAACATTGAAATAACGAATGTTAAAATCTGAGTACCAATACTCAGATTTTAACATTTGTTGTTGTAAATTTAATACATTTAGTTTTATTGCCGTTTAAATGTAGATTATTAACGTTAAACCAATGCACAAATTTTAATATAGCATTATTCACTTCGTCATATTTAAATTATTGACGTTTAAGTTTAAAAATCAAGGAAGTATCATCAGCAAATAATACTATATCATGATTATCCCCTACAAGAGAAGGTAAGTCATTAATATACACTAACAATAGGAATGGGCCAAGAATCGAGCCCTGAGGGACACACATTTTTACGGACGACCCGGAAGAACTTTTACCATTAACTTTCTGCATTCTGTTACTTAAATATGAAATAATAAGTTTAAGCGCTGTATTCTTGACACCATAGTACTGTAGCTTCCTGATTAATGTCTCATGGTGAAAGGTCACAAAATACACCCAAAGCATCCTCTGAATTGCATCTCCCATGCACGAAAAATACGTTTTATAAAACCAAATTGATTTTTATGAAGCACTTTATTTATATAAAAAAAAACTTAACATCTGATCTAAAATAATTTTTTCAAAAATTTTACTTAATGTTGGTAGTATAGAAATTGGTCTAAAATTGGCGGGGTCTAATGTACTACCAGATTTAAATAAAGGTATGACTGTACTATGTTTCATTAGATCAGAAACACGTCAGATTCGATGCTTGTATTAAAATCGTGGCTAGATAAGGTGCTATTGTATCTATTATATTCTGCGCAGCAATGCTTTCCGACAATATTCTCAATTTATCGCCGCGGTGAAATGCGACAACGAAAACAAAAACCGTGTTTTTTTATATATATAGAATTAGGGTGACAAACGAGCACACAGTCAATCAAATTGCAGATGCGTTATCACCCCTGAGAACTAAGATAGAATACCTCGTTTACAGTAAAAAGGGTCTCAGGATCTCTACACTCACCATACGAAACACAGCAGCATTAAGCTGCTATTTTACGCTGATATTCTGTGAGAGCGTGGTACTTCCTAGGTCGAGCCGACCCATTCGTGCTACAACCATAATATAATTAAAGCATGGCTCTACCATGTATAATGGCAATGTAACAAAATTCATCAAACTACATGGTTTTTGTGTTACAAACGAGAGCTTTGTAAAAGTTAACCTAGAAATATCTCGTGGCCTTAGATATATTATTGTAATATATATAGAAATCAGGATGTTATTTTAAATTAGTAGAATCATAAATTTTGCTAGACGGACATACCCAGACCGTTGATGGAAAGCTGCATTTTAATTGGAAGGGGTTCTAGTACAGCAGTTGCTAATCGAACAGCCTAATGCGGCGATAACGGGAAATAAAACTATTATTCTTGTTAACGAACTTTGAACGAGGAATTTATTTAGTAAAATGTATATTTTTAATGTACTTTTTCAATGTACGTAATAGTATAGCTGATTTTATATATATTCTTACCGACTTTGTATAGGAAGAGGTTATCATCATTTGGACTGTTGTTTTTAATGAATTCAATATAGTATCTGTGTTGGGCTTATTGGTTCTGCTGTTTTCTTAAGTAATTGTTTTCGATCGAAGGATCTTTAAGAAATATCGTTCCTCTGTAATAGATTTAGTCTAATAACTCATTGTTTTTTTTCAGGTAAGTGTTATATTGACCAACATGACAGTGCAGCTTTACCGTCTTAATACTGGGTAAGTTGTTACTAATTACATAGCGTCACAAGAGAGTAGGCAGAGTCCAAAGAGCAGCGAGCTACTCGGATCACATGTAGCCAACAAAAAATATTGGTTTAGATGAAAAATTGTGAAAGAAGTGATTGGTAGCGAGTCCATCGCCTGCACAATCATAAACCCAATATCCCATCAGTCGCATAATATGAGTTGTAGAGATAGATTACAATAATGTTAGGATTGACTTGTACACCTGTATCTATTTAGTTGGACTGTTGGACCGATTTCGATGAAATATTTCGAGTGTGTTTGAGTTTAGACAGTCACGTTCAGGAGTTCACATGTTAGGTACGCAACACGTTTTGCACATTCTTTTTTGTTATTAGTCCACACAAATAGGATCTAGAAGTTCCAGACCAAAATGGAAATTATTAACGATTAATGACATGTTAAAAATATGTCAATTACACCACTATTTATTACTTACCTTATACAATTACTAGCTGTCCCCCGCGACTTCGCCCGCGTGGAATTTATTACGATTGGATTTCATGGATTTTAATTTTTTCGCGCGGAACCCTAATTCTTTTTCTAATTTTAAAGTAGCCTAAGTTACTCCTTATAACATCAGCTATCTGCCAGTGAATCCCAAAATCGATCCAGCCGTTTCGGAAATTAGCGGGAATGCCTCGCTTTCAATAAAAAGGGTCTCCGGTTCTCTACACTCACTATACGAAACACAGCAGCATTAAGCTGCTATATTACGCTGGTATTCTGTAAGAGCGTGGTCCTACCCAGGTCGAGCTGACCCATTCGTGCTACAACCATAATATAGCTGCAGTGTGGCTCTACTACGTAAAAAGTCTTATCTGGCATATTATAGTTTGCATCCAATATAATTTTCATCGGAGCGGTCACATTCGCCTTCATTGAAAAGAGCCTCTTGCGCTAAGATTACTCAAAGTGATACAACGTTATTTGATACCCACGGAATTGATTATCTTATGCCGGTACGTAGAAACGTACCATGCCGCCACATAACTCACATAATAAAACTCGTTCAGTATTAGCAGTATCAAATGTTGGTACTATATTATACAGATAACGTTCCAAATTGTCAAACAAAGTTTCGAAGAGATTGGCGGAGGCCGCGGCTACGGTCATTAATCATTGTAAACGCCAGGGAAATTCTATAAAAGGACATAATGGTCGCTAAATCCTCTACTTAACGGTTGATGTTTGCCCCTGCTCTTGTTTCAGTTTGGTCTAAGTGAAATGTTTAAGCGTTTTATAATATATATAACTGTAGGTATAAAGCCTGGAGCTGTGACAGCTCACGGTACAAGTACCCGATCGTCATAAGGATGGTCTTAAATTTTAAAGTATGCGAGCAAAACGAGCTCGATTCCCGCCGGCATCAAATAAAATGCTTGTGTTAGCCGTGGTTCACCACAGTAGTCGGATGCCAGATTCGAACCTATAATTTTCTAAATTTATAGTTCACACCCTGCCATTAGGCTACTGTCGCTTCAAAATAATTATTGAAATCTGATTTACTAGGTGCTAGTGAAAAATATCGTGATTTTCTTATGGTGATTGTTACGCATGTCACACTTTGGTTTTGTGTAGCGAACTTTTACTTACGTCAAACCCTTCTCCAGTGAGAAAGAGAGAAGGCCAGCTGTAAGACGTGTAAACTTAATTGGGCCTAGTACTTTATACAATGTACATATATATCAAGAAATATTACATAAAATGGTATGGTATGTAATGGTATAAACGAGGCAAAGAATTTATAGCTCTAGAAGTAATTTATCTTAGTTGTACTTATTACTTATCCTAAAATTTTAATTCGATTAAGGATTATGAGCGTACACACAATTATCGGTTTACTTGATATTTCACTGTCTGAAAGAAACGAATTCGCTTGGTATTTATTGCTCTACGTTTCAATTGCTGCTATGAGTCAATTGCTACGTTACTTCACTAGGTAATCATAAAGTTTAAGGCCTTAAGTGCGGTTGAAATGCCTAAATTCTTGGATATTTAAGTAAAAAAATCACAATAACTGTTCATTTAATCCGCAAAGAAAAAATACAGGGTGACAGAAGAAGATTATACAAAATTGTATTTTTGTCAACCCCTTATTAGAAAAAAAAATCCCCAAAGAGATCTTTGTCATATTTTGCAAAATTTCTCCAAAACGGCACAAGCTCTTTAAATAGTTTTTACACTAAAAAAAGGTCTTAAAAATATTAATATTTTTAATTGAGAGTTTTATTTTTATTCCCCGTTTTACTCGAGAAAATATAATTTTTCCCGAAATTGAATATATTAGCGCGAGCGTGCCTGCTCCGTCGCCCTGTAATCACCCGCGAGCTCTGTCGCAGTCGCAATCGCAGTCCGTTTTCGGACATCATCGAGGTGGATCGAGCATCGGAGTTGGAGCGACTTCGTTTAAATATATTTTAGTTTTTAAGAGTGGCAACCTCACCTCGTACCGGTGAGCGAAGTGCAGGGCAGCCTCCCACTATATGGAGGGAAGACATGGTAAGATATGCAGGAAGTCGATAGTGCAGGTGGCTTAGGACCATGCTTCGTGGAATTCATTGGCCTATATTTATATCTATATATGATAATGAAGCCAAATGTACTTACTACGAATACTCAATGTTTATTCCTCTTCACGTATTCTCATACGCTTTTCTCACTCACTCACACACGCACACACACACACACACACACACACACACACACACACACACACACACACACACACACACACACACACACACACACACACAAATAGGTCGTAAATAATACTTACCTACTACTATTAGGCAAGAGTGAATACGCTTTAAATAATAAATATTATAATAAGTACAATTATGTGTCACGTGTTAATAAAGCTATTGGGCTATTTTGATTTTTAATAAAGTGATTTTACTTTAATTTAAATAATTTATTTTGCCTTCTATACCAAGTAACGTTTTTCTGTCTCTCCTATTGAATTCGACAGTGCTCGCTGAAATTTAGCGTTTCGACGGCGAAATGGATCTGAATCGCGCGCTAACCTGGCTGTTAAGGTATTGCAAAAATAATCGAAAATATTTATTTTTACTTTCATGCCGAAAACTATCTTGTTCTATTGTATTACGGTTAAATGTTGTAAAGCAAGTATTTACAAAGGTTTTCATTATTTTGTTATTCAATTTTTACAGTTATTATCACAGTTTAGCTTACATTAGAAATTATTGGTGGGATGCGATGTATAAATTGGTACCTTATTTTCGTCAACAACTATATATATATATATATATATTTGGTATTATTTTACCAGTGGAGCTTCAACATAATCTTAAAAAATTAACTACCAATAATTATTTGATTTTCGGTCGGTGTTTTACATTTGAAGATCGGTTATAAAGAGCCATTAACGGGACATTTTGCAAAACCTACCTAATTTTTATGTCGTTTCATCAGCGTCATTCTTAGATTTGGGTAAGTAGTTGTCAGTTTCAAAGAAACACAACTAAGTTCACATTAAAAGAAATGCACGTCATTACAAGATTTCTAACGGAACGGAAGGCTACCGATAAGACTTCTTAAGAAGTTCAAATTTTATTTTTTACTTAAATTCCAGACTAAAATAAATGTGAAAGGTCTTTTATCTGCAATAATAATTTTCATCAAAAATAGCATAGACTTCATACACACGGTCAATCACACTGAAGATGATTAATTGTATTATAAAATATTTAATAGACTATTTCCAGTATAATGACACTAATTTCATCATTAATGTATGACTAAATATTAACTAACGTTTTATGATAAGGTCTTTTCTATAAAAGCTGCAAAATTTTTAAATCGCGGACCTCTTGGTTTGTTTTACTATTCACTTAATTAGCGAAAACAAGATGGACTGATCTCGAAGTTTGCTTTCTTGTGTAAAAGTGCTATTTAGAATTTTATGCCGATGATAATTAAAGTTTCTATGTAAATAGGTGTAACATAGCAGGTATTATATTCATCGGTAGCGGCCATTCATATTTGGGACAGTTTTCTGCAGCACTACGCCTACGAATTATTTCAAATAAGAAATACCAAAGCCAGCATCATTCTTAACACAATTTTATTAGCTTGATATGTATCTATGTAACGGAATTTTTGAATATGATTTTCATCCTCTTCCAAACGTTACATTGATTTAAAACTTCGCACACTTATCAAGGACCGATGACAATGCAATAATTTAAGTAGTTTGTCCCATTATCCTTGCCAGGGATCCTCAGGATTTGCGATTAATTTATAAAACAACTACGATTTCTGCCAGTTCAATCTACTGTAAGCCGCGTAAAAGAACTTCGGTCAAAAAAAACACGCTTTTGTAGGTTGCCGCACTAAAAATAGAAAATAATTTTCAATAAGTTTAAAATAAGAAAATAGTGTTTAACATAAAAAATAATTTTATTGTAATAAATCGTGGGGTGCTTGATGTCATTTGTTGTAAATATTTTTGTGGATATTTATAAAATTACCGTCATCATAAAAATATCTGAAAAAGCACCCCGCGCGGTTATCTACAAACGCCTGTTTTATTAGTATTTTTTTAAACTATTATTTTCTGTACAGAACCCGGCAAAGTGTTGCTCAAGGCACTATGAATACAGCAGCTGATAAAAATGTTACACTCATAACTGTTAACAAAAATTGTTATTATAAATGGTCCTATAGAAAAAATTATTCCGCCGTGTCAGGTGCAGGAGCTATTATTAGAAGGAGAAGAGGTAAAATTTTGTTTTAGAGATTGTTTTGTCTGCAATTGTGCATAAAAAAAAATACTTCAGCCAAAGAGCACAACTGGCATTATACTCAGGCCCATCAAATGGTATGGAAAAAAAAGTAATTTTACCAGGTTTCAAAAAAATTATTGCAAAAATTTTGTGTTAAAATTAAAATTAAAATTACAAACTTATCCAAGATACCTAATACTATATTGAAAAAAATATAAAAAATAATAAACTAATGAGTTTGTGTCAGTTTTTAAAAAGGTTACAAGATATAACAAAAAGACACAAAAATAAATGTCAAAAAAGTTCAGGATCTGATTGACGATATAGAGCTGACACTTAATCATGATTTTGGAAACCACGCCAGTTGTAAACAATACTTCTGTGAAAGCACACAAGAGAATTAAGAACAGACAAAATCTTTATTTTCAAATTTCCGCCGAGTTTTAAGTAGAAGGCCAAATACGCCATGTGCCAATTTAATTAAATATATTATTTATAAAGTGATCTTGACTAGTGATATTTCATCAATTCACCATTGATAAAAATGAGAACAGCAATTTTACAATTGTTTTTACAAGAAACACTATTAGTTGAACCTTGCAGCTTGTTCATTATTTTATTTATAAATACCTATAAATGTATATATTATTAATAAATGATTCCCATAATATTTTGTATTATTTTTGCGCTATCAGAAACGTTTTAAACTCTATAGAAAATGTGGCGTATGAAATGACTGACAATCACTAGAACATTTTATCTAGGTACAAAGATGTTTTACGTTTTCGTGGCCTCCACATGATATTTTTGTCAGCATTAGGTACCCTTCTGTATCTGAAACGAATATGAATATTGCATATGTATACGATACAAAAGTAAAGTAACAGGCTATGTAATTCGCTATGCTAGGCACAGGCCTCTTGCTTCTGAGAGGGTTTTAGGGCAATGTCCGCCGCGCTGCCCCAATGCGTGTTGGCAAACTTCACATATCTTCGAATTTTTTTTCTTATTCCTCAGACATATGCGGGTTTTCTCACGTTGTTTTCCTTCACCGCCGAGCACGTGCTAAAACAGCACTTAAAATTGCAATTAAAAATTTCATTGGTGCTGCCGGGGATCAAACCCGGGCGAAATTTACAGCAAGCGCCTAGACCCAGAGCTACTAATACGACACAAATAAATACGATTCAACGAATATAATAAAAACTCTTACGTATTTAAAACTTAAACACTTGATAGCTCGTGATGCCTACCGGACGAAGTTACAGCACCACATCGTTCAATGTAATTGAAGATGCTTAACCCCATCATATACTATATTAATCTTTGCACTTTTCTAAGTAATACAGAAAGTAGTCGCTAGGCGGTGTTGACGTCGGCTAAGATCTCTCACCGTTTCATCAAGGTCATTCCGGCTTCTTAAAGCCTTAATGAAGCTGATTCGGGGGCGACGGTATTCGTAGTCGACCATTTGGCTCAAATGTTAGAGTAATTGCATTTAATATTTCACCAGTCCCTTAACCGCGTGCGCCTTTCGCTTGCACCACATTGTGCTATTTACAATTCTACTTGTAACCCTCTAGGAGAGCCCAAGTGACAAATGATGTACAGTATTGGAAAAAAAACCCTCGCCGTTGTCACCGCACCGCAATAGGTATCGATGTTTATTCTAGCGACATAACGGTCATTTTTTACTAAGTTTCTACCGAGTTATTAATGGTTTTGGTTTGCTTGTTGTTGAATTTTTTTCATTTAATATGCTCCCGTCGTTTTTATTGGAGCTTTATTGAACTGCTTATTACAATGTGTGAATTCTTTTATATTATGCCGTTCTTTGTGATTTATGTTTTATAATGATGAAATTAGTCATAAAGAAGGGCGATGTGTGTATTTTTTTTTAAATATTTTATTTATTTTAAAGACGCCATCTTAACGTAACAACGCATCTCAATTATGATTCTTAAAGTAAAATTACAGTCTATATTCGTTCCATTGCATGCCACTGCCTTCCCCTAATTTTTCAAAGGGGTAAGAGCCATGGCAACTCAGAGGCTAAGCGCTCGCTGGAAATTTCACAGTACGTAAGCAACACGGGTTTGAACCCCGCCCGCTCTAATGTAATTATTAATTGCAATTTTAAGTGCTGATTTACAACGTGCTCGGCGCTGAAGGAAACACATCGTGAGGAAACCTGTATGTCTGAGAAGTTATAAAAATAATATCGAAAACATGTGAACTCCGCCAACACGCATTGTAGCAGCGCGGTGCACACTTCATTCATCTCTCTCATTCAAAATAGCAGCTTAATGCTGCTGTCATTCGTATGGTGAGTCTAGAAAACCGGAGACGGGAACGAGGCATTTCATCTTAGTCCTCTACGTCTGCATTTTGATTCTTAATCGAGGATAATAGATGTATCTATGGTAAGATATGTCTATGGCCAAAGCATCCTTTTATCATCACGTGGGCTGTATGTTCGTTTGTCACCCTCCTTATTTAATAAAAAACACAATTGGTATTAAATAAGTTTGAGAGTAATGTGTACATACTTTATCAGCATTGGGCTCAGCATTTGGCTGCGGCGCTGCGACACCGCGAGTTTAAATCCAGCACGAAGCCAGCTTTAACCTTAAATCCAACATTACTAGATACTACTGGCTGCGGTTTTCGTAGAACGTTTCGAAGGATGATACAAAAGGTTCTCGTGCAAAATGTAATGAAAAGCTTAAGACTCTGATATCTCTGATTAAGAATATTGAGGTGATTTGAATCTGTCATACATATATAATTTTGGTAAATTTGTCATCCTGACGGACTGTAAAAGTTTTTTGCAACATTTGGCTCTTTGTTATCAGAAATTTAATTGTGCGCGGAATGCCGATTATCTTTAGCATATTGCAGTCAATCTTAAGATTACAAATACGCAATAAAAGTGTTGAGCTCCAATTAATTTCGACTTCTAATTTAGCTAAAAGAAAATCACGATCTTAACGGTTTAGCGAGGCAAGTTACGATAGGATTCTGGTGTCATTACTACCAGTTTTGTCGGGTCGCATCAGTCTAGTGAAGTGCGGAGTGAAGTGCCATGGATAGTGTTTGATGGTTTCGTTATTTATTTTTTGTATCATTTGATATGTATTTATTTAAAAGTGTTTTGTTAGTGAACAAAGCCCCATTTCTCGCTTTTCTAAATAAATTTAAAAAGAAATCGCGTAGTAAGTCACGTCAGTTGTCAATGTCCGTTTGATTTAGCCTTACCAACCGCACAAGTAATATTTCACCCCGAGTTCCCCTCATTTGTTACATATCGAACAAATTATAAATGGCCTGCGCTATCAGAACACAAGCTTGCAATTTTTACATCATGGGGGTCCTGACTCACGTTTAATTACGTCGGCGGGCCAAATTACTTTAATGATGTTTAAATTAGGTCCGTAATAACACGGTGGGAGTTCGAAGATTGTATCAATATAACGGTTCCATGATTGATGCACGTTCCGCGCTAAAACAAAAGGTCGCAACGCTCCCTTGTGCTAGAGTATGCGTTCTAAGTTTTGCACAGTTATGTCGACTTTGTTACAAAGTTAGGACCGGTGAAGAGTGTGAGAGTAATATGTAGCTCAAATCCCGTGGATGTATTTGTACTTGTTTTTTTTAATGGTTTTTATTATTTTTTATTTCCACTAAAGAATAGAAAAAGCAAAAGAGCTGGTAGAATTTCTAAGGGTCAGTAAAAACCCTATCACTTGTCTTGTTGTTTGAGGACAAGATTTTGGATATTCCACGTCGACGTAGAAATTCTTATCTTCATTTACATAGATCAGGTCGTCGTAACATTACGCTGCTGGGCACGAGCCTCTCATGTTATAGGAAATATTTGCTGGATTCTGTAACGCTGTAACCATAAAGTGTTTAAAGCTCTCAGTGAAATTTTTACTTTATTAAATTACAACCCTTGTAAAAGTTAAGTTTCTAATATTTTATAGGAGTTAATAAAATGATAATTTAAAAATGAGACTCAAGACAGAAGAAGTAACAAATGTACGTATGTATGTTCTTTTGCTTTTTTAGAGACTTACTGTTATACACGAACCGTCGTCAGTTCGTTTTTTTCCTTCTGTCCTATTCCTTTGTCATCTTAGAATTATTTATTACTTTCGATTAAAATTGTAACGAAAAGTGTCTGAAACTTAAGAGGTAATACATTTTACCTAGGATTGTTTTTTTTGTTTCTGATGTGCTATTAAATTGTATATTGTATAAAATGTACTTATATCTACTTATTTGTAGCATTTTCTTTTTTGAAACGACACCAAAAATTGTGTCTAAAACTTAAACAGGAAGCAATTTAGAAAAAGTTAAAAGTTATAAAATATTCATCAACTTGTCCTAGAGCGCATTTCTCGGTATTCGACTGTACGATTTCACAGCAAGAATGTAAACTTTTTGTAAGCGTTCTTAAACATGAGAACACTGAACTATGAAGAAGTTTTAACATTTTTATGATATGTCTATATTATATTATGTATATTTGATAAATTAATAAAACCAAGAGATCCATATTACAAACCTCTCAGAAGAAAGTGACTAAAAATAGGAAACCTGGTATATCAAATTGGAAAATAGAAATACCATAAAATTTTTACATATTACAAAAGATCATATTTAGAATCTGCATAAGTAAATAGTGCAGATGATGAAATGTAAAATTTAGTTAATTTGCCGTTTACTCAGTTATTTATTTATAACAAGAAATTGCTGGCATAATTTTGAAAAACTTAATCAAGTTGTAATTACATAATTGTGTATAGAATAATTTACAGCGAGCGCTAACCATCTGAGCTATATATTATTAACCACGTGCTCGGCGGTGAAGGAAAACATCGTAAGGAAACCTGCATGTCTCAGAAATAAAAAAAAATATTTCGAAGACATGTGAAGTTCGCCAACACGCATTGGGGCAGTGCGGCGGACATTTTCTTGCCCTAAAACCCTCTCAGAAATGAGAGGAGGCCTGTGCCCAGCAGTGGGACGTATATAGGCTGTAACTTTACTTTTTTTGTATAGAATAAAACCAGTCCGACGTCGATATCATTAATTACTTATATTTATTTTTAATTTTTATAGTTGATTGTCTGTAAAGAACACTGATAGATTCAGATGATATGGTTTGAAAAAATAACGAACAGGGATAATTTAGCTTTGATGTCACTTCAATTTAGTAGTCGTAATAAATGTTTAGTCATGTATTGATGTCCGGGCACACTGACCATGAAAGAGAGTACTTTGTAAGTAATAAATTTGTTTGATATTAGAAGAAATCTTACAATTCATCTTATTTATATTTATCAGCTCGTAACGGTCCACAGCTGGACATACCAAGGATTGGCCAAATAGGCCACGCTTTTGATTGACTGTCGCAGTACCAGATGTCTGGTACCTTTGACACTGCTCTCCGTCGCCTGATTATTTTAAGGTGGCGACTGTCATGAGCATTTGCTCGATGTGAGCACGTTATAAGTCGAATATTCGGCATATCAGTACAGCGAGCCGAGCAGCTCGATGACGAGCGCCGAGCACTCGAGCCCGCTTCACACGGCGGTCGGTTTTTTGGCAAATCCCTTTGAGTGTTACATTACAAACCGAGAGCGCACTCGTTGCTCTGTTTGTGTCGTGGTATTTTTGCGTTTAGCAAAATGCTCTGTATTCGGGGGAAAAACAATTTTTGTTCAATCCGCCAGCTTTATTTCTCATTTTGAACAAATTTGTTGTCCAAATACACTTTATTTTCTTCTTTAAGTAGCAATAGCGGATAAAAAGGAACACAGCACACTTTACGTCCGCCATTTTGACTACCTACTGGTGCTGTAAAGCACCAGAAACGTCGGGAATTAAAAGTTAAAATTAAACGTGATATAATCCGTAAAATTAGTTTCATTTAATACCTACTGGAGCACAGTCAAACATATATTCGTCGCGAAGATTCAGGTTTCTTGAGCATTTGCTCACAACGAACAAATTCTGAATGCGAATATTATTCATATCGAGCAAATGCTCATGTCAGTCGCCACCTTTATATCTGACATGTGACAGTATACCGCCATTTATCGAAGGCCGTAAAGTCTTTCTGGTCTTTGCCAAATTCGCCTCTTACGACGTCTGTGGATGAGGCCTATGTTCAGCAGTGGACTTGTGAAGGGCTGTAATGATGATGATGATGATCGTACTATAATTCAGTCAATTGTACTATATATTATAGAAAAATAATATAGTACGAAAAATACTATATTTTCCCCTAATTCAACTGTCGCGATTTTTTATATTAACTGTGACTGGAAGTCTGGAACAAGTAAGTTTTACGGAAAGAATTTTTTCCGTCATGAATGTTAAGTGGAAAGAAGAAAGAAATAGATAATAAATTTAATTAAAAATGGATTGTTAATTTATTTTAATATGACTCTAAATTGCTCAGATTCCTATATTTATTTTAAAGGTTGATGGCCAAAGCGAAGAGCAATAACAAATATATATGGAAAAATGCATAAAGATTAAAAATAAATGCGTACTTTTTTTTCCCTGAATTTTCCAAAAGTACTATATTTTTGCATCTTTTTTGGGTAAATACTATATTTGTTCAAAAAAAAAAGGCAACCCTACTTGTGAGGTGGGTTACCGCAGTTATTTTATTTTTAGAAAAACGCTGCTGCATCTTCTGGTTCGTTTCGCGCTGTCGACTCTTACGACACCCAAGGGACCATATGGAGTAGATGATATTCTTACACCGCCACTACACGGTGTTATTTTTAAATTTTAACACTTTAATTATTACTTGCAATCTTTATTTGTTTCGTGTTGTTTGCTCAAGAATACTCTTGAAATGCACATCAGACCTAACAATCAATATATTTTAATTAACCGCACACATTGTACAATTATGTTTAATAATCCCGTCCCCTCGGTCGAAAGTTTGAGACAGTGTGTCCCTCAAATACGGGACCATTCCAAATGTTGACTGTCCATAATATGAAGTCATTATGATGCATGGCCATAAATGGTAAAAACTACCCGCATGCGTCGCACGCGTATTCGATCCCGGGCCCCCGTATTGTTAATTTTTTCCAACCTATTAAGTTTTGTTTGTGTGCCCGCGAGCACGTACCGAGCGTAATTTCGGGGGTTTATCGCCTCGGACACAAGCGGAATGTATTTATTCTTATGTCTGTTTGTGTGCTGCATTAAGTATTATTATGTTGACGTTTTTATTGTTGTCAGACTGCTTGGTTATTTGTTGCATGTTTAATGGATTTCTAGTTTTATTTGTTGACTAGCTGTTCCCCGCGAATTCGCCCGCGTGGAATTTATTGCGATTGGATTTCATGGGTTTAATTTTTTTAGCGCGGAACACTAATTCAAGTAAAGTAAAATGAAAGTAGCCTAAGTTACTCCTTATAACATCAGGTATCTGCCAGTGAAAGTCCCATCCAAATCGGTTCACAGGTTTTTGCGTGATGCGTGTTCAGACAGACGTCGTGTTAGAGTTATATTATAGTAATAGATAATTTTATGTTTAACTACAATATTTTTTTTATAACTATTTCTACATCGTATAATATAACATTTCTGAAAGGATTATTCAGATTTAGTCAGACTCGCTGATCCAGTGCGTGTTGGAAGACTTCACATGTCTTCGAAATATTATGATTTATTTCTTTAGCACTTAAAATTGCAATTGACAATTTCATTGAGTCCGCCGGGAATCGAACCCGGTACACAAAATTTTCGGCGATGGCTTTAGCTACCGCTTATAACGAGTACTTGTAACGAGGCATTCCATCTTAGTCCTCAGCGGTGAAAACGCATCTGTATTTTGATTCTTAATCCAGATAGATGTAGTTGTCAAGGGTCACGATATCCACTTACCATCCGGTGAACTGTAGTCTCATCAAAAATGATATGCATACCTATATTTCGGAGATATATTATGTCATCGTAATTATCATTTTTGATATTCAATTTATAAACAAACTGTTTTTTAGTAAAACTCCCCGAAACGAATTAAGCAAACCGAGATTACGTTTTTGGAAAGGGATCGTACCGGAAACGTTGCGGCCGTGTCAACACGGCCTTCTACAAATTTGGGGATCGCCGGGTTTTTTTGAAAAAATAAAAGTGGCGTATTGTTGCAAAGTAAACATTTAGGGATTATATAAAATATATAATATGCCTTGATAATCCGATCGGCTGACTAATTTCGTGTGTGCTTAGGTTACAATTATTCTATCAGCTTATATCTAGATCTAAACGAAGGTATTAATTAAGTTTCATTTTTTTTTAATATAAAAATATCAGCAATGCTATTAACATTACTAATATTCCCTTTGACCACTACTGATAAGCTTAAAATGCTTGTGTTAGGAGTGGTTCACGACATTAGTCGAATGGCGGATTCGAACCCACGACCTTTATAAACTCTTATATCTAGATACTTTTACGGCTCGGTAGACAGTGTTAATTGCGGGCCTGGTACTTGTTTGTCACCCTTATTCTATAAAAAATATACCTAGTGCTTAAAGTGCAAACCTGTTTGCTGTCTCTACCTGAACTGATATGAATAAATTTAGGGTCTTCGATATTTTTTTATAAATACCTAGAAAAATAATCAGTGCTTGTGTTCAGTAAACATTCGCACCTTTTAAATCAACAAAATATATTCATTTCCGTTTGATATTTACGATGGCATTTTAGGAATTTTATAAAAATTCGGCGTTCTTCTCATATAATTAAAAATGGGGCGTGTGACGAAATGAGGGCTGCCAGAAAAATCTTACTGCTTCCGCTAGGTGGCGGTTCCGGTAAAATCGTCTTGTTTACACCAGATGTATGATGTAAGGTGCTATACATTTGGTATTGCGATCGACAATCCTCATGCCAAGCGAAAAAGATGAAGGCGAGTAGACCCTTTAACGAGAGAAGCCTATGTCAAGCTATATCCTTTGACCTTAGACTCTGCTACGCCGGTCTGGGTAAGACGATGATCTATGTCCAAGGTAGCAAAATAATTTATCATCATCATCATCATCATTACAGCCCTTCACAAGTCCACCCCTGAACATAGACCTCCCCCTAGGAATGCCTCAAAGAACGGTCCAAAGCCACTTGTATCCACCATCTAGTGTGGAGCCGCCCTACACTTCGCTTACCGGTACGAGGTTGTCACTCGAGAACCTTTCTTTCCTCCTAAATGATTGGGACAGTGAAATACCGCCTTTGATTTTTTCAAATCAAATATATAGATTTTAACTGTACCACATAAAATAATACAATTTTTATTAATTGAGAACTTCTCGATTCAGTATGTTTTACTTCACCATTAATGGCGGTAACATTCACCGTTATGCAACGCTAACGTGCAAACGCTCAATAAATCGTTCCTCATCAAAATACATATTTTAATTGCTTTTTTTATGTTAATTCAAGAGATAACGACAGGCTGCAGATGCATGCGTAATAAACGAGATGAGGGGAATTCAAGTTTTCCAATAGCAAGTAAAATATTGGCGGAAGTTTCGTTTAAATATAACGAGGCTTAGATTTAAGAGTATGTTTTTTTTATAGGATAAGGGTGACAAACGAGCCCACAGTCCACGTGGTGGTAAGTGGTTGCTGTGACCCATAGACATCTACATCTATCTTCGATTACGAATCAAAATGCAGACGCATTGTCACCCGTGAGGACTAAAATGAAATGCCTCGTTTCCAGTTAGAAGGGTCTCAGATTTGATGACGGTAGTAAACATGATTTATATAATAGTATATAATACAAACGCGGGACTTCAAGATTAGAGGACTCAGGACAGAGGTATTTTCTTATTATTATAACGTCTTTCTCCTTTTATTTAGTACCATCTTCGATCTTAATGCATAAAGCTTCCATAGAAGTTAGTAGATTAGGCTCAGTAAGTTGGTAGAGCTAGTGCACACTTGTGATAGTTAATGTTCCACACCTTAGAAAACTTTCGGTAGTTTTCCGTGTACACGTTACATGTTATTTTTAGACCGCCTTTTGTCACCGACACCAGTTATAGTGGTAGTACATAACGCATATATTTTGATTTTTAAATATATCAAAGCAGGTCGTTTTTTACTTATAGTTGTTGTAATTTTTTTTTTATAAAATGAAAGTGACAAACGAGCACACAGTCCACCTGATGGTAAGTATATGCTGATGTGTAAACATATATATTTATCCTCAATTAAGAATCAAAATACAGATACGTCGTCACCCCCGAGAACTGCGATGGAATGCCTCGTTTCCAGTAAAAAGTGCACTCACCATACGAAACACACCAGTATTTAACTGCAATTTTACGCTGGTATCCTGTGAGAGCGTGGTGCTACCCCGGTCGTGCCCACCTATTCGTGCTACAACTATAATATACCTGCAGCTGGCTCTACCGCGTAATATAATCTTCTGGTTAAAATGGACCGCTTTTTAGATAGAATTTTCTCTAATCTTCCTGTTCGTTCCTGCATTCAGATTTACAGTTGTTTCATTTTATGATACCGTCACCGTTACAGTCTATTAAGAGGATACCTTGAAAATGAATAGTAGTTTTGGGGACGTGGCTTAGCCCGTCGTCGATGAAGCTCACGGACGACTGAGGGAGTGTCAAAATGAAAGTGATGCAATTACTTCATGTACGCAAATTACGATATAGCTATACCGAGCACGCACTCGGAAATAAACTACGTTAGCGCCAAACAACATTTTTTTTATAACAAAACTGCGTTATGGATTAAAAATGGTTTATGTGAACTTAGATATTATTATTCACCACGCTTGGCAAGCGGGTTGGCAGTTTTTTATTTTTAGTCGTTATCAGGAAGATGCTGCTGCCCATCTCCTGATGTCCCTGTCGGCTCTTACGACACCCACGGGAAGATATGGGGTAGTGGATATTCTTACACCACCACTACACGGTGAATTTATAATAGGGCTCCTAGAAGGCCATGTACCATCTTTATCGCTATGTAAGTACTGGTTCTAAATGTATAGAAAGCCAATATATATAGGCAATATATACATGAAGTACTCCCTTTTAATATTCAGCGGTAGCAACGCTCTTGTAGTCTTATTTAAAGTTGGTTGCAAGTATCAGTTGGCTACAGTAGCCACTTACCATCAGACGGACTGGTATGAGACAAAAAATAATAATTTGACTCCTTACTTGACCTACTCCAGTCGTCGGTGAGGGTAATACAGTCTGTTTTTTTTTTTTTAAAGTTAACCTCCACGAGGATTTTCTCCTGTATCGTGGAGGCAGTTTACATACATAAATTGCACAAGGACAAATATCCAGACCCAGCACATTTATTTGTAGGCTATTCAAACACTTGTTCCGTGCGGGAATCGAATCCGCGGCTCTCAGCGCCGTAACTCATTGCTAAGCCACCATGGAGCCGTCAAAAGTCAGGTTTAATCTACAAGTACCTGTTTATTTCATTATCTATAGCACGATACAAGATTTCTCTTGTATTTGGCTACGTATTGTGCTGTATAAAAAGATCACGACTGTTTTATTTCGATAACTAAACTTTTAAAAAAAAGAGGAAAACTTTTTTACGTGGTAGAGCCACGCTGCAGCTATATTATGGTTGTAGCACGAATGGGTCGGCTCGACCGAGGAAGGACCACGCTCTCACATAATACCAGCGTAAAATAGCAGCTTAATGCTGCTATGTTTCGTATGGTGAGTGTAGAGAACTGGAGACCCTTTTTATTGGAAATGAGGCATTATATCATAGTCCTCAGAGGTGAGAACGCATCTGCATTATTAATTGAGGATAAATGTAGATGTCTATGGGCCACAGCATCCACTTACCATAAGGTGGACTGTGTGCTCGTTTGTTACCTTATTCTATAAAAAAAAAAACGTTACAGCCTAAAAAGTCCACTGTTGCACATATGACTCTCCCATAGATTGCCTTATAGGGAGGATTTTGCTATAGTTGCCACACTTGGCAGGCAGATTGGCTGATGAAGATGCTGCTGCCCATCTCCTGTTTCATTTCCTTCTGCCACCTCTACACTAACCAAATATTTGAATAACACAATTAAATAAAGTAACATTACAAATCAATAAACTATAACATTAATGAAATGGTTTGGGGCAAGTTGTTTGTTTAGTTTTCGTTAAGTCGTGACCTCCCATCGACGTTATCGGGTGCGATAACATACGAAGCCATCTCTGACTGATTGTGATTCAAATCTGTTCAAATAACTTGGAAAAACTTTTGATAATTTTGGTATTTACACATTTGTGTACTATCGCACGTTGAACTTCGAGGAATTCTCAAATGATATCGCATATTTTATTGAACAGCGTTATGTGGCACTTGTGATGTCACCAACCCCAACTTTTGGCATGTTCACGAAGTAATCCTCTTTATCTAAAAAAAATTGTTGGGTGCGATAATGTAGAAATCGGAAGATTGAAAGCAATTTGTTTTAAAATTTTGTTTTATATAGCTATGGCAAATATCACACATCTATGAGGGAGGCCTATGTTCAGCGGTAGACTTTGTTAAGCTGTAATTAATGATATAACCTGCTTACATAGAATTAAACAGAACCGGCTTACTCAGAGCGAGGTTTGGTCGTTTTGATTCTTAATCGAGGATACATGTAGATGTCTATGGGCTATAATATCTACCTACCACCAGGTGGACTGTATGCTCGCTTTTCACCCTTATTCATTTTATAGAAGAGGTACGCGAACCCTAAAGGGTTCCCCAGTTGATCGTAAAGGGTTCGCGACAAGATTTACGTTACGACGCCTGACTGGCTGACTGACGTGTGCTACACGCATGATAGTGCACACCAGTTGTATTACTATAATCCATGATACACGCGCGGCTGACCACCATAGCGTTTACTTGTGACTGCAACGTGACATAGTTTCAACGATGCAGGGTCCGGGCGAAGGTGTTACGCGCGAAAACCTAGCTACTTTGTCACCGTAACACTAATTACACCATTTCTCTTTGTGACTGTATATTTTTTTTAAATAAAAACCTTACTATCGTAAGTAGTTTTTAAGGGAATTTTTTTTTAGGAAAGTCAATAGAGGTATGTACGTGAAGCTGTTACTTTCAGAAAGCCTGGTTTAGAACATGTATCGATTACTCTAGGTACGGACCGTCGTCAGTGCCTAGTGATTTACCCGTCTGTAGAATCTAAGATCCTTAGTTTAAAATAAATGTATGTGTAACAACGAATATTATTTCTTATATATAGGTATATAAAAATCAATTGCTGACCGTTAGTCTCGCCAAAACTCAAAAACGGCTCGACCGATTTTGATGAATTTTTTGTGTGTGTTTGAATGGGTCCCTAGATGGTTTAGATTCACACTTGGACCCGGTAGGTGGTGCTGTTGTCGAGATCCAGAAATCACTCGTGCAAAGCCGGGCGGATCGCTAGTCAATTATAAATATTATTTTTGAGTTTGCTTTGAATTTTGACTACACATACACCCCAGGTATTTTTAATTTCTAGACGTGCGGTCTTGTTAGAGGTGACAGAGGGAATTGAAACAGGATATGGGCAGCAGCATCTTCCTGATAACAACTCAGAATAGTAAAATATTGTGGCAAACCTGCTTGCCTAGCGATGCAACTACTGCAAATATCTCCACTATGAGGCAATCTATGGGGGAGGAATATGTTCATTAGTGAAATTTGTCTCTTTCTATTGTCATTTTATGAAGAAAGAGAGAGCGAGAGAGCAACTTTCACCATTTCCTGAATTGACGTTAATTTTATGAGTACACACACAACATCACCTGCGTATTTAACATGTATTCTCAGAGCTTTTTTAATTTATGTTCAAATATAACGCTGGTCCAATTCTGAAACAAGTGCATAGGTTTTGTATAATGTATACAATACATCAATACATACATATATTGTACGAAGTACATTGCATTGTGCTTATTCTACACGCAACAACACACACAAACACGTGAAATTCCATGACGTTGTACTCATGACCACCACGACCTCGCCTTGGCGAAGTCTTGGTACAAATACTTAGGGTGCCTAGCAGATCTTAAATTAGTCGCGATCAAATGGGTCTTAGCATTTGTGCTTCTAATTTTGTAAGCGTGAAGACGTCTAATGGTGGGTTTATACTAAACGAACAAAGAGAACAGCTGGAAAAAGGGCGTTCTTTCTTAATCTTCTAGAGTATACAAAAGCTCCTTTTCAACATTTACACCACAAAAATACCAACAAATAATACTGTCACCGGCTCTAGAATGGTGAGATCAGGTGAACTAGCGTGCCTTGATAATTCAAGTCAATTCTGTGGTTGGTAGTAGACTTCAATATGTCCGACATTGAGAGCGACATTGTAATTACAAGTTCTGAATTTATTACGCTGTCTCGATTGATTTTATATTTCTACAATAAAACCAATAGAATACGTCTATACAATTTAAGAAAAAGTGTGCTACTGAAACAATAAATTTTGTTTATCTCATATTGTATTTATTGTTGATTGGAACGTTTTCGCATAGCTCGTCCGACTATTGTGTATATATTTATTCGATCAAGTCGTTAGAACACCAAACAACGCTTTGAAAAGACCGCTCCAACCTCCGAGGAGCGAGCGCGTCAAAACGTGATAGAACGCTCTGGGCACGTTCGGGCGACGAGCGACGATTACATCAAGCGAGCGAGAATTCTTTTCCATAGAATATCCGCGAATAAAGGCACGAACGAAAGAAAGATGTATAATCTATAACTCTGTTTACACGAAAATAATTTGATATAGGGACAGAATGAGCATTCGCTCGTTTTGGTCTAGATTGACCTTTATGTCATGCACAGTCCAACTGCCGCGTAGTCATAAGGAAAAATTTTTCGTAGCGTTTTTTCTTTGTATGTGTAAACTTAAGTAAAAATGCTTGTATTCTATGGAGTGTTTAAATGATGTCTTATAATAACTATAAAAATCATAAAATGTGACGCAAGTTGAGCAGATCATTTGTATTAAAAATCACGGTTAAACAACTTAGCATTGTTATATTTGAAAGTTATTTAATAACATAAATAAAGCATGTATATTGCTCTAGAAGGTGACTTTGTCACAAAACTGGGACATTTTTTATGTAAAGTTTATCTTAATTTAATCAGCGCCACTCTGACCTGACCCGGTGAGATGGGGATATCTTTTTGTAAACAACAAAGTAGCAATAGCAAAAGGAAGTTAATGTATTTTAATGATGCGTAAAATTATGCTAATCACTTTAATAAAAAAAATTAGGTTACAATGATTTTTATTTTTTTCTGTTGCCGAGTTATTTGTTAGTTGGATCATTTTATTTTTATAGTATGCCAGATAATACATTTAAAAGCCAAATATACACTTTAATTTTTTTTGGTGAGTAGATGCTGTAGCCCATAGACATCTACATCTATCCTCGATTAAGAATCAAAATGCTGATGCTTTGTCACCCCTGAGGACAGATGGCATGCTTCGTTTCCAATAAAAATGGTCTCCGGGCTATGTCCAGCAGTAGAATTTTATGGCCTGATAAAGGAATATAAAAAGAAAAAGACTCAAAAGCTACGTTGTTACTTAAAAATTCGTGCGGTAACAAACTAACTCCAGGCAATATTAATTGAAAAATTGTTCTAATTTATTCTTCAATAAACAATCAACAAATAACATGCTTATATCATCATCATCATTACAGCCCTTCACAAATCCACTGCTGAACATAGGCCTCTCCCAAGGAACGCCACAAAGCACGGTCCCGAGCCACCTGCATCCATTGACTTCCTGCATGTCTTACCAGGTCGTCGAGAACCTTTCTTCCCCATCGGTTGTCGGTTCTTCGAGCTACACGGCCGGCCCATTTCCACATCAGCTTACCCTACGTTACTTACTTATCATGCTTTATAATCATAATAATTTCATAAATACATTTGTGTGAAAATGTTTATGAGATGTGAATATTTGTGAGAAAGGACAGATGAAACCGGAGCTCGACCCTAGCGTAATGGGAATTAAGATTCATTACGTCTACGGGCATCGTACTCTGTGGTCCGGACTGAAACGGTGAGGGGTCAGACAATGTCACTTCCATACGCCTTTGAGCGTGCTCGGTAAATAAACTAATATGGCGCTCTTTGAGTGTTAAACTCTGTTGCTTTGTGTTTTTAAAAATACCACCGCTAAAGTGGTAGGGTGTGACATAAACCGTTTGATATAAACACACAATGTAATTTGATAATTTACGCCGCTTGACGCCGTGTTAGGTTTACGTAAAGGTGCCTTTCGTGTGAATTGTAACAAAGAGGAATTTAGTTTGCACCATAAAATATAATATGTTTGAATTTATTCATTACAAAGTTCTCCCCATTTCGTCCCGTGGGTGTCGTAAGAGGCGACTATGGAATAATACTAAAGCGTGATGTTGAACAATAGAGCTTCGAGGATTAGTGCGGTTCGCACACTACCTATGGGTAAAAACAGACAGTACGTGTAAAGTTTTCAATTAATATTTTTTACCACAAAGTACATTGGCAAAATTGATAGCGATGTTAATTTTAAACTTTACGACCATAATGGCAAAAATTTGAAGTAAACTTTCTTTGCATCCTGTTAATTAATATATATTATTGTATTATATTAGTATTACTTTATATATACTATATGTAATTGTCGTATATGTTATTACTATTTATTCATTAGTAAGTAGTAAAGTACACACTATGTTTGCCTTTTTAATAATATAATTAATAGAATCAGGCGTTACTTAGCGGAAATCAACTTTAATTTTTAATAATATATTTTCCTTTATGGATCTACTGGAAGATATTTCAGCAAATTATGGAATAAGTTAAACCTTTGTATGAACTCACTGAATGAGTGATTCTGTATTTATTTATTTAAACTTTCATGCACAAAGTTGTACCTATGGCGGACTTAATTCCATATAGGGCATTCCCTCCCAGTCAACCATTAGGCTAAACAGAGATAGACAAACAAGAGGCGGTGCAGCAGTAATCAAAATAGAAAGGGCTAAAAAAGTATATTGTATAATACATATATACATATACACCTACATACATACACATATATACTATTTTAATGTGCGATATAACTAGTGTATCTAACAAAAAGAACTTATTTAAATTTATTAACAATTACAAACGTTTAAGTATTACACAATTTATAAAATAAAATATATACTAGAACAATGAACCTAAAACTAAAAATCTTAAAAAAAAAATATATTATAATAACTAAAATATATTATTAAAAAGGAGGCCCTTTAGGCAACGTTCCGAAGATACTGGCAGCGTTCCCCCTTTGAATAGCTAAACTAATTCTTTGTCCGAGGTAGCTGCCAGCTCTTCGGTCTCCTGTGACGTCGACTAACCTTTTTGCTATTTCCTTAAAAAGCCTTATAGCGCTAGGACCCCACGGACTAAGGGTCTCGACACAGAATGGGACAAAAACATATTCGGAGCCTAGACGCCTGTATTTGCATGCTTTAGCTTTTTCAGCCGCTTCACAAGCCCCACCAGCTCTGTTGTTGGTTCCATGTAGATGTGAAGGGGCCAGCGTGTCTGAACAGGTTGCATCCCATACCAGCACCCGGCCCATCTTCCATGGAATCAAACTCATACCGTCATATAAGTAGACACAATATATAAATATATACATACACATATACATGCATACAGTACATATATACACAATACATATAAATATTATCTATGTCAGAACAAATATGAAATATACATAATTAAGTAAATGAGAATAAGAGCTGTGTTAGTTCAAACTTGCAACGATTTTTTCACATGCTTACGGACTGGATTTTTAAAAACAAACTTCTAGTATCTCGTTGTGTGTATATAAACATAAAAAAAAAACTTATAATTTTTAATGATATTGACATCATTTGCATTTTTTATGAAAGCTTGTCCTTGTTCTATCGAGGAAGTACTTTTTGTAACTTTAATTTATTACCTACTACAAAAAAATTTTTTTTGAGAATTTCAATATTATAACAAAATATGTAGAATGTTTTATTTACTACTTCGATTTAGATTTCTCGTAGTCGGCAGTTTTTTTTTTTAAATATGAAAATTAAAACAAGCTAACTGACTCATAGACACCCGCGACAAACTTTTTTAAATATTATAGTCCAGCTAGTGCTCTCAATGGACAGCAGTGATGTTCTCGGTCGATCTGGCGTTGCCTTGACATCGGGTTTTCGCTGATTTTTGTTGTTTACTGAATCAACGTTCTCGAATTTGGCCATAAAATGGGTGCAAAGCGTGCAATGTTTGCACTAACGAACAATCATTTTCAACCGACTTCAAAAAAGTAGGAGGTTCTCAATTCGACTGTATTTTTTAATTTGTGTTACCTCAGAACTTTTTTCTAGGTGAACCGATTTTGATAATTCTTTTTTATTTGAAAGCTGGTGCTTCTCATGTGGTATAATTTTAATTTTACCACTGACCCAAGATTTCTACAGCAACAGGATTATGTCACTACCTACAAGATGGAAACATAAAACTCTGAAAAAAAAATCTAGAATTTGTATAGAATATGAAGAAACTTTTTTCCCGACCTAATATACAGTCCTAAGATTTTGACTTTGAAGAAGAGTGTTGGTATTGGTATGGCGAGGCGCTACTCGACTTATCCTCCGCAACTCTGACGGGCCCACACCGCTGATGCTGAGGTGGTGGGGCGGTGGGGGGGAGAGCAGTGTCGTTTCATAGAATATTTTTTCAAAACTTTAGCCTTGCAAAAGTGTAATCCGAAATACTGACCTTCCTGACAACTTAAGGCTCACTTGGGAAATGTTAGTATCCAACAAAATGGCCTTGTTTTTTTTTATACGTATAAAAATGTATAAATATAACATATTTAAATGCCAGGATTTTAAAAGAATAGCTAGGATATTACTTTCATTATTATTTATTAACCTTTATACATGCCACAAATCTTAATATTATTAAGTGGGAACCTGGCTTATTTAGTAGTACTATCTGTCATTATTATAAGTTTGGGGGTTAATGTTGCAATCACGCCGAGCCTCCCAAGTTGTAATTTTGTTATTTAATTAATATTGAATTAATACTATAAAAATTACAGCTTACTATCTAACACTTTAGTCAAAATGGCGACCAGCTATTAAACCATAATGCTTTTTTATCGACAGCTATAAATAATTTATTTTTATTCTTAAACCGCGCTGACATTGACCTCGTTCGATGGCCATGACGGTTAGAGCTGGCAACACACTGAGAAGTATATTATTTGCGCATATTCTGGTTGCTGTAAAGGAATATCGGTGAACATTTTTTTTATTAGTGCTTGACTACTGTCCCACTTGATGGTAAGTGGTGATGCTGCCGAAGATGGTAAAGGGCACTGTCTTAGCTTAACAATTATTCCCTATTTGGTCATTGATTGTATTTATCGGGCAGAGGTTTATAGACGCGAAATTCTATTGTATTATATACCCTAGTACCTGTGTGTGAGTGATACAAATAGTTTTAAAATCTATTCATTATTTTTGGTGTAAGCCGGAATTGGGTTAAGACTATACACAGGTGAATGGCTTTTTATCACCGATCACGATTTGTATGTAAGTTGTAGAATCGCGATGCAGTTTATTACGTCTGCGGCACGAATGGGTCGAATTGACCGGGGAAGGAACACGCTCAGAGCTAGCGTGCGTGAATAGCAGGAGAATGCTGCTGTGTTTCATGTGGTGAGTGTCGAAAGCCGGAGAGCTTTAAGATGTTAAAGAGACATTTCATCTTAGTTCATAATAGAGAATAAATGTAGTTGTCTATGGATCACGGCATCCTCATACCACAGACATATAATCAAGTAGACTAATATGCTCGTTTGTCACTTATCGATTTATTCGATTTAAAAAAAAGTTACACCCATACTAGAATTTTCTCCTGTATCATGGAAGTAGTTTACATACATACATTTCACAAGGACAAACTTCCAGACCCGGAACAATTATTTGTATGCCATGCATATACTTGTTCCGTGCGGGATTCATACTCGCGGCCCTCAGTGCCGCAACTCATTGCTAACCCACTGCGCCACGGAACCGTCATATCCTTACTTGTATGAAAAGAAAACTAAATGCATAAGTTTTAAATCAGACTCTCAACAGGTTTGAACGACATTCAGTGTATGCATGTGCAGACCTATGGCACGATAATCCTGTACAGTTGAAAATTATCGAAAATATTCGACAGTTATCGCCGTGTTTGCTAGTTAACACTGTCATGTTTTGTGTTAGAGAACCGTAGACGATTACAAATACGTACCTGTACCCGCGGTGAAAGTACCATGCTTACTAGAAGAGCGGTACCTATACCTAACGTCCGTTTATAGCGTAGTTCTCATACTGTGAAACTATTTAGTAATTACTGCGTTGGTTTACGAGCGAAAATATAACGAGGCGTTTCTACTTAGCCCTCTAATAAAGCTTAAAGAACTTGATAGTTTGTCTTGGATAGACGTAAATTCTAACTGTGGGGTTTAATAGCCATTTATGTAGACTTGTTTCCTGTCTCTGCTATTTGCCACGTAGCGGGAAGAATTTCCCTTTATAAAGGGGAATTCTAATGATGTTAGAGGTTAAATTCTAAATGAATGTCGTGTGGTAGCGTTGTAGGAGAGTAAGGTCTGTTGAATACCAAAAAGATGCCGATAGATGGCGTTATAACCATTTCGTCTTCACTAGACGTAAAATACCCATTCTGTCTGCCAAGCGTGACGATTAAGGCATATCCTCCTCACAACGGAAAAGGTCTATGTCCATCTGTGGCCTTTCACGGGCTAATGATGATGACGAAGTTACGTGAATTATTTGTCAAGCTCTAATTGTGTCACTGCCCTTAGTCAGTATTAACTCAATTCCGTCATGTATCCAGTCCAGAATTTGTTGGTGTGCTGCATATCGTTGACCTTAAGGCCGTGTTTACATTTGTCGTTTCGTTCTTATCAAGGGTGTCTGGTTACCTGTCCTTCAGTTTAAAATTTTTATTAGCGGACGGATTTTTTTTTACTTTGCTCTCTACCGCTTGGATATAGATACGACTATTTAGGTTAAACAGCTGGCCTGCTTATTTTAAGTTATTTGGGAGTGTAATGTACAGGTCTTTTTATCGGATAGCAGTGGTCAGCCTATCTGCCCACTTAACCGTGGGTGATAGGTCCAAAATCTTACCGATATCCATATTTAAGCCAGTGGCAACTATTGCAAACATAAGGCAATATTCAAAGGAAGGCCCTATGTTCATGCAGTGGACTTTGATAGATAGGCTGCAATGAAATAATGAATGAATTTTATTATTAACAACACGCGTTGCGGAGAGGGAAAAATTTGAGGAAACCTATTTGAGTGAGCAATGGACGTACAAGAGCAGCGTGTCGGACTCTTCCTGCTTTATTATGCAGATTCATTTACTTAAAAATAAGAGGAAATATTGTGGTTATTTGTATGAACCGATTAATTTGAATTTGTGTGAATACATAACCTAAACCAATTTATTGAGCAGTTCGCTGTTATATGATAAAATGTACACGATAGGTGTTTTGCTATATAAATATCTTCATCAGTCAAAAGTCAAAATTTAAACTTTTATCAGAGTTAAGGAAGCTACGCTATAGCTTCAATAAGTCGCTACTGCGGAACCTTGTGAAAGAAGCGGAAAGAAACTCACAAGCAGACTATATTTTCGCAGCAGTTACAATTTAACAGCAGCTTTACCGCTATATCCGAGTCACTGAATCCTTTGAGCTTTTAGTCGTCTTTTGCGACATTAACGGAATGAAACAAGCTACCACACACTTCTTTTACTCACTCTTTCATAAGAAATGCTTACGCGATGTAAGAGGAATGACCTCTAATCGATTCCTTAACGATATCGCTTTTTACAATCTTGATGGCATTCCGATTTTAACGTTATGCCATTGAATTTCCATATTTAGTAATGGCGCACCAATTACCATAAGCATAAGTTGCGATCGACTTCTCGGAAATTTGCTTTTTATTGGAGTCACGCTAAGACCTTATCGGTCGCACCCTATGTTACTTTAACTTAGGGATGTGGCGAACCGCATGATATTAAGTGTTCTTGTTTTCCATTCGATTTGAATTGCGTACCCTCATGTAAGTAGGAGTTTTACTTTTATTTTATGACTGTTTTATTATAAGCCAGGGCTTGATTATTATACCACCTGATGGTAAGTGGTGATGTAGCTAAAGATGGTAAAGCGCACTCACTTAGCTTAGCAAAAGCCTATTCACTCTTGCCTTGAAGACATCCACGTTGTAATCGGATGGAAAGACAAGCTGGCAAACTGTTCCACTCCTTTGCTGTACGCATTATGAGTAGCAATCAAACTATATAAAGAGGACTCCTTGAAGTAGCTGGCCTTTTGGCCATCATCTTGCATTCACATCACAAACACTCAGACCCGAAACAATTATCGATAGGCCATATAAATCTTGTATCTTGTGGGAAACGAACCCGCAACTCAAAAGTACAGCAACTATACTCTCGGTCAGTGCCCTACTGGGCCGTCACGTTAATACAATAGTAAGAACTTTGTTAAGGTTTTGTTGGAAATTAACTTAGTAATTTACTCCAGGCTCACCGTCGACGTTAGTCCTGAATTTGTGTCTCCGTGCGTCATTTGTGAAACACGTTCATATGCGGATATACAGTGCGCATTGTTTGTTCACCGAATATGTTTTAGGAATGTGTGTAGTGATGTATTGCTGATGAGCGAGTTTGCCCAGGAGATGCTGTTCATACGCACCTTGAAGAGGTTCAGGTTATACGCAGCATAATATATTATATGCAGAAGCTTTTCAGGTTAACAGACGCCGGCAGGGCATCCCACTCCTTGGCTTTGCGCATTATGAAAGATGACTTAAAGCGCTTAGTGCGAATGTTCGGAATATCAACCAAGTGTCGATGGCAACCTGCAGTACGTCTGGTACTCCGATAGGTGAATGGAGATGGCGGTATGAGCTTATGAAGCTCATGGGCACACTCTCCGAAGTACAATCTGTAGAAGACCGTCAAACCAGCAACTTGGCGGCATTGAGCTAAGCTGTAAAGGCTAGTTTCCACCAGCTTTTTGTCTCCGATAAGATATGTAGAATAAGGGTGACAAACGAGCACATAGTCCACCTGATGGTAAGCGGATGCTGTGGCCCATAGACATATACATGTGTCTTCGATTGAGAATTAAAATGCAAGTGCGTCGTCCACACCTGAGGACTAAGATGCAATGCCTCGTTTCCATTAAAAAGGATCTCCGGTTCTCTACACTTACCATACGAAACACAGCAGTATTTAGCTTCTATTTAACGCTGAATTCTGTGAGAGCGTGGTCGATATAACGCCACGTAAATAAGTTCGTTATGCCGTCTTCTATCATAGTTATGCCATATATGGTATTATATATATGTAGCTAGCCCTAATAACAGTTGCTAGATTTTTTTCACTGGCACTAGTCGCAAAAGCGTAACACCGAAATAGTCTTCGCGCTATTTGGACCGCCTTTTTTAATGTTCCTTGTCAGTGACAGGTCCCTGATGCTAATTTCATCCGCGCGGGCTTGCCAAACCTTTTTTTGTCTAGTATTTCCGAGAAGCTAAGTTCGGTGCACTCACCTTGCCATCGCCCTCTGTCGAAATTACGTTTTGAACTGCGCCTTTTTTCATGGAAAATTGCTTACGCATATCGCATACCTGCCCCGCGGGGGCAAGGACGGGTTATGTCAGATTCGCACCGACTAAAATCTAATTGCGTTTCCCCTTCGCCGCATATTGGCAGGACAACGGGAATGCTTTCGCAGATATCCGCAGACTCACCAGCGCCGATCGCCTCATGGTAGGACCTCCTCAGGGGAGAACGACTCCTTCTCCTTTTATTTCTTAGGCCTCTACCTCCACTTGCTCCACAGACCCCCCGGTTCTGTTACGTGAAGGTCATATAGGGCTACGAAAAACAAGCAATCGTAAGCACCATCCACCACAAGCCTAGCGATGGATCTGGTCTACCTCACGAAATTACGTTTTCAACTGCGCCTAGCCTGTAATTTAGGGCATCTTAGACCGTCCCTCTTCTAAATTCCTAATGATATTACTGATTGCTGATATGATATCAACACGAGTGAATTTGAACTATACCAAAAAATATTTTTTCCACACATTTGGTCGAATTTTGACCACAGGCGACACTAGTCATTATTAAACTGGAAATATACCAAGGCTTTGGGTATGAAATGTGTACAGATGGAAAACTAAGTTTTATATCTTGGTTTTATCGTAACTATTTCTGTCAAGTAATTCGTATAAGAAACCTCTGTTTTAGGCCGTACCTCGTCTCTTCAAACTAGGTAAGACACGTCATTTTATTTCATAAAGCGGATATAGGCAAAGTAATTTTTATCAACTTTAACGTACCTCATCTGTATACTGAGTATGATGTGTGCCTGTGCCACGAACGTTCCTAGAATATAAGCAATATTTTTTTATTCAATTACGTTTACTCGGAATGTGTTTAAATTTCGATTTAGTCGTTTATTTTTAGGTTACCTGTGACTGCGTGACATTCGAGTTTAAGGAGCAAAAATATTATTCTGTTAATAAATAAAACATAAAAAGTGTACTGACCGATTATTGTAATGTTTAGCGTATTTATTTGACAATGTTCTATGTGAATTATATGTGTTTTTTGACAAAACTTAAATACACACAAACTTACACCTGATCGAAATACCTACACACAAACTTGCATCTGACGGTTCTGCTGATTGGTTGGATCTCACAGCCTGTTACTATACCGGCTTTCTATTTCTCTGACCGGGTCACAGTAGTGCACGCACTTCTGCGGTAAAATAGGTAAGAGGGTAGTACCTATCTTAACGGATTCCTAGGCAGAAGAGGAGTCCTTCCACCTAGTATTTGATCTAGAATTAGTGTATGGTACGCTTAAGTAAATTTCCTACTAGAGATATGCCAAAATTTTCTTGGCTTCAACGAATTATTTTTTGATTGAATAAAGGGTAAGAATAACAAATGAACCTGATGTTAAGTAGATGATGTGGCGTATAGACATCTTCATTAATCCTCAATTAAGAATCCAGATGCGTTGTCACCCCTCAGGACTAAGATTGAATGCCTCGTAATGGAACGTTAAAAGGAACTCGTCGATGGAACGAAACACAGTAGCATTAAGCTGCTATTTTACGCTAGTATTCTGTGAGTGCTTGGTCCTTCCCCGGTTTAGCCGACCCATTCGTGCCACAACCATAATAGGTATAGCTGTAGCATGGCTCTTCCACGTTTAAAATTTACTTACTACATCTAGCTTTTTTTCTTCTCATCTAATTAATTGAATTCTTTATCTATAAAGAATTCAATTAATTAGAATTGAAAAAAAACGACTTATTATTCATATATCAAACTTTAACATATAAACAAACTATTAGTATGCAAGTATTTCTGTCACAAAAAAAAACTAAACCGTGGCGGTTTAAAAATATCCACCACGGCAATAGAGGAAAATAAACTAGAATATAGGTATCATCGTCTCTCTAATAAAAACTGAATTTAAAAAAAAAAACTGCGTGTGCCAATTCACCTGCCAAGCATGACAACTTTGGCAAAATCCCTCCTATGAAGCAATCTATACCTAGAGGAGTATGTTCAGCAGTGGACTTTTATAGGGTTTTGTGGATATAAACGTTGGCTTATATAAATTCAACTGAAAGAATTGAGGAGCGTTTGCGAACGGAAGCCAAGTTGCAATTATGCGCGTTGCGATCGAGCGGCAAAAAACCGCCGCAGGCCCGCTGCAATGCGGCACCGCCGTTGCAGGGTTAACGTCGCAGCCCGCCCCCGCCGCCGCCATTACGGACATTAGAACATAACATTATTGGAGCATTGTAAAATTTTCTGTTTATTGGGTACAATTCATTTGTATTTATTATTATAAGATTAGATAGGATTAGTAAGCTGAAGTATGGGCTGGCCATATAGCCCGAAAAACTGACAACCGATAGGGTAGAAAGGTTCTCGAGTGGCAGACATCCGATCTAGAACCTAGTGGCAGCCTCGTACCGGTAGACGAAGTGTAGGACGGCCCCCCACTAGTTGGAGTAACGACCTGGTAAGACATGCAGGAAGTCGATGGATGCAGGTGGCTCAGGACCGTGCTTTGTGGCATTCTTTTGAGGAGGCCTATATTCAGCAATGGACTTTGAAGGGCTGTAATGTGAATGATGATGATGATGATGATATAATTATTGGGGTAGGTAAATAGTATTTGCATCTGGTTGGAATGAATAAATAAATATAAAAAAATGATAAATAATATAAAATAAACTAGATATATGTTGAATATATTTTTATTTTTATATATTTATTTAATATATTTTATATTTTACGTGGTAGAGCCATGCTGCAGCTATATTTGTAGTACGAATGGGTCGGCTCGACCGGGGAAGGACCACGCTCTCACAGAATACCAGCGTAAAATGGCAGCTTAATGCTGCTGTGTTTCGTATGGTGAGTGTAGAGAACCGGAGACCCTTTTTACTGGAAAAGAGACATTCTATCTTAGTCCTCACGGCTGACAACGCATCTGCATTTAAATTCGCAAACGAAGATAGATGTAGATGTCTATGTGCCACAGCAACCACTTACCATCAGGTGGACTGTGTGCTCGTTTGTCACCCTTATTCCATAAAATAAAATATAATAACCATACATAAAATATTGTAAAATAAATATATAAATAATAAATGAATAAATAAAAACCCAACCAGATGGAATGGATTATTATTGTAATGTTAAGGACAATTGAACTGCTTCACTCGCGTGATCGTACATTGCATGAAAAATAGCTATTGTAAGTTGACATGTTTTTAAAAGTACAAAAACGTTATTTTTTCATTATCTTTCTCGTTAGGGAATCCACTATCCCATATAATCATCTAGTGTGTTTTGTACACGGAATATAAAAAACAAGTTGTTTTTTATATTCCGTGGTTTTGTAGTTTCGTAGGAGGCGACAGTGGAAAATGAAACAGGATATAGGTAGCAGTATCTTTCTGATTAACTACTCAATATAAGAAAAAGCTGTGACGATGGTAAATATCTATCCCCCTTGGAGGCAGTGGACTTTTGATAGGTTGTCATGTATGAATGCACGACTATGATTTTCTTTTTTAATCTTCCAATTTGCTGTTGGATATTATAGTCCATAAAGTTGCACTACATTACAAATTCTTGAAAAATTTGCCCACAACGAACAAACGAATTGGTAACTCTATACCTACCCTCGCATTGATAATGCTTCTTTACATCATCAGCCTATGGGATACAGTTTTTACATATTTGAAAGTATTACCCGTTATTAGTTTTGAAGTGACACTTCTTCATCGACATAGTGGAGAAATTTAGTACGGTATTAAAAATATAAAACGTCACGTTTTCTTGTAATGTTTCACCGCCGGGGCTGCATAAGTATCATCATCAACATCATTACAGCCCTTCACAGGTCCACTGCTGAACATAACCTCCCTCAAGGAATGCCACAAAGCACGATCCTGAGCTACCTGCATCCTTGACTTCCTGCATGTGTTACCAGGTCGTCACTCAGTCTAGTAGGGGGACGCCCTACACTTCGCCTGCCGGTACGAGGCTGCCACTTGAGAACCTTTTTTCCCCATCGGTTGTCGGTTCTTCGAGCTATATGGCCGGCCCATTGCCACTTCAGTTTACTAATCCGTTGGGCTATGTTGGTCACTCTGGTTCTACTGCGGATATCTTCCTAAGTTTATCATCATGCAGAGAAACCCCGAGCATAACCCTAGCTTACTGAGCGACCTTGAGCTTCTTCATACGGCCAACAGTGAAGGACCACGTCTCAGATTCATAAGTCATCACTGGCAACACGCACTGGTTGTGCATAAGTATAGGTATCTATTATTATTTAACCTACTTATGTAAAATATAAAATACAATAAAATGATATGTCGTAAAGAAGTTTCACTTCGTACATGTGTACACAATTATACCCACAATTTTTTTCACCAGAGCCTCGTTTGTTAGTCACCAAGGTAACACTACACTGGGTGCTGGCGGAAATAATTGGTATATTCCCCTAATGCCTGGTGAAATTATAGCAATAATCTCACAATAAAGTGTGGAATTACTTTAGGGATTTTAAATTATGATGTCAATTGACATTGGCAGGAAATATAAAGCTGCCAAATAACAAAAAAAGGTCGATGAACACAAACCGTGTCAATAAAATATTTTTAATTTTTAATTTTGATATTTACCTATTGCGCTAAAATGAATTCAGAAATATGGTTATACATTAACATAACGATGATTTTTATTACACCTAAAAATAATTAGCAAATATCTTGTAAGAACACTCTTAAATTCTTATTCTATCAAAACATAGCATTCCGTCGCAAACAATGGCTTTGCGTTTATAAACTATAGCTCTTTGGAACAAAGTTCACAACGCTTACGTTTCCTCAAACAACCGGGTCATTGCACCTAGATTTGATAACTGATAAAGTTTTTTTTCATTCCGTTTGGTTAATGGCCTCGGTCTTATTACTGGCCGTAAAGTAAGTGCTCTCAGTATTTAGTTGGTCGTGGTCGCGCTAATGCTCCCTAAAATGCCTATTGAACTCTCCCCCTTATTATTCGACGTCATTATACTTATTATGTTATTATGGAATGTTACGTTTTTTTTGATGAATTTGACAAGATAACGATTTTATTTGTTTTACGATGTAACTTATTTCATCACATTACATCAACAGCTTTTCTAAGTCCACTGCTGGGCAATAAGCCTTTCCAATAATGCGCCAGATAGCAATTATTATGTGATATATTTGCATATATTTATGGGCGGGTGAGTCAGCGCTGAGGCCACAATTTCGCACTGGTAATGTTGCGCTAGTAGCATATTTCATTGCTGGTAATCTTGGCTTGGTGTTTTGGAATGTTCATTATTTCTGTAGATTTAATCAAACTGCCTGATAGAATCCATAACAAAGACATGCACAGTAGAACCAGAGTAATCGACGTAGCAAAAAGGTTCAGTAAGCTGAAGTGTCAATGGGCGGACCATATAGAAGAGTAGGCAACCAATGGGAAAGAAAGGTTTTCGAGGGACAGCCATGTACCAGTAAGAGGAGTGTAGGGAATCGGAATACCCAATAAATGGAGTGACGACCTCGATTGTTTAACTCTGGTATGAATCGTTTGCCGGTGGATATAGTTCAGAAACTGAGTACTTAATATTCTTTCGCATCGCATTATGAAAATATTTTCAAACCTAATATAAAAAAGATTTTGGCTTATAATTGATAGTGGTACATTTCCATGATGCAAAGAAACCAAACACCAAACTTTAAAACGAAGCCAACAATTATTCCCACCTGAGTTACACAATTAAAGACATATGGGTAGTCGATGAATGCAGTTGACTCAGGACTTTGTTTTGTGGCGTTGCTTCGGGAAGGCTTATGCTCAGAAGTGGACTTATGAAGGGCCGCAATGATGATATGCCACATAAAATAACTCCTATGATGATAGCAATTTCTTTAAAAGCATAATTTTACGCAGGTCTGTAAATTTTATTACAATCTGTAGTTTACTATCAGTATATTACATACGCGCTTTTTGCTCTCAAATATACGGCGCAGAGGAAAGTTTCAAATTAATACAAAAGCAAATAACTTGAAATTTAACTTGATACTGCTTAGTCAGCTTCTGCTTTACAGTCACTTCACCATTCTACCGATTATCGTTACAGTATATTAAAGTCCACTGCTGAACATTTGCCCTAGTTGCCACGCTTAGCTAGCGGATTGGCAACCGATTTATTTTTATTTTTAGTCTTTATTTCGGAGACGCTGCTGCCCATCTCTTGTTTTGTTTCTCTCTGTCGCCTCTTACGACACCCACGGGATGATTTGGAGTAGTGGATGTCAGTAACATATTATATTGCTATTTGCCCTGCACTCATTATGTGATTTGGTCAGCATAAATGGCCAAATTTATCTGACCCACGATAAAGTCGACTCCTCCATAGTAATGTAGGTCAGGGTAAGCTGTCGGTGACTTGAAAACGGAAATTTCTCAGCGTTTCGTTGTGTGAAGTTGATAACCTATCGGTCAAGCGATTATACCAACCTCGTAGAATTCGAAACGCAAAATTTTTTTCTTTCTTGATTCCTAACGGCACTGGTTTATGTTGCTAGTTTCTACTACTTTTGTTTTTTTAAATTTTGTATCCTAGTTAATTTGTTTCTGTTTTTCAATTTAATATAAAAATCGATTTATATTTCACGAGGATATCGTGTAACATACATACATACAAAAAAATTGTGCGTGTAATTGTGTACACACGTACGAAGTGAAACTTCTTTGTAACATATTATTCTTCTTTTATTTTATATTTTACATAAGTAGGTTAAATTATAGTATAACTCATGCAGCCCCGGCGGTGAAACGTTACAAGAAAACGTGACGTTTTTTTAAATACCGTACGAAATTTCTCCTTGAAAGCCGTGGTAGGTGAGGGGCTAAGCGCTCGCTGTAAATTTCACAGTACGCGAGCAACCCGGGTTCGATCCCCGCCGGCATCAATGAAATTGTTAATTGCAATGTTAAGTGCTGATTTACCACGTGTTCAGCGGTGAATGAATACATCCTGAGGATACCTGCATGTCCGAGAAATAAGAAAAAAATTATTTCGAAAACATACGAAGTTCGCCAACACGAACAGCAACGCGACAGACATTTCCTTGTCCTAAAACGTGTAAGTAAGAGGGCGCCTGTGCCCAGCAGTGGGACATATATAGGCTGTATCTTTAAATTTCTTCACTATGGTTTCACCTCAAAAAAGACATACCGTACATTGCGTAACACATACTTTTATTTAATTCGGCTAAAAAAAGAAGGTATAAAGATTATATTTACGCGAACACTATGCATTTAAATAAAAGTAGTTTTTACGGCTTTTATCGCGTATATTTACTTATTTTATATTCCCGACGTTTCGAGCACTTTACAGCACCCATGGTCACCCATGGTCAAACATCTCAGTCCCCTCCCCCCCCCCCACCCCCCACCCCGTGACCGTGCATGCTGTAAAGTGTTCGAAACGTCGGTAATATAAAATAGGTTAATATACGCGATAAAATCCGTAAAAACTAGTTTTATTTAAAAGAAGGCATAATTATAACTATCATAGATGAAAACTTTGGCTAAAAAGGAGATAAATAATAATTTGTATCATGGATTAACTATCTTTAAATTCAGGACTAGCTACTGTGTAGAGGTACGTTGACCGCTTAGCAACACGGTCGTTGTCTATAGAGTTCTTTATTCATCACTATCGGCCAACTAGTAGCTAAGCAGTCAGCTACCGGCCTCAGTAACTACGTGCTGATAACGCCCGGGCGCCCACAGTTCGTTACTAAAATTCCGTGTTCTTGTTGCAGGTCCAGGGTTCAGTAGACGATAAACACGACGATAAGTAAGTATTATGCTTTGATAGCTTTTTTTGTGATCTGTCGTCAAGTGATTCGCGTGACACCTTTTAAGTTTCGCGACGTTTATGTTGGACATTCGCCTATAATTTATATCTCGCATTTAAATTGTGAGTGATTTCCATTTTAAATGATTGTTCATTTATAATTATTAATTAAGTTTCTAAAAGTGTATAATATGTTTGTTTATTTAATCTTATCGCTTACATCATTACCTTTTAAAGGCTTTAAAGGCAAGTGAATGATTAATAATAAGGTAACTGAGGGTGTGGTTAGAACTTTTGATGAATACAATTAAATTTGCTTATGAAATTAATTCCCCCTCTTTTTTCCACCATGTGACAACCAGCTCGGCCAGTCTCCACCCTTTCCTTGTCGACTTACCACGTATTCAAACCAAACGGTTTACTACTTCGTTCGTCATGCGTACAGCAAAGGAGTTGAATAAATTGCCAGCATCTGTGTTTCCATTCGATTACAATGTGGGTGTTTTCAAGGCAAGAGCGAATAGGCTCTTGTTAAGTCAGTGCGCTTCGCCATATTCGGCTGCATCACAACTTACCATCAGGTGGAATAGCAGTTAAACGCTGGCTTAGAATAGTAAAAAGAAAATATTAGGCTTTAGTTGGTTTATAGGCACAATTTTGTTTTAGAACTCTTTCTGTAAATTCGTTAGCTTGAAACTTGCTTAATATAAATAAGCAGAAAATAATAAGAACTAAGGAAGTTATTTTTCAATAATGTTGGCCTTATTAAGTACTATTCGTTGAAGAGGATTTTTGAAATAGTTTTGTCATGGTAGAGAGAGGTCTCTAGAAGCAACAAACAATTGACAACCGATGTTTTAAGTAAGCAATATGTTCCTGTTTTTGTGCGACGTTTTCTAATAAAATTGTATGTCATACCATCTTGATAAATGCTAGGCGTTTTCAAATAATAAAAAGACCTAAAAGAACCTTCCTAAGAACGAAATTCATTCGAAACTTGCAAGCAACACTAATTAAAATTTTTAAAAACTTGTAGATAGGACTGAAATGAAATGAAAAATAATAGATTTTATTTGTTATACATACGAAAACAAAAGTACATTTATAGTCGCTGTAAGCTTTGGGTCTATAATGCATTATGTTTTTAAAATCTGTAGGTTTTCAACTATTTATCGCTGCCATGAACCAAATGGCGTCAGAACTGTATTCGGGGTTTCGGGGTGATTTTTTTTGTTTGCGATATCGCAATACCGATAGCATCGGTACGTCGGTGATAAATCACGACGGTTAAGATACCAAGCGGTTCCCAGAACGGCCCATTGTTACTGGTGGGATATGGCAAGCACGCCTAGGGGCTCTCAGGCTTGGGGTAACGGATTTTTGTTAATTTAGAAATTGGCGGATATGTTAACGTTATTTCTTTCGGTTTTTTATTTAATTTTTTTTAATGATATTTTCATGTTGTATGCACATTGCGTAACGTTAGGTTAAGTTGTACAGATTACCTAGATATTGTTAATTAGAGAGTTAGTTCTAATTATATAATATAATCAAGGTATTCAGTGAGATCTATAGGAGAGGCCTATGTTCAGCAGCAGGCCTATTTTCAGTGCTTTTACAATTTTTCAAAGTTAAAGCTTTTTCAAGCTTGATATTTCGAAAACCAAATTGCTCAGTGTTATATGTGTCCTCATAATTATTTGAAAAGAGGATAATTATGTAATGATAGTCATACTCCACCCAATATGAAAAGTTGACAAATTTTCTGTTTCGTTTAGGGGAATGCATAAAAAGTATTTGCTTATCCTGAAATTGAGGTCTGTATCGAATGAATATACTCTACTTTATCAAATCGGTTAAGGCTAGGTGTTCCTGTTTTTGTCCGTTTTAAAATTGGTTTTTTATAGGCAAATTATTACATTTAGAATCTGAAAAAAATAATTTTAGATACATTCTTTCTCCTTACGATGTATCCGGTCAATACTCGATACAATACAATTTTCTCGATAGAAAAAATTACCGAACTACGTTCGATTTGCAGTTTTATTACAATCTAAATTTCATTTTGAACAAGTACTAATACTCCTTTTTTTCTATAAAAAATATCAATTTATAGGTAATTAATTTTGGAATCGATTCTACCCGATCGTTTTTTTTTCTTCATTACATTTATTAAAAAAATTATCCATTATTCAAGTGATTGTGGATCCGCGCGCGCGCGTCGCTTACCAGTGTCCCGCGGGATGTTGCCGAGGTAAGACCTGTACCAAATTTTTGCGCGCGATCTTCTCTTCTGCTACGTAAATAATATTTAGGAAATAAAATAAATTGTAAATAACTATAGTTTTATGGAACTTATATAGACTATAGTTAAGCTTTTGTTTGTGTGTTTATTTCTCATTGTGTAAATATTTGTTTATAACTTTAAAACAATATTTTTGTGATTATTTTGTAAAAATCACGATCATATGCGCGGCCCGACTCGATCTTTGCGACGACCGCCTGTAAATACCTAATGCGCTTGGAACACCCAGCCTTAAAAATTGTAAAAGTTACGATGCTGAAACATTTTGAACAGATTGAACAAATTTATCAGCATTTCTTATGTCATACGAGGGTGATACTGAAAGTTCTTAGAAAAGCAAAAACTGAACAAACTAGCAAGTTATTAGTTTTATTATATCTTTTCAAAATAGTGTCCATTTACATCAATACATCGCTGCATCCGATGGAACCACTGAAAACCCACTCTTCCTTAGGGGTCTCTTCGACGGCATTTTGAAACGCAGCCACTGCTTCCTCGGCGTCCATAAAACGTTTTCCTCGAAGTTTTTCTTTTATTTTCGGAAATAAATAAAAATCGCAAAGTGCGAGGTCGGGGCTATAGGGCGAGTGACCCAGTAATTCCACGTCTGACGTCGCCAAGTAGTCGATTGTTTGCTTGGCGGTGTGCGACGAGGCGTTGTCGTGGTGAAGGAGGATCCTACTGCGAGGTCGTTTCTCCCGAACTTTTTCCAAGACAAGTGGCAAACAATTGTTAGTGTACCACTCTGCAGTAACTGTTTTTCGATCCCCTAAAATAATTGTTGCGTAATGACCTGTCTTCCGAAGAACGAGGCCACCATCTTTTTTCCCACGCTTCGACCTCTCTTCACTTTAGTTGGCAACTCCTCGGAAGGAAACACCCAAACAACAGACTGTCTCTTAGTTTCAGGATCATAATAAATCCAGCTTTCGTCACCCGTATGTATGTCGAACACAGCATTTGAGTCACCTCCGTTAAATCTTTGAACCATTTCACGGCACCAATCAACACGGCGGAGTTTTTGGGCCTCTGTCAAATTATGAGGTATCCACCGGGCACAAAGCTTCCTGACCGCTAAATGTTCATGGAGGATTTTGTGCACTTGACTCATACCATTGCCTAAGCTTGTCCGAATCTGTTAATAAGTCACTCTTTTGTCAGTGTCTATAATATGCTGCACAACACTTATCTTCAGTCGTAGCCGTAGAAGGCCGTCCCTCACGCAGATCATTGGTGAGATTAGTGCGACCACGTTTAAACTCATTAAACCAGTTGTAAACAGTGGCACAAGATGGAGCTTCATCGTGAAAGGCCAATCGAAGTCTATCATAACTTTCTTGTTAACTTAAATGGAATCGAAAGTCATAAAAATAATTATACGAAAATTTTCTCGCGTGAAATGTATACTGACGTGACACAGACAATTTTCAATTTGCTGCCAAGTCGTAAACAAATAACAAATTAATAAAATACATGACACAATAATTTTAGAAAAGAGTTCCATTTTCAAAATTTGAACTTATTTTTTTATTATATCGTTTACAAGTGGCCAGTTCTAAAAACTTTCAGTGTCGCCCTCGTAGTGGAACCCTAAAAAGTAAGGAGGTGGAAATCTCCGGTCCCAACTTTTTATATACGGATGCGATAAATCACACTGACTGCTCGATGATATGTGGACTATGGTCGACGTACACTACTACGTTTTATATTCTTAGAATATATCCCTTAATTACAGCAGATTACTCTCTTAACCCTACTTAGTCTTTACTAGGTACTAGGTCTGATCTTCGTCAGGTGTTAGAATTCCTTTTATGCCTCGGAGTTCATCTGGGTTGGTAACACCTTCTTACCTATTTTTTCCGCCAAGCAGAACTTTGTCGACCTTGTGTGGTGACGACCTAGTGTGACGGACTAGTGGGAGACCGCCTAACACTTATTTTACCGGTACGAGAGTTCCACTCGGGAACCTTGTTGTACCACCAACATAAATGTCAAAAGGCCACCAAAAATAAATGTTTTGGCCTAATAGGTTTTGAATTATGCAAAATCAAAAACTAACAAAAGTGGTTCGAAATGGTTCGCGTTCGTGTACACACTGTCGGTGCGTCGCCATTTTCGTTCTGAAATTGGTTGACACACTGCCGTGTGTTTATATAGTTTTCAACCGACTTCAAAAAAAGGAGGAGGTTCTCAATTCGACTGTTTTGTTTTATGCTTGTTACCTCAGAACTTTTTCTAGGTGAACCGATGTTGATGATTCGTTTTTTATTTGAAAGCTGGTGCTTCTCATGTGGTCCCATATAATTTTTTGTCATTTGATCAAGATCTGACCAGTAGTTTTTGAGTTATGCTTATATACTAATGCGTATTTAATTGGCTTCGACTACATTGATGATGTTCTCATTTTATTTATATTGAAGTAGTTGTACAAAATTTTTAATTTACCACTTGTTTAGTTATATTTTTCTTCTACCATTCAGAAATGTTCCTTAAGAATAACAAATTATGTTTAAGTAGATTAAAGCAATCATTCGTTATAGCTATCGATTAAACTGTTTGTCAAATAGACCGTACGTTTTCTATTTGAGAGGTTTGCTTTTATTAGCATTTGAACACGGCCCTTGCATTAGTTGTACATGACTTTCAAAGCAAATCCAGACTTATCATCATAAACTTCATGGTCCTATAAATTCCGTACAATTGATCAATTAACCGAACGGTATCCGTCCTAAACATTTCATCGTTATGAAATTCACAATGCGTATAAATTTAATTCCTGTTTATGGGGGTTCGGCTGCGAGTTATGGGGGCGCGCTTGTCGGACATTATATCGGGTCTCTGATTTACAACATAACACAAATGTTACGCCGTGATATTTCTATGGACCAGATGAATGTTTTTTTTTTACTGGCGCCAGGTGAATATGACCGTTGGTCTGATTTATCGATTTCTGATCGATTTTTATCGGATTTTTATACATTTTGGGGGCTTACTGACGTCTATATTACAAACTTTAATGATGTCCCCCGGACCGTATTTGATACGGTGATGATTTCCAACAGTTGTTTCATAATGTCTTCTTCTTCTTGAGTATTAACCGCGGACAGACATAATTACAAACGTACACACACACATACACACGCGCACGCACGGACGCACGCACTCACGAACACACGCATGCACGCACGCACGTACGCACACACGCACGCACGCACTGTGTGTGTGGCAAACGAAAAGGAAATGTATCACTATAGCATCCAACTTGTAAAGACCTGGTAAGGTAAAGGTATGTCAATATTTAAGACAAAAACAATAAAATACTAGTAGGATAGCTCGTACAATAGCTTTAAATAAAATTTAACTACCATTAACACATCTTAAAAATATGGTAATACACGAATATATGAATAGTTAATTTCTCGTCTTGCCCAGTGTGCTTCGACTAGGGTTGCCACCACGGATATTAAATAAATAAGTTATACGGATTTCTGTGTCCCGTCCTTGCCCATGCGAGGCGTATATGCGTAGGTATTTCCTAACAATAAAAAGGGGATTTTTTATAGAAGAGAAAACAACAATACAAAACAATCACACGTATGAAAAAAGTTTTTCATACGTGGTAGAGCCATTCTACAGCTATATTAATAGTATAGCTGTAGCACGAATGGGTCGGCTCGACCGTGGAAGGACCACGCTCTCACAGAATACCAGCGTAAAATAGCAGCTTAATGCTGCTGTGTTTCGTTTGGTAAGTGTAAAGAACCGGAGACCGTTTTTACTGGAAAAGAGGCATTCCATCTAAGTCCTCAAGGCCGACAACGCATCTGCATTTTATTCACAAATGAGGATAGATGTAGATGTCTATGGGCCACAGCAACCACTTACCATTAGGTGGACTGTGTGCTCGCTTGTCACCCTTATCCTATAAAAGTAAAATTGAGCTTGTGGCTCACCAAATGGTTAGTGATCACCGCCGCCCATGAACATCGGCAACACATGAGGTTGCAAAACCATGAACAACGGCAATGCATGAGGTTACAATCCCAACACCTCTCATGGTCCTTCCAACCATCCAGTTATACATAAGGCTCCTGCCCACTTGCTTTATCGACCACGAAAGGAATTGCAGGTACGTTGCCGACCTTAAAAAAGAGTTCCGTAGTTCACATCTGTCCGGAAAAACTACTGGCGATAGTAAGTTTTTGTTAAATGCGCTCAATTGGAAGAAACTGGCACTGCCGTGCACCGGCTTAGATATGCCAACAGTAATTCATGTTGGGCTGAAACTGCGCCTTGTAAAGTAGCAAGTGGTGGGTCGGCATGAAATAGGTACTGTCCCGCACTACTAAACACATTTAGCTTTAGAGACCAAACCCTTCCTTTCTTAATGTTATTTCCAATTGCCACCTACAAACTTTATAGAATTGATGTGACAGACGGACTTACAGTCGCCTGTTAGTTAGCGGCTACTTCAGTCCATGGACCCTGCAACCAACTTCAAATAAAGAAGGCTATAGATGCGTTGTACTTCTGAGGACTGGACAAGGTAGAATGCCTCACAGCCTATAACTATACTGGCTCTTTATAACTTTCAGACTGAAACACAGCAGTGTACACACTGCTGTTAGGCTGCAGAAACAAATAAGAGTGTGGTACCTACTAGACGCACTCGTAGACGGAAAAGTAGTCCTACCATATACTCCCCCACAGTTGAATGCGCTCACTGCTGTGAGGATATGGAGAGGGAAAACTGCATCACTGTACCGGTAAGACTTCACATGGCATCCCGACGATTTTCCCCGACTTCGAGCATTTGGGAAATCGGTACTTGAAATTGCAACTAACTGCTTTAGAAGTGTGTCGGGGATCGACATCAACCCAAGTTCTACGCTCGCATTCTATGAAACTAAGGCGAGCGCTTAACCTCTATGCTACCACCACTTTAATTTTTCATTTTGAACATTAATAATAAGAAGTGAATAAATATTGCTAAAAACTCTTAAGTTAGAAGGAGTACTTACCTGATAAAATTTAATAATTAGGTGTCCTAAAACAAAATTCCAATAAGTAATTCACATATTATAAAATGTGGCAACCCTAGGTGCAACGTCTTGCAAACACCGGGGGAGTCTATCTGCGCCACTAACGAGGCCTAGGTGTCTCTTAATATTACTTTTCTCTTCTTGTTTTGTTTGTTTAAGTGCTTACTTGCTTTAATATTGAATTAACTTGAAACCCTAAACGCGTTATTTGCGAGCCGAAGCTTAGAAAGCTGCTTTATTACGGTCGGTTACGACTACGTAATATAGAGTTCAAGATTCAACAATCTTACTGTTTTAACACATTTTTAAATTATATCGTCATATTAATATGTAATATCGTCATATCACTAGACTTTCATTACATATTAAATTTTTATTCCACTGCTGGACGTTGCTCTCAAACATGCTTGCATATTTTTTTTTTGGGAAGAGTCGAAATTGGATAAAAGTTGACATGTCCATTTAAACATCATAACAACCCCTTCCGTATTGCTTTGATTGTCCTCAAATATTTGGATTGTTAATATGTTTATGTTTTTATGATATTAGTTACTGTGCTTGTGAAGCTAGAGGTTGCGTCTTCTAAGGGCATAAGGGGCAACTATAGAAAACTCCAAAAACTCTAATTGCCTCCGATAGATGGCGATGATCCATCTTGTATATATACTGAATCTAAAATACACAAACCTTCTGGTACTGCTATCGTCAATACGTCTGTCAAGTGACACGATTAAGGCAAATTATTCCTGGGGCCCCCTCCTTAGGAATAATTTGCCTTAATCGTTTTCAGCCGTGAACTATTACGGGCTGAAAAAGAAGAAAGAAATAGATTAGGTTCCAATAAAATTAGTTCCTTTCGTGAATAAAACTAATTTTACGGATTTTGTCGCGTTGAATTTGACATTTTACTTTTTATTTATCTTTAATTCCCGACGTTTAAGCAAGACCTGAGGTATATGACGTCCTTATCATATTTAACCTGAGGTACTTTTTTAACATTAATTTTTGGTCCGATCTACGCAGAACAAGCTTACGCTATCTTGAAGTTGATGAAGTGAAGATGAAGTCTTTGAAGTTAATTTTATTGATTATGTAATCCCAAGCAGATGGCAGTACCCAGTCATCTTCTCTATCGAAGTTTGAATGTTTTTTTTTTAATTTGACGATCTGCAGAATTAAAAATAGGAGCAACGTAAAAATAAATAAGAATTATTCAAACTAAACGCGATAAAATCTGTAAAATAAGAATTCTTTACTTCTTTAGTTAAATAATCTTAAGTTAAAGTTACCGATCTAGATGAAGTCATAACATAATTAAGCCTTTAACAACTCCAACTCAACTTAAAACACTTACGCTAGGAGCGATTTATGACGATAATCCAACGACGGGTTTGAATTTATTACTTTTAGTACCGCAGTCTGTACCGTTAACCATCGGACTAATGTTTCTTAAGCTTACATATTATGTATATTTGAGTATTCTACAGCGAAATTTCAAAGACATCTACCGGTTAAATGTTATCAAACGTCATTATAATAATCGTTCACACGTTAAATTTATCCTTTCAAAAGCACTATTTATGAGTATCGTATTTAATATAATTACTGCTTTTTGAAATTTGACTCTAATATCAAAAGGAACAAGGATTACCGAAAAGTTACTTTAACATGCGGGTATGTTTCCTCTTTGTTGTAACATGTATTTTATTTGCATATGTATAAGACTTAATTTTCGTTGTTGGGCAAAACACAGGTCTGTTAACTAAGGGCACGTGCTGCATGTTACCGAAAATAATATTCAAATAATCGGACAGTTTAAATATATGTTAGAGGAAAGAAGGAATGATTAGTATAATTGGTTTTTGGGAATTGATTATGATCAAAGCATAGGGCGGGTGCTTATTAAATTTCTAATTGAATTTCTCTGTGACTACGAGCATGTGCAGACTGCACCCTTACGTTATCGTTTACTATATCGGGTAATGTAGCTCAGACTTGCTATCAGATGTGTGGCTTAAAGATATTCAAACCTCTGACGGCTTTATGTATGATATAACCATTCTGCAGTGTATTATAGCTGCAGCACGATTGGGTACCTCCCGGGTAGGCAACACGCTTGAACAGAATACCAACGTAAAATAGCAGCATTATGTTGCTGTTTATATTATGTTGAGAGGGAGAAACCGGATACCCTATTTAGTGGTAACGAGGCCATTCCATCTTAGTTCTCAGGGGTGACAACGCATCTCCGTTTTGATCCTTAATCAAACATCGGCATCTGCTTGCCATCAGTTGGACTGTTTGCTCATTTGCCACCTGAATAAAATAACACCGAATTATTCACGTCCCGCCTTTATCATCGTCTTAAAAATTAAAAAGTTTGAAATTACAGCAACAAGGTGTGGAATTTGCAAGTTAATTTGCTAGAGTTGCTAGTTTGTTATACTCACAAACACAAGTCGACCAAACAAAACAGTGTCGAAAAACTTAATTTCTCGTCGGTTAACTTTAGTAAGCACAATGTTTATGCGCGTGTTTTTCAATAACAAGTTGTATTGTGATCATAAGTCCTATTTTACTTTTATGTTTATTACCTTCATATAAATAAGCGACACATGCAACAGGTCTAGAAGTCTACACCTGCCTTCCTACGTTGACTTTACGATGGCCTCTAATGAAAAAACGTCTCATTAGGACAGCAACAAAAAAGGTCGAAAATGATCATATCCCCAAATAGGCGAACATTAAAAAGACATTGCTCACTGGATTAACAAATGTTTAAGGATACATTACGGCGATGGCGGGAGTGTAGAGGTAGTGTTCGCGGCGTTCAGCACCTGTCCTCCACAAAAAGTTTTATTAAAAAAGTTACGGTCGGCTGCTATTAACGTTTGTTGAATTGTTTGCTTCGAGGGAAAAAAGATTAGGTTTTAATGTTTGTTTGTCCAAATGTCTTGCTATCAATACGCCTATTCCTAAAATGAAACTTGCCGTATAGAAATATAATGTGTATATACATATGCGCTATCGGTCTTGGTAATGAAGTTGATTCTACTAAAAGTATACGAAAACTAAACAGTTTCAGTTTTCGTAGATGGGTCAAACACACACGAACAACGGATTCTTTTACGCCGACATTACACTGTTTTTAATTTTTGAAGTGAAAACTTTAGAATCATTGTAATTTGAAGCTGGATGAAACGAAAAAGCGACAAAAAGAGACAAACAAACTGCAGACTTCAGACATTGTTCAGATTAAAAAAATGTAATTTTTCGCCTTAATATTTGTTGCTCAGATTTAAAATGTCAATTAACAAAGTATACGAAAAGAAATCAGATTTTTTTTTATTAAACTCGGTGTATATATAAGAAATCTAAATAAATCTCAGTTGCTAGTCATCATCTAGCAAACGAACCGCGACAAATTTATATATTTTTTTAAACGGACCCGCAATTAAACTAGTTGGTGATCCCTTATCTATAGGATGTAGTATGCGACAGAATGAGATAGAATACAGTATACAGTGTTTATTATAAATTTATAATTATATTTTAATTACATAAACCATACAATTATCGTACTCCTGCTACTCTGCATTCGTCTCATTCTCTCGAAGTTTAGTTTTCGTGTGAAACGACACTTGTTTCTTTATAATTTACTTAAGATAGTATTAGTTATAATGACTTCTATTTCATATATGTGTAACCCGTTCTTGTTCCTCAACAATTAAAATGCATCTATGTATATGCCCTTATTTTTAGATTAGCGTTATTAAGTAGTTATCAATCAATCTGATTAATTAGTTCTTGACTTGTCCGTATGTTTCTTGTATAGGTGTAATAGAAGGTTAAATACATTGAACACTGTCGGGTCGATGCAAGTGGACCCCAATCATGTTCAATGAACCAATAAGCTTCGTATTACATCGGTCACTGTAGGCGAGGACAACCATACTTTTACATTTTATGCGAATCGTTCCTTTTTAAGTCCATTAAATAAGGGACCCCCGGGTGTTTTGGTACATGACGACAACTGCTGAATTGTATTGAGTTTAAGAAAGAAAAATATTTATTTTGACTCACACATAATGGAGTTCAAGTCAACTCCACAAGACAAATTTTAAATTATAAGAATATATAGAGTGATTGAAGTAGCTTAAACAAATATAAGGTAGACAAACAAGCACACAGTGCACCTGATGGTTTGTGGATGCTGTGGCCCATAGACACTTACATCTTAAATTAATTATAAAAATGTAGATGCGTTGTCACCCCTGAGGACTAAGATAGAATGCTTCTCCACCAGTAAAAAGGGTATCCAGTTCTCTACATTCACCGTAGTATAAACACATCAATTAAGCTGCCATTTTTTACGTTGGCATTCTGTTAGAGCGTGGTTTGCTCTGTAACCTTACTTGATGACCCTAATCTTCAAGGCCGAAGCCCTACAATACCGTCAACCTGCAGAAGCACTGAGCCAGTTTTACCAGTTCCTAACTGCTATTCCTATAAAAATAGAAGTTTGATTTTGACTTAGTCTGCAGTAAACAATGTGATTATTAAAATGGTTTTTAGTTATGTTTTTCAAACTGTATATAGGGTTATTTTGCAATAACCAGCTAAATTTGCAGAGAAGGTTCAGAATAAGTAATATAGGCAAATGGTAAAGAAAAATAGCTGCATTGTTTTCTTCTACCACGTTAAGAATAATATACAAACAAAAGAGCGTGTTCGTCAGGCACACATCACTCTGCCCCGCTCAGTTCGTACACAACAAAATTAAGAGGTAATTGCAATACATGAAGATACAACCTATTAAATATCTTATTTTTATATTTGATTCCTTCTGAAACTTAAATTTAATACCAAACCGAAAAAGAAAAAAGAAAAAGGTACGATAAAAAACACTCAAAATTATATGTACCTACTTAATGTACAATTCGTAAAAAAAGAAATAGGTATTAAGTATATTATTAATAAACATTAAAACAAATGCGTAGCGCAATCGAAGCTCCCTTAGCGAAGCTAAAAGCTCTTGATGTCGAAACATCGGAAACAATGAAGGCCGTCCTCGAAATCCTCCACATGAAATGATTTGTAACAAGGAAACTAAGGGCAGGTGACGGTCATTACCTGCTTACAGATGTTGAAACAATGCGGCCTTTGCACACCTCACTAACACCTTTTAAAAAGGCAGATGTTAAAAGGAAATGTCATAAATGACGCTTCAGACAATATTTATCTTACAGGGGGAATATAGGAGGCCAAAGAAATAATAAACAACGCCATCTATAGACTGAATCATGTACTAAAAGATTTAACAATGAAAGCCGATCTATTGTTCCTAGTTTCGGGTGAGTTGGAGAAATGAACGTTTCCCGGTAAAAAGGATCGTATATTGTATTATTTAAGAAGAATAAATTTTTATCATTATCATTGTATGGACAATGATTTTATCCGACAAAGGCGTTGGTAAAATGTGACGGAACGGTAATTGCTTTTGAAGCGCTTCATTCATTGTGATCTTTTGATGTCGTTGGGTTTTGGTGTTGCAAATTTTTCGTATTGCTTCTTTCGTAGACTGCTTGTTTCCGATTCTGTTAGCCGGTCTGCTATACAGGAGAAGTGTAAATTAGTGTCATGTGTTTTTAAACGTTATTGTTTAGATTAATATTATTTTTATATTTATATTAATATATTTTTTATTATAAAATTATTTTGAACAAAGAAATATTTTAAAGATTCATTAATTAAATAATAGCTCCTGCCCGTGCTTATACCCGCGTTGGAGCAGATACACCTTGGTGTTCATCTTGCTGTAGTAACTTTGAGTAAATCCAGATAATTTATTACTCTATATTTATACTTTACCTAGACGCCAAATTTTTACAAATCCGTTTAGTTTTTTGTGAGTAATTGAGTAACAAACATGCAAACATCTTCACAAACTCACAAACTATAAAATTTTTGTATTTCTTTATATATGAAATTTTGGCGTGCGTGTATTCGTAATTCTTCTCCTAAGCGGTTTGACCTATCTTGATGAAATTTTTATGGGGTACTTATGGGGTCACCTGGATAGTTCTTAGCTATATTTAGACCCGGTAGGTGGCGCTGTTCTTGAGAACCAGAAATCACCCCATGTCTACTGGTTATGAGGCAAGTTGTAAAGGTTGTTCGATGATCGAAATGAAATTAAAATCCACCGTTACACTTAGTCTCTTAAATGTCGACTGCTAAACATAGGACCACACTCTCACAGAATACCAGCGTAAAATAGCAGCTTAATATTACTGCGTTTCGTATGGTGTGTGTAGAATAGAATAGAATAGAATAATTTTTTATTCAATATAGATTACATGTTTAATTCTTATTGAAAGTCATTTTTTACTTTACCACTGGTTCGAAAAAAAACTCTGTCCTGGGAAGAACCAGCAAGAAAATAGGAACCGGAAACCCTTATTACTGAAAACGAGGCATTCAATCTTAGTCTTGAGAGTGACAATGCATCTGCATTTTGATTCTTAATTGAAGATAGATCTAGATGTCAATGGGCCACAGCATCCACTTACTATCAGGTGGACCGTGTACTCTTTTGTCACTCTTTCTGTAAAAAAAAAGAAAAATTCAAGCCATCAAACTATTTGAACTCGTTCAATATTTTTTTTTCTTAATGATAAAATCCTGAAATTAATTTTATTCAACGGTCATTTTTTTTTCTCCATGATCCCTGAAAACTGTACTGACCTTTAGTATTTATATTGCAATTATACGTAGTCATTGCCGCGTAGTGACGGGGTGGGAGAATATATCGTTTCATGGCTAATGTCATAGACCTTTTTATGTTATATTTAAATAAACCCTACTCCGTCCTGCGAGTTACCCGAACTCATGTCGGTAGAATTTAAGGAAAATATAAACAAAGACAAAGACATTTATTCCAACACTTACATCTACCATATGACACATTACAATTAAAGAAAAAAAACACTTATAAACAAAAAAAAAAGAAAAACGAAAAAGAAGTATACACGTATATTGTATGTGTATGCAAACACATTAAAACAAAAATCGTGTGCTATGATGAAGTGGTGGAAGAAATCGTCTCAACATAAGCCGCGAGCTTGCAGCGGCAGCTTTTCAGCCGGCCCCGAACAAGTTCGAACGGTCAACAGTATGCGAGCGAGTAATTTTTTTAAAATCTATGTTCTTTAAATGTATGACAGGAATATATGACAAATGTTCAAAATATATAAAAAGATTTTAGGTCAAAGAAGAGTCCGCCGCTTATTGGCAGATTCCAGATGTCCTAAAAATATTTTGCTGTGTTCTCCGAAGGTTTCCTTCACCACCGAGCATGTGGTAAAGAAGCACTGATAATTGAAATTAAAAATTTCATTGGTGCCGGCGGGGATCGAAACCGAAACGTAAGTTCACGGTTCTTCTGTCTTTCCTTTCAGTTGTAGATCATAAACCTATTTTTAACCGACTTAAAAAAGGAGGAGGTAGTCAACACGCATAAAATAAAATACAGTCGTTATTTTATGCGTGTTACATCAGAACTTTTTTCTAGGTGAACCTATTTTGATGATTCGTTTTTATTTGAAAGCTGGTGCTTCTCATGTGGTCCCATATAAATTTGATCAAGATCTGACCAGTAGTTTTTGAGTTATCCTTAATAATGAGTATTTAATTGACTTCGACTACATTGATGATATTCTCATTTTATTTATAGTGAAGTCGGTCGATCAAAATTTTTAATTTTCCACTTGTTTATAATATCACTTTGGCAAGCGAGCTTACAGTCCATCTGCAAATAACTTCAAATGAAGTGTAGAGCCACGCTGCAGCTATATTATAGTTGTGGCACGAATGGGTCGGCTCGAACGGGGTAGTACCACGCTTTCACAGAATACCAGCGTGAAATAGCAGCTTCATGCTGCTGTGTTTCGTATGGTGAGTGTAGAGAACCCTTTTTACTGGAAACGAGGCATTCCATCTTAGTCGTCAGGGGTGACAACGCATCTGCATTTTGATTCTTAATTGAGGATAAATGTAGATGTCTATGCGTCACAGCGTCCACTTACCATCAGGTGGATTCTGCTGTCCGTCCGTCCATCCGTCTGTCTGTAAGCGGGCTATATGTCATGATCCATAATAGGTAGACAATTGAAATTTTCACAGAATGTGTATTTCTGTTGCCACTATAACAACAAATAATAAAAATAAAAATAAATTAAAAATTAAAGGGGGCGCCCCAACTAGAAACGTGTTTTTACGATGGTACGGAACCATTCATGCACGAGTCCGACTCGCACTTGGCCAGTTATTCAAAGTAAGTTCATAGATACCAATAACTGAAACTGAGTGATATTTTCTTTGTGCATTTTTCTTTTTCCTTATAGGTACTTTCAAAACTAGATCACCCAGATGTAAATGTTTTTTATTTATATTATTATTTTTGTTTCCTTTCAAAGAATTATACCGAATTAAAAAACAGTCGCTTTCAGTGCTTTCAATTCTAATAGATACCTAAACAGTGTTTTTTATGTCGGAGCGAAGCATGCAATTCATCAATAGAGATCATATTTAATCATATCATAATAAAGATAAGATGGCTGCTCAAATGAGATGGCGCACACAAAAAGGCTGGAAAAGAGCAAAAAGAGAACGCTTGTTATCGTTAAATTGTTAAGTCTCGAACAATTTTGGTGCACCGGCTCGTGAAACCGTTTGGCGGCGAGGCGAGCTTAGTTTTATGGCTTTTTTCATTCATTCCCGTTCTAAGAATGGCGGCGGCTTTTTGGCGCCTTCCACGACCAGCCCGTTTTTGTGTTCTTTTTTCTGCCAAAAGAAATATTTGGCGCGAAAGACTTTTTTTTTAAATTGAGAGTGTTTACATTGTTTTTAACATGTTTATATTTTTTTTTATTTCTAATGGTCTTACGGCCTTAATCGTTTATTATCGCTGTATAAAATAAGCATTAATTATCACTGTATCTCTCTCTTTCTATTGTAATCACGTGAAAAGAGAGAGAACAAGTTTAAAAGCATTTCTTAGATTGACGTCGTTTTCTATGAGTAACATAACATAACAGTCTTAATAAATAATTGCATCAGGAATGTATTCCAATACAATTTATTAGGGTAAATAATGCAGGTTTAAACAAAGTTATGCGAATATGTTGATATCAAATTTTAATACACTTTAAAATTTAATTACATATTAGCATTCCAAAGTTTATTCCCATCTCCAAATCACTCATAAAATACCTTTACAAGGCAATAAAACCATATAATGTTCGAACTTATTCATGGTTAGCCATAATAAGAACTGTCTGGATAATTTAGACGTCTAAAGGTACAGAGGTTACGTTGATTGAAAGGTTGGCCGGCAGGGAATATTAAAAAAGTCGAGACGAGCAAGTGTCAGTTCCGACAGTTGGATTCGGGTCGATAATTGATGGCGGAATGGTTGCCGGCACAAGCACCGAGATCGGAACGAGATTTTGGAGAGCCCTATGCAGCTCCCACCGCCCGGAACGGTTTCCGTTATTTTGCGGAATAGTGTTGGCCACGATATTGGCCAAGTGTAACGTAGTTAAATTTGGTACGGTATCATTATGTTAGCTAGTGTTTATATGGAAAGAATATAATTCAAAGAAACACTATAAAAAATTTCGAAAAGTATTGAACGATTAAAGAACACAATGATTTCCATAATTACGTCATATCTACGCTAAGGTTTTCTCTAAAACATGTCCACTTTATTATATTCCTCTTAAGAACACAAGAAATGCTCAACAAAGATACTGTATGTGTGTGATTTGATTTGAAGTGATTAAAGCAATGATGCTACTATAGAAGGTTGATTTCGACAGATATACGTTTTATTGCCATCATTACACTGAATTATAATTTGAAATAAACAGAAAACGCACATGGTAATGCAGTCTTAAATAAAAAATATCAACAAGAAAATTACTTAGACTCAGGGTATACTACGAATTCAGGATCCGTGACGTAGTACCTAAGTACTCTGACCAGTTGGTCATTCCGATAATGTATGCCATGGTTAGAAACTTTTTATACGTGGTAGAGCCACGCTGCAGTTATATTATGGTTGTAGCACGAATGGTTCGGCTCGACCGGAGAAGGACCACCCTCTCGCAGAATACCAGCTTAGTGCTGCTTTATTTCGTATGGCGAGTGTAAAGAAACGGAAACCCTTTTTACTGGAAACGGGGCATTCCATCTTAGTCATCAGGTGTGACAACGTATCAGCATTTCGATTCTTAATTGAGGACAAATGTAGATGTCTATGGGCCACATTATCCACTTACCATCACATAGACTGTGTGCTCGTTTGTCACCCTTATTCTATAAAAAAAAAATAGAAACTGATTCATTGCGTGAGGAAAGTCAAAGTGTGTGCTATATAACAGGCCCTTTAAAATCGTTTTGTATTTAAAAGACACACGTTGACACAAGTCTAGAACGGCAAATATTGTCTCTCACAAACTTCTCTGACCATTCATTCATATTCATGGTACGCGTCTCCTATGACGTTCAAAGCGCAGGCACATCACTATAGCGCAACACGCTCGCGATGAATCGGGCAGCGGTGAAATTGCAAAATCGCAGAACACACGGGCGCGGTGCAATTAAGTCGGAATTGTAAATAAAAACAAAAATAACGCGTTGCCGCTGGTTCAAGGAACTTTTGATTTCGCGGTTCGCCTTTTGCGGCATTCGCTTTTTTAAGCTGATAATGTGAGAGGCGGCGGTGACGGCGGCGTGCAAACGTCCATGTCGATTACTCCGTCGCGATACGTACCCTCCGTGCGAGCACAGCTCGACGAGATATGGAGCACGCCAAGTACTGCGCTGTCAAAATTATGTACGCATATTTTAAAATTTATAATTTTTTTCTTCGATTCGAAGCATTCTGCTTAAAACAGGCCTTTCTTAAATGACGAGACATTGATTTGAATATTAAAAATACATAATACATACATAAAGACTCACGCCTGTCACCCAGTGGGGCAGGCAGAGACTACGGACTTACATTTGGCACGATACTGACACACCCCTCTCACCTCCTTTAAATCCATATACCTACGCAAACATGCTCGTCGATTAAGGGTTTACTTAATTTGATCTATCTTCAATATTAAAAGTCTGTTTCAGAAATTAAGTTGATTTCTCTGCTATCTATCGTAAGTTGAATAATTATTTTATGTTCAGTTTGAACAGTAAGGTCCAGCAGCGCAGAAAATAAGTGTTTAGTAGAGGCGCTGCAGGGCTACGTGTTCGAATATTGCACAGAAAAAAATGTTTTCATGGCATACAAACAATTATTTTTCCACTTAATGCATATGAGTATATACGATACTAATAACAATTTTTTTATTTTTGTCTGTCTGTCTATCTGTTTGTTCCGGCTTATCTCCGAAACGGCTGGACCGATTTTGACGAGACTTTCACGGGCAGATAGCTGTTATTAGGAGTAACTTAGGCTAAAAAATTAAAACCCATGAAATTGTGTACAAAATACGACTTACTTTTTGCCATGGTTGCCACGCTTGGCAGGCGTTTTGACAACCACAGTTTTTTTTTTTAATTACATCTGTTTCGATTGCCTTACGATACCCAAGGAATGATTATATGTCGTAGTGTGTTTTAACGCATATTTTAGTGTGTATTAAAAAACGAAACCCTTATAAAATCTATCAGTGTCTATTTTCATGTAGGTGGTGGCATTTCGACGTAGTTATAATAAGACCCCAAGTACAGACGACGTAAGCTCAAAATTAGATTTTTCGAATTAACTGGTAGCGTATAAAATGTAAATAAAGTTTGTTTAAATCAGTGTGATATGTCAACGAAGAAATATCATAAAGAAAATACGCATGAAAACATAAAACGAGATTTATTTTAAGTACCTATAATTTATAAATAAAAATGTTAAAAATAAATTAAACAAATTAGTTCATATTTAAATAAACTAATTACTTTTTGTTATTAAAAAACAGCCAGTTTTATAGAAATCCCATTAAAATAAATAATAATTATATGCTTAATAAAATGTAGGCGTCATACTTATCCTGTACTATTTCTTAAGGCTATGCCATATATCTTACTATGGTATAGTGCCACGATATTTATATTTCTGGTATTGTCTTCGATCATCCTAAAATTCATAAATTAAAAAGTAGAACTTTGATTAAATCCAGTTAAGTTAAAAATACCGATGTAATAAAGGGATACAAAAATCTAATTTCTCTCGAAGTATCCCAAAAAGTTTTTCACAGCCCTTAGGCAAAGCAAAGTTTGGGCGTCGAACCACCTTCTGAGAACAGAGTTCAGATTTTGCGATAACCGAAACATCCCAATCGGCCCCGGGTTTTTGTGCATTTTCTACCCAATTACTCCGGTCAGTGAATTTAGAGCAGTATAATATAACGCATAGAGGAAAGTATTAAACTGGTAAATACAACGTGTTAAAAACGTCTTAAAAACTACAAATAAATGCAAGGCAAAGACTTTGAAGCTATTGCTTATCACCGATATTTTTCCGGAACGATAAGACTTAGGGACCTTCAAGAAAAGAGCTTACTCCTTTCTAAAAGGCCGGCAACGCACCTGCAATTCCCTTGGTGTTGCAGTTGTTCATGGGCGGCGGTAGTCACTTACCATCAGGTAAGCCGTGTGCTCGTTTGCCCCCTCTCCTATAAAAAAAAAGAACATACCCTTCGGCAAATTGTACTGAAGACCGAGGAGTACAATTTGCCACTATGTCTTGCGTATGTGGACTATGAGAAAGCCTTCGAAATTTAGGCGGTGCTGCAGTCCCTTCAACGGTGCCAAGTTGACTGTCGGTATATCGAAGCGCTGAAGTGTTTGTACAGTAGGGCTACGATAGCTATCCGAGTACAGAACCAGAGTACGAAACCTATCCACTTGCAGAGAGGTGTAAGAGAGGGTGACGTTATATCCCCGAAACTCTTCACCGCTGCATTGGAAGACGTTTTCAAGCTACTAGACTGGAAAGGATACGGTATTAACATCAATGGCGAGTACACACTCACCTTCGATTTGCCGACGATATAGTCCTTATGGCACAATCGCTGGAGGACCTAAGCACTATGCTCAATTACCTCAAAAGTGGCTCTTAATGGATAGGTCTTAAGATGAACATGGACAAAACAAAGATCATGTTTAACGTCCATGTCACACCCATGCCGGTAGTTGTTGGGAGCACTAAGCTCGAAGTTGTTGACGAGTATGTTTACCTGGGAGGTCAATCGACGGATTCATCTCGGCTGGGCAGCGTTCGGGAAATCACGACACATCTACTCGTCAGGTATACCTCAAAACTTGAAAACGAGATTGTACAAACAGTGCGTGTTGCCAGTGATGACTTATGGATCTGAGACGTGGTCCTTCACTGCTGGCCGTATGAGAAAGCTCAAGGTCGCTCAGCGAGCTATGAAGTGGGCTATGATCGGGGTTTCTCTGCGTGATAAACTTAGAAATGAGGATATCCGCAGTAGAACCAGAATGACCGACATAGCCCAACGGGATTAGTAAGCTGAAGTGGCAATGGGCCGGCCATATAGCTCGAAGAACCGACAACCGATGTGGAAAAAAGGTTCTCGAGTGGCGGCCTCGTACCGGCGGACGAAGTGTAGGGCGTCCCCCCACTAGATGGAGTGACGACCTGGTAAGACATGCAGAAAGTCGAGGCTCAGGACCGTGCTTTGTGGCATTCCTTGGGAGGACCATGTTCAGCAGTGGACTTGTGAAGGGCTGTAATGATGATGATGATACGAATAATATTTTTATCTATATTTTAAGTTAATATCTCTAGCGCGTCCGTATTTGTAATTGTCAAATATATTCCTTGTCTTTTTTAGTCGTGATCTCTCCTATGATACATACATGTCCACGCCCCAGTTCACGTTACAACACGCCCGGCCCACGTATCGTTTCCACACCATACAAGTCACCTGCCACCGTCGGTGTCTATTACTGTGTCAGTGTTGAATGTCGGGCGGACAGAAATATCTGGCCATTTAGCGGCGGCCGCAGTCACACTGTAGCGTAATGGAAATTTTCCTTCCCCATTACGGATTTTAAAGAACATTTACACCTTTAAATCTAAATATAAATCAACGTCTTTGTAATTATCAAAAACGAGTGCCATTTTTTTAAACGCAACTTACCTACCTTCTTATTATATGTTTTTTTCTTGACCATATATTTGTTCCGTATTTTTCGAAAGTTGTCTTTTAAAAGTGTTCTGCAATCTTTTACATTAATTTTTACTTTGTTATGTACTTTTATTGCTTTTATTGTGTTAATGTCTACGTTTTTCTCCATCTTGTTTATTTTGCTTTATTGACCTAGATCATGATTATTTTATTGTTCCCCCTGCAGACATGCCCGTAAGAAACTTAATAAATTGCTTCTCAGAAATAAGCATTGCTTTCTATCCGCAGCGTCCTATGCTGTGTGAAGTTCACTTCAACTAGCTATTTTTATTACTATTACTTTTATTATTGTTTATATTATTATTGTATATAATTTACTATTCTTCATTTTGATTCTGTTTGGGCTTACGTTTTATCTCGTTTAGGATTTCTGCATTGTCACTGTCAAATAAAGTCTGTCTAATATTATATTAATATTAATTTATACTGCTTTTCCGTTACATCCCCATAGTCATGTAATAATAAATTTTGATTGGTTTCGACTCTTTTAATGTCTCATTGGTTGAGGACACCGTAAAGTTGCTTTTGTTTGTCATTTGGAACTATAATCTTACCTAGGTTATTCACAATTCGTTGATGGTTTGGGCGGCAGTGGTTTAGAGTTATTTATACAAGCACTAGGAAATCAGTTTCGGCAAATAACTTGTTTATTACCAATATTTCACCTAATATTATCTTTATCTTCATATAATATTATGTTCCTGCGTTTGTAAGTGATGGTGTAACTCCTGATCTTCTGTAATTGACCGATTGCGTTAATATTCAGACAATATATTCATTTTGTTAAGACGATGCTAGAACTCATATTCACAAAATCTGGATCTGAAGGATGTTTCGAAGGCGCTTTTTTATAGAATAAGATTGACAAACGAGCACACAGTCCACCTGATGATAAGTAGATGCTATGGCTCATAGACATCTACATTTATCCTCGATTGAGAATGCAGATGTTGTCACCTCTGAGGACTCAAATTTTCTTTTACAATTAAATTTTATCTTTATGGTCGAAAAATACCAAATGCTTATTGAAAATTCATTGTGAATTGAAGTTTCTTATGCCAAATACTCAAACGCTTCTCAATTTTTAGATGCCGTTAAGTCTCGTGCACTATCACTTTAAGTCAAAGTGACTGTGAAACCACGAGACTTAACAACATCTTAAAATTGAGTAGCATTTGACTATATAGCCATTATTCTTACTACCTTGTTCTATTTATATCACACTCTACAATGTTGTGAAATAGTTAAGGAATAATTAATTTCTTGCGTCCAATCATAATAAACTAAAACTTTACTCATATTGCATCGTGAAAATATTATATACAATATACATTCCACAATTTCATCAACATATTGATAGTTCGTTTTGTAGCAAATTGCTAAACTTTCAATTGGAGATTGTGCTCTGTGTCATAAACAAGACGTGCGGCAGACATCTTTAATATGCTCAGTAATTCTGCTTTCACTTGGATTTTGTAAGACGGAATCGTTAGATAATATCACCTTTTGTTTATATGTTTACATTAAGCCTAACTCCTTATCGGACATTTTCTTGCCTTAAAACCCACTCAGAAATGAGAGGAGGCCTGCGCCCAGCAGTGGGACCTATATAGGCTGTAACTTTAACTTTAACTTTTTAACTCCGGCTCCACACGTTGGTCCAGTTGTTGGTACCAATGTTGGCTGGTAATTGTGTTTGGCATCCAAGCCAGCCAATATGAAGATGTTTGATGTAGAAATTGTTTTCATTATTTATGCATTGTTTTTTGTTATTGGAAAGAAATAAATTGCCTTCTTGGTCGAATTTAATACGTGCCTACCCGATGCGCGCGATGATAAAAATAAAGTCACAACTAATTATATTTTCTTTGGTCCCAAAGTGTGAATGCATTGCAAATGTTGACCTAGGTCACTTTAGTAGTTACTATTAATTATTCTGAGACATAGATCAGAATTTTTGCGGGACTGTTTTATTACGTATATTATAAATTATTCTCAGATTATTTCGTTTCGATTACGAATACAAAGGAGATGTTCCTTTTTTCCTAATCCGCTTCGGTGTAACAAAGAGCCGGGTTAAGCACTCAAGCGCGCCTGTCCTCATACTTTTTGTTCGCGGTACAATTCTAAATCCGGCGGTATCCTAGCCGGGCTATATTCGAACCTCGACCAATGTTGTGGACTTCCTGTTACGTAATAGCGTCGGAGACAATCAACCAGAAATAATGTTTTGTATTCAACACCTTATGTTGGTAAAAAAATTAAAGTTACAGCCTGTATACATATGTCCCACTCCTGGGCACAGGCCTACTTCCATTAATTCGATCTTTGTTTCTTATTCCGATTCCAATTTACTTGTTTGCATGATTGCCCCGTTAGCCTAGTGGTTTTAAACGCGGCTGCAGATCATGCGGTCCCGGGCACTAACTCTAATCTGGACGATTGACTAACAATGGTAAAAAGTGGTATGTTGACAAAATATCTCGAGAACGACTTTACGGAATTACTTAAAATTTTTTCACTATCTTCAGAATCATGCAGAGTTGATTCCTTTCATATTCTCATGTAGTACTCATTGTTACTAGTAGTAGACCAAAGTTTCACTTTTTTAAACTATTACGTACTGTTCTGTCAGCTGGTACGAGTATGTGACTATAACTGTATCTGATGCTATGTTTCTAAATGTTTTTGTTTTTGATATTTACACTTTTTGAGAATAATTTTCTGTAAATGTAATGTAAACTCATTAATGAATATTATACAAATTCAAGTAGAGATAACATTTTCTTTAACGTAAGATTAAGGTGTGCACTATTGAATTACTATTACTATTTTCCTAATTTTTAAGTAAACAGGGGGTCCCATGAAATTGAAGCAAAAAATTTCACTCTTAAAGGTTGAAATAGTAGATAGAGTTTTTAATGTAACTATTTAGACAATATTCCAGTTGTTACTACGAGCTTGTGATATTATTTAGTGGTTTTAAGTAAAAAAAAAACTAAACTTAGATTAAAATGTGAAAACCGAATTTAAAAATTAAAAATAATAAAATAATTTCCACATAATATTAGCTTCTAAATTCGGGGCTCTAATTGTTCGATTCACTATCTCTTAAAATGTTTTTAACATTTTATTAAAAGCTTTGATAAACATGTACACCAGTCCTCCATTACCATACCCATCCAATACTATGCGTATGATGTGGTGATTTAACCCTATAATGTTACAATAAGGCTCGGGTTTCTGGGAGGCGCTGTCACGTGAAAGTAACACTGAAATTTCTTTCCAAGTAGTTTCATTATTTTGCATCAAAATACAGAATTTACTCAATTTCAGTAGTTCCAAAAACACATTTTTTTAAACGTTACCTCCATTCTAGGATTTTCGCCTGTATCGTGGGGGCAGTTTACATAAATAAATTTCACAAGGACAAACATCCAGACCAGGAACAATTATTTGTAGGCCATACAAATGCTTCCTCCGTACGGGATTCGAACCCGCAGCCCTTAACGCTGCAACTCATTGCTAAACCAATGCGTCACGGAGCCTGTTACAATCCAGTGCTGAATATAGTCACCTCTATAATTTCTAGCCAGGACGCGCAGCACACTTTGTATGAGGTGTCTTTCTTCAAAGATACGCCTATTTTAAAATCTTGCGATAAATAATTGTAAATTATGAATCAAAAGTATTGTAGGAAACAATTTTTCTTTTATAACAAAATCCATTTCATTACAAGCAGTCACATTTAACTAATACATATTTTTCTTTCGTGTCATAACATACTTATTCAAATAATTTGTTAATAATTGTTAAAGGATTATGGTCGTTTAAATAAGTTATGATGTCATTTATTGCTTTTAATGTGAAGGGCCTAATGTTTACAAGTTCTTGCTTTATTGCTTCCTGTAAGACTAAAAAAATCATAAAAATTTATTATCACTTTGCGTGCGTGAATAAAGTTTTCATTCGTCATAAACTTCTGTAATATTTGTTATACTTATCTGTGCCTAAATTCATACATATTGGGAAATTTGCATGTTTGTATCAAACATTTGTCATGTGCGTTGGCTACTTGGCTGTATAAGGCCAAACGTCACTTACCTTCACGATGTAGATGTTATCCACATCGGTCTGATAATGCATTCACTTATTAATGCAATTTGTATAAGCATTTTCCGCTGGCTACTGCCTTTTTGAATCCTAATTGGGCGTAAGAGGTTATTGTCCCAGCTGACAGACGAAAAGCCCTGTCGTTGCTTGATGTTTCCGGTGCGGGTCGGATATGTGCCAAACTTTTTCGTGACTCACTTTTGAACAGTATTTCTGGAGATAGTTTGTGGTGATGGTGAGACGTGTAGACAGGATTAATGTCAAGAGAAGAGATGAAAGGTCGGTTTTAATGTTTGCGAGAAAATTTGGTTTTAACATGTTTAAGAAAATTACACTCCATAGTAATAAAAATTTTTGAATTGTAATCTCATTTAACAAAATGGCAGTCAGTTGCACCAGTTATGAAGGTTCTCTTGTTCGCTTGTTTTTATACTACGTACCCGACGCTTTGCGGCCGCAGAAGAAATAATTGTGGAAATATCGTTTCAAATTTGGAACAATAATACTTTTTATTAGGAATGATAATACATTCTTTGACATTGAATGATATTGTATAACCACATGAGTAGATAAACGGAATAATACATTTCGTTTATCTACTCATGTGGTAAAACTTTCAAATAAATTTGTCAGTACGATACGCACGCCACCTACTGTAAGTTAATTGTACTATGCCTATAACCATCGCGCAAGTGCAAGCAATAAATTGACAAAGTTTTACCGCCATCTGATGAATGATATGGCAGGCCATAAAATACGAACAAAGAAAAATTAATTTTTATATATTAGATTTCGACACAAGATGACTTATTTTTAATCTACCTCCGTAAATAAATTAGGATCAAGTTTTGGGATGAATCCAACACTTAATTGGTTGGAACTGGTGGGCCATAATAGCCAGCTATTAATTTTCGTAGATTCCGCTATGCATTAATTTCCCGCCAAGCGTGTCGGTGGGACGCAGACGCCATGTTGGATGCGCACGCGCCGTTGCGCGTCGACTAATTAATACTTGCCCTTCTGTTTATTAGATTGCAGACGCGTTTTTGTCGAGGTGCTGTTTTTCACGTCAGCTACTTACTTGGCAAATGATATCGCACTACAATGTAAATATGAACTATCTAGAATGTTCTCTAGGTAGGGTTTCTTCGATGTAATTTGTATGTAAGTGATAGTATCGTTACAATACGTTATGTTGGTACCACAGTTGATATCAAGTGAGGAAATTTACAACAATATGGAAACAATGTTTGTTGTTTTAAAATAAAAGATATTTCGACATATCGTTTGAGAGCCATTTTTAATAGAGGCTGTTTTATGGATTTTACTGTATTAAAATGTACCTCATTAAATTCAGAACGTTGATAGAAAATGCAAATCGACTTAACCGAACTATCTGGCGGTGTTGTTTTTACATAATATGACTACATAATGACTCGACGGACAGTCAGGGTGGTTATACTGTCGCATGTGAGAAACCCTGACACCTTCACTAAATAGCAGGACTTCCTTTTCTGTGTTGGAAATTGTCGCGGTAGGTACCTTCTTTTATCTTCACCGCCAGGTGCCAGTTCGTCCACTGTTGTGTTCCGGTTTGTAGAGTATGATGAGCCAGTATAATTATAGGCTGTAAGACATTCCATCTTAGTCCTCAGTGCTGACGACGCATCTGTAATCATTGTGTGTTTGAAGTTCATTGCAGTATGGTTTTGTTGCAAAAAACGTGCATACTTTTATCTTTATCAGCATAAAATGACATAAATGTTGGACATGACCCTTCCTGAAGAATCCGGAGAGGATTTTTTTTATTTTTTTATTTTATTTAATTAGATTACCAACGATTGTTACATTACTAAAAATCTTAATTGCTAAAGCTTAGTATCTAGGACATAATGCACAATCACTTATAGGTAATCATCGCTTACACAATGAAACATTAAATAATAAGGCTAAAATCTAAAAGCTACATCTCTAAAATTGTTTTTTTAAATTTAGTGGTTGTCATACAATGTACGTCAAGAATTTGTTGATGGTCACAGTATTTGTTGTAAATATGGCTCATTCTAGAGATCGGGGAATTCGATCCTAGTAGCGTCCTACTGAATGGGCATACTAGAGGCTTGATAGGAGCACGAGGTATTCTCCGCGCCACTCTAAAGCAAAATTTTGAGAGGAGTTCTGGACAGCATACGTAGTTTCTAATAATTTTATAGAAGAACATTAGGTTAGTTATATCTCTTCGCTTGTCCAGCGATGTCAACTTAAAGTATTTTAATGATTTAGAGTACGAATAGGGATTACTCAACTTGCCAACGGAGTACGATAAATGACGTATGAACCTTTTTTGGATTCGTTCAATCCTCAGACTATGAGTTGCAAAATGCAAAAAAACTGCAAAAAACTACACTTCCGTATTCTAAAATTGAGCGCACTAGGCTGCAGTAGAGCAAAATTTTGGTTGCTGGTTTTCTGAAAAATTTTTGATGCTCTCTTTGTAGCATGATCAATATGATTGACGAATGTTAGTTTTTGATCCAAAAGAATACCCAAATCTTTGACAACATTTACCTCTTTGATCTGAATGCCTTCGATATGAAAAGCAGTTGGATTTGCTGTGTGGCAGGCGGATTGGCGATTGCGTTTTCCGCAGTCATGTACCTTTGATGATGCTTACCGTCGTCTATGGTATTTATATATTATCGTTGGCCACATCTTTGTGCCTTTTCCCAGAGTTAACCCTATTACGACACCCACGGGACGATATCGGATGGTAGATTCTCTTAGGAAGAAAGAAAGATGAAAAGGAAAAAATATTTATTTACTGCTGCAACTTGCTTTTATAAAACATTAATCTTACTGACAAACAGGAGAAAAAAACTGAACAAAATATTAAGAAGAAAAAAAAGGGTTGCTGTTGTAGCAACAAAAACACCACCGACTCCAGCATAATGCTACGGTAACAGTTTTACCGCAGCGCTGATATTCTGTCGGAACCACATACTAAGTCGATTCGCTAGCAATCGCTGGACATAATTTAGTATGTACCTATCTTATAACTTATAATCACTAAGAACTTAATTAAAGTTAACATTAAATAATATAACTATAAGATTTAGGATACCATATTTAATTTATTCTCCTCATAATAATTATTTAATTTATCGACCGCTCCTGAGAACACTAACAGAGCATGCATCGTCTCTCACTTGTCGCTGGAATTCTATACTGAATGAACTTTTATTCTTTGTCCCATTGAAAATGTTAATATCATGACTTATCATAAAGTAAGGTCTCAATATTTATGCTTTCCTGGTGCTATCAAACGCCTGTAACACGAAAAACCCAAAGCGTTGTTTGACCTTGAAACGGGATGCTTTAAACCACAAAGTCGCGGACGGTCACCATCAATCGGTTGATCAGAAATTGAGCAAATCGTGCGCGGGCGCATTCCGGCCGGTTCGATGACCTCAGTATCATGATCAAAGCCTTTTCCAGTAGTGACAGCCGACGTGCTGGTCTTAGTGTAGTTTTTGTTCATTGTTAATGAATAGTAATCATGTATTTAATTTAATATAATAACTGTTTAATTGCTACGGCTGTTTCTTAATTTTTATTATTAAAAACGTTACATCGACTAGAAATTTCTTCTATATATAGTGGATCGTGGTGTTGAAATACATAAGATTGAGAGACATCACACAAAATTCACCGCTCATTCAGTCAATCTGTCAGTAATTATTTATTGGGCGACATTTTAAAATTCTTTGGCGACAATCTCTACTCTTAGACAAAATGTACTCGACTGTTTGACCACAGACTATTATATGTTTGACACGTAGATGGAAGTACACAGTGATTATTTTATTTTATTAAATTTAATGTATTTGTAAAACGTATTATAATATAAATTTTAGCATTCTGCACTCCTTTCCTATAATAACTTTAACTAAGATGCCAATTCTCAAAGTCCCCCGCAATATTCTTAAAAAGGGCTAATTTATTTATTTATTTGCTTTTTAGTGTATATTAAATATTATGTATTACATACTAAGTCCCTAATGGAGACATGCAAATTTGTTTATTCATTGAAATTTTTGTTTTATAAAAATTAACACATCAAAATCATTAAATCAGCAACAACAAACAATCAAAAGTGTAATAAAAAAAATTACAAATAAAGAAAATTAAATTAAACAACATTAAATACCATGTCAGTGAAAAATAAAAGTGTTCCCTTCACGTATTAATATATATATCACAGTCAAAGACTGAGACTAAAGATGGTATTTTGCGTCAATCACTACGCGCACCGTCCGCGTCCCCAGCAGATTGTTGCGCTATTTCTCTCACGATCGATAGACAAACTGTTAGACGGCTGCTAGACATCGAAAGGTTGCTCTTAATTATTCACCAATAAATTTGACTGTACACACATCAACACCGTACATCATATGACGCACGTAATAACTAATCCATTTTAATCTTAATTAAACTTGTAACATGAACTCATATCGCGTAACTCGTCAATTAATTTAGCAGTTAGCTGTGATGTCTACGGTACGCTGCGCTGTGAGAGAGGCAATGATTTATTATAATGATCTCGGCGATGTAGTGTAAAAAATGTGCGTGAAAAACTTAATTTGGGAGGTAACGATTATAATTAATTGGATTTTACAGTTTTATATATTATAGATATGTTACATAATACTTTTTTTATAGATATGTTTAAATAAATAATTTCATATTCTGAAACAGATGCGTAGACATAGTGTCTAGGAAGAATAAAGCTGCGACTTTAGAATGTGAAATTATTATATATTCTTTTTAGTTGTTTACAGTCGGCTTTTACTTTTTTTTTAAATATTTTTATTACCCTTTTAAGTGGATTAAGGGATATCACAATTGATCGATATGAGTGTTAAATAAATATTAAATAGTTACATTAAAAATTTCATCCCCTATTTGCCACCCTTTGGGGTGGAATTTTGTCACCATTAAATGGGACCACCCCTGAAGTATAACCTATTTAATAAAAAAATAATCATCAAAATCAGTGCACAATTGATCTTTGTCAATTACCATACATATACCAAAAAACATGGTCGAATCCCGAACTTTTTTTTAAATCGGCTAAAAACGAAAATGGCTCCTATTTAAACTTTAACTGGTGTCATAAAATTTAATGCTTTTAAATATTATCTAGTACCTACACCTACAACTGACACTTGGTTTTCCCTAGAGTGGGTATAGACACGACTAGACAGAGTAGATAAGGCGAGCACTCAACCTGAAATATCGCCGCGGGATTTCATAGAGGGCTAGCAATCTTATCTCTTATTATTGTATGACTTTTTAATTTTGTTTTACGGTGACGGTGGTGATGAAATTAATATTTCGATTTTCGAACGACATTTTATGTAAACCACCGTTTAAAAATGAGGATTCTCTGATAAAAGGAGTAAGGTCATAAACACAAAATATATCCTATTTTTGTCGTTTTTATTGTAGTCATTGCATTCTTCATTGAATTGTATGACTTATTTCTTCCCTCTCCCTTCCACTCTTCCACTCTCGGACAACCAGACGTTCGGCCAATCGCCACCCTTTCGTTGTTGACTTACCACGCATTCGAACCAAACGGTTTGCTACATCGTTTGTCATGCGTACAGCAAAGGAGTGGAATAAGTTGCCAGCATCTGTCTTTCCATCCGATTAAAGTGTGGGTGTCTTCAAGGCAAGAGTGAATAGGCTTTTGTTAAGTCAGAGCCCTTCACCATCCTAGGCTACATCACCATAATAAAAGGATCTTTAAATAAAATATCACAAAGACTAAGGAGTAACAGATTTATATTTTTTACCAAAAAATTACAACCCGCGACAAACATTTAGACCCGGTACCTACAGTACTTTATATAATATATACACACACATATATATTATATTTCGGAGTGAAATTTGTATTGTAGACCCAGTACATACAATACAAATTTCATTCTGAAAACTTACATAATAAAACTGACCACTTAGCCAGGCCGTTATAGGCTTAGATATGAATCACGATATTGGTAAAAGAAGAAGTAAGTGTCTCTGTATACTACAGCTGATATAATTTTAACGGCACTATCATGTATCTGTACATAAATTACCGACCGTGTAGTGGCGGTGTAACAATATCCACTACCCCATATCATCCCATGCGTATCGTAAGAGGCGACAGAGGGAAACAAATCAGGAGATGGGCAGCAGCGTCTTCCTAATAACGACTAAAAATAAAAACTGCGCTTGCCAACCCACTTGCCAAGCATGGCAACTATTGCAAATATCCCCTATGAGGCAATCTATGGGGGAGGCCTATGTTCTGCAGAGGACTTCAATAGGCTGTAACGGTAACGCTAACATAAAATATCTTCTGGTTTTAACGGGAAGGGTGAAAGGTGGTTAAATTGTTCAGGTCTCATACAAACATATATTACGTATATAAAAAATCATTTGTTTTGATTAAAATACTTTTATAATTTTTATTCAAATCGAAGCAACTCTACAGATTAAGTGGAGGATTATTGGACGGTCGTATACTTATAACCATTGTCGTGGCAGATTGGATTGGTGTACTGAGCCAGCCATTCAAAGTGTAGCGAACGGGACCCAAAACATATACGTTACTTTAGCGATCCCTCCATTGTGAAAAGCCTCCCCGCTCCTCGCATTATGTCGGGGCAGAAACGTTTTGCTCTGACCTTCGTAGGGCTGGGTCAATGTATTGCCTCCCCTACCAACCCTGACATTTAACGTTATTTAGGAGTTCCCAAGCGTCTGTACTTATTTATGCTTTAAGAAAAATTTTAAACGGTTTTTTTTTCGTTTAATATTATGATTAGACTAAAAAAGTTAGCTAAATAAGGATTTTTATGCGTATCCTTTTTTCGGTCTCTTGGTCTTGGATATTTTTAATTTAACTTTGAAACATAACATTATGCTCGCAGCGAGTAATAGGGGAAGGAAGCGACATGTCATCCGGCTTAGTCCTCAGTCTCACCTGCTCCGTACTATAATTTTTATCGCAATGAAACAGCGGCTATTAAGCAGTCATTTTACAACTATTTTTTTTTTATAGAAAAATTGCGACAAGGTTGCGAACAGTCCACCTGATGGTAAGGGGATGTTGTGGATATCTATCCTCTTTTCAGAATCAAAATACGGACGTGTTGTCATCCCTGAGGATTACGAGAGATGTAATGCCTCGTTACCAGTAAAAAGGGTGCCGGTTCTCTAAACTCACCATACGAAACACAGCATCATTAAGTTGTTATTTCCGTTGCTATTCAGTGAGAGCGTGGTCCTTCCCCGGTCGAGCCAACCCATTCGTGCCACAGCAATATAATAACTGCAGCGTGGCTCCACGACTTCTAGAACTTCTAATAAATGTATACCACGAGGCTCTGACGATATTCGGTGATGGTAAAGACAGACAACGCCTCACACAGCAGTTTTCTGACTAATTTTTGTGCTTGTGACGGTAACTGGCACGGCATTATTCGACTATAAACTTGTCGCTCTCTATAACACGTAAATTATTGGAACGAAGTTCCTTATCGCACGGTACGAATTTGGCGGATGGGGGCTAGGCGAGAAAAAGTGTAAGATTTTTCCGTCACAAACAACTTTCTATAGTGCGAGCGAGATGGAATACTATCCATCTCCTCGCACTTTTTCTTATCTTGCCATGAAAGAAATATTATTTTAAATGACGCTTCATTTTACTAGATTATTATTATGACTATTTATTTGTATTTGTTAATCAATAATATAATACGTTTATCAATAATAATATACCACGAAAGGAACGTTCCAAGCGAGTGTCCCACGACACTCACGCATGTTTTTATTAATAGCAAAGAACCCAACAGCAGTTATCTATTGTTTAAATAAATAAAATATTTATTGCATATTCTATGCTCATTAATACCTTTCATATGAGATAGCATACTACGTACACTACACGATACATTTCCTTATAGTTATTTCTAGTTCGTAAGTTTTCGGCGGTTCATATCCGCCATATTACTTCATTCTAATCCTCCAGTCTATTCTATTCTTAATGATGATGTCTATGTTACCCGTTTAGTTATAACAAATCGAATGAGATATCGGTTGTCGAAATCCGACGATTATTTTAGGGTTTATGGGCGGGCATAGAAAAGTACAGACATAAATCATACATACAGTTAAATATTAGGTCCTTACATATGAAATTAGCGTTTTGTCGTACTGACCACTTTCATCTGAAATGTCTCCTCTTTGGTTAAGAATTCCAAATTCAAATTTATAAATTCATTTAACTGGTACATTTGAGTTTTGAAAACAGTCATTCATTTGTTTTTTCCTCATTATTTTTTTCTTTGGCGTCGTTTATTACCGCACAATGGAAAACATGAAATATCGGTATATATACTAGTACGAGTTCTACAGTGGCACCAGTGCTGCAGAAACAGCTCGAAGGATTAATGATGTGTACGGCGCTGGTGTCGCAAAAGAAAGCACGGTACGTTTTTGGTTTCAACGTTTTCGTTCTGGAAATTTCGACCTTCAAAACCAACCCCGTGGACGGCCGGAGACCAAAGTGGAAAATGAAGAATTAAAGGCTATTGTGGAAGGGGATCCATCACAAAGCACTTCAGAGATAGCTGCAGGCTTTCGGGGCATTACATTATATAATACGGGAATATAGCATAGAGGAGGTAGCTAGCTAGATAGCTAGTGATTGTGTTAAATAACAATGTTTAATTATGTCGAGCGTTTGCCCACGAACCGCCATATATGGCAAGTAAATAACTTGTAGTTACATTTTTTAAGTTATTGTAGCAAGGAATAAACGTTATTACTTTCTTTCTAATCATCTTCGCAATGAAAACAGTGTCATTTTCCTTATCGTATGGATATAACGTTACATTATTACATAGTATGTAATCCATTGTCTGTTTTACTATAAAAGTAATCAATAGTTGACCATATATGAATGCGGTTTATACTGGAACGAATAAAGGATATAATCATACCATAGATATGCGTAAATTCGCTGTAAGACGGAAGTAGTCTGGCAGGACGCATGCCCGGTCCCAATTCGGCTGCAACGAGGAAGTCAGCTTCCTCGCAAAGATACAATTTAACACAATAGCACCACTCTCTATTAAGTCTATCCAATCTATTCAATCTATTCACACCACTATGACCTTGAGTATAAATGCGACATTAGCTTCGCACGTTGTTTGAAGTGAATCTTAACTTGTGTGACTATGCAAAGTCCGTATTCCAGGCCGTAGTTTATGGTGTGGACGTACGTGGGTTGATTATGGCACCGCACCGCCGCGGTCAAGGGCGAAGCGGCGTCGATGCACGGCGTCAAGGTCACACCTCTGAACGACACTACGCCGAATTTCGTCAAGAAATATGAACGCAACGCATCTTAATGTAGCATGACGCATTAAGTGTTCTTTCTATAATAGACCTTATTAGCAAGATAGACAGTCCTATTTGATTTAACTGGTAGCGTGAACGTATGGAAAAGTAAATGGTTTACTGTCGAAAAATTTTAAGACCTTATCTCAAACTCGGACCTCACGGCGCGGTTTTTGTTTTGCAACGACATTCCAGACATTGTTTGACTAATTAATTGCTAAATGTGTGTTTACATTTACAGTCTAGATCTTATCTCATTCTAATCTTCTCTAATCAGTTACGTGAATCCACTGCTCGATCTGGCTCGATATAGGAATTTTCAGAGCATGCGTCAATTAGACACGTATTAATCGAAAGATCTGTAAATTTTCTCACGTAAACTATATTTTATATATTATGTTGAAAGCAATAGCGAAAAAGAAAACCTTGATATGATTCCATATGTGTTGTTGAAAAACAGACAGACAGACTAAATAATCGATATTTGGCGTAGTTATATGGTACTCCAAATGCACACCCAAATACACATCATGTTAGGCTTAAAATTCGAATTTTCTGCTGAAGTGTTTATTTTGGGGTTAAGTGTTAACCTTTATATGCTATGGTTATTATTATGGACAGAATATGTTAGATTTTTTTATACAAATATTAATCGATTGAAGCTTAGGTTCGATATGACAAATATTTAAGGGCACTTAAAAGTTAGTATTGTTTGTAAATGGATTTAACAAGTACTCGTATCATATTATAAATCTTAAGTATCATATTATGTATCGTAGTATCATATTATATATCTTAAGTGAGCCATGGTAGCTTAGGGGCTTAAGCCCTTGCTGTAAATTTCACAGTACGCGAGCAACCCGGGTTCGATCCCCGCCGGCACCAATGAAGTTGTTAATTGAAATTTTTAGTACTGATTTACCACGTACTCGGCAGTGAAGGAAAACATCGTGAGGAAACCTGCATGTCTGAGAAATAAGATTTGAATTTGATATTTTGAAGACATTTGAAGTTCGCCAACACGCATTGGGGCAGCGCGGCGGACATTTCCTTGCCCTAAAACCCTCTCAGAAATGAGAGGAGGCCTGTGCCCGGCAGTGGGACGTATTATAGGCTGTAACTTTAACTTTATCTTAAGTAAATATACATATATTTCATGAATGATACAAAATGCAACCGGCACGGCTTAGTAGTCGGAGTAGTTGCTAGTCCCGGGTTTCAATCCTACCCAAGGCAGACATTTGTTCAAGATCTTAAAAATAATTATTTGTTTTAGAATCAGAATATGATTATACCGTTCTCTTATTATACCGTTATCCCTTGGATATTACTATGCCTATCTTTGACTGCATCGCATGTTTGACATCATGCAGGTAAGCTAGAATGAGTACCGACAGCTCAACCTTCATCATATCCCGAGTCCCAGGATTTTCCTTTGGCACCCAACTGAAGCCCCTCCTCGCTTTGCTATATTGAAAGCACGTTCCAGAGGCACGATTGGCTACCCCATTCACCCTCTCAGTGCTACCACGATATCTCTAGATCACTTCCGAGCCGATCCCTCGGGAGACGGAAGACTATTATTGGAGAGTTACATAACTAACGCTACTTACACTACTATGTTATAGTATTATACGCTTTTCTAGAAGGAAAACACCATCATCAAGGCGAAGGGCCGTGACGAAAGCCTTAGCGACATCATCTCGAGCGGGATCTGTCCTCTCCCGATTCCGCTCATCAGCCTCCTTCTGGACAATTACGGATTCACAGGAGGCGGCTACGGCCCTCCACACAACTCTTGGCAGGGATAGGTTTCGACCGATCCTTATCGATGAGAAAAAGTTTGCTCATGTATGAATTCACACAGGGACACTCCAGGGGCTTCACAAAACGTGGAGATTGAAATTAGGACTTCCAGATATAGAAGGAAGAAAGAAAGAAACACTTTATTTGGCACAGACCATTGAAATACTCTAAAATATACTAATTTATAACTTAAAATTATAAATCAGTATATCTATACATATATCAATCCCCCTTATAAGGCAATCTATGGGGGAGGCCTATGTTCAGCTGTGGACCGATAGGCTGTAATGGATGTACATATAAATAAAATGTAGCACATATACATAAAAGTGAAGTATCTGCCTGTAATATTGAAATAACTGCCTTTTATCACCAGTAAGAACATGAATACCGTGTAATGGCGGTGTTAAGAATATCCACTACCCCATATCATCCCGTGGGTGTCGTAAGAGGCGACAGAGGGAAACAAGTCAGGAGATGGGCAGCAGCGTCTTCCTAATAACGACTAAAAATAAAAAACTGTGGTTGCCAACCCGCTTGCCAAGCGTGGAAACTATGACAAATATCCCCTCTATGATTCAATCTATGGGGGAGGCCTATATTCAGCAGTGGAATTTAACAGACTGTAACAGTAACAGTAAGACATGAATAACCATTTTTTACTTTTTGGTCTGTCCGGGTTAATTTTAAGAATGGCTGAATCGATTTTAATGAAACTTGACGTACAGATAGAGAGCAATGCCAGAAGTGATCTAGGCTATATTTTATCTCAATAATTTGGAGAATTAAGAAAGTGGTCTTCGAATATCTTAAATCTAAATAGCGCCACACTATTAGTCTACCCAGGCGAAGCCAGGGCGGTTCGCTAGTATTTAATAGATTTCCCGTTGTACGTGTAGGTAGGTACGTTGTAAATTATTATTCGAGTTAATTGTTTGCTTATTGTACTGTGCGCAGCTCGTGCGTGAGTTAAGCCGAGCATGAGTGCGGTCCACTGGCACTTGTACTGCTTCCGACTGCCTTTGACCGCGTTTCTGATCCACGCGAGATTGCAGGACACTGTCTAGACGTATGTTGTTGCTAATGGTCGTGTAATGCTCCACAATGCTATAGTGTAGTTAGAAATAGAAACTTTATTAAAGCATTTTTTTTTAATTGCAGTGTTAAGTGCTCATTTACTGTGTTTTTTTTTATAGAATTAAGGTTACAAACAAGCACACACATGAGTGTAAATGCTGGCCCATAGAATCTTCAATTAAGAATCAAAATGCAGATGCGTTGTCACCCCTGAGGACTAAGGTGGAATGCCTCGTTTCCATTAAAAATGGTTTTCGTTTCTCTACAATAACCATACGAAACACGACAGCATTAAGCTGCTATTTTACGTTGGGATACTGTGAGAGCCTGGTCCTATAATGTTGGAGCCGACCCATTCGTGCTACAACCATAATATAGCTGCAGCGTGGCTCTACTACGTATAACGTGTGCTCGGCGACGAAGGAAAACATCGCATTTCTTGACTGTACGGGGAGCGCGGTTCAATGCATGCATCACAACATTATGATGTATAACATAATTGTTAGGCATAAGAATTATTATGTTTTGTTTGTTGATGGCATCATCGGTATACGGTAAAGCTGCATAGCTTATGTTTATACCGTAAAATATCAATTTCAATATTGTTAAATTATTAAGAAATAAAAGAAAAAAAAATTGCAAGGATACCTATAGTATGTCTAAGAAATAAGATAATTCGAGGGTATGTGAAGTTTGTCAATGTGCATGGGAGTAGCACGGTGGAATTAATCCCTCTCGGAGGGAACAGGCTTATGCCCAATAGTGGAGCATATACAGGCTGTTACTTAATTTACTATTTTAGCCGACTTAAAAAAAAAACTTTCTTCGGTTCTCAATTTAACTGTTTGTTTTTTTGGTATGTAGCTTGCGCATTATCGTCGTGAACATTGTGAACAACGTGAAAATTGTGAAAGTTATATTTAATGAAAAATACGTTATTCTTTAGGGGTAGTGGAGAAAAAATTTGACTCCTAATGTTGGCAAAATAAGGGTGAAGTTTTTCATGTAATTAGTTAGACGACATTGAGATTGTGATTATTCTTTTTTCCACTCAAAAAGAAATAAGTGAAATTAAAAAAAAATGATATTCTTGCATTGTCATTCGAATTTGAGCTATATTCAAAATTTTAAGTTTCCAGCTCGTCGGGAAGTTAGTTTAAAATCAATTAGTAAATTCCACCCGGAACGACATGCAGACAGATAGACAAACAAGAAAGTGACATAATAAAAACGTGGTAAAAAATAACTTTTAATAAAAAGTAAAAGCCGGTGTTAATTAGTAATAATTTCACAATGTGAAATTATTTTAAAAAATTTTTTGTTCAAGAAGTTGAAGCCCCGACTTCAATACAATTCTTCAATACACTATGTCTTAGCATTGAGTACGAAATGTGAAATGATTTTATTCTCTTAAGTTCTCTGAATTCGGTTTACCAAAAGTTATTATAAACCGACTTCAAAAAAGGAGGAGGTACTCAATTCGACTGTATTTTTTTATGTGTGTTATCTCAGAACTTTTATCTAGGTGAACCGATTTTGATGATTTCTTTTTCATTTTAAACCTGGTGCTTCTCATGCTGTCCCATATAATTTGATCAAGATCTGACCAGTAGTTTTTGAGTTATCTTTAATAAGGCGTATTTAATTGACTTCGACTACATTGATGATGTTCTCATTTTATTTATATTGAAGTCGGTTGTACAAAATTTTTAATTTTACCACTTGTTTAAGTTACAACTAACTGACGTATCTTTAGTTGCCAATAAAATTTAAATATCTTACGTCTAAAAATAAAAAAGTTTTCATTTTATGGTACGATACACAGTGCTCTGCGTCTCTCGCTCTCATCTATGCGTTTTATAAACTTCATTCCCCGAAGTTTTTTCAATTATTTTGCCAAGGAGCACGAGTTAAATTAAATCGTATAGTAGCAATTAACCATATAAGTCTGAGATCGATTTTATTTTGCTTAAGTACTATACTGGTACTATAAAATAAAAGTCTACTCCCCTCTCCTTTACAGCGTTCTATAAATATATTATGACGTAAAATTAAATTAAATTTTTTGTAATTCGTAGCTGTTATAATCTTAAGAGGATTGTGACGTGCCGATACGCGGCGTGAGTTGGTATTTTCAAAAATGCTATCTGTTACATACCGCTCGATCCGTATCGCCGAGAGTGGAGAATCGAGAGTTGCAAGGCTTGGAGGCAATTGCAGCCTACATTTCCTTTTTGAAATATTGTTTCGGACCTTAACGAAATGAGAAGATTTTTTCTCATTGGATTCGGTACACCTTAATCTAGGTCTGTACGTTTTTCTTTTTTAGTAATTCAGTTTATTTTAATTAAAAATAATACAAATGCTCGAGGAAGTTTGTAAGTCAAAAATTTAGATATTTAGATGCTAATAACTTATATCGTACGCAATATTAGTAGTAGTAGTAGTAGTAGTAGTAGTAGTGTACGCAATAATAGAAGCGTCAGTAGCCTAATGGCAGGGCGCGGACCGCGAACTCGAAAGGTCGTGGGTTCGAATTCGCTATTCGACTACTGTCGTGAACCACTTCTAACACAAGCATTTTATGCTTACCAGAAGTGGTTTAAGAGAATATTAGTAATGTTTAATAGCAATATTAAAATATTTTTTCCAAAAATTATGAACATTAGACTCCCCGTAAACATATTACGGGGGGAAAATCGCTTTTTGTATGAAAATTTACAGCTTCACAATCCTCTTCAAGTTACAGGCTAATAAAGTCTCACTGCCGGGCAAAGGCCTCTAATTGCTAAGAGAGTTATGGGTATGGCGCAATTAGTTCGCCGCGCCTCTGCCAGTGCGTGTAAGCAAATTTAACATGTCCTTTAAATATTTTATTTGTTAGACATGTATGTTTTGTTTACGATAATTTCATTTATTTATCTCTTTATTTAGTTGCCTCCACATTAGGAACAGTTTACTTACATGAATTTCACAAGGACAAACATCCAGACCCGGAACAACCATTTGCAGGGCATACAAATACTTGTTCCGTGCGGGATTCGAACCCGCGGTCCTCAGCGCTGCAACTTATTGCTAAGCCACTGCGTCACGTAGCCGTCCAAATTTATTTTTAAGGCTAAACACATTGTTAATGAGCACTCAAAAACCCAATTAAATTATATTACGTTGGTTTTTTATTATTGGTTGGCTTTAACTCACGGGGAACATTGGGGCTACGATATAGTGTATGGAAGAACTAAGTACCGACTTCAGATTGTGATATTATTTTATTACTTTTAGTTTTATGATGTCCGCCTTTACTTTTTGTTAAAAGTTATTTTTATTCTGGTCCATTCTCTTACTCCTTACATCTTGTACGTCGATTTGAGAGTGTCTGTGACACGATGTTTGATGTCAACGCAAAGTTTTACGGATGTTGTTGATTGGAACAAGTATAATTGACTTCATTTTATGTTGGATGCTCCGCCGAGTCAAAGCACCAATATATCATTATTTGCCATCAAAGGTAGCTTTTAATTACACTGGGTTGACGTCGCAATCTAAATAAATGAGATTAAAATCCGCGGGACGCAATTCACTGCGTTGTAGCATTTAAAAACGTTCGGTTAATCAGAAGGAAGGTAGATGTCTTTGATGTTATTGAAGGGAAACATATTCATTTATTTAATAAGTCACTTTCACGTTTTATTGTTATGACATACAGAATTTTAACGTGAGTGTTATGCGTAGTTTAATCATTTATATGACATTTATTAAACAATAAAATCTTAAAGAACAATAATTTAAAACCAGAAAGAAATAGAGAGATTTATAACTCAAAAGCGTAGCGGTATAGTTTGCATTTATTTAGTTTTTGTACGTTTCTTGATTGCATAACAAAAAAACTTAAGTTTAAACCATACAAATATTAAAAAATTCATTTATTCATAAAGTTATTTAAACTTTTTTTGCACAACCTTATTTGAAATGTCCAAAATGGCGGACTTAATGCCATAGGGCATTCTTTGCCAGACTACCTCTAAGTTAAACAGAGAAGATTGTGGGGAAAAAGTGTGTATCAATATGATACTTATTTATTATTGGTTACGTGATGAATTAATTATAAGTGCAAATAGGTTGTACCGCTTCCGTTAAATTTCATAGGACACGGAAACCGACTAAATATCTGCTCTGCGGTAACACTGGCATTATGCTGAGTCGGCGGTCGTTTCGTTGTAGAAATTCAGTGTGTACCTACATGTGCAATATTATTCTTTTTTATAAATGTTAGGTTAAGATTTATATTTTATGCATATTGTTATATATAATGTATGTGTACCTACATGTATATTTATTATTTTCATAGTATGTATATAGGTAAGACAGTTGCAAGACGCTACTGTATTTTGTACCTACAGAATATGTTTCGTAGTGACGAATGACCATGTTCTTTCCTTCTTTTTGACCCGATATCGATATCTCGGCGGGATCGCCTCAGTATGATTAAAGTACAACAGAAAATAATCAGGTGATGATTTACCAAGGGCTCATCAATAAAGAAAAGCATTCTGGGAATTCCTGCACCCCTTTAGATATGTCCCATGAAGGGATATGTGTATAACCTATTTGTTTTTAATATTTTAAATAGTAGAAGTATAGTTGGGAGTGGCAAATGAGGCATAAAAGTAAAATTAAAGCTGTGGATATCAAAGACGGCAAGCGGCGCTCTAGACGGAAGTTTATCGACGAAATTGGCAATATATTGAAGATGGGCCAAATCAAGAGTACCCTTGACCTACGAGCATGTATGCGTTGTGTATAAGGATGTGAAAGAAGCGAGAGAGATATGTCAGAATCGTACCAAATGGAAGTCCGTGGTCACTGCTACTCCTTTGGGTAACAGACGCGAGAGTTTATTTCAACCATCCATCACATGTCACAGCCTATAAAAGTTCATTGCTGAACATAGGCCTTCCTCATAGATTGTCTCATATGAATTTTGGTAAAGTTGCCACGCTTGGTAGGCGGGTCGGCATCCGCAATTTTTTATTAATTTGAGTTGTTATTAGGAAGGTGCTGCCCATCTCCCGTTTCAGTTTATTATGTAGAAGTATAGTTCAAACTTTACTTCCGAGTATTCTCTTAAGAAATATTGTATCTGCATGCGAAGAGAAAATACCCATTTTTTAATGCTCAAACAATCTCTCCGGCTCAGATCCAACCGGTCATCCGAAGGAAGCGTGTAATCACTCTCAAAAGGATATTTATACGCGGAAAGCGAGTCATTTATTATTCCGAGTACATAGAAATAAAAAGTTTACTCTCTAACCGCAACCCTGGCAGCAACTGCGCGTTAATAAACTTCATCGTCCTTCACTCGTGCCTGTACGTTAAAGTTTAAAAAGTTGTATGTTTATTTCTAATTTTTTTATATAGAATAAGGGTGATAAACGAGCACATAGTCTACCTGATGGTAAGTGGGTACTGTGGCCCATAGACATCTACATCTATCCACAATTACGAATCAAAATGCAGATGCGTTGTCACCCTCAGGGGACTAAAATGAAATGCCTCGTATCTAGTAAAAAGAGTCTCCGGTTCTCTACACCCACCATACGAAACAGAGCAGCATTAAGCCGCTATTTTACGCTGGTATTCTGTGAGAGCGTGGCCCTACCCCGGTCGAGCCGACCCATTCGTGCTACAACTATAATATAGCTGTGGCATGGCTCTACCGCGTAAAAAAAATCTTTTCAGATTATTAGTCGTCATCAGTACTATCGTGATCCCAATCCTCGACTGTCCACTGCTAGGTATGGGCTTCTTCCATTGTAGGAAGGAATTGCCACATTGCAGTAGTTAGATGGTAGTTCTGCGCGTCTTAGCGGACGCAACGCATGGTATTTACGAGATGTTTGGACGCCATCACTTATGATCGCAAAACAAACTCGGTCTGGTTGTTTGTCCTTGTGCAATTTATGTATGAAATCTGCCTCCACTATATAACCAGGAGAAAATCTTAGTGTAGGGGAACGTCTTTAAAATAAGTATGTTTCTTGTATAGTTCAAAATCTAAATTACACTACGGCGGGAGGTGAAGACGCGAGATATAAGTGGTGCGGTTGGTTGCGAGTCTTGCGAGCTTGTGTGAACTCCGTTTTAACACACGAGTGCACATGCTCGGCATAAAAGGCGGTAGATAGGACACCAGGGAGTGGGCCTTGTAGTATTCTCATTGGATAACAATTAACGAATTTCATAAGCGTTAGGCAGTAGTTGCAAAGTAGCGCGAACAAAGTGAATTTAAAAAACGAAAACTATTATTAGTACATATTATTTTATCTTTCCTACTAGATAGTTTGGGATCAATTTTAATTTTATTAAGTAAAACCCAAGTCGTGGGCGGTAGCTAGTGAAGAATGTATTGAGAATCGATCCCGCTGAGTTCAAGGCCGGCTGAATTTCCCGCTGCACGGTCCGATCTGACTTTTCATTACAATAATAAAACCATCTTGTAAAGGTTTATTGCTACTTGTACTTGCATTGGATAGCTTAATCATTTAATGATGTCTAATTTTCTCGTTCAAGACAAATATATTTTGTAATTGTTAAGCTTTGATAGTCTGAGCGTTCGATTTTTAATTTATAATACGTACTACGTACGCGAATGACTTCTGTATAACATTCAGTATTGGTAAACGAGTTAACAGGGCACCTGATGATCAGTGGCTACTGAATGCCCGGCGAACCCATAAACCAAACAAACTAGGTCACAGTTGCCTTGGCCGCTCCTATAGTCTTAGTGGCTCACTGTCACTATTTTGATTTATCCGTCCATTACAGCTTATAAAAGTCCATTGCTGAACATGAATCTCCCCCGTAGATTGCCTCATAGCGGGTATATCGCCATAGCTGCCAAGCTTGGCAAGCGGGTTGGCAACCGCAGTTTTTGATTATTTTGAGTTGTTATCATAAAGATGCTGCTGCCGATATTCTGTTTCAGTTATCCTCTGTTGCCTCTTACGACACCCACGAGACTATATATGGCGTATTAGATATTCTTACACACAGTCTGTTTGCCCAGCAATGAGCATTTGCTCATGTATTGGATATACCCCATATTATCCCGTGGTAAGAGGCGACAGAGGGTCACAAACCTGGATATGGGCAGCAGCGTATACCTAATACCAACTAGAATATAAATAACTGCGGTTGCTCACGAACCCGCCAAGTAACTATGGCAAATATCCAACTTATGAGGAAACTTAAGGGAAGCCAAAGTTCCGCTGTGGAATTTGATGGGCTGTAAGGCTGTAACGAATTATTGAATTAAGGAATGTAAAACACCTCGATACAGGAGAAATTCCCAGTGTGGAGGTAATTTAATTTTTTTTGGGTCACTAGTGTAATAGTTTTATAGGCCACAGCATCCACTTACCATTAGGTGGACTGTGTGCTCGTTTGTCACCACCTTCTATAAAAAACTCGCATAAGCATTACTTTGGATTTAGGTCCTTACTAGATGATAGGGGTCCATTAGCCTAGCATTTCGCCTGGGGTAAAAAATAGGTGCCTATCTATTTTTACCCATTTCTGTGTTCCGGTCTTGAAGGGTATAGAGCCAGTAAAGTTACAGACTGTATGGCATTCCATCTTAGTTCTTAGAGGGGCAACGCATCTGTATCTTTTTGTTTGAAATTGACTACAGGTATACATGGACTGCAATAGCCACTTACCATCAGGTGTCACTTCAGTTTTATAAAGAAATATAGGAAGGACTTGAACAGTGAGTGATTGAAGTGCTTAATGTTTTCTTGGATGACCTTTACATAACGCCATATCATAAGGTTCGTCATAAAGTCGCTAGACGGTCCCAGAATGTAAGGAACGCGCATTCCAGCGTGGTCGGAAGATAATTCGAATGGCTTGTACCTTATTCACCTCGTCATTTTGGTTGACGTCCGCTAACTGGACCCACTTGGTTAATTTAATTATGGGTACCACTATAACTAAATTGGGAAATGGAAGCCGTCGCAGTCATCTCGTTTGTTTCACCTGGCTTAAGTGGGTACGTCGTTATATTAACGAGCCTTAATGATAATGTTAATTTAAGTGAATTGAACTAAGGAGGTGTTTGATGCCGCCGAATCATGATTATCTCGTTGGTTATGCGTAATCCTATAAGTAACACACGTAATTGGTTTCGAAGGTCTTTTCAAACAATGTAGAATCAAACATGGTAGAGTCGCGCTGCAGCTATATTAATGTTGTAGCAAGAATGACCGAAGAAGGACCACACTGTAACAGAATACTAGCGTAAAATAGCAGCTTAATGCTGTTGTGTTTCGTATGGTGAGTGTATAGAAACGTAGACCGTTTTTATTGGAAACAAGGCATTCCATCTTAGTCTTCAGGGGTGACAACTCATCTGAATTTTAATTCTTAATCGAGAATAGATGTATATGTCTATGGGTCACAGTATAAACTTATTACTTACTATTTATTAGCTGGATATTGTGCTCGTTTGTCACATCAATATTTAAAAAAAAATAGCAATGAACTTCTTTACAATTTTACAGCACAGAAATTATTATCCAAAAATAACAGCAGACATGATTTACTGAAATAAATCTTTCTTTGCTACTGTCCAAACTGACGGCGTTCAGTCATTGACCAGACTAGACCAGAGCTTGCACTAACCGACCGCCATGTCACGTCTAATGTTGACGGACCATTACCGAAATGTAAAAATAAAGGGATGCGTTTATTTTTAAATGTATCTAAATATAATTATTTATGAAATATTTATTCAGAACCGTTGGTTCATTGCCAAATATTAAGATATCTGTCGGTTGTCGGGAGCGGTTGTTTATAGATGTTACAATTAATTAGCTAAGGTCCGCGTAAAAAGGAAGCTGATGAATTTAATACAATGGATTTCTAATTGATCCGAAGTAACGCCTGATTCTACTAATTTTCGTGTTTTTTTTTTTAATTATCATAGTTGCTCTATAGCAGTCTGCTGCTGAGACTAGCTTCGTCTATCTAAGTCGGGAGCATTAATAAAGTGCAGACCAACTGCTTTTATTCTCTTTTCCTCATCTCATTTTTGAGAGAATTTAAAAAAAAAGGTAGTGTCCGCTGCGTTGCCCCAATGCCCAATGCTGACTTCACACGTCTTCGAAATATTCTTTAATTGATCAAACATGCAGATTTCCTTACGATGTTTTCCTTCACCGCGGCGCACGTAGTAAATCAGTACTTAAAATTGGAATTAATAATTTCATTGGTGCTGAATGTACAGCATCGCTTTTTTTCTAAATTAAAATTTCTCCGACAAAAATTTGCATGCCGCTTGCGAATTAAACGTTGATTTATTTCTCCGCACTTAAAGATATCAAGTATGTGACAGCTAAAAGTGACGCATATTGCCTAATGCGTTGGCAAACTCGCACGAGTTCAAGGGTGTTCGTGTCGGTGATCGGTAAGACGGAGCAACTCATCTGCGTAATTTAGAATTTATTGCAGTATAAAATAACTTCGTACTTTGTATTCTCACATTTATTTACAAACCTTTTTTATAGGATAAGAGTACATAGTCGATCTGATGGTAAGTGGATGCGGTAGTCCATAGCCATCTGATACATAATCAACTATACTGATTATGCATCAAAATGCGGATGCGTTGTCACTCGTGAGGACTAAGGTGGAATGCCTCGTTTCAAGTAAAAAGGGTTTCCAGTTCTCGTATGGTGAGTGTATGACGTAAATGGAGATCTATGGGCCACCGCATCCACTTACCATTAGGTGGACTGTGTGCTCGTTTGTTACAATTATTCTATAAAAAATATATAAACAATCAGTTAACTAACTTTAGAGACAATCTTGTTGCAGAAATGTAAAAATATAGTCGAATTGATAACTTTTTGCTTTATCGTCGTGTAAAAGAGAAGAAAAAACTTCGACGCGGCTGTAGACAAAATGCTGAAAGTACAAATTAAGCTTTGGCACCGCGTTAATGAAGCAACGAAGTAGTTAAGTTGAAACACTCGAAGATCGCAGACAGACACTTGAACTATTAATTATATTATAGCGTTTTGGTAGAGGAATCGAGGAGCACTTGTTGACATATTATAAATTATACTGTCTACAAAGCTGATGAAGAAGAAAAGTGTGGTTTGCAAGATGATGTTGTGACCAGGATTAAGTAAGGAATGCTTCGGTGGTTTGGTTATGTAGAAAAAATGAACGTGGAAAGAGTGACAAAGCATTTATGTTGCAGAAGTAAACGGAAGAGTCGGGAAGGGACATATTGAAGATGGGCCAGATTAACAGTAATCCCTTAATCCCTTAAAACTCCCTTAAAACCCTTAATCGCGCATCTATTCGTAGGTATATGGATGTAAAGGAGTCGAGAGAAGTGTGTCAGGATCGTGCCGAATGGAAGTCCGTAGTCTCTGCCCACCCCTCTGAGTGATAGGCGTGAGTGTTTATGTATGTCTGTGCAAAGCTGATAGATAGTATAATATACCTCGTTGTTGTCGACCATGTTATATTGGTCAGATTGCTAGGAGCTACGTTGAGACGTATAATTTGATATAAGACCTGAGGGTCTTATATCAAATTATAGTATAGTTAATTTTTAATTTATATTTATTTTTATTATTTGTTGTTATAGCGGCAACAGAAATACACATTCTGTGAAAATTTCAACTGTCTACCTATTACGGATCAAGAGATACAGCCCGCTGAAAGACATAGTAATAGGGTCCCGTTGGGTTACCCTTTGGGTACGGAACCCTAAAAAGAAAACCGACTTCAAAAACAAAAAAGGAATAACATAATTTCCATATTCTAACTTCTAAAGTTGGTGCTAAGACATAGTTTATCGCAGAATTAAAGCCCCGACTTCGTATGCTATTATGTGGAAGTTATTTTTTATATGAAGTCATGTTTTACTTTTTCAAAGTTTAAATTTTACGTTTTGAGCGGACTCAGGTGTATCAGAAGTCCAAGGTAACAACTAAAATGTCGTTTAAATGGTTACATTAAAAACTTTATACTCTTATTTTCCCACTAATTAAATATATAAACTCCCACTTATTAAATAGGTTCTACTTCAGGGATGGTCCCATAATTTTTTTTAGAAAAATTTCATCACTAAGGAGTGATAAATAGTTTAATAAAAGAAGAATCAGTAAAACCGGTTCAGCCATTTTCGAGAAATCGGTAAATATACATAAAAAAAACATACGCGTCGAATATAGAACCTTTTCATTTTTGAACTCTGTTAAAAATGCCAGCGCAGCCGCTTGACAAGTGACAGCTTTTGAATCTTGATGCAACCGAGATGTTCATCAAGTATGTCTCTACTAATTAAGGAACCAGGAGAAGGCCTTCATTTTTTAATAATTCATTCATCAATTTAAATATATAATATGAGTTAATATATGAGGGAGGAGAATGTTCAGCCATGGAATTCAATAGGGTGTAACGGAAACGGTATACATTAGAAACTTTCAATTTAGACTAATTTTGCGATTAATAAGGCAATTGTATTTTATTTTCACCAATTTACATCAAATGAAATAATTACCCTTCTCTCAATTTTTTTTTTCAAAAATTTCAAGTACGCCAGTATACTCAAGTTAAACAACTCCACTGGGGGGGCTGGTGTAAGAAGACCATCCATTACGTCGACGGTGGTGACTTCGGCAACTGCGAAGACATGAGTGAAATCTCCTCAGGAGAATGATCTAAATAAATAGATTTTAGTGAGAGCGAACCGAATCGTCGATAACCTAGTTCTTTCCGATCGGCTTGATCCACTGGCCTTGCGAAAAAACGTATCTCTGTGCATCTTCTACCGCATATACTACGGTGAGTGCTCAGAGGAGTTGCTTGGATTCATTCCAGTTGCTCAATTCCACTATCATACACTGCGACAGAATTCGAAATTCTATCCTCATCGTCTCGATGGCTGGCGCTTTTATGGATTATTTGTTATGGATATGGATATACGCGGAATTTTATGCTTCGCACGAACATACAGTGGAATTTACTGTCGCTATCGGTTATTCTGGACCGATACGACTTAGGGACCTTCAAGAAAATAGCCTACTCCTTTCTAAAAGGCAGGCAACGCACCTGCGATTCCCATGGTGTTGCAGATGTTCATGCTCGTTTGCCCTCTATTCCATAAAAAAAATACAATGGTCTAGTTGCCAGTATGCAAGCGCAACGTCAGACATTCTAGAACGCTCTATTATTGCGAGCAATTATTATAAAATCAGTTATTAGTTAATAGTAAATAAATTGTTATTAAACGGTCTAAATTTCCATATAATCGCGCCGTGTGAACGTGAATTAGTTAGGGTGACGTCGTGAATGACCGTGTGTTCGGACACGTGTCACGTTCAAGGGCAGCCGTCGGCGTCGGTCGACGCTCCGCGGTTTTTGCGCGCCTCGCAGCTAGTGGGGAAGCGTGAGTGTGGCCATTAGGGTATCCATGCATACCCCTTTTAGGACATATAATGGAACAGGTTAACAATTTGGATAGTCTACCTACCTAGCTATAAGTTGAATAAAGCAACTTGTTTTAACCGTAATAGCCCTGATTTTTGGAGAGAAGCTTGATAAAAACACGTTATTTTACTACGCGCTTGCATTATAAATATACCATAAAAAGCCTTTCTTATTCCACTGTAATATACATATAGGCTTTTTCAAGGAATTGACAATTGACACGGATATCTTTAAAGTCTTGCCAATAGTCATCCCGCTGGGCGCACGGAGAGTTATTATTACCTGAGTATATTATTCCTAACATTTATAATTAAATCTTCTACATTTATAATTAATTCTTTTTAATTCTTAACATTTATAATTAAATATTTTTAAACACAGCTTTTCTTTAGGACGAAAATCAGACGTTACTCTTACACTCTATTAATAACACTATTTAACGTTTATCACTTAAAAGTTCGTTTCCGTAGCGCAGTGTTTAAGCGTTTGGCTGCGGCGCTAGGGGGCCTGGATTCGAATCCCTCATGGGATGTTTGTGCATGTGCAGGTAAAACGGATCTTCGATATAAGAGACAATTCTAGAATGGAGTAACAATTTATAAATAATTAAAAGAAAATTGAAATAGGTGGAAATCAAGCATTTTGGTGTATGCTGTATTTTAAATGCTATAGAAATATAAATGATACGGTATTTCGGTCACGTAAGAATCGCACTATTCTTTGAAGGAAGAAGTATGTACTTAGACGCAATTATTGTGTATTCCTTGAATTGGAAACTTGTTGTAAATTTAAAATAACTACTAATGTAAAGATGAATCTCGCCAATGGTGAAATTACAGTTATCACTATGTGACAGTTTAAAATTTTATTTTTTAGTAAAATTTTCATTAATCAATTACTTTCCCTAAGTCCTGACTATTTCTGTAATAATAATGGTAACTCTAAGTGTAACGACTGCCTTGGAATTTATGCAAGCCTGGTACCTGGGCGTTATTGCCATCGGTTTGGTTTCGTCCTTTTTGCAACTGTAGCCTCGTTTCCATTTAGGTTTTCATTTGCGGGAAGAATTCAAATACTACATTTGAAAATTACGTAACAAGAACAAACTCAGTATGTTTACATATAATATTAATAAGATAAAAATCAACATGTTTGTGGATTTAAGGGATTTGTTTTTGGTTATCTTAATTATCATGTAATAATATTTCGACTTCTTTGAAAATTACACTTATATTACTGCGTAATTGGTCGGCGTTATGCGCAGGTCTCGTGTTCTAATATTAGCAGGTGCCAATATTTTTTACGATGTAAAGCAACAAACGAGCTTCATTTTATTGCGTGGTGGTTTCAAAAGGGTGGAAGATATATAATTAGTTGAATGGCATCTGTCGCTACACGGGGACGCTCCAGGCATACGTAGGCTTCCTACGCCCTAACAATACAATAGACACTTTTTCACCGAGAGATGGCGATATAACTGTCTCGTCAACGCCTTATGAAAACTATACAGATCGGTGACGAGAAGCAGATATTAACCTAATTGCGTTTCGATTGACCCTTTGATTAAAAAAATGGTGTGTCTTTGAACTAAAGAGCATCTCCCTCACATCCACAAATCAAATTCTAATAATTTAGTTAGCATAGATATTTCCGCAGAACTTCTTTCGTGAACAGATTCTAGTTTAAATCTGATACTAACTATAATCTATATTTTATAAACTTGAGTTCAGCAGTGGGATTTATATAGGCGGTTATTCTAACAAATTATTAGACAGGCTACGGTATTTACTCAGAAAATAATTGCTAAAAAATCAACTAATGCAATGTAGAAATGTGTATTTGTTTACACACCTTCAACGGAGGCCGATGATGCGGCCGGTAGCTGTCAGCACTGACCTCGTTACAAATTGCCTTGTGATATAAAAACTTTATGTGGCTTAAACAAAACGTTCTATTGTCGGAAATTAAACACGACCAGTGGCACATTTTGTAGTTTACGTGTTTACATTTTTAAATTCGTTCTATTTATGATTTTCTTTTCTGATTCTGAGAATAAAAGTATTTTTTTTATAGAATAAGGGAGACAAACGAGCACACAGTCCATCTGATGGTAATTAGATGATGTGGCCTATAGACATCTATATCTATCTGCAATAAAGAATCAAAATGCAGAAGCATTGCCAGCCCTGACGACTAACATGAAATGCCTCGTTTCCAGTAAAAAGGGGTATTAGCTCTTTACACTCATTATACGAAACAGCAGCATTTAGGCGTTATTTTACGCTGGTATTCTGTAAGAGCGTGGTCCTACACCGATCAAACAGACTCATACATGCTACGACCATAGTATAGATGCAGCATGGCTCTATCACTTATAAGTTTCTGTCTCTCTAGCTCCCTTACCCTCCAAACCGGAACATAGAAGTGGATACAAAATAGCTAAGTAAGTGCTGTATAAACTCAGGCAGTCTATTAGGGAAAAAAGGGGCCCTGCCACTTGGTAACTTTTTGGGGAACCCTATACACTGTTTTTGGTCCGATGATAATTTAATTTTGGTTTTTCCTCTAACACTAACGTATCCGCTTAGGATTTAAGAGTGTGTCATACGCTAAGCATTGCCTGCATATTTAATGCACTGCATATTGTTCACACGTTTGGCGATGTTGATCGACGTGGGCGAACATTGAGTCAAACACTGCCCCACCTAAGCAAGTCAAGATTATGGTTATTGTCAAATTAGTATACCTTGACAATAACAAAAATAATTTTAACACCAATTCGTAATATACGACACATTCTTATGCAAATATGTCATACAATTACGTATGTGAATATGCGTGAAGGAATTTATATAGTTGTTTCGTCTTTCGTAAAGGGTACACGAAGTGGAATAATTTGCCAGCGCCTGTCTTTCGGTCTGATCATAATGTGCGTCTTCACGGCACGAGTGAATAGGCTTTTTTATTAGGCTATGACTGTGCAATTTACCGATCTACCAGTGGTGACATCTTGTAATGAGATTGTAGTCCACTGGCTTTCAATAAGCAAGAAAATACTTCGTCATTAGCATCATCACTGCAGCCTATCAAAGTCCACTGCTGAACATAGGCCTCCTTTTTAAGAAAGATGCTGCTGCCTGTCTCCTGTTTAATTTCCCTCCCTCAGCCACGAGATATTATGGGATAGTGTCTCTCTTACGCCGTCATTTCACGAGAAGTAAATATATCCAAATCAAAAATTATTTTTTTCCGTGGTATACAATTTAATTTGCAAAAGTTTTTATGTTAATAGCATTTTATCGCATTGTCGTTTTTATAGTGTTTTTATATTATATGGAAATTAAGTAGTAAGAGCAGATCAGTTACCAAGGCGTTTGGTGGCCACTTAGCATGATGGAGCCATAAAAACTACGGACGCTATTTATAATTTTAAATTTAAACACTAGCGATGGGTAAACCGCTTTTAAAGAGAAAGACATTAAAGTAATAGCTAAATTAATTCTGTTTGATTATAAAAAATGTGATAGGTTTGCCTCACGTTATAAAATATATAATGTGTTTTGTTGTGCCTTAGACTGATAAGTATGCAAAGTTGTGAAAAATATTTATTAGAGTAAACAAATATAAAAAATTTACCTAATTTCGTTTCACAATTCTGCAAGTGGTCTACAATACTCTAGCGCAGAGATTTCCGAATCCTGTCCACTCTGTTTTCAGTTCTTAATGATTCTTCCTCTCCTCTTTATCTAAAAGAAAGATTCCAATTCCGTAGTGACACTCATTCTCTCAATCTTCGTTCTTCACACAGTTTATTACTGTCTACTCCTCTCCACCGTTCTGGGTTTATGTCAAATTCTTTCACAGTTTTCTCCCTCTGGAACAAATTGCCTGTTGACCTGAGAATAATTGATTCTTGAGTTTTTCCGTCAATAAATTCTCAGTAGTTGCCCGGAGTCAGAAAGTTGGCGGTGTCTCACCCCCGTGTCTCGGAAAGCACGTAAAGCCGTTGGTCCTGCGCCTGATCTCTCTCCGGGCGTGTCGGTTTACCGTCCCATCGGACTACGAAAGTGAGGAAATAGAGAGTGCACCTGTTTTTGCGCATACACTTGCACACTATAACCCTGTCCTGCGCCGATGGCTAGTCTCCGTTGAGGTTGGTCGCCGTGATCGAAATTCGGTCTGGAGGACATTATTTTAACTTAGGAGAGTGTGCGCAAGAATTACATGTCTTCATTCCTCCATTTCGTTTCCATCATTAGACAACCAAGCGGTCGGCGGGCTTGCACCTGATTGTTTTCCATAGCCATGCATTCAAACCAAACAGTTTGCTTCGTCTTCCGTAATGCGTACAGCTAAGGAGTTGAATAATTTGCATTACAATCTGGGTGTCTACAAGGCAAGACTGAATAGGCTTTTGTAACGCTAAGATAGTCACTTACACCGACTTACCATCTAGGGCTTCATCACCGTTTACCGTCAGGTAGGATTTTAGTCGAGTACTTGCTAGAATAAGTTAAAATATATTTGACCTTTGTCTTAACCGACACAGCCCAATGGTTCATTAGGTTAAAGCGGCGATTGGTCGGCCATATAGCTTGTTAAACTGACAAGCGCTAGGCTAGGTTTTTGAGTGACGGCTTCGTGCTGGTAAGTGAAGTGTAGGGTGCCCCCCACCCCTACATTGAGTGAAGACCTGGTAAAACATGCTAAGAAGCCGATGGATGCAGGTGGACTTGTGAAGGGCTGTATTGAAGATGATGATAATGCGGTCGTGGTGGTGGTGTCTAGGTATTACCTATGTGTTTATATTCACAAACGCACACTAACACGCATTGCCTGAATCACCTTCACCTTGAACTGCACAATGGTTAATAAACGATTAATTTAAAAGGTCAAATTTAATTATACTTTTAAATTGAATGTGCGACCTCTGTGTAACTCTGTAAGCAGTTCGCAGTTGACTGCCTTTTTTTGACTGGTTCATGACTGCCTCGTTCTTCCAGTGGTTGTGAGCGCGATAACCGGGTTTGGATCGGGCCAAATTATCAGTTATTGGGTTTTTTCTGTCAAGAAATTAGTAGTAGATAGGAGTCAGGAAATTGGATATGTTTTATTTCAGGGTCTCGGTAAGCACACGAAGCCTTTGCTCCTGTGCCTGATCTCTCCCCGTCGTGTCGGATTATCGTCCCATCAGACTGTGAGAGTGAGGGAATAGAGAATGTACCTGTGTTTGCGCAAACACTCGGGCACTATGATCCTGTTCTGAGCAGATGGCAAGATTGCGTTTTGTCTCGCCATCATGACCGAAATTGGGTGTGAAAGACATTATTATTAAGCAGTTAATAGTTGGTCATATACTTTTCCGCTAGTAAAAGTTATTGCCGTAATCTTGAATCGGGTGGTAGTACCAGATGTTACCCACCTTTAAGGATCACGCACTGGCCGGTCTGGAGATGTCACGTCTGTGTATTTAATAAAATAAAGTAAGGTTCTAGCCTATATACATCTTACAGACCTAATTTCATATCTGAGAGAATGTGCCGTATTGCTCCGATGCATGTGGGCAAACTTGCAGGTTTAGTCACTATGTTTTCCTTCACAACGGCGCGTGGTAAATTAGTCCTTAAAATTGCAGGCGTTTCTTCTTTTGTCTTCTTCCTGCATGTCTTACCAGGTCGTCACTCCATCTAATGGGGGGACGCCCTACATTTCGTCCGCCGGTACGAGGCCGCCAGTCTAGAACCTTTTTTCCCTATCGGTTGTCGGTTCTTCGTTTGGTCGATTTACGATCGATTTTCGGTCGAAGTTGTTAAAAAGTATGTTTACCTGGAACAAATAGTCCGACTAGGCCAAGTCCAACTTCGACCGAGAGGTCAATCGACGGATTCAACTCGGCTGGGCAGCGTTCGGGAAATTACGGCACATCTTCTCGTCAGGTATACCTAAAAACTTGAAAACGAGACTGTACAACCAGTGCGTGTTGCCAGTGATGACCTATGGAACTGAGACATGGTCCTTCACTACTGGCCGTATGAGGAAGCTCAAAGTCGCTCATCGAGTTATGGAGAGGGCTATGCTCGGGGTTTCTCTGCGTGATAAACTTAGAAATGAGGATATCCGCAGTAGAATTAGAGTGACCGACATAGCCCAACGGATTAATAAGCTGAAGTGGCAATGGACTGGCCATATAGCTCGAAGCTATAACTTAAATTTAAAAAAAACTCCCGAAACAGAAAGAGCCGATGATCTTCAAACGGCTGAACAGATTTTCTTGAAACCTAGAATAAAACTACTTTTACGGATTATATCGCGTTTAATTAACTAAGTAACTAAGTTAGTTAATTAAACGCGATATAATCCGTAAATGTAGTTTTATTCAATGTGTAGTGTTCGCGTAAATATAAGAAATCATTCTTGAAACATAGTTAAGAACACTCTCGATTAAGATACCTTTCAAAAGAAATAAACACCTACGTTGTAATCAAAATCGGTTCATCCGTTCAGGAGCTATGATGCCACAGACAGACACACAGATACACACGTTAATGATTTAACACCCCTCTTTTTCGTCGGGGGTTAAAAAACAATGCTTTTTGACTTGTACTCCAAACACCATTTATGATCACATAGGATTGTTTTTAACAAAGACTTCTTTACAGTCTTTGACTGTCAAGTATTAGCTTGTAACTTATTTTAAAAAAAAAGATAATATCGAAGCAACTTGCAAGTTTTGGAAAGAAGTCTGAGTTTGCATAAAGATTGCTCTGTCTTCTAATAGACGGCTTGTTCATTTGGTTTTATAACAGAAGGAATGCACCCACGGCTGTGTTACAATTTGAAGTGTCAGAGAGCTAGTGTAATCAAAGGAATTGTCAAATATCTATAATAATCTTATGACTCTCGATAGAGGACATCAATCTCGTTTACGCCAAACAAAAATTATCATCCGCCTGCCAAGCGTGACGACTGAGGCAAATCCGCCCTAGCATTGGAGAACCTCACGTCCAGCGGTTCACTTCTACGGGCTTAAAGTTCTCCCTTTCAGAGATTTAGAAATTAATGTTTATAAAAACATTATGAAAGCAGGAAAGAATATAAGATTTTTAATCAATCAAAAATGTGAAGCACAAAGTGTAACAAAATAGAAAAAATATGTAACTACGACCAAAAAATTGCATTTCATTCATCAGTATTGAGGGGTGACAATGCATCTCTGGACTTCTTTTTTTAAATTTGATTGCGGGTATTCATGAGCTATGATAACCGCTTACCACTGTGTTCTCGACTGTTATACGTTTATCACCTTAAAATTAAGAAGTTAAGATATTCCAGACATGAGGTAACCTTATTATCTGTTAATTCAATCGTCCGAGAGGAAGCGACTTCCTTTCGTGGAAGCGCGGCTGGTAGCGGGCGGTGGTGGGCGCTCCGAGGCGGTTGACTCACGGTTCATAGGTCGCTGCGCATTATGTTCGGAATGATAACTGTCGTGGTACCCGCTGTGGCAATTCAACGCGTAAAAGGGGGAAGGGAAACGAGAAGGGGGAGGGAGAGTTACAATTACAACGTACACTACGTCATGTAGAATTGCATTTGTTTTGTGTATAAAATTTTTCGTATTACAGGAATTTTAATAATATCGATATGGAATAAAACTAATGCTATTTATTTTATCGCGTTTAATTTTAACTTTTAAATTCCCCACGTTTCGGGTTATACAGCACACATGGTCACGGGGGTGCTAAAGGAATCATTAATATCAATATCAGTAGTAAAATATATAATTATAATATTATACATTATATAATTATGATAATAAATTCCAACAATAATATAGAAAATCTGCTGGACAGGTTGTGTGGAAGATTAGCCTTAATCGTCACGCTTGGAAGGTGGATTCCTCGCAGCTTTGACGCTGCCGTACGTTGCCGGCCTGCACAATTTACCGGTATACATATTTAAGGAGATGGAAGCGTCATCTAGCAGAAGCTATTTTTTTTTTCTGGTATTTCCCATTGACGCTTCTTACGTTATCCTCGAGACGAAATGGGTAATGAATTCTCTTACGCTATCACCTCAAGGCATTATATTAAGGCATTATCAATTTCATACTATAAAAAGAATGATCTGGATTTTAATCACAGCTGGGGCCAACAATCTATCCAAAACAAAAATTGTTGTTTTCAGGTACCCTACGTTTGAAGCATCCTCCTGCATATATTTTACGTTTTGTGTAAGTTATAATGGCCAAATACTTAAACGCCACTCAATTTTAAGATGTCGTTAAGTCTCGTAATGTCACAGTCACTTTGACTTAAAGTGATAGAGAGAGGCATCTTAAAATTAAGCAGCGATTGAGTATTTGGGCATAAGGTTAACAAACGAGCACACAGTCCACCTGATGGTAAGAGGATGATGCGACCCTACATCTATCCTCGATTAAGAATCAAAATGCAGATGCGTTCTCACCCTGAGGACTAAGATGGAATGCCTTCGTTTCCAGTAAAATAGTCTTCGGTTCTCTACACTCACCATACGAAACACAGCACTATGAAGCTGCTATTTTACTCTAAAATTCTGTGAGAGCATAGTCCTTCCCCGGTCGAGTCGATCCATTCGTTTTACGACCATTGCTCTACCACGTAAAAAACAATTAATATTTTTTTTACCAATAGTATAGTGTCGTTGACACTTATTCCGCAATTTGCCGTCGTAAAATTGAGTGGACCGCAAAAAATAGTTACTTACTGGATATTTTAATGTTACAAGTATTTGTTTATTTCCTTCCGCTCAGTTATAGATTAAGTAAAAGACCAATTAATAATACCATCGAGCCGTTAATGTTTGTGTCACTAACTCGCAAGACCAGTGACAATTATACTTAATAACTTCCGCAGGCTAAACCAGTTCATGGTCTCAAGTGGGTCTCTGCACATAAATAATTATCTGGCAATAATGTTATCTTTTCTATTTCCCATTCTCAAATAATTTCCTGGCTTTATTTAATGGGTAGAATCGAGCCAAGGAGCCGTGCTCATAACTTATTTTTAAACAACCTTTGATCAACATGATCGTAGTAGATTATGCTAGTTCTAAATGGTCTGAGGTGAGAAAATACAGCCATAATTTCAAAACCGAGTAACAAATTGATATCACGGGCTGTACGAAGGGAATATATTAGGTTCACAAAAAACAAAATTTGGCCTCACCGACAGCCGCATGACGCTGTTTGATCGAGATTTAAAACAGCGCCAAAAATTGCATATTTTTTCCAGTGTCTTCATGTTGGTTTAGATACCTTTATTGTTATTGCTTTTTTACAGTATTATAATATTAGCAATGTGACTGTGTTCAGAAATGCATTGATTTAAACTTACATTCAGAATTAACCTTAATAGTAAGTCAAAAGTAACCGAGGCTGTAAGATTCATTTTATACTTTAGTGCTGGACAGTATTTTTGCTCTTCAGGTGTTCCTTTAAATCCAGCCATTGAGGCATAATGGACCAGATGACCAAGACTTAAAGAATTTTATAGCTTAATAGTTCATTTTCAATTTGTAATATTATAATTTCATTAAGTAAGTATTTAGTACGTTTTCAAACAACGGTACATTGATTAGATTTTGTTGTTTTCCTTTTTGGTTGCTTGGTTTACGTTTTTTTTATAGATTGGGGGTGATAAACGAGCACACAGTCCACCTGGTGGTAAGTGGATGCTGTGACCTATAGACAACTACATTAATGTTCGATTAAGAATCAAAACGCCGATGCGTTGTCACCCCTGAGGATTACGATGGAATGCCTCGTTTCAAGTAAAAAGGGTCTACTGTGTAACTTCATAATCATCCATTGGTTTATGTAACATCAAAATCATCCATTTTGCGAGTATTTTCAAATTTTGAGACAATTGATGAATAAGATAAGATAAATGAGGAAGGTATTTGAGCACTTAAAATAATAAGGAAGGTAAATTAAATTTGATTAAATTTACCAACATAGGTACAGAAGAGGCATAGTAGAAATGGTAATTAAGATGGAAAGTACTTCATGTTGCATCAGTTATTTCAGTTAGTGCATTTAACATTTCCTATATAATTTTCTTATACATATATACGTACTCGTACTATGTAATTTCATAAAAACCTGGAATTGATTTCGGGCCGTTACGTGCTATAAATTTAAGACGAGAACCCGCTGAATTACCACGACTCGTCCTATGAAATCGACCACATCAATTATTCACGTTCTCAACACGCCTGATCTGTTCTGACACGTAAACTATCTTCGGCACGTGTTATATAAGATGAATTTAGTTCCAGTAACACCGATTAGACACATACGCATGCTGCGGTGAACACTTTCCATTATCTCTGCATATCACGTTGTATGCGATCACTCGATTAGTTTCTAACGTAACTTGTACTCAAAGCTGGTGACTCACTAACGTATAGATTTATAAATAAAATGTGACTCAAAACCTACTCAATGGAGCATTTGTATCAGTTCGTGGAATCGTAAAAATGGCGCCACATTCCGCGGACATTTCAACCGTCGTATTTCCCCGTTTTGGGCGCAATGCGCTCGTAGGCGTATCGATTTGTGAACATATTGATGATAACTTAAGAGAAGCCGACTACCGAAGTTATGTTTCTTTCCGATTAAGTTTGACTGGGGCAAGGATAAGGATAATAATATACTAACTTTTCTGTAAAAACCAACCTTACTTATTTTTTTTTTGATATCAAAATGATGAATCCTTTGTTTTTTTTTTATAGGTGAGGGGGCAAACGAGCATACGCCTCACCTGATGGTAAGTGACTACCGCCGCCCATGAACGACTGCAACACCAGGGGAATTGCATGTGCGTTGCCGGCCTTTTTAGAAAGGAGTAGGCTCTTTTCTTGAAGGTCCCTTAATCGTATCGGTCCTGAAAAATCGCCGGCGGTAAACTATTCCACAGAGTGGTCGTACGCGGAAGAAAACTTCTAGTGAAGCGTACAGTGGTGGACCGCAAAGCATCCAGATGGTGTGGATTTGAGTAGTACATTGCGTCGTATGACCGTGAGCTACTACGGCTTATAAAACAGGATTGGGGCAAAGTTGCCGTTAAAAAATATTAACTCTGCACTTGTCAACCCACCTGCATATAAAAAAAACAAACTGTATTTATGTACTTTCTAATTATGCTGCGTAATTGCTATATTAAAGATTTTCAAAGTAATTTTTTTTAAACATTATATATTCCTGGTTTTTAAAATTTAAAACATAAATTTAAAGCTGGAATTAATACCTAATAAATCCTAAGATAACATTTAGTGAATCATTCTATACTCTGTAGTGACTTTAATAGTTCAAAAAATCTCTTAAGAAATGCGTCATTTAGGGATTTCTGGAAAAGACATACTTGTATACAGCAGAGGGGTGAAAAGGCTGGCAAATAAAAACACATTATACCGACCTGTTTTTTTTTAATAAAAAAAATTATTAACATTATTATCAAAAGTCCACTGCTGAACATAGGCCTCCCTCGTAGATTGCTTTATGGGGGAATATTTCCCATAGTTGCCTCGCTTGGCTAGCGGGTTGGCAACCGCAGTTATTTATTAAAAAGTCCCGCTGGGTTTCTTGCTGGTTCTTCCCAGGACAGAGGTTTTTTTCGAACCAGTGGTAATTAAACAAAGAGTGACTTTCAATAAGTATTATTTATAATCTATATTGAATAAAAACGTTTCTGTTTCTGTTTCTATTTCTATTTTGAATTGTTATCAGTAAGGTGCTGCTGCCCATCTCTTGTTTTATTTCCCTCTGGCGCTTCTTACCACAATCACGCGGCGATATGGTGTAGTGGATTTTCTTAGATCGGCATTTTTATTGGAAAAAAAAGATTAATAATTAGATTTGAAATAAAAGAAATGGTCTCACATGACAGTACAATATAATTTAATAAGTTTGTCCTAGTATCATGATCAGGATCACCAGGATAAAATAAAATAATTATCAGGATCATCACAGCTCGTGATCAATGCGTGTTGTTTAAGTTTTTTTAAACTCTTTTAATATTTGTTTACAGATTAAAGCAGCGCTTCTAAGACCATCCAAAGTGAGTAGTCGTTTATAATTTTTTATTATTTTTTTACGTTTCAGTTTATTATTCTATAAGAATTACATGTAATCTATATTGAATAAAAATGATTCTATTCTATTCTACATCGATGCCTTTATTTCGTGCGCTTCATCGCCCTTCCGACGTTCCGAGAAGTGTGATCTCTTTCGTCGGCCGACGTTTTTATGCACTCACTGATACCTGTAATAAGTTCTTGTGGAGTTATTTATGATATTGTTAGACGTGAATTTACGTCGTGTTATTTATGAACGAAAATTCTAATAAATTGCAGAAAATATTCGCAATTTGCATTTATGTTTGCTTGCGTCGTTATTTATACATTTTATAGGCTAAATGATTATTTGACGGCCCCGTGGCGCGGTGCCGGGGCCGCAGGTTCGAGTCCCGCACGGAACGAGTATATGTATGGCCATAAAAATAATTGTTTCGGATCTGTATGTTTGTCCTTGTGCATATTATGTTTGTAAACTGACTCCAGGAGAAAAGTGAAAGTTTTTTTTTTAAATGTAATTATAATAGCGTAACGAAGGAAACTTGCAGACAAGTAGATGGATACGATTTAAGCGCATGAATATCTAAAGACTACTCTAAACAAACAGAGACTGTAAGTACATTTTCATCTGGAGACCAAGTTGGAATGCTTTATAGACTTTAATTGTCTTTGCTCTTAATAGGTTAGTGCTTAGCGCCAAAAATAGATGCGAGGAACGAAATATATTACGAAGGACCTCTAGGCAGAAAGAAGTCTAACGAACAAAACTTATTTGTAAATTGTCGGCACAGCTTACATCTTTCATTTAGAAGAGCTCAGGCTATACCTTATTATATGTAGTTATTCCCTTATGTAGGAAACATTTTTTTTATAGGACAAGGGTGACAAACGAGCACACAGTCCACCTGATGATATGTGGATGCTGTGGCCCATAGACTTCTACATTTATCCTTGGTTAAGAATCAAAATGCAGATGCGTTGTCACCCCTGAGAACTAAGATGGAATGCCTCGTTTCCTGTGAAAAGGTTTTCCGATTCTCTACACTCAATATACGAAACACAGCAGCGTTAAGCTGTTATTTTACGCTGGTATTCTGTGAGAGCGTGGTGCTACCCTGGTCGGGCCGACCCATTCTTGCTACAACGAATATAGCTGCTCACCTACGTATAAATACATTCTTGTAATCAATAAGTAAAGCGGTGAGTTCGTATGTCGTCCCGTATTTATTAAGAGTGCAGTAAGGTCTACATCATTTCAAGCAAAGGTACTCTGAAATTCTAACTTATTATTACTATTTCTGAATAAGATATTATAATAACAATCAGCAGGCTCTTCCCTAACTTCGTTAACATCAAAATGAACGTTACGCTTTTTTATAAGAGCAGAAATGTCATAAAACATACGACGCGTTGTATTACAAAGTGACTATTATTTTGATATCAACCAAGTTAGCGAATAGGCCTGCTGATTTACCTCAAGTTCATCACAAGGACTCCGCACATATTATAACGAGTAATATGTAGTTGAGTCACGCTACAGCACGAATGGGTTGACTCTACCGGGTAATAACCACGCTCTCACAGATACCAGTGTAAAATAGCAGCATAATGTGATTTGTATAGTGTGTGTATAGAACCGGAGACCTTTTTACTGGTAACGAGGCAATCCATCTTATTCCTAAGGCTTGACTATGCGTCTAAATTTTAATTCTTAATCGGATAGTTGTAGGTAGAGTGTCTTGGGCCACAGCATTCACTTACCATCAGGTGGACTGTGTGCTCATATATCACCCTTACTTCTATTAAATAGGTAATAGACATAAAAATACTAACTGCTCTCTCATTTTTGATGGCAGATATAGTGTCAGAGGCAGTGGGACAAACATTTATTTTATTTTATAAATTTTACAATTAAAATATATTACGAGTACCAAGACTAGTAACATCACTAATATTCCAAAACACCACATCAATTAGTTCACGATAGTAGTCGAATTGTTTTGTAGTCACTACTTTTAAGTTTGCCGTCCGTTCATATAACCTACAGGCTATTTTCGCTTCAACATTTCTTGAACATAAGTTTTAAAGGTAATTTAATTGCATTTCTAAACGATTCTGTACATATACTTGAGATTCTGTTTATCCCGGATATAACGTCATATATGGCTTCTACTCGCGCCTCTTATCAATACTAGTCGAAGTTCAATAGATACGTATAACCTCGCTTCCGCGGGCGGCCCTGTGATAACATGATACCATTGTAAACAGATGGCCGCGTTTTGGTGACTCTCTGCCCGGGCCCCTTCAGAGTTGACCTTCGTCGCGCAATTTGATAACTCCTTACATGGCGTTGTAATAAAAACAATACTTATCCAATTCTATGTTCCCATAATAAGCAAACACTAATTTATTTATTTCAAACCTTACAACTATGTTTACAGGTTTTCCGAATACGATAGTGTAACTATTCTATCCATCCATCCAGCCATTACAGCCTATAAAAGTCCACTGCACATAGGCCTCCCTCACAGATTGCCTCATGGGGGGATTCTGCCATAGTTGCCACGCCTGGCAAGCGGATTGGCAACCGCAGTTTTTTATTATTTTGAGTTGTTGTCAGAAAGATGCTGCTGCCGATATTCTGTTTCATTTTCCCTCTGTCGCCTCTTACGACAACCAAGGGGCGATATGGGGTAGTGGATATTCTTACACCGCCACTACACGGTTAACTATTCTATATGCTTTATTATATATATCTATATTTTTGAATTAGGTACATTAAGTTTTTTTATTATTATATCATTTTATTAACATATACAATATTTTATTATATACCTACAATATTAAAACTATAATAAAAAAACTAAAACTAGTAACTTAATTATCATACAGTTCAACTCGTACTCGTTCAACCCCGCGGTATCATGCCAAGAACGCTGGCTGCGTTTCCCAGCTGAATGGCTATATTTAGCCTTTGAGCGAGAAAGAACCAGCCCTCTTATCACCAGCAGCAACGACCAGTCGCGGATAGAGCTCCTTTAGGAACTTCACCGCACGTGGACCCCACGGACCGATACTCTCTACAGCAAATGGCACAAATATGTAGTCATCACTCAGAGACTCATATTTGCGCCCCTTACTCAGTTCAGCTGCCTCTATTTATGTTCAGCTGTTCTATTCGTAGGAGGAATAGAATAGAATAGAATAGAATCTCGCCGATCGCAGCATCGGACGTTTCGTACCTTTGACTCTGCTTCCCATCACCGATCTGGATATTTTATGCCTGGCGTTAACGTGTTGATTATACCGCCATCTATTGGGAGCCATAAGGTGTTTCTGGCGTGTCCCATAGCCTACCTTATGACAACCACGGGACGAACTGGGGTGATGGCTTCTCGTTAGCTTCCATCACATGTTACATGTACATACTTACTCAAATTACGCCAGTATTGGCTCCTGTTGGGATGCGAACCAAAAAAAGCCAATATGTGGTTTCGCATCCCAACAGACAAGTAATTGATCTTGCTTCGCGACTGAAGCACTGCACTACACAGTTTTCATAACTTACTTGGTAAACATTCTGACTATACGAAAAGGATTCCTGTAGGAACAGCGATATATTAGATTTAAGTTAGTATTTATTTTTCAAAAGATTACAAATCGCTTACGAGAAATTAATCAATTGACAAACAAAAATAAATGAGTTAAAGATATATTTATATTCAAATTCAAATTCAAAATAATAGATACTCGTAAATCATAGAATTTTGAAGGGGCATTAGCTAGCTACTAATGGTTAAAAGTGCCAAGTGCAAATTTGAAGGGTCGTGGGTTAAAATTTGCCATTTGACCACTGTCGTGAACCACCCCTAACACAAGGATTCTAAGCTTACTTGGAGTGGGAGGTTTAGATTGTTAATAGTGTAACTTATATTTCCTCTTTAAAATAATATTTATATCGGGTAGTATTTTGTCTCTCTGTTAACTTGTCAAGACTTTTACTTTTAAAATATCTCACGGAACCGGTTTCTGCCATCACTCCTATCTCTAGCACCGTTACACGCGTTCAAGTTCGCCTACCATCGTAACACAGTCCCGGGAGGACGTCCCAAATAAATTAAAAGCTCATCAAACCGTCGGTTTTTGTAAAGCACAGGAAGTGGCCGATTCATCCCACGGGTTAATAATATGGTGTGACAGTCGGCGACTAGTTTTGGGGGTCGGATTATATTATTATAAGTCAATTTTTTATGATATTCTCATTGTATTAATGACAAGTGAACTGCTTTATTATTACCACGCTTGACACCATAATATTATGGCTTATTTATAAAACATGAAGTGACAAACGAACTTAAATTTCATCTGATGGTAACTGCAGTGCATGGATGCGTTGCCACTCCTGAGGACTAACATGGAATTGGCACGAAGCACGAATGTTTGCTCGATCGGTGAAGGGCCGCGCTCTCACAGAATACTAGCTTAAAGAGCTGTATAATGTGTTCCGTATATGGTGTGTAGTGAGAACCGGAAACATTTTTAATGTCATTGAGGTACTTCATCAGGTGGACTGTGTGCTCGTTTGTAACCCTAACAGTAAGTCAAAAATGTTACGTAGCCTAAGGTCGCTTTTAAAAAAAATACATTTAATTAAAAAAGATAACTTAGTCTTTGTACGTATTTTGCTATATAGTCGATTGTATTTGCTATTTCCCAAAAGCAATAAAATAATTCAGATGAATTTAGTGAGATAGATTTACGTGGTAGAGCCCCTCTGCAGATTTATTATTGTTGCACAAAATACCGACGTTTCGTATGGTGAGTGTAAATAACCCTTGACTTTTTTTACTGGTAACGAAGCATTCGGTCTTAGTCCTTAAGGGTAGCAACGCATCTGCATTTTGATTCTTAATCGAGGATAGATTTAGATGTCTATGGGCCACAGCATCCACTTACTATAAGGTGACATAGTCCACCCATAGCTCGCGTGACACACTTATTCTATAAAAAAACAATCACTTATGTTTTGTGCTATAACAAAATCACTATTTTTTGAGGTCTGAATGTTCTGTGCTTGTCGTAATATCTCCGTTACTGCATCCAGGCCTACCTCAGATCTTATCAACGAGGGCATTACATTATACATAAATACATTTTTATTGCATAGGATACGGTCAAGTGATTTGATTTGCGTTTGTGTCTGGTTCGCTTTCTTTTTCTAAAAAACTGTACAGAAGTTTCTCATGTGTTGTGGAGGCATTTTACTTACATAAAGTGCACCTGGACAAACATCCAGACAAGGAGCAATTATTTGTAGGGCGTACAAACACTTGTTCCGTGCGGGATACGAATCCGCGGCCCCACAGCACTGCAGCCAAACGTTTAGTCCCTGCGCTGTAGAGCTGCCTCCACCACATATTATGCAAACTTTTGTCAGCTGGATACTTGATCATACGAGGCTGCCACCCCAGAACTTGTCTTCCCTATCGATTGTTGATTCTTCGAGCTATAATAAGACTTATTACTACTATTAGTTAGGTATACTACTCATTATTTATTGTTACCGTTACAGACCGTGAAAAGTCCACTGATGAACATATGTCTCCCCTGTAGATCGCCTCATAATGGGAGATATTGGCCATAGTGGCCTCGCTTGGCAGGCGCGTTGGCAACCGCAGTTATTTACTTGAATTATATCAAATTGAATTACTGATACACTTCCTTAAATCACCGATTACATCAGGCATAAAAGATTAACACGTAAAACAAGCAATCGTGTCATGAACACGAATTAACCAATACAAGTGAACCAAAATTTAACTTTCCTACCATTTCGGCGCGTCGAAATTAAACTTTTTTACTGCATATGCAATTTACTTGTCCATTGAGACGAGTTTAATCGAACTTATATGGTTATTTATGTCATACTGTACAGGACTAAGTGATTTTTTGTATTTTTTTTTTACTTTTTGCTGTCGCGAGTTACGAAAACTTTCGCACGTGATAAGGTCGCAGGAACTAAAAATGGCGATGCTCTGCACCTTTGTAGTTATTATGACATGAACCTGTTGGCAATTTAAAAGTTAAGTAAGTAGATGATGGGGTCCATTAAGATCTACATTTAAGGATAGAAATGAAATTGTCTTGTCTCCCCTGAACAGTTAGATGGTATGCTTGTTACCATTAAAAACGTCTTTGGTTCTCTTTATTAATTATACAAAACGCTGCAGTGTTTTGCGCCGGTATTCTTCGAGCATGGTCCCAGCAAGCCGACCCATTTGTGCTGCAACTATAATGTCCTCCAGATTGAATTTCAGTCACGGCGGCCAGTCTCAACAGATCTGAGCAGGGCGAGTTTACAGTGTACGAGTGTGTTTGCAAGCGCAAATGCACTCTTTATTCTCTCACCCGCATATTTCAATGGGATCAGACACGACCGAAGAGAGATCAAACATAGGACCAACGGCTTGCCTCCGAAGCTCGGAGGTGAAACACTGCGAACTTCCTGACTCCTGCAGTCAATTAATGCTGAAAATTACTTGACAGAAAAAGTCAATAAGTGATTTTCGGCTAGACCCGGGTTCGAATCCATATTTGTAATTTTTTAAGCATGTTTTGATATCACGCTGCGTTTACAAATTTTAATACCATCTAGACTGTTTTGTGTTTGTTATAATATTTCTTCTAAAGATATATTCATTCTCTAACAAACATTCAGTTTGACTTTTTTTTTAAGAATTACGTTAAATCACTGCGGAATGCACCTCCACGTCTTATTCTGCTTTGACGCGGTAGAGTCACGCTACAGCTATAATTATTGTTGTAGCACGAATGGGTCGGCTCGACCGGGGAAGGACCACGCTCTCACAGAATACTAGCGTAAAATAGCAGCTTAATGCTGCTGTGTTTCGTATGGTGAGTGTAGAGAACTGGAAACCCTTTTTATTGGAAATGAGGCATTCTATCTTAGTCCTCAGGGGTGACAATGCACCTGCGTTTTGATTTTTAATCGAGAATAGATGTAGATGTCTATGGGTCACAGCATTCACTTACCATCAGGTGGACTGTGTGCTCGTTTGTCACCCTTATACTATAAAAAAAACTTACTTTGTGGTAATTTTCTATTTTGTCTTCATCATTTATACAAATAAATAAAATTGAGGTGTCTGTTTGTAATGTTAAAATAACAGCTTTTTACTAAATGCATATGAAACTATATATTATGTTACTAATAACAAAAAACAATTTTAAAAATTTTTGTCTGTCTGTCTGTCTTTCTGTCTGTCAGTTTGTTCCGGCTAATCTCTGAAACGGCTGGCCCGATTTTGACAGAACTTTCACTGGCAGATAGCTGATGTTATAAGGAGTAACTTAGGATAGTTTTATTTAAGAAAAATAATTAGGGTTCCGCGCAAAAAATTAAAATCCATGAAATCGTAGTAAATTCCACGCGGACGAAGTCGCGAGGGACGGCTAGTTTCGTAATAAGTATCGCATAGCAGATTGTCGTGTTGCGTGAAGAAAATTGTACGACGTTAAACCATTTGAAAGTTTATATAACAACTTACTTTTTTATGAAACTAAAGTGACAAACGAATGTACAGACCATCTTATTGTAAGTGGCAACTGCAGCCCATGAACACTTGCAACCAAATTTAAACAAAGTAAGCTACAGATGCGTTGTTGCCTCTGAGAATTTATCTTATCCTGGCTCTCTATACCCTTCACGCCGGTATACAGCAGCAGGTACCTACTACTATTACGCGGCAGAAATAGGTAAGAAGGTGTACGGACCTATCTAGACTGCCTTCTAGGCAGAAAAGTAGTTCTACCACCAAACCTACATTGCGTGAAACGCTTCTATATTCTTCTTTAGCTACTGGGATTTACATTAATTTAATACATAGTGATTTTAGACCTCCATGTACCAGAAAAACATAGCAATACATTTATTTTTTATCATCTTTATCATTTTATTGTCGTTATATAGTTACTATCAAAAGGTCTACTGTTGGACATAGACCTCTAGTAGGAAGGATTAACTTTAATTGTCGTGCTAGTCGGAACTGAAGATCAATGTTTTGCACCTTTATCGACTGGTCGTGTTACGTCAAGTATTTCATAAATCGTAAACTCAACAGGATAGTGTAGGCGGCAAGTGTAGGGCGGCCTTCCATAACATAGAGTACCTATGGATCGGGGAAAGCCTATGTACAGCAGTTGACCTTGTGATGTTGATGATATTCATAACTGTCATCCGTCATTTGTCGAATTCTACGAGATTCTTCTAGTATTTTCCTTTGTCGTTTCTTACGACGGGATAAGACGGGTTGGTGAATTCTCTTACGCCTCCATCATACGTCGAGGGATTGTTTAGAAATCTTTATATATAAATTTTCTGCTGGTAGACCATATCTTGTTACCTAATGGAATACCTAGCAGTGGGGCTAGCATGGGCAGAAGATAATTTTATCCCCGGGGAAAGGAGAAAATGTTTATCCCCTCGCTTAGTTTTATCCACCCTTCGAGCATAGGCACACCGGTGGATATAATATCCAAAGTAGATAAAATGGGAGATAGACTTAAACTTAGATAGATTTTTTGTATGAATATAAACTTAAACCCACGTCCAATGAACTAGGATAAAATTGTCCCTTTCAAATGTCAAAAAAGCATATTTTTTTACAAGCTTTTATTTAACTTGCAATGTAACTATGTTTGTTCGGGTAGAATTTTGCAACTCAATTTTGAAGCAGATATCTTCAACCGATTGAGCTGAAATTTTGTATACACGTTAAGTTTGGATCACAATGCATGGTTAGCTGTGTGACGTCATTCTAAATCTAACATGGCGGAACACCCAAGATAGCGGACTAATTATTTTTAATGCATTCCTACAATATGGGTATCAAATGAAAGGGCTTGCTGAATATAACTCGAAAAATAAAGTGACGTCACTATAAATCAAATATGGCGGACTTCTAAAAATGGCGGATTAAGTTTTTTATGCTTTCCTACAATATGGGTATCAAATGAAAGGACTTGCTGAGAATACGAATGCTGGTTAAAAAAAAATAAGATGGTGATCATAAACTCCGTTGCTCCAATCCGTCTGAAATTTTGGTGTACTGGGGTTTTTGGAGTCCTCGATTATGATATTGAAGTCGAACTGTTCGAGTCTGTAGCATCGGTTGTATAACTTTGACTTGTGTAACTTGGATTTGGAGATAGGCCTCAACAGCATTGGTTTGCAACCTGTCTAGGAGAAGGATAACTCCAAAATCAAACCCGGAACTGTGTTTCGTAAGGCACAAGTAAGCTCCAAGCTGAAATAAGTGGCGCATTCCTCCAAACACCCAAGTCAAGGAGAGCCCGTGCCAAGGACTGAGTGGCATCAGGGTGTAACATGATTTCATACCGTCTGAAATTTTGGTGTACTGGGGTTTTTGGAGTCCTCGATTATGATATTGAGATCGAATTGTTCGAGTTTGTAGCATCGGTTGGTAAGCTTTGACTGCCCAAAGGTCTGGTGAATGGTGCCATTGGACATATTATAGAAATCATATGGCCCTGATACCGTAGAGCACAAATATATGATGCTGACATACCATCCGTTCGTATAGACTCCGGTAAAGACGGTGTTCATCTCATTCAACCGAAGACTGCAATTTCCAGCAAAATTTAGTCACGGCACTGCAGAACGAAGAATGCTGCCAATTATATTATGTTGGGCTTGCACAGTACACAAAATGCACGGTAGTACTGTCGACCATGCCGTTGTATACTTAGGCTCGAAGCTCTTCGCTGCTAGTCAAGCATACGTGGCCTCAAGTAGGGTAAAATCATTAGAAGGTCTCCTTATTGAAGAGTTAAACTGTTCGAAATTAACCTACAAACGACCTTGCAACAATGATGCGTTGAATGAGATGAACAGACTGAGAAACCTGTCCAGCGATAATTAAAAAGTAAAAAATAAATTAAAAGTAAAAAAACTTTTTTTTAAACAAGCCTTTATTCAAATGCGCTAATAATAATAAAATAAACTTTTCCTTTATAACTTTTACTATCAACTTATAACGTCATTACACAATTTATATGATATAAAAGCGTGTCGCGAGATTTAAGTACTCGTATTTACTTAGTTTGAAAATTTTAAAAAGTAAAATCAATCAGATCCCGTTTATCTACACAGGTAACTCTCGCGACCAGTTTTTATATCATATAAATTGTGTAATGACGTTATAAGTTAATAGTAAAAGTTTTAAAGGAAAACTTTATTTTATTATTTTTAGCGCATTTAAATAAAAGCTTGTTTTAAAAAAAAATTTTTTTACTTTTGATTTATTATCTTTCATTTGGCTCCATGCTACGGACGAGGGATATATGTCTACTCGTTATGTCAAACGGGGATATACTTCTCCCCGTTTGACATAACAAGATAATTTTATCTCTTGTCAGTGGATATAATCGGGGGATAAATTTTTTGTCCCCCGCCCATGCTAGCCGTGCTGTGGTATAAAGGTTGTTATAACTAGTTTTATATAAAAGCTTTAAAATTCCATTAAAGTGCAGCGAAAGCGTCTGCTAAGAGCATTCAGAAAAGGTGACTGGTTTACACTAGAATAATGAAAGAATGCCTAGACTGATTCCGCCCTATCGGCTACTGGGCAGCCTTGTGACAGTTTCTGAGCGCCGGCGGCTACTTTCGTCTGGATATTTCGGGCGTACTATTTAAAACGTCCCGATTACCTTAGCTTTGCGTATCGTAAATTCACTTTATAGATTTTTCACGAAATAAATTATTTTCAGAGAAAGATTAACATTCTCAAGACTCTTTTGTCATTTAAAGATTTTTTTTAAATAAATATGTTTTTACGGTTCAACTTTGACGGCTCCATGGCGCAGTGGCGTAGCAGTGAGTTCCAATGAGCTCCAGCGCTAAGGGCCGCGGGTTCGAATCCCGCACGGAACAAGTATTTGTATGGCATACAAGTAATTGTTCCGGGTCTGGATGTTTGTCTTTGTGAAATTTATGTATGTAAACTGCCCCTACGATACAGGAAAAAATCCTAGTGTGGAGGTAACGTTTTCTATAAAAGAATGAAGAAGAATGAATGAAAAATAATTATTTTGTGCTTATAGAAACGTGTAAATATTGCAAATTAGATTAATCATTATTCTTCGATGATCTGAAAGAGAGCTGCAGGAAGTCGATGGATGCAGGTGGCTCGGGACCGTGCTTTGCGACGTGCCGTTGTTCTGCTTATGTTCAACGATGAACTTGTAATTGTAAAAATGGCTGTAATGATAATGATGATGTTTATTTTCTTTTAAATCTTGTGCTTTCCCGACATGAGTCAATTTTCACTTTCCTACTCGTTTTCTGTCCCTCCTAAAGTTTTTAGAAAGGATTCGGGAGGAGAGGACTAACATAGGCTGTATGTTTAATTTTTCTTTTTACTCATTTTACCAGGTTGTCACTCCATCTAGTGGTGGCCGTCCCACACTTTGCCTACCGGTACGAGGCTGCCACTCAAGAACCTTGCTTCCCCATCGGTTTCGGTTCTTCGACCTATATGGCCGGCCCATTGCCAATTCAGCTTACTAATCCTATGCTATGTCGGTCACTCTGGTTCTACTGCGGATATCCACATTTCTGAGTTTATCACACAGAGAAAACCCGAGCATAGCCCTCTCCTGGTAACGACCTGGTAAGACAACTGATCATCTGGTAAGACATGCATTAAATCGATGGATGCAGGTGGCTTTGGACCGTGTTTTGTGGCATTCTTTGGGGGAGGCCTATGTTCAGCAGTGGACCTGTGAAGGGCTGTAGTTGAAGTGTGATGATGATGATGACTCATTTTAAGTCTTGAGAATAAAACCATTATGGCCGCAAATGCAAATTATTTTTTAACGAAAGTTTTATTTATTTAGTATTGATTGTACTTTTGCCTATTTTTGCTGACAAGCAGCGTTCCACCTGCTGCTGTGTTCCGGTTTGTAAGGTTAGGAGGTCAGTGCAATTACAGAATGTAAGTAAATAGCAACGCTTCAGTGGCCTTCTTTGTTTGAAGTTTGTGACTTAATTATATATCTGCAAGTTGCAATCGTCACTTTCATCAGATGGAATGTTTTTAGCTCGTTTGAGACTTATATTGTAAAAATAACTGTCAACAGGTGGTTGTATCACTTTCGTATCAATCACGTCGTGATTTTTTCAGATAACTTTTTTTATAGGAATAAGGTAAGGGTGACAAACGTTTATACAGTCCTACTGACGGTAAGTGAAAGCTGTGGCCCATAGACATCTATATCTATACTCGATTAAGAAGCAAAACTCAGGTGTGTTGTAAAGCTAAATTGGAATGCATCATTACCAGTTTATAATCTTTGCGTAGATTGAAAAAGTTTTACAATACTTTTTGGCTTCTGCGTATGAATCATATTAAGCAAACTAACTTAGGTGTTAGAGTAGGTACGCTAGATATGACTCACAGATAGAGTTTTATACATTACGTTCACGAAACCCCCAGGCGCTTATTTGGGTTTGTGACGTCACTCCTACGAAGCCACGTATCATACTGGAAGCGGGAAATAAATGCCTTGTAGTGCTTTAAAATTTATGACTCATCGGCATGTGCGTCTGTTTCCGCCTAGAAATATGTATTAAGAGATTTTTTTATGTGATTGCTAATCGAGTTTTGCGAAATTTAGTCACAAGATGTAAATGCGCTTGTTTTCAAAACATCAATGGACATCAGTAATATAGTTATTTTTAAAGGCACATTTTGAGTTTATATGGAGTCAATGCAGTGAGCGTATAATTTTAAACTAAAATAAATTTTATTGCAAATATCAATTTTATATATCGTTGCAGCCTATTAAAGTCCACTGCTAAACATAGGCCTCCCCCATAGATTGCCTCATAGGGGGGATATTTGCATTGGTTGCCACGCTTGGTAAGCAGGTTGGCAACCCGCAACAATGCAAATATCAATTTATATGTACATCTAAATATATAGAAGGAAATACAATCTTTGTTACTACATATATTATGGTATAAGATGTGGTATTTGTGGGATGTGATCTTATATATATAGTATTAAATTTTAAATCATGATTTCATTAATTTTGAAAAATTAATGAGGTTATCCGCAGTAGAACCAGCGTGACCGACATAGCACAACGTATTAGTAAGCTGAAGTGGCAATGGGCCGGCCATATAGCTCGAAGAACCGACAACCGATGGGGAAAAAAGGTTCTCGAGTGGCAGCCTCGTACCGGCGGACGAAGTGTAGGGCGTCCCCCCACTAGATGGAGTGACGACCTGGTAAGACATGCAGGAAGTCGATGGATGCAGGTGGCTCAGGACCGTGCTTTGTGGCATTTTTTGGGGGAGGCCTATGTACAGCAGTGGACTTGTGAAGGGCTGTAATGATGATGATGATGATGAAAAATTAAAAGCTGTAAAGTTATACAACCTGTGTACGTCCCACTCATGGACACTGGCCTCTTTCCATTTCTTACAGGGTATTAGGGCAAGGAAGTGTCCGCCGGCAGCGCGACGGACAATTTCAATGCTGACTTCACATGTCTTCAATTTTTTCTTAGACTTGGAAGTTTCCTCACGATGTTTTTCTTCAACGCCGAGCACATAGTAAAATCAACTCTTAAAATTGTAATTAACAATTTCATTGATGCCGATGGGGTTCGAACCCGGGTTGCTCGCGTTATGTGAAATTTACAGCGAGCGCCTAGCCCGGAGCTAACACATTCTGTTAAAAAAAAAGTTGTACTAGTATCGATCCCTTATTTTTATCTTTAGTAACATACATTTCTAAAAGCTTTAAAAGCTCTTCTGCTCTAAAATTAACAATTTAAGTGGTACCGGCGGGAATCGAATTCCAGTTATTTGCGTTCTATATAGTCTAAGGTTAGAGTCTAGCTCCTGAGCTACCACCTATATCCATAATTATCTTTTGCTTAAAACCTGTAAACCTGTTGTAAAACTTTAATAACAAATTAACTTAAAGTTTTCATTCTCAAGAAGTCATAAAACTGGAGAGATTATTACAATAGTAATAAAGACTCGCACCCGCTCATTGAACAGTACTTTATGTTTTCATGGCTTTAGCTTACGACCATCTCGAGTTATGTCCGTCGGTGACATTCGAATATTGTTCATTTCCAATTAATTTTATAATGTTAGGAATAATATTTATTATAATATGGCTTCTTGAAAGGTCGCCTCAACAAATTGCCGTAAAACGCAAGCATGAACGCGTACTGTAGATCTTTTCTCACTCATTAATTTATAACTGAAACAGAAACCTATTTTGTATTTGTACAGTGTAAATTACAACTGATCATCTAGCTGAAGCTGTAATGGACTGGCCATATAGTTTGGAAAACCGATAACCGATGAGGAAGAAACATTCTTGAGTAGCCTCAGCCTCGTACAGACAAGTACAGTTTAGAAAGTCCCCTCATTAGATGTAGTGATGGCCTCACGAGTCAAATGATTTTATAGAATTAAGGTTGCAAACGAGCTCACAGTACACCTGATAGTAAGTGGATGCTGTGGCCCATAGATCATATAAATCCTATAGTCCACACGTCCATCCTCGATTAAGAATCAAAATGCAGAGGCTCAGAGCCGCGCTTTATTGTATTCTTTAGTAGGAAACCTAAATGTAAAAAAAACAAAAATGTCTATCCTGAGTCTACTGTTATGATGGTGATGATGATGATGATATAATGTAAGGCGTACCATCCACATATAGGATATAAGAGTGCATTTATTCGCCAACAAACTGTCTTTACAGTTTGGCGAAGTTATAAAATTATGTAATGATTTTGTAAATGTAAGTAAATAAATAAAAAATAAAATAAAAATATGAATGTGGGACGGTATGGTTGTTCAAGTTTTGTGCTTCTACCTGTTTTCTGGTATACGGTTCCATTAAGGAAAGGAAATAAAAATACTTTAAAAATAAATCTTTAAGTACAATATACTAGTGTACAGATTGAACAGTAATAGGGATGTCTGAGCTTTATCATTCAATGCTAATGACAGTTTCGACTCAAGTTTCCTGATACAGCTAATCGCTGAATACGGAATTACAAGTTAGGAACTTGGAGCTTTTGTACATTCTACATAGTCAAATCTCAGCAATGTACTCAACTAGTCACGTTCTCGCAGTAGTTATTAGAGTCTGAAGCCAGTGACAGCCAGACATCGTTAGTACCATTAAAGCAAAACTCGACAAACCTCTGAACAGGTTACGAACAGAAGAATGCTCTTGTACAGCACTCGGTTTGTTCCACTAACAAACTCCTAACGTTGCTCGTTGGTCCTCGTGGAATATTTGTGTAGTTTTCCGCAGTCAAAAAGGAAATATCGTAAATTTAACTATTTTACAGATTCTGTATTGCGTTTAATTTACACTTCAGAAGTTTCAAAAGTTATAATTACTACACCCACGTAATATATATTTTTTGTAGAATAAGGGTAACAAACGAACACACAGTTCACCTGATGGTAAATGGATACTGAGGTCAACGATTAAGAATCAAATGCAGATGCGCTGTCACTATCACCCCTGAGAACTAAGATGGAGTACCTCGTTAACAGTATTGGCCTGCGGTTCTCTACACTCACCATACGAAACAAAGCATTATTCTGCTGTTGTGTTGATGTTCTATTAGATCGTGATCCAATCCCGATCAGGCAGACTCATTCATGCTGCAGCTATGTATAGCTAGCATAGGAGCTATTTTTGAAATCCATTCGTCTAAGTGATCATATAAATTCTTAGGAATTCTACATAATAATAATCTCAAAGCGGCTTAATTGATAAGCTCGAGTGAATGACATTTATGGTTATATGTTCGTGTCGGCAGTGTATACCGTCTCCGGTCTTAGAGACAAGGTCGGCGGAGCGCCATCTGCGCGACGGAGCCGACCGGACGTCGTGTGCGTCGCTGTACACATTCCCAGTTTACATGACGCCTTCTTGCCGCATTTTAGTTTTTTTCTATTTTGTTATTAAAACAACCTCATTCTATTTCTTCTTTTCCTTTGTTAACTCTTAACAGTCCACTGTTGTACATAAAACTCTACTGTAGGAAGAATTTGCAATAATCGCCACGCTTGTCAAGAATGAAGTTGGCTTCACGAGGCTTTGCTAGCATTTCTACAGTTGCCTTTTACGATTAGACGAAATATGGTGATGAAATATCTTACGCAGCCTCCACACTAAAATGTATGTTAATTCTACTTCAAACACATAAAATTAGGTATCTACATAAATTAGTTATATTATTTCACGAATGTAGTTAGACTATTTGAATACTGGCGGTCGAGTGCTGTTTGATTTACCAGAAGTTAATATATTACACATTAAAACATTTTCATATTAAGACCTACCTCGACAGCCTCGTTGGTATAGCAATGTAAACGCGACTGTTGATCATGGGGTTCTGAGTTCGAATCCGAGGTCGGGCCAAAAAATTATAAGTTATTGAGTTTATTCGTCAAGAAATTCTGTGTAGCTGCCCGGAGTCAGGAAGTTGGCGGTGTCTCAACCCAGTGTCTCGGAAATCACGTAAAGCCGTTGGTCTTGCGCCTGATCTCTCTCTGGTCGTGTCGGTTTACCGTCCCATCGGACTATGAGTGTGAGGCAATAGAGAGTGCACCTGTGCTTCCGCATACACTTGGGCACTATAATCCTGTCCTGCGCCAATGGCTAGTCTCCGTTGATACTGGCCGCCGTGACCGAAATTTGGTCTGGAGGACCTTATTATTATTAAGACCTACATTGTAAAAAAAAATCCTCGGTTATTCTTATCTGGACACGTTCAGAAAACATGTAGTGGCGGGCGGTGTTAGAATATTCACTACCCCATATCGTCCTGTGGGCATCGTAAAAGGCGACAGACGGAAACAGAACCAGAACCAGAAAATGGTCAACAGCATCTTACTGATAACAGCTTAACTCGCTTGCCAAGCGTGGTAATTAGCCAAATATCTTTCTTACGAGGCAATCTATGGGAAGGCCTACGTTCAGCAATGGACTCTCAGATAGGCTGTAATTAATGAATGAAATGAGAGAAATTGTAATTTTGAGATTCTGTTCGGCTGGCAGTAAATTAATCTTCTAATAATATTAATGGTTACTTCCCAGAAGCATACGATTTCCGCCAGCTAATTCCAGCACATGTAAGCCAGCGGTTACGGACGTCCGTGCGAACCGTGTCAGCGGCGTCTGACTCACTGCGAATTATTGCCGGGCCCCGCTCAAAGCGACGCACCATTACTCTGTGATATTTAAAGATGAACTTTGGACCGTTGAGGCTTTATATATTGTAGTAAATTGAATCATTATATTTTGCGGTGTAGCTCAAGTGGATTTTTTATAGCATTGAGAACGGGCTTGTATTTCACCTTGTGGTAAATAACACTACAGCTCAAGAACACCTGCGGCACAGAATAAATAATAGTACTACGTATAGAAGTTGCACTCCTTTGATGTTAAATGCTTGCCGACGTTTTAATAGCCAACATAGTTATTATTAATCAGATAAATCGCGCACGCAAGCTAAATAAAACTTTATCGCTGCGCGCGAGTGTCTGTATTATTTTGCATCTTTTCCCCTTCCTACGTCACAACGGACTTTCCGTGGTTACTAAGGGCTGTTAATAAAGAGTAAAAAAATACATTGTGAAATGGTAAGTTATTTAGGTAAAGTACCTATGCTGACTATAATCGACCATATTATCTACTATGTGAGTTCTGTGATGCCCAACGCATGCAACTTGCACGCTGTCGGGAATCGCGATGCTTGGTTCGTATAGGTAGATAGCCGTAAACAACAAATAAACCCGAAATACGATTCCTACCAGAAATATGATCGTAATCTACTTAGTTGAAAATGTTGTAAACAAAGTTTTAATTTCAGTATTTTGTGCTATTGTAACTTAAAATATTTTACTTACAAAGACGAGTATAGGTATGTAAGTAGGTAGGTACTTGGGTAGTGAAGTAAATTTCACCTAAGTTTTGTAATAAAGTACTTAGGTATTACTTCTGTAGTTAAATTATTACTTAATTCTTTTTTCGCTATAAGTACCTATCTAACAAAGAAATGAAATAAATTCACCTTTCAATTATCCTTCGGTAACTTAAAAAATGATATATTTGAATCCTTTTAATTGCTCATTAAGCATCCATCCCCGCAACAATTATAAGGTAGTAGGAACGACGTTTTGCCATTATAATTTATCAAATAGATAGGTAGGTAATATACATATATATTAGGTCCTTACATATGAAATTGGCGTTTTGTACGGGAGGAATATAAAGTCATTTTTTTTTGTAAAATATATTTAATTAATCAAATTGTGCACCGTTGTTATCTATGCACTTTTGCCGTCTCATAGGTAGTTCATTGATCCCTTTACTAAAAAAACCATGGGGGCGAGAATCAATAAACTCTTTGAAGGCGGTGTGGACTGCCGCATCGAAGTTGATTTTTTTTCCTTGTAAGAAGTTGTCCAAATTCCGGAAAAATGGTAATATGTTGGAGCAAGGTCCGGGGAGTACGATGGATGTCGCAGACATTCCAATTGAATCTCATCTAACTTAGTGGTTGTTTGTTGTGCAGTGTGTGGTCTTGCGTTGTCATGAAGCAGCAGTGGCCTAGAGCGATTGATCAATCTCGGTTGTTTAGCAGCTAGTTCTTCCTTCATGGTTTGCAGTTGCTGATAATAGATATCTGTCGTAATCGTTTGGCCAGATTTTAGAAAGCTGCAGTGAACGACACCGGCGCTAGTCCACCAAACACTCACAAGTAACTTTTTCTGAGTCAGTTTTCGTTTAGGGCAGGATTTGGCTGGGTCTCCAGGGTTCAGCCATTGCGACGAGCGCTTCCGATTATCGTACAGTATCCACTTTTCATCACAAGTAATGATTCCATTTAAAATCCCTTCATTATTGCGTCGGTTGAGCAAAGTAACACAGCAGTCGACGCGTGTTTGCAAGTTCGATTCACTCAATTCATGAGGTACCCATCTTCAAGTTTTTTTACTTTCCCGATTTGCTTCAAGTGGATTAATACAGTTTTATCACTTACCCCGAAGCCTGCAGCTATCTCTGAAGTGCTTTGTGATGGATCCGCTTCCACAATAGCCTTTAATTCTTCATTTTCCAGTTTGGTCCCCGGCCGTCCACGGGGTTGGTTTTGAAGGTCGAAATTTCCAGAACGAAAACGTTGAAACCAAAAACGTACCGTGCTTTCTTTTGCGACACCAGCGCCGTACACATCATTAATCCTTCGAGCTGTTTCTGCAGCACTGGTGCCACGGTAGAACTCGTACTCGTAAATATACCGATATTTCATGTTTTCCATTGCGCGGTAATAAACGACGCCAAAGAATAAAATAATGAGGAAAAAACAAATGAATGTCTGTTTTCAAAACTCAAATGTACCAGCTAAATGAATTTATAAATTTGAATTTGGAATTCTTAACCAAAGAGGAGATATTTCAGATCAAAGTGGTCAGTACGACAAAACGCTAATTTCATATGTAAGAACCTAATATTATTCTTAAATTACATTAAAACTTTTTCAACTATTTTATCCTACAATTAAATATACTAAACACTAAACAAAAACTATTTCGACGAGTATTTCAACAAGTATTTACAAAAAATAATTTACGTAAACAGCCGTAAAAAAACTTTAACATTCAATCGCCTAGAACGCGCTAGCCCCGACTGCGATCTACCCCTGGGGCGCTCGCGATTGTAGGTAATTATTTCACGCAGGTAGCAAGAGTGACAGAGGCCTGCCTGTGGGCAATACTTTTATTGATTACGAGTTATAAAAGGCATTATTTCACATTTTTTTCTTAATAGTTCACCGCTGGACCTCTCCCATATGTTAACGAGGAGCTGTTTTTAAGCGCTACGCTGAACCAGGATTGTCGTTTAAAAATACTAGATATGTCGACCTTTGGTTGCTGCCAACCGTCGCCGGTCTGGTTATTACCGCCAAAATCTTACGGAAATTTCCCTAAATCGCTTCTCACGACACCCACGGGATTAAATGGGTTGATGAACTTGCTTATGTTGCCTCCACACCGTACCCCCGTGTATATATTTTAAATAATAGTGTGTGTTTATGGCGTCAAAATGACCAACGGGGTGGTAATCTGATATTATTCTATGATTTCTTCCGACTGACATAATTGACGATGGTACTTATGATAAAAATAATGACATTATATATAATGAATTTTTTTCGTAACTATGTATTAACTATTAAATTCAACGGTGTTTTGTAAAAGTTTACTGGCAGACATAAACATTTATTTTTATTTTTTTATAAATGTCTATAGAACTTGGAGGATTTTTCTATTTACATTAAGCCAATGTTTGACTACAATTCCACCTTGTGGTAAGCAGCGATGAATCTCTAGATGGTAAACGCAATGTCCTATACCGTAAAAGAATCTATTGTCACTGTTGTCTTGTAAGACACTCAGATTGTAATAAATAATGTAATCGCTAAAATGTAATAATGTTCTGCCAGCGATTATTTGACCCAAGTTATTAAAAATATGAAGACCCGTTTAGGTAATAAATCAATTGCTACCCACTAAATGCATTGACATTTGCGCGTCGAGTACAGTGCAAAAATCTGCATATACGTCACCTACAGTTGTCCAGGCAATAAATAGTTCCCCGGCGCGCACTAGTCCAGGTGCATCAGAGACAAACATCGTAAACATCGCCAAGGCATTTCCAATTTCCGTGGAACTGTTTTCGCAGAAACCGGCCCGGACCGCTGACAACACATACCCTATTGTACTATCACATTGCGTTCTTTGCGAGATGGAAACATCTCTCTTGCACTCTAAATAGGGTTACCATGGTTTTAAAGTTCTTATCAAAGTAATTATAAAAATTAAAACCTAGTACCAATTTGAAAAGTTAAATCTCTTGAAAATGGGCAGTAAGAGCTTTGTTATTAAATACAACAATAACTCTGGTATAGTAATATCTTTTAATAATGATAATTTACATTTTTTTTCTTAACATTAAAAAATTTCGAAGAGATATGTGAAGTCTGCCAACATACATTAGGGCAGCGCGGGGGACACTTCATTACCCTTTAACATCCTCTCAGAGCATGTGGCTGGGATAGTGTATAGGCTGTAACTTTACTTATAATAATCATTTTAAGGGCATGAATGTATATAAATTATGATACCATTGAATATTACGTATATAAAAATATTTTAATTTAATCTACTTTTATTGGATACTTTACATCCGACACACGATGATGATTGATGAGAAAATTCCACTTTATTTGTCTGTATAATGAGATGATCTTTTTGAAAACATTTCTATGTAGCTTCTACTAAATCCATTAAAAAATCCTGCACATGGAGGTCAGCAGAGGTCAGTGCGAGGGTATCGATTCTACGCACAAAATTTATTTCTCGACCATGTCCGTGATAATAAAAACTAATGGTGACCCTAACTCGAACTAGTCTGACTGAACTAGTTTATGCGCTTTTGTATTTTCTTGTTCGGCCTTTCACAATTCAGTCTCCGCAGGTGTCATCCCAGCGAGAGCTCATTGTTCCGGGACAATATCGGACCTCATTCACCTGCGGCTCAGCCCTTATTGGCTCGCCGATCCGCGTCACCTTCAACATTAGTTACCACCAGATCACTCGACTTACAAAATTGACACTAACCACGTTCAGCTTAAAGGGGTTTTTCTTTTACTTCAGAGACCGGATGGGAAGACGAGACGTTCGCAATTCGGTGGCACAATGCAGTGCAATAATAATCGCGATGAGAGTAATTGTGACGACATCCGTTCGGCGAGATGCGGTGCGAGTGCCCGTGTGAAAGTCTCGAGAAGGCCACGAGATCGAGACGTATACAGATCTCGTTGCGTCCATGTTGTCTTAGGTTGTCATATGCAAAACGGGTGTTCGAAACCGGTTAGTTAAAACTACTTTTAAAATATTGTATTTAACGCTCAATAATGATATGATTTAATAAATGCGCTCGTCAATCGGTGTGAAAGGAGCTTTTTATTAAAATAAGTTATATTTAGTTTAATGGCAATTGGTTTCGATTAAATCCTTAATAAATGTACCGTTAACAGCAATTAAGTCTGTGATAGATTTTATTTGAATGTGTTTTGCACGGCTTGATTAGAAATAAATTAAGATGCTAAACTCTAATGACAATTTTCTTAATTGATAGCTTTGCTAATGTTGTAAATTTATATATTTTAATGAATCATCATCGTCATCATCATTACAGCCATTCACAAGTCCACTGCTGAACATAGGCCTCCTTCAAGGAAAGCCACAAAGCATGTCTTACCAGGTCGTCACTCCATCTAGTGGGAGGTCGCCCTACACTTCGTCTACCGGTACGAGGCTGCCACTCGAGAAACCTTTTTCCCCATTTTTCATTGCCAACCCGCTCGCCAAGTTAATCGCCCCCAATTTAAATGAATAGTGTAATGTAAATGTTTTGTATATCAATACTTTAAATTAACTTCAATGTAAACTCCTTGATTGTAGCAATTTACGTAGTTAGTTTTACCTTGTGGTGGCAGTGGAAGAGTATAGATCACCGTATTTTTTCGCGTTAAAACGACTATGAGAAATGCAAAATGAACTTATACCTTCCGATAGATGTCATTATAACCATATCTTTATACCAGGCGTAAAGTTCTTCGAACAGTGACGGAGAGCAGCGTCAAAGGTACAACAACATGTAAATGACTTTCAATCAAGAATTACTTGTTTTTTTTTTTTTATAGGATAAGGTGATAAACGAGCACACAGTCCACCTGGTGGTAAATGGTTGCTGTGTCCCATAGACATCTACATCTATCCTCAATAAATAATCAAAATGCAGATGCGTTGTCACCCGTGAGGAATAAGATGGAATGCCTCTTTTCCAGTAAAAAGGGTCTCCGGTTATCTACACTCTTACTACTACTACACACTTGTAATCAATATTGAATCAAAAACATTCTTAATAGAATCAGGCTTTACTTTGCGGAAATCCATTATTACCACTAATTCCAGCACCACTACTTTATCTTTTACTTTATTAGTGGTGACGGGGATAGTGCACGCAATTGAGGGAGGGCGGGAGGTGCTCTTCAAATTAGGTAAGACACATCATTTTATTTTATCGAACGGATGTTCGCAAAGTAATTTTTACCAACTTTAATTCAAAAACATTCTATCCTACGAGTCGTCTGGTAATGTAGTCGTCAATCCAAGGAGTTACGGAGAATTTACCGTAACTTAGTGCTCAATGTATTAAGGCCGCAGAGCCCGTTTAAAATAATAAATAGAAGTATTTGGTATGTCCCTATAGATACGTATATAACCTTGGTAAATTAAGAATCAAAATCGTAGCGTTCATCGCTATACCCATCGCCACTCCGTTACGCTACGACGCCGCATCGACCGTGTTGCAATCCAGTAAAATCATTGCTGAGCTGCTGTCACGCATCGTGTGCTCACACAAAACCCCAAAAGTTCAGGTAAATACTGATACAATGCTTAGAGCTCGAAATCTAGTATCACTATAAACAAACCTCGTTTTTCAATAGAGGGTAGTCGTATTCTGCGGCCGTGTCGGATTCGATTTGTTCCGTTGTTGTGACAGCCGTGACGTTTTCCCGGGTGACGATTTATGTCCGGCTTTATCGGCGGTTCTTAATTCTGCCGACAGACGTGATGCGATCTCCGCCGGACCCTGTGCAAATGGGTCAGTTGGCTCTATTCGGGATGTCCGGTTTAATTTATTTGTTGTGCTTTTGTTGAGAGTGTGCGATTGTTCGTTTTGTTCGTGTGCTGTCAAGTTATCGTGCTGTGTGCTGCGAATGGTAATAACTTTGTGTTGTTCTCTTAGTGTCTTCCTCATAGAAACTATCAAAAGCATGAACCTCCATTATAATAAGGAGAATTTGCTTTAATCACCTCGATTGTTAGTCAGTACCCAGACGTATGGTAGTGTCACCCTTGACACTGCTTTCCATCTAGTCTTAATATTTTGTGCCTAGGTATTCGTCTAGGTAGATACCACACTCTTACCTATTCCTGCCGTTAGCAACAGTGCCTGCACCGCAGTGTTCCGATGTGAAGAGTATTTCACCTGTGTTGTTAGATTTTGTTTCAAGTTTGTTGCAGGTCTCCATGGGATGCAGTAGCCCCTTACTATCAGCTGGAATGTTAGCTCATTTGTCACTTTATTCTACAACATCTAATAGGAACTTCTGTTAATCATGCAACTAAGCTAAAAATACTTTTGCTAAGATTGGTTCACGAGTTGTAATTTTTAGTTGCTTTGTTCCTATTCTAAAACAGAACGACTTCTTTGTGGAATAGGCTACCACCAGAGATTGTTTCAGATCGTTACACCTTAGGGACCTTCAAGAAACGAGCCTTATTCCTTTTGAAATGGCCGGCAACGCACCTGCAATTCCCCTGGTATTGCAGTTGTTCATGGACGGCGGAAGGCACTTAACATTAGGTGAGCTGCATACTCGTTTCATTTAAAAAAGGCTCAATTAAGTTGTATGCAGCAATAAAATTATAGTACCTACATATTATGTTAAAAATAGGGTAATTCTTAATTAATGTAGATAAGGGCACAGTGATATTCAAATTTTCGTTATAAAAGTGAACTAGCAATTACTTAATTTTTTTTTAACTCCTTCTACCAATAGAAAAAATGAAATACTGCGAAATTAAATATTTCAATAATGAAGCTTTTGAAAACGCGCTAGCATAGTGTATATAATATTACATACTATGTTATCTATAAAGTTTTTATTATAATTAACTTAAAGTCCACCTCTAGACACTGACTCCTCTGAGTTTGAGAGAATTGATTGCCAGTTTCTAACTTTTGTAGCATAATTAGTCGATAGTCAATAAATCTATATTGGAAGGAGTATTTCCAGAATCTTGAAAATGTGCCGTCGTCACTCCCATTCCTAAAAAATCAACGGTGGATAATCTTTCTGAGTTAAGACCAATAAGCATTCTCCATGCACTATCTAAAATAGTTGAAAGATGCGTTCATTCTCAAATTTCACCATATCAAGTTCTACCTGTGGTTCAATCTGGTTTCTGAACAAATCACAGTACAATATCAGCTCTCGTAAATATTACTGATGATATTCTTGCTGCGTCCAATGAAGGTAAAGGAACAATTATGGTCTTGCTAGATTTCAGCCGCGCCTTCGATTGCGTTGATATATCTGTCCTAATGGCAATATTAAAATACAATTTTTTCACAGATTTGGCCTGCACCTGGTTTCAATCTTACTTCCGTAATCGTTGCCAAAAAGTGCAATGTTTGGATAGTCAAGGACTACTAAGGGTCTCCAACACGCTCCCACTTAATAAAGGTGTTATCCAGGGTTCAATACTTGGTCCCATATTATTCTCAATATACACGGTCAACGTTACAAAAGCAATAACTCACTCGAAAATTCACTTATATGCAGATGACAGCCAAATATATGTTCACACAATGCCAATCGATGAGTAGGTTGCAGTTGCTATTTCCAAGTTAAACAAAGATATAGATTCTATTTCGGAGTGGTCTTTAAGACATGGTCTGGTACTCAACCCCTCAAAGAGTGTTACCATTACACTTGGAACAAACCACCAGGTAAAAATGATTAATGAACGGAAGCCTGCTGTTACGATCTTTGACACCGTCATACCTTACGAGGGTTGTGTTACCAATTTAGGTCTCCTCGTGGATGAGAATTTAAAATTTGAGCAACATGTTCAGACAAAAATTGGCAAATGCTATGGTTCTTTAAAAAATTTGTTTAAAATTCGCAAATTTCTAAAACGTGACATTAGACTGCTGCTTTGTAACAGTTTAGTACTACGCCACCTTCATTATTGTGATATTGTTTATGGTCCTTGCTTATTTAAAAAAACTGCGGAGAATGTACAGAGAGTGCAGAACGCATGTATGCGCTTTTGTTTTAATATACCGAAAAGGCATAGGATTTCACCTTATTTAGACAGTAATGGCATTTTAAATATGTCCAACAGTACCAAGTTAAAATATGCTTGCTTTCTGCATACACTGCATCACGCAGCGTCTCCAAGATATTTGTACGATAAGCTGTGGAAGAAATTTTGCTTCTGTCTTCGGGCAGATTGTTCTAGATGTGGCAATGCGAGATGCGGTCTTTAGATTATGCTTAAAGATTCTTCCTTCTTCTCTCTTTTGTGTTTTTTTTTTTAAATCCTAATCGACTTTTAAATTCAGTATGCTACGGAACGGCGAGGCTCTTTCAAAAAAATCTATTCGAATTTTTTTTAATAATACATTTTTATCACTTAACTGAATCTGTTCCTTCCACTTCCGATCCGAGAACGGGTACTCGTAATATTTTATGTGTATTTAATTTGTCTTTGTGTCAATAACCGAGTAAAAAAGTTTTACGATTCGCCGTAACGGGGGCGTGGGATCAGGACAGCGCCGGATGTCCTTCGGAGGCACTGCATCAATGTATTTTTTTAAGAATACTTAATCCGTTTGTCAAAATATAAAAGCTTTTGACAATAGGTAATTTTTACCAGTTATCCAGATGGGTACATTTTTTATCGGAGAATTGCTTCAAGCCCGATCGGGGGTATTCTGAAGTATCTATTATTATTAATGGTTATACGAGTATATAATTTATTCTTTAACTACGTATCATGTAATTACAAATAAGGTTACAAGAATATACTTAAAACGTATAATACATATGTAATATTATAATAAATTTAAGGTGAGGGAACATGACAATAGACCAAGAACGGGTGAAGGATACCAAGGGCCACTTACCACCAGGTAGGGTATTAGTTAAGCACTGGCTTACAGTAATGAAAAAATAGCAGCATTATTATGCATATTTTTTCATCACATTATACCTGATGATAAGTAGATGCTGTGGCCCATAGACATCTACATCTATCCTCAATTAAGAATCAAAATGCAGATGCGTTGTCACCCCTGAAGTCTAAGATCGAATGCCTCGTTTCCAGTGAAAAGGGTCTCCGGATCTCTACTCTGTCCACACGAAACACAGCAGCATTAAGCTGCTATTTTACGCTGGTATTCTGTGAGAGCGTGGTCCTTACTCTGTCGAGCCGACCCATTCTAGCTGCAAATGTAATATAGCTGCAGCGTGGCTCTACCACATACAGTGCAATACATTTCAATCGTCGAAGATGCGAGACTTCTGGTCCTATCAATCCGCCTGTTAGTAGTGACTACTAAGGCAAATTCTCCTTGCAATGAGGCCCTTGTCCTGCCGTCTACTTTTACGGGCTGGTGAAGAATAAAAAACATTTCAATGTTATGTATTAAATAAATAATATCCTCCAGACCGTATTTCGGTCACGATTGTCAGTCTAAACGGGGACTAGCCATCTGCGCAGGACAGGATTTATTTAATTTATTTATTACTTGAGACATCTATCCTTACAGGTCGAACCCAATGCGATAGTGTCCTCTTTTTCATTATAAACTAAATCTTGCACTAATAATATTAAAATATATGTAGCTTAACAAGGTAATAAAAAACAATATAAACATTAAATATACAAAATCAGCTAAAAAAAAAACAAAAAAACTAACATCATTAAAAAAAAAAACTCTAACTTCAATTTTCAAAATTCAATATATAATATGACCTTTGTTAATTCACTAAAGTGGCAACTAAATATGTCAATTTTAACATGTGGTTGACCACATGAAGAGCTCGAGTTAGAGGCGTTTTTGCCAGGATTATAGTGCCTAAGAGTATGCGCAAGTACAGATGCACTACACTCTCTGTTCCCTCACTCTAATAGTTCAATGGGACGGCGAACCGATACGACCGGAGAGAGATCAGGCGCAGGACCAACGACTTTACGTGCTTTCCGAGGCACGGGGGTGAGACACCGCCAACTTCCCAACTCCGGGCAGCTACTGAGTATTCCTTGACCGAAAAACTCAATTACTGATATTTTTTTTGGCCCGACCCGGGATTCGTACCCGGAACCTCATGATTAACTGTCACGTTTACAACACTAGACCAACGAGGCAGTAATTATGAATTATAATGGTGTTGATAGGAATTAAGCTCAAATAATTTTTTAATAATATGTTTAAATAACTAACTTTATCTGATTAAAAATTCTCGTCCTGTCTCAACCTATCATAAATTCAATTCACTCAAAAGACTAATTTTAACCAACATAAAATTGTACATTCCTCCCTCTGTATGTTGATTAAAATTAAGCAGGAAGACATTATCAAATTATACATATTATACGATCGTACCAAAAACACATGAACATGACTCACTTTTCTCCTAATCCAACAATACTTTTTGCCGATGTTTGCCTGTGAAATGCTTTTAAGCTGACTGCAGTGTGAGCTTTAGCTCTGGGGCGTTATAAAAGGCAATAACTTAGCATAAAAACTAGAAAAATCTATACCTATCGATATACCAGGCCGACGAACGAAGATGAAAGATTCAATCACGAACCGCGCCGCTTCCGAGAAGACGCGCCCGTTTCTTTTTTTCTGCTAGACTTGTATAGATTTAGGGATTCGCAAGACGTGCCACAAAACCGTTTGGATTTTGATTCATCATTCGCCGTTAGTTGGTTTTATAAGTTTAGTGTTTTACGTTTGTTGGTAGGCGGCTGCCACTTCAAACCTTTCTTCATCAGCAGTCCACGGTTAAATAGAAAGTATATTATGTAATTTTTTTATATATATAATAAGGGTGACACAAACGAGCACACAGTCCACCTTATTATCCTCGATTAAGAAACAAAATGCAGATGCACTGTCACCCCTGAGCACTATGGTTGAATGCCTCGTTTCCATTAAAAAAGGTCTTTGGTTCTCTAGACTCACCATACGAAACACAGCAGCATTAAGCTGCTATTTTACGTTGGTATTCTGTGAGAGCGTGATCCTACCGGTCGAGCCGACCCATTCGTGCTGCAACCATAACATAGCATATCTTCCTCTCTCATAGCCCCTAAATTGCGTGCCCAACAGGGTCCATAACACTGGTCTCACATTATTTTATAATACCTTGTGTACATTATGGTTTAGCAATAAATGTTTGAGATGGAGTTTGAGCTGCAGCGTGGTTCTACCACGTGGATAATGTTTGTAAAACTGATACTAGTTCTACTACCGGTATCCTTGTTATAGGCGCTAAGGCCACTCTGCTAAACGCAGGCCTAATAAATAAGAATGAATTGAAAATACATTTTAATAAGGAAAATATTGATTTTATTTTTAAACGACTTCAAAAAGGAGGAGGTACTCAATTCGACTGTATGTTTTTTTTTTATGTGTGTTACCTCATAACTTTTTTTCTATGTGAACCGATTTTGATGATTCTTTTTTTATTTGAAAGCTGATGTTTCTCGTGTGGTCCCATATAAATTTGATCAAGGTCTGACCAGTAGTTTTTGAGTTATCCTTAATAATTTATATTGAAGTCGGTTGTACAACATTTTTAATTTTACCACTTGTAAAAACATTTACATATTTTGAATCGTAACACAGAACTAAACAAAGTCAAAAAAGTTTACGCTTGTCTCAGTTTTTACCGTCACAAGGCACTCAGGAGTCGTGAGATGCATTTTTTCAACAGACCCGTTATTGACCCGCCACTTATATTCTTCTGTCTTACAGTTCGACGTCGGATACAAACTGTTGATCGTACATTTCTTTTCCTAGTACGTACGTCGTTCCTATCGACACGTACTATAATCGAAATGGTTGTCGATTCTGTTTGTACATCGTGCAACTGTCATTGATCTTAGTGAATTAGATATTATGTATATTTATATGAATGTTTAACGTGCTAAGTGGGTTTTTATACCGTTCAGAGATGGGAGATTTATTGCGTTTTTTCTAAGACCACCGCATGACAGTATGATTGTTGAGGGTTGGGAGCTGTTCTTCCTTCGCTTATGAATAGATAGTTCGGTCATTGTTTTTTTAAAATTGGTAGTACTAATCGAACGAAAACTGTTATCATTGTATACGTATAGTGTACACACATCTTATTAACCAATAAGATGTGTGTACACTATAGCAATGTACGTAAGGCGGTGTGTTCGTTTCTTTACGGCTCAATCAAGCGGACTGCGCGACTTTTTGTCTGTCCAGTGGCGGCTTTCTACCTACAGATTTTCACTTAGCGCTCTGTACAATACTGTGATATAGGGTTAGCATAACTTGTATGTCTTCTATGATTATATTACTTCTACGCTGTATTGGAATAGAAATTCGCGATTGATTTGGATTTTAAAGTATTATATTTACTTAACCGTTACGTAATGATTTCTTATATTTACGCGAACACTACACATTGAATAAAACTACTTTTACGGATTATATCGCGTTTAATTAACTTATTTTTATTAATTCCCGACGTTTCGGGTGCTTTAAAGCACCCATGGTCACGGGGGACTGTAAAGCACCCGAAACGTCGGGAATTAATAAAAATAAGTTAATTAAACGCGATATAATCCGTAAAAGTAGTTTTATTCAATTAACCGTTACCGTTACAGCCTGTTAAAGTCCACTGCTGAACATAGGCCTCCCCCAATAGATTGCCTCATAGGGGCAATATTTGCTAAAGTTGCCACGCTTGGCAAGCGGGTTGGCAAACGCAGTAATTTTTTTATTTTTAGTCCTTATTTGGAAGACGCTGCTGCCCATCTCCTGATTTGTTTCCCTCTGTCGCCTGTTACGACACCCACGGGATGATGTGGGGTAGTGGATATTCTTTACACCGCCACTACATGGCATATTTATTTAAACAGAATGATAATTATTCAGACTGTAAATGTGCTTATGTGTTGAAATAAAATTCGAAAATACCATTACGTTACACACATCTAAGAAGAATGAAAGAAATAAAGTTTTTCCCTAAATACATGTATTTATTTATTTAATCTTCGTTGTAAGATACCTTAAAGTTACGGCTACAATTGGCGGACTTTTTCTCTTTCGGTCAACCCTGGGACAAATAGAGAAATAAATGTTGGTAGGTGCAATAGTGCACATGCAGCGGAATAGTTTTAAAAACGGAACATATCATGTACACAAACGATTAAAATTGAAACTATCAATAAAAAAATCATCTTAAATAGAATGTTGTTAGTAGTGTCACTTTTTTTTTTTATACGAGAGGGGGCAAACGAGCATGCGGCTCACCTGATGGTAAGTGACTACCGCCGCCCATGAACAACTGCAACACCAGGGGAATTGCAGATGCGTTGCCGGCCTTTTAAGAAGGAGTAGGCTCTTTTCTTGAAGGTCCCTAAGTCGTATCGGTCCGGAAAAATCGCTGGTGGTAATCGATTCCACAAGGAAGTTGTGCGAGGAAGAAAACTTCTTCTAAATCGCACAGTGGTGGACCGCCAATCATCCAGATGGTATGGATGATATCTCGAGTTATGTCGCGATGTGCGATGGTGAAATTGAGCGGCTGGAATTAGTCCGAACAATTCCTCAGAGCACTCCCCGTGATAGATGCGATAAAATACGCAAAGAGATGCAACATCTCTACGCAGTGCCAGTGAGTCCAGCCGATCGGAAAGAACTCGGTCGTCGACGATTCGAGCCGCTCTGCGCTGGATGCGGTCAAGTGGAAGGAGCTGGCACTGGGGAGCCCCTGCCCAGAGATGGGAACAGTATTCCATGTGGGGCCGAACCTGCGCCTTGTAAAGTTGCAAGCGGTGTGCCGGCATGAAATACTGTCCCGCTCTGCTGAGCATGCCAAGCTTTTAAGAGGCCAATTTGGCCTTCTCTTCCAAGTGACCACGAAATTGCACATCACTCGATATGTCGACACCGAGGATTCCGATACTGGCTGAGGCAACAAGGGGAGTGCCTTGAAACTGAGGAGATACGACAAAGGGGTTCTTTTTAGCGGTAAACGCGCAAACTTGTGTCTTCTGGGGATTGAACTGGACTAGATTTAGTCGCCCCCAGTCTGAGACTTTGTTCAACAAAGTCTCGACTTCCGACATAAGTTTGTTCCGGTACTCAGCGACGTTTTCCCGAGAAATATTGGCACGGCTGGTGTATAAAGCATCACCAGTCCTGTCGTCCGCATAGCAATGAATGTTACCGGTTTGCAACATATCATTGATATGCAGAAGAAACAGCGTTGGTGATAGCACGCAGCCTTGTGGAACACCAGCGTTAATGGGCTTGTAATCGGAGCATGCACCGTCTACTACGACCTTGATGCTCCGATCTGCAAGAAAACTGGTGATCCAATTGCACAATTTCTCGGGAAGCCCATAGGAAGGGAGCTTCGAAAGAAGCGCTTTGTACCAAACCCGATCGAAGGCCTTCGCTACGTCCAAACTAACGGCCAACGCCTCACCCTTGGACTCCACTGCCTCCGCCCATCTATGAGTTAGGTAACCAAGAAGATCACCAGCTGAGCGACCTCGACGGAAACCGTACTGGCGGTCACTAATCAGCTGGTGATCCTCAAGGTACCGCATGAGCTGGCAGTTAACAACAGTTTCCATTACTTTGGAGAACAAGGAGGTGATAGCGATAGGCCTGTAGTTGGACGGATCTCAACGGTCGCCTTTTTTAGGGATCGGGTGCACCAAAGCTGTCTTCCATGAGTTCGGGACTACGCCTAGGGAGTAGGAGTACCGGAAAAAACGCGTTAAAACCGGTGCCAACTCCGGAGCACACGTCTTCAGCACAATAGGTGGGACTCCATCAGGCCCACTCGACTTTTTTGACGTCCAGGGAGAGGAGTGCTTTACGCACCGAGCGCTGTGTAAACAGTACTTCCTGCATGGAGCACTCACACCGCGGGATGGTAGGCGGTGTGTTCCCCCCGTCATCAAGAGTCGAGTTGGAAGCAAAAAGAGAGCCTAGCAGATCGGCTTTCTCCTTTGCGTCATGGGCCAGTGAGTCGTCCACCCTGTGCAGAGATGGCAGAGATGGCTGACAGAAGTTCCCTTGGACAGCCTTGGCGAGAGACCAGAATGCACGTGTTCCCGAAGGGAGGCGAACTAGTTTCTCGCCAATTCTGCCGATGTGCTCTGACTTTGCCTTGGCAGTAACACTTTTGAAGAACCTGGAGACGGAATTATACTTCTTTTTAAGAGCGCTGGTGTTTACATCCCGGGACGTTGATGCGTCAGCCCAGGCCTGGTAGCACTCCTGCTTATAGCGAGATGCAATTTTACAGGAGCGACCAAACCATGGCTGAGTTCTGCCTCCGATAGGCACCACAGATGATGGAATAAATAATTCCATTCCCTGAAGTACCACATCAGCGACAGAATCAGCAACGCTGGGATCATCCGGCGAGAAGCAAACCCGCCCCAAGGGTAGGA